>VTON01000034.1:0-1284811 GCA_009617725.1 Hydropsyche tenuis | reverse complement strand
ATGTGAGCGGCATTTTAAATTCCACCAGCGAGCGTATTGCCACTATTGGACAGTATTGTGTAAAGCTGTCAACTCATAAATTTTCCATTATGTATTGTCAAAAAAAATTTAAATTTTTAAAAACGTTCAAAATAGCGAATCGTTCGAAATTCGAGGTCCGCCCCTATTCAATAAATTATAGCAAAATCAACTTTTATACAAAATCTTACGGTCTGTGCACACCAGTCGACTAGCGAAGTCAAAACGATTAAAAATGGCAACTAATTATTTGGCTGGTTAATAATAACTAAAATGATCAGTAAAAAATTGTTAAATGATCAGTTAGGTTAGATTAGGTTAGGTTAGGTTAGGTTTAGGTTAGGTTAGGTTAGGTTAGGTTAGGTTAGGTTAGGTTAGGTTTAGGTTAGGTTAGGTTAGGTTTAGGTTAGGTTAGGTTAGGTTAGGTTTAGGTTAGGTTAGGTTAGGTTTAGGTTAGGTTAGGTTAGGTTAGGTTTAGGTTAGGTTAGGTTAGCTTACTACTACGTGTGACTACATTGAGACTTGATCCAACATGTTCAAACAGGTTTCCACGTGCATAGAACCGAATAACAACCATATACTTTATTTTTACTGATAAAAATAGTATTTTTTTACTGATCAATTAAATAGAGGCCATAAAAAATAAACAGGTAGATCAGGAAGAGAAGGTACGCAACGATGCAAATGACGCGTGGCCTTGGAAGCGGCGACATGTGAACACTATTGTTCGTGTCTCGATACAACTTCGATAGTTAAACTTCGAAGATAAACTTCGAAGTTGGACAGATGTGCGCCGGCCATTATCGTTTCTACGCAAATTGGAATTCGTGTCCGGCGGCTGTCGAGTTCGCATCGCTGTGCTTTCTCGCTTGATTTTATCAATCTTTTCACGTGTCTTTGTTGTTATATCAGTCTTCGACTTTGTTCTTGACGATCATTGTTATGTGTTATGTATAATCATCAGACTCGTCGCAAAATCTTTGGTAAAATTTAATCGCAATCGTTTATTTTCGTTTCCATGAAATATCTGTGTGAAATTTAACCTTTTGATAACGGGCGAAAACATTCGATAAAGCCTTTTTTTTTGTTAGTATCCGTTCGGTGTTTCCATTATTTTTATACGCCCTTTTAGTTTATAATCATACGTGCATCGAACTTGCTATCTTTCTTCGTTAAAGATCTCTTTTATTGAGATCCATAATAATCATTTTTGCGAGTTTTATTCGTCACATAACTAATCAAAAGTGCGTATTTCTCTTTTTCGCGAGTGAAAAGTGTAAGCTTCTAGTTCCCAGGATTACTCCTCTTTTCGAAGGATGGTAACCAGTAGCTTAGCAAGCCATTAGCACTTTTTTTTAAATTTTTCTCTACTTTCGAACATTCGACATTCGAACCCATTGAGAAAGCGTTAAGGGCGCCCTCGATTTGAAAAGCGCCAGAGACGCCCTTTTCCTTTTTTTTCTTTTTTCTTTTAAAGTAAAATGTTTCTTTATATTTTAGAAACATCCAAATAAAAAAAATTTCAATTATGTGTTTTGTTCGAAGCAATTTGCAATAAGCAATTTAATGCCAATGAAAAACGAAAAAATATCTCACCTGCGGCATTAATTTTAACATTACAATTTTGAAAATTGATATAAGTTTTTTTATAAAAGGTTGTCGAAATTCGCAAATAATTATTATGTGTTGACATCTGTTTTTATTTTGTTTGATTTAACAGTGAAAACTAGTCTTTTAATTAGAAAATTTATTAGATTGGAATAAATTTCATGGTAGACTCCAGGTTATATTGTACCATTGGTAAAGATCTTATGACATTCATATAATAATAAAACAAAAAAAAATTCGCTCGTGTTGCTATTTTTCCCTCAGTAATATAATATTTCACTTTCAATAATACATATTTCAATAATTTAATATAAAAAATGATCGAAAAATTTCTGATCATTTATGCAATGAAATTCTAATATTCATTCATTTATATTCGTATTATTTTACATACATTGAATACATTTTATGGCGACTTTCGCCGAAATGTCTTCAATGCGACAATTACATCAGTAGTGTCATACTGCCAATTGACATTGAACCCAAATTTGAATTAATCAAGAGTCAAAATATGACCACTCATACTAATAACCTCATCTGAGAATTCCTGATTCATCATGGGTTAAATTTGTTGACACGACAGTAAAAATTTATTTCACAACAAACGTTTAACGACCCTAAATGTGAAATTCACAACAGGATCGGTGGTCGCCCGTCAAGTCCGGGCTGCCAGAAACAAAAATATAATTAAAAATTCTTATGACTTGATGAACTGTTTATTTTATACCAAAATTAAATTAAAACCATTTTAAAATTAATAAAAATTACTTAATTACGCGTTTGTAAAATTTAAAAAAGTTAAAAAATATTTCAACTAGCAATTGGACTTATTATATTTTTTTGTAGGTTATGATGCACTTGAATGTTGAACAGTTGAATGACATTTCGCATCGGTTATTCAAAGAAATGTTACTAAGTAACAACAGTTGATAATTAAAATCGAAATATGCATGATTTATTCCATATTAAATGTTGTTTCTATTGCATCAATATTTATTAAACGTTTGAAAAATATAAGAACAAACATATTTCACAATATGCATAGGTAGGTTTATAAAATTTTACTGATTAGGTATGTTTTATCATTTTATCATTTAGGTATCATTTTTTTTAGTTTAAATTAAATATATTGGTGTCTCCTCTCGACAACTGTCAGTTTGTTTGCAGGGCCGTCGACTTAACAAATTCTCTGTCGAAATTTATTTTTGTTACTGGCAACCCGACTGACGGGCGACCACCGATCCTGTTGTGAATTTCACATTTAGGGTCGTTAAACATTTTAAAGACGTGCATTTACATATACCATGGTGATACCATTTATTTTGTCGGGCCGATAAATGGCACCAATTCGTCATGTGTTCACAAAAAAAAGTTTCCATCGAGAATTTTCCCACCCAGAATTCCCCCCCCACGATCTTTCACCTCTTACAAATTTCCCCCCCTTCAGGTTTTCACCCGCAGTGGGAGATTATTTTTCTAATTATAACATAAAACAAACGGCGTGATATAATAATGCGTTGTAGTTTTCGTTTGGGTTATTTACAATCCAAAAAAAAGTCGAACTTTCGAGAAACAGATCGTTTTATGCGCCACGAGTCGATTTTGACAGGAAGTCTTTTATGTTTTCTGCGAAAATATTATTTTTCCTTATGCGTTTTATGCATTACATATTTACATACGACTCGTTGTTTGTGAAACTGGTATACTCGTATGATACCGCTATGATATAGTCAATAGTGATACCGCCAAGTTTTCGTCATTTCATCTATATTTTACGAAGTATGCATTAATTTTCAAATAAAATATAAATGTACTAAAAATATATTTTAATTTTTTTTCGGTGGGAAAAATTAGGGGGGGGGGGGGCTTTGCACCTTATGTCCCACCTGTTTTTTTGAAGTTATGAGCCATCCTTGTATAGGTCGGTTCGAGAGTATATGGCGCTCTAGGCAAATTGATTTTCAGCCCCATAGTTTTTTAAATATTTTCCAAAAAAAATAACAATATTTTTCAGAAAAAAAACATACTCACAAAACCGACTTTTCCAAAAAAACTTTTCCTAAATAAACAACAAAATTTTTCAAAAATATTCGAAACGCAACAATTTCCTTTTTTTACTGGAAATTTACAAATTCATATTCAAAATAAGCACGCTTTATGTTTAAATTTTATTAAAAAAAAATTAAAATAAGACGCCTCATGGCACCTTTGGCTATGGCACCTGAAGTACGAGCCTACTCTGCCACACTTCTGAGCAGGCTCTATATAACGATAAAGGTTTGTTTTCACACTTCGCTAAAAAAAGTTAGCTCAGTCATAATGTCAATGGATTTTGATTTATTACTATAAATTAAATATTGGTAAATCACAAAAAATATCTGTTTTAAAATAAATTATGTTCTTGAATTTAAAACACTTTCGATCCATCTACAACTTTAGGTTACAATAATGTGAGACATAGTCATACATTTAGGTTACATATGAGAATAAAAATAAGTTTCCGAATAAGAAAGAAAAGACTAAAAATTATTCTTTAAATTTTAATAAAACATTTGTATACAACATATTATTCCAAGTAAGAATTGTACTTAACAAATACCGGCAGATTAAAATCAACCAAATGATAGAAATGTGAAATGTGATGAAGTTGGTAATCTGTAATAAAAATTAGTTTATTATAAACATGTATGTGATTTTTTTAAGATTTAACACTCAACTATAAATGTTTACATATCTAATGTTTATTTTAATCAAAATAATTGAAAATCTTTATTTTCAGACAAACTTTCGATAATGCTACCTGTATACATAATACTTTTTTTTTTATTCATGCCCATGAATATTGTATATGCTAAAATGAATCACTAGTATCTGAAGTAATTTGTCCTTATGGATTTACAAAAATCAACTCAAAAAAAAGTTGTTTGTATTAAAGTTGGAAGAAAAGATATTTTTAAAGAAAAGTATAATATATGTGGTGACGGTGAAAAATTCAACGTCACATCCGACAATATATTATATATAAAAAAAAATATAAAATAGATTCATTTTGGGCAGATTATTTACGTGTTTATGAAAATGGGCCATATATATATTGGAAAACAGGACTTCCAAACAATCTGTCTATTGGTAATTTTCCAGAACAATCATCATTAAAATGTCTTTCTTTTGAAATGAACACACAAACTTTTAAACCACGAGACTGTGAAGAAAAGATATCCAGGATATGCGTGGTTAAGCCAATTAAATCATTTCATCTTCTGAATAGAGGATTATGTGAAGAAAATTTTTCATACTATTCATCCCCTGAGCCTGCTTGTTTGACTAAAATTTATACAAATGGTCATGAAGGATTTAAAAGTGGAACTCGAGACAAAATAATAAAATTTTGCAATCACCTCTCTGGAAATTTGTTGAGAAAAGGCTGGATTTACGTACAAAATTCAATGGCATCACTTGACAGTATAGAAATTCCATTAGATTTAAAATCTGAAGACTATGACAACTCGACATTTTTTCTCTGTTTTACTGTTAGTAAGTTGATAATTTCAGTTTTCATCTAAAATATAATTTAATATAATAATATATACTTACTTAATAAATTACCAACACATTTTTCTGAAATGTAACCTTTTTCATTACAATTAATTTGAATCAAGAATTCAATCAAAGAAGATGGCTTGTATTTGTCAATGAACGCATCTGGTCAACTAACTTATCATAGCAAAGATTTTATATACAAAGCAGCGATTTGTGAGCATCCTATTGATAAATCACATGTCATACTGAAATTATTCTCAAAAAAAGTACGTTTTTTTGAAATATGTTTTTGTTGTTGTATAAACTAAAAGTTCTCACTGAAGTATATTCTTTCCAGGAATATTGGAATTTCCATTGCCATAAGTTATCTGAGCAATAAATACGGGACTAGATTTACATTTCCAATAACGACTTCAGATTTTGGGTGCTTCACTGATGCTAAAACGTATTATCCAGTTAAAATAAATGTTTCAATGACCGATGATCCATTATTATTTAAAATAGACTATGTTGGTTATGGACTTTATTGGTGTCGTATTGTAAACACTGCTTATTTTGAATACTATGAGTCAGATCGTGTTATATTCATAGAAAATATAGAATCCCTGTTTAGTGTTTATGTTGCAACATTGCAATTCGATTATTTTGACAACACGAAAATATATGAAAACAATTCAAGTTATTTCCATGAAAAACTTCAAAATTCAAGGTAATTTGCTTAACTTTTAATTAATTTAAACTACATATTCTGAATACTATCAAGTTGTAATAAATTTTGGATCTAGTGATAACATTATTCACATTCTATTCATATTTTAATTCTTGTTAGGCCTCATATTTAACAATTTTATGCTTTCTCGAAAATGTTGGTTATGGCTATTCGAAAATGTTGTTGTCATATGTAATGTAAAATGTTGTGTTTGCAGGCGGAATTATATTACAATATATGTATAATATTTGGTCTACATTTTTTTCTAAAATATAAAATAGTTCATACTTTAAAATCTAATTCAGAATATGTTAATTAACATAATTCATCTTTTAATTTGTAAAATATGTTTGAAGTAATTATACTCCTTTATATTATAATTTATTTATTTATTTCTATTTACAGAATATATCAACTAATTGATATGAGAGAAAATTCCAAATGTTTTCGACTGAGAAGATTTTTTTTAAATGGAACCATAATTTACAATATGAATATAACAAATTTAAATACTAATGAAATTGTGATGTCAAATTTAGTTCATAAAATATCACATGTGAAGGAAGTAATTGGTTTCAATCATATTTTTCTTACAAAAGATTTAGAAAATGGATTTATGGTCATAAGCACAGAAGGCAGTATTTAAAAAAAATTAATAATAGTTATTTTAATTATTCTTACTATTCAAAATTATAAAATTTATGCTTTTCATTTTATAGAAGATAATCATAATGTTGGAAACACAAAAAAAATGTAAAATGATACGTGATTCCTGTTTTTGCATAAGCTACAATTATCAAGAACCTACATCTTTAATCTATCTGACATCAAAATTTGAAGAATATTATAACACTAGTTGTGCGTTCATGCGAGATGAGAAACTAAATCAAGTAACATAAAAACTAACCTAAGTTTTTTTGTAATTTTGGTTATTATAAGTACATGCTTTTGGAATCGGTTATTTTCAGACTGATGATGTTTCTCGAGTTAATGACAAAATGAAGAATATATTAGAAGGGGCGATTACTAACTACACTGTCGATGAACTAGTAAATGATATTAGCAAAGCAGTATTATTTAAAAAAAATTCAAGAGTTCTTGGCACAATTCTTCAAAATTTAGATACAATTTTGAAAAAATGTTAATGTCAATTCGACGACAGACCACCAAATTCTTTCAACATCTTCCAATTTAGTCGTTGGAGTAATTGAAACCGGAAGTGCCAATCCTATATATGCATTAAAAGTTGATAAAATAAATATTGATATGACAAATGCCTTAATAATTATTTTGAATACTGGTATGTACCACTTTTTTTTTTTTTTTTTTATGGTAGTTATTTTTAATATCATATTAATTTTAATAGGAAAAAATAAGTAAAACATGGAAACTTATGAACTAATCATGAATTTCGTTTTTTTTTTCTAATAGATCAAATGAATACCATTAAAGAAACTAATACTGACAGTGAAACAGATATAATTGTGGAAATGCCCAAAGTATCGTTGGACTCTTCAGGACAATTAGCTGTAGTAATCTTACAAAATGACGATTTTTTTACTTTGAACCAAAATCAAACTGACTGGAACATTAACAGTAGAGTCATAGGAATTTCGACTAAAAAACAATTTGAATTTTTCTAATGATCAGTATATTGATATACATATAAAACCATTAAAATCAATATTGACCGTTGGTGAAATGAAAATATGTGCATATTGGGATTTTAATTTAGGTGGTCAAGGTGGTTGGTCATCAGAAGGATGCGAAATGATTAATGGAGAAATAATAAAGGGTTTTGATACTTGTCGTTGTCGGCATATGACTCACTTTGCTGAAATCATTCGACCTAGTTCAAGTAACATCTCAAACGGCCACCAAGTAGCATTAACTGTGATCACCTATTTCGGTTGTTTCATGTCATTATTTGGATTGACTGTTATTCTTCTAACTGCAATACTGTTTGAACGCTGGAGAAATGAATTTACTAACAAAATCTATCTGAACTTATCCGTAGCAATTGCTCTTTTACTCGTTACTTTTATGACAAGCTATACTTATAGAATGAAATCTAGCAGCAATGAAATTTGTGTGACCATTGGTAGCTTTCTTCATTATAGTATTTTTTGGCGGCAGTTTTTTTGGATGCTCATAGCAGCAATGCTCTCTTACAAAAAAAAACTCGTTAACGTATTTAATTCTGACATGTCTCACAGATTTCTCAGAATATCTTTTTTGCGGTTGGCTCATACCTCTTGTACCAGTGTTACTTCTCTTATTAATCAAACCTGCAAGTTATACAAGGCCACATCAAGATCCACAACATGATTTGTTGTGTTATCCAAATGGTATAGGTTTTTGGCTCACTGTTTTCTCACCAATATTACTAATTGTTATTACAAACGTGATTTTTTTATTGTATAATTGTTTACAAAGTTTTTATTAAAACATCGATCCAAAGACATTTTGATAGCGAAATTAGTCGAAGCAAAATATATATAAGCTTTTGCTCGTTTTCCTTTTTTAGGGCTTACATGGATATTCAGTTTTTTATCGAGAATTTTGATGATGAACTATTTGTTTAGTATTACTGCAACTATGCAAGGATTTGTACTTTTTGTGTTTTTTATCCTTTTTTAATACGAAAACTAGAAATATGTGGTACAAAAAAATTAAGATTGGACTATTTCAGTGAATCGAAATCCAAAGACACTTCTAATCGTTATTGGGTGAATAAAAATGCTTCTTCAATAGATCCTAACTTTAATTCAAAAAAACTAATCCATTGTCCAGTTCGAAAACTAACCCTTCCAGTGATATTCCATTGCTTGAAATTGAGAAACATACTGATCCAAAGGCTCCTGAGCTGGTTTGTCACACAACAAAAAAGATTATCAGATGTTTTATGAAAAAAATTAATTAAAAAGGCAATTGTAAATACGGTAAAAGCTTTGAAATATTACCTATGAATGCGTCATTATTTTTTTATTTCTAATTAAGTATAATTTAAGTAATTTGTATTCTTACATAGTTCACTAAATTAATTTTACGTGATTATTTATTTATAAGACGAGTTTTTTTTTAAAAGTCATTTAAAACGCCAATATGTATTTCATTTATATTGTATCCTCCAGAATAAGCAGGTGACTAAAAAAAACAATTAAGGTAACTTCACCAGTGATTGACCATATACCAGAAATTGACCATCTGTCAGAAAAACGTAAAAAAAATATGGTTTCCAAAATGGTAATTTTTTCGGAAAGGGTGCGATTGATTGGCTGTAATTTCCAGTCTTTCAAACTAGTCAGACATGAACTCTCGATTCAATCATTCAGATAAAAATTTTAATTTTTTCATTGGAGAAATATTTATATGCATGTACTTTTATAATTTTATTTTCAAAGTCAATGATACATTCGGTAAAATATTAATGTTATCTTATCTTTATTTGAAAATTTTTCAATAGAAAAAACTTAAATAAGTATATATATAATGATAACGGGTGTGTGTCAATCTTATGAAAACATTCAAACTGCCAATAATTTCCTGTATATTCACACGTTTGCCGAAAAGTTAGCACCGTCATAATATCATTGGATTTTAATTTATTGTTATGAATTAATAATCGGTAAGTCTACAAAAAATACGTCAATTTTTAAATACCTAAACCTAGTACTTAAATTTAAAACACCTTTGGTCCATATATGACTTTAGATTACATAATATCCAAACACTTTTAATATACATGGATTTGTCTATTAAGTTGATGTATGATAAAGCAGATTTAAGGATGTTTAAACATTTCGTATGAGAAGAAAAAAATCAGACTCGAGAACAAGAATTATAATTAATTGTACATGCCACATTATTATAGGTGAGAGTTGTACATAACAAATACTTACAGTTTAATCAATAAAATGATAGAAATGTCATATAAACTAATGATTATTAGATATGTTAATTTTTTTATAAATAGAAATAAAGATAATTCTTTTCTGAAAAGGAAAAATAATAAATTTGAGATTTTATCAATTTGTTGGTAATCTGTAAAAATAAATTGGTTTATTATAAACATGTGTTTGGCCAATAAGATTTAACACCATACTATAAATTTTTACTTATCCAATGTTTATTTTAAACTAATTGTAAATATTATATGTAAAAAAACTTTTTTCAGCCAAACATTCGGAAATGCTATTTTTTTATATATAATGTTTTTATTCGCGTTCATAAATATGGCATATTCTGAAAATGAATCATTGTTATCCGAAGTAATTTGTCCCACGGATATACGAAAATCAAATCAGGAGAAATCGTTTGTATTAAAGATGGAAGAAAAGATATTTTTAAAGAAAAGTATAATGTATGTGATGACAATATAGAATTCATCTTACACCCTACAAACAATATCGTCATATTTTATTCTATAAAAAAATAAATATAAATTATTAGATTCCTATTGGATAGATTATCAACAAATTTATGAAAATGGACCATTTGTAGATTGGAAAACAGGATTTATATCTAATCTGCCTAATTTTAATAGTAGTATTCCAGAACATGCATCATTAAGATGCCTCTCTATTGAAACAAAAAAACATTCAATTTGATACCAAAAGATTGCAAAGAAAAATTACCCAGGTTATGCGCTGTTAAGCCAATTCAATCATTTCAACTTCCAAATAGAAGAGTATGTAAAGAACAGTTTTCTTATTATTCATCCCCAAGCCTGCATGTTTGACTAAAATTTATACAAATGGCTATGAAGGATTTAAAAGTGGCACCCGAGACGAAGTAAAAAAAAATTTTGCCGTCGACTTTCGGGAAATTTGTTAGGAAAAGGCCGGATTTACAAACAAAATTCAACACTATCATTTAACAATATAGAAATTCCATTAGATTTGAAATCTGAAGATTATGATAACTTGGCTTTATCCTCTGATTTATTGTTAGTAAGTTGAATATTTCGAATATTCAAATAGCTAACACATTTTCTTAATTATAACATTTTTTCACAACAATAATTTTTCTGACTAAGACTTCAAGTGAAGAAGATGATACGTATTTATCAATGAATGCATCTGGTCTACTAACTCATCGTAGTGATGATTTTAAATACAATGCAGCGATTTGTGAACATCCTATTGATAAATCACATGTCATATTGAAATTATTCTCAAAGAAGTATGTTTTATATATTTTTTTATTATGGTATAAATGAAGATTTCTCATTAAAGTAAATTCATTCCAGGAATATTGGAATTTCCATTGCTATAAGTTATCTGAGCAGTAAATACGGAACTAGATTTAAATTTCCAATAACAACTTCAGATATTTGGTGTTTCTCTGATGCCAAAACGTATTTTCCAGCTAGAATAAATGTGACAATGACTGATGATCCATTATTATTTAAATTGGACTATGTTGGTTATGGACTTTACTGGTGTCGAATTATAAACACTACTTATTTTGAATTCTATGAATCAGATCGTGTCATATTCGTAGAAAGTATAGAATCTTTATTTAGTGTCTATGTTGTAACATTACAATTTGATTATTTGGACCATGGGATAATATTTCAAAACAATGCATCTAGTTACTACTATACAAAACTTCAAGAGTCAAGGTAATTTGTTTAATTCAAACTATTCTTAATTATATATATAATTATATTTAATAACAGAATCTAAATGTAATATTTCTTACTAACATTACTAGCCATAACATCTTTCGTGTACTATTCATATTTTAATTCTTGTCAATCATCATATTTGACAGTTTCATGCTTTTTTTATATGTGAAAAATAATGAAAAAAATCTAGTTAATTACTATTCTTATTGTTAGTCATGCTGAGCTGTATAATTGAATATGTATGTTGATATTTAATTTACAATTCATTAAATTTGAAATAGTACATTAAAACCTAATTCAAAATGAATATATAAATTAAAACTATAACACGAATCCCTTTCCCATTGGTTCCCTTGACAAGGGTGCCACCCCTGGTGGGGTGGCAGTCCTGAGAGAGAGGTTCCTTGTGTATTTTGCTATAAAACAAAATAGTTTTTATTATTTATCTTTTGAATTTCTAAAATATGTTTAAAGAAATGCACATTGCACATATTCCTTTAAAATTTCATATTTTCATTTCTATTTACAGTATGAATGAATTCATTAATATTAGTGAAATTTCAAAATATTTTCAATTGAGAAGAATTTTTTTTAATGGAACTGTAATTTACAATATGAATACAACAAATTCAAATCCAAATGAAAATGTGATGACAAACTTAATTAAAAAATATTACATGTGAAGGAAGTAATTAGTTTCAATCATATTTTTCTTACAAAAGATTTAGAAAATGGATTTATGATCATAAGTATAAAAGCATTACTTTTTTTTATAAGGTGATAATACTTATTATTAAAAAATGATAAAATTTTATGCTTTTCATTTTATAGAAGATAATCATAATGTTGGAGAAACAAAAAATGTGAAATGTTATATGATTCCTGTTTTTTGCATAAGCTACAATTATCAAGGACCTACATCTTTGATCTATCTGACATCAGATTTTGAAGACTATTATAATACTAGTTGTGCGCTCATACAAGATGAGAAACTTAACCAAGTAATTTAAAAAATTGACCAAAATTTTTAGTAATTTTCGTTATGTGTACATACTTTTGGAATTGATTACTTTCAGACGGATGATGTTTCTCGAGTTAATGACAAAATGAAGAATATATTAGAAGGACAATTACTAACTACACTGTCGATGAACTAGTAAATGATATTAGCAAAGCAGTATTATTTAAAAGAAATTCAAGAGTTCCTGGTACAATTCTTCAAAATTTAGACACAATTTTGAAAAAAATGTTAAAGTCAATTCGACTACAGACCACCGAATTCTTTCAACATCTTCCAATTTAGTCGTTGGAGTTATTGAAACCGGAAGTGCCAATCCTATATGTGCATTAAAAGTTAATAAAATAAATATTGATATGACAAATGCTACAATAAATTTTTTTGAATTTTGGTAAGTAGACTTATTTTTTTACAAATATATTTTTTTTTATATAAATTTTGATAAGAATTAACCAAGCATAAAATTTTTTAATAACATATATTATAAAAATTTATGTCCAAAAAATAAATCATTTTGAAGAAATTGATTGATGAATGACGTAATTTAAATTTTCCTTTATGTAATATAGATCAAATAAATACTATTAACGAAGGCAACACTGAAACGGAAATAATTGTGGAAATGCCTAAAGTATCGTTGGACTCATCAGGACAGCTAGCCATAGTGATCTTACAAAATGAGGATTTTTTTCATGTTGAACCAAAATCAAAGTGGCTGGAGCATTAACAGTAGAGTCATAGGAATTTCCACTAAAAAACAATTTAAATTTTTCTGACGATCAGTATATTGATATACATATGAAACCATTAAAATCAATATTGACCGTTGGTGAAATGAAAATATGTGCATATTGGGATTTTAATTTAGGTGGTCAAGGTGGTTGGTCATCAGAAGGATGCGAAATGATTAATGGAGAAATAATAAAGGGTTTTGATACTTGTCGTTGTCGGCATATGACTCACTTTTGCTGAAATTATACAACCTGGTACAAGAAATATCTCAAGTAGCCACCAAGTAGCATTGACTGTAATCACTTATTTCGGTTGCTTCGTTTCATTATTTGGATTGGCTGCTATTCTTCTAACTGCAATACTGTTTGAACGCTGGAGAAATGAATTTACTAACAAAATCTATCTAAACTTATCAGCAGCAATCGCTCTTTTACTAGTTACTTTTATGATTAGCTCTTCTTATAGAATGGAACTTAGCGATATCGTTATTTGTGTAAGCCTCGGCAGTTTTCTTCATTATAGTATTTTGACGTCATTCTGTTGGATGCTCATAGCAGCAATGCTTTCATACAAAAAAAAAAAACTTGTTAATGTATTTAATTCAGAAACACCCCATAGATTGCTCAGAATATCTCTTTGCGGTTGGCTCATACCTCTTGTGCCAGTGTTACTTCTTTATCCATCAAACCTGCAAGTTATGAGAGACCACATCAAGATCCACAACATGCCTTGTTGTGTTACCCAAGTGGTATAGGTTTTGGCTCACTGTTTTCTCGCCAATATTACTAATTGTTATCATAAACATGATTTTTTTTGTTTAATTGTTTACAAAGTTTTTATCAAGTCATCGATTCGAAGACATTTTGATAGCAAAATTAACCAAAGAAAAAATACTTGCAAGTTTTTTTTGCTCTTTTTTTCCTTTTGGGCTTACATGGATATTCGGTTTTTATCGAGAATTCTGATAATGAACTATTTATTTTGTATCACTGCTACCATGCAAGGATTTGTACTTTTTGTGTTTTTTATCCTTATTAATACAAAAAACGAGAAATATGTGGTACAAAAAAAAATTAAGATTGGACTATTTCAGTGAATCGAAATCCAAAGACACTTCTAATCGTTATTGGGTGAATAAAATGCTTCTTCAATAGATCCTAACTTTAATTCAAAAAACTAATCCATCATCTAGTTCGAAAACGAACCCTTCCAGTGATATACCATTGTTTAACAGTGAGAAACATATTGATCCAATGGCTCCTCAGCTAGTTTATCACTCTACAAGAAGATTATCAGATGTTTTATGAAAAAAAAAACTAAAAAGACACACTTAAAAAAAAAATTAAAAGCACTGATTATTAGATAATTGAATATGTTAAGTTAAATAATGACAACATGTTATTATCAGCTTTTCCTAAATATAATTTAATTTGTATTTTCATTAAATAAATATTAAAGTAAAACCATTTACCTGATATTTTATTCCACACGTAACCCTATAATACTGTATACTGTATGAATCAATAAAAAAATTACAATTTTAAATTATAAACCTGTGTTTTCTATCAAAATTGCTTCATGCGTGAATTTTGAGACACCGATATAGTTATGTAATTATAAGAGGAGTTTCTTTTCAAAATTATTAAAAAATGGCAATGTCAATTACATTTATATAGAGTTTATATAAGAATAATTCAAATAAGTAATATGAAATTGCGTTCTTAGAAGTAACTAATATTTTTATGTAAAAAAAAATACATATTTGTATTATCAAGACAGGTAAGTATATTGTGCAAATTTTATCTGAAATTGATAAGCTCCTTTGTTTAATTGTAATAAGAATACAATTATACCATCGAACCTGTTGTATATATATACAATTGTATTAGACAATTTCTATTATATACTAATCAAATCTAATATAGGTATAAGCATATCAATTATTCTACATGAATCCTTTTTTTATTGTCTGATAAAATTGCAAAACATGGACTGATTTGATTATTTTATTATACAATATGAAAAAAAGGGTTCTTATAATCTATAATTTAATATCAGAAATATATACTTTTACTGATGAATATTTTTTTATTTTATTTATAGTACGAATACATATTATGCATTTTAATATATTTAATTCGTATTTTGCATCATTTTAGTGTTACTATTTTTTTATGTTCCTCGCCAGATATCATATTGTGCAAAATATTTTTTTAATAATAGATAATTTTCTTCATTAAATTATAAACTGAATTTATTTTATTATTTTGAAATTTTTCTGAAAGAATAAGCTATGGTTGTTTTTTTGGCTTATTTTGACCAACTTTTATTATCTGGCATTTGTTATGATAGTTTGACAGGTGACAGTTTTTTAGTCTATAAGCTAATATTTATTAATAAATTCATGTTTGATTAAGGGTATATATCTCATTTTTTAATAGTATGATATTCATGGATACTTTTATTTTTTTAAATTTTAAAACTCACGCATAAATATCTATATCTACAAAAAAATCTCAACTTTAAAATTAATAATATACAAAGCTGTTCAAATTCGTTTATGTAAGTTGATGTCGGTGTATTGAATCATCCCACTTTCAAAAATAAATTTATATAAAAATAAATTTAATATTAACGATTACTTTAGCCCTGATTTCTAATTGCCGGTTGGTACTCATTGTCAGCTTTATTATAAATAGCAGTGTGATTAGACATTTTTATCATTCTGTAGGTGTCTACAAACCGTTACTTGTCAGGAAACAAGTAAATTTTGCAAACAATTTCTAAAATATTTCCCATAGAGGTGTTGATCAATCTTGTAATAGAAGTTAAAATGATCGAGCCAGTGCTGATTGTTCATGGTGGTGCTGGAGATATTCCAGAAGACAGAGTACCAGCTAAAATAAAAGGTGTAAAATTAGCTGCCACTCTCGGATATAGATCACTTGAATCTGGAGGATCTATTTTGGATGCGGTCGAAGCTGCTGTCGTTTCTATGGAAGACGATGAAGCCTTCAATGCGGGTTTGTGACAATTATTCGTTTATATTAGTCGTTCAAGATTAATATATTGTATTTTCCCTGCAGGATATGGCTCCGTTTTGAATTTAGATGCAGAGGTAGAAATGGAAGCCAGCATGCAACGGGGCTCGATTTAAAGCCGGATGTGTTACTTTGATTAAAGAATTTCGTCATCCTATTAGCATAGCTCGTAAAAGTTTTAGAAAAAAAACCTCATGCTATGCTTGGAGGCGACGGTGCTAAACGATTCGCAATAGCTCAAGTAATGCAATAATCTTATATCGTATCAGAAAATTTTAAATTCCAAATTACATTATTATTATACATACAATAAAAAAATTTAAAAACCAAAACAGTCACAAAGCAAACACAAATATTTGAACATAACAATGTTTGCATTATGATAACATTTCAAAACACCTGTTCGTTAAATCAACGATTTTCTACATGACCTACTTTTTTCATAACAATGAATTTGAATAAATTTCAGGGATTCGAAACTGTACCGAATTCTAGTTTGGTTACTGAAGCAGCCCTACAAGCGTTGGAAGATTTTTTTTGAATGGTGGTGGTGGAAAAAAAGTGGCGCAATCGAAATCGGCAAAAAAAAAATTGTAAATTAAAGTTATTTTCAATATTTGAACAAGTTTTTACACGTCGAAATATTATCACAAATCGATATTCTAGATGAAAATAATTTTGTATGTTTTAGAGAAATGATGGTGTTGGTACAGTGGGAGCTGTGGCCATCGATAAAGAAGGACGAATTGCTGTAGCTACTTCGACTGGCGGAATGACAGGGAAATATGTCGGTCGTATAGGCGATACTCCTCAAATCGGAAATGGCACATATGCTGATGATAATCTTGGCGGTGTATCGACAACAGGTTTTAAATAATTCAAATACACAATTCTATATAATAAATCGTCCACATTTAGCAATATGTTGCATGGATTATAATTGTAATGATGATTGTTCATGCTGCGGGTATGGCAAAAGTAGGATTTCGTTTTTAACATCTACTCAATTGTCTCAAATTGGGTATTTAACCCAAATAAAAGGTTGAAAAATTAGAGTTAAATCTTTCATTAATGAGACGATTCCAATAAATGGTTCGGTTTCAGACTATCGAACGTCATATGAATTATACGAACCAGTATAGCGATTGTGATAATGATTACAAGCAGTCGTTGACAATCGATAGACTAGTATATGCGGAACGCAAGTTTGAATCAGTCCTCCTTCCTATTCTATTGTAAAAGATCCTATACGTAACATGCAGAACTAAAAATAAAATATTTCTGATGTTCACCAGGTCACGGAGAGACTATACTCAAGGTCTGTTTGGCGCACAGTATTATTATCGGGATAGAAAAGGGTCTGAGCTCAAGAAGCGACGAAAGAGGCTATAGAAAAAAAATGACGGGCGTCTCACGGAAACTGCAGGCGCAATCACGCTTTCGAACAAAGGCGACGTCGGAATGCACTTCAGTTCTAAAATGATGGCTTGGTGTTACGTCAAAGCCGGTAAGATACATTACGGTATCAAACCGAATGAACACAACATTGAAGACTTACGCAAATTCTAAAATTGAAAGTATTTTTATTCCAATAATATCATTTGTAAATCACAGAAAAATATTTTTATACGATTCATATAATATTTTATTATCGATTATATTAAATAAAAAAGAAAATTTTATAAATAAATATCACTAATCGACAAATATGAGTTGTTTGAATTGCGACATAAGTCAAACGACGTGTTTGTGCAACATGTAGTAATTTTGTAGATAATACAACTGCAGAAATAGTTCATTTATGCCAAACACATTAAAGGTGATTGATTTCGAATCTATTAGTGTATCATTTCAGTATGCAGAGTTAAGAAAGTTATTTTTCTTTATTACAAAATATTGGAAGTATGCAATAGTGAACAAGCTATTAAATAAAAATCTTGAAAAAAATATTGAAATATGCAAACGGTTGGAAAAAATACAATTCGAAGCAGATTTTAAAGGTTATATAAGACAATGACAACAAAAGCAATTGTACTTTGAATAAATCTGATATTGGAATTGAATAATTGAATTTCTGATAACAATCTATGTAAAACTCGATAATCATTGAGAAAAAAGATTGTATTTCAAAACTTTCGAATTTTCATATATTTATTTCTAATATATTAAATGTAAAATTTACAAAAAATAATAAATAAAATGACTATTTTTTAACATACAAATTTATCAACAAAATAATAAGAATAAAAACAGCACTCTGGTACTTCGTTAAATAGTAACAATTTCGTGATAAACATTTAAAAGTATAAATGCGTCATACGTAAAGTGGAAATTTAATAAAAAAAAAAAAAAACAAACACTATTCACTAAGAACTCGGAACGTCTTCACCAAAACAATGTTTTCTTTTGGATCCCTGTACGAATTTTCATGATGAACACTTAGGGAATTCGTTCGACACTTAGCTAAGCACAGTTCGAAGTGATCGTTCACCGAAGCAAACAAAACGTTATGTTGAATGGACACTTTATCCAAGATCGCCTCGAGTATTTCCCTCTGTAATTAAAAAAAAAAATTTTTGGTTCGTCAGTTGATTTTACATATTTAAATTAAAAAAAAATTATGTGTGAATATATACAATTGTCCCTCGTTTAATGTAGTAGTTAGATTCTGCCATATAAAACGAAAAGAGGTTTGTTTTTTCAGAAAAAATTAAAGAAATATAAGTTAGTTTTTGAAGAAATCATAAAAATTGTATCTGAGCTTTCATTATTACTTTTAGTTTCATTCGGGACTGACAATGAATAGAAAACGATTGATTCGTAGGAAAACTTTAAGACACTAAATGTTTACAATATTGTTTTTTTCTTTACATGCTTGGGACACCTGAATATAAATAATATATCATACTTTATCTGGATGAAGACAGCAAGCAACACAGTATTCATAAATAACGCAACATCTTTTCTCGGAACATGTGGCATGAATATTGTTTAGTCGAATAATGCGTGTGAATTACAACAACCCGACGGTAGTATATCAGGTCGGTGACAAACAAACCCTGAAAGTGCAATTCGAAAATCAACAATGATGAAAATATAAATAAGTTTTCGAATAACAAACGATTGATACCTCTATCGTCTACTACTAAAACTTTTCCTTGAATAGAGTTTCTACAGCTAGCATTTTCTAACGCAGTCTCGTTGTGTGCTTGAAGAGTTCTCCACACAAATGGATGTTTTCTCTCTAATATTATATCTTGATCTTCAGTGTCCACTGAATTGTTGTTCTGAAAAAATCGACACAGTTTAGATTAATATGAATTCAATTTTTATAACGAAAACGACCATTTGGGAAAATATAATTTTATTAAAATTGCCCAAGTCGGAGTTGGAGTCGAAACGAAGGCAAACAAAATGCAATATGATTACTTAAAGTAATTCATGTATTATAAGTAAATAAATAAAGTTTTTTTTGACAAATTTAGGATATAATTTGAAGATTAAATTTATCAATTTTAACCATATCTTAACAAGTTTCAGGTTAACATGTTGTACAGAAGCACCCTTTGCTGCCAGAACTGTTAAAATGTGCAAATTCTAAGGGAAATTTATTTATAAAAACCGACAAAACAACCTTCCTACAATAAATACATGTAAAACTAGAGTAACGTCACCATTGATAGATCATGCACCTGTAGTTGACCATTTCTCAGAAAAACATTAATTTTAACGCTTTTCTAAATGGTCGACTACAGATAAGCAGTCTACCACTGGTATAGTTACCTTACGTACAAAATTCATTAAGAAACCCAATTTTCGGACATGCAATGCATAAATTATGCATAAAATACATTGAGAAATTTAATTGAAGTACCTATATCGCATTTTCATCCGTTAACATACAAATTTCTCGACAAATAATTGGGTAATCTTTTACATCACCTGCATCAAATTATATCAGCGACATCTAGATGTGTTTCCCTTCCACTTTTTTTTTATAAAAAAAAACTGAACGTGGGAGTTGGTTGGGCCACATTTCTCACAATTAGTCAGTATAACTAAACGTATTTACTTAATGTCGCATGTCTCAGTCAGTCAAAAGTCTGAACGTATTTATTACTGAACGCATGGATGGGTGAAGCTGAGCGTATCTCACTGAATGTTATCTTATTCAATCAGATATTCAGATCGAAAATATTTTAGTGTCGCTATATTGACATGGTGTGGGGTAATGGCAAAGAGGCCCCTTGTATTTTATTCATTAACATACAAATTTTTCGATAAATAATTTAAGCACCTAAAGTGAAGGATCACCAATTTCTCCAATGAATAATCATTTTCGATTTTGATTCACATCAACCCAATATGGAGAACAAAGAAAGACAACATAAGACAACCGGCGTAAGAGACACACCTGTTTTGAGTTTCTACTGAAGATTGTATACTGACATCGCGCAGAAGGCTGGCGATGCAGTAGGAGAGTGATGAGGCGAATATGATACAC
The DNA here is from genome assembly GCA_009617725.1 of Hydropsyche tenuis. Lineage (NCBI taxonomy): Eukaryota > Metazoa > Arthropoda > Insecta > Trichoptera > Hydropsychidae > Hydropsyche > Hydropsyche tenuis. The sequence continues at coordinate 1,264,009 of VTON01000034.1, read as the reverse complement.
CAGAATTAAAACGGAGAAGCCGTCTTTTAACTTTCTGAAGGGAAGTCACATACTGACATTTGCAGGAGGCTGACGAGGCAAATATGATACACCGGACCAAAGCGGAGAAGCCGTCTTTTGAGTTTCTACTGAAGATTGTATACTGACATCGCGAAGGAGGCTGACGATGCAGTAGGAGAGTGAAGATGCGAATATGATACATCAGAATCAAAACGGAGAAGCCGTCTTCTAAGTTTCTGAGGGGAAGTCACATACTGACATCACGCAGGAGGCTGACGATGCAATAGGAGAGCAACGAGGCAAATATTTTACACGGGACCAAAACGGAGAAGCTGTCTTTTGAGTTTCTGAAGGGAAGTCACATACTGACATTTGAGGTTGACGAGGCGAGTATAATACACCGGGATGAAAACGGAGAAGCCATCCTTTATGTTTCTACGGAAGGTTGTATACTGACATCGCGCAGGAGGCTGGCGATGCAGTAGAAGAGTAATGAGGCAAATATTTTACACGGGGAACAAAACGGGAGAAGCCGTCTTCTATGTTTCTGTGAGAAGGTTGTATACTGATATAGCGCAGGAGGTTGGACGAGGCGAGTATAATACACCGGGATGAAACGGAGAAGCCGTCTTTTATGTTTCTACGGAAGGTTGTATACTGACATCGCGCAGGAGGCTGACGATGCAGTAGGAGAGTGATGAGGCAAATATTTTACACGGGATCAAAACGGAGAAGCCGTCTTCTAAGTTTCTGAGGGGAAGTCACATACTGACGTCACACAGGAGGCTGACGAGGCAAATATGATATACTAGGATCAAAACGGAGAAGCCGTTTTTTGAGTTTCTACTGAAGATTGTATACTGACATCGCGAAGGAGGCTGACGATGCAGTAGGAGAGTGAAGATGCGAATATGATGGCCAGAACGAGACGCCTGCGAACAAAACGCAGGGCCGCGCTCCCGCATCGCCACATCCGCTGGCCACCCTCGCCAGGAGACCGCGCTGGCGGCCACAACAGCTCGTCCTCTCGCCCTGGCCGAACGTCGATTTTGACAGCTGCTTCGCGGTCTCGAGTCTTCAACCTGGTCGGCCATATGTATGTACATAATGTGTTTTTTTTTTTTTCAGGTTTTTGTGTATTGAATTGTGTGTTTTGGAGTTGGTTTTTGTGGTGATATTTTGGGTGTTTGTTTTGTTGAATGAATAATCGGTGGTTGGACGTTTGTCTAAATGACACTAGCACATATGAATCTGGAAAAAGCAGACAGTAGCGCACACGGCACGGTTTAGGATAATTGGAGGACCACATGACGGTTAAACAACAATTAATATTTTGAAATTTATTTTTATCATGCTGTTTCGAAAATTTTGACGGATTGTGTTCTGCGCTCGGTGTTGTAGGGTCGTGTGTGTTACTCTCGTATGTGGTAGTATCGTTTGCACAAATGTCTGGTAACCGATATTTAGTGGTTTCTAATTAAAATCAAACGGTAATTGGACAGATGAACACACGATAATTAAACACATGACAGTTCAACACACAATTGAAGACAATCAGCAAAAAGAAATTAAAATATGCAGATAGTAACATCGGACTTCTTGTAATAAAGAAATGATCATAAATAATCATTATTTATTTAATAACTAATACAGAATTCAATTATCAGTGTGTTTAATTGTAAGTGTTGTGTGTTCGATTGTCATAGAACTAATTGTAAATCGAATTTGGTGCATACTCACCTTTCACTGTACATATCATGAAATAATAAATTTGTTGAAATGGCCGTTTTATTTTAAAATTTATTATAAAACTCCTTTTAATGATAATTCAAACCTTTTTACCGATTTAATAAATTTATTGAAACATTAATTAAATTCACATCCAAAAAATGAACTTGTACATTTCAAACATCAAAAATTTAAAAATATAATATTTTCTTATGACTGCTTTCGATATTAAAAATTGTAAACATCAGTAATTATTGTAAATAGTATAATCAAGTAATGAAAATAAGGATGTAGATGAAAAACAAAATGTAGAACAAAATATTGAAAGCAGAAAAATTGAATCGTACATACCTGGTTCTCCTTATCAACCTTGATCGATTAAAAGACAATCTGATGTATAAATAAAATTACAAATTATAAAAATGATCCAGTGATAAGGAAATTAAAAAATTCAATAGATAATCACGAAAAAGCGGTAATACCTATATATATCACTCATCTTTCCCTTACAAAGTATATTTTAACATAAAATTTGAATTATCATATGATAAATACACATCGATGTGGGTGGGTTAACAATTTATGTGAAATCACTATTTATTATTTTTCGGTTTACATCCTTATATTTATGAAATAAATTTCCAAATTAAACAAAATAAAGTTGTTGAATTTTTTTATAAAATTAAAATGAAATTACAAATTTTCTAATGAACGAACATCAAATTTCAGTCTCAATTTTCACAATAATAAATTTTGTCAATATTACGATAATTTATTTAAATGAATTGTAAAAGATTCTAACACGATTTTCTCCAGAAACAAATAAATATTTTCCGGATAGATCAAATTTAATATTTGTGATGTCATCTGAAATAAAATAAAAAAGTGTTATCGAATATTTTCCATAGTAAAGAAATTTGAAGAAAAAAACGTTCATGAAAAATACCTGAAAACACATTGTCAATTTTTGTAATGAGTTTTCCATTGTGTGCGTCGAAAACTTCTAAATAGTTAAATGAACCAATAACTGCTACATCAGACTTCGGAGAAAGTGCTATAATGGAAGGATTAATTCCTTGAGCATATATTCCAGTGTGAATAAGCTGTATCATCTCTCCTTTAGCATAATCAACTATAAACATAAAATATTTTACTAAAATATTCAAATTGATTATACTTCAAAACCAAAATGAGATTATACTTTTTGTATAAAATAACTTCCATGTCCCATCTTTTGAAACCGTTGCCATATACGATGAGCTATTATCGAATGCAAAATCGTATATACCAGAACTATGACCAGTTAATTCGAAAGCTCTGACTACTTGTTTGAATTTTCCTGTTTTATCGAACAAGACTTCCCAAACCTTCACATCGGGTACAAATCCTGAAGCCGCAACAAAACGAGCGCACGGAGAAATTTTAGCTTTTATAGTCGTCATCATGTAAGTATCGAATCTGGCTAATTGTTCTCCTCTTAAACTCCAGATTACAATATCGTTTTTATTTGAGCAAGACATCATGTAGCGTCCATTACATGCTATGCCGAAACCGACAGTTTCTTCAGTGTGGATCTAATATTGATTAAAATATGATTAGAAAAAAATTTAAGCTTATAAGATAAGACAATGTTGATTTATTATACTGACTTTTTCAAACGAAAGGGCTTTAGTGGTTAAACATGGTAAGCTGTCTTTTCTCTTTTCAATTTTATATACTTCGATACAATTGTCGACGTGTTTGTGAACAATGAAAGCTTTATCGTCAGGACTCCAAGCAATATGTGTGGCATGATCGAATTCAATATTCATTCTAATCGACTTCCTTCCTTTGCCTTGAATATCACTGATGTCCCAGAAGAAAATACTCCGATCTGAAAATCAAATATTGCTTATTATGTAAAAAATTATTTATAAGGATAAAATTAAAAATTGTTATATATTTAATATGGGTATAGTTATTGAGTTTTTATTGTAGAATTTAAAAATGAGAATATGATCTTCATAGAATAAAAAATATGTTTTAAATTGAAAAAAATTTTCACAGGTGCTAAAAATATAACAATTAATCAGCACGTCAGTACTTAATCATTTTACCACTACACCACTGAATATAAATAAACATACAGTCAATGCAATTGTTCATCGTATTCATTCAACATATGAGAACAGTTGGCTCAAACGCAAATCGAAAGTCTAAATTTATTCATCGACTATCATCATGCCATTTTACAACATCACGTTTATTTTCAAACATTTTTCATATGTATGATGATTTTTCATATGTATATGTATGATAATACATTCAAAATCATGATTTGAATTGAAAATTTTGTTACCATAAATAAGGAATACTTTATTCTTATATTTTTATCGAAAAATTATTAAACAGATGTGAAAAAAAGAACTATCGATAACCTCAATCAAGAATAATTGCAAATTTTCAATAAAAAGTCTCCTTCCTGCATCAAGAAGATGCACCTTGAGAAAAAAAACATGCACTTTACTTAATGTCATCGGTCAATTTATATCGTGAAGATCAAAGGTGAAGTTAAATTGAATAATTACACCCCTACATAAGATAAATTTTAATAATTCATCTTTAAAACCTCATCTTAAACCTCTGTAATATGAACTGAACCAGATAAGTCACACTGGGATCAACATCTGAGTGTCTATTGAAATGTTATAGATACATTCTGATACTTTTCAATGCGATGACTAAGTCCATAGATAATCGAATGCGTCGGTGTCGTTTCGAAACGCCCGTAAAAGAAGAGTTTATTGCACAATGCAACTGTAAAACTTCGTAGAAAAAAATGACCGATTATTTCTATTGTTCGGAAAATAAACGGAGGCGGATTATCGGATCGTGTTATGCAAACGGAGCTGAAAAAAGTTTTGAAATGTGTTGTTTCAATTCAAAAAAGAAATCGTTTATAAACTGATGAATATTTCAGGTTATTTTCAAATGATAAAGTTGAAACGATTCAATATTTCAGACTTTTTCGAAAGCGGTATAAGTCTATTTTCAGAAAAAAATCATTATAATTAAATGTACGTTTTAGTTAGATATACATACATAGCTAATCGCTTCATTAATAAATGAAGTAAAGAATCTTGCTTTTTGTCTATGAAATTTAACATTTGGTGGTGGTATAGGTGCATCATTTATCGACTTCTGTCAAATATGACAGTTGACGTATCTTACGACTTACTTATGGAAGGCATTCAAATTTTCTTAACATGCCTGATACTCAGCAAAAAATGTTTGGAAATTTTGGCACGTAAACGTAAAAAGGTTCGCCACTACTGTCATAAGACACGTTAATTGTCATATTTTACAGAACACGTTAAATGATTCATTTATACTAAATGACGCCTATACTCCACCAAATGTTGTAAAATTTCAAAGACAAAGCAAGACTCTTTGCTTCGTTCGTGGACGAAGCGATTACAAAAACGAAGCGTTACAACTATTGAATATAGCGCATTAATGTATTATTTCCGAAAATAAACTTATACCACTTTCAAAAAGAACGGTTTATTTATAAAATTGATATATATAAAGTTCGTCATTATCATAAAAATGCAGTTTAAATGAATGTTAACTGCAGGACAAGGCTTTTCCGACATATCAGTGGTTTAAAAGTTTTTTTTAACGTATTGATAAGAAGGTAACTTTCAAGGTTTCTAATATATGATCATATCACATCTCCCTTAACTTTGCCTCATTGACTTAATATGAAAATAAACGATTGTGAAAACAAAAATCTCACGACCATACAAAAACACGATGACAAATCGGTTGCTTTTTACGGAATTAGAGCGCGATGGATCGCTCTGAAAACTTTCAAGATCTTTTCAGCGAACCGTCGAAGCCTCTGAAGATCACATTCGTAACGATTCTTTTATTACAACTCGTCATAGACATAGGAAATGATCGAAATTCAATTCGCGACCGACAACAAAACGAGGCACGTACATTTAACGAAACGCACTGAAGAATCCCAATGGGTTTCAGGAGGAAGTTTCATAATGGGTTTATTTTAACCTTCGCGCGGCGCGAAAATTCAAATTCGTAGTACGTGTATTGATGTGTAAATCTGAAACTGAACGAGCACGTGTACTTTTTTGAAAAGAGACAAATTATGCGCGTACATTATCCGAAATGATCTTTGCTGATTATTTAGCGTTCTTTGTCGTTTGTTTTTTCAGTTGATCGCGACAAAAGAAAAATCGGTCGCGATGCGTCTCCATTCGGAGCCTTCCGCGTTTTGAAAAATCGCCAAATTTAGAAAGCGAGCTGAAAATGGAACACACTATTGTCAAGCGGCGTACTAAGCGTAAACCTTTCCGAAGGAGATTATTCAAAAGATAAACAAAACAATATTTACGAATTTCTAAAATATATACAGCTAAATCGTATCACTTTTTATTATAAGAACATAAAGCGAAGCAAAAAATCTTGCTTTGTCTATGTAATTTAACATCTGTTGATGTATAGGCTCCATTTAGTGTAGACGCATCATTTTACGACAGTGGTGGTGAACCTTTTTTTGTTCACGTTCCAAAATTTTCAAACATTTTTTACTTAAGTAAAAATAACTGATACTAACAAGTACTTACTTTTTAGTATCAGGAGTACTAAGGAAATTTTGATTGAAGAAATTAAATGATGCAACACTAAATGGCACCTATAAACCACCAGAAGTTATTAAATTACATAGACAAAGCAAGATTCTTTGCTTCGTTTATGGACGAAGCAAAAACACAAACGTAGTATGCTACGTTTGCTACGTATGCTACATATGTATATATATTTTTTAAATTCTATTAGAAACATATTTTCAACTAAACTACAACCACTCAACATTAGAAAGACAAGAAACATTTAAATGAATAAATTATTCATAGACAACACTTTTCTAATAATCCATTCCAAATAAGGTTCGTTTCTAAGCAAGTTTATATTTTGTGAAAATCAAAATCATATTATTTATTTGAATCATTAACATGCAATGTCTAATTTACGAGTTTACCAAACAAACAAGGAAGAAAACTGTACAAATCACGATTTCGTTTATTTTTCGCTACACGAAATGATCTGAAAACATCGAAAGGCTGCGGTTTCGACGATTCGCGAAGAAAACTTGTAGATTTTATCAAAACGTAACGGAAAATTCGTAATGTAACTGTAATTGTGCATTCTGGACAGTCATTCGAGATGATGTCATAGAACGACTGGTTTATCAATAATGATCGATTCAAATGTGAGATTGTTTAAATCATCTGTGTAATGCGATGATTAATAGTTCTAAATTGACTGTTCATAAATTCAAGGAAGATATAATTCAAGGATGCGAATTGTTGTAAATTATGCATCGTGCATGATTGAAAAAATTATAATGCGATGTGAAATGTCGATAGATTCAAAAAAGTGCATACAATATTTGCGAATCACATTTCGAATTGGTAAATGAGTCATTAAATTTAATCGTATAATTATATTGAACAAAAGATTCGTCGATTTACAACTTTTCATAAAATCTACGGATTATGAAGATTAAAACTAATGGAAATAACTGAAAATGAAAATTATTCGAAAATTCTGATAATCCGACTTCCTGAATGATAAAATCGTTGTTCGATTCACGACTGTAGTGAAAAAAATAATATAAACAAAAAAAAACGTTATAAATATTGTTATTGACACACGCCGTCGATAAGTATCAATAAAAAACGCGCGTACTATAAACAATACGAAATATAAAAGTTTACGCATCGACGGATCCGGTTATGGCCGGATTCGGCCAGTTTTGCGAAGCAATCGCGACCATAACCGCGAATCCGTTGCGAAACTGCTTCGATGGCGGCAAAACGATTTTCCGAATTTATTTATAGCCCAGAATGTATGCGGGTTTCTTGTATGAAATTTTCGCGAATTTTGAATTTTCACCACCGTCAATTAGTGCGATGGTCGGACGCTAGATGTCTCTGCTGATATTTAATTTGTACTGAAAATGCGATTGCATTTTCATTTTCGGATTTGGTATATTAGTGTTATTTTTCGAATTTGATATCCATAAATTTGTGTTAGTGCGTCAATGATTTCAATATCATGAATCGCTGGATATTTTATCATTTGAATTAATGATAATCGATTAAATAATTAAAAACGATGATACTTAACGATTTGGTTGATTGAGATTAGAAATAAATTTCAATCGAACGAATCAAAAAATTGAAATTTTCTTACAGAGAAGTACAAAAACAATATTTTTTCAGACTTACAAATCATACGTTTTGAACATTTACAAATCATATTTGATCAAATCGTGAAATTCAAAGATTTCCGTTTTCCAAAAGCGCCTTATCACAAAATATGGCACTTCTACTCGAAAACGGGCAATCGAAACCGCATTTTGAGAACTGCTGGCGTCTTCTGTGTACCGCAAAGTCGCAAACAATGAACGAACGGTGAGGTTGAATCCGAAGGCGAAATATAGCATCGTTTTCAATGCTGAATTCGCTTTGTGTTCGATTCAGCACTGGACGGATGTGCATTCGAATGCATCGTTGGAAAAGCGTCAGAGAATTTTCAGCGTGAGTGCTATTTCAAATTTCGTAATTAGCTGGACGCTATATTTGTTGAAGGGTTTAAACGTTTTTTAATTAAAATGTAAGATCTTTTATCTTTCATGTAATTTCTGTTTCATTAGGTCGGTCTAGTTGAATACAAAATGTATTTTAGAAAAGGTTTTATTCTATTTATATTAAAAAATTGCAGTTTTGAGTATATTCAGATAATAGAAACTCGTGTTATTAAATTATTGTGATCTTTCAGTTTGATATTCAAAAAAAATAATGATAAAAAATCGATTTATAAGCTAGTTTCACTAGGCCGGTCTAATTGGGTACAAAATGTATTTTAGAAAAGGCTTAATTCTATTTATATTAAAAATTTGCAATTTTGAGTATATTCAGATAACTAATGATATTAAATCATTGTGATGTTTCAGAGTTTGATATTCGAAAAATAATGATTAAAAATCGATTTCTATATATGCCAATTTCACTAGATCGGCCTAATTGGGTATAAAATATATGAACTAAAACCTATTGATGAGTTGATTATATAATTGAAATGATGATTGATTGATTGATCATGATTTATTGTTAGTGGCCTAATATTACATTTTTTATTAAATTATAGAAAAATATAGATGAAAAAACAATTTTTTTTTGAGCTGACCTAGTTAAGTATATGAAATATAAAATCAATCGATGAGTTGGTTATATAAAAAAATTAATTCTGTACATCAAATAATCGATTGAGATTTCAGGATCGATCAATTCGATCGTTCTAACGAACTATCCTTATTCGCGAAATTGAAAATCGATTCGATCCGATATTTCAAAACTGTCTTCAGACCTTCGGTTGCAAAACCGGCGTTTTCGAAATATTTCAACACGACATATCAGTGATATAAAGATCAACTTCTCACTGCGTCGGCGCTACGTGGGTCAAAAGAATGCTAAAAAAAACACTAATGAAAATTTCGTATTAGTCTTCAGGGTCTCTCGCATTATGATAACTCGACTAGTTGAACAAAACATTTTTTTGTAGGAAAATTTTCCGCTAAAGTGGAAAATACGGCGCCCACTTCCAACACGAATCGTAAAACTAGAATTGCCAATACATAGTTGCAACGAGTAGGAGGAAGTTCAATGGAGATCATCGTTTTTCGATGAGTGGGTGTTTTTTGATGATTTCATATCTAAACGAGAAGTTGATTGGAAAAATAAAGGATTACCGTCGTTTGTTCGGTGATGGTTCAATGGCGAACACTCTCTCTATGGCGATTTCGTAATATTCGATGTTTGTAGAAATTGCGATGATTTTGATTTGTTTGCGCCTTACAATTAGAGAGTATATTTTTTCGCGAAGTGTCATTTTGAAATTTGATTATATTTTCGATAAAAAAAATTTATAACTCGGAAATTTTTTGGACTACCCCATCCCTCGATTTTCGCGATTTCACTTTAATGCGGTTAACAATTTTTTTTCATATGCGTATTTGACACTTTTTTTATAATAATATTAAAAAAAAAACCTAAATAAAAAAGAACCAAGAACAAATGGAATGTTCTTCTCAAAATGAAAAATAATTGATTATTTCAAGCAATGGTGATGAAAGTGATTTCGAATAAGCGAAAAAGTTAGAAAAACTGTTATTTTAGATTTTAGAATATAGTAGCGAATATGAGTACGAATTGATATTTTTTTTAAAACAATAATTCATATTATGTATCTACAAACATATACATACATGTTTTACATTTCAAATTCAACGTTTTAAACTTTAAATTCAAACATCAGAGTGTTATTAAGGCTGTTGAACTTGAAGTTAAAAATATTGAATTCGAAGTTCAAAAGATTGAATTTCAAGTATAAAACCTGTATGCCAATTATAATTACTAAATAAATAAATTCTCATATGAATACTTTCTTTCATTTTTTTAAAATACACTCAATCCTCTTTTTACATGGTTCCGAAATAACACAGTTCAAGGAAGGAAAACCGATTATTTTTATACAAGGTTTTTTCATTTCACTTGAACACGACAGAAAAAAATGCATTATTATGTCACAATGGTAAAATTTGGTGCAGGCCAGTATACTATTATAATTACATGTACATATGTAATTATAGTTATTAAATAAAAAATTTTCGATGTTTTTTGATGATTTTACTTGGTGAAATTTTTTCACATTACACATCTTTTATAAGATACATTTGGATGGATGTTCTATCCAAATATACTAATGGAACCTATCTCCAACTTTTATTATGGTAAAAAGTATTGGGTTGGATTTAATGTTTCTATTTACGCGGTTTTTACTTCAGAACTTTTCTCATATTTTCACATAGATTCATAGCCTTTTTCAAAACGGTTTATCACATAACGTATTCATCACGTAAATCAGGGGATAGGTGTATATCATATATTGTAGTAAACAGTTATACAATATTATAGATTTTAAAACAATTTTCCGACCGGAAAATCCAACGATCCACCTCACCAATCTTCCAAAAATTTCTAAACCCATCGATCACAATGATAATGACATCGAAATGCATAATCCGATATCCCGATCGTCCTAGAACTGCAACTGACACCACCAAGTGCATTTGATATGCCACACACTGTACGGCCCTAAGCGCGTGTACCCAAGAAGGTCGTCGTTCCACGAACAAGGCCGCAAATTGTTAAATTCAACGAGCATACGAGACTATTGTTGTTGCTGATAAGTTCCGCACATCCTCGGTGGTCGTGGTGTCGACTCGGCTTAATATTTGCACCGGTTTGTCGCCGTTGGTGACGCTTTTTGTATGCGGATTCTCGGAACGGTGGGTTGTGTTGGGATGGAGTTGTTTTGTTTAAAATAAATTAGTTTGGTCTATTTATGGTGAGTGAGTTATCTTAAAGTGATAACGGTTCTAGATTAATTTAATGGTGTGAAAATTGATTGAGGTCATGTATAAAGTGTTAATGTGAAAAAAGTGTTTTTGGTCAATTAAGCACAATAGGTTCAAATACCGTATTATATCTCGAATAAATTAAGTAAAAAAATTCAATAAGTCACCACTAATGACCGATAACATAACAGTTGTTTCTAAAATCGTTTAATTATCACATGCAACGTTTGTGACTAATTGCGTAAGCCAGTTATAATATATGGGGAAACCCTTGAATTTCCAATGATGAATTATTTTGGGAATATAAATGGTTTTCCTTGAAATGACAAAATTATTGGACGTTTTGATAAAAATAAAAATTGCATCGAATTTTTCGTAAATACATTAACTGGTTTCGCAAGATCGTTGGTTTGAATTTTAGGTGTGAAGAAAATTATTTTCGCATGGCTTTTATAGAACGGTGTTATTCTCTTTTAGATAAATAATTGAAATTTGAATAATAAAATCGAATTTTGAATTTTTTTTCATGAATTTGAGCATCTACTAAATGTCAACTATTTTTACATCACATTTGTAGATGATTCTAATAATTCAAAAAGCATTCATTCGCTTCCTCCTTTCTTTTGAATCACTTTAAGAAACACATCAGCGAAAATAGTTATCGTAAAAAAATTGTTGGAGTATAATACAAAAAATTATAAATTGATGATAATTAAAAGACAAATCCATCTCGTTAAACACTAATATCTCTAAACTGACGATTCAAAAATTTATAACATCATTTTCAACCGCGTTATTAAACGTACTCAAAGATATTCATCGTAGAACTATCAAAACTTTCTATAATACCGGAAAAGCTTTATCCCGCGTAGATGTTATACAAATAATAACGATTTCAAGTGAAAATTTATATTTCAAAACTTTATTAATCATCATATGAATTTTAAAATACAAAAATTTCGTCTCAAACCAAAGTTATACCAACAACATCAATCTGACAAGACCAAAAAAAAACCCGTAGACGAATAAAACTTTTTTCAAAAACTTAATAACAATCATATGGATTCTAAAGCACAAAAATTTGAATACCAAAATCCATTTTGTCCAAACCAAACTAACATTGTTCTGACAAAACCAAATAAAATTTGTAGATTAACAAAACTTTTTTCAAAGCCTTATTAATCATCGTATGGACTCCAAAATACAAAAATTTAAATACCAAAATCCATCTTGTCTCAAATCAAAGTCATACTAACAACGTCGATCTAACAAGACCAAACAAAAGCTGTAGATCAAGAAAACTTTTTCAAAACCTTATTAATCATCATGTGGATTCGTAAACACAAAAATTTGAATGCCAAAATCCATCTCGTCTCGAACCAAACTAACGTTGTTCTGACAAGACCAAACAAAATTTGTAGATCAACAAAACTTTTTTCAAAGCCTTATTAATCATCATATGGATTCTAAAACACAAAAATTTAAATACCAAAACCCATCTCATCTACCTATAGAACCAAAGTTATGATCAATCTGACAAGACCAAACAAAATCCATAGATCAACAAAATATTTTTCAAAACCTTATCAATGGATTAGAAAACACAAAAATTTGAATACCAAAACCCATCTCGTCTCAAACCAAAGTCACAATCGATCTGACAAGACCAAACAAAACCCGTAGATCAACAAAGCCTTATTAATCATCATATGGATTCTAAAACACACAAATTTCACTACCAAAACCCATCTCGTCTCAAACCAGTCATAATCGATCTGACAAGACCAAACAAAACCCGTAGATCAACAAAGCCTTATTAATCATCATATGGATTCTAAAACAAAAAAATTTCAATACCAAAACCCATCTCGTCTCAAACCAAAGTCACAATCGATCTGACAAGACCAAACAAAACCCGTAGATCAACAAAACTTTTTTCAAAGCCGTTTCCGGAAGCGGATTTTCAGCCATCCACACAACGAGATCTATCGATCGCACGAAAGGTGAGAGGCATGCAAACGGCACATGGATTGATCCTTAAAAACGACTTCACTTTCGATTTAAACGGTTAACGTGCACACAAACACAAATAAGCGTGTCGTTTCGCGGATCAGCTCGACTTTCACGCAAGTCGCCCGCCAGTTTCCACCGGTCGAAACCTGACGCTGAAACCTGATTAGTCACCGATATAAAATAATATGTTATATGTGTAATATAGTGATAGCGGTGTTAGAATGGGGTGTGATTGTGTGGACCGAAAAAACGAGCTTTTCGGGGTTCGTATACGATATAAAATTATTATAAATACACTGAATTCTCTTTTTAGATGGGAGATGCGTTCCAGAAATTACCGTGTAAAAAAAAAGTATGTTGACTATATAAAAATTGGAGAGAGTTTTCATTAATATATTTGGATAGAACTTCCATAAAAATGTACCTTATAAAAGATGTGTAATGTGAAAAAATTTCGCCATGTAAAATCATCGAAATTTTTTATTTAATAACTATAATTACATACATAATAACAATATCTTACATTGAATCTTACCATTGTGGCATAATATTATACTACTATTTTTTTTAATTTTCTACCGTGTTTAACAATACGTGAAAAAACCGTGTAAAAAATTAATAGGTTCTTCTTTCTTGAACAGTGTTATTTTGGAACCGTGTAAAAAGAGGATTGACCACTTTTCAGGAAAACGTGAAAATTAAGGTTTTTAATGACGATAATCTTTCGGAAAGGGTGCGATAAATAAGATGTAATAAACAGCTAACCTATCGCACCCTTTCCGAAAGATTATCGTCATTAAAAACCTTAATTTTCACGTTTTTCTGAGAAGTGGTCAATTACTAGTACATGGTTAACCACTGGTCTATTACTTTAATACAGAAATAAAAAAGAATTGTTAAATTACTAATTAAAAGAAAAACTATATTTGTGAAGGAAAAATTCGTGGTAAACATATAGAAATTGTTTACCAATTTTTGAAAACTGTTTGCAATACTAGAACAAGTTGATAAAAAGCTTGAAAAAAAGGGATTTTCATCTGTCGGATTAATTTGCAAAAGGTTAAATGAAAGTTTCGACGTGGTATGTTTGTAAAAATCCAATTTTAACATCAAAAATGTTCAGATTTGTATTTATTAAATAAATTGTTTGTTTTTCTCAATTTTGTTAAAATTTTCGATCAATAAAACATTTTTGTAGCATATATTTTATAAAATTTAATATGTTTAATGATCGTGAAAGTTAAGAATTAATTAACCTATAGTTATCCTTTAATTAATTAGTGTTTAATTGTCAAATAATTGATTTTTTGTGTTAATTGTATAAATACCAGAAATGGTTTATTATTTTCGGTAATACCGGTATTGGAAAATATACATATTCTTGAAATCTCTAAATAAGATCAATGGTGGATAATTTCTTGGTCGGTCGGCGGAAATCGTACAGTATGAAAGTTGTATCGGTTTAGTACTGCAAATTGGCATTTCGAAAATGGGAAAAGGTTTGACACTTGCAGTGAACTAGTTACAAAGCATCTCATAATGTGTGTGTGTGTATCTCGAGTCGTGTGACACAGTGAAAGTAGTTCAGAAACTGTAATAGAACTCACATGCGCTTATACGTACGCAAACTCGTATATTATATAGGTATCGATTACATACTTGTTTTAATTACGAAAATGCAATACACACGCACGTCAATTCCGAAATATTGGAAAAAAGTTATTGAAAAATTAACACATGTCCCAATATTATATCGCACATTCAGAATTGCTTAAACTTTCGATGGTTTTTATGAAATCTTCATTGCAATGTTTTCGTTTCGTCTCGCACTTTGAATAAATTTCGGAAAAAAGCTCATTTTTTTAAAACTGATAGAGTATTTTTTTAGTCAGAATATAAATCTACATACTTCAATGTATTAATATTTTGAAATTCGGATGTTTAATGTTGATTTCGCGAAAATATACGAAGTCCGCATCGACCGCAGACATTGTCAATATTTGCTGTGGAAAAAGTCATTCGAATATGTTTAAAAAAAAAAAACATTTATTTCTTCGGTACACATGTAGATTGACACTGGCGCTTCTGTTCGATTGTGATTTTTCACTTACGAGATTCCATTTGCAGAGTTTGAAAATATTTATACAGTCGACGGTGAAAAAAAAATCGTATGAATGAAAAAACTTAATTGTACATTTGTGCAAATCGAATCGGGGTATTGTGGGAAGGTTGACGAGCCCGATAAAGGTTAACAATCTGAAAATTACCATCGAATCTGATCCTTTGGTTTTTAAAATACATTTTCCTCAATAATCCAATATAATTTTTTTTTTCCGAATGAGAATCTTCGAATCACATATGAAAAGGAAAAGTGATGTCTTTAGTGAATCAATAGACGACAAATCGGTTACCCAATATTGTATAGCGTCGGTTGTGAATTAACTAGGAACAAATGTCACTTTTGACACGTGACATACATACATATGTACACAATAAATAATTTTCAATACATGTTATTGTGAATATCAAAAAAAAGAAACATTTTCAAAAGAAAATTTATGAATTCTTCACAAATTTTGAAACAACGAAAACAAACAATCCATGTAGTAGATTTTCATGAATTCAAATCAGTATTAAAAAAATAAATAAAATCACATCAGAGACACATTATAAGAACTCGTTTTGGAAAGTGACGATGACGTTCAACTTACGTACTACGTACCGGAGCGTACCATCCACGTGGAAACGAGAAAAGATTTTCATTCGGATCACGTGTATATTTATAAACATTTAAACACATCCGGCATTGTTACATTTAAGATCGATCCCGCATCTGAAAAACCTCTAAATCGATTAAAACAAAAGGTTTAACGTTTGTCAAACGGCCGATTTTTCTCATACATATGAGATTTTCGCCGCGAGCCGCCGAAACTTTCTAAAATCTGTCATCGTACGTCCATCACGTTCAGAATAATGACTGCAAGAAGCGTCATTATCTCGTCTTATTATGCTGCAGACGGAAAAAAACGTAAACGGACGGAAAAAAGACATTTTCAGCTATTTCAGTCGAGCGTTTATATAGGAAACGATGTCAACGATCGCTGCGCGCCAATAATAATCTCTGTCATAACGAGTTCAGAGCCGTTTCCTCGTTTTTCCGTTCTTGGAAGGTTTCATATCTATTGGAAACAATTTTTTTGGCGAATGGAAAGGAATTTATAGCATTTTCGTATCGAAACGTCGGAGAAAGTCGGCGCGAACTTGACCCGCTGCGAGGCGAACGGGGCAAAAGTGCAACGAGCGAATGCAACTCGGATGCACTCGAAATGAATGCGAAGCCTTTTGTCCGTGGCTCGATAACGAAATACAAAAAACAGACACGTAAAAGTGTAGAAAGTCGATATAGATAGTGGTCTCCGCAGTGTGCAAATTGATTTCTTTGCCGACCTCGTGAAAGCGAACACTGATGACTTTTTCGCGATGAGCTTCTTTCTGTCGCATGATTGTTTCAAGAAATTGTTTTGGACTGGATTTTGATCTTAAGATTTATTTTTAGATATAATCAATGATATTTCGATTTATATTTTATTAAAATAATATTATAAATATAGTTATTTAGATGCAAAAAAATTAACGAATGAGAAAACTGATTATGAAAATGCAAGTGAAATTATACGACTGAAAAAACTTGAATGTCTGCGTCTTGAGAAACTCTCACAAGCGAATCGATTTAAAATTTTCTATAAAATGTGTATAAGAGAACGATCGAGATAAAAATTTTATGCACTGGCGATATAAAATTTTTAATAATAAACGAAATACGATCGCACCTTTCAACTGTGAACTACTTATTGCATGCACTTTTTCAGTTCAATGAAAATAGAAATCGGCAAGACGTTTCTGAGTGCATCGAACCGACCCTGAACGTTCAAACCGTGAAAAAAGTGCACAAAATTTCGATTTTGATAAGGTCGCTTTTTTTCGTGAACGTTCTGGTTGCGATTTTTGGCTTTTTCGTTATAAAAAATATCGAAAATGAAATATTCATATTATAATTTCGATAAACCGAACCAACTTCACGCATGATTATTATTTAGAATATACAGTAGAGCCTCGATTATCTGGACTAATAAACGGGGATTGAGATGATCTGGATAATCGAAACAAGAAAAAAAAGAATTTATTAGAAATTAAATTATTTATAAAAAATTTGGTGTGCATAATAATGCACACAAAGTATTTTTTAAACGTATTTATAGTCTGTTTATTTTTGGTTATTTGATACTGGCAAAATTTGTGAACATAAAATTAAATTGTTATAGTAGTATATTTATCGGTTTCCAAGATAATAATTAACGAAGTCATAATTTTTAACGTCATCAGAGAGAAAGTTTTTTAAACATATAAATTGTTTTATGTATTATGCATAAAAATAATATTTTTGAAAATGAATTATGTTTATGTTGTGCACTTTACGAGCTGTAAAGATTATTTTAAAAATAAAATTCATGATAGATTTTAATTTGATGACCCTCATACATAGTTGAGTTTGTAATAAGTCAATATAATCACGTTACATACTCGTAAATTTTTGGACGCGTGTTACGTAAAAAAATCGTAAAATTTGCTATTCCAAATAAATAATTATTTCTTTTTAATCAATCCAGATAATAGAGGTTCTACATATAATAATACTATAATTTCTTCATATAATCACTAATAAAAAGGTTGAAAAAAAATCTCAATTAACCCACGAACCTACAACCTTTCAACCATCACTACGACACCAAAACTTACATAACTCACAAAAAAATTCAAAAAAATACACATCCAAAAACCCAATCGATCCCCAAACTAATCACTGCTACCAACATCAGCACCTAAAAACCGTTCTAAAGGACGTTTCGGCGATTCGCTCCAGCGCGTCGCCATGCGCTCTTTTATATAACACAATCTGCGCGGGCATTGTCGATGAGGACATTTCGCACCGGTGCTTTCACTTGTGCCAGTTTTTTTTTCGTGGTCCGATCGGAAGGTTCTAATGTTCGTGCTCGGTGCAATTTGCACTCCGGATGACCGGCTTAACGTGGCTTATGTCACGCTTGTTTGCGTCCAATAAAAAATGGTTGCAGTTCTGGTTTATTGGACGTGTCTGCTTTTGCGAATGTTGTGTGATGAAGATTTGGGAATGAAATGTTTGAATTTTTTTTTTGAGTATTGTTTTGTTGAGTGTTAGGTCAAATCAGTGGTCGGAAACCTACTACCCGCGGGTAATTGAATTACCCATTACGAAATTTTGAATTACCCGCCGAGAAAATAAGATGATATTTTGTTTTTTTTATGAATGTGTTAAATGTGACGGACATGTGTGTACTAATCGTTCGGAAAATTTAACTGCTCGAACTTACAATATTGAGTGACTTTATTCATCTAAACATAGCACATCACTAACAAAATGGCATCGGCAGAAAAAAATTAATTTATTAAAATGTGCATGACAAAATACAAAAACCAAAGAGGGTCTATCTATAAATTTTTAAAACTTTCTAAAAACATTCAAAACCGAGATAGCCACCGATAAAAATATTTTTTTACATGTTTGTTTTATAAAATAAATTTGTATTTAAACATACATGTACATATATGTTTTATTTAAAGAAAATAAAATTATTTTTTAAAAAATGGTAATTTTTTATTTAACTTTTACCCACTTGTCAAATGAAATTTTCATAATTGGAATTTTTTACCCAGTCTCTCAAAAGGTTGCCGACCAATGGGTTAAATCATAGTGATGCTAGTTAATCTAATTTTAGTTAATTAAATTAAGTGTGAGAACTATTATAGCCAGGGACGTCATTTGGGGGAGCATGGGGGTAGTTACCCCTCCCCCAAAGTTTTGGGGTTCGAACAATTTTGAGAAGTGCTGAATAATTAAAAAAAAGCGTTGACCTTTTTTAGGAAGAAAATTTTTGTGGTTCGAATAAGTTTCGGCCTGCCCCCCCCCCCCTTGGAAAAATCTGAAATGGCGTCCCTGATTATATAATAGTACATATTGTGAACTTTAATCAAAAAAATTGAAGTACAGTATACTCTGCGGTTCATACATTGCGGTTTCAGTATGTCCGGCTATGATTCATCCGGTTTGCGAAAATTTTTATTTGGATTATGTTATCCGTGCACACCTTCCCCGACATTAGACCGGATAATCCAAAGTATACTGTACGTGTATATGTTACGCTACGTTTGTGTAAATGCATCGTCCATAGACGAAGCAAAGAATCTTGCTTTGTCTATGAATTTAATAACATCTGGTGCGTGTAGGCACATCATAGGTGCATCGTTTGACATCTTCTGTCAAATATGACAGTTGACGTGCCTTACATTGTAAAACAGTGGTGGCGAACTTTTTTTCGTTCACGTATCAAAATTTCCAAATATTTAAACTCTCGATAATGCATAAAGTTGTTACCTGTCTGTGATGTTAAAAATATTAACGATATTCATGACATGACCACTTATGTTAGTATAAATACGGACCATTCAATATAAATTATCAGTATTAATGTTTATATACTTCATGTGTGAATTAAAATATGAACCAACAAAATGAGAGCCTAAATATTTTGTATCATAGACAATAATTTCAGATTTTTATATTATAAATTATAAATTATAGATAAGTATTTCTACAAAATAACAGCCCAGCAGTAAAGATAAATAGATACGATAAGAGAAAATCATTAATATTTCGGTCTATTTGTCGGTATAATAAATTTTATATTTAATCTGAATTGATTTTTCAAAATACGCGTTCATTGATACTCAGAGGGACCCTATAATATGTAATAATCAAATTAGTCTAATTAGTGCTCGTATGATGTATTCGTTAGTATTCTATTGACGCAAATTATGATTGATGAGAATAATTTGATATACAAAGAAACGATTTCATAAAATAATTTTAAAAATATTAAAAAATCCGCATTTTAATAAAGTAACGAATACAAATCGTACTCAAAGAATACATTGTACATTGTGTACAATTTGTATTTTGAAATGAAGTGGGTCGCCAGAAACAAAATGTAGACACTTCCATTTGAATTATACGATCGTCACAGTAGATAGACTATTAGAAAATTATATATTCTTAAGAGGTAACCAATCGAAAACAATAGATATGAGTCCTTCAAAATTGCGATGTTGCAAGGTCTCGGTACAACTATTCGATGAGTTCACCAATTTTTAACAACTCAATTCGAAAATACAATCTTAAACATATTCATTTTAATACAAGTATGCATAAATACGTAATATACAGACTATAGCGATAAATTCTTATCGTTTATTTATTAGTTTGTTTATTTATTTTCGTATTAACACGACCCTTTTTCTAACTAATTGAATCATATCGTAAACTAGCGGTTCATGGATACGGCTTGTATGCAGCTCTTTATCAGTTGCCCTATAGTTTTCAGTTCCTTTTCTCTGCGGTTTCATATCGCATATACGTTTTCATAATTGTATTGTAAACAATGTGATTTAATCATGGTTTGTTCAGTGAGATAAATTTTGTGAACGGAATTCAAAATGAAACATATAAATTTCATTTACAACGATAAATATAGCTTATATTGTTTCTTGAAGATGTAAATCACGATTGTGGATCAATCAAAATGAGTTATGTGAAAATGCGCTGCTTCGCTTAATTTATTAATACACTTCAAAGGAAAATAATTACCGGAACAATTGTAAGATCCCACGCATGGAAATATAATTCACGTGCACACGACACACCCACTTATAACGTCATTTTGAAAACTTTATAAAGAAAACCAAACAGGCAATTATTATCGATATCCGAATAGCGGAAAGCGTTTTTATGATAGTCAGTTATTGAAAAATAACAGCAACATTACAAAGTAATTCGATAACTACAATATAAACTCGAGTCCATATATCAAATTTTGATGCGTGATTAGAGATATTGTAATTACAATGTAATAATATTTATTACACTATTTGTAACACGATCGATCGATTTAAATGATCTGCAGATCTATTTATAATCCATTGCACGTACGTTCTGAGAAAACGTAGAATGATTCTTGGAAACGTTGACATTACCTAGACAATATTTATTATCAATTTTCTTTCATTATTCACAATATGATATTTTATATTGTATAAACTCCAAATTTATTATGTGATTAAATTTAAAATATAAAAAATTGAATTGAATAACATAATATACATCATGGGTAATTAATTTGACTAAGGACACAATTTTCCACGTTAATAGTATTTTTATAACGTATTCCAAAGTTTATAATAATTTCAATGCGTAAATTTCATTGAAAAACCTTGAA
The DNA here is from genome assembly GCA_009617725.1 of Hydropsyche tenuis. Lineage (NCBI taxonomy): Eukaryota > Metazoa > Arthropoda > Insecta > Trichoptera > Hydropsychidae > Hydropsyche > Hydropsyche tenuis. The sequence goes on along the minus strand of VTON01000034.1, from coordinate 1,242,418 downwards.
ATTGTACGTACGATTCATAAAACACTTCTAACAAAAACGTATTATTAATTTTTTCTTATGTTTTCTGCTATTCGAAACCAGATCGAACACCTGACAACAATCCAACATAAATTGTTGCATTTTTATGCCAAAACCAAAATCCTTGAACGTGCGGCACATTTGCAACTGCTCGCTAACGACTCAGAAATCATATGACTTTTCAATACAAAACGGCATACAATGTAGTCTCGATGCAGACTTTAAATATTAGTGCTTGGATGTATTTTTTTTTTAATAAATAAAACAAGATATGTGCAATGCGCACGTCTCAGTAGCGTGTCGTTGAAAATCAAGGTCCGTTAGAAAAATTTAATTAAACGATTTGCATGCCGATTCAATGTTTGTCGTACTCATATTTTCATCTTTATAATGTTGAATATAAAATAATAATTGCGAATTTTACGGTTATGTCAATACGGTATTTTTGTTAGTTTTATGTCGAGTCAAAGTTGATCAATTGTGCTATTTGAATTTTTAAAGGACTTATTAGTTTCATTGTGCCCTTTATTATAATAGTGGTTTAAGTCACGTTTCTTTCATTTTGAAATATTTAAAAGTTTACGTTTGAAGTGATTGAAAATAACACAATAAAATGTTTCATAATTTATTTGATTTATTAGATTTATATTGTATTCCGATATATAAATTTAGTATGTAAATATTAGGGGGACCGGAAGAAAATGTCGTATTTTTTGCAAACATTTTTGAACATCGGTTGTGTCTCAGACATCGTCCTTTCAACACGTATTGCATATCCTGTCGATCGTTTGATATCTTAAGAGTGCTATGACACCATAAAAAAAATTGAAAATGAAAAATTTTTTCATCCAGAAAAACAATTTGTGCGATGTTGCATATCATATGAATATCTTCAAAAAAATAACGCAACTGCAATTAAAAACTTAATTTAACCTAACCTTTTTTTATTTATGGGACATAGTATATTATGTAACAAGTTTGGAATATAACCAAAGAAAACCACTAACTGATTTAGACCATTATCAAAATAAATACTAGCCACATATCGTTGTATGTCGTATCTTATACTGATTTAAATTTAAAAAAAATTACAACTGTTAAAATTTTCATCGTATTATTTTAATTTAAAATTATGTGCCGCAAAATAATTCAATTTTTTCAATTCAGCGACTTAAACCACTGTCATAGTTACTCACACAAATGTCAATTGAAATGTCAATTGTGATATGTTTTTTTTTTCAATATCAGAAGCACTTCCCAAGAACTTATTTAAATCATTTTCATCGTTATTATAACTCACGTTATTAGAATAATAAACAGCGAGCGTATTATAATATGAGGACACCGTTTGCTTCACGCATTTCAATTTCCGCAATCGAACCGCATCTACAGCCTTATCGCATGAATTTAAACGTTGATATCATCGCACGTGACCGTCAAAACAAAAACACACATCAAAACCGAAAAACGTGAAACGAATTAGCATAAACACGCAAAACTACCAAGGACGCCCGTTTCCACGGCATTGTTTACGTATTATGCAACCGAGGGACTTTAGCTATCTTCTCTAGATAAAAAATAATAATGACGCGATTTCAGAGAAGATAAGAGGTCTTCAGAAGGCCGAGTATCGGTTTTTAGTTGACGAACCAGGAAAAGTGACGAGGTCGCGCACAATTATCGTCCGTCGCACCAATAAGTGGTGTTGGTGTGACAATGAAGTCGTACACGTGAAATCTGATGAAAAACAGTGACAATGAAACGCGTCGGAGTCGCTGAAGGCTTGTGTGTTTTCAGGTGTTTCGAAATCGGTGAGAGATTTGAGCGTTCTTTGTGTTTGGTCGAAATACGAAATGTCGTGAGATTTCTAAAATAAGTTGATCAAAAGTAAATGTTATCAATGGTGATAGTGCACTTGAGGTGCGTAGATTATTTGTTGATAAATTTTCGTTTTGACTTGAATAAAAATTGTTTGAATTAAGATTCTTGGCGTATTTCACTCGTAATTCATGTATTAAAAGTGCGTAAATTTTTTTTAACGTTTGGAAGTAATATTTATCAGTTTTTCACCATATCTTAACAAATTTCGGTTTTACATGTTATACAATAGTACCCTATGTCGTCCAAACTGTTAGCATGTGCAAATTTATACGATCTAAGGGGAAAAAATTTTAAAAACTAACAAAAATAACCTTCTTACAACACGTACAAGTACAATACCAACTACGCATAGAAATCATTAAAAAAAACAAATTCACAGACTTATAATGCTTAAAATACATTAATAAATTCAATTTAAGCCCCAATAATGCATTTTCATTCGTCAAAATACAATTTTTTAAATAAAAAATTCATGCACCTAAATCACAAGATCCATTATCTATCAATAATAAAACGTCTGCCTCATCAATACTCTTTTCAAATGCTCAAAATGGTTCTAAAACTCTTATTTAATATTTTAGAAGTCTACGAATAGTTTTTCATTCGGTTCTCTATTATTATAATTTGAGGGAAAAGAAAAAAGTCACATGAAACCAAATAAAGTGAATAAGGAGGATGAGAAACAATGGTTGTGCCGGTTTTAATTTTTATTTCAATGAACGTTGAACATCATGGGAATTTTGTTGTGTTGCAAAAAACCAATCGTACTTTTGCCAATCACTTTTGAAAATCATTCGTGAATTAGAATTTTAATTGTAAATCTCTTTTAAAAACGTCATAAGCCATTTAAATAGTTTTTTTTTTAACTTTGTTAGAGGAAGTATTATAGTTTTACACATGCACTTTGCTCTTGATTATTTTTGTATACACGTATTCAATTGAAAACGATATGCGAATTAAAAAAATTTCCAATAACGACCCAATTAATATGATTAATTATAAGATCTTTATTTTCGGTTTATAAATGAATTATATAACTTTTATGAAAAGCATTCGATTATATAATTATTTTGATTCTGTTATGGATAATATGGAAAGGTCAGCGTTACGAAAAAATAACGATAACACAACAAAAGTAATAAAAAAAAAAAAACACCAATACGTAAATGAAACCTCACGTAAAATCCTTACACAAAACACAGGTAAAAACATTCGTAAACAAAACGAGAATTATATTGCGAAAACGTGCCAAACTCACGAACACGTGTAAGTCAACGAATTTAATAGTTTTCCGTTTTCACAACCATACAATCGTGTATAACTAAAATAGTCGCACTTCGAAAACACCATTTTTCTTTCATACTTCTGTGAACTTCCTATAATCCGATTTGTAATTGAATTATCATGGCATAAATTGCACGATATTGTAATTGATGTCTTTTTGCTATATTATAAATGTCATAATTCAATTTTCCAACTGTTGAACTTGTAAAGTGCTTGCTGTTATCCTTGATTGTTATTACTTAATTTGTATTGTTTGCATCAATTTATTATCTGAAATGTTTACTTAATTGTTGATTTATCGGTATTTAAATTGTCAGATTTTTAATTGAGACGTGTTATGCAGAATATGTCTTACGAAATCTCTGTAATTATTCAACGTTACAAATCAAATTTGTTTTGGCGGAAAAATCAAAAAGAGAAAATTACAAATAGCACCGAGTCGCGTGCGAACGCGCCAATTCTAAACATAACAACTCATTTGTTGTCTTTTATTGTTTTAATTCCGAAAAAAACAAATAAAAACGGTTCATTGCCCAACACTCGTGCGGTGAACACAATTAAGGAAATTGAAACATCAACGATGCGTCGAAACTAATTACCAACTTAGTCACGCGAAATTATTTAATTATTTTGAGAAATAGTGTGGTCGATCAAAAGGGAAAACTGTTGACCAATCGGAGAAATGACATAATAATTTAATTAAAGATATTCGGTAATTTTTCTTGTAATTTTTTTATCGATATGATGTTTTTATGTATTTCAAAATGATATTCGATTACCAAGAATTTACTTTTTTAAACTTCATCCAACATTTCTTCAGCCAATGTATAATTTCTTCATTCGTATTTTTTTTCTGCATGATATTGCCTTTCTATGGATTTATTGAGACAAAATCTGTTTAATTATAATTGTTATAAATGGACTTATTTCATTTTAAAAAAAAAACTTTCTTGCGTTAACGTTATACAGTTCAACTTTTTTTGATAAATTTATGAGAATATTTTACACCAATAACTGTGAAATTTTTAATATAAAGATGATATCAAACCAAAACATACATTAATTCATTTTTTACGACTTGTACAACATTCAAAAATAACGGCTCATATTGAATTTATTAATACATAGATGGCACTATTGTTCAAGCAAGATAATTCATTAGCAAACGCATCAGCACCTTTTCAAACAAAATCAAAACTCCACACAAACAATCCATCATTTATTTCCAACCAAATCGACACCTCAACAAACACAAAACAATCCCAAACCAAAACAGATCAATCACCACAAAAACCTGCTTTCGATCGGCCCATCATCGGTTATATAACACTTTTCCGTATTGCAACAAAACAGTTAGACGATAACGAACAAAACGCAGAACAATGCCCGACAGGATACGAATTAAAATAACGGATATATCTAAGGGTGCATTGTTCGAGGCTTTGTTAACGATCGGCCGATAGCGACGAGGCCATCCGTTTAACGGCCGTTACTTTCGACTTTTCATCGGATTGCGTAAAGAGGAAAAATCCGGGCTGTGACTCATGTCCTGAAAAAAAACTGGGTTAACCTCACCTCGACCGACGATTGCGAATTTAACACTCTATATGGAGTTAATTAAGACATATGCATCGGTGGGATTGATGGTGTTTGTTCGCCGTTTATGTTATGGTTGTGAAAGCGGTTTTGTGTGAAAAGTTATGTCTGGCAAATGGGTGGGTGTTCAATCTGATGTTCGAGATTGTTAGGGATTGTGTTTGGTTTAGTGAAATCCTATATTAGTTTATAGTTTGAAAATTCGATATGTTTTTGTTTAAATATTCACTCGACTGCGTATATTGCGGATGATGATTCATAGTGATAAATCATCGACGAAGTACAAAAAAATAAAGGCGGAATAAGTATTTATATGAATAAAATTTAAAGAATTGTAAATGATAAATATACGAGTATATCAGCGGATGTAAATTCAAAATAAAACTTATCGCACAATGTTATGACATTTTTTTTAATTTAAAAACCGTAAAGGAAAATTAATCAATGGATAGAAAACCACAAATAGAGCAAGTGTGAAAAACAAACAGGAACTGCTTCATTTTACAAAAAAAAGATTAAAACAAAATGCCAGTTTGAACACTATTGAACAGTCTAACGTAAATATAAATATAATGGAACGTGATGGCTTATACAAAAAGTTAATTCAATTTTCCTATACGGTTGACATCGAAGAATTTTATTTACGATTTTCTTAGTTCTCGGAAAACTTAATATTTAAAAATTGCAATTTTGCCGAACAAACGATAGGCGAAAGAATCAAAGTATTTTCAATATAAATAAAAATAAATAATTTTTAGTCTTGGTTCAACAGCAAAAATACGTTAAAATTTATAAGAAAGTTTGATAAATCCGGACAAATCCGCACCAAACAAGAATCCATTACGAAAATCATGTCAATTTAAAAGTCAAAATCGAAAATTCTTATCAATATGTTTTCTTTATTACCATATGAAAATGTTTTCTCATATGTTATATCTTTGTTGAAATCGTTAATTTGTAAAGTTATTGTTAAAAAGTTTAAAAAAAAAATAGTCGATAGTTTAGAAGGTTTTTTTAACCCACTGAATCTTATTATTAGTTAATGTTAAGTAACAAATGATGCAGCTACACAAAATTGATCATTCATTTAAGAACTATGTAATTTGACAAGTTATGGACATAAAAATCTCTATTATTTTTTTTTTAAAACCATCGAGCATTTCAGCAGATCCAATCGGATTATGTATAAAGTGTGCGTATATTTCCAGTTACTTTAAGATTGACAATATAATATAATAACTGTAATTGTATTTTTAATCTAAAATCCAAATTTTCTTATCTAAGAATCTTCTCAGTACCCTCAAAGCACCACCAACAAGCACTACCACTAAATAGTTGATGTTAAGTAACAAGTGCTACAGTCAGTATATGTGCGATTACCGAAAATTTTATAATATTGTATAATAACTTTAAAATATCAACAAAATAGATACACTTATAATCCAAAATTCAAAATTTCTCATCTAAGAACCTCCAATAGGCGTAATAGTTAATGTTAAGTAATAAGTGATGCAGTCAGTATGTGTCTAATTACCGAAAGTTTCATAATATTGTATAATAATTTTAAAATATCAACAAAATAGATGCGCTTTGAACTCAAAATCCTAAGTTTCTCATCTAAAAATCTCCTCAGTACCCTCAAAGCACCACCAACAAGCACTACCACTAAATATTTGATGTTAAGTAACAAGTGATGCAGTCAGTCTTATGTCTAATCTCCGAAAGTTTCATAATATTGTATTATAACTTCAAAACATCAAAAATATAGATGTATTTAGAATCCAATATCCAAAATTTCTCATCTAAGAACCTCCTCAGTATCCCCAAAACACCACCAACATCCACTACAACTCAATCCAACAAAGCAAAAAAGCCAAAGAGCGAGTTGCGTCGCGTCAAACTGTTACGACACGTTAACACAATGAGAACGTCGTTACGTGTTGCGTTTTGGCGCCACGTGTTTTGTTGCCGGCAAAACAAAAACGTAACGCGAATTATATAATTCGCCATAGAACCTCGAGATGGTCGGTTTCAGCATTCGCAGGAGGACCCCCATTGTTTGGCCAGATCTGATAAAGGTGGGTCGGATTCGGATCTGGGTATTTGTGGGTATCTCGATGCTGAAATGCTCTCGATTGTTGTGATTGAATGTTTTTTTGGTCGTTTTTCGAGAAGAGTTTTAGTGTTTTTTTGTTGTAGGAGGTTTGAAATTCAAAACATTGCAGGTGGCTACAAAAAAGTCTGTTGAATCAACGTTTATTGATTTTAGTTAACAGGAAAAATGTTGGGAAAACACAAAGGAAATATGTAAATATTAGGAATGTCTTTGGTCTATGAGGAAAAAAGCAAATGGCTATTCCGAATCGGATAAAATAAAGTATGCATAATATCACACAGCCAAACCATTATGTAAGTATCGTGTGACTGTGTTTACTGTTTTCAAGGTGTACAAATAAATCAAATAGAATCATAACAAACAACCATATTCAATAACGATTAGAAAACATAGGTCTACAGCACAACAGGTAAACTGGGTTTCTTTGATTAACGTCGATTTAGAAGTTGCACATCCCATCCGCGCAATTATTTAAACAAACACAAACGTTATCGAAAACCCGCTGTTTAAAAAACAATAACAATTAGAAAGCGAAGATCAAACGAGAGGTTAATTACGTCGCAAAAAATCGCTAAAATAAGGCAAGTTCGTGCGAACTAAAGTAGGAAGAGAACCAGAGCACGTCATAGTACATTTTATATAAATCACAATTAGGAAGTCGACGAAATAACACACACACACACACACACATATATATATATATATATATATATATATATATATATATATATATATATATATCTCAGACAATTTAACGTCTTGCGATACGACGGTCGAATTTATTTATGCAAATAGAAACCGTGTGTCGCAACAGTGCGTGGACGCAACTCCATACGCGCCATATGTCCCTTCGCAACTTTCACGCCGTTTTTTTTTTCTTTTCTCTCTTTCCGATTTATTTATTTGTCGAATTATTTTAAAATGTTCACGCGCGTGCACTGAACGCTGCTCTCGGCGGGCGGCGCGTGAAACGTTTCGCAATGTGTGCCTTTTGAGCGGAAAAAATGGACGACAAAAGAATCACGAATTCGGTTGTTCCTCGTGACGATCATTTGGGTCGAAGTGTGCCGGAAAAATCGTGGAAAACTGTGACGCAATCCGACGGAAATTTGATCGAAATGGTATTTTTATATAAACGGCTTGCTTAAGATTATTTTGTGTATTCCTAATCCTGTTCTTATATGAGGGATGCGTTCCAGAGATTATCATGTAAAAAAATGCATGGTGACTATATAAAAATTTGGGATAGGTTCCATCAGTATATTTGTATGGAACTATCTAAATATATTTTATAAAAAATGTGTGAAAATTTCGCATGTGCAAAAATCATTAAAAAATATATATTTTTTTAATTTAATAAATATAATTGTATATTGGACTACACCAAATCTTACCATTGTGGTATAATACTTTTTTATATTGAGTTAAAGTGAAAAAACAGGGTTAATAATAAAAAGGTTGAAAAAGGGGGACAATTTAATCGTGCATATACGTTTTGCATGAGTATTAAATGTATGCATACGAAAAAATGTTTCAATCATTGAAAAAATATCTGTGCATTAAAAGTCATAAAACTTACATTAGAATGAATGTAAATAAAGGATCGGCAATGTCGCAAACGTGAACAGGACAAAATACCAACTGCACGACCATTATTCACTAATTTCATAATTAAATTAAATTGGACCAAATTGTTAAAATGTAATTAAAATTAAATTAAAACTCTAACAAAAGGAAACATTGACAGTTTTGAATTGTATTGCATCGTCTGTGGAAGTCTTTACTCCAGCGACGTTGCCACCTTTCGAACATTTCAATGCACAATTTTTTTTTCTATTGCTCATTTCACTTTTTTTAATGCTCACTTTATAATGCACAATTTTTTTTTCATTGCACACTACAAATAAAATGATGCTCAATACCAGATCATTTAATGCACCAGAAATAATGCACATCGTATATTATTCTAATGCACAAATAATTCGTTTAAAGGCACAATCTATACTTTTTCAATACACAGTTAAATCGTACCCAAATTTTTATTTAATATCTATTATTTTATAATATCCTACACCGAATCTTACCATTGTCGCAAAATAATACATTTTTTTACACCGTGATAAAGGGAAAAAAACATTGCAACAAAAATCGATTCTTCATCTTTGAACCGTGTAAAAAGAAGATTGGACAAATACAAAACCTTCAATTATATCAAAGTTACCTTCGAAAACGGTGATAATTGTATTGTTCATACTGTCAAGGGAAATTCTTCAAATGTAAATAAATAACGAGGTTTACGATTGTCGCAGACTCGATCGTAAATAAACAATATGTGCATCATGCCATAATGATCCGACAAAAAAAGCGTCGTAAAATCGCTATAAAAATTATTCGAAACGTCATTATCGATTGTGCGTGCAATAAATCGTACTATGTCTATGAAAAGCCTACATAATGGAAACGCGCGCATAATTTTACGCGACATTTGTCGTTTGGAAACTTCTAAAAGTGGCAATTACCACGTTTTGAAATCCGATTCGATCGTAAAATTTTAATACGCCGGCCTTAGTGTTGCCATTTCGTAATTTTCATATTGAATAATCGAAGCGGCCGAATCTTCGACGAAAGCCTCTGCCAATTTTCGTTTTCGAAAAACAAAACGAATGACGAACCGATGAAAAGCGTTGTGAATCATGTGAAAGCAGAGTTATTAAAAAATGTGACTCACAAAGGGTTGGAAAATCGGGACGGAAATTCTATAAATATTCATACGCCTGAACTCATCGTGGAAAATGTTTTAGTGTTTTGCATTTTCAGATATTGACAATGAAAATATATATGGATTGTGTTATGTGAAATATGCGACGCTTCCATGAATTTTATAAAGTAAATAGTGGAAAATGGCGATATGTACTAATAAAATGGTGAAATTTTCCGGTGAACGTCGATATGGAAATTGATGTGAATATTTCGTTCGTAATAAAAACGTATGAAATTTTTCATTTTGATCGAATATTGCTTTTATCATATTTGATTAAAATAAAATAAATTACATAACAAAATTCGATTGCTTCGTCACTCAGCGAAAACCAATAAAATTTTCGATTCCAATATTTTCATTGTATCATTTTTCCACGAAATAACTCACGATTTTTACATTTTATAAAATACTAGCGGGTAGTACCCAGCGTTGCTCGGGACTCTGTAAAAATAAATTGTGTACCGTTTGTAATTATTGTCACAATCAATCGTGATATCAGCACATTATATTATAATTTGTATGGCGGTCGATAGAAAAAACTGAAACGCGAAACGATATTAAGAAAACTGAACGCTTACTTAGTTTTTCCGGGTTTCAAAGCACATTCTTGGCAAATTTAGTGAGATTCGTCTATCGGTTTAGGAGTTTATTGGATACATGCATACACCGTTTGAATTTTATATAGATAGATTTGATTCTCAACATTATATTTATTAAAAAAATCCAAAGAAACCTTAAAAATTAACACATAATGCGTCGGAAAATCGAAGAAAATGCGATCAGCACTCCGACCATGTGGTCCTTCGGGGCCATGACATCTTTACGAACGCTTACATATCTCGAAACGTCAACATTGTAGTATATTTAGCACATATGCGAACACACGTCGACAACCATTGACGTTTTACGATGACAACATAATGTTTACCGTAAATGGTAACCGTATGCTGGGGAAACAATGGACGCATAAGGAAAAGCCGATGCAAGTAGGAAGAAAAATCGGAAAATGCGACTGTGGGAAAGTTTTGGATAATGGAAATGGAACCGTTTCCGCAATCGTCTTCGAATGATCGATCGAATGGATGATAGTGTTTAATAAAAGGCTTTCGAAAATTGTATATATATAGTTTTTCGATGGGTCATTATAAATAATTCATGCAAAATTTTTTGTATAGTTTTACATAATGGGAGGTTTAAAGCCTTGGACACTAGAACATTTAGCATAATGATTCAATTTAATATATGTTTTTTTTATATATTGAAAATAAACAAAATGAATTCGCAAAAAGTGTTTGTATATTAAGAAACTGAAATCTGAATTTTTATAACGAAAATTATGTCATGTTTTTACTAACCGATATAGAAAAATATGTATAATATTATAGTTTGAATACGTTTTCAACGGTATATCGCCAATTAACTACGTTTTACGTAAATCTGGTAAAAATATTTTACGGAAAAGATAAACGTATTTTATCTGGAACGTTGAGTAATTCACGTAACCTTTATTGATTGTTGACATCGAACATGATAACAAAATTACGGTAACGTGACGACATATACGGAAAATATGCGAAGAAATTATTTACTATATTAAGTCAATTACAGATCAATGCATAAAATTAATATACATAGTTTATCTAATTGAAAAATAATTTGTACATTTTCAAAACAACGTATTAACATGAAATTTTCTGAATTTACGAAACGGACGTATTTTAAAAACAAGAAAAATTGTTTATTCAATTTAGAAAAAAACGTGAATCTATCTATCGTGAAAATATTAAAGCAATCGATTTCGTGTGCAAAATAAAAATAAACACATTTCATAGCACGTTCGAAAACGAAACGCATTTTAAAATATTCATCGTTATGCGCTTCAGTGGAAAAATTACAAATTTAATTGCTTAATCTTAGATACAGTACCGAAACGTAGATAGATTTGGTAACTGTGTATCTTTTGCGAAAAGCAAAATCCAAAAATAATAAACCTTTTGATAAATAGACACATTCAAAAAGAATCACATAAACCGATACGAAACCTCAAAACCAGTCACGAACCATCGTAAATAATGAAAAATCAATTTTCATTAAGTAAATGCTAAAAAAAATTGAGCCATTTTTGGCAGGATCGATTACGTAAATGCGCTATTTTAAGCTCGGTAACTTTTAACGATGGCACTTTGATATTTTTGCTTTTTAAAGGTTGAATCCGTTACCTTTATAGGGCTCGAAAACCAGTCGATACAACCTGAATTTATTATAAGAACTTCGCGATCGGTATCTGCGTTTTTTTTATCATCAGTTCGGAAAAATGAGTTAAACAATCGTCGAAAGATAATTGAGATCGGACTTCAATAACGTAAGACGTTCAGCCTTGATCTCGTTAAGGTGGTTGAAGAAAATTCGGAAAATTCGATACGCGCGTTTAAATGCTCTAACCTCGAATGTAATTAAGTAGAAAAAATCAGTAAATTGAATTTAAGTTTAGCGTTTATCGCAGAATAACTTCGTTTTCAAGAATGAAATAAATTCGCATTCATTAATCTCAATGAGTCAAATGTAAACATAAACTGCGATAATTGAAGAGTTGGATTAGAAAGGTGTTGAAAATGTTTTAAAAAAAAAATCTAAAACTGCATTTTGATTGATTCAAACGCGTAACTGTTCGTACGTAATATCAAAATGTGTCCAATGGAAAGTTTTTTATATCGTTTCTCAAATTTTTATTCTGTTTATATACGAATCGAGTGCGTCATTTGATTATTCTAGATAAAATATGAAATCAACAAACTTTATAGAATAACATATTGAATTGAACTGTTTGAAGTGCAAATGGATTCGTCGAAAACATGTTTTGTATGTAGTTTTTACTTTAAACTAATATATTGTAGTTAAATTTATATGGTAAATGCTTCAGTGAGAATGAAAATGTGAATTAATTTTCAAAACTTTCTGATATTAATTTGTAATATCGTTAGTTAATTTGAATGGATGTGATGCAAAATCGAGTATGTTAATAATATGTAGATGACACCGAATTAGTTAATATTTAATTTAAATAAATATAAACAATCAACAGAACCATCAAGAAAATTTATACTCGATAAACGATTTAAATTATTTTTAATTAAAATTTGGTGAATATTCAATATGTATGTATGTATATTATATTCGTCTCAATTTTCAAATTTTCCAATATCGTACAGGAATTTTACGAAAAATGTAATATAAAGAGCAATACCAGGGACACTTTATGAAATATTATTCAAGAAAAAAAATTCAGGACATAAAAGTATCGGATTAAAAAAGCATTATATCTCACATGGTCGAGTTTTAAAAAATAAAACCAGAACTGGTTTCAGTAACGAATCAATGCGATTTAAATATGAAAGTCGAATAATTTCCATCAATAATTTAACTCTTAATAAAGGACATTTAAAAGAAAATAAAAAAAAACAGAATGTCATTAAGTTACTTATAAAAAACTTTACGCCCACATCAATACAAAATTTCTCGTGGCAAAAATTGGAATTTTCCAAAATGCGAAAACCTAACCGAAAATATATCTCTTTCATTTTTTGCAGTCGACTACAAAGCCAGCATACACATATTATTATCGGTGAAGAAAGACACACGGCCAAAGAAAAAGATGAGCAAACGTGCGTTTGCGTAATCCATTGCACAAACCGAAACGTGTGCATGTGCAATTCCGATCGTGTCCTTTTGCGTGTGATGCGTTTCGCTATTTATACTCGTAAATAGTAACTATTTTATTTGTCCTTATAAACTTAATGATCGAAGCGATGAAATATTGTACAATTATTAAATAAACGATTCGATTAAACGCTTGATTAAGATAAGCTTCATTAAATTGTTTGATTTATTGTATGTGTATACGTTTCGCTATGTTTGTGTAATCGCATCGTCCATAAACGAAGAAAAAAATTTTGTTTTGTTTATGAAATTAACAATATCTTATGTAGGTGTCATTTAGTGTAGGCGCATCTTTTGATCTGTCAAATATGACAGTTAACGTATTTTATGACATACTTATGGAAGTAAAATTTTCTAGGCACACCTATAAATCAGTAAAAAATATTTGGAAATTTTGGTACTTGAATGTAGAAAGGTTCGATATCACTGTCGTAAAGCACGTCAACTGTCATGTTTGACAGAAGTCGAAGAACGTCTACTGTCATATTTGACAGAAGTCGTTAAATAATGCATCTATTCTATCATATAATAGATGGTGCCTAAACATTATCAAAATAAATTAGATTTCATAGACATAGCAAAATTATTTGCTTCGAAGTGATTGCACAAACGTAACATAACATACATAAATAAAATAAAGAAATTTATTTGAGATTTTAAAGCTAAAAATAAAAACTGTTTCGAAAACGGTATGAAATAAATGAAAAATAATATTATTTATGCGATTTCGATTGCAGAGGAAACTGCATTTGTGAAAGATCTGGTTTCGAGCGGTTTTAAAATCGCCACGTTGCATTTATTAAAATGAAATCTATGCGAAACTAGAATATGGCATTATTCACCATAAACGGGCATCGGTCATAAATTATTCCATTTTTTATCTGCGAAAATCTTCGAGACCTTTGGTTAACGTACGTCGGCAATGAATTAGCATCGATGGCGTGTTGGAAGTTATTTATTTATTTTTTGCGGAAGATTTTATGATTTTTTGCGATTGTTTTGAAATAGTTCAAAGTTTGAGAATTGATGATAATTGAGCTTTCGCGCAACACGATTAAATTCATGTACTTTCATTGGGTCACGATTTAATTTTTAAAAAAAATGTATTTGTTGAACGGTATTTTTTTTTATCAAATTTCGTATATGAGATAAAAAATTGATATATTATTTCAAATTAATGAAACGAAACGGCTCTCATTATTTTGGTCCATATTTATATTAAGTGGCCAGTATACAGGTGATTATTTAAAGTAAATAGTATATATTTAAATTAAATGTAAGTTTCATTATGACAAATGGACAGTATCAATATTTTTGATGGCACAGGCAACAACTATTTGCATTGTTTTGTTTCATTTTATTGAGTTATTCACAATATTTTGGTGAAACCAGCTTTATATGGACAAACTAAATATGAGAGCCGTTCATTGCACATATTGATTAACTCCATAAAACAAAAAATTGAAAAATGCGATGAAAATACGTACATTGTTTTTTTTAAATTCCCTTTATAATATACATTCAAATAAATATTGTGGAATGCATAAATACAGGTGTAGTGCATTTGAGTTGCATTATTGCAATGATTTACATTAGAGTATGGAATTAATCAAAATGGCCCTGAAATAAATTATTTATTATTCAATGGCAAAAATTTTTTGCCGTTTAATGATGTTAATCTTTATTATTCATGAAAGTTATTTTAAACATAAAAAGTTATGAATATACCAAGTGCTTTGACACTTAAATTTAAGATTATTCAAAAAGTGGAGTTAATCAATCTGTGCAGTGAACGGCTAATATTTTACTTGCAAAAAGTTCAATTTCGCAAATGTATAAGTTCGCTAATTAAAATTTAATATTCAATTTTTTTATTTATTCTCACAATATGAATTCCCGAACTTAATTTTACTAGCCAAAGTTAGATTAATTAACATTACTATTATTTATACAGATCAAATATTATATTTCCAATAAAAAATTGACATATCATTTCAAATAAAACGTAACTATTTAACCTAAATAAATACCAAATTGATTTATTACACATCGCAAATAAGTACATTAGAAAAATAAAAAGCTTGAAAAAACAGCAAAAATAATCAAACTCACAATATAAACACAGCATCCGAAGAAGAACATCCAACAAGTTTCCATCGGCGGAAAAACTCCTACAAAAAAAACCCATGGTTTTCCCATATGCGTACACCACCTACATCAAACCACTCGACAAATGGCCTACAATTTTCGCAATCGCGATGAAGAATTTCGCGACAAATCCACTATTGGCAAATAAATCACGGGGACATTTAACGTTCCCTTTGATTTTTCCAGCTGAGAAAATGCGCGGATTTTCCGCTCACTATATTGAAATCAGTGCGATTATAATTATGTGATGTTATATTCTCGGATCGCGCATGAGCGACACTGTTGCATAAACAAAATCTCGTGACCGGTAAGAGTCTATTTTCGTATACGAGAGGGTCACAGAATGGCCGGAAAATCCGGTCGAGGAAAAATTTGAGGAAAACGAGCGATTTTTTTGTGTGGCGGTTAAGTTGAATTTGAAAGAAGTGTAAAAAATGTGTTATCGTGAACGAAAAACTTGTACGGAGAATTCGATGATGAATTTACATATAAATGTTGGTAAATTTGTATTGTTTCAAATAATCGATGATAAGTATTAAAAAGTTTAATTATACCATTATTTTGAAAGCATTCTTAGAAAATAAAGAAAATGGTAATTGACTGAATGTATAACATATATTTTAAATGTTTTGTTACGTTTGTGTAATCGCTTCGTCCATGAAACAAAGAATCTTGCTTGTATGGGCGCCATCACTGTATAGCGCATAATAAAGGCATCATTTGACTCCTTCTGTCAAATATGACAGTTGATGTACCTTACGACAGTAGTGGTGAACCTTTTTACGTTCAAAATTTTCAAATATTTTGTACTGAATATCGAACGTACCAAGGAAATTTTGATGCCTTCGATAAGTATATTGTAAGACACGTCAACTGTCATATTTAACAGAAGACGTTAAATGATGTACATACCTATGATGCGCTTACGCTAGATGGCGCTTTTATATAAAACCACCAGCTGTTAAATTTCATAAACAAAGCAAGATAATTTTTTTCGTCGGACTTTACACAGATGTAGGATAATATATGCATATAAATATATTATAATATTATAATGTCCTTCAAAAAGTATACGAAATTAGCGCTTTACATAGATTATGCTTTATATGCTTTTCAATGTTTACGATAAGTTCGTTGACATGAGAAATTTATTCGTTGATTATACAGTTCGTATACGGATTTGTCATTGATATGTCTACTTAAATAAGTTCGCCAAAGCGAACGTTTAGCACACATGCTAATTGACTGATCGATTTTTAATAGAAATGACTTAAGTTTGACTTTCGGTTGAATAACATTTAAGGAAATTCTTAGTAATCAGGATACGTGAAAACCGCATTTTGAGGATAATGAAATACGTTATTTATACTATCAATGTAAATGATAACTTATTTAGTATGTACCTGTTTCTTTGTATAATATAATCAAATGAAAAAAGTCAACGCATAGCAGAGCACCTTGGACAACAATTTATATTATTGACTGATCTAACACTTGAATTTATCGAATGGAAAATTAATTCGTAGTAATAACGTGAAATATATTGCGATTCATATATAAATCAACGTCAACGTGCACATTGAGTAGTTGATAATTGCAATTTTCACCGTTAGACGTTTCCTTCATGCAGAAAAAAAGCGCATTCGAATTATTGTTTTTTTAATAATCGCGAACATTATAAAGCTTCACGGATTGTAATTACGTCTATGGCTCGAAGAATAATGAAAAAAAATCTTACATTTTCGAATCACAACAACGTTTTAACTACGCGTGGTCAAGGATTATGCAAGGCCAGTTAACTCGTATTTAAATTGCACACGATGACATAATAAGATCCGTCATTTCTAAAACGATACAGGTCCGATCGAAAAAAATGTATTTTAAATATTTTTTCAGCGATAACAAGACGTTCATTCAATATTCAACGAATTAGTCAACAAACATTAATTCGAGAGAAAGCGACAAGTGTCGAAATTCGAAATCCGACGGGATCACATCTCAAACAAAATTTTGTGTATACAGTGAAATCTTGTTTTTATGTTTTTTTAAAATACCGAAAAAAATAAAAATTATATTAGAAGGAAAGTGTAGAATGAGGGTTTCAAATATTTGAAAAAAAATGTATAAAATTATTTTTTGATGAAAAAATCACGCAAAATATTGTTTTTTTTTTTTTTTATAAAGAATTTGGTATATAATTTTAGGTTAATTTAAGTTCTTTCGATGACATAAATTGATTTGAACTTTTGAGGTCATCGAATCAAAAGCATGATCAGAAAATTGATTGGAGGTTAAAAAATAAATAAGAATAGAAAAATTACAAATTAACAATTGCAAAGCAAAAGTAGCAAAGAGAGATCGATACGTTTGAAAAAAAATTGTCAATCATAGGAAGTTATTAAATATTTATTTAAAATGTGAGATAAAAACGTAATAAAATCAAAAGAGACTGCATAAATCGAACGTAAATATCGCGAAAACGTAAAATTCCGCAAAAACGGGATTCCACTGTATTTCAAAGTCAATAATATTATTGCGATCTTTTTATAGGAGCTGGAACTCGTATGACTTCCGCGATACACGCGAATTTCACGAAAACTCAAATCGAGCCGAGGTCGAACAGTCTGAAAATAATAATGCGAAAACTCTAAAATTTCAACATGAAATAAAAAAAATAAAAAAAAACCACACGCGATTTCGACCGGCCGTCACCCGGCCATTATTCAATATGCACGACGTATCGAACAAACGAGGAAAGATAACGAGATAAAAAAAACCGGCATTGTCCACGGAGACAAACGCCAAACGATCCAAGGCAATTTGACAATTGGAAGTCCATCCAAACCAGTGGCGTAGCTAGGGTATTGGCAACCCCCCCTCCCCCCCTAAATTTTCGAGTATAATCAAAAAAGTTTGAAAATTTTGAAAAAAGTTGACCTGCGTAAACGCATATCAATTCAAGCTCCTTGCAAAACTAATTGTTAACTTTGAACGTAACTTCCATAAATGCATTATTTACATATCATGCACAAGGAAGTTTACCTTTAAAATGAATATATGTTTTTTTAATATTTGGAATCTCGTTTTTTCGCCCCTCTCAATCTGGCCCCAGGGATATTTGTACCCATTTGCCCCCCCCTAGCTACGCCTCTGATCCAAACACAGCCTTCCTCGTGGGCCGACGTCACAGCCGAATCTGCAAAAACCGGTCGACATTTTTTACCGTTTTTCCTTGTCGGTTTTGCGAAAAAAGCGCGCTCTATATGGGTGAAGGTCGCCGCGCTGAAAAAAGTCTCGATAACAATGAATTTCTAATCGAAACGATTTGTAAATGTTTGTGTTGCGGATTCTGCTTTGATTCTGTGTAATGTGCGGTTTTTTTCAGGTTTGTATATGTTTACATGTGTTATGTTTGTGTAATCGCTTCGTCCATGAACGAAGTAAAGAATCTTGTTGTCTGAAATTTAACAATGTCTGGTCCTATATAGGCGCCACCTAGCGTAGGCGCATCATTTAACGTCATCTGTCAAATATGAAATAAGGTCATACGGTGCTTATAATATTACTATTACATACTTACTAATATTTGAAATAAGGTCATAAGATATTTATTATAGCGATAGCGAACCTTTTTTCGTTCACGTACCAAATTTTTCATATACAGTATACTCCCAATTAACTGGGCTAATTAATGCCAGGGAGGGTGGGAACGGATAATCCAAACTTACATTTTCTTTAAATTTTAACTTGAGACTTCAGAATCCCGTTATTATTAAATCACGCCGTTTGTTTCCTATGTCGCATCAATAATGTATTATGATTCAAAAATACAACAATTTAATTTAATTAAAAATAATAATTGAATCTATCGAGAGTATACTGTATGTTTTACTGACAATGAGTATCAGGCGTGCCAAGAATATTTTAATACCTTCTATAAGTATGTCATAAGACATATCAACTGTCATATTTAACACAAGATGTTAAATGATGCGCCTAGTGCTAGATGGCGCCTATAAAGGAACTTAAGGAACAGACATTATTGAATTTCATAAACAAAGTACGGTTCTTTGCTTCGTTCATGGACACGATTACAGAGACGTAGCGTTATATATACGTAACAGAATCATATGAACAAGCTAATAAAAAGCTTGAAAAAGATTTTGATGTTATATAATCTTTTGTGCTTATTGAATTTCGTATTCGAAATCGAGTTTCTTCCAACAAGATTGACCATTTAGACTTGTTTCTGCAACCACTCGTGAGCGTAGCAAGTGTTTGCATAAACGTCGCTAATTCGGTAATTAAATTAGTGTGTTTATTTTTTTTTTAATATCAATAAAACTTCGATAAACTCCAGGAAAACTATAAATGCTAATTACGAAAATGAATTCGGTGTTTGGCCATGGAATAATTAACAGTCTCGACATAGCAAACGAACTGTGTAATATAATTTTTTTTTCCGCTGCTATCATTTATGTAATAACGATTCAAATCTTTTTTTATGATGCAGTCGAAATCGTTTAACACGAAGAATCGGTTAAGAAATAATACCTGACAAAATACTAGTTTTTACAAATCACGTTAAATCTTATAAAAAAAACAATACTTTTTGATGGTTAGATTTGAATTGTAATAACTGTATGTTCTGAATTATTTTAATATAAAACAAAATATTGATCTGAAAAATGTTTTCAAAAAAAAAACGTTACGTTAAAACTATAGTTTAAATTATCATTGATAAAAGAAACAATTACGAAAAAGTTAAATATATTATAGAAACTGACATTTAACTGTCAAACTAATCGATGCTTCGTCCAAACTAATGTGCGGCGATTGAAAAATATTCCGTTTCTTTTTTGTCTTACAAATTTTTCAAATGTATCACCGAAGTCTTTGTAAACGCAGGCAATTTGAATAATTCTCTTTCCCACTGTGAAAAATCTTCAGACACACAACTTACCATACGTTTCAGCACTGTCACACGTCGGCCCATTGTAGACGTTCAGTATAATTACATGACAAACACCAGTCACATGTAAATCAAGTGTCGATTCAACAAACATTTCGATCTGTCCGAATTCGAACGAGAACACTCAGATAATTCGCACAATTACAATAATTGACCATGCGCGAAATCGAGAGCATTTTTTTTCAAGAATCATTCAATTACGTGACCCGATATCGTATATGTTTACAGTCTGCATTGTTTCGAAATTATTAGCATGCCATTTGCATTTGTGCGTGTGCACTTTTATTAGTAATTTATACGAAGGCCGACTTTGGGTGTTAATAAAAAGGCAATCGTCCCACTGAAATCGAACTTCCTTTGACCGTAACGAATTCGGAGCGAGCACGATTTCGAAAATCAAATATAGCGAGAAAGTTTGTATGTATAAGCGGTTTTAATTCGTACATAAACAATTGGCGGGTTTTCGATCGAAATCGGCGACAGTTTCGAAATGTTTTGTGTTGTTGGTCTGTATCATGATTTTGAAAAATATCTCTGAAAATGTGAGGAAATTTTTGAAAAAATAAACCAGTTTCGAAAATAGGAATCCTTTAATAAGATATCCAATCAATTCTATAGATATAAAAATGTCGGACGAAAGTCATTCATAATTAATTACATTATTTCGTATCACATTATTTTAGAATTAAATTTACATACATATAATATCTCGGCGACCGACCGCCTCGAGAACAACGTCAAAGTTTATTTCTCCGTTCGAATCCTTAACACATTTGTACACTAAATTACTCACATAGTTTTGAAGGAACTGATTTGTTTATATACGACTAAATCACAAATGTTCACCGATTGTTACACGAAAAATAAAAATCGTTCTGAATTCGCATCAGCATCAAGTCCAAAGACACGCGCGCATCTTCCACGGGAGAGTGGTGTCTCTTTTGGATCTCGAGGTTCAGATGCACGCTGGCCAAGTGCTTCAGAGACATTCTAAAAGGTAACCCCCTAGGATGAGCAAAGCTGACTGCCGTATCAACGACTCGATTATGCAATAAACGTAGTGCACGCAGATCGTTTTCGAGACCGTGTCCGACCAATATGGTCTCGGCGTCGATTATGTTCAACAGTTCACGCTGGACATCTTGCAAGGTTTTAGTGGTTTTCTGTAAATGGCGTGGACTTATGCCCGAGAACCTCGTGTTGTAGTCTATAATAGGGGCGTCTGGACGCACGTAAGTTGTATAGACTCTACGACCGTCTGCAGCTACGACTTCGACTTGGGCGACTTGGAGACCGGCAGCAGTGTAGCACATTTCACAGTCTAGGGACAGAATGCATCGTCGAGGTGCACCTGGTATCCTAGGACGAGTCCTGACATAGCCTTCCAAAGGACCGTTGACTCCGGCGCTGGTTCCCGACCATACGTGTAGAGGTGCTCTGGAACAGCCTGGGTCGTTGGGAGGGCCTCCACAACACGCCCATTCTATCGGCAAGGACGTATGAGGATCTCGCTTGAGGCGTCCCCAATGATGAAGGCATCTATCTCTCGTCACGTATTCTCCGTCTGTGGTGATCAAAAAGCCCCTGGTGCATCTGGCGCATTTTCTCTCAATGCTCTGTCGGATTCTTTCGTCTTCTTCCGGGTCGCTATCGGTGGACCTCGGGCTGGAGCTTCCAGATCTGGGGCTAGAACTGCCGGAGCCCCTGCCGCTGTCGTAATCTCTGTTTTGATGGGAGCTGTCCGCCATACGTCTGGGGACGAACTCTCTGGCGTTGACGTCGAATGGACGTGCAGGTGTCGGGAAGTCAGTAGCGATTATAATAGCTCGCGCTGGATCTTCCGTATCCTCGATGGGGTAACCGAGAGAGGATAATTGCTGGTGATTAAGCAGATATCTGCTTAATAGGCCGGCTAGGTCTTGCTCGCTCAATTTCAACTGAGCATATCTGGGCAGAGGACATACAGAAGCTGGAGGCGGGGGCGGTGAAGCTGATTCTGTGGTACGCAAATCCCTTGTGGGACGAGGTTTTCTGCGGCGTCTGGTACTCCGGCGGGATCCGGAGGGACTCCCTGGAGAGCTGCCTGTGGGGCTTTCTGATGGGCTCCTGTTTTCTTTGGAAGCCTCCGAGCCGCTACTGCTCCCATCGCCGAGATCAGCTGGTCGTTCGTCTTCAAAAACAAATTATATCACCGTTAGATAAATTACAACACGCTTAACTACCGCCACCAGATTTTTATCCCATTCTAAAGCAATACCCGAATACATCGTGCGCTCCAGTGAAAAACTCAAACGTGCTGATTTCTTTCAATCAAACTATTTGCAACTATTACACAAACTGGAGTCGTCGATGCGCAGATATTGTTTTACTACACCCACAAAAATAGCTCCGCACCTTACAGGGGAGGGAGACACAATATAAATAGTGATACATATAATACACAAAGGTGTTATTTACAAAATTAGCACACAAATTCCACATGAAATGTTAGTCTTCTTTTAACAGCATAAATAGCAATAGTGTCTAGCAACTGCCGCGTGAATAAACAACGGGCTACGGGTGTTAGTCCAAGTGTGCGTTTCGGAAAACTCGCATTGTGAAAAAAATGAAAGTGGACTGCAGATGGAAAACCTGTCGATTCAAAAAACCAAAAAATCATCACTCAATCGTGATTTTCGTGACTCTTATGTTCCATATTCAAGACGTCGATGGGCGCTCGAATTTCGCATTCAAATCAAGCACCGAGCGGTTGCGAAAAGAAAAAATAGAAAGCGATTACGAAATATCGACTCGTTCTTATTTTTTTAAATAACAAAAAAAACTTAAACGAGATACCATAAAAGCGACAAACAACAAACCGCACAATTAGATAAACGCACCTATAATTAGTGTATCGCTTCGTTGCATGGCACAATAATACCGAATTCAGATCGAAATTAAACGCTGAATAATTATCTACACGCACATTATTAATAAATCAATAATACACGGTTTGTAAACATCGAAAATACAGATGGAAAATGGCGCCGTGTGAAAACGGGTATTTCCCCACCTCGTTTTGCTTTCACCCGCCCGGTGATGCATTTTTGTTGAACTTGATCGAAGAATTTCTTCGGTGCATGTCGATCGTTATCGAACTAGTTTAAATTTCCTTTCTACACACAAAAGCGACGTGTACGCGAATTAGAAATGTCAATGTGAAAGTGCACTCTAATAATAAATCTAACCCTTTAACCGGATATTTCGTTTGCATTATTTCTTATTGTGTCGCAGTCCAAGTGTATTTGGATCGGGCATAAATATACGTTTTTGAGAGTTGAGTTAGGTTAGATCAAATATACATGGACTGAAAATACACCTAAACTGCAACGTATATAAATCGACATATCTTTCGATTTACGCGTTTTCACTTTGACGCGATCAAGCGAAATTTTTCATTTATATGCGTATGTATTTTTAATTTATTATCAAAAATTAAGAAAAAAACTGTCATCGATTATAGAGAATTCCTTTCTAAATAAATTTAAAAAAAACTACCTATGATCAAATCGCTCTTCTCAAAATCTAAAAGAATTGATCATTTCAACTTCAAACGATGACGATGAAAACGATTTTGAATCAGCGAATAAGAAAAAAAAAAGTTGTTATAAAATTAGAAGGCAGAAACGAAAATGAGGATGAATGAATGTCACTTTTGTTTTTAAACATATTTTACATATGTACATATATCTACTTCTACATAAATATATTATTTATATCTACTTCTACATAAATACATCA
Organism: Hydropsyche tenuis; assembly: GCA_009617725.1. Classification (NCBI taxonomy): domain Eukaryota; kingdom Metazoa; phylum Arthropoda; class Insecta; order Trichoptera; family Hydropsychidae; genus Hydropsyche; species Hydropsyche tenuis. The sequence goes on along the minus strand of VTON01000034.1, from coordinate 1,218,145 downwards.
TATCTATCTACTACTACATAAAATATTATATATGCCAATTATAACTGCTAAAAAAATTCTTGTATGAATATATTTTTGTTGAATTTTCAAATACATTTTCCTCGACCAATCTCCCAATTTAGTACGGGTTTAAAGTCTCTATTTACACGACTTTTATTTTGGAACTATCTCATAGATTAACAGTATTTTTTACATATCTACAAATCGAGGTACGCGGAAGTCGATCATTCAAAGTCAACAAACTCTATAATTAATTCCAAACAGATTTTAAAAGAATGCTACGGGAAAATCCGGATTTCGATCAAATTTACAGTTCACATCCATCCACTCATTGCATCTACCACAATTACCATCATCGATCAATCGCCATCACAATTGTCCAACCATGACGAGCGGACAATCGGCCCGAAATAGACACCCAAGAGTAAATACTGCATCTATTTTGGGCCGGCTCAAAGTCGAAAAAGATTCGAGAAAGATCCGAGACGATATTTTCGAATCTCATCCGCGCAAAACGTTCACGTGTACGTGGCCGTCGAACGCACATACATCTTGCTTCTCACGTCCGCCGGATCTGCTTCCAATGATGATGATGATGATGACGGTCACGTGACGATTTACATAACTGTCCGCGCGGGTTAACCGTACGCGCTAACGGTCTGCGATAACCGGTAAGATGGGGATCGATGATGGATCTTTCGAGACGAAATCGTAAATATGACGTGCTAAGTGGAAACGCTTTCGAATTTGGAAGTGTGCGATCACGATTAATTTGTATGATGGTTTTGAGAATGTCGTCATCGTCGATCGTTAAAGGACAAAGTCGTATCAGCCAGTGTTGACAGTGTGCGGAATAATGTATGGGAGGAAAAATCAGTCCGTATGATGGTTTTAAGAATGTTATCATCATCATTGGTCGTTAAAGGACAAAGTCGTATCAGCCAGTGTTGACAGTCTGGGCGGAATGATGTATGGGAGGAAAATTTTAATTTGTTTAGTGTTATAATAGGCGGGGAATTCGATGTGTAAACAGTTCGAAGTATATAAATGGATTGTTGAATTTGAATGCCGGCTATATGTGTATTTTTTCACAAGGCGCGATGAATAGCTTTGTTGAGTTCGTTAACTTTTTTTTAAATCGATTCAGGTGATGCGTCGATTGAACATGAAAAAATACGAGGTCAATATTCCGAAGGATTTCAGACAACAAAGAAGACTCACGATAAATAATATAATCCAATAATTAAAAAAAATTCCAAAATCGACACTAAAGGATCTCGCCGCTCTTTCGTCACGCCGCAAGAGACATTTCTAGAAAGTTTCGCATTGCGAAATTTGCCGAAACTCGACAAAACTCACAACCGCGTACGCCAAACCGAAAATTTCGACACACAATCCAAAATACGAAAGTTCAAAGCCACTGTCGCGGACCACGTTTCGGAAACCCATGCACTCCTTCGTCGACAAGGAAAAGCCATCGACCCGGCCCGGTTGTTGGTCAACGGTTGACTCATGGCGGTCATGACACGGTCACGCAGTTCGATCATCGTCACAATTGAATCATCAAAAGACCGTATGTTGGATTCGGAAGTATGGAGGCGTGGCTGCGAGGTTTTCTGCTTGTTGGAATCGAATCGTCGTGATTTGAGATGGTGAAGGTGGGGCTGTAGGATGTCGGTTATTGTGTGTCGAATTTAAGCAAGGTTTTTAAGAGTTCATCAAAAGATCATGATGCATTGATCTCGAAATAAAAGGTGTGGTCGTAAGTTTTTGAGGCATGTTGTGTATAGAATTTAAACAAGGTTTTTAGGTTGACGAGTGTGCAGTCCTTCTAGTCACAATTGAATCATCAACAGATCATGATCATACATTGAACTCGAAATGACGAAGAGTGATCTCAAGATCATTCTGAGGCACATGCATCGACCAAACAAGGATTTTGAATTGAAGAATATAGAATCGTTCTATTTAAGATCATTGACAGACCATTTGACTCAAAACTACAAAAGGCGATAAAATCTCATTTTCTGAACCACATCATACATCGAACAAACAAGGATTTTAAATTTACGTATATAGAACCTTTCTGTTAATCACAATAGAATCATCAACAGATCATCACGACCATTGGTCGATAAGATCTCATTTTCTGAGACATACATGTAGAAACTTTCTGTGTATCACAATTGAATCATCATAACCATATAAATCGGACTCGAAATGGCAAAGGTGTGACCGCAGGATCTCGTTTTCTGAAACCATGTCCATCGGCACGTGTGCATCGAATTTAAACAAGGTTTTTGGGTTGACGAGTATGGAGTCCTTCTGCTTGGCCCACTTTCGATCGATTTGTCCCTTGATACCGTGTGTGTGATAAAGCGTTCGATTAGCATGAATTGGAACATCTGTTTAATCAAAGTGGGTCCGAAAACGAAATGCGCATCCTTGAAAAGAACCTTGCATGCAAAACAGGGACAAATAAGTCATATAATAAGTGAAACTCGGATTCGGGCTGTGTAAATTTCGAATTGAGGACACGACGGCTATCTCTGAACAACGGTTCGCATGTACGTTCAAAAGCAACGGATTTTATTAATGCAAGCGAATGCAAATATGATTAGGTATGTATAATGGTGGTATTATGTTAGTATTTTATTTATATTACAGATACAATGTTAGTGTTTGTTATCAAATGAGACGATTGCAAAATTGCAGTCGTTGCAGATGAAATTAGGCAAATGTTAACGATCCCAAACAGATACATGGAGAATCTCTTAAAACATCGAAGACTTTGAATAATTTATTGTTGCTGATTAGATATGGTTGTTTAAAATTCAATTAAGGTCAAGAGTTTTCATTGACAACTTTAAGAGATTTTTTATTCCGATATTTTGTAAACAAATACAATACGATGCTATTACATAACGACAGAGTCGTAGTAACGTTTCCAAATAAAAGATATTATTAATGAATAAACTATTACGCGCATACTTCGATATAGCATCTGGCTTGTATCCATCTCAGAAATACAGAATCCGCAAACATGCCAAGTATTTAATATTTACAAATAATGTAACTTGGCATGTCCGCGGGGTGAATTTCACGACTATTTCTACCGAATACTAACAATAAACGAACAAGTACATACCGTCAGCGCACGTGACCAAATACTTCGAGTCCGCCGTGCAATCAATTCCCATAATTTTGCCATTATGCCCCATGAGGCTTGTGGCCAGGAACTGGTGGTTGAAATTCGTTTTGTTCTTCCACGTCGCGGACTTTTTCTTTCCTTGTTTCGCTATGGGAGAGACTGCGCAGGCTTTATCCTTCAAAGGCTCGTGGGAGGGTTCATCTGCGACAAAAATGAAAACACAATCAATCAAAACGCAAGAACGTTCGGTTACATACACATAAAACGAACGAATCGATGCATCCGAAGGGCTAAATCGGTACCGGCACTCGGCGGGAGGCTGGCGTCCGAGAATACCCGCATTCTCATTCTACACGTGCTGCACACGTTTCGTTCCGAAGCCCTAACCGGCGATTATTCACACGCGAATTTGTGGGTCAAAAAGCCGTATAACGGCGCGAAACGAAAATTCAAACTGAACAGCATCCGCCATCTTCCGGCGCGCGTGCACATCAACAGTGTCAAATGCACCCGGGACCACGTGGGCTGTCAACCCTTCGCCGTTTAAGGTTATGTCGATCGATCGGCTTACTTGGGGCTGCGTGAGCTTTGGGGGCGCGGGTGGGGGCGCCGGGGGCGGCGTGCCTCCGCAGGGACACCAGCAGGCTGACGAGGAGGTAGACGACGAGCCCTACGAGCGCAGCCACGGCCAACTCGGGGGGCCACAGCGAGGGCGCAGGCCCCGCAGCCACCTCCATGTTTTTTAGACACGACCGCACGCACGACACTCTCGAACGACACTGACTCACGGTTAAGGGGAGCCCCCCGCGAAGCAGTGGGGGAAACACACCGGATGCACGATGCACATCGTACTACCACCACAAAAATCAACCCTTGTCACTTTTTTCAAAGTATAAAACATTCCACTAAAATTATAGATTTTCGACGATTGCGTAACGCGTTGGGTTTATTTTGTTTAGTTCGGGTCCGATTTAATTATTTTATTCGAAGTTAAGCGCGACTCGACCGGGCGACGGTCTGAAGCGGAATGGTGGCAACGCACAGTGGCGGCGGAGACACGGCAAGTGTGGACCCCCACCACGTGCCGCACGCACATGCAATCCGAGATTGTTATCGAACACGTGGCCGTTCGCGATTTTTATCTTGTACGCATCCCCGTTCGCGAACGCCGACGCGTCGATAAGAACATAAACAAAAACATGTAAATTTTGTTGTGTAAACATTGGAAAAAAAAACACGAATTCCCCGACGCCGATAACGCTCGGAATTCGAATCGGTTTGTTTACAAAACTTTACACATGCGTATCGATCGAATGACTGTTTATTGACTTTTAAATTATTTCTAATTCGCAGAATTTTTCGTTTCAGTAAATTCGATTTTCTATGTTCATTTATTTGCATTTATCGTTTCTACGAATCTGATATTTTTCACGAGTGTTTTTAAATTTAATATCCGATCGTTAACAGAATCTGATAATACCCACGATTAAGTGTTTACGAAAATTAACGATACGTGCGAATCAAACGATCTAATGAATCATACATTTAACGCCACGATCGCTGAATCATACAAAGGAAACGCGATCGAAAAACGACCATGATTTTCACTTTGTTCCGAAGCGAAAAAGTTAAGTCACACACGGATATTTTCAAACATAACGTCAAAACTTACACGTCAATGCGAACGGATCCAAAAACAACATTATACAATACAAAAGTTGGCACTTACGCGGGCAATTATCTTTGTCAACAAGCTCCGGACATCTGTCGAAATTGCGCGTAGATTCAAAACTATATTATCGATCCTAACTGACGAAAAATTGGGTCAAGGCTGCCCGGTGACATTTGAATTCCGCGCGCTAACTGGCGTCCGGTTCCCGGAATTTCCTGTGCGCCACACGGCGTTAATCATAACACCGAGAAAACTGGCCGCAATTATTCATATGTCGCCGGAGCGAATCAAATCGCGACTGTCACTTGTACATATAAGCGAATCGATTTATGTGTAAAAAAAATACGTGGTTCGGTCTGTTTTGTTTTGTTATCACAGATGTTTTCGCGCGCAAAATACATCCTAGAAGTCGATCGGTTTTGTTGAATGGGTCGTATAAAAATAAAATTCGCAAACAACGCGAGAGGAGCGCACGTATATCACAATCTCGACAAGCAAATATGTGTGTCAAGAAAACACGCCAGAGAACTCGATTTTTACGCAAATAACGCAAGACGCGTAGAATTTTAATGGAGCTGTTTACGAATATGCAAAAAAAAATTTACATAAATAAAAACAACATTTTTCAAAAGATAAAGAATCGAACAAAAGCACGAATAATACGAGTTTCAAAATCATAAATATTTATGTTAAGTCGATAAGTTTGTTTGAGCGAAAAATTACGAAAGCAAACACAATATTATGCACCGCTTCTATTTTTCCGATGCGAATCGCAAACTTCCGCATGAACCCGACATATTACAATAATAATAAACAAAATTATCGACGGCACGACCTCGATTCGATGACACCACATTTCATCACATGAAAATATCGAAAGATGACGCAACGAACTGGATTCGCGCGCAAACGGAAGGACGTTCGCGAACCTTTACTGACGGGATTCGCGAACACAAACAAAAGTGCGTTTTTGCAAGCAAGTACCGGAAGAGAAGAAGCTCTTGGTCCTTTCGATGGTGGGGGAGGTGGCGATGGCGCACAGGCACAAAACTGCGTTTTTCTTCATTGCAAATGGCCGCCGTTTGGCAAAGATGGCCGCCGTGTTGGGCCAAGGTGTCTGCTCGCCGCGGCGTCGCGATTGCTAGTGGCCTGAGTCACTTCGGCTCTCGGTCGTTATCAAAACGAAACGAGTGTCGGTGACTAATCGCCATTGCAAACGCACACGTAGCGGGAAAATATGGCGCGCGTCACCTCGGGACGTCCGACGTGCTTTCCGAGAAGTGTGTCTGAACTTTTTGTTTGGTTTTATCGGAACTTTCTTAATGAATTCCGAGACGGGCGTTCTGGGAAATTTTTTCGTTTGGAAAATTTCCAATGTTGAGCAAAATGTTCGAAGAGAGGAGCGTTTTGGAGTGTCTATGAAAATGGTGAATGTTTTTTCGAAGAAAGTAAAGGATATCGGAAAAATTGAGGTTTTGTGATGAATCACGGAAAAAAAAAATTGCGCTAATTTTCTTTTTTTACTATTCCCAGTTTTGTTAAAAATAGTATAAATAGTAGTTCCCGTTTTCCGCGAAAATCAAACTCATACTGAAATAAATTACATGCTTGATATATTTTGTTTTGTCGCGTAATAAATAGATAATTCATGTTATAATCGATATCAAATAGTTTTATTTATTTATTAAAAATTAACGTCACAGTCGAAAATTTTTTCGTTCATTATTGATATGACAATAGTTAATTAAGTTATGGTATTAGGCTTAAGTTGTGGTTTTTTGATTAAAAAAATAACAAAATATGCCAATTTTACAAAAGGTAAAATTTTAGAAAAATGTAAATAAATATAAAGGAAGAGCAGTGAAATTAAGAATTGTCCTATTAAATAAAGGACGTATGGTCAACGTATAAATCGACACAAAATTGAATATACACGTTTTATTTACCATTACATCAGCGAACAGTTTGATTAATACGTTAAATACATTATGATTTATACGCAATTTATGTGATAAAGCTTTTTTTAATCATCGTCATTATCATTATATATAACCTGACATCATCTTAATATTTTTTCTTTATCTTAACGATAAAAATAAGATAAACATTGATGAATTCCAATATTAAAAACTATCCATATATTAATTTGAAAGTCAAATAAAAATAAATATAAAATTAAAGATCTAAACATTTATTATTTAAACACTATATATGTATTTTCATGACATCTAACACATTCAACCAAATACTTTGACGTAATTAACACACAACGCGGGTCGTATATGCGTTTTGTCAAATGCGCCATTGACTAATTGGTTTCTATTTAGAATCTAGTTGGAACTTAATACCAGGAAAAGTCACTGTCCAAACAGCGATACTTTGTATACGATAAACCGAGAAGCGTTTGGCATGCTGATGCAACAGTTGCATTTTGTCTAGAATGATGTCTCCGAACTTGACACTGGGGCCGAATGGGGTCATTCAGAAACGGTTATTTTGTTTCGCCAAAACAACTAGATAAATAAATGTATTATGTCGGATCCGGATTTTACCGTTGCGAAATGCGATTTGGCTAATTATTGAAATGAGTTGAAATTGTTGTTTTGATACAAAATCGCGAATTTCTTAAGTTACAAAAGGATGTTGTAAGAATGTTTTAAGCTTGTGATTTTGATTGATGAATAATTTTCAGGAAACTTATTGAGTCATATACAAAATGTTTATTGGATTGTTTCTTATAGTTATAATTCAAGCACAAACTAGTTTAAATTCGTCAATTACAGGCAATTACAGAAGTAGAGGAAGTCTCGCTCATAAAGGCAAGAAATTAATATTGAAAAATTTATAAAAGTTGATAAAAATTTATATTGAAAATTTTTCCTTGATCTGCAATTTAATGCAAGAGCATTAAATTGCAGATCAAGGAAAATTTTTCAATATAAATTCTGATTTATATAATACGATTTCATTCTATTCGATAACAAGGAATACTTATTAGTCAAAATTTTGGTATTCAATACTATCTTTTCATATAAACAGAAAATATTATAATGAAGAGAGTACGTGCTTATTTATTCCTAATTTTCTTTGTGAGAAATTTTTATAAATATTTGATATGGTTTTAAATTTCAAATTAGAAATATTTGAATATGATCTATTATAGAGAATAGGTTAAGAGCCCCTGTTAAATTAATTCAATATTTTCATTGAATCGAATTACGTATAAAAGTGGTTTATTTAAATTATTCATGAGTGAAAAAAGAGATTATCGAAATTGATGAAATTTTGGTTTCACAATATTCAAAATATATTGCAATATCGCGCAAGCTTTCACTATATATAATATTTTTATAAGAAAGTCTATTAAAACATTTAATATTATAATTCTGTTATAAAAAAATTATCTAAAAAATCTCTTTGGGTTTTATATAAACAAAACATGCATTTTCCGACGATATCGCGAAACGAAAACGTCGAATTATCAAATGACACAAATAAAAGCGAACTCATGAAATTTAACGAGAATTGCACACGATATTAGCGATAATTAACCGCGGCAAAAAATTAATGCCAAGTCGAACCATTTACGAAACAGATGGAGATCACATTGTGAAATATATATAATATCAACGAAAAAATTACTATCAATAAACCGCGAAACAAAGTACATTCGCAAACAAAGACAAACCACACACAAAGGACGAGATAAAGTGTGCAACGTGAATGCGTAAATGAAGCGTTGAATATTCGATTTTGTAAACAACCTTGGAACATTTGCTGAAAGATGATGAAAAATGGCGTAACATGCCGATGATAATGAAAAGAGAAAGTGAACATATTGATGCAGTTATTATTTTTATTTCGAAACATGATTGAACTTTTTGAATCATATGCATGTAAAAAAATTGTTGTTTTATGACATGTACTGATAAAAGATGACTAACGTATAAACAAACAGCGGAGGCTCTTGCTGAATTCGCAGCTTTGTTTGCATTTTGAATCAGAACGAAGCTAAAGTCTAAACACTCCGTTTGTGTGTAATTAAAAACAGGTCACGAACCATGAGTAACGACGTGTCTATATTTAATTTCCGAGAAATGAGACTTTCTTCGCGGCTACGTGACGAAGATCGCGAAAACGGCGCGAAATTCGATTTTTTTTTTAATCCATCATACTGGTACTTTTGTCAAAGTGCGAAATCCAAAAACCGCGCCTATTATTACAAAAATCGATTTCTCAACTTGTCAACAATTTACATTTCAATAAACTCTTCCTACTTTGCGACACAATAGAAACATTTCGATACGTTCATTATGCAAGCCGGTCTTGTAAGTATATGCGAAATGCAAAATCGCACATCCCCATACATAAAAACTTATGATAAAGAGAATAATATAATAAACAATAAGTCACCGGCACGAATTCGAGATAAAATTGGAAACAACACGTCATTCGGAATTGTTAATATATAAAAAAAAACGGGTCAAAACTCTCACGTTCCATATCAAATGGGCTCACTATCACAAGGACGGGTCGTGTTTTTATAATAAAAACATTAAAAAAAAGCTATAAACGTTTGAAAGCATTGTTGTGTATACAGAATGGATTTAATTAATATATCAGTTAATAATTAAAGTTTGGGTTGTAATTTTTATTGATACAAGTTATGATTTTGATAGAAATAATAACGAAACTTTTAATTGGGTGCATATGAGGTTACAATATTGATGAATCGATCATACAAAATTGTGTCTGAAAATTTATGGAATACACACGTTCGATAAATATGTATTTTAAGTTTTTGATCGGTCTATATCTGTATTGATACATATTATGATTATGATAATGTATATAAATAATCAAAAAAGCTTTTAATTGGGTGCATGTGAGGTTACGGTATCGATGAAACGATCAAGTAAAATTCTGTTTGGAAGTTTATGAAATACACACGTTCGATAAATATGTATTTTAAATTTTCGATTGGTCTGTATCTGTATTGAAACAGATTATGATTATGTATGACATTCTCGTCTATTAATAATAAAAAAAAACTCCCAATTGGGTGCACATGAAGTTACAGTATCGACGAAATAAAAGTCTGTCTGGGAAATTCATGAAACGCACACGTTCGATACATATGTGTTTTGCGGTTTTCGATCGGTCTGTTCAAATTTTGCATTTACAAGGAAGCCGAAACAAACACATTAAATCCGCATAAACTGACAAAATGCACGTCCAGAACGAATCAAAAATGCACGTGCAAACGTAGCAAAACTCCGTGGAAACCCAAACACGTTTCATTATCAACTCGATAACAACATTTATTAAACGCGATGACCTTGTTACAATATCTAACATACAACTAAACCGAAATGCGATAACCTACAAAACCAAAACGGAAGACAATAGAAACACTGACACTCGAACTCGCGGATAAACACAACACAAAAGAATATGGAAATCGCGAAATATCATAAATAAATACCTCGGTATCCAATGGCAATGTTGACAAAAGAAATTCAGAGGTTTCGAAGCGGCCGCCATACTCGACTGCCCACACACTACTGATATCGTCGGTGGAAAATGGCTGACGAATGTTATTATTGCCATAACTTTCCCCACCCCGGTGTTATTGAACGCTATTGTTTTACAATCTATTAATAAGAGTGGAACCTTTTAAGAAACGCATGTTGCGAAAATTTTGAGAGGCTTTTTATGTTGGAAATTGAAACGACGATTTTTTTGTCGGATGATTCGTAATTATCTGATTTTATTAATGTTTGAAGTGAGGACGAATCGATGGTGTGTTTCTAAATAAAATAAATATTGAATGAAACGTAAACGCAGGTCGATTTATAAATCTGTGATGTTTACACTATTGAGAGTGATAATTTTGAGACGTTTTGTTTGATCTTGGACATGTTATTTCAGTGACAAATACGATTTAGAATTCTTAGGAAGTCGTTTTCACTAATCTTTCGTCGCACTCTTGATAAATGCCGATATAGGAAACTGTAAACTATGATGATTTGAGAGTTTCCGACTTTGAAGTTTGAATCGAAAATAAACGCGACCCAATAATAAATTTTGATGAAAAAATATCATGAAAAATTTATAGACGAATTAATTTTTCAAATCTGAATCTGAATTAGCTTATTACGCAAACGTTGAAAAAGAAACGCAATATTTATTGTGTATGTTTGACAATACAAAATTAATCAAACGGTAATTAAGATACAGAAAACTCAATTAAAACCTCGTAAAAACAAATATGTCTTATGAAAATTTCAAAACGATATCGTCATAAATAATATATTTTCACAAGCTACGTAAATCTTACTGGGTAATAATATATCGGATGTTTATGAACATGGACCAATCAAAAATTTAAATGAAATTTTCTATGCGTTCGTTATTAAAACGGAAATACTTTGTGAACTACAATTCGCCAATAATCGAATATATGCGCTCTTTGATAAAATTACATGCACTCTATTTGATTATTAAATATTGGCATACATCAAAGTTAAAGTTGATTGAATTAGGAATGTTTGGGTTTCATTTGATTTAGAAATAACCGTACAAAAGACAATGATTTTCTATGTACAACAGAACTAACTCGACAATGCTTTGTATGCATCGAATCGAAATTCTGTAAATCAAATCAAATTCCAGGAAATCCCAGATAGTTTTTAACATACCCAAATGCAATTTGAATTATATGGAATCCCATCGATTTAATTGAAGTGAAACGCAATATGTATTATATGATTTCACGTCCGTAACAAGCTGAATTTTGCAGTATGCAATTTTTGATTTAAAAAGGACAAAGGTAATACGATCGAATAAATAAATACTTAAAATATTATGATGAAAACGTCAAAAACATAATAAATCGATATCGTATTTAAAACGAACGTGTTTTATGATTTCAATCGACATGTTTTTCAATTTACATCATACGATAATCAAATACAACATATTGAATTTCATTCTTATTCCGATATACAGCCTTGGTTATTAATTTTTTCCATAATTTAATGCCCCTAGAGGAGACGGCGCCCTTGCGAATAACGTTTTCCGCGTGTATAAAGTTTAAAATAATTTTTGAAAAATAAAAAAAATTACACTTACCCATAGGTCGGTCATATATAGATGGCATCGTGTTGTACTCTACAGAAGGATACCAGTATACGGCATTTTGGTATATGCCTGAAAATCAAACGAAAAATGTGTCAAATACAAATCGAAACTATTTTTCACACAAAAAATATATTCAGGATCAAACAGATTTACAATGCAGATCACAGGGGGTTACATGCAAAATTCAAAAATGCTCAAAAAGCGCACATATATATAACAAAATAAACATATAATGTTAAAGACCAAACAAAATCTCGTAAGTGACATCTCCACATATGAAACAATGCAAATAAACATAATTATCTCGGAAAACCAACAAAATTATCGCCGCTTGACTTTGAATACACGCCTCATGCTATTTGATTTTTTTAAATCTATTAAAAAAAATATAATTTTATTCACGTTGCGTGTCAAATGATAATTTTTCATCAGCGTTAAACATTTTATAAAAATTTATTAGTGAAAAAATTTTCTAATCGGCGCTGAAGCGCATGATGATTTTCACGCTGGCATTATTATTATTACGAAAAAATAATACAAGTGATCCGAACATTTATCGTGCAAAAAACATTAGTTTCCTTATACGTGTATATAATAATGATTCGTTAATTAAGTATGTGTCAGTTACTCGCCATGTTCAGAACACGTACACTGAACCCGAACAAAATGCACCTGCTTTGCATGATTTTTTCAAATCGAAGAGTCTGAACACAAATGAAATTAAAATAATCGGGTTCTTCGAACTTACACATCGTACTTTTTCACAACACTCAACGAAAGGCTGTGTACCACTTTTGTTTGAATGCAAGTACACATCAAACAAACGATTCGAATGTGCACACGTGCTACTGATAAAGTACTATATCGCATTAAGTTGTTATCAATAGAATGCAGTTACGTGTTTGATAGTAGTAAACAGCCTTGCGTATAAATTTATTGATGCTTTAAAAATTATCGCTAGCAATGAAATAAATTAAATAGGGGATAACTAATTACGAACATCGTGAAACAATCATGACGAAAACATCAGTTCAAAACACATATTTAAAGTATTTGTATAAACATATATCTAATTATTATGAGGACACACATATTATACACCAATATATATGTTTTTTTTCTACTTATGTACCCTGTTGTGGTAATTGAGCTCCTGGCTCATTAACTTGTGCTGAAGCTACAGAAGCCATTTGTTGATATGGAAACAGTGGTCGAATTGGAACAAATAATGGAATTCGTAGGATGGGTGGATTATGGTTTAGTTGTTGTAAACGAGACTGAATTTGTAAATGTCTTTGTATGTATGGATTCAGAAATGGATTCCGCATACATGCTAGTCGAATGTTTGGAATCGAAATATTATTTTGTGTGTGTACTTGGAGAGGATTCGGAAAAGAATTCGTTGCCGATGTTTGCTGTGGTGGATTCTGAAAAGGGTTTTGTGCTTGCACTTTTTCAGGATTCAGAAAAGGGTTCCGTGACGATGTTGGTTGAGGGTTTACGAAAGGATTCTGTGTCGATGTTTGTTGTGGATTCTGAAAAGGATTTTGTGCGTGCACTTCTTCAGGATTCAGAAAAGGATTTAGTGATTCTTGCTGGGGATTTGGAATAAGATTCGGTGCCAATGTTTGCTGTGGTTTCTGTAAAGAATTCAGAGCGTTTACTTGGAGAGGATTCGGGTAAGGATTCTGTGGCAGTACTTCTTGAAGAATCGGGAAAGGGTTCTGTGGCAGTACTTCTTGAGGAATCAGGAAAGGATTCTTTGGGTTTACTTGGTCAGGATTCTGTGTCGATGTTTGCTCTGGATTTTCTAAAGAATTCTGTGTGTTAACTTGGAGAGGATTCGGATAATTCTGTGATAATACTTGTTGATTGAGAAAAGGGTTCTGCGGCAACGCTTTCTGTGCATTCGGAGAAGAATTTTGTGCGTTTACTTGGTGAGGATTCGGAAAATGATTGTGTGTCGATGTTTGCTGTGGATTCGAAAAAGGATTTTGAGACAATACCTGTTGAGGATTCGGCAAAGAATTACGTGCCTGTGCTTGCTGAATAAATGGATTGGGTAAATTATTTTGTAACTGTGGATTATGTTGATTATTAAGATTATTCTGCATTAACGGTCGTTGCATGGAATGAATTTGAGGGTTCTGCAGTTGCTCACGTGTTTGTGCTTGGCTTGGATTTGTCTGCACTTGTGGGTTTCGAAAAGAATTCAAAAATTGTGACCGCTGATTCAAAATGAATTGTCGATGATTGTATGTCTGTGTCGGTATAAAGGAGGCGATTATAGGGAAACGTGGAGGTCCCGCATATTGCTGCGGTTGGGAAAAGTCTGGAAGAGATACACAAGAAAGGAGATTAGTTACAAAAAGGAATTCGGTACCGCCTGGAGTGTGAAATTTTGAATCATAAAAATAACACAATTAACGAATAAACATCGAATCGACAAATAAAAACACGAACCGGAAAATTTAGTCAAAAAAAAAAATCGTGTAAGTTCCGCATTACGAAATTTGAATATGTATCTAAATCGGTTTTCTGAAAGGAGGCAAAATGAGTATATTTGACAAATTAAAATGTATCGAATTCAAGGAAAAACATGTGATTTTACTTCCAAATAAGTTCTGCTATAGACACTCTTTTCTCAAGGCGGTACTCATCAAATTAATTCATAATAATCAGTTTACAAAAGACAATAACAATACTTTACCGATCACCCACAATTTCAAAATTAATTAAATACACGGTAATCCTTTACTTTAGATGCGTAAATTATTTATTGATAAATTTGTATTTTAACATGATTGAAAATGCATTATAGTTATAGTTATATTTATCAATTTTTGATCGAATCTTAACGAATTTCGAATTTAATAAATGATATTTTTCACAGTAAATCGCTTATTTTTTACCATCATTCGTTAGTTGTATCGAAAGAAGTGAGTTTTTTTATCACAAAAATCGATTCCTCTTTGCCGGTAAAGGATATTTAAAAGTACACCTGTGATGATTTACGGAAACTCCATGGCGTATGCAAATGTTTTCAAAGATCACTTTATTAAACAGATTGATTCTGAATTTATGTAATGCAAAAATTAAATTTGAATTGAATATAAAATAATTAGTTTATTTATTTCCTGATATCTTTAATACATTTAATCGTATTTTAAGAATTGTTTGCTATTAAAATGAATAAAACATAATTGTCTTCGACTCCCTTATTTTCAACGAATTTTTAACCGATTTTAAAAATGAATATACCAACCGATAGAAAATGATCCATATAACGAATGATTGGCCGCATTTACAGATATTTTAACGGAAACATATAAAAATGTAACATCAAAGTTCAACTGGACACATTTCTGGCCGGGTATCGATGTAAGAGCCAAAAAAATTAATATAAGCACCTGTAATGCATTTTTAAAATACGAATTTTTCGATGAATACTTTACGTAGAGGATTACCAAAATTACGACCGATCGATTACCGCGAAAATAATGAAAAACACGATCGATTGAATATTTAAACAAACGATTGAAATGAAAATCTAAAAGCACACCTTCCGTTATCAGCGAACAGATAAACATAACGACGTAATCTCCGAAGAAAGCAAAAATAATCGCGATATAGGTCACACGAAGCGAAACCAGAGATTTATCACCGGCTGCAATAAACAACGTATGTATTTTATTAAACGCGATATTTCCATACAATAAATAAAAAAAACCGTCCCAATATACAAGACTTTCCACCGATACGTCAAATAAACATCTCCAAAGAGAAACTCCCCCAAGAAAATAACACCGAAACAACAGGTCGTCTCGAGTAGCGTCCATAACCTAAAACCCCGCGAACATTCAAATGTCAAAACAATAACGAAAACAATACCGTTAGGATTGCATGGCTGGTAATAGGGCCTATACACCGGCACATTGTAACCGTAGTCGATCCAGTACCCCGTAGGATTCATGTTTCGGTTATCAGTCGCGAGGTGGCGTGTGTTTAGAGCGCGAACTGCGCCCTTCAGCAGCTTCGCAGCCGACGACTGCACTGGAGCGAAGCGGCGGCTGCACTGCGACTGCGTCCACTTGTTTCGAGTTAGGACACGTAAAATAGAAGCGGGACTGATAGTTGGACACTTTGCAGGAGCGATGTTCCCCGGTCGATGGCCGACTACCTTCTGATGGTTCGGCGATATGGAAGGACAGTGCATCGGTGGTGTTGTGACACTAGCGCGGGAGAGGGGCGCGGGGTGATTCGGCTGCGATAACGATTCGTGTGTCTCTTTCTAGCGCATGAGGTTTCGAGCCCTTATTGTATGTATGTCTCTTTCTATCGTTTTTCCTTTTCCAGTGCATAGATGCGTTTTCGCTATTTGTTTAGGCTCGGTGGGAAGCTTTCGTTTTTGTGAATCATATTTTATGGACGATTTCGCTTTAATCGTTTTCATTATACTCGTATATAATTTATATTGTACATTTTTTTTAATATGATGTAGTTTAAAAACGTTTAATAGGGATCGAAATGTTTTTTTCGTATTCAAAAAAATTCATAGTATACGTATATGATATTTCGTAAGGACCGCAGTGTTATTTCACGTTAAGCGTTTTCGTGTTAAATGATTTCCACTTTATCGCATTCAATTTAAAATATGTATAAATAATACGAATTAAATTATATTTTATTCTGTCCTTTGGGATGGTTTTTTTTGTTTTTCACGTGCACGAGAGCATACCGCGAATTTGTTTGATTCAAATACTCTAGCTTTTGCATCGCGCTTTGTCGTTCCCCTGCCCTGTTTGAAATATTTGTATTCGCTGGTACTTCGCTAGACATTATAGTTAGAGTGCGTAATTGTTGATTTCATACAAAAGCGTTTCAACTCGCATTACGTGCATCAAGGGTTTCCGTATATTTGTTTTTCGAAACTAATTAAATTGTTCCACATTTCATTTCATTTAAAATCCTCTAAATATCCATGAATAATTCTTTATTTTTCCATTACATTCGATATACATATATTGTCTGATTGAAAATTAAATTCGACAACATGATTTTGAAAGAGAACAGTGATAATTTTATTACCTACGCAGATTCACAAATCGTCGTTTAGAAATATTTAAATATGATTAATATATTTTCTAAGCATATAGAATTTCGAATCGACTCTAGACACTTATAACATTGATAATTTCGATACGTTTCCATGACTATCGTTTCAAAAATTAATTTTATGAATTTATATATATATCTTCGCATTCATACTATAAATAAGCCGATTTGAAATCTGAAGATTGAAAGTGTGTTTTCTTTGGAAAAAAATAAAATATTGCCTTCAAAGCATATTCCACATCATTATAGTCTCCCTTTGCAAAATAAGCTATTGGGAAAATAAACTACCTAATTGCAGATAATATTTCACAAAGCGGAAAAGTCATAATAATAGAATAATTCTCTTACTCTGCCAATTTCATCACGTAAATCTGAAATATAAAACTTACGCGAAAACGTATCGATTGAAATTTCCAACGAAGCACTCTTATAAAACAAAACACGGAAACGAATTCGTTCAAAAAAACATACTAAAATGTCGTTTAGTAAAACGTCGAGATGCAATAATAAACAACAAAGAGCAATATAAATCTCGTAAAAAATAAAATATTCTCAACTATTATTTTTCCTTATAATTATTAAAGCCTTGAAAATGCTTACACTTGAAAAGCGTTTATATTTCGACACGTGAAGCGAATATATAATTTTTGTGTCATACTTTGATTAAAAAAATTTATATTGAAAGTGTCGCTTTGAACGTCAACCGAAAACACAGATTTGTAAACGTAACAGTTAAATATTTGTTTTAATTCGCATTTCAATATAAATATGACTGATTTGTGATAATATTGACTCATACCGCACTTGTTTCCCAAACACCGCAAAGGTGTGAAAGTAAACAGTCGAATTGAATCATCGAAAACTTCAAAACCCAACAGTTCAAGGGCAGTTCAAGCATTAGAAAAAGCAAAAATGTTATCGACAACAACAAAAAGTCAATAAACTTTGAATCCGCGGTTTGGGCTCGCGTCCGATAAGGATGCGACCTCGCGAAAGCGAGGATTTTGCCTTCGAACAATAGCACATGTCAAACCAGCGATTTGTAAACTTTTTTCCTATCAAAAAACATCTTTGGCAATAGTCGAATATAGCTTTGTATCTATTCAATATAGAAATCTCAAAATGTCCACATAAAGTTCAAGCAAATCAAATATTTTGTATCAAACTAAAAAATAAATATGATTTTTCTATTATTTATCGTATTGATATTGTAATGGTGAATGAATGGATTCAATACGTGATTCTAATGTTGTTTTTAATAATGGCAATTTGCGTATCTTTGAAATACGTAATTTTTAAACGAATGCGCAGTACGTTCGTTCTACGCATCACGTTTTGTAACTACTAGTATGTACATATTGTATGTATGTATGTACATATTGGGTTTTGTATTATAGAAATCGAAGATATCAAAATCGAAGCCTTCCCATTCAGACCTACGACAATGTATGATGTTGACATTCTTATCTGTACGATGTCCATGTAACTGATTATTTTTTATCATTCAGTTTTGAGCGTGATCTAGATAATTTAGATAAAATTGATAGTGAATTTTCAATATTTTGGTAACTAATTCGTTTTGAAAATTTTAATTAAGCGAATTAATTAACGATAACTCGATAATTAAATATATAATTATCTCGAATCATTGACTAAGGTCAAATAATTAAAATAAAAAAATAACATTATCCAAATTCAAAATGATATATCTAAAGTCATTTAAAATGAACCCGATTTATAATATTTTTTTTTTATTGAAGATATTAATTTTTCAGATTTTTAAATCGATCTTTCATATAAGTTGGTAATTATAATTAAAATTTATTGCTTTTTTTAGATGTGATTATAAGGAAATTGCAATGTGAAAATGTAAGGAAGAAAACGGATGTTATTTTTTACAAAGTACGGCAAAAAAATAAAGTGCACTTTGCAGGTAAATAGATTTTATGATATATAAGTGACAAGTTAATCCTTACATCAAACTATTTTAGTAGTAGATAAACCTGTAAAAAAGTAACTAATACAAAATAGAAAAAATCTAGAAAAAACTTATTATATTAAATTCCACGAAGCCATTACGAAAAAAGTTGCATTACCCTTTCCGAAAACTTCCAATTATCGAAGCAATTATTTATAATCTATTACCTAATCACATACACATCATCTCGATGCATAATAATACACAACGATCACATCATTGTGTCAAAGTTACGGACACAAGAAGTGTACGAAATCCATTTTGCACTTGAGCCAATTAAACGTATCCGTCGTTGAGGTCTATTGAACTGTTGACATTAGCATTTTGGACATTTTCGAAACTGCAAAAAAATGGAAGTAGACGTTGTCGAAATGCTCTAATAACGAATCAAGGTGAAACTGTTCGCCAGAAAAACATCGTGTATTTTTCTCACTAATCAATTTTGTCATAACGACCAGGTGTTGGAAAATATATGACAGTGCGAAGAAATCGGAAATGAATTCGATTTTGTATGAAATAGACTTCTATAAATAAAATGAAAATTTTTATTTGAAATCTGTATTGCATTTTTATGACGGGTCGATATGAGATTATTAGATTATATTGAGTTGTAAAAAATGTGTTTGAAATCAGAAATGAACTACATAAAATGATGAATATTCTTTATCCGAGTTGTTCGTAATTTTTTCAGTACCTTCATTTGTCAATATCCAGCGTTTCTCCGAAATGTGATTAGTGTATCTACCTAGCGAATTTTTGGAATGAATGTCCTTTTTTAGCGTAAATCACTTATTATTTGTTACCTGGGAAAAAATGAGAAATGGGTTTTTTTAAATATAAAAAAACTGGGAAAGGGAACGTTTCCCGGTAAAACATATTTAAACGTACCTGTGACAATTTTCGGAAATTCCTACGGCGCATGCAAATATATTCGTTGAACACTTTAGTCTGATAAAAAGATTGATTCTGAATGCATTTAATGCTATAATAGTACAAAAATGATTTTGACGTGACAAACCATTTAATTGAATGTAAAAAAATCGATTTACTTATTTTAACTGATTCAACATCGACTCCCTTATTTTACATATTTTTATTTGCCGATTCTAAAAATTATGATATCAATTGATAGAGATTGATCCAAATAATAAAGAACCTGCAGCATTTGCGGATATTTTTTTTGGTATATTAAAAATTTTAACATCAAAGTCCGAAAGAGACTATTGACATAAGGGTTAAATTTAATTTATTAATTAATCATCCTATTTTATCGATATTCTCAATAAAAATCTTCCATCCCGATCCTAAAAAAAAATTAAAAACTCCGCCGCCTCAATTTCAAAATTTCAAAAACAAAACACCGACCCAATTCCCCTATTTATATCACAACACCGATCAGCGCGGATTCAAACAAACCGCGAACGATTTGGTTCAATCACCTCGAACTTTTCCCCGCGCAAACCGTTGTATAACACCAAAATCGACAAGAAACCACACACACGCACACACACACACCATTTATTTTTGCCCCGGTCGTTTCAATAGACGAACACCAGACGCGGAATATCAATCGTGTAATGAACTTCGGCCACCTTCGCGCGCCGAGCCAAGAAGTTTTGTTGAACTCTTGGCGCGTAGGTGAGGACGCACTATTGCGCAGCGTCGGATTGTTCGTGATTTTCGATGAATAATTGGCGGATTTTGGATTTGGAACTATGAGGTGGATCGTTCTTGAGGTTTTGGCGGAGTTTGGGATGGTTGGGATTTTTAATTTTGGAATTATGAGATGTTTTTCGGGGAATTTTTAGTGACGAGGTCAATGTCGCTTGTTGATCGGCGATTGGAGTTTTTGGCTAATTTTAGGATTTTTTGTTAGAAAATTTGGAAAATTTTGCATTTTAGAACAATAAGGTGGATTGTTCTTGAAGTTTTAGAAAAGTTTGGGATGATCAATATTTTTAATTTAGGAATCATGAGATGTTTTTCGGTGGATTCTTAGTGATGAGGTCAATGTCAATTGTTGATCGGTGATTGGAGATTTGGCTAAATTTAAGATTTTTTGATATAAAAATTGGAAAATTGTGATTGTGGTACAATGAGATGAATCGTTCTTGAAGTTTTGGCGGAGTTTGAAATGGTTGGGATCTTTGATTTAGAAATTATTAGATGTTTTTTGGAGGATTCTTATAATTAGTGATGAGGTCAATGTCGCTTGTTAATCGGCAGTTGGAGTTTTTCGCTAAATTTAGGATTATATTTTACACTTTTTCTTTGAATTCGTAATCGTTTGAAACGAATAGAAAAAGCTAATTTTGATATTTTATACAGAATATGCATATATGGTCGTTGCACTTGATTCCGATTCAAAATGGTAATTTTAATTTTGCTATAAACTGAAAATGTTCGATAAAAATCCGCTGCGTAAATCCTTGGTTATAAATAAATAACTGTTTTTAACGATTTCGGAGTTTGAGTTAAATTTGCATCCTACAACTATTTATTTGGCAATAAAAAAGGTTCTAAAGAATTATTGAAAATACAGGGAAATCCCGATTTTACGTGCCGGGAATTAGGTTTTCCTGTTATTTGCATTCAGTTTATGAAAAATCCATTTTTTTAAGCCTCCAAACTACGTTTTCCCACTAATGACGTTTTTTCATCGGTCCCTTCGAAAATGTAAAAATGGGGTTTTACTGTATTTGGTTTTAACGAGATGTAGTGTCATATAATATATCACAGTATATTGTAATCAAATGTTTTCAGAATGATTCCGTAAGAAATTACGACGATTAAAAATTAATTTTATTTATGAGAATTTTACTTTACATAAATTATCAAATACAATTTATAATACTTTCATATTATATTAGTCATTTAATGTAAATAATCCGCGCTTTATCTATACAACAAATCTCACTGCGAATTTCTCAACATATTTTCGAAAATAGAAATTTTATTTTGCAAGATCGCAAATTGTTTTTCTCATATCTGATCAACAATTCGTCATGAATCATAATAAGAAATACTTAAAATTTGAATATATACTTCATACGCAAAATATAAATCAAAACCTTTTCCAAATTAGTTTCAAACGTTCAAAACCCAATATCTAATAACATTCTAGTCATATAGATGATAATAACATTCTAGTCATATAGATGTCTATTTACACACGTTGCATCAAACCGTCAAACGAAATTGACTCCCAAAATCAATCGGCATATTCAGAATCGAAAATTTCATAATCATCGGTATATCAAAGCGATGATGCCTTTTCGAAATCATCAAATCATTCGACAACTCTAGAGAAACGTATTTTCGTACATCTGAAGCGAATCGATGGAAACATGCACATTTAGCGATAGTGCGAAAACATGTTGGTAGAAAATGGCGTTGACGCAAAATACTGCGTCATTGGAATGATAAAAAGGACATATTTTTGTCTCGAATTTACGTTTTAACATTCAAAATTTATTCGGAATCGACGCCATCAAATGTCGTCAATACGAGTATATACCTATAGTTAAATATATCAAAATTTTTCGATGAATTTCAAGAATAAATAGAACTTCAGGAAATTTTCGAATCATCGTTTCAAATTATTCATAAGTACGTCAAATATGATTTTTAAAACAAAATACTAAATGGTTGGCAGTTTCTACTAAAGACGATTAAATTTTCGTACAGCTGGATACTTGGCGCACGTTTCGTGAATCTATAAATACGTATTGCTTTCAGAAAACTCGAATTTCCAAGAACTGATCTTTCATCTTTCATTCTAAACTTCTTGCGGCTATTGTTGCGTAAGGCCACCTGTCGTTTCGTAATTTCACCTGTGAGATTTTCAGCTGAAACAACAAAAGAGTCTGTCCGCCAGTCCATAAGATTCTGAGACGGTAGTTTTGATCTTCGGCTTTACGAGATAAAGTATAATAGTCTATTATGTTTTTAGATTCGTTATCCGCTTGTTAGCGTTTAAAAAGTTGTTCGTTATCGGTCATTAATCTCTTATCAAGCGTGAATTTAACAATAAAAAATCAAGATTTAAAATCGATATCGTTTAGAATGTCCGCGTCGAATTATTCGCTGATTTCTATGCTTTTGTTCGATGGAAATAAAACAAAAGTGTTTTGGATTTTCAATGACTTCATACGACGCTTTCACTGTTTTATTTTCTCTCGGACAGTTTTATTCGAGTGATTCTTGGATAATTGATTGTGTACGTGACAATGTCGAATACAATGATTATTATGGAACGATTTTGTTATTTTACACCAAAACAACACACAATAGATTGAAAGATGACGAAATAAGAACGTTAAAAAAAAATACGGCTAATGGAAGTGAGAACATTTTTCATTTCGATTTATCGATAGCGATTCATTGTCCTTTCAAAATATAATAGATAAGCAATTTCCTTTTAGCAACTAATTTACATAGTCATCAAATAATATCCATATAATTTGCATTGTCGAAGGTATATTATGAAATTGCAAATAAATATAAGCCGTTCATCAGATAAGCTAAAGGGCTTATTATGAGTAATACGTTTTCACTTTCTCAGGTACAAAACAACGCACAGGTAAAAACAGGTAAATGAATTCTTTTTCAAGTCATTATAATATAATATAGTGAAGATCGCTTAACATGAAACGGGTGATCGAAATATTTTTTTCACGTTAAAAGAATTTCATGTAAAAAAAACCTTTGATATTTTCCATGTCGTAAAATTTGCGTTGTAATAATACTTTTCAAATAGATAAGTTCATATTTTAATTTCCAAGCCAGACAACGTTCATATGCGATACACAAAACGGAAATGATGCATGATTCACATATGAATTCGCTGATAAGAAATGAAACGTTTTCGAATTGGTTCCGATAAGTCTGATGACTGAAAACACATCTCGTATTTTTTCACGCCACTTATTTTCTACGTTGTTGTGCCAAAACAAGATTCGCATAGATGTATTATTATATCTCGAACGGTCATCTGGTTTTCAGAACGACCGTTTTTCACGTGCGTGTCATATTTATATTTATCATCATCATCGCCGGTATGAACGACCGTACCGAAGGTTTGTCCTCGTCTTCAACATGGATGATCAACTTTCGTTATATCCGATGAAGATTAGAAATGGAATTGATATGATTTAAAAATATTATTAAAAAAAATAATAAAATTACTCCTCGTTTGATATAAATAATAAAATATTAAACTCGAGGAAAATATGATTTCAAAAGCGTGGCATAGGTGAAGGGTTAAGTACAATATAATAAATATATGCAATATAAATAAATAATATCTTAATATGAGTATTAGAATTGTGTCATTGATTGCTAAAAAAAAAACGTAAAATATTATTTATCCCTGGCATGTAATCTGCAATGAAAACATTGCAGTTCAACGTACTCGATGTACATATGAAAGTCAAATAACATATCAACAGATTTTTATCGTTTTTTCAATTTTCGGATTATATCGAACAATTACCGGTCTATCGATGATAACGGTTCAAAAATTGATAACGGTAGGTGTTTTGAACGATTGCAATTGCAGTATTACAACAAATATGTAATGAGGTTCGAGTAGATGAATAGTAATTTGTGATCGATTGAACTTTATCGTTAAAAAATAACGGTATTATTCAGGTGACTGAATGATATGAAAATTACGAATGGATTCTTTCAATGACCGATTATGTCTTTGTAATTTGATTATATTTTTTATCGGACAATTGAATTGATTAAAAGGTTTGATAACCTTTCAATTGATAAAATAAATCAATGACATTTATTACCAAAAAAATTTAAAAGAAATTTGCCGAAAAGATGATAATTTTATTTTCCAAACATCGCTAGCAAAAACGTAAAACTTCATATCGAAATTTGTGGTCCGTTTCATAGAAAAACAATGAATCTTCTTAAAATAATTATTGACGTAGCTCATTGTTAAACTAATTTTAAATATGGTGATCTTTCAGGTTATCGGCTTCACATTGAAAAGTATTGTTATGCATGGATAACGCATATCACTCTTTCCGGTAGGATTTGTGATTGTTTCATGACTTTTGTTCCATACAAACGATTTGTTTATTTCAACATGTCAGAGAAGTATAAAATTAGTGGAAACATAAACGAATGTTTTGTGCATTGTTACGAAAGTGATGGGATCGAATTACGAATATGAGATCGTTACCGAAACAAAGAAATGGAATTCAGGTGTGTTTTTAGTCATTCAAACGTGAGTTTGATAAGCATTTTTTTAAAATGATAATTTACTCATGCATTCTAATAAGATAAAGTTGATAAAAAGAACTCAAATTACATAGAATTATGACAAATCGAATCCAAAAAGCTTTTATTTGTAAAAACACTTCAAAGCAACAAAACAACCGTATCGAACGTCTTATGACAATCTGAAATTGACGATAACAATAATCCACCATTACGTATGTCGTTACGTTGCAACTTAAAAATAATTGACATAAACATTGAACCAAACGATCCTCGAATTGTCATAGGTTATGATCGTCGGACACATCCCACGCACCATACAAACGACGTCATCGAACGAGAACAACAAAACGACCAAGATCAAACAAAGAAACATCAACAGAACATTTGTTTATCCACACGAGAACCACTACCACAATTTTCGTATAACATAAGTGGCCAAACGCTCTTTGCGAAAGCATAACATGTTGAAAACATCGAAATTTATAATAAAATTGTACTTTTTTTTAATAAAAAAGTAGGATAACTTCATGATTTCATTTGTGTTTTAATTCATCCCATTTATATTAAATGGTTCGTATTTATATTATACTAAACGAGCAATGTATATTGTCGATATTTTTAATAGCACAGACAGGTGACAAGTTTTTGCATTATCGGGAGTTTGCCATTATATTTTGATGGAGCGTGTTTTAATGGGACTTTGTTAAATATGTTACAGGCAAAGCGTTCAATTTCGCAAATGTATATGTTCGCTAATTAATATTACATACACGTGCTTCAATTTTTAATCAATGCTCACAATATTTGTTCCCGCATTTACTTTTTTTATTACAATCCCGCAAAACTAGTTAAATTTAGTTTAACTAGCATTACTATTATTTATACTGACCACATACAGTAATACGTTTGTTTCAGGTAAAGCCTTCTATTTCGTAAATGTCCATATTCAATTCAATTTCGCAATGTTCGTTAATTAATATAACAATTAATATTAATATTAATGCGCTTCAATTTTTAATCAATGCTCACAATACTAATTCCCGCACTTACTTTAACTAGCGAAAGTTAGATTAACAAGCAACTATTATTTATACTGACCACATACAGTTTTAACATTTAAAATTCGATATTTTACACTTCAAATTCAACGTTATACATTTCAAACTCAAAATTATACATTTTAAATTCAACGTTTTATACTTCAATCTCAATAAATTAGCAAAAATTCATACGAATAAATTTCGTTGATTACTGTGACAATCGTCCTAATAACAATCTCCTATAATTGAATTCGGAGTTTAAAACGTTGAATTTGAAGTGTAAAAACTGCAATAAAACAACACTGACCCGAAAAATATTTAAACATTGTCAAAATATTTAAAAAAAAAATCACAATCGAACACAAATAAAAAAACCTTTGTTCATCCAAAACAACGCTCAAAGCATTCCATTTGGCAAATGTATAACTACGCTAATTAATATTATATACACGTGCTTCGATTTTTAATTAATACTCACAACACTAGTTTAGTTAATTTATATAGTTAACATTAGATTAACTAGCATTACTATTATATTACTTATACTGACCGCATACAGTTTTTACACTTTAAATTCAATGATAGGTTTCAATGTTTACATTTCAAATTTAACGTTATACATTTCAAATTCAATAAGTCAAAGAGAATTCATAGTAATGAATTTCATTGATTACTGTGACAAAGGTCATAATAAAATTTTTCTATCATTGAATTCGGAGTTTAAAACGTTGAATTTTAAGTGTAAAAACTGTGATAAAACAACACTGATCCGAAAAATATTCAAATACTGATTAAAAAAAAATCACAATCGAATGATCGAATTCGTAGTTTAAAACATTGAATTTTCATTTCAAATTTAAAAAATCAACGAGAATTCATAATAATAAATTTCATTGATTACTGTGACAAAGGACATAATAACACTTATGATTGAATTCGGAGTTTAAAACGTTGAATTTTCATTTCAAATTCAAAAAAATCAACAAGAATCCATAGTAATAAATGTCATTGATTACTGTGACAAAGGACATAATAACACTTATGATTGAATTCGGAGTTTAAAACGTTGAATTCAAAATGTAAAAACCATAACAAAACAACACTGACCCGAAAACTACTCAAATACACCAAACCGACTTTCCATCGGACCCAAACAAAACCCCTTTGTCTACCAACGCACAACAAAAACACTCCCATACAAAAACTCACTCTTCGCGATAGCATCCGTGTCCATAGCCCTCATGAGGTCCTCTCGTCCCGTCCACGGCACACCCCTCTGATGATGCCAATACATGACTCCTCGACAATAGAACCTCCGAAGGTGGTTTCTTCCGCGGCTTGTTCGTTCGGCGCTCGTGCAGGAGCTCGTGGGCGGCCAACTCGGGCCTCTCGGGTGCCCTGTCTCGGTGCATGTGTCGATCACTGCTTTTGATGACGGTGATGATGCTGAATGCTTGGCTTTTGCCGCTGGTGATGACCCGATGTTAGCCCGAGGAACACCGGCCTCCCACTGGCCCAGAGCTGACGGACAGAAATAAAACGCAGGAAGAGCGCCAGTAGCGGACGCACACTCTGACGGCTCCTATACAGCGATCGGGAAATTCGGTATTATTTTTAAATTTTTGGAGGGAAAGAGGTCGGTGGTGATGGTCGAGGAATGGTGTGTGAGGATTTTTGTGTCGATTTTTGGTGGATTTTTTGTGCAATTTTTGATGGTTTGTGTAAGTGTTTTTCGATGTTGAGCTTCGTGGTGGGCGTGAGAATATTGTCTAGGAAAATATCTGTTGAATGTACATATATGGAAAATATAATATGTATCGAAGTGATTGTATTCGCATGTTTTTCGTAGTAAATATGCTTGTGTTTTATTATAGAATTGTATACATATCTAACGCTCACGCTCATTGTGAAGTTTATTCTTTGTCTAAAAAAATCAATGAAAAAGACTCAGATTCTCTTCTTTTTCAGATTTGTAAATTTTAAGAAGATCTTCGACGATTTCAAATTGAATATGAATAAATAAATAAAAGGTTTAGTTTATGTTATATAAAAAATTAAATACATAGTTCAAAGTGATTATACTTGCATGTTTTTCGTAGTAAATATGCTCGTATTATATCTCACTATGTATGCTTTTTTTATCAAATATACATTTGTTAATCTGAAAAGGAAACTCTTCGACGATTTTAAATTGAATATGAATAAATAAAAGGTTCAGTTAATGTAAAAAATCTGATAGTTAAGATGATTTTAAAAATGAAATAGTTGATTTGAATTAATACAATGGAAAATGATCAATGTAATTTATTTATTTAATTCAAAATGTATTTTCATAAGGAAATTTTCTCTATTTGAAGAATTGGGTTACGAGTTTATTGACTGAATACATAATTATTATATAAGCATATAAGATTTGAAATATAATAATTTCAGTGACCTGATTAGTATCGCATTCATATTTGTCAATTAATTTAGATGATTGATGCGCATTTGGAACAATTTAATTAAATTAAATTAATTATTTATTAAATTCAATCACGCAACGTTCTTTGTATTTTTTTTTAAATACAAAATACCATTTTAAATACACAAAAATTAAGTATAATTTTTGCTTCATATTATATTTATGAACACACAATAATTAATTAAGATTTATTTTATAAAATTATTATCATAGCGCCAAATAATGTATAATTTATGTTAATTATAAACCCACATATAGTTTTTCCTGATATACATCGGTAATATATATATCTTACATAGCCAGTCCAATAACATTGGCAAGGCTGACCGTGACAAAGCAGATTTGCGTTACTTTTGATGGTACGTGTTTGTTCATGTTTTTGAAGGTTTCGCAATTTGATTTGTAACTATAGGAAATGCAAATATGATTCCAACTAACATTTTAGACATAATAAAAATAAATAATCTTTAACAATGTGACCGCAGTTGAATACGTTATGTACTTTAACTATTTTTATAATAATAGTCGAAATAAAATTGTATCTAACGTTTAATATAAATATTTTGATGTATGAAATTTTCAGAAGCCAATGTGACCTCAAGGAGGAAAATCATACGATCGTTATCAAAATAGATTCTGAAAATAAAGCAATATTTATTAAATAATACAATTTGATAAATTATCAATTAATGTAAATAAAATCTTCTAAGAAATATCAAACAAATAAATTAAATTCTCAGTATTCAGATGATGAAATATATAAACATATAACTAACAATTCAGCAAATATACATCCCTAAATTTATTTTATGCAAAATTTCAACGACCGTGAAAACGATAAGAGGTCATTTCGCGAATTTTGCATATTGCTATAAATTCGATCGTATACAAAACGAACATGCAATTTCCTTGATGTATTATTAACATTAAGAACTCCCAACGAAATATAATAAAAGGCCTAGAATTTCGCGCCGTCCTTGCGATGGACGATGATGATTGTCATATGTGGCATGATGACGGGATGTGCTCGTGTGTTGTAGTTACATTTAATCAACGGTAACTATCGTCAATTGTGCATGCTATGCACGCTTTCGTTTCGATAGGTTGTTGTTTTTTGTTGAGGTAAGATTCGGTTGATGATTGAAATCGATCGATGAGTTTGGAAAAAATCGAGTTTGAAATTTTTATGAAGTTGACTCATATTATGTAAGAGGAAAATGGCCCTTTTGATGCAGTCGATTTTTTCCCAATGCATATCGAGGTAGATATTAAATACTTAAACTATCCCTCATTGAATGATCCAAAAAGGCTCATCGATCTATTGTCTGCGTCATATATCGCTCAACTTTTACAATCTATGGATCCAATGAAAATAAATCTTATATGCATTAATTTAGGTCACAGATTTTGTCTTATTAGAATTTAAGTTAAGTGAGTTATGCACGCTTTCGTTTCGATGGGCTGTTGTTTTTTGTTGAGGTAAGATTCGGTTGATGATTGAAATCAATTGATGAGTTTGGAAAGAATCAAGTTTGAAAAATTTTTGGAATTTTTATACAGTTGACTCATATATGTAACAAGAAAATAGCCCATTCGATACAGTCGAATTATTTTCCGTTGTATATTGAGATAAATATAAAAATATTTAAAGTATTCCTCGTTGAATGATCTCAGAAATCTCATCCGTCTATTGTCTGTGTCATATATCACTCAACTTTTACAATCTATGGTTCCAATGTGGATAAATCATTTATAAATTTTATATGCATACATTTAGGTCAATGATTTGGTCTTATTAGGATTTAAGTTAAGTGAGCTATGCACACTTTCGTTTCGATAAGTTGTTGTTTTTCGGTTGAGGTACGATTTGGTTGATGAATTAAATCGACTGATGGTTTTGAAATGAATCGAGGTTGAAAAATTTTTGGAATTTTTATAAAGTTGACTCATGTGTAAGATGAAAATGGCCCTTTTAATGCAGTCGATTTTTTCCCAATGCATATCGAGGTAGATATTAAATATTTAAAATATCTCTCATTGAATGATCCCAGAAAGCTCATCCGTCTATTGCTTGTGCTATATGTATCTCAACTTTTAGAATCTATAGATTCAGTGAAGATAGATCAGTGATAAATCTTATATGTATAAATTTAGGTCAATGATTGAGCATTATTAGGATTCAAGTTAAGTGATTAATAATATGGTCAATAGGTGGATACAGATGTATAGATGATAAAGCAAAATATTTATTTCCATGAGAATACTCGATATGGATAAAAAATATCTCAAATTTCCTATTGTATCGAAAAGGCCTTGACAAATATTTGATAGATTAGATAGATACAGTAATCGGACGATCGGAGTTTTGTAGTATTCAGTAACATATCAAAGAATTATGGAGCTTAACATATACAAATATAATTAATTGATATTGTATACCAAACATTATATATCAAAACTTTCGAATACATGTTTCTGTGAAAGTCCTAAGATTGGAAAATCTCAAGCTTCGTTAGTATTAAAATCCTAATCTTCAGCATAAGCAAGTTAAGGTTTATTATAAATTCTATTTCTATAACCAAGTAAGGATTTTTCAACAAAATCTTGCAATTCTAATTTCAAAAACACGTATTTTTTTTATTTCATTTACAATTACATGAAAATGTTTTTTCTGTTAACTTTCAGATGAAAATTTTAATGAACATCGAGATAGATTCGAATTTTTTTCACTAAAAACAAAATACTCTGAAACAGACATTTCGAAAAATTCCCGTTCGCTATATTTACCAACTGGATTGTCCTATTTGAACTTAATAAAAAGTAAATAAACGCAACCCTCATTCAAAAAGCTTAATCAAATAAATTTTAAACTGACAACGTTGATTAAACCTAAAATTCACGGAAACGACTCACTAAAAACTCTAAACTGAAACGTTCACAAATTTTTTCAGACTTTTACAACTTCAATATCATATATATATAATATATAATTTTACAAAATCCATCAACCTTCTATCACAATACACACCCAAACAATTTCTCAACCCAAAAAACCGCCGATAAATCACTACTCCTTGGCCATAATCGCCGCCGAAAAGGCGACCAGCTGCAAAAATATGATCCAGAACGATCGAAACCACTCTCATGACGATTACGATTACAGAATCAGGGTCATCAAATTTTGAAAGCAGACAGACAAACGCACACTTTCACCACATTGTGCAGTGGATGGAGGCGCGACATTGCCGACGGTTGCGAAATGGCGCGAATCGTTCACGGCCGCTGAAATGCGGCTGAAAATTTGCTGAAATGGACGAGATTTGGTGGATTGTTTGTCGGGGATCGGGTGCAGGTGTGGATGGGTTTATTTTTATGTTTTGATATATTATATTTGTATTTTATATTTATGTTTTGTATTTTTATTTTTATATTGTGTTTTTCTTTTGCTTTTTTTTATATTTTTCTTTTGGCCTCCATAGCGATGTAGGGTGACCTGTTAGGCTATGGTGGTATATGTGTACTCATACAGTAATGTATTTGTATAATATGTATAATAATTATGTATTGTATGAGTAAAATAAATAAATAAATTTTCAGGTTTTGTTGGTCGGTTGATGGGATTTTTGGGTGTGATTGTCGTTTATTTTGGGTGTTTTGTACGAAAGACTTATGAAGTTTGAATATGGATTGTAATTGTATTTGGTATTGTTTATGTTTGTAGATGATTGAAAATGTTTATTTTAAGGTTTGAGAATGTGAAAGTGTCTTTTTTTTAATACAATATACAGTTGGTTAATAATATCATATCAAAGTATCAAAATATTTCTGAAGTATAACATACATTTTGCGGTTGTTTGTTTTGGTTATTGCTTGTAAAATTGTAGATAATATTTTTGGATGGAAATATTTGTTTTATGATTTAAAAATGTGAAAGTGACTTTTTTAATTTTATACAATGTACTTAATGTGAGTAATATCATCAAAGTATCAAAATATATCAAAAGTTGGATAACGTCATCGATTAACATTATAGTTATCACTAAAGTGATAAAGTATATTACGATAATACGTTCATTTTATATTTGATACATTGATGATGTTTTGATTTTAAAAATCTCGATTCAAGCAAACGATGAACTATATTTAGTTTAATTGATATTTGAATACTAACTATTCGTTATTAATGCAAAATACAATTAACAGAAACTTGATTTGTTAATATTTCACTGTATTGTTTACGATTATCAATTAAGAACGAGCCCCTAAATTCCGAACAATACATTTGTTACGTATTTTTTCGCCTAGAGGTAATTAATCATTACATTGTCAAAACGTTATTACGTTTCGTTTCATGAAGAAAATCGATTGTTACATAGGTACATACATTCCGATCTGTGCAGTATTGGTTAGTTAACATCGAATTTAAATTCAATATTAATTCGCCGAATTCCAATTCATATGGTCTTCGAAACTCGGTCAATAAACCTAATATGACAGATATGTCAGAATGTCAAACTATATATGGGTTGTGTAATAAATCCTTTGAACGCACAATAATATGAAAAATTCTTATTTATAATGCACTATGATTTTATTAATTTTATTTTTGCGTATATAGAATAACTTTTTATATTCTGAACATATCAGAATTTCATAAATAATCAATGTATGAGTACATTTGTTTTTTAGTATTTGAACTCGAAATTTTTCCGTTATCAATATGATAAAGAAAAAATGTCTAAACTTCCAACGATGAATCATTATGATTATATGTAATATGCTGCATATGGTCTTGATAATAATATTTTTCATGATTATACAATTTTTTAAAACATTCGAGATGTAAGATTATAGACGATAGAGACTCTCACTTCAGGACCCCGAAAGGTTGTAGAATAAAAGATAAAAAAAAATTCCGATGAATTATTAGTTTTACTATATTAATCCAATAGATATAATGAAATTTGAATCACTTTCTTCAGAAAAAAAAGCGTTTGTTTGCACAAAAGCAAATTTTATTTTCTAAAATCGCCCATTTGTCTTTTATAAAATTTCATGAAACCAACTATTACACTATATATAAATAGTAAAGGATACAATCTTAATGTTATGTATAATGATTTATATCTAATATCGGAACAAATCCGCCATTGCACATCCCCATTTTTCAACAAGCCCAAGACGAAAACGAATTCCCACGAATCACGATGTCCTTCTCATTATATTTATACGGCATAACGAGCCGAAAAATCACGACGACGCCAAACGAGAATATTTCCGAAACATGTTATTATAGAAAACAACAGATTCGTCTGAAAGCGGAGGTGAACGCGTCGGAAAATGCACGCGCTAAGTGCAATAAAGTCCACGGTGCCGACGCCATTTTATATTTAGAACGAAATCTCGAGACGCATTTAGACCCGCCCGAGGTCAATATGTGCATATGATAAAATTGCAGTGTGTATCCTGTTTTTGGCGCGCGAATTCTGGACGATTTCGAATATTGTGTGTGCCCGATCCTGCGGGAGAAAGTGCGACCTGAAAATCGGTGAGTTTTCAGGTTTTGGTTGATGAAGTCGTGTGAAATTTGTATATTTTGTCCATATGATAAATATATGCATAGGCTTCTAATATTTTATAAAAAAAAAATAACCTAATCCAATCTTTTTAATGATAAAAATATATACTTTCACTGGTAATACATTTTTATTGTACAAATGTTACGTAACATTTGTGTAATCGCGTTTTTCATGAAAAACGTAAAAAAAATTGCGTTTTTTTGTGAAATTTGACATCTATTGAATCTGACATCATTTAACATCATATGACATCTCTATCAAGATGATTTTTTAATTCAACTGGCAATGAATCTTCTGGAATGAGTTATTTTATGATTTGCAAAGCCGAGCTTTGCTTGTGTAGTCCTCAACACCCTTTTAACCACATTACGATTCTTTGATATCAGCAATACAAGTCTTTCCCAACCTTCCATAGGTATATTGTAAGACACGTCAACTGTCATATTTGACATTACGTAACGGCGTACATGATGTAAAGTTTGTTTAATCTCGTTTTCTATGAAAAACGCAAAAAGTCTTAAGTTTTTTGTGAAATTTAACGTCATCTGTTGGTGTGCTGTTTTCGTTTGTTGGTGTTATTAAAAAATTAAATGCTTAACATCATCTGTTAAATATAATATGACAGTTGACGTGTCTTACAATATACATACCTACGGAAGGTCGAGAAAGACTCGCTTTGCTGATATCAGAGTATCGTAATGTTTTTAAAAGGCTGTTGAGGACTACATAAGCAAGGCTTAACTTAACAAATCATAAAAATGCTCATTCCAGAAGATTCATTGCCAGTTGAAAAATTATTTTGATAGAGTGTCAAATGTTGCTTAAATTTCACAAAAAACGCAACACTTTTTGCGTTTTTTATAAAAAAACGCAATTACATAAACTTGCGTAACAGATATACAAAAAAATGATGACGTAAATAAATTAAAAACAAAAACTTATATAATCAATCATTAAAATATATTTACAAATCGATAATTATATAATCATTACACTTCATAATCGACAAGATCACCACAAAAGCGTAACCTCCCTCATAAGCCTTCTATAGACAATTGCATTCAATATGGAATTAATCATTATCGAAAATAATAATGCATTCTCGTGGACCTTGCAATGCCATAAACGCGACTCAAGGATTATTATCGAGTCGACAATGTGTCAATTCTGTGAGGTGTCATCGCACAAAGAGAAAATGAGGCTTTGTCGTAAAAAAAACATCACAATCCGAAGAACTTGACCCCAAAAATCGGATTTTTGCGCATAAGCGAATTCGCATCCTTTCTGATAAAAAAAAATGCATCCTTTTCGATAAAAGTGCATCGATGACCTTTGTAATGGGGTCATCCGACAACGCCCACTTAATATGTCTTTCATTATTGAATAAAAATTTATTTCATCACTAAATAATGTGTATTTCTCGTTTAGATGAAAGTGTACGTTATATATTGGGATGCATCGAATTTATGTATGTGTTCAAAACATGTATGGAAATTTGATAATAGACAGGCTTCAGGTCTGCAAATAACGTTACTCGGTTTCATGAAATATTCCGCGAAATGGAGAGAGAACTGATTTGATTCGGAGTTTTGGTTGGGCATTAATTAATATGCGAATGTTTTTCAGAAAATCTTTGCACAATGGGAGCTTGTTATAAACGGATCGATCGAGCCCACAAATAGTTTGATTGTTTGGAATGAAATATTGAATTTCTGTGAAAGATATTGAAAATTTTATGAAACAATTACTTAAAATGAATTTTTAAACTCTCGTTCGTTTTTCAAACTCGTATAGAAGTTGCATATTTTTAATTTTGGTAGTGTATGTGAGTACGATCGATGTAATATTTATTCTGGGAAATTTTTGTTGAGGATTTTCCATTGAATGATGGTTTTGTATATTATAAATCCTTCAAAAGGTTTTGGGTATTTATCTACAATATTCCATGATCTAAGTAGAGGATTTAATGCATATTCTGTTTGCACTTTGTGATATTACACATAGATTATATTATACAGTGTTATGTATACATACTATACATTATATTTCCGAAGGTAGTTCTATTCAATAAGCTCTTGCAGAAGTAGAATTGATTTTTACAGAAAAATATGTTCAATCCTGAAATGATTGGTGCACTTATATTCTCATTCAAAAAAAATGTAAGTATCATATTAAATCACTACATCAGAAAAATTCAAGGTACTTAATTCTTTATTTTAAGTGCGTAAATAATTTATTGATAAATTTGCATTTTGACATGAATAAAAATGCATTACAAGTGCTTAAATTGCGATTATTAACGTATTTCGTAAGTAATTCTTGCATTATAAGTGCGTAAGTAAAGTTTTTTTAAACGAATTTCAATATAATTATCAATTTTTAACCATATCGTAACGAATTTCGAGTTTACATGTTGTACAATAGCATCTTTTTCGCCCGAAATGTTAGTACATATGTGCAAATTTAGACATTTTAAGGGAAAATAATTTGTAAAAACTGTCAAACATAACCTTACAACACATGTTCAAACTACAGAAAAAATTCGTTAATAAACCTAATTTGTTGATTTATAATTCAAAAATTACGCGCGAAATACTGAAATACATCGAAAAATTTGGTTTAAGCACCTATTAAGCATTTTTATTCGAATAATATCGATAAATAATTTACCCACCTAAAGTAAAGGATCGCCAAATTCAAATAACAACAAAATTTTCACAAAAACCAAAACGCACACGTACAGACCCGATTCGCGGCATAGAAACGGCGCGAAATTCAAACTTCCAACACTCTTCCTCGAAGAAAGACCGATCGAAACGGCGTTCGGTTCGATTCGTTAATCGAACCATCGCATTATAACATGACAGAGGTCGTTGGGAAATCGAAATAGCATTTTAGCTTATCGATTGTGTGTTAACCGGTGGCACCAGATGGAATTTCGCACAAATCAACCGCTTGCGCAAGTGCCCGGTTATACAATGATGGGTGTGGCAC
Organism: Hydropsyche tenuis; assembly: GCA_009617725.1. NCBI lineage: Eukaryota > Metazoa > Arthropoda > Insecta > Trichoptera > Hydropsychidae > Hydropsyche > Hydropsyche tenuis. Next base: position 1,180,769 of record VTON01000034.1, on the reverse strand, counting down.
TGTACGCTGGATGCACTTTTGTGTGGATGTAATGTTCGGCACTTGTGTTAATTGTCAGTCGGATGTTCGAAATTGTAGATCGAAATGGGGGTTTGAAAGAAAATTGGATGAAATTTGAGGATTCTTCGAAAAAAATGTGTAAGGTATGATGCCAAAAGTGTGAAAATTAAATGTTTTTTTATGAAAACTACAAGCGAAATGAATCTTCATACATTTATGAATTAAGCATTATTTCATTAATAGAAAATAATTAAATTATTCAATTAGCTGAAACGAAAAATATTGCATGGAAAAAAATGGGATTTTTTCAATATTCTTATTAGAAAAATTCTTTAAAATATTTTCTGTCACTTCTGATATTGTTTATTTATCTAAACATATTTTAAATGATATTATTATTATATTTGATTGATAAATTCATTAACAAATACCCCAATCCTCTTTTTATACGGAGGATACGTACTAGAGACTACCATGTAAAAAATAATAAATGGTGATCATACATAAATTGGGAATCGGTTCCATCAGTATATTTGGATAGAACTTTCATCAAAATACACTGTATAAAAAACGTGTAATGTGAAAAAATTTCGCTATGTAAAATCGTCGAAAAACATCGAAAATTTTTATTTAATGATTATTATTACACACATATGTATAATTATAACAGTATACTGGCCTGCATTGAATCTTACCATTGTGGCATAATAATACTTTTTTTATATACCTTGTTAAAGTGATAAAACCATTTTAAAAAAATCGGTTCCTCCCTTAACCGTGTTATTTCGAAACCGTGTTGAAAAAAGATTGGGTGTATTTTGAAGCGAATTTTTGAACAAAGTGGAACTGAAAAAATCTCGAATGACATCCCCGATGACCTATATTCGAATATAACATAAATTAACGAAAAATACTCGTCTTTTTTGACTGCACTATTTTCTAAACATGTTTATAGATGTTTTTGAGAAGAAATCGAAATTAATTTCGTTTTATTTAGGCTGTAAGAACAAAGCACTCACTGATGGTTAGTTATGCCTTTTTTATTTGTTAAATTTAGTTACAGATATTTGAATTGATTGAAAACTAGCACAAAATCGAAGCAACACATATGGAAATCGAAATAACGAGGGATGATCTGATTTACACCATGGAAACGCAATTTGGGTCATGGACGTTCAAAATAACCAGTATGCAGAATTGGTGTGTTTTGAAAATGTTGTACCCAAACGGACTTTTTTTAATCGAATCAATTTTTTTTTTTAAAATGACTTACGTGCAATCTTCGAGCACTTTAAAGTCGATTACTTTGATCGTTTAAAAATAACAGTTACGTCGAATTAATGATTCTGACGTAATGTTTTGATATTCAAATCGGGTAACGGTCTAGCGAAGATGTTAAAAATTGAATTATATTATAATAAAACGTGTGTTATTATATAACATTTTAGCGGGCCGTTTTGTCAAAATGATAATAAACTTTCTATTATTGGTCCGTTGACCACGATGGTATGTTGAACCGAGTAATTACTTGTGTCGATATGATTCAATGTTGAATTTTTGAGATTATTGGGAAATTTATTGCTGGATTGAACCAGTTTTTAACCCTCTAGACATTTGTAAACCTGTATACGATTGTTTATGTTCAAAAAAAAATATGAAAAAATTTTATGCTGGATCTTTTATGCAATAAAACTTAAATTGTATAATATTACATTTATAAAGACGGTGTATGTTTTTATTTTAAAAATGTTATCGAATAGATAATTTATATGTGTCAAAAAGTAGAACATCATATCGATAAATCTTATTTGGGTTAATTTTATAATCATGTAATGACCTGGCCATTTGGTGTTAAAAAGGTCATGTATTTTTTAAACAATTTGATATAAATACGTCATCTAGATACAAATTTTCGAAGTAGTATGATCAATCTAATTTATTTAATACAGTATCATAGATGTCATATAATATTTTCGTGAATTTTATTGTAATATAAATGAAAATTAACAAAAAATAAATAAAACGTCTTGAAAAAAATTGAACCTTCATAATATTGTGATAAATTCATACTTGTTTTACAGAAATAATCAGATCATTTTAAATATAATATATTGTGCAACTTTTATCAAAATTTTAGAAATTTCTATAAAAATATTTATCGAAATCATGGACGAAAAAAAGGTTGTTAAAAACTTGTGTTAGGCGCCAAACTACTGCAAATGTTTGACAGCTGTCAGAACCATATGTATGGTTTTACGTCCGGTATTTGTTGGTAAATATATGTTATTGTAGTCCCTCACCGAAATACGACTTGGGCTAGCGCGGTGAGGTATAGCCTAGACTGCCGCATTTGTCTGGTAAGGCCTTGTCCTGCAGTGGATAACTTATAGGCTGCTAATGATGATGATGATATGTTATTGTAATTAGTTAGATTATTATTATCACAGGCGTAGTTAAAGGGGACACATATTATACTTTAATAAAATTAATAAAAAGCTTGAAAAAACAACATATTTATATCCCATACATATAAAAACTTGTGATTTGGCATCCCCTAAAAAAACCCCTGTCTCCGACCATGATCATTATATTAACTAAAAGTTTAATAATATAATATATACTTACAGATACGATGAAAGTTTCGTAAAGAAAAAGAGTGAAGATGAGTCCAGAGCAGAGATTGCGAGTTGCAGCATCAAACTTACGAATAGATCGTGTATTAGAGCGACGCAAAGCTGTCGAAACTTTGAGGAATTTAATAGATACCGAAAATGTCACTAAAGATATCAATGGATCCACATGGAAGTCGGTGTTCGTCGAAGTTCATGATTGTATCCTCAAAGTTTGTATTTTATATACATGTTTTTAAATAAGTTGTTATATGTATGTGATTTTCCAATTACACTTTTGCATTTTTGTTATAAACTTTCGATTGTAATTTTTTTTAAATATGGAAATATCTTGTTAATTTTTTTTCAGGAATTTGATAAATATGATCCGACTAAAGGTGCGAGTTCTAATGCTATGGCTGCATGCTCACATTTATTGCACAAAACACTTGCAGTTTCATCGAAACGTAACGTTACAAATCGATTGTTTATTAGAATTTCCAGATATGTTACTGATTTTTATTATTATTAATGATTTCAGATAAAAACTATATTGACTGTAATAAAGTGCTCGATTGTTGCTTCGAAATAATTAATTGTTCACGTTATTTTAACGTCATTGGAATGATATATATTACAGTTTTAAATAAACATATTCTTCCCTATCCTTATCATTTAGAACGTATCATACCAAAGCAGTGGGAAGGTATTAATTAGAAAAAAATAAATAACTAGAGTTTTTCTTGAAGCACTATTCATAAATTTATGTAAAATATTTTAGACCTTCTTGGTGCTATTGTTCAACAATGTCGTCACGATACAATAGACCATCTTACATTGTCGCAACTTTTACTTTCAATTTTAAGAGAAGGCGTTTTACGATGCCATTTAGTTCTTCCTATAAGGAATAATTTGAATTTTTTTGAGAGTTTATTTACTTCGTCGAACAATGAAAAAAAACATCACTTACAGGAAAACTATCTTCAAATTGCAATTTTGATAGTCGAAAATGTAATTGGACATATTGTATTTGTAAATGCATAAAAATTTTCATTTTTGAATACTTTTATTGATTGTTCATAGGTCGGAGCCGAAAGTAGAATTGCAGTTGGAAATTTTACTGAAATTATTGTTCAACATGCATTGAAGTATTATGAGCAAACAAGTATCACACAGAAGAATAATAAAAAGGTTTTTTTATTGAATTTAATAAATTCAATACGTTTTCATATGAAAATTCATTTGTATGTTTATGTTTTAGGTGTTTTTATTTAAATTTTTCCGACTTTGTATTATTTTACACCATCCCAAAGGTAAAACTCAAAATGAACCAGGAAGTTTTGCCAACAATTGGGAATTGTGGAATCAGTCTCTTTTGTCCATGTATAAAGTGGTTGTATCTGAATCGATCGTTATAAATCAGCATTATGGAAAAATTGAAAAATCCCAAATTCTCTCAATCGACAAAGAGTTTTTGTCAGGATTCATCGAGTTCGCTAGTGAAATATGTTATCAGGTAAACTATTTGACTGTTATTTCCCAGTAATATTTCATTTTCATTTATTCTTTCGTTGAATTGCAGGTTTTTCAAGGACAAATAAATAACGAACCCGTAGGTGAAACTTCAAGTACATATGCAAAACGAACTAAATTAGAATACCATAATTTTCTTACGTTTTCTCAAGTGATAGAAAATCTCACAAAAACATTCCATCCTTGGTTAGTAGAATTTTTAACTTATTCATATGCTAGAACTATTTGATATCACGTATCAATCATTTTAGGATAAGCATTTTAAGTGATTATGTCAAGAAGTTTGGACAACTTTTACGTTGTGAAGATAAATACAAAGCTTTAATGGCTATGTTTGATCTATCTAAATTGGAAGAAAAATCTTTTCAACATCATTCAATATTCGAATGTATTATCAATATATACGAAAATGTTGAAATAAGCGAGTGGAATGAAAAATATTCCGACTTATCATTGGACATTTGGAATATGGCAATAAGGTATATTTTACATTCAAGTTATTTAGTTTCTTAAATATTTTTAACACAAAATTATTTTTTTAGAAAAACGTCCACCCAAAATAACATATTTGAATATTGTCATAAAATTATCCAATTATTCTTGAAACTTGATCATTTTCAACCTCCTTTGAATAGTCTTATCAAATCATATTACGATAGGAACATGCCATGTTCTAATGTATGTCTCGAAACTTTGATCGTTTTATTTAGAAAATACAATGTTAAGATAAAAGATGAAAGTATTCGATTACAAATAGCCAAGTGGGTTTTAGAAAACCACAGATCGCTAGAACAAATTAATGTTTCTAATGTACTTTTCCAACTATGCACAAAAGAAAATATAAACGAAACATCAAAGATTTCGTTGAAAACACCAGAAGATTATATTTTTCATGACATATTTGAGAGTATGGAAAACTTTATGTTAATTTCAGACTTTGAATTAAGTCTTTTATATAACGAAAACTGTGAAGTCAATAAGAAAATGGAAAATAATTCATTCACGATATATCCAAAGGTGTTTTCTTTAATTTTAGAAACAACTATCTCAAATCTATCTAAAACTTTATCTGATATTAAGGAATTTGATTCTTTTGTACCTGCAATATTAATTGATTTTAACAATCTCCTTAAATATTTAAGTTTCGTTTCAACATACGTTCAAAATGATTATATGAAAATTTTGGATAATATAAAAGTTAATTTGTATGAATCATTTGACATAATTAATAATAAGATTCCTCCATATTTGGATAATTTGTCAGATAATGATAGCAATAAATTAGACACATTAAAAAACTTAGGAAAGTTGTTTGAGAATGGCTATTATAGCAAAGAAGTATCGTCACTTATCAGAGATCATACTGGTAAAGAAATAATTGAGATGCTTTTTTCATTAGGAAATAAAAATGAAAATCAACATGAAAATGATGATTATAATTTGATGGACTCTGAAGTAATTTTTTCTTCAAATCATAAACTGAAATTTTTAACGATAGATATAATTTGTAATTACTGCTGTGAAAATTCAAATTACAAGAATTCTGCATTAGAATTTATTTTACATCCCGATTTTTACGATTTCACATTAAAAAGTGATATTGATTTGGCTTTAAATGTTATTTCATTTATGTTGAAAACTTTGAAGATGATATTCCACTCAGTAAGTGAAATATAATAATCAATACAAAAAAAATCCAGTTTAAAAATACTAATAAAATTTGTTTATAGGTGCACTTTTAATTTTATTGCAAAATATTTGTAAATGTTCTTATCGTGACAATGAAGATGTTTCCAAAATACTTTCAATTCTTTTTGACATGCTCAATCCAATAAGTCTGTACGGAAATGACAATAATAAAAACAACTGTATTATAATGTTGAAAAGCTTCCTTGTTAGATGCAAAACAAATTTTTATTCCATCAAAGTAATGGGACAAGCTTTGAAATGTTTGTCCTGGATTCTTATATCTTCGAATTTGCCTAGTTGGGGAAGAGATTTAGAAAATACATTCATGGAATGTCTATGCAACGATATTTTTTCTATTAGACTGTATTCATGCTATTGTTCAAGTTTGTATATTTCAAACATCAAGCAAGAAAAATTTAAAAACCTTACTGACGAATTACATAATGTCTTTACTCTCGATGATGTAAGTTTAGTATTATTTCAATTATAATTTTATTATAATGTGCCCTTGTTTATGATTTTTTTTATGTTTTAGGTTTCTGAACTTACAACATTTGTAACGTCTGATGAAGGTGTGAACAGAACAGCTACAGTTTTGTACTGTTTATCTCATTTATCGTTATCTAGTTCAGTTTGGGATCATTTTTCTATAGCTACGATATTAGAAATAGGATATGTCAAAAATATTGATATTAAACTCATAACTAAAGTTATCAATATTATAAACAAGTCTTTAAATTATGAAAAAAATATAATCTTGGAAAACATAAAATTTTTCATAAATTGTTGGATCAATAAAGATTTACCAATTGAAAAATTTCCTTATACACTAACGGATTGTACTTCAATAGATGATTTTTATTGTAAATATAAAAATATTTTAATAGCACAAGAAGCTTTTTTGATCAAAGATATCAATAAAAGAAATGTTATCAATATATTGATTCAAGATCAAAACATGTCTTATGAAAAAATTATTTCAGTAAGTTTTATAATCTATTCAAATAGTTGTTCAATATGATGAAGTTTATTTATTAATAAATTCTATACTGTTATAATTATAGGAATGTTTACCCAATTTAATAATTTTATGTCTATTGGACATAAATTATGAACATTTTGATGACAGCTTAGATCTAAAAACTGTTCTTAAGCAGAAATTAAAAATAAATATAGACGAATTACAACACAATGTATTCAGCGAAGTTTTAATTTCAAACATCGATGATATTTTGTTTGGATTAATAAAAGGAGTTTATGATGACAATCAAATCAAAAAATTTTTCTTGTGGAATAAACATTTGCCAAGTGTTGTTGAACCGTTTGTTTCTGTAAAGAAATTTGATTGTGTATTAAACTATTTCACGGTAATTTAATATATATTTCCTAAATAATTTTCTATCCATGCATAACTATGTATAAGGATTGCTTTTTTACATATTTTTTTCAGAAATGTTTACCGGTTAGTCTTTCTAAAAAAATTTACGTGGAAAACCCCTCCATTTTACAAAATCTTTTACTTCGAATATGGGCATCGATTGAATCGCATCATACGCTAGAAAGAAAATTGACAAGCCTTTATCATTATTGGATATTTTGTAAAATACTACATCTAACGTCAGATTTGAATACGTTCGTATGCAATTTCGTCATCCGATCTTTACTGGCCATTGTTAATAAGTACAAGAATATAGAAAAATTGAATTTCATAAGTGTTGCTGCCTGTCGTGTTTTGTCCGATTTGCTAGAAACTATGCTTCCTTCTCTGTTTGAAATTATCACTAACCTGATTCCGTCGATTGTTTCAACAATATGTCAATTCGTTCAAGATAATGCTTTAGTGAAGAAGATCAGCATGAGAATTTTATCACTGATATTCTTAGAACATAGACAATGTTTTGAACAATTGTTTTGTACTCTAGATCCGTTACCTAAAACAGAAATTTTCGCTGATATCAATAATGATATTGAACTAATTTCTACCATTGAAAATTATGGGTTAGAGAATCATATTGAAAAGTTTCTCCATGGAAATGAAGAATATCGGTAAAATATTTATGAATTAACATTTGATTTATTTTCTAATTAATTTAAATTTTGTTTTTTGTTTAAATACAGATCAGAAGGCTTAAAACTATTATACGACATGCTTCTAAAACACCGGGAGGAGTTGATAAAAATGTTTGAAAATCTGAATCGAATTAATGGTTTTTCGGAAGATTGCAGCACCAGCAAATTACACAAATTGATTGCCTTTTTATTTAAAATATCTTCTAATGCGAATGATGAAAATGTTCGTATATCTTACTGTTTACAATTAGTTAAAGACAAAACTTTTATTCAAACTAATAATTTTTTGTAGGCAAGTTTATTAGCATCTAAATGCTTGGGAGAAATAGGATCGTGTGACCTCCGAACCTTAGTTATCAAAACACCTGTGGACAATATTAGGAAAGATCCAAAATCTTATTTCACTTACACGTTTTTCAGTGAAATTCATAGCATGATATTTGATTCAAATCCTTCTGTAATTAGAGCCGCTACTAAAGCTTTAGTGCGTTTATTTTCTTTTCTAGACGGCTCAGCTGTTTTAGGTATTACTTTTATTTTAATAATATATTTTTAATTTTTATTATAATCTTAAATTATTTTTTTTTAAGAAAATTTTAATGCTGATGTTAGTTTGATGATGATACCATTCTCCACAAAGAAATCTTTGGTATCCTGCAATTTTCAAATATCGTCAGTAACATTTAATGCTTATCTCAGTCGTTCTGAAATCTGGTATAATTTCGATTACAAAGAACACAACGATTGGATAATCGAAATAGTAGTGTCAGCTTTAAATAGCTTCTCACCTCAACAATGTTTTTTATTAGACCTTATTGAAATATTTCAGTTAAAGGTAGAATTTTATTATTTTGACAAGTTGTGATTGAAACTATGATAATTTTTTTAAATTTTGTTTATATTGTAGCACTGTGTTGCTGAAAATTGTTTCCCATCACTTATTGGTCTCATATTGTCAATATCTAATCCAGAACAAGTTCGAATAATTAACCTTTACATACAAAACTATTTCGATCGATACTACAATGCTACGTTTATATCTGATGAAAATACTGAATATAATAATAAAATAAATTATTCTGAACCAGCTAAATGCTTTTCTAAAGCATCTGTTAAGTGCATGTTGAATCTCATTCAATTTATCAGATTACAGATGAACCATTACGGTTGGGAGGAAGAGTAAGTCAACTGTAATATTTTCTTATTTTAATTTGGTCCAAGTTTCATTATATCTATATTTTATTTTTCAGATTGTTAACATTTAATTATCTTCCAATCGCATGGGCAGCTTTTCATACAGGATCGTATTTCAGTTCGATTCTTTATGGCGAATTGTGGTGTAACAATCTCATGAATGATATTCCACCAATCAATCCAGATGCGATATTATCTTATGATAATAGTCAAAATATGTTGTCGATTATGAGAAAGGTTTTTTTCCATTCATTGCCATTTACTTGTTAAATTTAATTTCTGATATAAAATATCATTCAATATTTTAGAGTTATAGAATGATCGGCGATTTAGACGCTTTACAAGGATGTGGTTTGGGTCATCTATCCAATTTAGAAGGTAGAAGAAGGCATCATATATTTTCTGGGAATTTTTCTGACGCTTTTCTTTTACATGATTTGTTACTGTCGTCTAAAAATGAAACGACTAATACAAATTTAAACAGTTTCAGTTCGATAAACGATTTCGATTCAGGTTTTAACGGAAATATGCTATTTATGTTTATCCCAATTATGTATTTATTTATATAAAAATTTTTTCAGATAAAACAATTGTATCTAATATGAGTTCTGCAAAACACTTTGCCCAATGCCTGCATGCATCGGGCCTGTATCATTTATCTGATAAATATATGCAGTCATACGGAGCTGATTCTAATTTTGATGAAATTAAATATGATTGTTTTTGGAGATTAGGTAAATTGTCATGATTCAGTTTTTTTTAATTTTGAAATTATATTGTCGTATTTTTTAGGTGATTGGAGTTTGCATGTGGATTCTTCATCTTTGAATTCTAAAACAAAAACATACTCGCATATGTTCGAAAATAAAGAAATTTGGTCTGCGTATCATTATATGTGTTTGAAAAATCTACTGGACGAAAGTGCATATAAAAACGATAATATATTATCGAATTGCTTAAAACAAGCAAGGTTTTATATAAATTCAAACTGTGAATTGAACATTGCATTTGACAATTGTGAAATAATTTACGAATATATGAAAAAATTACAATTGTTGCAAGAAATCGAAGATTTTAAAAAAGTATTAGAATTTACGGGTAAAAATAATATTGTTTTCCAAATTGCATTGGTTAATTTTTATTAAAAATTTTAGATAGATTCCGATAATCAAATCGATTTGATAAACCGTTGGTCTCTCAAAAATTTGGTATCGTTCAGCAATTTCAAGAATGTTGAACCTATTTTAAGCCAAAGACTCATAATACTCAATGATCTATTGAAAAAATCTCAAAATATTCAAGTCAAAGCTTCTATAGTAGAACTGCATTTAGAATATGCCGGTTAGTGATAACTATTTAAATAATTTGAACATTTCTGACTTCAATAAGAATTTATTTAATTGATTATTTTTTAGATTTAGCGTTGAAGAGTGATTCCATACAATCTTGCAAGAGATGGATCAATATGGCTTCACACACAGTCCGAACTTTGGTAAACTCTCAAAATGATGAATCTCATGATTATTTATTGAAATTAGTCGAATTCACAAACCTAGCCGAAGGAAAAGCTGCGTGGAAAAACGGTCATATTGATATCGCTTTTCACCTAATAAAAACAATTATTAATAAAAAAAATATTACTGATCGAAACATTTATGCATGTAGTTTAATGTGAGTTAAACAATTTTTATTGATTGTATTATAGAATATTTTAGTCGTTTGGTTTTATAAAATTGTCTATTTTCAGCACATACGGATCTTGGATGGTTGAAACTAGAAGAGAAAGTGCTCAAGATATACTGAATAAATATTTGATGGAATCCTTAGAAATTTTGAGAGAAGATGGCGAATTATCTACAAAACTAGAAGCTTATTTGATAATTGCCAAATTTGCGGATGGAGAATATAAACAAGTATTTCATTTTATTTATTATTATATAAAGTTTTTATTTGTTTTTATATTTATTGTGATTTTGTCGTAGATCAATTCTTACATGAAATCTCCAGCATTCGTCAACAAACTCAAATGTATGGAGAGATGTAAGGAGACAGTCGAAACTCTCAGAGAAAAACATACCATAGATCTCTCCAAGTAAAATTCTAATGTTTTAAATGATTTTTGTATTGCATAATATAATATCATAATAATTTTTTTGAATACAGGAATGAAAAGAAAGCTATGTTATTCAACGAGCGTCAAAAACAAATAGATGAAACGGAAATATCAAACACCAAATTTGAGTTGACTCAATATCTTCATCTAGCCTTGAGGTTATTTTGATTATAAACTTGAAAAAATAAGTAACAATGATGTAACTAAATAAGTAACTCATTCTTTTTTTTTAGATACTATCTTCTAACTTTAAGCGAAGGAAACGAAGACGATTTTCCTGCATTTCGTGTTATATCTTTATGGTTGGACAATCCTTTGGAGGAATTTTGCGATGATGACAAAACTCTTTTGGATTATTTCAAATTAATTCCTTCTCGAAAATTTCTTACTTTACTTCCCCAATTAGCACCGAGATTGAACCATGTCATTGAAAATAGTTTTCAGGATACGCTCTATGAACTTATAAGTCGGTTTACGTTAATTCCAATGATTTTGTGTATGAATTGTTATTTTTTTTAATTTTAAATCGGAATTTTAAATTATAGAAAAATGTGCTATAGAACATCCCCATCATACATTACCTATCTTATTGGCTTTGAAGCTTTCTAATAAGGATTCAGAATATCAGAATTCCAATGATAGAAATAGTAATTTTATATTTTTATATGGCTACTATGTATTTGAAATGTTTGGATTTTTAATAATTTTACGTTATATTACAGATTCCAACGAAACATATACAGAAACAACGAAAAAAATGTTGAATCAACTGTGTTCGTGTAACAGCAATAATCTTAAGAAGATCATTATTGAAATGGATCATCTTTATACTTGTAATAATTCAAATAAACCTACACGGTACTTTTGATTATTTCATGTTTAAAAACCAATATATTATTTTTTAGCATTAATTAGTTTCGCTAATTATAAATCGAAGCTATCCAATGTCCGAACTTATAAAGTTCCCCGTTCTGAAACCCTTAATTCTATGAAAAATTTGCAAAATATTGTAGTTCCAACAATTAATTTGCGAATCAGTAAAACTGGAGATTATAAAGATATAATTAGTACATATTTTGTATTTTCTTCTAATGTCATTTATGAGTGTTATTCGTTTTAAAATATATTTTTGTAGGTATTGTATCATTTTCTAATGAATTTACGCTTGTCGGTGGTATAAATGCACCCAAAAAAATGTCATGTAAAGGATCAGATGGAATTCAACGAAATATCCTACTGAAGGTTATATATTTTCTTTTATTTCTTTATCGAACATACAAAAAAATTATATAGTCCCTTTTTTACAGGGAGAAGACGATATTCGTCAAGATGCTGTAATGCAACAAGTTTTCGGAATAGTAAACAAACTCTTAGCAAACGATAATCACACACAAAAAAGTCGTCTTAAAATTCGAACTTATAAGGTTTCAATATAGATATTTAAATTCTTCAATGTAATACATAATTACTCTAATGGAATTTGGAACTTTCAGGTCGTACCACTATCTCGGCACAGTGGAATCATAGAATGGTGTGACGGCACGGAACCTTTTGGAAAATTGTTGACTGGAAATAATGGTTCGACTGGTTATCATGGTTGTCGTCTAAACGACATGCCAGCACGAGATGCTCGTAAACTCATGATGGAAAAAATTAAATCTACAAACGATGAAAAATTGACAACTTTCAAATTCATTTTGTCAAATTTCAAACCAGTATTTCATCATTTTTTCATATTGAGTTTTTTAAATCCAGCTATATGGTATGAAAGAAGATTGGCTTATATGCGAAGGTATATTTTTCATTGCAAAATTACTTGGAAATCTTAAAAAATGAGCACTTTTCTTTTCATATGTTTGTTTAAAGTAAATGGTTCTGGTTTCTTCAAAGTTCAAACTTACTTACGATCATTAAAGTTGACTAATTAATATACTTTTACAGTGTTGCTACATCATCGATGATCGGCTATATTCTGGGATTAGGTGATCGTCATGTGCAAAATATATTAATCGACACATCTACAGCAGAAGTTATACATATAGACTTTGGTACGTTAAAAAAATCATTATAACAAAATCTTACAATTAATTTCTAAATCAATAAAAATATTTCAGGAATTGCTTTCGAACAAGGAAGATTACAACCGACTCCTGAAACTGTGCCATTTAGACTAACTCAAGATATGGTCGCAGGATTTGGTTGTACAGGAATGGAAGGAGTTTTTAGAAGGTCGATACATGTTTATTTTTTTAGTATAATTTGTGCAGTATTAGATAATTTTTTTGTTTTTAGATCTTGTGAAAAAACCATGGACGTACTCAAATCAAACCAAGAAATGCTGCTTACTATTTTAGAAGTTTTACTTTACGATCCATTATATATTTGGACAATAAGTGAAGAGCAGGCTTGTAAAAATCAAAATATTATAACTTCCAGTTTAATGACTCCATCGACTTCAATATCGATGAATTACAACAATGGTAAAATCTTGTTTATATTCTTTTATACTTAGTAAGTACTTTATAAATATGAAATGATCATTTGCAGAGGGATCGGGCAGCGAAGCAGAACGAGCTTTGATCAGAATAAAAAATAAATTAGAAGGAACTGAGTTCGGGAGTATTTTAGCCACAGCTGGTCAAGTGGCTCGCCTGTTGCAACAAGCAACAGATGTTAAAAATTTATCACGGTTGTTTCCCGGTTGGCAACCTTATTTATAAGTTATATAAATATAAATTCAGCATGTTAAAAAATTGTTTATGTTATAATAATTTTTCTGTATTCAATTTTTATTCTTTCAAATATATTTTTAAACAATAAGAATACATGGGGCTTTTTAAATAAATAATGTTGTTTTGTCATTTACATTTATTCTATAATTATTCTACATTGAAATACATATAAAAAATACAAACTAAAATTTGTCAAATAATGCAAGCTAGCCAAAAAGATATTAATACTTTAGGTATCGTTTCTACTTTTCATTGATCATGTTAAAATTTTGTAGTTTTTTTTTAAACTAAATACGATGTGTTGTGGTTTTTGGTTGCATCTGGCAGGTTATTCGAACTGAGCGAAAGAAGTTTTTGGACGGACATCAAAGCACTATTTTTTTAAATTCAATAATTTTTTTTTACCACACTTATTGTATGAAAATAAGAATAAGAATATTTAATCAATTTAAAACTAATAAGAGTACAAAAAAAATCTGAAAATCAGATAAATATTTACAAATGCGGTACAAAAGTCTTGGAAAATAACCTTCAAAGGTAAAATCGAAAGAAGTCACTATCGATAACTTAAATTTAAAAACAAAAAAACATATTTTACACAAATATGAAAAATTTACAAACTCAGAAAATTTGCTGGATAATACGTAGAACTATTTCATGTCAATTATGGCGTTTTAAAGACTATTTCAGTCAGCAAAAGGCAACATTTTAAGGCTTAAAGTGACAAGAACACATATTAAACATTTAATAATTTGAAATATTAATCGAAATGGTAATTTATAATCATTCATAGCAACGTTCATCAAATTTACTCAAACAATATAAATATCACACACTTTTTACAATAAATGCATAGTGCTTTTTATATTATGCCAAAAATACATTGAAATATTACTATACATGTTCCATGTTATATAATATAAATATATATAGCGAGAAATTTTGAATTTTGATAAATATAAAAAGCACGATTTGCAATGATGTCGATGCACATTCTTTGACAAAAAGCACTTATAATTAAAGTAAATAATAATTGTGTTTCTTTTTTTCGATAAAATTACTTGAAGTTCATGAGACCTGTCGCCTTTCCTAGGAGGTTGTGTGCTCCATCAGATCCTGATTCGGCGGCTTTTTGAGTTGCTGATGTCACTCCAGAGATCAACTATAACACAAAATTAAAAATTAAAGCAATCGTTTACTTACATTTTGTATAAGAAAATTCATAAAATTAAAATACAATACCATTTCTCTCTTTTCGTCGATGTATTTGTCGGCTTGTTTCAATTTCTCATCAGCTGCATTACTGGCAGTTTTCATTCCAGTGTCGATCACGTTTTCAACCTGTTGCAAACCTTGGTCGACCATTCCAGTGACAGCGTTGCTAGCTTCTTCAGCAGCTTTGTTAGCAGCATTTTTGCCTTCCTCGACAACAGTGTCTGAAAATAATAAAAAATTTAGTATACATGAAAATAATGTGAAACAGAACGAATTTTCTTATACTTACTGGCAACATTTCTAGCTTGTTCTTTTGCAGCTTCTGCAGCTTTCAAAGCATTATTTTTAGCTTCTTCAGCTGCTTTGCGAGCATCTTCTGCAGCTTGTTTAGTGTGATCGACAGTTTGATTGATTGTATCTAAAATAAATATTTGATTTTGAGAATTGAACATTTTCGCCAAATGTTTAAATTTAGAATATTATAAGTTTATTTACTTTTAGTATCATCTATGGCTTTCTTAGTACTGTCAATTGCTGCAGTTGCTGCCTGTCGAGTATCATCGACAGCACGTTTTCCATCATCGATAGCCTAGATACATTATGAAAGTGTAACAAATCATCTTTTCTAATCTATAAAAAGTAATGTTGAACAAAACTATATACCTTAGAAGCTGAATTTTTAGCATCATCCGCCGCAGTTCCTAATTTATTGAATTCTTTGTCAAGAGAATCAATAGCAGACTGTTTCGAGTTGGCCGCTATACAAAAAACACATAATTTTAAAATCTGAACAATACTAAGTTGTATAACGCATTAAAAACTATAATAACCTGAGGATGCAGCTCCAATCACCGCATTTTCAGCCTCGCCCTTTGTACTTTGGATAACATCACCAACTTTTTTGGCTTGTCCTTCTACAATACTGGAGGCTTCTTGGACCTTTTCCGAAGCCATGTTGCCTGCATCCTTCTTCTTTCTTTCGAAAAGAGATGCTGTCTTTTCGCCAAAACTTTTGAAGGCACCTATAATAACAAAAATAAAGTAATGAGTCACAAAATTAATCAATCCAAGTTTTAAAATATTTTAATTATTTTATCAATATGTAGATGGCACTAATAAACCGATACAGGTATAAATTTTTTAAAAGTTCAAAATTAAGAGTCGATTAAATAACCGGTGACGTTTTATCACAGGATTAACAACATCTGCGTAAAATCAATGGGTTTTCAACTCGAAAACAACATTTGTCGATCGTTTTCAACGCATAAAACCACATGAATATTTGAATGCGTATATAAACGAGTTTTAGTCAACGGAGATAAAAATCTGAGCGTTTCGCAAGTGGAAAACTGTGATGAATTCCAACCATCCCGCCCACATATGAACACATTCCTCGGATTCCATCCATTGGATGTGCGAGACGAATTCCATTCTAATTAACCTTCGCTTCTAATTGACCGCGGAAATCTGATGTGGACGTTCAGAAAGGATGACCACTCGAAAAGAAATTCCATCGAACGGCGCAAAGTCAACAAAATGGCGAATATATAAACAAATTTCAAAATGGCAAAGCATTACGGTATTTCAATATGAAATTTGAAGTGTGTATTATTCGAAAAACATCTCTTTGAAATATGACGTGCATTTCCGTTTTGGATTTTCGAATCGGCGTTGTTTGACGCTTGCGTAATTCGCATAATAAGTGCGCGAATTGAAAATGTCAATGATTTTTTTCATACTGTTGTGGAACAAGTCATCCCATTTAAAAGATGATTCGCAAATTGAAACAATTTTGCATTTAGAATTTTATTTCGTTTGGCGTTTGAAAGACGTATCCTTATAGAAAATCTGGTGGGTTTGATAATAAAAATTGTTATTTACGCTTGAAATATTCACTAATAGATTATGAAAAATGAGTAGAAAACTCGTTAGGCTACTTATTTTTTATGGTGCAGAAAAAAACGTACTCAGCTGTTAAAAATGTGAAATGTAATGTATTTCACACTTTAAATTTTAATGAAAGTTTTTTTAAAGTGAAAATTGTTTATTAATTCCAACAAAGAATTTCTATTTATAAAATTTATGACATAAGCAACATGAAGACGTTCTTTCGGAAAACTAAATGCAGAAATATTATAAAGCTGATTATATTTCCCAGGAATCAAAATGGAGTGTACGACCACCCTACAATATCAAATCAATTTCTATATCCAACATACCTTTTGCACAAAAGAAAAATTTCTACAAGAAAACCAAATTTCCCCAATAAAGACAACGCTCAAACATTCACCATACAAAAGACATATTTCCCAGGACTCAAAAGGGATTGACCCTGCCAAAACGAGGCATATAGACACCTTTGAACATTAAATTAATTTGCACATCCAGCACACCGTTTACATAAACGAAATTTTCCATTTCCCACAAAAAAAATAATCACAAAAATCAATTTTCCCAACAAAGACAATGCTTAACAATCGCCATACAAAAAGTATATTTCCCAGGACTAAAAACCGGATATATGGCTTACCTTATAATGTGAATTTGATTTCCACATTCAACACACCGTTTACATGAATGAAATTTTCCATTTCCCACAAAAGAAAATTTCTCTAACCACCACGACGCTCAAACACTCGCCATACAAAAATCCAGGGAGGTCATTTCAAATTTTTCCAAGGGGGGGAGGCAGGCCAAAAATTATTCGAACCTCAAAAAAATTTTCCCTAAAAAAAAGGTCAAAATTATTCGACACTTCTCGAAATTATTCGAACCTCATAAATTTTGGGAGTGGAAACTACCCCCCCCCCCCTCAAATGACGTCCTCGCAAAAAGCACATTTCCCAGGACTCAAAACGGGACTGTCCCAGCCAAAATTGGTCGTATGGGTTACCGATGGGCGGAAATCGATTTGATATTCAATATCAAATCAATTTCCACATCCAGCACATCATTCATTAAACAAAATTTTCCATTTCCCACAAAAAAAAAACCACCACAAAAGCCATTTTCCCTAACAAACACGACGCTCAAACACTCGCCATACAAAAAGCATATTTCCCAGGACTCCAAATGGGACAGTTCCAACCAAAATTCGTTGTATGGATCACCGATAGGCGGAAATCGATTCGATACTCAACATCGAATCGATTTCCACATCAAACACACCGTTCACTTAAACAAAATTTTCCATTTCCCACAAAAAAAACAAATAAACACCACAAAAGCCAATTTCCCAACAAAGACAACGCTCAAACACTCACCGTACAAAAAGCACAACAAACAAATTCAAACGCAAGAAGACCTCCCGGTGCGCGCCGAGTTCACGTGCACCCGTCCAAGGTCACCGCGGCCGCCACACCCAACAACACGGCCAGGTCCGAGCCGCGAACGATTTTACCGTAACAAACCGGTCGCCGAAGACACACAGCCGGCGTGCTCCGCAGCGCTTTCGGAAAACGCGACATGGCCGCAATGGGAGCGGTTATGACGTGACCGCGAGGGAAACCGTCGCGTTTGGCGATTGCCGGCCATATGTCTGGGCGGGATGTTGTGTGTCTATTGCGCGTTTTTTGAGCCGTTTATGAGTATAAATAATTATTTTTTAGTATAAATAATTTTTTGTTTGGGTTTGGTCGGTTTGATGCTTTTGAAATAAGTTTAAGTTGTTTGGTCGTTAATTTAAATCGTTAATGTGACAGTTGATGACGTATGGCAACACTGTTCGAATCGCTGACTGTTTTATTCAAAATTGGATCGTTCAAAACGCATAGCGCCAAGTATATTTTGGTAAAAATAATCATTTGAAAATGAAATATTGGGCGGCACCAGTGTTTCCCATGGCGGCCATTGCCAAATTCAATGGGGAGACATCGGTGCCCCCCATAGTGCTATATGTGTTTTGATAACTCATTACGTATGTACATACGAATAATGGCTACTGAATATTTATGATACTTATTGGCCGCTTTGATGTATTACAGATTATATAATTAAGTGACCAAAAGTATGGATCATTTATTAAACTTAAAAAATAATAATATACATAGATACGATTTTTTTATAGAAAAAAACAGGCAATTAAATCTCGTTTTGGAAGTCAGAATGACTGAACTTTGTTATTTGAATATTAAAAAAATAAATATTGGTCGAAATTGGAACGGGTCATAATTCTTGCTTTTCCTAAATTGGAATTGCGTTGCTTTGAAAAAAAAATGAATAGAATCGGTTTGGAAGTAAGGAAAAATGCAGAAAAAAAACTTTTTTTTTACATTCAAAGCAAATTCACTCTACCATGACAATAGAAGTTTCATTTCAATATTCTGAAACCAAATTATGTTCGTCGAAAAGTGGAACCAATAAATTATAACGATAATTTTCCGATATAAATTACAATGCACAGAAATAAACCGAATATGAAAACGACAACGCACAAAGCGAACTTCTATTGATTTACATTCGTTTTGCAGTACTACAGATTTGTTTACGATTGCTTTTGTGAAAATTGGTCCTTTGTGATTTTGAACCCACGCACGATCGTGAGCTCTTTGGATGTGATCCAAACCTTAACAATTATACAAAGTTTCAGTAATCGAAATATCTACGCTTTTTTATATCTAACTCTATAAATAAGAACTGTTGTTTTCGCAAGGCAATTAGCAGGTTGTTAATTAAGACAATTATTAACGCTTCGACGCCAAATAACCTTTTGAAGCGGTCGCATTTTAGATATGAAATGAAAACAAGAAAATAAAGATTATTCGATGAGACATATCTGTTATTAATGTGAATGTTATTATATGAAAACTTGACGTGTCCTAAAAATATGTATAAACATTCGAAGTGAAAATTGTTTATAAATGGATCAAATCAGTTTATTTACTCGAGCTAAATTTTATAAATGACAACGATGAATATATTCGTTCAACAAAAACCTGATTTCTCAAACACATATACTCGACAGATGTACAAAAACGTTAAAAGTAGGGTTACCACATGAAAAATATATATAAAGAACTCGATTTCTATTTCTTTGAATTCGATGAACAATTCAAATCATCAATCATGATAATAATGATGTTTTCTATTCACAAACTCGATACATGGAATATAATCTTCACTTAAGTGTATCATTCATATAAAATTCGGTACTAGTCAATCAACTGTATGAAAAATAGAATTAAAAATCGCTACGAATGAATAAAGTTTCTGCGAATTTCCAACAGATGTCATCGCGATGTGTCGCGTTGTGTATGTGTAGTTGTTGTTGTTGTTGTTGTTGTTGTTGTTGTTGTTGTTGTTGTTGTTGTTGTTGTTGTTGTTGTTGTTGTTGTTGTTGTTGTTGTTGTTGTTGTTGTTGTCGCGTTTGTTATTATTCAGATAAAACAGTACCTAATTAATTGACCAGTAGCAGTACCTAAAATTCTTTGAAGAAAAACGCCATGTTCTCTTTTTGATACCAAATGGTAACCCTGATTCAAACCGAAAAATATTACAGATTCCATTCAAAAATAGCACACTATTCGCTATCGGAAACTTCCTCGAGCCCGAAACAATACACAGAAATATGCGAATAATTACGCCAATTTCGATTATGATCTCTTTCAACCCTTTGCCGACCTCGAGGCTCAAAAGCGGGCCCACGCCGAGTGAGGTCATCGGAAATCATTAAAAAACATAAAAATACGTACAAAAAATCACACATAAATTTCAGACTTGTGTCAGACGAGTCGGCCGACCTTCGCCGAGTAGTTTCGATTTTTTTTCACATTTCGCTTTTGAACATTTCAAGTTTTGCGCTCTATACGTTTGGGCCGGCATGTTGAACCAGCTGCCGAAATCGGATAAGGTGTTACGTGTTCGAAAAAAATAACGTTGTCGATTTTGGATGTAAACAACGTGCTTTTTTTGAAAGTGTGTATGTGAGTTTTTTTTCGCAATTGATTCGCGTCCAAATAATGCGATTTTTGCGCATCGTTTCATTGCCAATGTCAATGAGAAAGTTTTATTTTGGGACGGATCGGAAATTTTTGTGAATTTTCATTGTAATATTTCAGGTCAAGGTTTTGAATTATGATTTAACAGTGCGATATCTTTGAAATAAATAAGTGGTGTTGATTATGTATGAGTCATTTTGAGAAAACGGCATTGAATGTATAAAAAGTATGAAATTATGTAAACGACTGCAACGTGCATTCGATAAATTATTTTAAAAAACCATTAGTCGCTTTTATAATTTTTTTCTACATATGAAATTGCGAAAACTGTGTCACGGATGAGAAATACATAATTCGCAAAAAACATCAGATTAATTAAACGATGTGCTCATAAAACGTAACTAACAACAATCACACTTTCACGTGTCAAATCCACTAAACTTTTTTCACAATTCGTTGACCCCGAATGGAATTTTCATGAACCGTCCAATTATCTAAAATCCAGACAAAACATATCTAAAATGTCAATAAAACGACATCGTTTAAAAGACCTCAAGTCTGACCCCAGAAACGAGAACTCTAAAAAAGATTATTTCCGTCAAACACGAAGGTCGTACGCATAATTTTCCAGAACCTGACACCGCATTCGAAGTATCGATTTTGTCAGCAGAAACTCACAAATGTGTCTTCAGCATGATTCGCCATTCTCGAGTAACAAGTATGAGCAACAGGTCTATTGCGCAGTTACGGTTTTAATTTTTTAATGATATTTTATGACGAATCTAATCTAATTACTTATACGAGATGGTAAAGAATATTTAATTTATAAATAAATTGAATAATTATTTGATCAGGAATTGAATATATAAATGGTCAGTGAAAAACAATGAGCAAATTAAAAATAATAAATAAACTGTTGATTGACGAAAAAAGTTTTACATTGTGGTATGGTAATCTTAAATATTTAGAAGTTGTCACAAAATTGACATTTTTTTTCAATTACCAACCATTTTATACGACTTACATACTGACCGTATAATATTATAGTAAAAATTCACAACTTTCTAACCGTTTAAAAAAAACTAAAAATGCTTAACAGTTGCTACCGAATTTTTATAATACTCATTAACCATTTTTATATACGCATTACAATTTAATTTATTGACCAAAAATATGAATCAATTACTGACCAAATGAACAACAACAGTTCGACAAGTCAAATTAAATAATAAAAAATTGACATTTTTTCAATAACTGACCATTTTATAGAACTTTCTAACCGTTTAATTTAGTGAAAATACTAACTAGTTGCTACCGAATTTTTATAATACTCATTAATTATTTTGATACATTAAAATTCAATTTACTGACAAAAAACATAAATTAAATATAGCTGAATGATAACGATTATATTTTTAACACGAAAACATATTTAGCACAATAAAGCATCCCCGTTTAATACACAAAGACCATCATTGTTACACAAAACGGGGTCACACAAAAGGAGCGGTCCGCGAAGGGTTGCGTCACCAATTGCTGCGCAGAAAGAAGGGAACTTCATCTTCAGATCAAACCAACGTCCTTGACTATATGCCAGGAACCAGATCAATCACATGTGTTCCAATGTTATGACATGCGAAACGGGGTCAGCGGGTCGACGCTCGTTTCGATTTTTCCGCGTGACGCATCGGCGTTTCCGACCCCCGAATCGGATATTTTCGGCCTAATTTCGAGTTTTGTTCGGTTTTATGGCCGTTCGGAATGTCCTCTATGGTTTGCAGTCGGAAAATTGCGGGGAAATGTCGTAAAAGTCGTGGAAAATCGACGTGGAAAACGGGCGCCAGACTATGCGGCTCCGGCTAAGGTCGCGCGAGAATCGATTCGCTGAAGAAGGTTGCGGCGTTTGGGATGTTGTTACCTGGACGGTTTATGTAACGAATTTTATTTCAGAAAATTTGGAGAATTGTATCGATTCTAATGTTGTATTGAAAGATTTCATTATATACGTGAAAATTATCTGTGAACGTTGCGCGATGTTTTTGAATAAAAGTTTTCGTACGCGAGATTCCAATATTGCAACTGGTAATCTTTTACTTTAGTTGTGTAAATTATTTGTCGAAAAAATTGTATTTTAACGGATAAAAATGCATTATACGTGTTTAAAGTTCTTAATGTATTTTATAAGTAATTTATGCATTATAAGTCCGCAAATTAGGTTTCTGGGTAGTTCGTATGTGTGCGTGTTATAGAGAGGTTGAGTTTGATAGTTTTTACAAATCATTTTCCTTTAGATCGTCTAAATTTGCATATGCTAACAGTTCGAACAACAAAAGGTGCTACTATATAACATGTAAACCTAAAAGATATGGTTAAAAATTGATAAATATAACTTCCAAACTACACGCGAAATTCATTAAAAAAAAACTTAATTTACGCACTTATAATGCATGAATTACTGTAAAATACGTTAAGAACATATAATTCATTTTTATTTATTTTAACAAACTTGTCAACACAATTTACGCCCCTAAAGTAAACGATCACCATGCACATTACATCAACATATCGATTTTTAATTCATACAGGAAAATTACGCATTATAAACACAATACCGCGATTAACATCAAATCATTTAATCACAAAACCATAAAATGATTCAACATTACGCAAAAATTAAAAAAAACCCCGACCATGCAAAACACACACATCATTTTCGCAATGATTCAACGCGACTAAAAACCACTACCATCACCACTTTCATTACTCAACACAATTTACAATTATTTATAAAATCTAATCAAATTAGCAACGCCTTAACCTCATATTATTCAAATTCGACCATAGACCTCATATTTTTGCAATTTACCCGCAAACTTTTCCACTGCAATCTCACTATATGATATAAATAAATTATTAAATTAAAATAATATATATATAATTATTAAATTAAAATAATATATATATAATTATAAACGGGCAATGATGTCACGCCGCGTGTAAATATGCGATAATAGCAACACCGTATAAAGCATGCAAAACACATAGAGCGTTTAATTATCATTGAAAGGGCAATTGGACCGCACCGTTGTAAAAATTGGGTCAATATTGTTGGTTCGAGTTAGTTCTTTGATGATTTTAGACCTGGTGGAAGATTTTGAAGCAGATTCGAATGGTGGGCGTTGAAGACACTCGGTCCATGCCCGGTGCAAAACCAGTTCGACACTAAACCTGTCTAAACACGCTGAAAAAATAAAAATACAGAACAAAAAAGGCGGTTTTGTTGCTGATGTAACGCTGAAAAGACAACAGAATTGCATGTTCGGACGCGGTAATGTTTGTATGATTTTTTTGTTATTCTTCTGATGTGTCTAATTTTCACGTATTATTATTTTGGTCAGTTTTATATTGTCACACAATCTTTACTATAAGACAAAGCTTTTTTTGATAAAAAATTTTTTCTTATACAAAACAAAGGTAATTCTCAGAGTTGAAAAGCCAAAAACCATTAATTGCTTAAATCAGTGTATAATGTATTATTTTGATCAGATTTATATTGCTATATTGTCCACAATGTAAGACAATGCTTTTTACTGAATACATTATCGGAAACTATAAAAATTTTCCTTATACATATAAAATAAAGGTGATTCTTAGAATTGAGGAGCCAATAATCATTAATTGTGTAAATTGGTGTAACGATTGTTCGCTATAAAAAATTCATAGAATGAATGTTCACTCCCGAAAGTTTCCCCCCCCCACATTTTCGAAGAGTGGTGAAAACTATGGGTGTCAACTATCAGGGATAAAAATTTATTCTAAAAATTTTCTGGTAGCGAAAATTCATGAAACCAAATTATTAAAATGTTCTTTATATAAAGTAAAGGTAATTCTCAGAATTTAAGAGCTTAACACCATTTAACGCTTGATTGGTTTTAATTTATTTATAGATTGTATAATATAAATTATTGCATAATTCAAAACGTTGAATACGTCCATATTTATTCATGTGAAACGTAAATTTCGATGAACGCTATAAAAAAACAACATTTTCCAATATAAAGTCGGAAATAGACATTTTTTTCTTAAAAATAACTCTAAAAAAAGTTTCAGTACTAAAAACCATAGTTAACCACAAAAGTATTCACTTAACTTCAACAAAAAGTGCATTGAAACAATCAAAATAATTAACCATCCTTATTTCATTTCCAGATCAAATCCACAAAACGAAACCTTCCAATAAATTATTGAAAAAAATTACTCACCTTTGTCTATATAAAAGTAATGCACAGACATGAAAAACGCACAAAAAACTGTCATTAGTATATAAAAATGGATTCGAAACGATCGTGCATGCAACTACCATGGAAGCTGAAAAAATATCTACAATTTCAAAAACGCTACATGCTGAAAAACCGCTGAAAAAACCGAATTAATCCGAGCCACGTTCGTGACACGCGTCAGTTGAAACGGGTCAAGAACGCGTTATTATTTATTTTCTCGTTTTATAGGTTTTGGTCGGATTCGAGTGTGCCCGGGCCGAAAATATAGGTCGCAACACCGAACGAAATGCGTCCATTTACCACTAATCCCAATCGATAATAATGAAATGTCATAAAATCGAATCGGACGAAAAACAGACGGACCGATAAAAAGTTTAACTACTGTACTAAAAATCGTTTTTGAAAATTCGAGGCCGCGAAGGTTATTATGAAAATTTTGAAGATGGTGTTATATTTAACTAAATAATGTTTGTTTTACTAATGGAATGGGTTGTGTAAACTAAGAATTGCATAATGGAAAATGTACTCAATATGCAAATGAAACGTACTTTCATATCGTATGCATGTTGAGGCGATTTTCCAACAATGTGTTATCGATCACTAATGAACTTAACATACTACGCAAACAGTACAAATACTAAAATTGTAATTCTACATCGTATGAAAAACCGCAGTAAAATTATTGTACTAACATGCAGCTTAATGCAGTTAAAACATTAATGGCGTAAACATGTCAGTGTAGAATAAATCTTTGTATTAAAATTAATTTGGAAAATTCTAGATTTTCCTCTTGACATTGGCAATCGGCCCAATCGTGAACATTCCCGGAATATTTTCCAAAGTCCACAGTTTAAAAGCGATCCATTCAAAACGATCGATATGTGTAAAAAAAATTATCATTTGACTCGGTCAAATCGTTATGACAACACTCTTATTACAATCTAATGATCTAATTTACATTTTATATTGAACATATTTTTAACACCACTCAAAACACTCGAGAAATATTTATTCAATCGACTTAAATCAACAGAACAGATGTTTTTTTTTCAATATCCAACATACTGACATTCGATTCGTCATTTTAAAAGTACACATTTTTTATAACCGCATATCAAATTCCACACTTGCGAACCCTCATTAACACATCATCAAGCACAAAACATTCCGAAACACTATCTCTCCACATTCTTCCCGACTTCCATCATCACCAAAGTCAACCGCCTCGTTCCGCATAGAACCTTCCTCGGAATCGTCATCAAGCCCCAAAATTACACGGCCACAATCAATTTCCGCAACACGCACTGGCCAAACGTATGCGAGAGAGCACATCGAATCCACAATCGAGCCTTCGGGGCCACCGTAAAACGTAATTGTATTGACGATGATGGCGCAACCATGGCGATGACATCATCCACGCAAGGACGCCTAGGCATTCCTCGGCGCACCGGCCAGTGGACACAAACCAGCTGGGTGATTTGTCTATGATGGTGTTGGATATTCGATGATGGTTATTGAAACCAGTGTTTTTTTTATAATATTAGTCTATGGCGGTGATGGGTTTTGGATGATGGTCATCGAAATCAGTGTTTTTTTTTGATAATATTAGTCTATGGCGGTGATGGGGCTTCAATGATGGTCATCGAAATCAATAGTTTTTCAATAATACTTGTCTATGGCAGTGTTGGGTTTTGGATGATGGTCATCGAAATCAATGGTGTTGTGACAACATTAGTATAGACCAGTCTTGTCTAAAACTTCAGTATGCGGGGGCCACTTAAAAATTTCAAATCTCAAAATTTCAATTGTTGTAAATTCAAAACGTAATAAGTATTAAAATATTGGTAAAGTTATTTATTTCCATTATAAAACTATTTCGATGAGTATATTTCGGAATAAATGCTGCTTGTTATGTTTGTTTTTGTGTAAAAAGTGGGGGCCACTTTGGCACCATAGTGGCCCTTTGGACAAGCCTGGTATAGACTAATGTTGTCAAAGAGAGAGAGTGATGGCGTGTTGGGAATTCGATGATGCTCATCGAAATCAGTAGTTTTTTGACAATATTTGTCTATATGGCAATGTTGATTTTTGGATGATGATCATCGAAATCAATGATTTTTTGACAACATTAGTCTATAGAGGTGATGGCGTGTTGGGAATTCGATGATGGTCATCGAAATCAGTGGTTTTTTGACAATATTTGTCTATGGGGGTGATGAGTCTTCGATAATGATCATCAAAATTAGTAGTTTCTTGACAATATTTGTCTTTATGGTAGTGTTGGGTTTTGGATAATAGTTATCGAAATCAGTAGTTTTTTTAATCAATATTTGTCTATGACAGTGTTGGGTTTCGGATGATAGTCATTGAAACCAATGATTTTTTTGAAGATTTTTGTCTATGGCGGTGATGGCGTGGTGGGTCTTCGATGATGGTTGTCGAAATCAGTGGTTTTTTTTTAATGATAAATAGTCGGATATAAATATTTATCGAATGCAGTGGTGGCGGTAGAATAAGGTCAAATGTCCTGTCATATGATGAATGAGTAATGTGTATCGTTGATGTTTTTTTTAAATATCAATATGTTTCGTAAAATTGGTCATCATCATTATGTATAATGTGAAAACTTTTCGGATATCGTTAGAAGTTTGATTGTTTTTTATGGTAATGAGAAAGTAGTTTCCGGTTATTGTTTGTAGAAAGTTTGAAATTTTGAATATTATATCGGGAAAGATCGATATTGTATATGTAGGTTAAATATAACGATGACTCAAATTTCATGAAATGAGTCAATTATATGTGTTACGCAACGTTTGTATATGTAATCTATTTTCCATGAAAAACGCAAAAAATCTTGCGGTTTTGTTAAATTTAAACAAAATTCGGTATCATAACACATGTCTACTGTCATATTTGACAGATAACGTCAAATATTTAATTTTTTAACAACACCAACAAAGGGCGACATAAACACCAATAGATGACATTAAATTTCACAAGAAAAACTCAATTTTTTTACATTTTTCATTAAAAAAAACGTGATCACTCAAACGTCACATATAACACATATAACACATATAAAAACAATACACAAATCACACAAAAACGCATCAACCGCACAATTTATCGCCCAACTCCCCAATCAATACAACCCACCAGATCAAAACGGCACAACGCAAAAGGTTGGCGTCAACTGTCCTCGGGGGTCAAGTGGCCAATTGACACTAAACCGTACAAAAAATTGGTAGAATTCCTCAAGAGGATGGGCGTCGACCGACACATTGGCGACCCCTGAATTTGCGTTCCTTCTGCGATCTCTTCCGCAAATATTTTGACACGATCGCAACGGATTGACTCATAGTTGCGACCATGTTTATTCAATAATTAGACGCAATAAACGATGATGGCCGATTGTCCGCCATTTTTAACGGAGACGTTGTCGTCGAAAGGTTGCGGTTTCGTTTAAACATGGCGACGGTTGGGATTGCGCGAAAAACGAAAATTGGTGTCGTTATTTCGGATGGTGATGAGAGGAAATTGACTGGGAGTGATTGGGTAAATTGCTAGGGTTTCTGAAAGGAGGGAGTGGAGAAAGTGGCTCAATCGCTTTTGAATGGGTCCAGATTAATGGTATGTGGACGATGGATGTTCGGCAATGATCTGTAATTGAATCGGAATCATCGGTGATAAATTTCAATTTTGAATTGAATGCTTTTTCAATCGAGAATTTTTCAATTTATAAATCTATGATTTTATTTTTATTCTCATACACAGTGGCGGATTTACTATTTTAGGGACTTGAAGGTGTCAAAAAATGTTGTGGCTCCTAATGAGGATGCTAAAATTATCATAATTTTCATTTAGCAGTAAATCCAGTATTTTTTTTAGTAATTAACGGTTTACCGACAAATAAAATTTTGTAAAAAACCATAAATCGGCATTTATAAAAAAAAATATTCGAAACACAAAATAAAAATTTTATTTACCGGTAAATTACAAAATTTTTATTTGGGTCATTTACCGGTAATGGCCTCTTTAACCCTTATATAAATATCATATACAGGTTCGGTTCCAAACCTTACCCCTCGTAACATATAGAATATTAGAATTTTAAAAAAATTTACCAAACAGAATTTTTTTATTGATGTTATCGATTTTTAAAACAAACGAGTGATTTTAGAAGAAAAAAATTTTTTTTGCGAAACAAACGCATTTATTTTTCTTCAATGATTCAAATTTCATGATTTCTATTAAATAGATTTAAAAATAATAATTCATTAAAAAAATATTTAAAATAGGACCCTAAGGCAAAAACCTCTACTGCTTATAAATAAACCCGCCACTGATCATACAATAAAACAATCGAAAGATTAACCAATTCATAACAAATCAATCACAGAACTAAGCCGAAACACGCTTGCGCATCCTACACAAAAATCGTTGTAATTTCCCACAAAAAAACGCATCCAAAGCGCATTCCTATGCGCAGAAAAGATCGATATCTTTCGCAATCGCGAAATTGCACATCGCAACAAAGGCGCCGAACACTCGGGAGGAAGTCGAAGTACCGATGCAGTGGCGGCACGTGCCAATGCCAAATATAATTTGACTTCAGTCCGATCGAAGCCGAATACGAAATAGCAAAGTGGCAGAAATAGCACCACTTCTATTCGACCAACGGGCTATTTCAAAAGTGCGAGGCCCAAGCTGGGGATTCTGTTTTTCCGAGGCTTTTCCGACATGGAAAAGTTTGGAATCGAAAGACAATGGTCCACAAATGCGTCCTTGACCTTAATCGATTCACGTTTTCCGCATGGGTCGATAATTTTTAAATTTCAAATCGAAAAATTAAGCAACGGTCATAAATTCGCGTTGGTAACTATAAATGATATCCCCCGCTAAGGTTCATATGATGCCATCTGTACAAATTCTAATCACACATCGCTTACGAGTCATAAAATATAAATATAACTAAATATAATCGATTCGTGAATGATCCATAAAAAAAGGTGTTTCAATATAATGGAAAATCTATTCATACTAGTTTTCTATGTAGTTTCATATAATGTGTCATGCACTTTCATAAAAAAATTCAATCTACTATTATAAAAAAACTACCTACGATTTAATGATGTATCCAAATCGCTATAATTATGAGTGCTGATTCAATGATGCGTAATCGATATAAATATAAAGCATGCACATCCATTTTGTACAATACAATGAAGTTAGAACATGACCAAGTATAATTCTGAATCATGCTTTAATATACCGAATGTTTTATAATTGAAAAATTGTATTGAATATGGAAAAACGTAATATTTTGTATGGAACGAATCAAAAGTTCGTTTTAGTTGGAGTTAATTTTAAATTTTAATGTCGGAAAATAATCAAAAGAATATCAATGTAAAAATATTTTCGATGGAATAAAATTAAGAAAGATGGTTTTTTAAATGAATAGTAACGAACCGGAGATTCCGCTGAACATGTTGACGGCAAAGAACTACTTCGAAGAAACGAGTACACTCTACGAAAGCTACTAACTTACTGCGCCGCTGATTACCAGTTTTTGTTACTTTCATTCTACTCATTGTTGCCAACTTCAAATCAAAATATAATTATAATATAAAAAAATACTTCCATTTATCATTTCCATTATGATATTTCATAATGAATAATCCTTCTAAATTCTCAATAATATTTTAAAAAAATATTCAGACATCATATTAATTTTAGTACCGATTCTTAAACAATTCAATAATTTTATCAAAATTAAAACATTTAATGAAAAATATAGAAGCATAATCACTTATTTTTAACTATAATAATGTGAAAATTTATTTTTTATATGCTAAAAAGCTATTGGTCGTATTTCATATTGTTAAGATTGATTTGAATACGTTGACGTGTGTTGTGTCAAATCTAATTGGGAAGTGTCATCTGGTACGTTTCCTGATTATCTGCATAATTTCGGTTTGTAAAATGCAATTTAATTCCAAATAAGTCCATTTCTATTCGTATTATAATTTTCAATGCTTTAACCAAATAAAAATATCGAATTGATCTAAATAAAGTGTAAAACATATAATTTATTTTCCTTGTATTGACGTCATTTCATTGTCAACAGTCCTTCGCAGTTGTTTAGATAAAAGTTAAATGTAAAGTTTCTAATAGTTTAGTAGTAGACTAATGTTGCTGGAATCCAGCTAAACCAGATCAGAAAACTGGCATAGAATGGGATGTAACAGGTAGGATTATGGTTTTCCCTTCGATATGATTGCTGAAGTCTTGGAAAGCCGTCTTTTGCAGTTGTTTAAATAAAAGTTAAATATAGCATCCATAGTTTCACTTACAATTAGTGTTGTTGGTATCCAATTAAACTGGCATAAAGTGAGATGCGTGTAACAGACAAAATGGTAGACTTCCCTTTGATAATGTATCATATTTATAATATCAACATTTTTTTTATCAATCTTCAGATAAAACAGCATCATTCTGGCCAGCACGAGCAAGATGAGACGAGCAAACAACTATAGCTACACACCGCTATCCCAAAACCAAAATGAAGTGTTGGAAGCAGAAAACGATAGAATGGCCGAAGAACTAAGCGACAAAATCGGCGTACTGAAATCTCTATCAATCGATATCGGGCACGAAGTGAGAGGCCAGGACAGATTATTACGAGGCATCGACGACGACATGGACAGAACGGGAGGCTTTTTAGGGAACACCATGAATAGGGTTTTGAAATTAGGGAAGGGCGGCCACAATTACTACATTTGCTATTTGTTTCTATTTGCCATAATTGTATTCTTCATTTTGTATATCGTTATTAAATTCAGATGAAAGCTCCACAAGAAGTTGTTTTCCAATTGGGTGAACGTGCATCTCTTCATATGAATATTTGATTGTTAAATTGTATTTTAACTATTGAACACATTATTGGGTATAGATAGATATGGTTCAACGATGAAACTCATTTTGTATATTATATTAAAACTTCAATTCTGTAGATCGAGATTGATTGTTTCTTTAGTTTTTCAATTGAATTCCGTTAAATTTTCGCTTTAAATGCAATTCCATTATAAATATTGTTTTTTTTTTTATAGAAATAAATAAAATTATTTTAAAAAAATTATTTATTTTAAATAGAATACAATATATGTATTTAGAATGAAATATTTACATACACAAAAATTAATTCGTAAGTAGACTTCAAAATATTAATATAATTAACTGATCATTTTAATAAGTTTATGTTTATTGATTAATAAAGAAACTGAAAGGTCGTTTAAATTTTTTTTTTTTTTATTAAATTACATACACACAATATAATAGCCACAAATTCATCATTCTGCCAAGAATTTATATTAATATTTTGAACCCACTTCAATTCATATATTCTAAATATGCATGTTTATTTATATATTTTGAACACTGATTTCATATGATGGGACATTGTCAAAATTACATATAAAAAAGCTAATCAACAAAAAGTTTACATCTTTACATAATTTAAATAATTAACATATGTCTAATAAATACCTTATTTGAACAGTCTTAAAGATCAAAATTCGTATCGAATGAATAACACATTATTCGAGATACTGAACAATTAAGACTGAAACGTGTGTACAACACTAAGGAAAAATAAGACCATACTCCAACATCATCATGAAAATGTTTTACATTTGATTAAAAAAAATATTTTTTTGGATATGGTACACGTGATGGCCGGGTGTAGTCGGTTTTCTGAATCTTCAAATTAGATTTTTTCAAACATGGCACATAGTTACGATGGATATAAAATATATTTTATAAAACTCTCTTAACATACTTTAGTAAATGTACATAAAAGTAATATCCGAATATTTAGAAGTAATCAAATTTATTATATGTTGGTTCGAATTATATTTTTATTGCACTAAGTGAAAAAATATGGTGACAGAATAGATTTCATGGATAAAATTATGTCTTTCATGTAAAAAAAATCACTGGAAATATAATAAACTCGAAAATTCAAAGTGTATATTATTTTTCTTCGATGGAATGTCTCTTGTTATAAAATTTATAAGAGAATTAGTTTTTTTTTTTTGTGAATGACAAGATTTCGAAAAGTTTATCATTTCAATTCAATGGCTATATTTACTTGAGCAAGTGAAGATAAAATTTGTTTCAAATACTTAAAAATTAAAAAAAAGTTGATTCATTAATAAATTTGTTATCAACATAACAGTAGATTTTTAGTAAAAAAAAATCATAGACAAAAATACTTGTTTGTACTAATCAAACAAATAAAATAAATTACTTTTCTTATACAGATTTATCACTGACATAAAACAAAAAGAAATGTTCATTAAAAATAATTAGTGAAAAATATGCTTTTTCTAAAACCATAAATTTAAAAAACCTTTCAATTTACACAAACATTAATAAACAATACTTTCTCGCGTACTGGCCAATGATTAAAAACTCAATAAGAAAAGCCTCAGCATCAGATATGTGTATGAACATGAGCCAACAAGTCCTCGCGAATGCCAAACGACTCCGAGCACATTTCACAACTGTACGAACGGTCCCGACTCGAAGACAACATATCGTCCATCTCGATCTTAACATTCAACGGAGTATCTTCGTTGTCCTCGTCGATAGGCTCCGACTTCATAGTTCTATGACCCGAAGAAACCATAGACATGTCGTCGGGAGAACTCTGATCGATGTCTTGAATCGCACGCAGATCGGCCGCGATATCCGCTTCAGGCTCGTGCTTTATTGATGATGGGAAAGTGGCAGTAGGCAAGCGACCACTACCATCATGATAAGACACGTTCTTGGTACGCGGACGCACTCTTTCTTCGATCGTTGCGGAACTCGTGGTTGTTACTAAAGTACCGGCACTACGACCTTTACGACGAGTGTTGTTGTTTTCGGTATCGGCAGGCTTGGCGCGTTGCGTGTGAATCATTTTAGGTCGCGTAGGAGGTTCGACCACCCGTTTAGCTTTTAATTTACCTTTGGTTCTAGCACTACCACCTATCGAATCAGTACTACTATTAGGCACCGAGTTTGATGAGAAAAATTCACTAGCGACTTCGTTCGAAGGCGATTGCTTAGTCTTTCTTGTTAAAGCACGTTTTTTACTAGGAGCGGGTTCCATTTGTTCGCCTTCGGATGCACTGTGCTCCGAGTCAATTTTCAGGTCGCCCGTGTTTTGGTCGCTCAACTGGGTTTTGCGCCGTCGCTTATATTTTCGAGGTCCAACCTAAAAGTGAAGTAATCATAAGGAGAAAATGATGTAGGAATTGGACAAATTGAGCAAAGAGAGTTACATTTACCTGCGGCAAACGCTTCATAGCAGTATTATTATCACAATGCTGAATTATATGATGGACTAGTTCTGACGATGTAGGCATTAATCGGTCGCAGACAGGGCACCAGTAAGGCGAAGTACCTTCATAAAAAAAAAACAATTATGAATTAAGTAGTTACATTAAAAAAATTAAAAAGTGAAAATGGCTCATACTTGTGCCACGAATTGTATCTGGTCCAGAATGATGAGATCTAACATGCTCTCGTAAAACTACACGTTGGTTAAAAGCACGCGGGCAAACTGCACAAGCATATGGTTTTTCTCCTATTGGGAAATAATTAAAGTAAAAATTATATAAATCTGTGATAAAAAAAAAACGAATATTGATATATGTTACATACCCGTGTGTATTCTTTCATGTTTGCGCAGAGTTCCACCATCTGCAAAAGCTTTCCAGCAAAACCTACAACCGTATGGTCTTTCACCAGTATGAATTCTAATATGAATTTGTTGGGAACTTCTAGAACCGAATGTTTTTCCTGAAATTTACATATTTATTCAAATTAATCATTACTAACAAAAAACATACCAAACGATAACGATTCACTAACCACACTCCTGACATGGGAACTGTTTCCCACCGGTAGTAGTGTGTGAATGACGATGATTCATGAGTGATCTTCCATCAGCGAAGCTTTCTCCACACACATTACAGGCGACAGCTTTATCACGATGCGATACCATGTGCCGTTTTAATCTATATGCACATCACAACCAATATTACAATACATATTTGAGATATGAATAAGAACAACTTATTAAATTTACACACACCTTCCTTTATTATGGAAACTTTTACCGCACTTTGAACAGAAAAGCATGTTTCCTGGAGATTCGTGAACAGCCATGTGTTTACCTAAAGCTCTTTCATCTTGACAGGTTCGTCCGCATAATAAACATGAATTGGGAGGAAGATGTTCATGTGCAGAAGCTACATGTTCTGCCACTGATATATCATCAGCGAACTTTTGCCCACAATGCATACATCTTAAAAATTTAACGATATTTAGACATCAGAACACAGAAAAAACAAAAAAACAACACATGTAGATAAAAAAATACCTATTATTGCGACTTCGAGCATGGCTTTCTGCATGGGCTAGAAGTTCTAAAGCGTCTCGAAAACTCAAACCACACACATTACAAGCGTGATTCACAGTATTCCAATTATCACTACCGGATGTGACGGCGTTTTCTCTCTTTGTTATTTCGAAATTTTGATCTTTCTTATTATACATATAACTGAAATGTTTTTGTGATCATTAATATATTTAAAAATACAGATTATACGCAAAAAATAGAAATGATACAAACGCATGTGCATGTCGAACGTGTCTTTGAAGAAGATCGGCTCGTTGAAAACCAGCACCACAATCCTTGCAAATCAGTTCGATCCAGCTTTCACTTTCTTGTTCTTCCTCGACATATGACTCACCGGATGAATAAACGGCTATAAAAGATATGATTAATTTATTTAAATTATCCAATAAATATTTATTCTATTATGATAAATCAGCTTACCGTCATATTTCGGAACGGCTTGAGGTTCTTTATGAGGATGTTTAGAATGAGTATGAGCAATCAAATTTTCTTTACTCCAACACAGATCACCGCATATATTACATTCGACCGGCGAATCTCCACCGTGTATCTACAAATATCAAAAACGTTATATAATTGACAATGAATCATGCAATAAAACATAGAATAAAAGTGCTAACCCTTGCGTGAGAAGCTAATGCTTTTTCCCTAGCGAATCCTACGCCACAATGTTGACACACAAACGGCCTACTGGGATCTGTGATTTCAAATTGCGACTGTAAAGACGGGACAAAAGTATTACTTCCTCCACCGGATCCATCATATTGTTGTGTGCGAGCGGCCACAGCGGTTTTATCAGAATACGAAGATCTTTCAGTCTATAAAAGTCAGAATATTGTTTTAATCCCATCATCATATATGAATTAAGAAAAATAAGTAATAATTACATTTGAAGATTGAGTAGAACGCTTTCTTTTTCTTCGTTTAGGTAAGTCTTCGATCAAAGGCGGTTCTAAAAAAAATATATCATCAGAAACATCCAATTGAAGATATAAAAATAATATTGATCGAGTTAAGTACCGTCTTCTTGATCATCTGGAACGAATGCATGTACTTTGAGATGATTCAAAAGATCACAACGACGAACGTATCGTGCTCCACATAAATTACAACCGAAGGGACGATCGTTCTGATGAGCTACCATGTGATTCATCAAATTTGATTTTTTGCGGAAGCGACGGGAGCAAAAATCACAGGGATAGGGACGCATAGCGGTGTACTCATCCTGAAAAACACTTTGATTAGATTCCTACAAACCTGATGAAAAAAATATACAAGTATAAAGAACTGACCTGATCTGTCGGCAACGGCACATCTATGTCGTTGCTTTGATTTTGCTGTTCAATGGTAGCGATAGCTAACTGTTCCAACGGAACGTCCACTCTAAAATAAAAAAAAATTATGAGTTATCTTTGAATATTTAAAAATATGTGATAAAAAGAGATGTATCGTTACCTCTCTTGACCGCCTGGCTGAACCCAATCGTCGGTGATGACTTCTTCCGTGACTTGACATTCAATTTCGCTGGCATTGTCGATTTCGACTTGTTCAACGGTAAAATTGTCTGCGCTGTATTGCTGTGAAGATTCGCCATAACTAATGTTTCCTACTATATCTTGAGCCAGGTACATCAAATTTTCAGCAGCTATCTGATCGGTGTCCGCTATCATCACTTCGTTGGTCTGTAAAAAAAAAATTGATATGAAAAGTTGATTCGATAATAAAGATCAAAATATTAATTGTGATTATAAATGGAAATGCAGATAAAAATTTTAAAATTGTAAACTTATGTAAATTCGAGTTACATATGTAACGAGATGAAGGCTGTGATGGATGTATAAATAGACACCGATTATTTAAAGTCAATGAATAAAATATATGCCACGCATATGTAATTTGCTCGTACGTAATAAAATATTTATACATTTCCGAACGCTACACGATAGGGGCATCGTGAACATAAATTGAACATAAAGTGAAATAAATGAAGAAATTTTAAATACACATATACAATTTACAAATCTGAACACAAACCCGAGGATCGTCGTCCCAGCAGTGCGCGAAGCCGCTGCCGTCCATCGTCGTCTCCTATGGCATGAAGGTGATCGTAACGTCTGAAAAACCACAAAAAACCAAATTACACAACCGCCTCGTGGACATTTCAACAATTTTTACATAACCGAACCGGACCGACTCCATGAAATCGGCGACGCGAAAAACGAACCGCGTAAACACCAAACATGAAGGTTATGGGTCCAAGAGTGGGAGGTTAGCTGTCATCGGACGACAAACGTCACCCCCGAAAAAGCCTATTTTGAAGACCTAGGAGGCCACGCGGGGGGCGCGGGGGCCGGGCGACGCCGCGCCCCGCGAAAATGGCCGCCGCGGGCCCCAAAGCCTCCGAAACCCGAAATGACGTGTGAGGTTAGGGCTCGCCCCTTCAGGCGACCTGTCAAATGTCACGAGGGTGGACATGTACGGGAACGCATGGGGGCCCCCGGGGCGCGCGGGCTGAGGCGGGGGAGTGCGCGGGGGGCGTTTTTGTGTTTTCGGTCGAAGGTATAGAGTTGTATACTTGTGTGGGGGCTCCGATGGCCAGGAAGACGGGTTGCGGAAGACGATCCGAGGGTGGGAAGTCTCGCAGACGAGGGACGGTCGCTGGCGGGACGCCGCCGCCGTCGCACGCCCGTGCCCGATGAAGCGCGCGCTGCACGGCCGAGGCGTTTGGAGTTCGGTGAGGTTTTGTAGGGGGGGTGTTGGAGTTTGCGATTTTTGATGTGGTTTTGTGTTTTGGTGATGTGGATGGAGTTGTTTTGTGGAGGGTTGTTGAAAAATAAATTAAATGAAAATGTTTGTCCATTATGCGGATTTTGAGGATTGTGTAAAATTTTGTTTTATGTATTGGTAAGAATGTGGTGAAAGATAACGATGTGTGGAACGAAACTTTTCGAAGTCGAACCGTTATTTTTATCGTTCCAGTTTTCGGTTTGCGTGATCGGTTCAGCTCCTAGTTTTCAAAAAAAAAAAACGACTTTATCAAAAATTCAAAAAATCTTTTCAAAAAAAAAACCGTGCACATTTATAAAAACTAATTTAAAAAAAATCGATTTTTTCAAATGTTTAAAAAAATGTTTTTTAACAAATAACGAAGACGCTTTTCAAAAATTTGGATATTTGAATATTTGATTTTTTTTTGCTCTACCTAAATAAATCAATTTTTTTTTCGGTTCAGTTTGGGTTTTCGTTCCGGCAACATTTTCGATTTATGGCGGTTTTCGGTTTACGGTTCAGTCCCATGTTTTCAAAAAAACCAACTTACCCACAAATTCCAAAACACATATACATATTCTAAAAAAAACAATACTTAAAAAAAATAAAACGACTTCCCAAAAAATCCAAAAACTATTTTCTAAGAAAAACCACAACACTGTTCGAAAGTATTCAAAACACGAATAATTTTATTGCTTTACCGCAATAAACCGTAATTTTTCCGGTTCATTTCTGGCAAAAATATCAATTTTTAACAATTTTCGTCAATTCCAGTTCAATTCCAATCGAAGCCCTGCTGAAAACAGCAAAAATCCAAACCCTTCCACTAGTGTAAAACACAATTTACAAAACAACTCTCACGCTCTACAAAACAGCACCTCCTCGGCACCGACCAAACCCAACGCGCTTCTCCCTTCCGGCAACCCCCGCCAGTCGCGCGCCATTTGTAGCGTTAGTGAGTAGTGCGTCGCGTTCGTAATGTTCCATCGCGACGCCGGTGGCCGGTGAGGTCGGCATCTTCCATATTCCACCATCCCTCGAAGCAGCATCAGCCTTCAGCAAGTTCAGGTCAGTAGGAAACCTTCGCGGAGCCCCGGGAACTCTTGGGAGTGGACGTGTTTGTAAACAAACCGAGGGCGCTCCACCCTCGCACACGCCCCCTTTTGTATTAGTCATCGATGGATGCTGTCAGATTTTGACGTTTCGAATTCGTGTCGAATAATGAGTGATAGGGGAAAGGAATATAGGTTAACTTTCTAAAAAAGAAACGAGTTAAAAAATACAGCTACTGACGTTCGTCTTTATGTCTGGCACCTTTCACGGCCTCGCGTCTTTTTAGTGACATTTTTTTTGTATGGAAAACGAGATTTGATGACATTTCGCGGTTTGTTTATGACTTGACGATAATCCGTCATTATTTGCGCTAATAATATGTCGATAAAGTTGCGTAATTTATTGACATTTTTAAATTTCATTTCATTGTGTGACACATTTGTCGAAAATGTATCAGTGATACGTTTTTCATATATTTCAACCTTTTATGAATTATTTGTATTGGTATATTTTATATTTTTTTATATATACCTTTATCATATTGACATATGTATTATTCTATACATTCGAAATGTTCTAAAATAAGAACCGACGTTAATTTGTTTTATTTTTCCATTCAGGGATCCCCGTCGACAAATTGAAAAATGGCACAGACTACCATGATTGAAACGGTCACGATCACCAGACCGCTCAAGGTAAAGTACACACCTCTTTTTTACACAACGGATTCACTCAAACACTGACATCACTCACTGTCAACTGAATTCACACAAATATGCGTTTATATAACGAAATTTTATTGTTATTTTTTATCATAAGTTCAGAAAATTTCTCTAAATATACACATGTACATCTATCTCTTTTGCATTCGTGGTGTTTTATCGTTCATTAATGTTTTTGTGTATTACATAAGATTGTATTTTATTTTCGTGTATAAGCTAGTTAGTGTGTAAAACAAGGTCTCGTTGAAATTTGATAATGAGAAACCTTGCAAGTGCAAATTTCATTACGGCTTATAATTTTTTTCTATAAATTCCTTATCTGCGTTCTTTATATTACTTTAATATTTATTTCTAATTAAAATTAAAACAAAAACGTTATTGATGAAAAATACAAAGAATATACAATTTAGTTCAATGTCAGTATTATAATTTTTATTAATGATTTTATAATATTTAACCTTATTGCGTATATACCTCAAAGAAACCATGAAAGTTTTGCTTTAAATGGATAAACAAAAATCAATAGAATTAGCAATACGCTTCTCTGGGTCTATGTTGATATTATAATCAGTTCACTTTGTACTTCTTCGCTTCGAACAATTGTCTCCGAACCTCTTCAATCACCCATCAGTTGATTCTTCACCATCTTCAATTCGTTATCACAGTTTTCGTTTTAACAATCATGGTCAAGCACATTTTCAACAACGAAAAACTGGACCAGATGAAGGAGCGCACCACAAACATGTTCCAACGTTGCGGTGGCTCGGGAAGCCCCAACAGGGAATTTCCTAGAGAACGTGCCTACGAAGATCCATCGGAACTGAAAATCCACACACTCGAAAGCACATATCGTGACCCCCTTCCGGCGAGATACAATTTCATCAACTGCAGGCAGTACGTCAGTGATTCCAACATATTCATGCACCGGGACGAAGATTGGTACAGGGAACCTAAACCTCCGTCAGGATCTAGTAATTTTTATCACTCATCTACCGATTTTAATATAGTTAATTCGAAATATCCTACAATTGACGTTGCTACGATAGAAACGGTCAATGTTGGTTCGAGTAATCGTTTGAATAAATTTAAAACGTTCTTTGGAATTGATCAAAATGTTCAAGCTTCAGAAGATCAAAAAATTGAATCTAATAAATTGGAACGTTTCAAGAATATTTTCAAAAGAAGAAATGTAGTTTCGATTGAAGCACCTCCACCTGTAGTTAATTTGGCACCGGAAGATAGAATTGTACGGATGAAAACACTTTTTGGTAATAAACCTTTAAGACCCAAAGTAGAAGAGGCGCCTAAACAGCCGAAATCTTTACTTCAAATGAAAACTCTTTTCCAAAAAGACGCCAGTTGTCAGACGGATGATGTGACAAATAAATCTCGTTTCGAAAAAATTTTCCGTTTCAAAAAAACAAGCATCGACGAAGAAAAAGTAGACGATAGACAAATATTTAGTAGACAATCGAGCATACCGACTCGCGAAGAAGACCAAAAATCCCGTCTACCTTTATGCTGGCAAAGCTCCGTTAAGTGGATCAGAGCCTCGTTGACCAGGTCAAGAGTAAACGATATTGAAATACCAGACTGCACTTCCGACTTGGGAACTTCGAAGAAAAAGAAAACGGTGAAATTCGGGAAGGCGTCCAGCTGGCGATGGAGATCAGCACAAGAACCCCACACACAACCAGCATCCCTTCACGAGAACTTCACACAGGTCTCTGCCAACCACGACAACATCATATATTGATCGACCTTGAACAATAACCAGAATCGAGACGGGGTTAGGGAAAGACCATAACGTAAATTATCCCGAGGCTCTCTCCGTCGCATACAAAGCGGGGGAGACTTTCGATGCACCGAAAGTTTCCCCTCACGTGGAAAATACTTTTGATTGAGTTTCTCCGGTGTTTTTTTCAGACGTTCCCTTGTATATGTGCGAGTTTTCATTATTTATTTTTATGAAATGTCTTCGTTTTTCGCTTCTCGCTCTCGTTTTCGCGCCGGAACCGTTCGCTCCTCTCGCTCGCGTCTGCGAAAGTACTAGCGACAGGGCTCGCATCTGACATTGGTCGCAAACTACTGGGTTCGAAGTCGTTTAAGGTATTTGTACAATATTTTAAATGCTACCGTTAACCATATTAGGCCGGGTTGATGTGTTTTTGATGACCGTTCTTCGGTTTAGTTTTTAGTGAATCATTCAATGACGGCGTTGCGGTACGGATGGCGCCGCAATATAAAATCCGTTAGTCATGTTGCAAATTTCGAGGAAAACGCGATGACGAACACGACCCTTTTCGGAGTCGACGAATTTTCCGCGGAATGTACGTAAAAACGAAATTTTCATCGGATGACCTAAACGAATTTCCCGAATTCTTTTGTACCGCTATTGTGAAATAAATAAATTTTCATAGTATTCGTTTTTTTAATACAAAAATTCTCCATTTTCACATTAGTCACCGTTGAATAATTCAAAACACACACTTTCCACTCACTCCTAATGTTTCGAAACAGCATCAATCCGACAACAGTTCTCCACCCCTACACGAACCCCATCCCATCTATGGGGTGGTGGCGCAGTCCCGGGTCGACGGGGGACTCCGCCCCCTTACCCCCCATATACCCCCATGGCCGCCTCCGGGTCCAGTTCCCGGCGCGCCGTCGTACCGCGAGCACTCTCGCCCAGAACCCGCTCACCCCGCGCCCCCGAGCCTCAGCCCCCAGGCGCTGCGCCCCCGCGACCCTCACGGTACCCTTACGGCCTCGGCCGGGCGCTGCGCCCCCAGGGCCCCCGGAACAGCAGCCGGGCCCGCCGATCGATACCGCGCGTTCTGCGCCGCGCAACTTCCCCAAAGCGTTCGTTGTATGCTCTGTGGCTCCTCGGCTTTCGGTTGTTGCCGATTGTGGGGTTCTGTGTGGTTTTTTGGAAACCATCGATCCGATTTTGGGATGCGGTTTGTTTGTTGTGTTGTGGGTGCGTGCGCGTGACCTACATTCGC
Source organism: Hydropsyche tenuis (assembly GCA_009617725.1). Lineage (NCBI taxonomy): Eukaryota > Metazoa > Arthropoda > Insecta > Trichoptera > Hydropsychidae > Hydropsyche > Hydropsyche tenuis. The sequence goes on along the minus strand of VTON01000034.1, from coordinate 1,137,378 downwards.
CGTGGACGCCCTGAATCTGGGCGGTCGATTTTTGGATTTTGGGCTGGACGATTTGTGGATGTGTTGATGAAATGTGGGGGGGTTTGTGTGTTTGTTTTGTTTGGGTATGGTTAAGGTTTAGTGTTTTGGGTGGAGGTCTAAAAGTGGTTGGGTGTTTGATGTTAAAAATTTTGTATGTGTTTGTTCCTTTGTGAAAATATTATTGTTTATACTTTTTTTTTGTATCACTTCAAACTCAATATATATATATGAGCTTTTTAAAATAATAATAAAAAAAAATGATAATATTTATATATCTAATCACTTTCCTCATTTTTGAGGAAAGTGACAAATATAAATATATATATATACGTATATGAAAAATGTACGTGTTAATCAAATTTCGCGTTTTGCGATAATTAAAAAATGCCATATTCAAATTGGCGCGTATTAAAATGCGAAAACTCATTATTCGCACGAAGTCGATAAAGATGTCTGGCGCGGTTCTTTGTAATTGAAATTTTCGGCGTTGTAATGTAAATTTGATACAATTTACATCGCGAAATCGATTCGTTTCTTATTAGTCGGTTTCGGTTGCAATTAGCGCTCGGAAACTGCGTGTTGAATGCAAATTTTAACGACCCACAATTAGAGGGTTAACTACTAAATTTCTTCACTAAACAATGCTTTCTCTCTTATCGCTAATGCCTTAACGGCGTCGTGTGAAAATTAGTGGAGCACGTCTCCACTGGAATTAACCGTTAACCTCTCAGTTAACCGACTTACTAAAGAACAAAAAATCACATCCAATTCGAAAATCGATCACATCTATATATACGCGCTGAAAAAAAAAGGGAAAAACTCATTTAATAACGCACCTTCGCCCGGGTCCCGTTTATCGGATTATTTTCCGGCGATCCGGCGCGGAAAATTCCTCTTATTTTTTTCTTCCTGGAGGAAAAGGAAAAGTGAAAACGCCGTTACGTCTGCCAAGAAGACGAAAATTTATTACGCCCGGTCGGCAATAATGAACGCGGATCGATGGGTACTCTGGGAAAATAAAAGCCGCCGTTTCGACGGGTTTCTGGTCCATCCTCGGTTTTGTGTCGGTTTGGAAATAGAAGATCGCGAACCGATGCCAAAACGACGGGTTCTATAATTAAAATTGGGGTTCGGATTGGATGGGTTTTTTGAAATATTTGGGATACCCGAGTTTGATGTCGATGATTTAATTTGATTGGATGCGACGTTTAATTTGGGTGTACCTAATATATTATCTAGTATTGATGTTGAGGATTGTTTTGAATTTTTTGTAAATTGTGGTGGTTTATATTATGGTCGTTTTCGCATCATTGTAAATTTTGTTTGTGTACGATTTTGCGAGATAATGAACGTTCCCATGATTTTCGATTTTCGTATCCAATTATAATTTGAATTGATTAATACGACCTTTTATACGCGACCTCGATTTAATTGGGACAACTACGACGTTTTAAAATTTTGCAATAAATTCTATAATCACATAGATTTCCTTTTACAGCTCGGTAAACAACGTCTATGATTCACCATCATATACCTGAATCATTCATTACTACGTTCATTTCACACAAACTCAACGTCTCATAATCTCGAAAACCGTCTTCTTATCACCAAACAAACATCAAACTCAACAGCCATATCATACCACTCCAAATTCACGCCGAACCCGAAAACCAATCGGCGACCATCTGACCCACTCCCCCTTATAAAAGAGACCTTCATTATCCTCGGAAAGGACCAACCGACACACACAAAAACATAAACCTCAGATTACGTTATGGCGCACCCGAAACGGGATAATCTCGGTCCATCAAAGCCTTCGGTCGGCTGCATCGCCGAAAGGCCCTCCCCCTACCTCCCCCCAGGGTGGGACTGGGGTGCTCCGATCGATAAGGCCCGCCGGCGCCCCCCGGGCCTCCCCCCCCCCCCTTTGCGGCCCCCGAGCGCGAAAGGGAACGTCGGGGGCCAACGTGACCGCGTTTTATGACACAAATATTTACTAAGGCTCTCCTCCCTTGCTGATTAACTCTTCGGGTGTTTTGTGTTGGGGTTAGGTTGAGTTTTCATACATATATACAAGTATTCCCCGATTTACGCGGTGCTTGGTTTACGCGATTTCACTTTAATGTGGTCAATCGATTTTTTTTATTGATTAATTACAATATTGCATAATGACATATATTTAATTAATTGAAAATTATTTAATAAGATAAAAATAACGGTTGGGCACACGTCGGTATCGATGACCGTTTATCCCACCTCTCCCGTTTCCTCTTTTCTTAAATAGTGCACCTCGCTAATTAGTCTGAGGTTTGTTTTTGTCGTGTAAGCGTATCGCAATATTTTCCGCGTGATTTTTTTTATTTACGAGTGGTAAAAATACTTACATATTATTTGTTTTTTTTTTTTCATTTGTAGTATATTTTCACTAACATAAAACATATTTTTAATACAGCCCTACAATGTCAAATGAAGTTACAAAGCTGTCGGTTAAGAGAAAAGTCATATCATTACAAACAAAGTTCGAAATTTTGGATCGCTTACAAAAAAGAGAAAAAGTGTCATCTGTTGCTAAAGCTTTTGAGATAAAATTTTATTTAATTTAATTATATTTTTAATCTTATTTTAATTCAACTTTATTTTTTGTTAGACTTTTTTTACGCCATTTCGTGAACCAATTTTCCTATTTAGTATAGACATCGTGTCTCAATTTACGCATTTTTTTTTCCTCTGGAATCTATCTCATTTCTTTGTGTGGGTACATACACTTTTTACGCGAGTTTTCGCGGAACGTATCTACCGCGTAAATCGGGAGATACCTGTATATAAATTCGATCATTTGAAGTTTTAGGATTGTTGGGGGTATTAGGTGTTTCGTGTTTAGTTGACGTGTGTTGGTTGGCGTTGCATCAGATTGTGGGATCGAGTTTTTATTGTGGAAATTTGGTTGCTTTTGTATGTTTCTTTGATTTTCGCGACCTCTCTCTTGGCGTTTTGTTCGTGTTTGATGAAAGCTTTACTTGTTAAAAACGAATACAAGGACGATTTCGTTCGACACAAAGGGAAATTATTCTATTTTTCTCGTTCGGATCGTTAATTGAGCTCGCGCGAATGACGAGCACCCGCTCGAGGGAATAAGGCCATTATGCGAATAAATTTAATAGCTTTCCTTTTTCTACGACCTATTACCATATTGTGTTTTCGAATATATATTTTTTTTATTCGAATCATTTTCTTTTGATCTAACTCTGATCATTGTGTTATTTGAATACAGATCAAATTCGATGCATCGCATACAATATAAACTCGATCCGATTCCATGTACACCCAAATCTCTTTTTACACGATTTCAAAATAACACGATTCAAGTAAAAAATAAACGATTACTTTCTTTCATTTTAATTCGGTATTAAAAATATGTATTGTTATGTCCCAATGGTTAAATCTGAACCAAGACAATATACAATTATGTATAGTTTTTATATGAAAATTTATTATGTTTTTGACGATTTCATATGGCGAAATTTCGCTACATCTTGCATTTTTTATGAAGTTGCATCCAAATATGCTGATGGAGACTATCTTCAATTTTTATATTTTCATCATACATGACAGTTGGTCTTTCGAACGTATCTCTCGTATAAAAAGAAACTTGGGTATACCTAAATTATGCACAATCACGTGTCCAAAATAAAAACCCTAAATTTTCTTCTCCTTATCCCTTTTCTTTCATATACAATTTTTTTGCCAAATTACTAATTTTTTATAAAGTATATTTGGATTGAAATTACATCCAAATATACCGATGAAAACTATCTTCAATTTTTTTACGTTCACGATACATTTTTTTTACATAATAATCTTTTGAACGTATCTGGAGACTCGGATGCTCCTCAATTATGCACAATCACGCGTCCAAAACAAAAAAACCCTAAATTTCCTTCTCCCTATCCCTTTTCACTCATAGACGAGCCTCGGCTAGGGTTCACGTCCATCGTTTGACCTCAGGCGAGTACGTGAGACGAGTTTTGACGAGTGCATAGCGTTTCCGCTCCCACGGGTCTTGACCGTCGCATAACCCCCTTCTGTGGGCTAATTGACGGGCAGACCACGACCCGAGGATGGACTGAGCGCGGTCGTGACCTTTGCCGGGGTCACCGTCGCTCCTCGGCTACCGTGGTCTACCTTGAATTTGACGTGTCAATTGGTCTGATGCGAGATGCTTTGAAGATGCGAGATGTTGAGTTTGCATAACTCCCTTTTGTGGGGCTAATTGACGGGCAGACCACGACCCGAGGATGGACTGAGCGCGGTCGTGACCTTTGCCGGGGTCACCGTCGCTCCTCGGCTACCGTGGTTTACCTTGAATTGGACGTGTCAATTGGTCTGATGCGAGATGGTTTGAAGATGCGAGATGTTGAGTTTGCATTACTCCCTTTTGTGGGGCTAATTGACGGGCAGACCACGACCCGAGGATGGACTGAGCGCGGTCGTGACCTTTGCTGGGGTCACTGTCGCTCCTCGGCTACCGTGGTCTACCTTGACGTGTCAGTTGGTCTGATGCGAGATGGTCTGGAGATGCGAGATGTTGAGTTTGCATTACTCCCTTTTGTGGGGCTAATTGACGGGCAGACCACGACCCGAGGATGGACTGAGCGCGGTCGTGACCTTTGCTGGGGTCACTGTCGCTCCTCGGCTACCGTGGTCTACCTTGACGTGTCAGTTGGTCTGATGCGAGATGGTCTGGAGATGCGAGATGTTGAGGTCGCAGAGTAGGAGGGTTGCCGAATTGTTGGTGGTGTTGGTCGATTGAAAAATACCGTTTTTTGTGTTTATAGTTTGCTGTTGTGTATGAGTTGGTCTGATTGTGAGTTTATGTGGGATGTTTGCAGTGGTGGTTTTATTTATATGTGGTGTATACTCTCAGTTCAGAGCCCTTAACATATTTGAAAAATAAATTTTGGGTTAATCATTTATGATTTTTCTATATCAATTCATGAAATTTGCATAACTTTTTAATGAAAAAAGGCGTTTGTTTGCTCAAAAGAAAAATGTATTTTCTAAAATCGCCCATTTATCCTTTATTTTATGAAATAGTCTATTATATATCTACAATAAACGATTAAAATTAATTTTTTTACTGAGTCTTCCATAAATATGTCATAAGACACGTGAACTGTCATATTTGACAGAAGACATTAAAATTAAATGATGCGTCTACGCTAAATGGTGCCTATACACCACCAGATATTCTTAAATTTCATAGATTAAGCAAGATTATTTTCTTCATTCATGGATATGTTACATATGTAATGGGAACCCCAAAACGACGCCTCAAGCCCCTAGCGAAGCAAATCCGCCGCTGTACATTTGCGTAATATGAAAGTGTTGTGAATTGCGTTGAGAATTTTTCAATCTGAATTTGCACAATCGGATTGTTAAGTCGAGATCTTAATTTATTTTTTTGGGTTATTTCGCGATTCTTTTGTCCGCGGATTTGAATGCGCTCGAGCGGCCGCTCTTTGACGCGCTTTCTATACGTTTAGTTCAATTTTCTTTACGTTTCCGGCTGTTCTTATTATTTATGAACGTGAAACGAAAAAAATAAAGAGAACGTTTTCTTTTCATCCGCCATATTTGAATGCGAATGCTTTCAGTTCGTTCATTATCGGGCCGCGTTCATTTTTATACATGCAACGGTTTAGACGTCGTAAATCGAACCCGCACATAAAACACGAACGAACAGCCACGAGGGATACGTATAAATATTTATTTCGGGAATATACATGTATGTTGCGCTACGTTTGTGTGATCGCTTTGTCCATGAACGAAGCAAATCTTGCTTTGTCTATAATTTGAAAACATCAGATGGCGTATATGCGCCGTTTAGGTGTATCATTTAATCTCTTCTGTCAAATATGACAGATAATGTGACTTATGCCATAAGTGGCGAACCCTTTTTTGTTCACATGACGAAATTTCCAAATATTTTTTATTAAGTCAGATGTGCCAAGGAAATTTTATTAGTATATCGTAAGACACGTCAACTGTCACATTTGACAGAAGACATGCACTTATAAAATCATGAAAAAAATCATGCACCATAAAATCATGCACTTATACACTATCAGATGTTGTTAAATTTCATAGACAAAGCAATATTTTTTGCTTCGTTCATAGACGAAGTGATTACACAAACATAAAGTAACATATATGATAAAATAATTCGATTATTTAATTCGTAGGGTTTCGATTTTGTAATCGAATACGTATCAATTTGACATTCGTTCGAAATATCACGTTTCGAATTAGTCCAACTCAACTAAGCACATATCGAATGATCGAGAAGCTTCATATCAATTACAAACAAACGCCTTTGATAATTTTCGTCAATCTACACACCTATCTAATATTTACTTAACATTCGTAATAATTCATTATAGTTTCATTTTTATCCGACTGTACATAATATGTATATGTACTGTATATAAAATGTACTGAATATAGAATGTTCGGCGAAAATAAACATTCGCGAAAATTCGCGCGGCGCAGAACGACCGTATTGATTTTTTGCATATCCGTAACGTTAAATGCCAACTTTTTGCCACGAGGCGATATCTTCGGAAGTCGAAATTGTTGCGAATTTCGATACCGTTATTGCGACGGCGTCCATTCGGTTTAGATGAAATCCGGCGAAGGCCTCGCCACTTTTCTGCCTACGCGAGAAAGTTCTGAAACAATTTGCCATTGTCGTCTGTGCGAGCTTTGTTTTATGGAAAGAAAAGAAATTGGCTTCTTAGTTCGAAATGTTACTGACGTCAAACGTGGATGTTTGACGTCATAATGTTGGTTTTTTTTGCGTTATTTCGAACTTGAGTGTGTCCTCGAGAATTTGCACGCCACTGAAAAATTAGTTTGTTTTTTTTTGCCGCATACGACTGAAAATTTCGCAATTTCTATTTACATTGTCGGTGATTGTTTTTTTTTTTTTTGTATTTTTATTATGCTTAAGTAATTTTATTGTCGATATGTTCGAATGGGGAACGTTCGATTTCGTTCGGTTTATATTTAGCCCGTTTCTAAAAATGTTGCTAATGCGAATTCGGCTACTCGAGTCGGTATTTGCTCTTGTATAATAATGTAATGGAGCATTTCATTAGGCTATTTTTGCTCTTTCGTATTTCAATTTTGTAAAATTAGAAACCATTAAGGTTGGAGTGATTACATTGACCTTTCGCCTCGTGAATTTATTAGACGCTATTTATTTTTGAAGCTGTGAGGATTTTGGTATAATCGGTGGATAGAATTATCGAAGACCACTCAAGTAAATGGATTTAAAAAAAAAATACTAATATATGAGCCAATCAGAAGTCAAAAATGCATATCAGTGGTGTGCGGTTCATAGATGCTGTAGATGCGTATGCTTTAATTATCTATTGTAATATTACTTACCCAATCCTCTTTTTACACGGTTCAAGGAAGAAGAACCGATTATTTTTTTACGCGGATTTTTCACTTTGACCGGTATAAAAATATGTATTATTATGCCACAACGGTAATATTCGGTGCTGGCCAGTATACTGATATAATTATATGTATGTAATTATAGTTATTAAATTAAAAAAATCGATGTTTTTTGATGATTTTTACAGGGCGAAATTTCGCCACATTATACATTTTTCATAAAGTACATTTGGATGGAAGTTATCTCCAATTTTTATATGGTCACTATTTTTTTATTTACTCTGTAGTCTCTGGAACGTATCCCCGTGTAAAAAGAGAATTAGGTGTATTTAATTTTTAAAATAAAAAGCTTGAAAAATGACAAGTTCTATGACGATTTTATAAAAGATTTTTGTAAAAAAAAAGAGTGCAGAATAAAATAAAAATTCGAAAAGTATTTTTTCATTATTTTTTTTCGACAGCATACCCCGGTAAAAAAAACCGCCCGCCACCGATACACACGCCCTAGCAAAATTCCATATTACAAATTCGCAACGCCCTCATTTGTCACCCCACATCCAAATTCGCAACAATCGACAACTCGAAAAAAAACCAACCGAAAAAGTGCATCAAACCGAAATTTCAGCACCTCCAGCCTTCAATCAACAACCACCCCCGATCTCCCATCAAGACCATCTTGGTCCACCGACCGCGCACCCCAGCCCCCGCCGCCCCTCCACCCAGCGCCCCCGCACCGCCACGATAGTCGCCGACGGCTCCCTGGTACTGGGCGCGGGCGGAGCCCCAGCGTTGGAGCGCCCGCCCTGCGCGGAGCCTGCGCCCCGTCGGCGGATGCGTGATGCTATAGCGGGTGGCGGGGGGGGTGGGGCGCGGGCGAGGGCGCCGCTGGCAGCCAGATGAACGGCGGCCACCGGCGAACGCCCGCCGCCGCCCCGTCGTCGCCGCCCAGGGGCCCCCAGGGCTGCTGCCCCCGCCGCCGCAGTTCGCGCCGCAGCAGTATCAGCTGCAGCATCAGCAGGCACTCGCGCATCAGCCGCAGCTGGTGCAGGTCGGCAACAGGCAGCACAGGTCGCCGAGGAGGCTGCAGCAGCAGCAGCAGCAGCATCAGCAGGCGGTCGAGATGCCGCCCAATCAGATCGCTCAGGTCTTGTGTTTGTTGTGTTTAGGGCTTGCAATTTCGGTTTACCGGTTATCGGTTTACCGGTTTATCGTTTACCGGTTTGTCGGTTTATCGGTTTACCGGTTAACCGTCCAAAATGTGCCCTCGGCAAGTACCGGTTATTACCGGAAACGATTTTATTGCGAATTACAGGTAGATATTATTGCAGAAAAAAATCGAAAGGGTGTTTTTATGAGTGTGAGAGGCGCCACTATGGTTTTTCGAACCTGGGGGGTAGTAATTATTAATCCTTATTACATTTATACATTTTTTTAATATATGATGGATTTCCATACCTACCCCCACCCCCATGGATTAGCTAGCATATATATATTTTATACAATGTGACTTTTACTGAAACTAGAAAAAAATATTATTTCCCCCCCTCCCCCATGGATTTGTATACACATGTTTCATATATTTTTTAGGTTTCAATCAAATATACTTTTTTTTAGTAAAAGTAATCACACTTTAATCATTTAATCTACATCAATTAATTTTTTTTATTTACCGGTAAACCGGTAACAAGACCAATTATTTACCGTTTACCGGTAATCGAAATTTGACGGTAAATTGCAAGCCCTAGTCGTGTTGGATGGGTTTTGTTGTTTTTATTGATTTATCAAATCTAATTTTAAGATCGTCGGGTTGCTTTTGTGACGTGTGGATTAAGGCTGCGACTTGGCGTTGCTATGGTGACGCTCGGAATGTGATCGCAGCTTTATGTTTTTGATTGCGTACTTCATCGATTATGACTAAAAGATTGATTTGTCATATTTCAATGAGATTCTGATTCCAGAAATGTCTGTCGCACGTTTTCGTATTGATTATATTGAATCGATTTTATCATTTTAAAGATCGTTGGATTGTGTTTGATTATGAAAATCGTGTTGTGATGCGGGGATTAGGCTGCGATTTAGCGTTGCTATGGTAACGCTCGAAATGTGACCACAGCTTTATGTCTTTGATTGCGTATTTTATCATATGCTATTATAACTGAAAGATTGATTTATCAAATTTTAATGAGTCCAGAAATTTTTGTCGCGTGTTCTCGTATTCGAATCGGTTATGTTAAATCGATTTTATCGTTTTAAGAATCGTTGGATTGTTGTTTGTTGGAAAGTTTAGTAATATTACGCTGTGACTCCATAGTAATCGTTTGCGTTGCTATGGAAACTCTCAAAATGTAGTCTCAGCCTTACGTTTTCGATTGCGTACTTATAACCGAACGATTGATTTGTCAAATTTTAATGAGAAATTAGAGAATTTAAATTCAGGAAATTTAATGGAAATTCTATATACATCGTTCGGATTCCAGAAATGCCTTTCGCGCGTTCCCGTTTTAGGATTGATATAAACGCGAGAAAATCGAATATCTTTTGCTTTGAATAATGCGAATATTCTGTTGAATTTAAAGGAATATTGAAATTTGGATCATTCGAAGTCGTGTCTGCGCTCTAGAATTGTTTTGAATTTTTATTGTACATACAATGTCGCAACACGATTTTTAAACACAAAGCCTCACCTTGGAAACGAAGACATTATGTATCTTTCTTTATTGCGAACGAAATACCCTTTTGAATAACACACTTTATTCAAATTTCAACGAGAACGCTTCACGATGTTTTTCCACGATAATAAAATACACATTCAATCGATTCGGCATTCAACTCATCAAATCACATAAAGAAACCACAACAACAACAACAAAATATTCTATCCTTCGTCGAACCTTACACACATCCAATCGATGAAAACACACACTTTTCCTATGAATCATACTAGTACACATTATGACCCGACTCACTTTTGCGCACATCTGTTTTTGCACACAATGTGTACATACTTGGCAAACGACTCCCATTTCCTTTCGAAAATGAAATCCGATATATCGACTATGTGCTTTCACGTGTTGTCGATAACAAAATAAACCACTAATTAACGGTTTGTTTATGTTATTATTGGATTCATTATGATTGGATTCATTATGCTTGGATTCGATTCGAGTTTACAAATAATCTTATCTTAACAAGTATTAGGAGTACCCATATTAAATGTCACATTTTATTAATAATTTTTTTTATATTGAATTTGGTAATAGAATATGCCTTGTTTACTTTTGTTTATTATAAAAATCGTAGTCTTTAACTGCAAAATGAGCTTGTACTTTTTTTGTTTCACATTTCCTATATGTAATGCAAATTTGAGGTCGTTGCCTAGTCTCGTCTGCATCTTTGAACTGCTGCAGGGAAAACTTCTCGGGATTTTCAAGTAGTTTTCTCGTAGAGCCGCCGCTTTTATTGATTTTCGGCACTCTTCACCTCCCCCGACTCTTTAACACTCACACTCCTCATGTCTGGTTTCCATCTCCCTTTCCACATGGTTGTTAGAAATCAACAACCCTTGTGCTCGAGGAAAATACACAAACAACACAATCGCAGTTTGATTTAATTGTGCAAACATCACTTGTTGTCTTTTAGTTAATTGTTAAATTGTGTGTTACAGGTGATTGCGTTAATTTGCGGTATATTGGTGGTGGTGCTCATGGCTTTGGGTCTCGGCAGTGCCGATTGGCTCATGGCAGCGGGATGGAGACAAGGGCTGTTTGCTCATTGTATAGAACCGGAAGCTCCCACTCCGCTTCCGTTCAATTTGATTGAACAACCTGGTTGTTATGGGTCCAGGGATGTTGGTGAGGATTCGTACTTTTTATTTGTTATGTTTTTTCATTGATCAATTGAATATTAATGTGATTTTTTTTGTATTGCAGCATACATTCGAGCAGCTGCTGGATTGTGCATCGTTACACTTTGTACTGACATCATAGGCACATTGCTTACAGCGCTCGGTTTAAGAGCAACTGATAACCGTGCAAAATATAGATATTATCGCCTAGCAGTACTCGCTATGGCCGTAGCTTGTTAGTCGAATTTGTTTTTAATTGACAATTTTATTTTAATTATTCAATTATTCAATGACTCATTTATTATTCTTAATTGTTTCAGTAATTGCAATTTTGATTGCGTTGGTCATATATCCAGTATGTTTCGCAGCCGAATTAAACCTTGGTGAGTATAATTTTAATTTTTCATATATGTATTTTATTTTTAGGTATATCACAGATGTATCATTTAAAATGTTATGCTTTGTTTGTGAAGTTGCTATCTTTGTGTATAATACAAAAAAATTTGTGTCATATGCAAACTATATATAGTGGGAAGATACTTTGTTGATGTTTTTCAAAAGTAAACACTTTCATTATCTGAAATTTCAACTTCTTTTTCAATGCTTTCTTTTCCAATTTATGAAACTTTAGCCTTATAAATAAAAATTAGAGCATAAAACTAAAAACAAAAATCAAACCTATCCTAACTTAACCATTGACACTTCCAAGATCATGAATAGGAAAGAAACGAAGACAATGAAAAGGAAAAAATTTAAATATCGATGAAAAAACATAAACAGAGCGCTATTCTGTGCACATTGTGCAAACATAGCAATTTCACAAACGAAGCATTAGCAAAACAAACTATAATTCAAATAAGTTATCATAATGAAAAAAAATATGAATATTCGTACAATCTGTTTCAAATTATACATAGATTAAAATATTATTTCAATACGTTTTCAGGAAACCGAACGGTTTGGGAATTCGGCTGGGCATATGGAGTAGGATGGGGGGCTGCTATCTTTCTGTTTGGAGCAGTGATATTGCTCCTATGCGACAAAGAAAGCGAAGAGATCTACTACAAAGAGCGTAAGGTCGAAAGAGAGCCTCCCGGGGGTCCCTAGGGCCGCCGCCGCCTGCCCGACCTCGTGCCCTAGAGCGCCCCGCCCCGCACCCGCCGATGTCGTTTTTGCATCCTCATTAACCGTTTCGTTTCGAAAAGTTCTGTCACTGTATCGCATTTCAGTTTGTGACACACGACTCATGAACGTGTCCTTTTAGTTGTTTCACTATTCAAACTTTGAATAATCAAATGTTCTTGATGATTTTTACACTTCTTTTATGTCATCGTAACACCTTTATGATTCTTTTATAACATTTCTCGATCATCTCATGTTCACATTGCATGTACATATATTTATATGAATTTTATTTCTATATTTTTCTACTTTAATATTTTAGCTAGGTTTTAATTTGACATGCCATAATAATTTAGTAAATTTATGCTTTAACTTTTCTTATGTATACTGTAAATAATTTTTAAAGAAATTAGAGACTGTTTTTCGATTTTCCTTAAACAACTAATCGGTTTATCTTTTTTCGGAATATTGTATTATTATTAAATTAAAAAAAAATTAAGGCATGTTATTCCTGCATATTTAATTTGACTTGCCCAATTATATGAATATTTAAAATAATCGTATTTAATAATATTTGAATTATATATTTGAATTCTTCAATGCAGGACCATTTCCATTATGTAAATATAATTTTTGTATGTATTTATAATTTATTTGATATCTTTTGATTATATTTTTGTATACAAATCATATTATTTTGATCAAAATCAATTTCGAAAATTCATCAGAAACATTCATTCCATTGTTAGTATGTGTCGTGAATATAAACAGATTTCTTATTTGGTTTTTCGTGATTCATCGACGGCCCAAACGATAATACTAATTCAAATCCACCATCATCTACGTTTTCGGAAAAAGGGAGGGATTTGATGAATCAGTGATACTTAACCAAAAATCTGTAATTAATACTCATGTAATAAATTAATACAAGCTATTCGTATTTGATGTGTATTCGGTGTTAGAGCAACTCAAAATTATAAGTGATTTTATAATAATATATGAAAATATATACATATATTACACAGAATGGGGTGAAACGTTGACGTTCAGGTTCTCAAAATAGTAAGACGTAAATCATTCATGCAAATCTTTGCAACATTTATCGAATTTGTTTAAATTGATTTTTGTGTTCCATCTATATATCTATCTATTCGATTGATTTTTCGTATTGTACGGATTCACAATAATATTGAACATATCGCTATCATCGTTTTCGTTTTATCATTTACATTCAGATAAGCCATCCTGATTTATTTTGAAGTTCAGTTGCGTTTTATCATATTTGTACCTCTCCCAATTTTTGTTTTTCTCGCGATATTTTATGTGAGATTGTTAAAAACATTTTTAGTTCACAAAAGTATCGGCGAACGTTTCGTAGTTTCGAAACGGTCAAACGATCATCTTTCGATACTTTTGTTAACTGAATCTGTTGAGGAGCGAGTATTTGAAGACACGCGGCGGTGGCGCGTGCAAGAGGTATGGATATATTCCACCGGGCAGGCGATATCCACCGCCCCCCCCCAAAATATATAAACTACTATAAACAGTTATTAAAAGAGATAATTTAAAAAACAGTGAAATGTCAAAAATAATAGTTTGTGTGATAATCAAGTGTTTTTTACAACTTCGAATACGATATGTGAAAGTGACGTGAAAAAAATAAACAATTATTTGTCAATCGAATAATTTAAACAAAATATTATAGAGAGAATGTTGTTTCGAATGAACATTTTTTATTATATTGATTAATTGTTCATAGTGACTTTAATGAATTACTATATGAAAGCTAATTATAAAATGAAAATAATGCATTTACTTACCATATTAAATGTTGGCGGAGTGTAGCGAGTTTTGATGGAATATTATGAATTTTGTCGTTTATTCAACAATATTTGATGTCTAAACTTAATATGGAATGCTTAAAAAATGCCGTAATATATGGACTTTTTGATAAAATTCAAATTATCAAAACCGATTGCACTCCGCTGAAGCATATATACCTTAACATATATGCCGTTGTATATACATGCAAATGTATTTATTCATGTATGAGGGTAATTAAAACTGATGTAATTCTAACATTACAAATATATTAGCTTTAAAGTTTTAATATACGTATGACATATGTTTTTTTTATATATAAAGTATATATACGATTGCAATTTTCAAATAGTCGACTGATATTGTGGTTGAAATTTAACTTATACACGTTGATTTTATCTTTTGAACATTGCTTGAATCTTCTCACAAGTGATTTTCTTTCAATTACAGACATTATATTTATTATCGACGAAAGAGAGTGATTTTGTTTCGTAATGTAGATAATTCCCTTTTTCTTACAGTTGTTTATATAATATAAATATACGTATGACAGTTTGTTGTATATAGCAAGTTTTTCCCATACAATTCTAACGATTGTATTAAAGTTATATTTATTCTCAAATGCAATCAGCTAAACAAGTTGAACCACTGCCATGGGGTTTGCCAAAAAAACTCCAAAAGCTCAAATTGCATCTAGATTTAGCCACGTATTTAATAAAATCAGCATGTACGGAGATTATTGTTTATACGAGTCTTATTAAGCTGACGTTTTTATCAAAACGATATTTATATTAAGTATGATTTATATTGAAACTTGCTATTTTTCATCTGTTATTAATTGTATATAAGAATATTCTATTTGCTTATAGATAAGACTATTTTCATAAGATGCCTGTTGACTAACTTCATTTTAATGAATTAATCATTATTTTATTGGACTAAATGATTTTATCGTATTGTAGTGTCGTACACATTTTTTATTCACCGATAGCTGCATTTCACGTTGTTTTCCAAGTCATAGTTTAATTAGCGTTCAACACTTTTTCGTTTAATTATGTATTTGAAAAGTGTACAATTATCGATGTATGTTTAAAATGTGCAGCTATTCCTTAAAATTGATATTCAATGTGCGAGTAAACGTATATTTACTTCTCCACTTACAATTAGATGTTGGATTCTTTCATGTGAACGAAGACGCAATAATTTGGGTTTTCGTATTTATCCGTAAGTAGAGATTGTTTTTGAAATTATTTTTGGTAGCTTTAAGTACGTTTGTCAAAAAAAAAAATGCCATGTGAAATTATATCTATCGTAATTAATGTAATCTATTTACAAAACATTATATTTGTTCAAAATATATTTATTGTAAATATACATCGATTCATTTGAATGTATATCGCACTTACTTTCGACTCATGTTTACGTAAACAAATAAAGCAGCAATTACAATATGATTTTTTTTCGAAATTAATTCAAGTTTGATAAAATAGTATCGTTAACGGCCCGTGCCGTTGTCAATTACAAAACGATTTTGTATTGCGCCGTTTTTGTTTTCGATCATGTTCAGTGTAAATAAGAACCGTTGATTTTAACGATTAGTGAATATACAATTTAGAAAAACGTCAATTTATATTATATTATCTTATCTATGGTTTTCCACTGATATCGATATATTCGTATATGTTAATAAAGTTGTATCCATCTTTCTCTATTATTATTTATTTGATTTTCAAAGTGTAAACTTCTATTACTGTGTTAATACGAGATCACTTAAGAGTAAAAATTATCTGTAAACAAAAAAATAAATGCATATCTAATTTTTAAGTGACTGGTTTGTAGATATTACCAATATATTGTTGTAATAGTTAATTACCGAAGAGTGATTTACGTTGGAGAAGATTGTGTGTCTGTATAGATTTAAGCTTCCATTTACATTTCTTGATTCTGGACCAAAAACAAGTAATTAGCTGCTCAACTGTTTTTCCTTTTTTTGTCGTACCAAATCGTTTTGAAACTTAATTCGTGTACATACCACTCTCATCCAATATTGGGCATACCAACTTCCATGAATTATATTATATTATATTCTATATGATTTTATGTGTGAAAAGTTTTACATATGTTTATATAAGAACATTGAAATATAAAATAAAATATTAGAAATAAAACAATGGCGTTTTTTTCAGTTTAGACATTCGTTTTTATTTTTGCAGTTGTGTACAAGAATAACTGTGGGAGAATCAAAAAATTTGACTAGACATTAACAATATTAATTATTTTACACACCATTCATGCGAAGCTATTCCACCGACATGTGATGTAATATCTATAAAAAAAACTTAAGTACAACGTAAATATATACAAAATAAATACATAGGAAAAATTAAGTATAAGTAAAATACTTTCGAAATTGAGTATGAGAACGCATAGTGAATCGTAAACAAAAAAAATAATTAATTGAACAAATGCTTTTCTTTGTACTGTTGGAAATTAAGACTTTTCAGATCGACAAAATTGACAAGATACAATTTTGATTAGTCCAATTTTTTTAATCATACATTGATCAGCTTATTTCAATATAAAGATCGTTTGGATTTTGGCAAAATATCTTTCAACTAATTAAGCTTATTTAAACATATATGTATATGTACTGAGAAAGCACTCCTTAAAATAAACTTATTCAAAATAAGAGAGCGAATTGTTAAACGAAAATTAATTCAAATTTATGTGGGTTTAGTGTGATTTATTGTAATTTTATTGATTTCAATCTTTTCGACACTTCTAATATTTTCTAAAAACCCTGAAACCTTCTAAAACTCTCAATACGGACTATAAATACAATTTTTATACAGAGATAAACTTGTGATATAAAAGGTTCTATATACAAAATAAAATAAATTAAAATATGATATAGAAAGGTTGATTTTCCAATATTTTTTTTAGTGATGAATGATGATTAAAGTAAGACCCCCAACATTAAGGTCACTTTCTATTCATTTTAATACTAAACATTTTAAAACAATAATATTCAAAGATTCGCACGAGCAGTGTATCTAAATAATGTTTATATATATATTTAGTTAACAATAAAAGAATATACAAGATCATCTCTTCGTTTCGTACAATTGGAAACGTTAACGCTACGTATGGCAGTTCATAAGCTGGATCAATTTTATTCACATGACATTACTCTAACATCATCACATGACTCCCACGAATAATTTAAATTACTTTATGAACTATATTTTCTTTTTAAAGATAAATTTCAATTTTGTGAAGATAATTTTAAAATTTTGTAAGCTTTTTATTTGAAATAGACATCATTTTTTCGAAACTAAATTAGAAAAATATATCGATATATTTATCATTCCTTGCATAAATCAAAATAAGCATTCTGAGGTCCCGAATATGAAAAATCACAATTTTATCATAAAATATCACCAATTTTGAAAAAATATCAATATTTCATATTACACTTTGTGATAACTATAGAGTGATCAAACATGAAAAACGATAGATTTATAATATAATAGAATAGAATATATATAAGATAACACTCTATTTGGCTAAAGAATATTATATGAATATCATTTTTAAATTTGTTACTACTAAATCAAATACATGCTTTCAATAATTACACATATGCTGTTTCGATTCAGCTTTTGCATTAATTTCAAAAAATTAACAAACAAGTGCATATGTGGTAAAACGATCTCTTAGATCGATAAATATTTGAGATTACACTCGACTAGATTTGATCGCCTATTTTATCAAAATAGTCAAACGTAGCTCATTATTCACTACTTTGTATAATATACGTATATATTATATATAAATATGAGCAGATATTTTGAGTACGGAGCCTTTTTAAACAAGTTACGAGTTTCTACTAAAATTTAGAATGATATTTGAAAATTCATAAAGACTATGATATTAGAACAATGAAAATTTGGATTAACACATAGACATAGCTAATACATATCCTTTCACAATCTCAAAACTAAAAAGTTACTACACAATTTAAGTCGACAGACAGTATTTAGAAACATTAAAGAAATCAAAAGACTGATCCACTCTCAGAATTAATTTTAAACTATCATCTCAAATATACATTTACGTACTGACATTGAACAATTTTTTTCAAGACGGATACGTCGATAATGCCAGTCTTTTAGATTTGAGGGTTAAAATCAGTCTTCCTTTAATATTTTTTAATCCCTTTCTCACAATGCAAACTTACTATTCAGAATTTTGGATTATTCAAAATGCATTTCTAAAACGAAAGCATGCTTAATTCATTTTTCACAACATACTGGTAACATTGCAAAAATAAGTATTTCAAATAAAAATTTTAATTTACATTAATGTATTTGTCCATTTTTGTGACAAAAATATGACTATATGTTCTTTTTTAAATGACATTTAAAAAAAATTACCAATAACGATACTTTTTTATACAATCGCCTGCTAAGTCTGCAACAGCAACATAACATTCGGGTAAGATGGCAATAGCGCCAGGTCGTCTCAGTCGAACGGACAATTCGGAAGAAGTTAGTTGTATGCCGCTATTAAGAGCAATGACAGATAGTCTTGTGTGAGCTTTTTCAGATCTCAATACTACTATACGACCATCTGAATCCACCCCAATCCCACCGTAGCAACCCTTGCCTGAAAATTAAATTTTATTATTATTATCTGATAGTTGCTTTTACAGTAAATCATTGAAAAGAATATTTGAAATTTACCTTTTGGTATTTGAGCATATGTAGCGATAGGATCTCCTTTTGCACTGAAAACACGAACTGCTGTATCAGCTACCAATAACTCGCCATTTCCCGGTGCTACACATAATCCACCAACTAAACCCAACGGTGTTGCATTACCTCCAATCTTTAAGATGAATAATTGATTAAGTAACCATAAAACTATTTAGTATCCTAAATTTATTCAATTAATCTTACCTGGAATAAAAATTTCCCCTCCGAATCAAAAACAAATACAGCTCTAGCTCCATTATCTGCTACTAATATGTGTCCATAATTAGGATCTACAGCTATTGCTACTGGTTCGACAAATCCATTGTAGCTCCAGCAATGCAATGTATCACCAGCTGGTGATAATTCCGTTACTTGTTGTGTTCGCCAATTAACGACTACTACGCCTCTTTGAGTTACTGCTAAGCCTGTACAACTTCGACCAGAAAGACCTAAAAAAATAGATCAATTAATATGAGTTACATATTATCAAAAACAATAATAAAGCTTACGATATACCTTCATTTTCAATTAATTCTTTAGTTGTGAGATATTCATCTAGTAAATGCACCCGAGAATTGCCAGCATCTAATACAAACAAAGTTCCGAGACTTGGACAGAAGGCGGTAGCAACTGGTTGGATACATTGATCACGAGTAGATCCTCTACCGCCCCATAGTGTATCTTCTGATGAAACTTTTTTAACTTCTGTTTGCAATGTTTTGCCTTTTATAGGCCGCCCCACTACACTAATTCCTACAGATACAGTACCAGTACGCGGAGGTCGAAACCTCAATCTAAAATAATTAATAAATTTTATATGGATTCGAAAAATATAAAAAGTTAAAGATGAAATAATTACCTATATGTTCCATTATCTAAATCGTTGACGGTACAGGATAAATTTTCAGTTGGAGCATCGTCATAACTGACCGTTACAGTTACCGGATCTCCTCCGGAAGTTCTCGGTGCTCCATGATAATCAACAGTTCGAAGAAATATGTTTGCCTCTAATCCAGCTACCGGGATTTCTTCTACAATAAAATACATGAGTGATTAAAACATTTTACAATTATAAGTATTATTACAAATTGCATATCAACGTACCAACTGATGCCTTGCATAACGGAGGGTAAGTCGTGGTGGTGCGTATTCGTCCTAACGATGGTAAGGCATCCATCAATCTGTGCATAGCGTCATTATGAGAAAATTCTAAGGCTAAAAAGGCGTTTTCTCTTGGTTCAGCTAAAGCAGTCGCTCCAGATAAACGTTCGCTCAATGCTATGATACGTGCAGACATATCATGAGCTTCTATTTGATTCTGTAATCCACAACATTCTTGTTCAACCTATAAATTATTGAATATTTCAAATATTTCAATAAATACATAAGTGTATTCATGATTTTTGTTTATAGCATACTTTGGCTTTTTCGGCGTCGATAAGGGAAAGTTGATCTTCGAGTAACCTATGTTTATGGGACGCTGCTGCTGATAAGGCTGCCAACAATTCTTGATGACGTCGTTCGATTGCAGCAGTAAGCTCTCTAGTGCAAGTAGCGGCTGCTTCGGCAGCAGCTTCACGAGCCGCTTCCAAACGTCGAAGTTCTGCTTCCACTCCTTCACGTGCTGAACTTAACTATTAAATAAATCATATTAATAAAACAATTCAATGAATTATAACAAAATGAATCAATAAAACGGTCCTTACTTTGGAAAGACATTCATTCGCTTTGTATAAAAGGATTTCTGACATTCGTTTAATGGCTATGGAAAATGGAATGATGGTATGATCACACGGTGAATCGGTATGTGGGCCACTACTACATAGATCGCAAAAAACACAATCACACGTTTCACAGAACAATAACTCCTGAAAAATTACAAACATGAGTACATAGAATGACACTCCATGAATGCTGATACGGAAGCATTTTTTAATTAGTCAACCTGATTGGTATGTGTGCTACATTTCGGAACAACCTCTCTACGTTGTCGAGACATGAGATCTAAAAGCTGATTTACTAGGAATGAAGGTGGCAGCGCTGCGACGCCACCACGGGGTATTGTAATCAACTCACGGCATATTGGACATCTGCAAAATAAAATTATATATCATTTAATATTGTATAATTAATTATGTGTCATGTAAACAAATTGAATTTGAATGTTACCTGAAACTACCAACATCTCTAGTATTGGCAGCTGCGATACGTCCTAAGCAGTGCAAACATACAGAATGAGAACAGGGCAATAGTTTAGGAGTATGTTCACCACCATCGTATGTACCTGTAATACAATTTAATTTATTATTTCATACAAAAAATTGCATATAATGGAAGGTTAAAAAAATCGAAATTACAATGCAATTTGCAACATAATTTTTTTAGATCACAAAAAACGTACAATGTTCAAAGTTTAAATATAAGCATTGTTATTTATTATTTTTATTTAAATAATGAACTCATTTTTATTGACCGCAATGCCATAGTGTAATATTCATTGTATACTTTTATCAAATAAATGAATTTGTAATCTCGAAACTTATGAATAATTTGTATATGTTACGCTAAGTTTGTGTAATGTGTGTCCATGGACGAAACAAAGAATCTAGTTTTGTCTATGAAATTTAATGACATCTGGTAGGCGCATCATTTAACGTTTTTTTGTCAAATATGACAGTTGACGAATCTTATGACATACTTATAGAAGGCATAAAAATTTCCTTAACACACCTGATACTCATTGTCAGTAAAAAATATTTGGAGATTTTGGCACGTGAACGAAAAAAGGCTCGCTACCACTATCGTAAACTGTCATATTTGACAGAATACATTAAATGATGCACCTATACACCATCAGACGTTATTAAATTACACAGACAAAGCAAAATTCTTTGCTTCGTCAATAGACGAAGCGATTACACAGACATAGCACAGAACATATACTCGATAATCAGCAAATTTTCCAAGACAAAACTGCACTTCAAACCATAGAAAGAACCCCTCCACTAAAATCGAACTCAAAAAAGAGAAAACTAAGCTACCACGAAACATCATACGCAGAAAGACCGTAATGGGATACGCCATATCTGGTGCACAAAGAGCGCACTCGGTAAACGGATAGCCGCCGACATTCACAAAAGAAAATCGCGCTGAAACCGACAAACGTCCCGGAAACCAGATATCGCTCGTGCTCTTGACCAAATGCAGTTTCAGACCCATTGTCGCGAGTGCAGTTAGCTTTACGACCGCCATTTTATCCAATTTAGCATTGAATGCGAGCTTAGAGCGCGGGTGGTCTTTCCCGAGTTTGTTTGCGTCGAACGTGACTCACATAAGCACGTCCCGCATGTCAGGAAGCTTTCGCTGAAGTCCTCGTAGTTGATGGAGACGGTCTCCACCAACGTCGAGCTGGTGCGGGCCATGACGCCCCCGCTCAGACGCGTCCTGTAACAAAAAATTGTTTTGTTAAATTATTTCGTCCAAAAATTCATGCTTATATAATCTGAAGAGATCAAGATGGATCGTGCTGGTGATAGTTGTGCAATTTTATTGTTAATACTCACCGTAAAAGATTAATAATATTAGAGCTACCCAAATTTATCGTCACATTTACGAAACACGATTTTTAAAGTTTCGTTGATAAAATACGACATTTAATATGGGTTCCCCTAATACAATATAGACTAATGACAGCAATAGTAGACCATGTACCTGTAGTGGATCATCTCATTGTCGGAAAAACGTAAAAAAAAAAATGAATAGGAGATGGCCAACTACTGGTACAAACATGGTCCACTACTGATATCGTTAATACATGCACAGTTCCTTTTATAATAAATCTCAAATCCGGAATCCGAATAGAATGAAACTTATCTAATATAAAAAGGGAGTTTTTCGGGAATGAAAGAAAAATGTGATGATGTGAAATAGAGGGGCACAAAATAAATAAGTTTCGTAAATAGATATAATTTAATCTATAAAAATGATGTAAATTTACAATATCGCATGTAACATGGCATCTAAATCGTCGTCGCTGCTAGGCTCCATGGTGCTGGCGGATTCTGCATCAATCACTTCGGTACTTGTGAAGGTGGACCGCTTCAATACCTGATGGAGTTAACTGTTTAGATTCTTGATTCTTTTGGTCATGGAGAATTATTTAAAATATAAGGCGAACAACTACATATTCACTGTATAAACGTACGAATCACTACAAAAAATTTTCCACAGTCTCGATGAGAGTTTTTCACTCGCAGAACGGCGGAAAAGTTACGTTCCTAGAATTACACGCCCGTGTTTTCGGAAACAATTAAATGAAAGCCAACAAAAGCCTACCCTCCGAAGCACTCACCCCTCGAACTTGGACACTTCCATTATTATCGAACGAAGCGACGTCATAAAAAAACATCGAAACACAATAAACTTCGTAGAAACAGGTAATAAATCGAAATGAGCATTAAAACGAGTGCCACATTATTAACCGCGTACATAAAACACAAAATTTGATTCAATTGTAAGTATTCAAAACCGATAAAATAATGGTGCAATATAGATATTATGCTAGGTTTGTGTAATCGCTTCGTTTATGAACGAAACAAATAATCTTGTTTTGTCTATGAAATTTAACAACATCATAAATGCATAATTTAGCGTCTTCTGTCAAATATGACAGTTGAAGTATCTTACAACATACTTATGAAAGGTGTTTAAATTTCCTTGGCACACCTTCGACGGCTTCGTTCATGAACGAGGCAAAGTATCTTGTTTTGTCTATGAAATTTAATAACACCTGGTGTTGTATAGGTGTCATTTGGTGCAGGCATATCATAAGTGCATCATTTAACGTCTTCTCTCAAATATGATAGTTGACGTGTCTTATAAGACATACTTATGAAAGGCATCAAAATTTCCTTGACTGATATTCAATAAAAAATATTTGGAAATTTTAACATGTAAACGAAAAAAGGTTCGTTTTCACTCTTGTAAGGCACGTTAACTATCATATTTGACAGAAGACGTTAAATTATGCACCTACGATGCACCTACTATATGTCATTAAATTTCATAGACAAAGCAAGATTCTTTGCTTCGTTCATGAACGAAGGGCATGTCGAGGAAGTTTTAATGCCTTACATAAGAATGTCGTAAGACATATCAACCGTCATATTTGACAAAAGACATGAAATGATGCACCTATGATGCCCTTACCAAATGTTATTAAATCACAAAAACAAAGCATGATTCTTTGCTTCGTTCATGAACAAAAGGCGGGTCGAGGAAGTTTTAATGCCTTACATAAGAATTTGTAAGACATGTCAACCGTCATATTTGACAAAAGACATGAAATGATGCACTTACCAGATGTTATTAAATCACGTAGACAAAGCAAGATTCTTTCCTCAGTTCATTGACGAAACGATTACACAAAAGTAGCATAAAACAGACATATAAAACGATTTTCAATGTCGCCCAACCAAATCGTCTGAATCCGAAGACCTCAGCATTCAGACAGAATCCGAGACGAAAAAATAAACTGCGTCTCCGCCTGAAGAAGAGGTAAAAATCGAAAATCTCAAAGGCGAGGTGAACGGACCGATAATGTGAACTGAAAGTCATCAGCGTTGACGATTCAGATGGCGAGCCAAAGTTTACTGACTCGCGGTATTGTTGTGCTACGTGTTTGTTTGACCACAAATGGTGGAATAGTAAAAACGAAATGTGTCACAATCTTATCGGGCCAATTAAAACCGCTGCTGTGTGCATATGGGAAGCGTGCTCGATTAGATTAGGTGAATTTGTGGATTTAAAAATTGCGTGGATTATATATATGTGACATGAGTGGAAATTTTCATGGGTCAATAATCAAATGTTAGTCTGCGGAGTTCGTACATAAAAAGTGCATACAACAATAAACACACACGACGTCCAAAACGACTGTTGTTAAAAGACATTAACAGTGATGATGATGAAGGTAATTCCTTACCAATCGTCGACGACAGACCACGAAGCCATTGCTGATTCCTCGCGATCCTCAACCAACATGATAACAAGACGACCCGGAAGAAAGGGGTCCGTTCACCACCGCCTGCCGACCACTGTTCAAATCCAAAAATCAAATGTGATCATCATGACCATGACATGACCTTCCGATAGGAAGAAAATGATGTTAGAGTTAATAATTTTTTAGTAAAAATATTCAAAAGCGAATTGTTAAAAGTTCCACAAATTAGATCGATAATATTAAAAATATTTTTAAATTAAACATTAATAAAATACAATCATTCTATTCATAGAACAATAGGAAATTATATTAAATCATCAACGATTACCGAAAGACGTCAACGTTACAAAATCGATTATCAAATTATAAACGGACAAACCTGACGGTTCAAATCAGAAATTCGACAATGATCATCGTCACGAAATGATCTTACAATTAGAAATGACTTAAAAGTTATTTTAGTTCAAGAGACGTCAACGCGCAACGAAAGTCGCGATAAAACTGACTGTTAAATGTTAAATGTGGGACTAGTGCGGCAAAACGCACGCGTGATTTGTCTAATTAAAAGTGTGTGTGTGTAATGAGCTAGTTCGTTTGTAAATTGTCGGATTTTCTTGGAAATGGATATGGAAATTGTAATAAGTTTTTGGATCAGGGGGTTTTGAAGTGGAAACGATGGCGGGTCGCTTTGGAAAGTGTTGAAATTGACGTTAACTTTTATGAGTTTTTTAATGGGACGGTTAAAAGAAAATGTGAGTTTTAATTGAATCGTTGCTGAAAGATAGTATGGATGGTGTTGATTTGTTGAATTTTTTTGAAATGAGTATGTTTTATCAAAGTGATATAAATTGAAGAGGAAAAAATATATATATCGCTGACTCATTAGTCAAAACCAGACGTAAATGGAATTTATATCGAATTACAAACAATGGAATGAAAATTGATTAGAATATTTAATGAAAATATAAATTTTTATTATGAGATCAATTTTGAGTGCTTATTCCGTGAAATATTATTACTTTCCGAATTTCACATCATTTTTTTTCTAACAATACTAATCGATACTATCTCCAACCGTTATCCACTTAAATTAACAAATGACTATATAACCAATTCCGACGTGTGTGATCCTTTTCTATACATCATCATCAACAAAATAGCCTTTTCTTAAATAAAAACACTGAACAAGCCACTCTTCAATTTAAAACCATTAAAACACCACTCCACCGAACAACAATTAACATTTAAAAACCTTCTGGAACAACCGACCGTGCACATAAGGGGTTCGGCCTTCGAGTTGCATTCGTCACGTGCGATTGCATACGATGCAAACGAACACACACACAAAAGGCACGTAACACATTATATATTATAATAATAAAAACTTAATTTGAATGTTCGAAGCGAACGTCCGAATTCCCCATTACTTTTGCACCTTCGAGTATCTTTATGGGATTCGATGATCGATGGTTTGTTTGACGTTTATTATATCGGTGTAATTTTTATTGTTGATTGATTGATTGTCGGGATTCGGTCGAGTGTTACGTTATCGTTATAATTAAATGAGAAATTGTCGTTTTATTGGCGGCTTTGTCGTGCGCACATGGCTTCCATTACCTGTATAAATTACATGGGCGTAACCCACCCTGTTTAATCAAAATTAATTAAACGACCACGTTCGTAATAAAAAAATAACGAAAAGCTTATGGAACACGCGCACATTTCGTAAAAGCGTATCAATTTTCAGATTGAGATAATAAAAAAAGAGAAAACATATGGCGTCCTATAAAGTCGTGAATGTAAGATAGTATTATAAAAAACTCCTCGAGAGTAAGTTAATAAAAAGCTTGAAAAAGACATTGGCCTCGCAACAATGAGAAAAGATTCGAATGAAATGAACAAAGCTTTCGCAAAAGCTTCAAAAGAGCAAATGCAACAAACCAGACATCCTCGAGATCCAACAATAAAGAATGTCCACAAAGTAATCGACGCGTTAACACTTTTGGGTCAACCCATTGTCCCTACAAACTGAATTTCATTCGATTTTGTATTCAATAAATGACCCGTTATGTATTATGTGATATATAAAAGTAATATAAAAGAGGCATAAACGCTAATTTTGAAAATAAAAAATGAGTTGAGCTCAGATTTATGTTAACACGGATGTTCTCTTTGTATGTTTATAATAAACAAAGTCACCACATTGTCCCTATAAACTGTGAATTTTGTTTAATTTTTTATTCTATAAATGAGCATATTATATATGAAACTGGTATAAACGCTAATTTTGAAGAAAAAAAAATGAGTCAAGATATGAGTTAACAAGGATGTCCTCTTTGTATGTTTATAATAAACAAAGTCAACACGGGATAATATCACCATGAAAAATATTTCGTCCGTATTTGTTAGAAACATACAAAGAGGACATCCATGTTAACTTAAATTATGGTTTAACTATAATATTTATTTTTTCTTATTTTATTTTAATTAACGTTTAGACAACTTTCATATACAACGTTTTTCAAGTTTCGTTATAAATTAAAGTGGCGTAATCAATTTTAAATTTCAAAAACTTGTCAAAAACATACAAAGAAGACTTCTGTGTTAACTTAAATCAAGGCTTATTAATTTATTAATTTTTTAAATTAACCTTTACGACACTTTTATATATAACATCTCATAATATTTTTCAAGTTTTGTTATAAATTAAAGTGACGTAATCAATTTTCAGTTCTAAAAATATTTTTTCAGTTATACTAAATCAAAAATTATTATTACTATTTTTAAATTTGACATATCTAGAATTTTGGTAAAGAAAAATAAATACATTGCAAGTTTTAAAAAAAAAAGTGAAACTTTAAATTCTTCAAACGAAAATAAATTATATAAAATACTTTCAAATCTTGATATAATATGATATTTGGCTGATTATTTCAAAGTTACTATTTTCATAGAATAAAATCTTGGAACTTCCGACACTCAAGACCTCAAATTTTCTCAATAAAAAAAATACTCAAAACTCATCTCAACATACACATATACAACATAATCGACATCCAGATCGCTTAATACACGTGATGAAAAGCAAAAGATCGTAATGAGTCTATTCGAACAGTATGCTCTATGTGGGAGACCTTTGATCCGGAACAAGAGGCCTTTCTGTGCCCGTCACGATTCTCGCATTACGGAAAATGGCCATTCGTCCTCATGCCGAAGAAATGTGGAAAAAATGGCCATGGGATGGAATCGGCTGGCTTGTTACGAATGTGAAATTTCAATTTCGCCGCGGGAATCCCGGCGCCATGATTACAGGGCGCTATTCGAAGATTTTGTATGTCGGATTATATTATTATGGCAATTACTATGTGAAAGTTCGGATTTGGATTCGGACGTTGAAAAAATGTGTGATCGATTCGGGTGTGGAATTGTTATTAAATAGAAAAAAGTGCTTGATTGATTTTAAGTGGAGCGATTGTTAATTTTCGAAATGAAAGCGATTGAGGTTTTTTTGTGTGAAAAAATAAATTATTATATGGTCTGATTAGATATGTGTACTATGATTAAGTTTTTCGATGTAAAAACGTTTACTTTCAAATAGAAACTGTGATATGTTTTGGCAGCTATACAAAAATTTCTATGATTCCAAAAAGATATGATTCATCAAAATATAAATCGAAAATTCCAGCCTCGAAATATCGAATAATTAGCATCGACACGACATTTTTCATTTTGTAAACATGCAAAACCAATTTTATTACAAATTTAGTTATTAATAAACATGAACAAACTCACCACAGTAAACAATGAGCTAATATTTTTTTATAAAAAAAACAAACGCCACAATCACGACCAAAATCCCCGACATTGTATTCCGCCAAAATTCGCACACATTTCAAACGAACATCTTCACGTGGGAAAAGCCGAAAGATTTCCGAACGGTAACCGACAATTTTCGAACAAAAACATATATAATGCATACATTATTTTGTAATCGTGTCGTGCATCCGATTAATAAAACGTATGCATATTTCGAATGCGACTGACTCACTGTCGCATAAATTCATACGAAAACGTTACGTATACTTGAACTTGCCCATTGCATACATTTACGACTCGTTTTCGCGTCAATATTTAGGTTCAACGAATTCTCGAATACGCGTGGGCGTATACGGTCGAGTTTAATTAAAAATATGAGATGTGTAACACCAAAAGTAGCATTAAATTATTCGATGTTTCGGTGTGCATTGTGTGCGCGACCTTGCTAGTGTTTTTGTTTTGAACGCGAAGTATAATTTATGGAAATTTCGATAAACACGAAGAATGTTCCTTTGACATTTTGACATGAAATGTGACATAAATGGAGAGTTTTGATGTTGTATGCCTTTGATTTGTATATGGTGGTAATTAGGCTGTCGTCGCCGTATCTAAACAACATTTTTAAATAAAAGTTGATGCCGAAAACGCACTATATACTCATCGGATTAAGACAAAAAATTCAAAAGGAAAAAAATAGTTTTATAGAGCACGATAAGTTCGGGGTTAAGTGGAGTGTGTTCTTTCAAGATAAAACCTTCAACGAAATGACACAACAAAAGAATTTACGTGACAGTCCAGATAATGAGTAAGAAAAGGTGAAATTTACGGAAGACAACGACATTTACTCTACTAATATTCACGGTTATTGCAGAGGAGAACGGCGTTGGACAAATATTTACGTTGGGGTGTTTTGTAATTATGTAAACGTTGTGTAATTCGTAACGTGTGTGAAATAAAGGCAGCTTTTTTATACATGTTCCTGATGGGGTTCAGTGTTTGGACAGTTTTTCCTGCGCGGTTATGTTTCGTGTGTGAACGTGCATTGTGTATAAGAAAGGAAGTTTGCATTTTTTTTTTGTATAAACAGACAAAAATTTGTATGTTGATCCGAATTCCTGCATAGATAGCGTTTGTAGTATGAATTCGTAGTGCCTGGCACTGAATAGTTCTCATGTTGCAAAAATTGCACAGATCGATAATAGTTGCAATTGACGTACTTTATAGGCAGCCTGTGCGATTTAAAACGAAGCATTTTAAGATTCTTCGAAATTGACTTTGAAAGATTTCAATTTAAAAAATGCAAATCCGCGCATTTATAAAAAAATGTATCGATATAAATGCAAATGTCAGTCGAAATGTCTCTTTCACCAAATCCACAACAAAGCCAACCCTAATTCAATAACAGCAGGGGTTGGAGCATGAATAGCGAACATTTGGCAATCGACCTAATCCTCACTTTAATAAAGACTCCACTACTATTATACAACCAAATCAATAAAAATTCAATATTTCAACATAAACCATCACAAAAAAATCGATTATTCATAAATAATTAAAAAACAACATTAATTATAACCATAAAAGATACATCCCTCCTGCACAAGGGTAGATCACAATGAACTCCCCCACAAAGCAAGTGCTCCCATAAAGATCACTGGCTCTCTTTGCATCGGACGGGCCATATTTCAATTTTCTGAAACCCGAAACCTGGCATTGACACTCCCAACACCCTCACCATCGATTTCATCACCATCGAACGATGGAAACTCGAATGTGTGCTCCCATCGAACACCCACACGGACGCGTTCGCTTTCGTCTCGATGCCGAGTTGAGTTCAAGGCGACCCACCGAAGGCGAAAGTGGAGAAATGCGCAATAAACACATAAATAAATTGTATTTAATGCACTCGATGACATTGACCGCGACTTTCGGTCGTTTTTTCGATGTTATGCAATCGGTGGTTCGTTTGCATGCACGTGAAATGCGGTGGTTATGCGACGTGTGTGGGAGGGGTGGAATGAACGTGCATGTTGCGTTTTGATATCGAAATTATGGTTGTTGGAGTTGAAAGGGGTATTTGTGTGTATGGATGAGTGTAGGATTGTTTGTTGGAGGAAGGTTTTGGTTTTCGAAGTGGTTGAGTGAAAAAAAATTGATTGTAAGAAGAAATTGAGTGCTATACGGATAACCGTATGGTTCCACAAAAACGTTGTGTAATGCAAGTCCATGTTATTTGAAGATCATACAAAATTATCGTTCCAATAAAATATCGAAGTTTTTTAATACCCGTTTTTGAATAAACAATACAGAAAATATACATTTACGTATTTAGATAAAATGTATTATAATTAAATTTCTTAACGTGTTTCACGCGTAATTTATGCATTATTAGTCCGAAAATTAGATTTCTTAACGAAATTCGCATAGTTTTTTCAAGCTTTTTTACGAGTATGTATTGTGAAGGAGGTTATATTTGACAATTTTTACAAATAATTTTCCTTTAGATTATCGCTAACAGTTCGGATGGCAAAAAGTGCAATTGGACAACATGTAAGCCTGAAACTCGTTAATTGTAAGATATGGTTAAAAATTAATAAATAAAACTTCCAAACTACACATCAAATTCGTTAAAAATAAATTACGTATTTATAATGCATCAATTATTCGTGAAAAATCTCAATTTAAGCACTTACAATGCATTTTTATTCATGTTAATATGCAAATTTGCCAATAAATCATTTTTATTCCTAAGTAAAACATTATCTTATTCATTTTTAATTGTTTTTTTTCTAAAATCGTGTTATATAAAAAAAAATTACAAATCATTAACCGTGTTATACGAGGCCTGAGCATATTTCATTTTGATATAAAAATATCGATTATTGAAGTTAAAAGTGGTCTGTATATGGATGAGTGTAATGTTGAGCCTAAGACCGTTTGATAAGGAAAGGTTGTATTAATTCTCATTAAGTGAAGAAAATTTTTATTGTAATAAGAAAAAGAGTATATAAAAACTGGAAACGATCATCAGTTGAATAGTTACGAAAAAACAAGAGAAATTGTAATACAAGAAAAAGAAAACTCACCAAGAGTTACTTTCCATTATCGCAATGTACGAATAGGAGAAAATGGTCGAACTTTAAACGAATTTCAGAAAGCTTCTGTAAACGTTACATACTCACGATTAAATCCAACAAAACTTCACGACGACAATATCAAATTTCGCATTGTGAAAAGTTTGAAAAGCTCTCGTCAACTCCCGCGTAGGAAGTAGGCCCGCATTGACAAGGAAAAGGGCGACACGTGCACGCGGGCCGGATGATGATGAAAATTTCACACGTGTCACTGAACCGGCGTTCACGTATTCCTAACAGGCAAGGTGGCATCTGTGACCCAGAATCGATACCGAATCGCCATTACATAAAACTCGAAGTTGTCCAATGGACGAGGAAAAGGCAGAAAAATGGACGGCTTCTATGCGGGAGGCGGATGGGTTCCGAGAAAACGGCGAGTTATTATGTGGTTGCTTTGTGATGCAATCGTGATGTGCAAAAGGATGCAAATTGCACATGTGAAAAGGGGGACTTCGTAAGTGTGGTTATGTGTTCGCTTTGCGTGATCGGAGATGTCGTTGTTGGAGAACGGTGCAGTTTAATTGATGCATCGATCAGCGTTGGAAATCGTTAACATTTGCGATAAGAAGTGTAATGATATGTTGAATTATGAATAGGTTATTACGTAACAGATGCATTAAGTAATGTATCTGGTAAATAGTTTTATCGAAATTACCCAACGAGCATTATTATTTATGTATTGATTCTGAGTATTGTGAGGCATATCTTGCACAAACAAATCAACAAAATAAAATATTGACTTTTGATAAAACGCAAAGCCGTTCATGTAACACAGTGGTTCCCAACATTTTTTGACTCGCGTACCACTTGATAGTACGTTATGCTAAACTATACCACCCAGAACCGTAGCAATTTTTTTTGGTGTCCCTCTATTATTTTTTTTATTAAAAAATATTTTTTTGGTGGAAATTGAATGTTAATTTATGAAAAAAAAATTAAAATATTAAAATATTGAGGAAAAAATAGCGCCACAGGCGAAAATTTTTTCGTTTTTTCCGGATTTCGATCATCAACTGTACATACTGACATCGACTATGATCAATTAAAATTTTATTAATTACAAAATACATATGTATTTTTTATATTTGAAAAATTTTTCTTTCATTCATTCATTCCTGTATATCCGCCATTACTGATTTTTTTTTCGCGTACCACCAACTATCAACCACGTACCACCAGTGGTACGCGTACCACAGGTTGGGACCCGAAGCTTGTATTCTGTTACGTCGTAACAGAATACAAATATCAATAAAAAGCATAGAAAGATTACTGTGTACTTTAACGTTCACGATGACGGATCGCCACCATTTTTCAAACTGGAGAAAAGCGCCAGATCCCTTTGGCGCGAAACGCACATACAAACTTTTCGAAATCGGACAAAGCCACGACTCGAAACTGTTTTGAATTTGCATCTATTTGTAACGCCCACGTCGGGATATCGCAACCGTTATCGGCAATCAATTTGAATAAAGGCGCGAGTTTCTCAAAGTTACCAAGAATACGTATGCCATAAGTCATCGGGAACAAAGGCATTTCGGAAAAATTTCCATGTTGCAACGTCTTACGTAAACGACTTTCAATTAGCGTGCACATTTGACAGATCCATTAATATTATGCAATATAATAGTAAATTCGTTACGTTACGTTTGTGTAATCGTTTCGTGCATGAATGAAGCAAATAATCTTGCTTTGTCTATGAAATTTAACAATATCTGGTAGGTGCATCATTTAACGTCTTTAGAAGGTTAAAAGGTAAGAGAAGGTGACAAACCTTTTTTTAATTCACGTGCCAAAATTTCCAAATATTTATTATCAGGTGTGCCAAGGACATTTCAATACTTTCCATGAGTATGTCGTAAGACACATCAACTGTCATTTGTGACAAAAAAACGTTAAATGATGCACTTATGATGCGCCTACCATATGTCGTTAAATATCATAGACAAAGAAAGATTCTTTGCTTCGTCCATGAACAAAACAAATAATCTTGCTTTGTCTATGAAATTTAACAACATCTGACGGTGTATAGGCGTATTATAGGTGCATAATTAAACGACTTCTATCAAATATAACAGTTGACTTGTCTTACGACAGTGGTAGCGAACCTTTTTTCATTCATATTCCAAAATTTTCAAATATTTGTATTGAGTATCATGCGGGCCAAGGAAATTTTAATGCCTTTCATAAGTACATCGTAAGACACGTCAACTCTCATATTTGACAGAAGCCATTTAATAATGCACCTATTAATTTTCATAAACAAACCAAGATTCTTTGCTTCATTCACAAAGCGATTACACAAACCCAGCATTACATAAACCGACGTGAACTTTTGAAAAATTAAACACTTCCATTGTTCGGCTTTTCGTCACCAAATGACCCGTGAAAATCGATCGACGAGGAAAACGGTCATTATACGATCTTCAATTAGATTTCAATAAAAAACACATTGTACAATCCGACACGGACTGTTGTCGAAGCGTCGAAGGATCGAATCGAAATTTCATGGTGCAATGACGTTTTCACTTTAGGGTGGGCCATAATGTCACCGGGAATATGACGTTATGGGATTTTAATTTGACGTCTATTTCGTTTCATTGACGGCAGTTCTTTCAAAGTGTATTATATCGAGCATCTGTTTTTTTTTTATTAAATTTTTTTTGATGGATTGATCAATCGGAAAAAATATTTTTATTTTGAATTATTTGTATGGAGATGTAAGAAACGTTGTCGTAATAGCGTGTTTAAGCATATAATTTAAATCACTTTTATATGATGAATAGATTTTTATAAGAAAATAATGATCTATTATAAATCATGATCGTTTTGCAACGATTTGAATTTCCTACGCACATAAATAAAGATTTTTTTAAAACTCTAATAGGAACAACTATCTGAAATAGGCAATAACAATTACACAAACAACGATTAAACTTATTAAAATTTATTCAATTTAGTTTCAAAACATCTAAAATTACAAAATCTTACATTCGAACAAAATTTCCGACTCGACAATAAAACTGTTATCTTTGAGCATCTTTGTCCCTTTTTTCAAAAGCATCAGGGAGGTCCGAATTCAGTCAAGGGCCACATCCTAGACGGGTCGATCGAGGGTTAACACGATTCGATTAAAACGAATAAAGAAAACGAGATCGGGCCGAATAAAACTCAATTGATACGAACGAAGCCGAAAGTGCTGCATCGCTTCTAATTTTACGATTCTGGTCTCGTTGTACGGCGCTTTCGAAACGAGCTCTCCCTATTAATAAAAGGGACCGTTTCCGTATCCAGGAATAAATGCGGCCAAATGAGCCCGATATGCGCATCGTGGGCAACGAAAATAGAGCAACTCGATATCTGGGCACTTTCTGTGCAAGTCCGAGGCGGATCTGTGTGCATTTTGATCGATATTGTTTTGAACTGGCGGATTGTGCCCGTTGTGGACACTGTGAAAATGGATTGTGTATCGTTTGTAATTATTGTCACGATCAATCGTGACGCAGGCACAATATTTATAAATTGTATGGCGATCGATGCAAAAAAAACTGAAATGCAAAATTATATTAAAAAACTGAACGCTTACTTAGTTTCTCCGGATTTCAAAGCACATTCTTGCCGAATTTAGTTAACAATAAGATTCATCTGTTGGTTTAGGAGTTTATTGGATGCATACATACATACATACACCATTTGAGTTATATTTGAGTTATATTTCATTTTAATAAAGTATTAATACAAGTTCGAGGCGGATCTGTATGACCGATATTATTATTTTGGGTTTCGTTGGATTTTTTGAGATGGTTTTTGGATTTGTGATCGAAAAATGAATGGTAGAAATACTGCGATTTTTTTAATAGTTAGACGATGATAAGCATATTTTCTATTGAACGAGGTGATGAAATAATATTAAACAAGAAGGTAGAGCGTTGAATATTAACGGGTGTGTATTGAAAAATCATTTAAAATAATAAATAAAATTTAAGTTATCGACAAATAGAGACTGAAATATTAATAGTTTATATTTATCATATAAAACGTTATTACAGACAAATAAAAATAAGCTACTATTATATTATAGAACCACAAGGGTTTGGAAAAATTATAACTTGTTCATTTTCAATCGTTTTTATTTTATTTTTTTACAAATTATAGAGCATCGTTTGGAGATTAAAATGGCTACATACAATGTTCATCAACGATTAAAATTCATTAGGTTATTCTATTCCAGTGAAAGATCAATAGTCGAAACTAAGAAAATACCGGAAATATTTGTTGATTTTCGATAATTAATCTTTCACTGGAATAGAATAAACTAATGAATTTTATTCGTCGCTGGCATCATACACAGTGAATTTAATCTCCAATGGATTCTTTAAAAATAAAAATAAAAATAATTAAAAATGAATAAGTTATGACTTTTCCAAACACTTCAATCTTTCAACCCTTCAGATACAAGAATGAAAATAAATCCGACATTAATACGTATTTTCTTCCTGACTCATAAGAAGGATTTATTCGAAATCCAGTTGTTATACAAGTAACCCTTTTACTTCGCGTATGAAAATAAATTAACTGCACACGTCCGACATGCATGCGTTAGGGCAATTTATTTAGTCACGGGTGAAAGTTGTCCAAAAACAATAATTCACTTTTATGCATTTAACACGCATACTTTAAAACCTAACACATGAAACGTGAGCCTTTCAGTCGTAAAATCACCATACCCAGTCGGGTCGTGCACACACACACACTCCTATTGCGTCGTCGGATTCGTAATTACACCATTATCGGAACATCCGAAAACGTGTATAATTAAAGCCATCGGTAAAACTGTGTGCTCAAGTGTGTGCGATTGAATTTTATTTCACGTGCACCTGTTTTCGGGGACGGGTGTATGGAAAAAGACGAACGCGTACGTGTGTTATGTATGGAGAGTCGTGCGTTTGTTATAAGCGATATTTCCGGGTTTTGAATTTGCCGCTTTCAAAATATTTTCGAATGCCGCGCCTCGTACGCGAGCCGAAGAACGTCAAATCAAAATATGAAAGAGACTGTTTGATTACGGAAACGGCTGTTTCAATAGCCGATTCTGAAAACGAGGAACGTCGAGTTTCGTATTCGTTAGATTTGTACGACAGAATATCTTAGCGTTGATCTTTTTTTTATATAAATTACGCAGCGTTTTCCATAAAAAAATGTAAAAAAATCTTGTGTTTTTTTGTGAAATTTAAACAAAATATAATATCCGTATCAAAATTATTAATCAACTGGCGATTTTCCGATAGTCCGACTTCAAAGATGAGTTTTTTATGATTTACAAAACCGAGCCTTGCATCTGTGGTCCTCAAAGTCACACTTGAGGACACTTGAAGACCACAGATGCACTTGTCACATTGTGACATTCTGGTGTCGGCAATACAAGTTTTTTTATAGCCTTCCATAAATATATCTTAAGACAAGTCAACTGTCATATTTGACAGATCACGATAAACATTTAATTTTTAATAACATCAACAAAGGGGGCTACACCAACACATAATACACCAACAGATGATGTTAAATTTTGCACAAACCTTTACATTACAATCGTATTCATAATCGCTTTGTCCATAAACGAAGCAAAAAATCTTGCTTTGTCTATAAAATTTAACAACATTTGGTGGTATATACGTGGCATTTAAACATTTAGTATGTCATCAAATATTGTCCAATTTCATAAACAAAGCACGATTCTTTGCTTCGTTCATGGAAGAAGCGATCACAAAAACGTAGCTTAACATATATAAAAAGTTTATTTTAAGTAACTTTTTCAGTAAATAGGTAGTATTCGATGGATCCACGACAATTCGTCCAAACGACAATTCTACCAAAAAAAAATCGTCCAAGAGAAAATTCATCCAAGCAACACGTACGAATCAACTCATCAACAAAAAAATTTCCCAAAAAAAAACAAAAATTCCATACAATAAAAAAAATCGATAATTTCAACCATTCCACTAAAACCCAACAAACCCAACAAACCCATCATAACCACTCCACACTGAAATCGAGAACGCAAACCCAGAAAGCTGTCAGATCGAACACCTTCGGGCCACGATTCGAATTACACGCCATAACACCAAAGTTAACCCTTTCGTGCTCCGGTTCAACAGTTGAACCGCAAAACGGTACGCCATCGTGCTCCGTGCTCCAATAGCCGTCGACAAGCCATGGAATCGATCCGCGGCCGTTGAACCTACACCAAGAACACCATGGAGCATGCACTGGCCATGTCACAAAGGGAAAAAGTCGCATACGAAAGGAGGTTGGTTTTCACGTGTCGACATTGACGCGTGAAAGTCGCTCGTTTTTCTTTGCGAGTGGAAATGGTGCGTTTAGAAGTCGAGGGGAATGGGATGTTGTTTTTTTTGAGTAAAATTAAGATTTGTGGTCGTTGGTGTAAGTTCAAAGACAACAGATAAGAATCGTTGTGGTTAATTAATAAACTAGTTTGACGAGTATGAAAACTATTATGAAGTTACAAGGTATTAATTAAATCATTTATTTTGTTGGTCGGTAAATATTAGTATCGTCATCGATCAAGCGTTTTTATCGATGTAAAATAAATAAATAATATTGAAAATATACAACGGGTTATATTCTCATGAATACAGATTTATGTGTGTAAGAGTATTAGAGGTGTAATCTTAGATGAAGATTCTTCAATAATTCATAAACCATCAAAGTGGGCGAGGAAACTCTATGTTGGATGTGGTATTTTCGTAATAACACCTAAAACAGTCAAGCGTGAAATTTCATCAACGAAGAAAATGCAGTGAATTATTACATCCTGCTGGCAACGTTTTTATCTAATTCGGAAAATATATATTTAGAAACATTGAGTTTATCTTTTCCGAGCGGTTGAGATTTCCTTTGAAAATGCAATACAAACGTTATCTAATTAATTTGAATAATTAAATGAAATATTTTATAGCACGACATCAATATAAGAACGCACATAAAATGTGAATCTAGATAGTAACATAACCGTAAAATTTACATCACATACGTATGACACAATACAAGAATTGCAACAATATAAAATTTACACATAATAATGGACAAACAACCGATCAATTAAGCTGCAAAGCTTGTTCGATAAAGCTAAACCAGATAAAAATCCGAATACGGTCACGGAAGAATGACACAATGGTAACGATTCCTCGAATCCAAACCGCAGAGGTTATCTATATATAGGGTGACCATATTTCCCAGGACCCAAAACGGGACGCTCTGCAAAAAAATGTGTTGCACCTTCAAAAATTTTTCTTCTATTAATATCGTTAAGAAAGTACGCTGCTGATAAAATATATTTGCCCACCCATATTTTTTCCAATATCGTACATTTATTAACGCATTTATTATTCGAAATAACTTTTAAATAATAGATAATATCATTTCAAGTATATTTAGACAAATAAACAAGATCAGAAGTGACCAGAAAATATTTTTACGATTTTTTTCTAACAAGAATAGAGAACTATAGAAAAAAACCATCTATTATTTTCTTGTGATATTTTTCGTTTCAGTTAATCGAATTCTTTCATTCTTTTATTATTTTTATTGATGAAATAATGTTTAATTCAAAAATGCATTGGATATTTATTTTACTTTTTGTTTTCATAAAAAAAATAGAATTTGAGTTTTGCACTTTTTGCATCATGCTTTATCTATAATTTTTATTTCAGTAAAAAAACACTGAATATTTTTAATTACACGATATTAGTAATGAAAAAATAAAGCGTTTTTCGGTTTAAAAAAAATATAGGCTCTCTTCAAATGACATTTTTGAAAATATTAGTTATTTCCGTTGAATTTTTAAGCGATTCTTCAAAAAAATCTAGCAATAATTCAAATCAAAACATAAAAATAAAACT
Organism: Hydropsyche tenuis; assembly: GCA_009617725.1. NCBI lineage: Eukaryota > Metazoa > Arthropoda > Insecta > Trichoptera > Hydropsychidae > Hydropsyche > Hydropsyche tenuis. The sequence continues at coordinate 1,097,485 of VTON01000034.1, read as the reverse complement.
TCAATTAAATTATTGAGCAAAAAAGATCCAAGGAAAACGCATTAAAAAATATTATTTTGATAAATATAAAAAAAATTCAGTCACCTTATGTCCATCAAAATATGTGAACCGGCAAAACGGAACAAATCAAACTATTTTACAAAAACGACAAAACGAACGTAAGACACGACGAAAACGAGACGAATGGTCAGCCTATCTATACAAAACAGAAAATGTTTTCTCTACATTAAAACGCGCAATAGATTCAAAAGGAGGGGAACGCTTATAAATGCACAAACGACGGAGTAAATCGTGACATTGAACGCATAGCATTTCGGACGAGCAAAAAATCGACTCGAACAAGAATTTGCCCATACCACCGTGACTATTGGCCTTCTTTGTTGTTATCGAAACAAATATTATTACGTTTGCACAATCCGAATGAATATGCATCGCGGATTTCGCAAAAACAAAATCAGCCGGAAAACGAGCTGTGCGATTCGACCGTGAAACGTCAGAAAAAGGTTCGTGGATTTTTTGGGCGTTTCCCATGGGAAATGTAGAATTCACATGGAACGGAGCGAAAATCCCACGTACAGAAAGTTGTTGCGATTGTAGACAACGACCGCCATTGACAAGTATTAAAAATCGATTCGCAATGGTTCTGTTTAACGTTCTCGATCTCTTCGATTGATTGCGTACAGTTTAATTGATCGCACACGCTCTCCATATTAGGCCCACTTCTTTTGAGTGCGTTTTTCAATAGGAAAAAGTGCAATGCTCCATTGTTGATGCTCCAGTTTTTGTCGAAATCGATTAGCCGTTTTTGTTGGTCGTTTTGACTTGTTAGTTCCGCTTCGATTTTTTTACCTATGCGAGGTACAATTTCATAAAAATTACTGACCGTTAAAACGCGACACCATTATCTCGACATTGTCGAAATGTCAAATTATTGCACGCGATCATCGTTCACCATTTTATGCGACATGAATCGGCAACCTTTTCTTAACCCTTATGTCAATACAAGTTAGGTTTTTTTTTTTAAATATTCAATACTTTTAAGCTATTATATATTAATAATTATTAATTATCATGTATTGCTTACCATATCTAATTGATATTTTAATGTTTTAACTTTGAAATTTAGTATAAATGATGAGTTACTATAGCCACGGATGTCGGTGGAGAGTAGTTGACTTCGACCCCCTTATTTTCGATGTTTTTTTGCATCGATTTCAAAAATAAATATAACAATCGATAAAGAATGATCCAAACAACAAATAACTGGACGCAATTTGCATATATTTTGACTGGAATATAGAAAATTTGCGTCAAAGTCTAACTGAATATACAGGTGCTCGAGTATTGACATAAGGATTAAACATTCCCATTTGTAATGACCCCATTGATCGACAAAAGTTAATATATGATCATGACTTGAGATCATTTCACAAAAAATGAATTTACTATTTACCTTCTTAATGAAGTTGAAATATAAGTTTATATCGCATTCACGCGTTTACAAAAACTCGTACCTTTCGTAACCGACCTACACGATAAATTCTTCCATGAAACAGAATAGAATCTTTCTAAGAGCTCGGACATAAATTATAAAAATGAAAAGCGCTTATAAAGTGCGTCTCGCATATAAAAACGGAACGATATTCTCGTGAGAATGTCCCGTCAGCAGAAATCGAAACCGGTTGCCGGACAGAATAGGCACGCATATATCTCGTGTCGTAAGAAAGGTACGCACAGTTTTGAAATAATAACCAAATGCACGTGGATTATTCGTTACGAAATGAAAAATGAGCCGAGATTAAAAAGAAGTATGTCTATGATATGTAGGGAATTCGATTTTGTGGTGAAAGCGACGACAGGTTCGCGTTCTGATAATCCATCGATATTTCGATGATTGAAAAAGTTTACGGAAATGATAGGTGATTATATATAATTGTTGAATTATCGAATTAATTATGGTCGATATAATGTAATTTGTTTATTGAATAGTTTAAAAAATCGTTTAATATGAATAATTATTGAGACTTGCACGTAAGAAGCAGGCTTTAAAAAAAGTTAATTAAATTCGCCGTATTTTACGATAATAAATCAATTAATCGTAAAAATATAATTGAAAATCTAAAAATTTTGATTAATTCGCCGATGTACAAGTCAAGTACATAAATAATGACCGAACAGAGTTCACCGACCGATATATTAATATTGAAAATCTAATACGAAGAATTCTTACATATAAAATCAGAATAAACAGAATTTCACAATACCCATTAAAACCTCATGAATATTAAACTCAAACATTAACTTTTAATAAAATACAAAATTTAATACTCAAAGATAAAATTATCAATTCAATATTCCACTCGAACTCATCTATATTTCAACTACTACATCCAGGGGCGGCTCAAATAGGGAGTAGGCACTTGCCTAGGGCGCCAAAGTTAAAGGGGCGCTTTGCACCGCCTTCATATTTTCTTCTATGGTTATGAAATTGAAATATTATAATTTATATTACTAATTTTTAAACGCGACAATTTTTTTTAGGGAAAAAAAATTATCAATTCAATATAACACTCACAATCAGCTCAAACTTATCTAAATTTCAACGACTTCGACGGACATTTATCATACAAAAAAGGTTACCCTCATCTGAATCATATGATCGAAGCCAATGACCCTAAGTGCGTCTACGTAATTAATCGCCTCGCGTAATCAGTTTTAATCGAGCTCATAAAAAGAGCGTACAATAATGGTGAGACCCGGCCCAATCACGGCATAATTCTCCTCGAATTTCCGCAGAGGTCACGCCGGTGAGGTCACGTCAAAGCACGCGATCACATCCGAATCCCGAGATCGGATTCGAGTCCCGAGATTCGAGACATTTCTAATTATACACCGGCGGCTATTTTCTGAAGGGGCGCTCTTTCAGAGTGTCGTTTCATAAATAAACATGGACGTGTCATAAGGTTTGTTGATGAGTGTTGATGACTCGTGATGTGGCCGGTGGTGCGTGTGAATGTATCGAAATCGACGAATAAACAAGTGGGTGTTGACGTTAAGGTCTATAAATAAACGATGTTTTTCATGAGTTTCGGTTTATTGAGTGCGATGTGTGCAGTGGCGGGTTCGCTTCGTTGGAGGTGTCAAAAAGTTTTGGGGGGTTTCGGTGACATAGTTTTGAAAATCGATTAAATATCTGAATGTTTGATACGTGAGTTTTAAACGAAGATGTTTTGAAAAACACTTTGGATGTTTTTTATTGTTAAACAATATCAAAAAGCTTCAGTTTCCCTTCACTTCAGCAAGTTTTTTTATAACTAATCATGTATATCAAACAGATTTGTGTTTATATAGAAGTTTTTATAAACAAACAAAAAAAATAAGATTTGTCTACCATATTATCTTTCATTTGAGTATTATTAGTGCGCAAGTGCGAGATTTTGATTTTTTCCTTAAAAATCGAAATAATAATAAAACTCGAAAACAATACTTCGAACTAGGGTATGTTTGGTTTAAAATGTTTCAAATAACATGACCTATCACCTCTTTAAAGCTTTAAAGAGACCTTTATAACACACTGTATATAAGACTGGATTCCAAATCTACCCCTCCTATTATACGCAAATCATTAAAATTAGAAAAAAGTAGTACTTCGTGTGAAAATTTTACTTATTATCAATATACACGTATAATAGTCGGTTTTAGAAAATAAAATTTGCTTTTGGCAAACAAATGCCTCAAATTTCATAATGTCTATTGGATTGACATAGAAAAACTATGATAATTGTTCGAAAAATTTTTTTTTTAAATGGTAGGGGCCTTGAAATGAGAGCTTTCATCACCTATAGATAAATCCACCACTGGATATTTGTGCGGTTTGAAAAATATTATTTTTGAGAAAATCAATACAACGTTGGACTCGATAGACATATCGATTTATTCAAATGATGCCTATCTGTTAAAAGGAGCATAAATTCTGCTATCGCGACAATCGACATGCAAATACGTCATATATAATGAAAAAATATAACAAATTAATCACTTTCACGTTTATAAAATTAAATTACATAACAGCGAGCGAACAATCGATAAAATATTTGCAAAATTCCACCACAAAGTTCGTCTGAGGTAAAAATGAAAAATGCATGTCGCGTGACAGAACAACTCACCGAAGATAATGGGCCAGCTGTTATAGGGTTTTGGATTACGTGTCGACACATTTCCATCGAATTTTCATATCTTTCGACGAAACTGGTGAACGAGGTCAGTGATGCACAACCTTAGGGCCGACCTCTGATCGGGAACAAGGTCGAAACGAGCTAATGCACCCAACTGCCATTATTCAATTGAATCCCGAATTGGCCCGCATGGGAAGAGCGTGCACAGATTTCGCAATATTTGAAAACGCACATAAAAAAACATTCGGCCAAGATTTTTCACCGAAAACACTCGTGTCTATTGATTCGAATTCGACAGATGAGCGTTTATCGAACATTTCGACATCTCGAACTTCGAACCGGTCAATTTACAACCGTCATTAGTGGGCAGATTTCGAAAAATCGGACCGGCACGCGTCCGAATACCGAAATTCGATATGTGCGTCTCGAAACGCATACAAAAAGCCAAAACGTATCAATCAATCTTTTTTTTTTTCAACACACGAATCGATCACTGTCATGAGATGTGACAGTGAAAGTTTGCTCGAACGTGCGAGGTGTTCGAAGCCTTTGACAGACGATCGCGAAAGAAGATAAAGGCGGCATCGAAATAACGAGATGAAGTAATAAATAATTCAATAAGTGTACGATGCCGTTAAAAAAAAGACGGTTCGGAAGACGCTTCGGTAAATATTAATGTGTGAGTCACCGATTTTTAATGAATGTTAATATTTGATAGGAAAAGGATTATTGAATATTTAAAAAAAAACATTGGTTCAAAAATATCATTATAGTCTTAAAAAATATTTATAGAAGACGCGATGTGAAATTTCAACAACATAAACATCTTATGAATGAAAAAATGTCGAAAGACGATATAAATAACACTCGAAAATATTTGTACGTACGAAAAAATCTCGGACGCGAACGATTTCGTCAAACAAGCACGTCGCTTTTTAAAATTAGACGATTCACATATTTATTAGCACAATCGATCAATTCTCGGGTTCAGCGATCTTAATAGGAAGGTCAAGAGAATACAGATAGAGTGAGAGTCAGCTGATGATGTAATCTCGAAACGTCCGAAACAAACATTCGAAGATCTTGCGCAAAAAACTCCAAAAAATCTCGAGAATAGCCAAGAAACCAAGATGGTCGGCCGGATTTTGCAACAGATGCTAATTCGTCATGTCGACAGCGATCCGGGAGAGCCGTTTTCACGTGCGAGAGATAAAAGTGTAAATAAACGCGGTTCGATTTATTTGTGTACGCTTTCGCGGGTCGGCAGCGAGCGGACTTTGAAGTCGAAAGAACAAATTCGCGAAATGGCCGCCCGATAAGTGTATGTTTGTTGGTGCGCGATCGCCTTTGGTATTATATTAGACAATTCCGAGAGAAATGTCGTGTTTGTAATGGTCCTTTTCGATCCTCGGTTGTGTCATGTTTGTCCACTTTTCATCGCTTGTTTTGTGTTATTTTGATCATAAACATTTTCAAAAACGTATTTTATCGCATAAACTTTTTTACAAGCCATTTTGGAAATAGAAGAGTTTATTTGCTTTTTTATGCTTTACCATTTCTAGAAGAGAAAGTGCAATTATCGCGATTAACAATATTTGCGATTTACTAGGCGATGTTTTGGAAGTTTAGACGTGTCAGAAATGGTTCCAGAGGTTTCGATGGGGAAGTTTTGACCTTAAAAATCGCCCTTGAAGTGGAAGACTGATGATTGTAGATGAAGATATTTTAAGAGCCGAAGTTGAAACAAATCCAACTAAAAATTAATGACAATCTTGATACTATAGCTTAAGTATACCTGAACCCTTGAAAATAATTGGCAAGGTGTGAAAAGAAGGAAACATTGAGCGGCGACAATATGGACGAAAGCGCGTCTACATTTTTCGAAAATTATGGTATTAGGATAGGAGATAATTCGACATCCTCCGTTCTCTCCGGATCTTGCGTCATCAGATTACCATATTTTTAGGTTATAACAAAATTATTTAGATGGGAATTTTTTTTTAAATACAGATGTGAAAAAGGGACTTTCCGAATATTTTGATTCATAACTAACACAATTTTACAAAAAGGAGATCAAAAATTTGGCAGAAAGGTGAATAAAAGTGTTAAATAACGGTAGAAATTATATTTTAAATTAAAAAATGAACTTTTTATTGAAAATTTTGTCTATTATTCAAAATACGATATTACTTTCGCGATAGCCTTACATATTGTCGCGAGTGAAACGTGATGTGTCGATGATTCGAAATGTGAAGATAACAGCGAACATTGTACGCTTTATCGGGATGAAAGTTTGCGTGGAAAAAATTCTAGTTGTTTTCATATAAAAAAAAATGTTTATTCAATTATGAACGAATAAAAACGGAGTCGATTGTTTAACCAAAGAAAAACACAAAGAAAATAATGAAAAGCACACACAACTTCCTATTCTCTCCGTAATAAGAACACAATCGAACATATAGGAAACACTCGACACAATTCAAACCCTAAATCGAAACCACTCAATAAAAATCAATATACAAAAAAAACCAATATACAAATACAAACAAATACCAAATTTTCAGTTTCCAATTCGCAAAAAAAAAAAACCATCGAAAATAGATCGCCCACGATTTCGCGAAATACCTCCGCTCTATAACGGTCCACTCTCGAAACAATATCGACCGACTATTCGATAGAAAATATCATAATTACGCACAAAACGGAATTCAAACGCGATTTTCCCGCCTCTCGTATGTCGGCTAAACGCGTCGAAAGTCGGCCAGGCGACTTTCGGCCGCCATTGCTCGTCGGGCAATTGCGATCTTCAATTTCGCACTCCTTTCAAGTCCCAGGCTATTTTCGCGTTTTGGATAAAATGCGGGATTCGCGTTTCAGCGCAGTGTAAATAAGACGTCCGGTGCAACGCGTTCGAAACGATCGAAATCAATGAGCCAATGAAAAGTTTATAAGGTCAATGCGGTTCGTATGCATTAGAGATGTTTCGAATGCGAAAATAAATCTCGTGTCGAAACGGTTCGAGATCGGGTCTAATATGTATGTATGTGTAGTTGCTTTGTTCGTGAACGAAGCAGAGATTTTTGGTTTGTATATTAAATTTAGTAATGTCTGATGAATAGATGCAATTTAGTGTAGGCGCAACATAGATGCACCGTTTAACGTCTTCTGTCAAATATGACAGTTGATGTGTTTTAGGATAGTTGTGATGAACCTTTTTTCATTCACTTGCCGAAATTTCCAAATGTTTCTTATTGAATATCAGACGTACCAAGGAAATTTTAATGCTTTATCGTAAGAAACATCAACTGTTATATTTGACAGAAGACGTTATATGATGCGTCTAATAGACAAAGCAAGATTCTTTGCTTCGTTCACGGACGAAATTATTACATAAACGTAATGTAACATTTATATGTATATTATAATATTATAAAATGAATGGATCCGATTTTGAGGAACAATTAAAGTCGAGAGAAACAAAATAATTTAATGCATTTGGACAGTTGATATGCCTTATGACAGTGGTGAATCTTTTTTTGTTCACGTGTCAAAATTTCTAATACTTTTTAGTATCAGATGCTAAGTAAATTTTAATGCCTTCCATAAGTATGTCGTAAGACACGTCAAGTGTCATATTTGACAGAATATGTTAAATGATACACCTACACTAATTGTAAATGGCGCTATACGTCAACAGATATTGGTAAATTTCATAGGCTTTCATATTCATTTTCATATTCATTTTCATTTTCAATTTCATATTCTTTGCTTCGTCCATGAACGAAGCAATTACACATGCATTTTGATAATAAACATCATAAAATGAACAAATCCAAATTAAACGAACAATTAAAGTCAGTAAAAACAAAATAATTTAATGGATTCTAAAAGGGCTCCAGTCGAATCTGAATTAACTGTTGTACTTTTGACAATTTTTCGAAGCGTGGAATTAATTCGAAATTACACAATCGAACAATGAAAATTATGCAATCCGAACCCTACACGAGAGATCTATATAGCATAGAGATTTATTATCTCAAAATGCGTACGCCAGAAACTCAAAACTCGTTCGCGTTTCGTATGTGAAAAAAAAATGGACAAATCGAGATTGATTTATGTAAATGACCGGCCTCAGATTGGATGTGCGATTCGTTGTAAATCTTCGCACGAAGGTGGTTTTTATGCGCATTTGATTATTCAAATTGTTATAATAACTATAAATTTTTCGAATTGTAAACACTCGCGATGATTCCAAAGGTAATAAAAATAATATACCCGTTATGTACCGTTCCGATGACCAGGAAACAATTCGAATATAATTTATCGATTTGAAAATCACATAAAGTATTTGATTATTCAAATTCAAATTTCCTTGATTTAAATGCGCAATTTGGACCTGTGAAAATATCACAGATAAGACTCATCACACGTGCGCTGAAATCAAAATAACATATCGATGTCATAAACAAAAAGTACTCTATCGTCGAAAAGGGGCCATGTGTTAGCCAGAACTAATGCGGTAACCGATAACGAAATTGGACCAAAGTTGAGCAATGTTTGTTTAAAAAAAAATAGGCAAATAATAGATTATACCGCACGTGAAGAGTCGGGAATACCACACAAAGAGGGGTGAATGCTTTGATAAAAGCATTATCGTATATATTATATCATATTAGGGCTTGAACCCTATGAAGGACGTATCGTATGTAGTGCTTGCAGGTGCTTTGTTCAATATTTATACATATACATATTGAGTTCAAGTTGATCGATGTAATGGAAAATTTATATATTCAATAGATAAGAGCGTTTTGCTTTGGTAAATCGAGAATCGTAATTGATTACTGTTGGTAATTAGAATACGTTATCAATCAATGAACTTGATTGATATGAAAACTCCATCATAATTTCGATCTGAATTGCACATTGATGACTTACTTTCGACGCGAAAATGAAAAAACGGCATACTAGCCATCTGTTCAAATCGTACATATGTTTTCTAAGCAAAAAAAAAAACACGTGCATATTTTTTTAATGCGCGACAAAAAAAAACACACGAAACATAAACGAAACCGAAATTCATAAACATTCGCACTTCGCCACGAATTCTTCAACACTTCGAATTCTGCCAACGATTAATTGACCGAATCAATTATTCAAATGCTAATTTTCATGATTGATAAATTCACCTAACGAGACCCTCGGACAACACCATAAATAATCACACGACTTAACCTATCGTTCGGCCTGATTATTACGATTTATTATAGTACTTGGCCGATATTTTCACGAATTTTTCAACGGCTCTTTTGTGGAGATGAAAGGTTGTTATAATGGGAAAAGTGACGTTGTTTATCTAAAATCTATTGAGTGTATGTAGGTTTAGTGAAAGGGCTCTTTCGACAATGAGTGGCGGATTTGGTGCAGCGAAACCGACTTCAAAGGAAAGCGTGATCTATTTTTTTTAATATTGTAAGGTTATTCTTTTTATATACGGGCAATTCGTGAACGGTTTAGATCAGATATAGAAAATCGTCTGCGAGTCGTAATCGAATTGAAAGTTTGAAAAAAGAAATGTCACGAGTCTTCAAATAATTGATTTATATATAGATGAAGTTGTGAGATATTGAAGGAAAAGTGTTTCGAGTTCGATGTCCGTTTTATAAAATGGATGCATTTATTTCGCAGTTAATAAACGTATTCATTAAATTTAAGTACGTGAGATTGAAATCGTTATTGTTTCCGAGAATTCATTTATGAGTTAGAATGCAATTAAATTTTGAAATTCCCTGCCAATTAAGATATACGAAATGAATACAATGAAAATATCATTCGAATCCAAAAATAAATCAAAATCGTATCGAGTATATCATACAAATTGAATTGTAAATCCAATAAAAAATAACTTATTGATCGATTGAATCTATGTATGTTGAAAAATAACCACACTTTCGAACAATAGCTCCACAATTTAATCCCCTCAAGTGACGAATGAAATTGTCATACCACAAACAATTTAATACAAAATTGAAATGAATACAATGAAAATATCATTAAAAAAATAATTATATTAAACAAATCAAAATCGAATCAAGTATAACATACAAATTGAATCATAAATCCAATAAAACAACCTATCAACGATCGATCGAATGTTTAAAAAAAACCACACTTCCGAACAATACGGGCTCCTCAATTTAATCCCCTCACGTGACAAATCAAATTGTCATCAGATGCAAATCCACCACAAACACAAAATTAACAATCGATCAAATGAAACCACACATAAAAAAAATACACTCATCATATGGGCACCTCACTGCGCCACTTAATCCAATTCGTTCAAGTGACGAATCAAACGATTTTTTAACTAACAATAAGTGATTTCCAGACAACAGAGTCGGTTCGTGACTTCAAAAACAGGTGGGGAATAAGGTGCAAAGCCCCCTGCCCCTAATTTTTCCACGAAAATATGAAAAAATATTTTTAGTACATTCATATAGTATTTGAAAATTAAAGTATACTTTGTAAAATATAGATGAAACGTTAAAAAAATTGACGGTATCGTATATTTTTCGAATCGTATAGAAAATATATGCAACCGGGCAGACGTGCTTCCGCCCAAAAAAGACCTTTAGCAGGCAACGAAAAGCGACCTTCTGTATACGAGAATACAGATCTTTTTCGTCTACTACGCCTAACTGTTGTTCGCCACAAGGTTGGCTCCAGGGCCGGCTCGAAGGTAAATGGCACTCTAGGCACATCGATTATCAGTGCCCCTCCATATTTTTCAAATTTAAAAATTATTCGATCCCTAAAAAAAGGTCAACGCTTTTTAAAATTATTCGACACTCTTCAAAATTATTTAAACCCCCAAACAAATTTTCATTAAAAAAAAAAAAATTAAACGCTTTTCAAAATTATTCGACACTTTTCAAAATATAAATTATTATATTTCAATTTCATAACCAAAGAAGTGTGAGCGACGCAAAACGCCTCTAACTTTAGCGCTCTAGGCAAGTGCTTACTCTGCTCCCTATTTGAGCCGCCCTGGTTGGCTCTTGACATTTGACGAATCGCGCACATACTACAACATTTCTTTTCTTTTTTAAACTATTCATTATAACATTTTCATTACGAAAAAAGGTATGTGGGGCACTGCCTCACTTGCCCTTAAAGCCACATCAAACAACACAACCAACATCCTCGACTCCTCACCCAACATTTTCAAAATTGACATTCGGACAGACGACAGACGACAGGTGGGCCGACTTCCGTTTCCTCGGGATATCGACTATGGCATGCCATCACGTCTGGTCCCCGAAAAAGGTGTTGATCGTCGTGGAAACGCATAAATTTCCGAGGACGTGGACACGACAGGAAAGACACCTTCGTGTCGGAGTGGATTTCGAAGTCGTTCGCCACTTTAAAGTAACGGGAAGGTATGAAAACGTAATTGAAGTTGAGGACCGGGTACGGGTCGTACAGGTTCTGAAGCAACGAAGCGTTTCGTTTGTTTTGTTATATTGTGATTCGCGTTTGCGTATTTGAACTTGTAATTGATTCGGTTATGTCAATAGTTTATGAGTGATAAGTGGAGTTTATCGTTCGATGAAATGTCGAGTGTTCGCCGATGTATGATAGATGTGGTTAAGTAGTCGATGCAAAGTAGATTACAGGATAAGGCTTTTAAGATTTTTTTGTATTGGTAATCAGGGGAATGTGGTTATTGATGAATTTAAATAATGAAAATTATTATTTACCGAATGATTGTATAATCGTTCAATAAATTGCATATTAATAAGGTAATCAAGTTTTGAAAATTTCGAAGAATACTGATGAAAAAATAGTTGAAACTAATACATAGGTTTAAAAATAGTTATGCATAAATTAAAATTGAAAAATAAGTGCTAATTAAAAAAAAAAAACATTGTTTTAATTAATTTCCCAGGATAAAATCATCTTAAAATAATAAGCACATTATCACCACAGGCAATTTTTCCCATTTTTTTTTATTGATATCGACATAGGATAATTGTCCGTTGAGTAGAACAAAGGAGGGCAGAATTTTTGAAGAGGACAAGATTTCCGAAAAGAGGACAATCCTCTTCAAAAGAGAAAGTCTGGTCAGCCTAATATCAATGACGTTAAGTACTTATATCATGTATAATAAATGCGGCATATGTATTTCGCAATATGAAACAAATAAATAAACTTCAACGACATTTTTTTTAATTTTTACATCACCAAAGTCATATCAATCAACTTTACTACAGTTAATTTTTTCCTTTATTCCAAATAAGTCACAACTCACAAAAGAAACACATCCATTCCGATCAACTCCAAAGGTCGATTCAACAAAACCATTACCCACTTTTCACCAAAAACCCAACAATTCAACACATTCGCCTCCAAAACACAAAAACAACGTGGGCGCAACAAAACCTCGTTACGACACCATCAAAACGAATCGATACCATCACTTCGTTGCACATACATTTCCCACAGCAGGAAAAGAGCGGCTCTTTTAAATTTATATCCCATCCATCACAATTAAAATCCTCGACCCTATGTATTCCCTAGGACTAGAGTTTCCAATTCGAGTATACTCTTCCATTTTTCAAGTACTCAATAATCGAGTATGTATTTTGAAAATTACTTGATTAATACTTGAAAATTTTGGAATATTTCAGAAACAACTTTATTAACGTCTTGCTTTTGGTGTTTATGTCCAAAGCTCCAAGTTAGAGCGGTTACTATCAGGTAACAATTTTTTTGCATAGTTTCGGTCGTCGGCTATGCTAATAGGTTCGACAGAGAAATTTCTTTTGTGCTTTATATCCTCTCGACTTATTTATGGCAACGACATGAAATATCGAAAAATATATTTTGAATTTTCCGAATCGGATGCAGCTGTGGCGTAAACTTTTGTATAAATTGTAATTCGAATGACAACATTAATAAATACTCCACTAAAAACGCTGCAATTTAATTGGGCCAAGAAATTATTGAAAGGGTTCACCAAAATACGTCTTCGGAAGAATCAAGTAGCACATGAATTTGAATAATAGCTACTTTGGTACATTTAGTAAATACTCGAGAGTACTCGAGTATTTCAAAATTACTCGAAAAACAGTGGCGTATCTAGGGTATTATGCGCCCGGAAACAAATTATACAATTAGCGCCCCCCTCCCAATATTCAAATATAAAAAAATTTGAAAATTTTTAAACGAAAAAGTGTTGAATTAAAACAAAACATCGATCACATACCATTGAAAGTAATCGAAAAAAAAAGTAGCGCCATAGGCGAATTTTTTTTAATTTTTCATTAATATATTATGGAATGATCTAAATCAAAAATATATTTTTTTAAATTATATGTATTTATAATGGCATTCTCCCTCTCAATTTGGCGCCCAGGGGTCTCTGTACCCTCTTGCCCCCCCCCTAGCTACACCTCTATCGAAAAGATACTCGAATAGTTGATGGTTCGAGTAATTAGAGACTCTACCTAGAGTCCTAGACCATCGGAACATCCAAAAAAGAACGACTCGTCCAAATGACGAACTGGGAAGTATAGTGAGCAGAGGCCATAATCGAGCGCCGCATAATTTCGCACGGAATCTATTCTATGCTCGATTCCGGGAAATCTTCAGGCAAAATGCCCGAAGGAGAGGAAAAGTTCTTTGTTACGCAAATAACGCTCGGACGAGGCGGAATATTTCCACCTTGTTCGGCGGCGTTGTCGGGAATTCGATCTCGTGTGGGAAATGGAGGTGTTTGGTTTTGATGGAAATGTGTGTGATTAAAATGGGTGTTTTGAAATGGAAATCTATTGCTTTTTTTTTTATAGATGGAATGATTTTTTAATAATTTTTTTTTAGATAAAAATTGTGAGTTTTGAAATGGAAATGTAGTATTTTTATAGATGGAACGTTTTTTTCAAGCTTTTTATTAGCTTGTTTTAACGCAAGGTTTACTCAAGAACGCGTTAATTATTTTATGAAGTAATTCTTAACCTTTTCATATATTTTTAATTAATATAAAGTGGAAAACGTTTAATGCCAAATTGAATGATTGATCGAAATATTTTTTCGTGTTCAAAGAATTTCATGTGAAACGTAGTATTTCGAAAAATATATTGTAAAAATATATTTTTTTATATTTAAATTTTATTCTATGCTCTTTTTTAAAAAAAATCATCTATAACCAAATCATAGAACTTATTATTATTAAATTAAATATAAAAGATTTTTCAATAGATATTTAAGACATGCGCTGCATCTACCGCATCTATGGACCTACCGTCACGTCACTAATATAACCCTAATACAATTCGACATCAATTCTAATTAATAAAAAATCTATAATTGACATCTTCGAACTCGATAAAATATATTTTTCTTATAAAATTTTGTACCCGCCATACAAAAATCATCTATAACCTCATCATAGAATTTATTATTATTTTTTAATTAAATACAAGAGATTTTTCAATACATATTCAAGGCATACGCCGCATCTACAACATCTATAGAACACACATCACTGATATGGCCCTAATACAATTCGATATAAATTCTAATTAATAAAATACCTAAAACTGACATCTTCGAACTCAATAAAATATAATACTCATCTAATTTTGTATTCGACATACTAAAATCATATATAAACTCATAGAAATTTTTTTTTTTTAAATTAAATACAAGAGATTTTTCAATACATATTCAAGGCATACGCCGCATCTACAGCATCTACGGACCCAACATCACTGATATGGCTCTAATACAATTCGATATAAATTCTAATGAATAAAATACCCATAATCGACATCTTCGAACTCAATAAAATACAATATTTTTCTCACAGAATTTCGCACTCGCCATACAGGTAGACGACAGACAATGGGTCTGCGAGTCCTGTCGAGGTCGCAGACCTCATCGTCTGGCCCTCACCATCTCGGTCTCGTATATCGAGTCCTTTTTGCCTTATTTCATCGCAAGTTCAGCATCCTTCGAAAGTCTGGATGCCAACGCCCGTCTGTGATCTAACTTTGTTCCGCGTCCATCTTCCCGAAACGGGCGACAAAACGAATTCGATGTTTATTTCGTATAATTTATTGTGGGACTCACAATAACGCAACAAGTGTTGATAAGAGAAAATGAACGTGCTTCGTAATCGCATAATTAGAAAGTTACTGCGAACGAGCGATAATAAGGAAAAACGTTTTATTATTTTCATCGTATTGTCAATAGTATGAATTTTAAGACGTTGGAACACAACGACCATGGCACATGATTCGTTTTAGGATTATTCGAAGATTACATGATGGTTGTATATGTTATATGTTTTATTTATTATACTATGCTTATTGTTAGAAAAAATTTAGTTATTTAAGTTTATTGTTCATTTTATATGTTTAAAAAAAAACGCCTGCGGCGCTATGATTGTTTTTATATAAAAATGGAATATTAGAATACATGTTTTTTTTAAACTTTATACAATTATGCATCCTGAAAAAATATCTTTAATCTTAATAGTTTTTCGAGATAAAAATTATAAAAATAACGGATATACAAAACATCTTTCACACTATTATAGGGTCATATTTGGAATCATCAATGTGTGCTATTGTCTTTTAGGCAATCGTCTAAAAACCGAATCTCGCATAAACATTTAGAAAGGAATACTGAATATATAAAAATGATTGATTTAAACAACGAACCGACATATCATATCAAATCGGTTTGTATCAACAGAATAAACTGCAACGGGGATGCGATACACAAACAAGACGCAACCCTCACAAGCGTCCGGATTGAGGTTATGTTCATATGTAAAAATCGCCGATCGACTCACTGTATGGCCCTGCGAAGGTCTTCCATACTGCGGAGACGACGATCAGCAGGTTTCCAGCAGCAGCATCATGCCGAAAAAACAGTACGTGATAAACGTCACCGATAACCAAATGTCATTACACGGAAGTGCACACAAAACAACAAACTCGCGCGACGCCAGCTGCTGGCGACTGATCGCAGAAGCGAAGGCAGACGACCATATCCCCCCTACCACTTTTAGGCAGAGGCTGACAACCTTTTAACGCTTTGAGAGATGGATTCGGTGCGTGTTTTATTTAGAATAAGTAAATAATTGTGTGTTAAAAATATGGATTGTGCCTTAAAACGAGATGCTTGTGCTTTAGAAAAATATACGCATTATTTCTGGTGCATTACAGAATCTTGTATTGAGTAGGGTTGTCAACAGGTCTCTTTTAAAAAGAACATGTTCTCTTTTTTAACATAATTCTTTTGTTCTTTCTCTTTTTTGCAATATACCCAGAATGTCCTCTTTTTTCAATTCCAAGAATTTCCTCTTTTTCAAATCCAATTTTGACAATAATTTTATGCAGTTTGTACTTTCGGATTTTCGGTTTTGAAACTAGAATAAATGATTACCCCCCATGAATTTAACCAGCACATAAAGAAAATTGTTAAAAATAAATAATTTTTTTTAAATGTTCTCTTTTTTTTGATCATAAAAGTTGGCAACCCTAGTATTAAGTATTATTTTATGGGTGCGATTTAACTGTGCATTAAAAAAAAAAGAAATTAGGCCTTAAAACGAATTACTTGTGTATTAGAATAAAATATGAAGTGCATTAATTCTGGTGCATTAAAGAATCTCGTATTGAGCATTGTTTTATTCATAGTGTGCAATAGAAAAAAAAAATTGGGCAGTATAAATTGAACATTAAAAAAATATGAAATGTGCAATAGAATGAATAGTTTGTGCATTAAAGTGACAGTAGGTGGCAATGTCGCCTTTCTCTATAGGCAATACAATACAACTGTCAAAGTGTCAACGTTTGCATTTGTTTACGTATGAACAGAACGTCAGAACGTTATACATTTTAACAATTTGGTCCATTTTTGAATCAATGTTGATTTTGTTTGAATTCGGTTTGTTGCGAATAGATTCTATTATGAAAGTTGTGAAAAATGGTCGTGCGATTGATATTTTTTATCCTGATAACATTTGCGATGTTGCCGTCGTTTACTACATGCATTAATGCAAGTTTATTCGTTTTAAGGTACAAATATTTTTTCTAATGCACACGTTTTAATGCTCTTTTCCACTTTTAAATTTTTCGAAATTATCAGTGAGTGTTCTAAATGATCAGTACGCTGTGATCAGTTGTCATATACTGGCAATGAGTTATAAAACTAAATGATCAGATAATAAAATGAAACGGTCGATGATCATTATAAGATGATCAGTGATATAATTAAAAAATAATCTTTTTATTTTGACAGACAGAAAATCGACGAAAACTGACCAAATAATTTTCTGCCTATATAAGTGCGTTTTTAGTTTTGAAATGGTTTGTGAATACTGTGTGTAAAGGTAGTAAAAAAGGAAAAGTATGGTCATAAAATGCAGACGGTGGACCTCACAGTTCTGTCCCCTTTTGAAATGGGCGAGTGCGGAATTGAATTGCTGATCTTTCGTTATTCAGACAAAGTTCTTTTTTCGCGGTTTCGAAATAAAACGGTTTATGAAAAAGGATTGATTTTTTTTCTTTTTAATACGGTGTAAAAATAAAAATAAAAATGTATTATTATAGCACAATGGTAAGATCCGGACCAGGCCAGTATATAATTATATAGGTAGTTATTCAATGAAAATTTACGATGTTTTTTGATGATTTCATATGGCGAAATTTTGCCATATTACATATTTTTTATAAAATATATTTGAACGGAAATTCTATCCGAATATATTCATGAAACTTATCTTCAATTTTTATCACCATATATTTTTTTATTACACGGTAGTTTCTGAAACGTATCCCCCGAATAAAAAGAGTTTTGAGTGTATTAGATTTTTATTTGCGCTTCGGAAATGAGTATTTGATTCAATCTTTTGGGTGACTGGACAAATATAGACACTTTATTATTGGATCTGCTAATAGGAATACTCGATGGTTTTCGAAATAATTGAAAATTGAATATATGGAGATTTTTAAGTCCATAAATTATTAAATTTTTATAGATCTAAATTGAATGATCACATTCATATACTGACTGCATCATTTGTTACTTAATATAACTATTAATAAGATCCAGTGTGTCAAAAAAACTTTATTATACTTATTTTGATAATAAAATTACAATAACTTCACGAATTAACGATGTCAACAAAGTAACATTAAATGTATAAGAAAACAACTTTAAAATATATTGATATATTTTACGGATTGTAAAGAATTTTCGGTCTGAAAATCCAATTAATTTTTGTAATAGGTTCTTTTTTGATACGGACTTATCCGAGAATTAATCTTTTGTCCAATTTTTTTTAATAGCATTGTTGGACCGAATGAAAATTGTCATTCTGCCAGTTTTGTTTCAGTTAATGTAAATAGCAAATCTACATTCACATAAATTCATTCAAACACGTATTACGATTATTCGTAAATAAAAACATTGATATTTTATGAAATGTTGGACGAAATATATAATCAAAAAATTAATGAGAGTCGAAAATATAAAGCAAAGTAAATGTATGCGCATTTCATTACACTTATTTTCTTTTTCTAGAAAACTACCTTAATTATGGGCTAATAAAACAGTGACACTTGAAAATAATGCGATGATTTTTAAGATACACCTCGTTTTCGGTAAATTACTAACATCAAGCGATGGGAATTGAGTTTGGTCACGCATCTTTAGTAACATCTTAATAAGAAAACGAACGCACGTTTTTATGCATTACGTGCCAGAATTTTTCGGAAAATATCTCTCTTCATACGAGTTCCATCATTCACTTAACAATGCTTTATATTTCTAGAACGTAAAATATTTTAAGTGAAAGCACAACTTACAGAATAGACCAGCAACTCATTGATAATGATGGGATGTTCTCTTTTCGTTAATCACTACACTGTCTATCTACAAACACTGCAAAATGTTCCATAACACACCAGTTCATGAAAACACGATAAATAATTAAAACCCAGCAGACAAAGGGGTATTAATCGATAAAAACGTGACCGTCCCAAGCTCTAGCATCCATCGAGTGAACATCGGAAAGTGTAAGTACCATCCCAAATAAAATTTAGGTCACCGGGTTAACCCCTCCCGTTCGGAACGCTCCAAACAAAAATATTCCATTCAAACATCGCGCTTTTTGCAAAAACACGACCCGCGCCAAAGAGCATCGCCCGAAAAATTACACGAGCGCAAAAAAATAATTCACCGCAAAAAAATTATTCAGTCGCTATTTGATTATTCGATTCGCGCAGAATTTCCAAAACAAAAAAAATCTTGAAAAGCGAGCGTACGTCAATCGGCGATTGGCACACCTGGGGCCCGCGGACGCGCGAAACGTGACGTTTGAATTGTCAAACGGCCATTTTTGGTCGCGGACGCGCGCACCCGCCACTGGCTTGACCCGGACTGCGCAGCCCCCGCCTGGAAACTGGGGCGGGGGCGAGGGCAGGGGCGGAGGCCGGGGGCGGAGGCGCCGGGGCCCCCCATGGATGGGGGAGGGTGGACGTTCATCGATCCGCCATGACTCACGATAGTAACGGACGAGTAATCGATGGCGAGTGTACGAATTTTGCGTTTTCGTGCGTGCGTGGAAATCGATGTGGGGTTTTCCGTTTGGAAAATATATTTATTAAGGTGGCCATATACGCTACGAGAAATCGTTACGATCAAACTGCACAGTTCGAATGGTACAGTTTATCGTACATGGCATACAAGCTATATACGCTACGAGAAATCGTTACGATCAGACTGTACAGTTCGAATGGTACAGTTTATCGGACATGGCATACAAGCTATATACGCTACGAGAAATCGTTACGATCAGACTGTACAGTTCGAATGGTACAGTTTATCGGACATGGCATACAAGCTATATACGCTACGAGAAATCGTTACGATCAGACTGTACAGTTCGAATGGTACAGTTTATCGTACATGGCATCAGTGGCGGCTCGTCCTAATGGGCTGCGGGGCTGCAGCCCTCCCTGTAGTGTTTTTTTATTTTTTTATTCCTATATTATATTCGTCTTGTACAGGTGTATAAATGCAATACATATTTTGATTCTTGTATGTGTTGATGATGACGTTTTCGTATTTTGTACATGAAAACATCATACTATTTTTATTTTCATTATTGCAGCCCCTCCAATACAAATTTTCACGAGCCGCCACTGCATGGCATACAAGCTATATACGCTACGAGAAATCGTTACGATCAGACTGTACAGTTCGAATGGTACAGTTTATCGGACATGGCATACAAGCTATATACGCTACGAGAAATCGTTACGATCAGACTGCACAGTTCGAATGGTACAGTTTATCGTACATGGCATACATGCTATAATATATACGCTACGAGAAATCGTTAACGAGCGCATTCACGTTACGATCAGTCGGCACAGTTCATTCGATTCCGATTAATCAATTGAAATTTTCGTATTGTTCCGTTCGACTGCACAGTCTTAAAAAATCGGACGAAACTGTACAGTTTTATAACATACATGTAGCGATTTATCGGTACCGTTCGAACTGTACAGTCTGATCGTAACGATTTCTCGTAGCGTATATGGCCACCTTTAAGTAGGGCTTGCATTACCGGTTAACCGATAAACAGCCAAAAATGTACCATCGGTAATTACCGGTAAATTGAAAAATTATCGGTAATTACCGGAAACGATTTTATCGCAAATTATTGTGAAAAAAATTTGAAAGAACGCTACTATGGTTTTGTGAATCGGGGGGGGGGGGGTAGTAATCATTTATTCTAGTTTCAGCACCATCAATAATAGTGCTCCTCACATTCATAAAAGTGCCCTTACATATAAATACATATATGACATTATTTATCTATAACGTATTGAAAATATAAATTGTAAGCCCTATTTATTAGCTATGTGTGTAATAAAAAATGTTATTTTATTTTGAGGGTACTACTCACTAGGATGGTCACTTTTATTGAATTCATAATCAGAACGTTTTTAATAGGGTGATCTAAATTGAAAACAAAATTATAGGATTGTCGTGATTTTTTAGTAGATTAATCTTTTTTTTTTATTTTGTAATCTTAAAAAATGTGTATTGGTTTCATTTTACGATTAACCAGGAAGGAGATTATTAAAATCAGGGTTGTATAGTGAAATCAGTACGAATGAATACCCTAAAATTTAAGGGTATTGAAAGTCACTCCAAAAATGGTCAAATATACAATTAAGTAATGATTTTTTTATAATTTTTATGACTGATTTTGAGAAGAAATTGAGAAAATAAAATCATTCAACAACACAGATTTTGTAATGAAGATGTCAAAAGAGGACATTAAATTTTAATTGAAAATATATGGCATGTTCTTTTATTATCGTTTCTATATGATCACCCTTTCACACAGTGTGAATTTCACACAGTACAATTTATCTAGCATTTTACATATGTACTGCGATTAAAGAACAATCAATAAATTTCCTTCCATTTTTAACAGTTTATTATCCTAGTTTTGAACAACTGAACTATCGGTTCAAAAAACTGAATTAAATGACTTTGAAAAAATGATCCAGACATTTATTGTACGATGTTCGGAAATCTTTTTTCAGAAAATTTTCAGAAGACATGAATTAATACATTTCAAAAAATAATACGTTGAAAGTAAAGCGTTATGAAAATATACATTTTTTTTTAAAGAAGTTGAGCTTTTTATATATTTTCCGTGCATCAGATAAACGAACTTAATCAAATAAATTTTTAGCTTAAAAATATAATTAAGGTTTAATACCTTTTTTACGTGCACAGGTAACAAAGACGAGGTGCAATATTGGACTAGCACGTGCTTTTGTTACGTTCGTAAATCGACTTGCGATTTAATTTAACAACACACCTTCAAACTTTTCGCTAAATATAATTTAATAAATATTAAAATTTTACTTCATAGTGGAAATGTACACATTCGCTAATAATACATTCTCACTGTACTTAAGTAGTAGTAAAAACGTATATAAAATATTAAGATAAAAAAAACACATTGACAAAGTCTCTCGATTCAAACACTCCACCCTTCTCGATTCATTCAACAAAGTCCTAACATGGCTTATTTTTTATTAATTTCAATATACACATCTTCATTGTCCATTAATAACCTCGTTTAATGTCGGTACTCGGCATATACGCCATTATGGAGGAAAATTGTAGCCATGGGATTAGGGTCGCGTTCACAGATGGTACAGCTGCGTTGTTTATTTAATGTACGTGAAATAAATGCATTCCCATGTGATCTAATTAGTCGGATAGAGGGGCAGCAACCCCAAAATGCTTTTTGACAAATTATATTTTGACCGTTTCATGAATAAAATCTGTTCGTAGACAGGAAAAAAGGGAAAACAGTTTACAAAACGCAGAGTTGTGTTAACAACGTTTGCATGTAGGAAAATCTTGACATAATCCTATTATTATGATTGGGTGCAATGGCATTTGTGCACGAATGCAGTTTTTTAGTTTCAGTTGAATGATTAGATAGAATTTTTTATTTATTTTTCCTATTCAATGTAGATAGTATTATAAAATAATATAGTGTTATAAACAAATTTTAAAAATATAAACATAATTAAATTTTAAACGTATCTATTGCGCTATCTGTGTGAATTGATAGTGCTTCAATAATAGTTTATTTTAAAAATTATAGATGTCGCTAATTTCACATATTTAATGAAGTAGTAGGAATCTAGGAAAGTAGTAGGTACTTCAACGTTTTCTCTCGATAAATGTGATTTCTGAAAATTGCACCATTTATGTAGATGACATACATGTTCTGTCGTAGGATTTTTTTTTGTGCGTCATTTTTTTAAATTATTCGCTCCAATGAAACCGTAATCGTAGCAATTTCATACTCGATTAATAAAAGTATAAAATATTTTCGAACTGGAATCTACCTACCGAGGCAAAACATAATGAATTTTCGCAATTTTCGATATATGTAAGTATATATTTTTAAAAGTTTTGACATTTGCATAAGTAATTATTTCGTTGCGCATTTGTGATGCAATGGTTTTTCACATTTATTATTTTTTTTAGCGATATATCAAATTTTATCCAACAAAATATGATATCCTATAACTATTATATAAAAATATCATTTGAATAATAGTTTCTAAATATTTTTCCTGTTTTTCACATTCCAATTTTCATATTTAATCATCCATAAAAAAAAATATTTCGAATCGTTTTTGTTTTCATTTACTTCATTGAGAAGATGAGATGGCAAATTTTAACATTTTTTCGTGTCATATAAATAAGAATTTTCATCTCACTATCATTTAAAATAATTAACCCAAACCAAAGACGAATGCAATTAGATGTGATAAGATAATGGCACCAGTGGTGGTCCATGTACCTCTTGTTGACCATTTATCATTGTCAGAAAAAAGTAAAAATTTAAATAAATGATAATATTAAGTTTACGTTTTTCTGAGAAATAGTCAACTACAGGTACATAATTCACCGATGATGTCGTTACCTTAATGTGCAATTAAAATTGTTCAAATAATCTTATCTATGTTTACATTAAGAAAAATATAACAAATGCTCTTTGAAAGTTTACACTTTCAATTACAAATATCAAAATGAGTATTTTGACATATTTAAAAATAAATATTTCGGAAAACGATTGACTTATTCATTAACCTATCTGTTTTTATTCGCATGGATGACTTAAGATGATCGTTGCGCCGGTTGCGGTTTATCAACTCTTTTTTTTTACTCGATAGCCTTGATTTTGCAGTTTGAGAAATACTGGAATGGTGAATGCTGTACACAGCCAAAATAATTATTTCCCAGTTTGGCAGGAGTGTGTGTGGACGTGTACTGTCAATC
Organism: Hydropsyche tenuis; assembly: GCA_009617725.1. Taxonomy (NCBI): domain Eukaryota; kingdom Metazoa; phylum Arthropoda; class Insecta; order Trichoptera; family Hydropsychidae; genus Hydropsyche; species Hydropsyche tenuis. Next base: position 1,073,402 of record VTON01000034.1, on the reverse strand, counting down.
CTCTTTACAAAAACATACCATTTCCGTTTTGGCTGTTTCAGCTGCTTGTATTCAGAGCTTATGCTAAAAACTTATCTTTCACACAAAAAGGTATAAATCAAATAAGGTTTTATATGCAAAAAAAGGTAAATAAACATTACATCAGAGAATATGACCGGTTGTAATGTTGATTCGTTGGAGGCAGTGTTATTTTTAAACTGTGATATTTGCCAATGATTCTAGCTCTACATAATTAACGTCTTTTTTTCCTGTGGATATAAAAAATAATATCTTCTTTATGATAAATAAACGTTTGTTATTGTTGACAATGATGTGATCAATAATGATTTTAAAAATGTCAATATAAGCTTAAATATTTGTGTCATATTATACGATAGTTTCATACAGACGAAAAAAATTAAATATTTATTTATCATTCATATTATTATTTCATATGTATATTAATTTTTATCACCTTATAAACAAAACAGGTTATTCATGTTAGTTTTTATCTTTTCAGACTGGTTATTATGGATTTTTTCAAGATGGACTATTTTTATGAGTTGTTCAGGAATAATATAGGAACTGTTGTTTTGATTTTGATTTTGGTTTTCCTTTATAATTATTACACTGCTACGCATAATTACTTCAGAGAAAAAGGCATACCTTATCAAAAACCTAAGATACTTCTAGGAAATATTGCCAGAAGAGTATTTTTGAGAATATCGTTTCACGATTTTGTGCTTGAACTTTACAAAAAATTTGATGGATTACCATATGGAGGTAAATAATAATTAGAAATTGATCATACTAACCCATTGTTGGTTGCGTGTTGACAAAACCGCTGAGCATTTTTTTTTAATTTGTATTTTTTTTAAACTGTCTTTTTTATTGTTGTCTCATCACTCTAATTTTAAAATACTTTTTACATCTTTTTTGTAATATGTTCGAATATGCAATTTATATAAATTTTGATAGGAAAAAAGTTAAAATATTGTTCATATTGTCTTAAAACGAGTTGCTAAAAATGTTCAAGTAATAAATTTTAGATAAGAGTAATATTTATTAATACTTGAGAATAATTAAGTCCAAACTTCCGCTGATAATTGTGAAATATAAATATAACTGAACAGAAATTTCTTCGCTTTTACTGAAAATATTATAACCATGTTACAAAGTTAGTGTAACCAATGATGGGATAATTTATTTATCAATTTTTGTAAACATATATTATATTTTTAGGATTTTTCGAAGGTCGAAGACCTTTACTACTATTAAGATGTCCAGATCTAATAAAAGCAATAATGATAAAAGATTTTGATTATTTTGTCGATAGAAATACAATGAACACTAATGCTCCTCCTGCTTTTAGCAAAATGCTTATAAATCTAAAGGTACATAAATCTACTTAGGAAGTATCTTCGTCAAATATAAAATAGTATATAATTGTATTTATAGGGTAAAGAATGGAAAAATGTTAGAACAATATTAACTCCAACATTCAGTTCTAGCAAGCTTCGGAATATGGAAAATTTAATTCAAGAATGTGGACAGCAAATGCTTGAATATTTAAAAAATAGAAAAGGTTAATAATCATAACTCAATATAATTATTATTAGAGTGCTACTCTTGATCTAAAATTATTAATCTATATTTGTAATAAGTTTTATATTATTGAAAAAAAAAATTTTTTCTTCAAATAGATGGAGATACAGATTTGGAAATGAAAGATTTTATTGGAAGATTTACTTTGGAAGTGATAGGTAGTTGTGCATTTGGAATGAATTGTGCATCTTTAAAAGATCCAAACGCTCAATTTTTCAAGGTCGAAAAAAGTATTTTTCTCGTAATATTTCAAAAATATATATATCATTGATTCATTGTGAGTATTCTATTTTAGGATGCTACAAAATTTGCAGAAATTTCTATATTGAACCGTTCAATATTTTTTTTCGCTTTAATATTTTGTCCTACTCTTTTGAAATATCTCCCAATAAGAGTATTTAATAGGGAAGCCCTTGAAAGTCTCTCAAATGTAGTTATGAGTACTAAAAAGAGACGAGAAGAAAATAATGAAAAGTAATTACAGTATATATTGTATATTGTAGTATTCCAGAATATTGGAACAAATTTATTCATTATCATTGTTTTTAGACGTAACGATTTCTTGCAATTAATGATAGAGGCAGCTAAAAAAGAAAATGAAGAAAATTCTGAGGAAAAAGGTTACAGTTAATTAATTTTTATATTAATAATTTAGGAATCTTCCTGAAAAATATTAAATACAATTTTTTTTTCAGTAATGACTGAAGATATCATTCAAGCACAAGCAGTAATATTTTTATTCGCTGGTTATGAAACGACTAGTACATTGCTTAGTTTTGCATGTGCTATGTTTTGTGAATATCCAGAAATCCAAGACAAACTCAGAAAAGAAATATTGGATGTTTCTAAAAGTTCTCGTGATTGTACTTATGATATGCTTGCAGATATGCCTTATATGGAAAAAGTTATTTTAGGTAAAAAATCTTAGAGAAACATTACATCAATATATATAACACAATTCAGTATAAACAATATTTTCCAGAAACATTGAGATTATATCCTCCAGTAACGCGAGTTGATAGAGTGTGTATGAAGTCATACACTTTGCCAGGAACCAATGTATCTCTCGACAAAGGAGATGTGGTGGTTATACCCATATCAGGTGTAATGATGGATCCTGAACATTATCCGAATCCGCATGTCTTTGATCCTGAAAGGTTTTCTCCAGAAGAAAAAGCAAAGAGATCTTCACATTTATATCTGCCATTCGGGGCTGGTCCTAGGAATTGCATCGGTATAAAACTATAATACTTTAAAGTATAACTACTTTTTTGACATCTAGATACGATATTTCGATTTGTTTTTTAGGTTTAAGATTCGCACTTATGTCGGCAAAGTTTGCTTTATTCTACCTACTGCGAGATTTCAAAGTGAGTCGATGTGAAAAGACAGTTTATCCGATTGAAATGGATAGAAAATCATTTTTACTTAAAGCTAAAAATGGGATATGGGTCAAAATCGAACCGGTGTCTTGAATATCACTTTTATTAACATTAATTTAGTATTACAAATTAACTATAGATTTTAAAATGGGTATGATTTGTTTTCTAGATGCCTTTACATTAGATTGACAAAAGTATCTACAATTATCATTTTGACAGTTTTTTTCAATCAATTCTAAATTTGGATTAGATGATTCGATTAAACTCTTGACAATTACCTATAATAAAGAATAAAATATTTTTTTATGCATAATAATATGTATAAATAGAGCCAGTCATAGGGATATGTAATCGACTCAATTGATTAAAATATATGTATATGTAAAATCATACTTCTCTAGTTTCATTTTTGGAATAAATCGCCATGTCCCTGTGAATAATACCATTTTCCATTTTCAGTCCCATTAATAATAAAGTGGTATAATTATTTTCAGCAAGAAAGGATTCTATGGCATCATAACATCCGTCCATATCTAAATATTCCTAAAATATGATATAATTTAATTTCCATTACCCATAATAAATAAATTATATAAAAAAATCAGGGTTCATCCAAAAATTACCTTAACCAACATTGGGAGACCTGAAATTGGTACATTTCTTATAGTTTTTTGATCACGTTTCAATAAATGGTTAACGCTTAATTTCGAAGAATCAGTTCTAGCCTTGAGAAGTTCTTCGAAAAGTTTATTCCTTCAGATAGAAATAACTATAAAATAATGTTAACTATATTTTAATAATAATATTGATCATACCGGTATTCTTTAGGACTACTTATGTTCAATATCGTTTCAAGGATATTTATCATTTCAAAATCTAACAGCCGTGCTTTATCAGCTGATGAACTTAAATTTACAGTATCAAGAACTATAGTACCTGTGGAGTATTTTTGCTCATATAAATTGAAAAAAATAGAAAAGGGTTTAAAATTCAAATATCATACCATATAACAAATAAGCTGGATCTTTATTTTTTAATAAAAAGCCATAATTTTCGGAAGTATTTTGAATTTCAGAACAGATTAGTGTTGCACAAGATCCGACTTCGATAATTTTAGAATTCACTTTTTCGTCATATTTCCAAGCTGCTACATCTTTCGGTCTGTGGTCAAATATAGACTTTACATATTTGAACAAATTTGTATCTGCGTCTCCAAGTATATGATGATCAACCAAAATCAGTTTACTACCATCGTTCGATAAAAGAGATTCTATATCAACTTCATCTCTGGAAATGGTAAAATTGATATAAAAATAAGACTGAATAAAAATACAAAAATAGAAATTTGATAAACCGACTTACCTACATATTAAATTTTCGAGAGAGATAGAGTTTTCTTTTAGAAAGTATACAACTTCAGTTTTGATCGGTAGATCATTTCGTTTCACATTTATAATAGGAATAAATGTTTTAGAATTTGATTTTATTGTAGAAGACGAGATTGGAGGTTCATTTTGATTCATCCAATGTAAAAAATATGCATAAACTAGCGAGGAAATTGCAGAATCCATATCGCACGATTCATTTCCCATAACCACAATATTTTCTGAACTTATGTTCTAGTATATATGAAAAAATATACATTAAAATACAATAGGAAATCTTAGTATATGATAAATTATATTATATTTTATAATAACCAGATTTGTTTTAATATTTTCTAAATATTTATCCATTTTGAATGTAATTCAAACGTCAAACGTCAAAAACAGCTGTTTTACCAATTACTTTAACACCTTATAAACTAAGCATGATTTTTTTCGAAATTTTTTAATAAATGTGATAAGGATAAAAAAATCCATTTTTTCATTTTATTTACTAGTTATCAGTCTAGGAAATTAAAAAAAACAAGAAGATTTTTTAAGTATGTTTTATTAAATATTTATATTTCAATCGGTAACCAAACAGACGAACACACGAAAGTTGAACACAGTAACAGGTAAATACAACGACAATCGAACACAATCCACAAAAAAGTGTTTAAATATAATATTTAGATAGTACTATCAAAAGTTTTGTGGAAAAGAAAATAAGCATAAACAGTCACTATTTCATGAACAACTGATCAATTAATTAATTTATCTAACTAAATTTAAATATTTGTTACTTTCAGAAATAATATTGAATTTTTTTTAATATACAAAAATAATAACATCAAAGGTTTCATTAAAAACATAATAACATGGTCATTTCAAACTTTTTCGCGGATTATGTGCAATTGCATTATGTTCAACTATCGTGTGTTCATCTGCCATGAAACCATTTCAATCTCGATTTGAAAAAGCGAATTGCAGCAGTCCATTTAATCCGAGTAATGGTTTAGTTGTGTATTCCAACGGTTCATGACGGAATTCAATTTTAAAAGATTGAACCAACTACAAAAATGAAAAACGAGATTAGTAGGTCGCATAGCAATTATTAGAGAATTTTGAATTATAAACATACTTTGCAAATGGCTATTCTTATTTGAATGTCGGCTATGAATTTCATGGGACACATTCGTTTTCCTTTCCCATAAGGAATTGCCGCGAATTCGTTGAATTGATTTGATTTGTTCGATAACCATCTTTCTGGTTGAAATTTGTTTGGATAATCAAAATATCTCGATGAATTGCTGATTATGAAATGCCCAAATACCATTTGTGTCTGAAATTAAAAAAAAAAACGTAATCAAAAATTCAAAAATAAATTCATAAAAAGACATAATTACCCCTTTTGGAATTTGATAACCGCTCAATACAATGTTTTTTGATGAAAACCGTGTATTTCCAACAATAATAGGATATATTCTAAAATTTTTAGATTTTTTAAAAATCAGATTGACTTTAAATATCAATTTTATTCATTTACCTCAAAGTTTCATTAACACACGCTGCCAGATATTTCATTTTTGGCAAAATTTCCGGCGTCAATTTCAAATTGTTTCGCAAATTCGACAATATCTCTCGATTTAATATATCTTGTACGTCTTGGTGTTGGGATAATTGATATAATATCGAAGCCAATGTTGTGGAAAGCTTAAATTAAACATTTTAAATTGAAGATAAATAGAAACTTGGTAATAGGTATGTGTTAAAAAATTGGATTACCGTGTCCATTCCGACTAAAGCACAATCAAAAGCAGCAACTTCAGCTATTCGAGTATTGTTTCCATTTGCTTCGATTATTCGTTGTATGATTGATGGATTTTGTGTCTTATTTTGATTTTTAGAGTATTTTTCAATCGTTCTGAAAAGTGATACTGTTATTTAAAAAAATATATGCAAATAATTGCTACAAATTTAAATTTTCCGTGTGTAAATGTATAAAGATACCCGAAATATTTATTGAATGATTTGTTATAATTTAATTAAAATATAATAATTACTCGCGAACATAATCTAGGCCTTCTATATACTTTTTCCATCCGGGTGTATTTAATTTTGTACGTATCGGAGTGAAAACATCTGAAGAAATAGTTATTTTTCCGATATCGTCAAGGGCATTCATAAATTTTTGTTTTTCTGAATTACTTTGGTTTGTGTTTGCACCTAAAATTATACTGAAATATACTGAAAAAATAAATTGTATTAATGATTTAAAATTAAAATTAAAAAAAAGGAAACTACAAATTTTTTTACGTTCAACTGAAAATTGTTGTAACTCTTTGGCGAAATTTTCTGATACTTCATCTTTTGTGTTTTTTATAGATTTTATTCTGAAATATGATTGAAATTAGATATTTTTCAATTTGATATCATATTGCGATTATCAAAATTTTTACCTATTTATGAAAATGTTGGTTATTTCTTCAATTTGAGAAATGTAAGCGTTTGCGACATCATTCGAAAAAACCGTATTATAAATATTAGGACTACATTTGGTCCAATCTTCTGCTTCCCTTTATGAATAAAAAAAAAATTAATATATCCTTAAAAATACATTTTACATAAAAATAAAAACACTCACACGTCGAGAACACCGCGAAATTTTTCAAAGAAATCTTTTTTCAGCTCGTACTTATAATAATGAATCGATTTCAAAAAGGGCCTGAAAATTCAATTTCAATATAATTTAAAGAGTTTTATATGTAATTTTTTTAAAATGATTAGTTTATACCGATCAATTTCATATTTTAAAACTTTCTCAACATCATTGACATCGAATAAAAAAATAATATCATGTTCATCTGCCAATTCAGGAAATTTAACAATATCTCCATATTCACGATTCATATGTTCCATTGATTTGTGCAAAGCCGCTGAATCGATCGTACCTTTATAAAAAATATATATTTATTAAATTTAACAATATTTTGAATGGTTCCACAAATGTTCACTGCTAAAAATTTCGTAGAATGAATGTTGACCACCGATAATTGACCCCCAAAGTTTTACCCCCCATAATTTTCACCCCGAAAGGTTTTCATCCCGTATCTGTTTCATTTTGCATCGTTTTCACCCCCTATTTTTCGTCTTCGGATATTAATTCACAACACTGATATTCAAAAATTCATCATTCAACTTTTAAAAATCGTCAATTTTATGAAAAAAATCTGTAAATGAAGTTTTGAGAACGTTTAATCGAAAATTTATGTAAAAACAATACGGGGGGAATTATGAGAGAAGAAGTTTGGAGAGAAACATTTCGGGGGGGAACATTCGTTCTATGAATTTTCTGGTATTAAACATTCCTGACACTATTTTTTAATAAACACTCACCAACAACAGGAATTCCTCTCCATTTATTTCCAAAAATAGGCAAAGGCTTCACAGTTGGAATCGAATCGTAAGAACGAGCTTTGTTCCATTCAGTCTGATCGCAAAATGATCTTTTGATTGTATTGAAATTGTTGGTCTTCGCTTCTTTCAGTAAAGCGCAACATTTTTCGATGATTTTTCTAGTGATCATCGCAATATGATACAAATTCGGTTAAGCAATGTTGTCGGAAACGAGAACAGTTTCACACTGGGCCAGATCGACCCAATATCCGGAATAAATACGTAATTGTGGGCAGCAGTGAAGAACGAAAACCCGTTATGAAATGCCGTACATCGGATCTACAGCTGAATGTTTGCTAAAAGGTTCGTGAAACTCGTTTTTGTTAAAAAGAAGATGTCCTTCGTAAGATTTTCGATGTTTGTACTTTCCATAAATATACATTTTTTTCAAATTTGTGAAAATATTTTATTTTCCATATAATATTTAAATTAGTTTAGATTGATCTCATATTATTTCGTTATTACTTTGGACTCGTATTTATTTTTAAGTTAGTACTTATAGCTTTCACTCGTTAATCGATTCAGGCGTTCTTCAGATTTCATACTTGCGAACGTATAATTGAAAAAAAAACATATTTCAACCTTTTCAAAAAATTTATTCATTGAGTATAAGATCTTAGCTTATTATTAAAAAACATATACAATCATTAAAATTTAAAAAATAATGATATCATTCATTTTAATCTGAGGATATGCATTTAAAAACTTATTATTTTGAAATTTTCCATAAAAGTTACGAGGGAAATTTTTTAAAGTTTTATCAAAATATTATTATCGGGTTTAGAATCATATATCAGTATCAGCTATTTTGAAATGATTATCATTAGATAGACATAATTGGTCTTGGAAGATGATACATTTTTTATGATTTAGAACAAATCAAAATCCGCACGAGTTGGAGAATTTGAAATAAAAAAACTCTGGTGGTGTAAGTGTCTCTCGTTTATTGGCTGAAGCCTCTTTTCTCATATTTATGCACAAAATCACATGTTCATGTACTATCATATACTATTCATATCATATACTATTTCAATTTTTGATAAAAATTCTAATGTAAGGCTGTAAACTTTAAATATTATACAATAGTGCCAAAATCATAACAGTGATACAATACAAAATAATGACATGAAATAAAGAAAAAAATATTGAAATGAAAATAATAATATTAACCAAGAATTTTCAACAATAAATTCACATAGAGGTCTCTAATAAATTGATAATTTAAAATTAAATAAGTAAATAATAAAATAGACACATTATTAACATAATAGATGCTTAGCATAAAAGATAATTAAGATAGTACAAAAACAACCAACACAATAGATATGGAAAAAGACAATGCATAAATCTAGTGAAATTAAAAAGTTTAAAATTTAAAAAATAGTTGAAAAATTAAAGGGATTGTTTATAAAAATATCACATTATGAAAAACTTGATGTAAATTTAAAAAAGAATTACATTTTGTAATCCTCCAATGTATGGTATCTCTTGAAACAAACTCCAGGGTGTAAATTTGGTTTGTTAGAGCATGTCTCACAAAAATATACTGTCTCGCGTCTTTCACCTGCGATATTCCGTTTAGAACAAACCATGCAATCTTTTTTTTTCCCGTTTTCTATGAAATGTATTTTATCACAGAGCCTTTCTTCCATATCCATCATTGAAGTTCTTCCCCGAGTTAATGACCCTTCTTTGAAATTGCCTACCAATTGATACACAAGAGTAGAAACGAAATCAAAGTGTGACATCGGCATTTTATTCTTATTAGATATTACTTCTTTGTAGATGATGTAAGCATTTATCGAGCAAACTTCTACACCCCAAAAAAATAATTTCCTCCACCATTTACAAGATCCCTTCAAGATGCAATACGACGACGCGAGTTGATCAGCTCTATCTATTCCTTTCATATTCTTAAAACATTTAACTATAACTTTAGGTTTTGATATTGTGTTAACTGTTCCATCACTATTTCTTTTTGCTATTTCACAATTGCCTGTTGTATTATTTGATGTTATGATCGTAACAATTTGATGATCTTTCCAAGCCATTAGCATCAAATTATTCGATCGATATGCTAATGTTTTGGTCGAATCAAAATTGGAGAATTAATACATTCAGGCAAATTTTTTCTATTAATTGTACCAGTGAAATGACATTTTAATTTGAACAGTTCACTCGCCAACGGTAAACTACTATAATACTTATTACAATAAATATGATATCCTTCTGCATTTGGAAGTTTATTCAAAAGACTATTGTATAAATGAAGGACAATTCTAGAACTAATTGGTAATTCGGGTCTTAAAAGTTTTTCAGTCGTTACGTTACCGTAATAAGGTAAAATCGAATATATGTAACCATTGCTTGAATCTGCCATTACGTATATCCTAATTCCCCATTTTGTCGGTTTATTTTTGTTGTAAGTAACAAAACTGATCTTTCCTTTATGTTTTATTACCGATTCGTCGACACATATATTTTCTCTCGGAATATAATAATTTTGAAACTTAGACTCTATATATGATAAAAAATTGTTCATTTTTTGATTTTTGGTTTCAGGTGTTTGAATTAACAGATTTTCATTTAAACGGAGCATAGAGAAGATTTGTAAAAATCTGTCCTTTCTAAATGTTTTAGTGAAAAATGAGTTTTGGTAATTGAAATTTTGGGACCAATACTGTAGTTTATTATCCATGGGAAATAATCCCATATTCAACACTACTCCGATAAATGCGGAGATCTCTTTAAAATTGACCGGTTTCCATTTTCGCCAAGTCGATCTTGGGGCTAAATTTAAAGAGGATATTTTATTGTCTGCGTACTTGTTTGTTTCGAAAACAATATTTTTGATTAATTCGTCTGTAAAAAAAAGTTTGAAAAAATCTATCGGTTCTGTGGCTAATTGAGGCGCTTTAGGGCCTGTAGATGGTGTTCCAGATTTAAACAGTATATTTGGAGGAGGAGAATCGTTTTGCGTTACATTATGCCAGGTTCCAAATACATTTTCTTCAAGAATTTTATTTTCACTAATCTCGCCTGAAAATGACGATCGATGAACACGCCTTTTTTTCACTAGTGGGGAATCACTTCCAATGTCACTATTGTCATCAGTTTCAAGATCGTCCCCATCGTCATCGTCAGTAAGCACGTGATCCATATCAAATTCATCGTCACTACTTTCAAAATCTGCCATTTTTCATATAAATTTTGAAAAAAGATATGCAAATTAAGAAATATGATTTTATAGGTTTTGTTATATACTATATTTCTCTACCGGTATTTTTCAAGCATTATGCAATTACGACGTAATCGATTAGATGTATCATAAAATAGGAAATCCAATGGCAATCTGCAACGGTGTTGAAGACCTGGAAAGGAGTGAATTCAAATTTATTTTAACGAATCGACATTGGAATAATTCTTTGAAATTTATTCTATCGATGTAACTTTATATGATTTACATGCCGTACTTTATTTGAATAGGAAGTGATATATATTCAATTCAATTAAGTTTATGTACTTATATTGGATATAATAAAAAGATTGCAAATTATTTTAAATCATATCTTTACCATATATGAATGTACAAAGTTTTTGTCTTTTTCTTGTCTCTGCTTGTTGTCTTGTCATTCAATTCCATTAATAGTTACAGGATGGACTTTATTGCATTTTTTTGAAGAGCATTCATCAATATTTTTAAAATGCCAACAATTAGAAGTAAGGCTTTATACTTTTCAGCAGAATGTTATTGTTTTTCAGACGAGTAAAACTTAAAGCGGTTATACGAGACAAATGTCATCTAGTACACACAGAGCCGTAGCAATGTTTTCGGCGCCCTTGGCAAATATAAAATTTGGCGCCCTCCTGTCAGGGCTACGAACCGTATTTTTTTTCGTTCCAGTTTTTGGTTACGGTTCAACAAAAAAATATATTTAGGTTCAGTTGCGGTTTTCGGTTCAGCTCCAAGTTTTCAAAAAAAAAAAACCGACTTTTGAAAACGTGAGCGCTTGGAATTTTGAATCATGTGCGCTTAGAACCAAGGGTTTTTAGGTGACGAGTAATCGAAGGGGAAGCCTACTATTCCGCCTTTTATATGCATTCACTCTATGTCAGCTTCTTGAGCGTAAATGGTGAAACAGTGAACAATTAATAAAATATGTGCACTAGTATCGGTGTGCGTCAGAGTCATGTGCACTAGCGTCGTATACGCTACTGTCATTTACGCCGATGTAAATGATGTAATTACAGTTCGAACCAAAATGTATCATAGGTATTTAGATATGCTCGATAATATGTTTTATTTTTCGACCACATACCAACTGTCACATTCATGTGGTCACCTTCACACGTTGAGTGTATCAGTCATTTTTTAAACATCAAACCGCGAAAATTATCAATTTGTGACATTTAAAATCCAAAATGGGAAAGTCGTCGAAAGATAAACGAGACATATACTATCGTCTCGCCAAAGAAGAAGGTTGGAGAGCTCGGAGTGCCTTCAAATTGCTGCAAATCGACGAAGAATTCGACATATTCAAAGACGTCACGAGAGCCGTGGACCTCTGCGCCGCTCCTGGAAGTTGGAGTCAAGTCCTTTCCAAAAAACTCCGTGACAAACCCGATTATAAGATAGTTGCAGTCGATCTGCAAGCCATGGCTCCGTTACCAGGAGTCATCCAACACCAGGGCGATATCACCAAAATAGAAACTGCCCGAAATATCATATCAGAATTCAACGGCAGTTCAGCAGATCTAGTTGTGTGTGACGGAGCCCCCGACGTCACAGGTCTACACGACATCGACGAATACATTCAATCTCAACTGTTACTAGCGGCTCTAAACATAACGACTCATATTTTGAAAACTGGCGGAGTATTCATCGCTAAAATATTCCGCGGCAAAGACATCACCTTATTGTATTCTCAGTTGAAGATATTTTTTAAAATCGTATGTGTAACAAAGCCTTTAAGTTCGAGAAATTCTAGTATAGAAGCGTTCGTTGTGTGCAAAGATTATAATCCTCCGAAAGAATATGTTCCTAACATGATCAATCCACTTTTGGATCATCAATATTGTGATTTCAATCAGTTAGTGGGTCCGAATCGATTAATTGTGCCGTTTAATGCTTGTGGTGATTTGAGTGCGTACGATTCTGATACTACCTTTTCTTTGAATATACCTGAATTGGGAGAATACATTCATAGGAAACCCGTTCAAAATCCGATTGCACCTCCGTATGAAGAAGTGATCAAATTAACAAAAAATATGCAACTCAAAAAAAGTGGGGTTTCTTTACAAGTGGTTGATAGTGAAAATGAAAAAGCTTCAACGAGTGATATTTGAGTTAGTTTTAATCTTAAAATATGAATAGTATAAATATTTTTTTTTAACGATAACTTTTTCTTATTATAAAACTTTTTATTAATAAACATATTTAAAATAACTAATGCTTATTTTTCAATATTATATTTAATTCTTATAAATATATCACATAGATAAAGGTGTTCTGTTGTACTTGTTTCTAGTAATCCACATATAATTTGGATTTTGAAAATACTTTTCAATTTGTCGAAGACTTATGTCTTTAGTTTCCGGTAGGAATAAATAAACGAAGATTGTACCAAGGAGAGAAGATATTCCGAATATCATAAATATTCCCGAGATCCCAACATTATTTTTCATTACAGGATACGCTTTTGTAAACAAAAACAATATAATGTTGAAGATCATGAAAATGTATCCTCCGCACATTCCCCTGATATTGGCTGGTAACAATTCTCCCACCATTAAACTTGGTAACATTAAAAACCCTAAAGTGTTTGCTGCTATATAAACTAACAAACACATTCCTTTTATCCAAAAATCTGCATCTGTCGTTTCTTTACCTTCATTCACAAACATGTAAATACTAAGAACAAGAGTAGCGGCTGTTGAAAAAACGCCAGATATGAGAGACAAGGTTCTTCGATTCAAATAAAATACTAAAAAACACCCGATTATACTAAATACGAGTCGTATCACTGCAGTATAAATAGCCGCCATTAAACTATCCAGATCTTTTCCTGCTACCTCTTTGATTATATCTACTGCGTAAAATATTATAAAGTAAGTTCCCGCCAATATTTGAAACAAATTGAACGTATTTATCATCAACAAAGGTTTGAGATTTGCAGTCTGCATTATTGTTGAAAAGAACGAACTGTTTGTATCTTCTGTTCTTTCTATACCGTTTGCTGTTAAAATATGATGAAATTCTCTTTTTGCCTGAAAGTAAAATCTGTTCAATCTCTTATAAAGATTTATAGCACACATAATGTTGTACTTACATGATCTCCGTCTCCTCTTAACCATTTTATTGCTGAATCTGCTTGTGTTAATTTTGAATTTCTCACTAACCAATCAGGAGATTCGGGTGTTTGAGAAAAAATTATCCATGATAAAATTGGCAATATAACTCCTGACGCTGCTACCCATCGCCAATAAATATTTCCCAACGAGTACACAAATAGAATACCTATTGAATAACTAACAAAAGGTGCTCCAATGAGTAAACCTCTTAATCGTGGATCAGATATTTCTCCGAGGTAAACCTGAAATGAATGAAAAAGTTTATTATCACACAAAGTAAACATACATACAAATTAACTAAATTAATTAAACTATTAGTTTACTTTGTATTATGTAGAAAGTAAATTGATAGTTTTATTGAAAGTTTATTTACCTGACTAGTGGCAGCTAATATTCCGACTCCAAACCCACATAATATTCTACCTAAAAATACCATTGATAAATGTGGCGCTGATGCTAATACTATCCATCCAGCTACCACTGAAGGTATACAAATTTGTAATGCACGTTTTCTTCCCCATCTGTCCATAATAGGACCGGCTGAAAACGCACCTACTGGGGAAGCTGCTGAGTGAATGCTAGCTAAATAGAAAATAAATTAAATATAGTTTTCAAAAATATGATTTTAAAAATTCAATTAAAAAAATTACCTATCCACGATCCTAACTCTATATCGACGTGCATTGTGGAATTTTCATTATAAAGTTGAGGTAGCAATACTGCTGAAAATCCAATCGGCTGACCGGCAGCAGCTGATAAAATTAACACAGCAAATGCTGCTATACACTAAAATTTAATATGATCAGTTAGAATTTAACAATGATTGTTATCAATGAATATTTGTGCTGTAAAGGTGTATTCCTAAAATTTTTTTTCATTTATAAATTAAGTAATCATCAATCATATAATACTATTCCAAATACTTTTCATCTTTTTGTTTTTGTGAAAAGTCAGCATAATTTATATATTCTTGATTGATTAGTTTTTATTTCCATACTTGCATTGGGACATTTATTATTATATATTTTTCCACTATCCAGGCTAATATAATATAATAGATTGAAATTTTAATTATTTTTTATACCTGATGCAAAATTCCACTGTTGGTCGATGAAAATTTATCCGATTGTGGTGGTAAAGTTGATAACGACCCAAGGGCACTTAAAAAATCTCTTAAAGATTCTTTTCGTTTTGATTTATTATCTGAACGTTCTTTGACTATTTGAATGCTTTTTTCAGCAACTGAAAGCATTTTTTCTTCCCTGAAAAAAATAATTAACGTCATTAACAATACTTATATGACATAAATACCCGAATTTCGCGAAAAAAATATGAACGAGTCGAAAATGATTACACATATTATAAAATGATTATTTATATTGTGATCGTAAAATAGATATTTAGTTTGTGCTGAAAAAATTATTATGATTTTGAACTTTGGTCATCAGGATTAATATACAGGACAAACGCTATGTTGATAATTCGGTCAACTTAATTATATGGAACTCACATATAATTGAGTTGGTATTCATCATTATTATTATAATATTCATTATCATGGTTATTCCTAAATGTTCATCAATGTCAAATCAAATTTTCCGATTGGGTTCAGAAAAAACGAAACATTACATTGAAATATCTCGTAAAATAAATTTACAACATACGTTATTTTTAAATTTTCCACAATTTGAATAATATGGCAACAATTTTTCGAAAAAACGACCATGAACTCCAAATAATTTTCACGGTAACAACACAACAAATATAACAAGTCAAACCTTGAGTTAGATATAAATTGAAGTACTATTACTGTACGATCTCACGCGAACTCAACATAAGCAATTGTCATTGTATTTTAAATATTCAATTGAAAAACTCACATGATGGATTGGGAAATATGTCTTCGCGTCACAACAATCAGTCACACATTAAATCAAAACTGAAGAGCATTATTTATCGAAAAAAACCTCTCCCCACCTCAACTCGAAAACGGCAGAAGACCATGGAGACAATGTATCCGAATTTACACAGGAAATCTTCCGCCTTTGCAATAGAAAACGAGCAAAGACAGGGACCACAACTCTGGAGATTGCAATTTAATCTCGGGATTAGAAAAATACCTTTTTCAAATCATAATTTGCAGCAATGTTAGAGATTGCAGGGGAAAATTATGATAATGTACTATTTTCCTATATCTAGGATTTTTCGAAAAGGGAGGAAAAACATAACTTTTTATATGTATGCGATACAAATATTTTGTCGTTTTTTTTATTTAAAATATAATATTGGGTTAATGCAAAAATTTCATCGTATTTTGAAATCAACCTGATGCAATGTAGATATCGCACTTTTTTATCGGTCAACTCCTATCTTCAGCATGATCTCTCTGATATTTTGACGTGATTCGGCATTAATTATGACCAGTTACATGTCATCTTCAATTTTCAAAATCCGCTCAGTTCGGTCAATGGTTTATCAGTTAATGAAAAATCCCCAGATCTGAACTTTGAAAACCACAATTGACAATGAGTAATTCTAACTTTAATTGCATCTCTACTGAACACATCATATGTATTTTTAGTTGCCGCAGTCACGTTATTATTTTTATAAAATTTGTACAGTGAAAAATGTCATAAATTTTATTATTATTTAAGTACTACATATATAAGTATTATCCAAAAAATTCTACGGGCTGTTAATTGTTCACTGGCTACACCAAAACTTAACAAATAAGTACATACCGAAAAGAAGGATCATCCACATAATAGAATAAAATTTCTAGTCCTAGGCCCGATTTCAGGATGTGGGGACAGAAAAAAGGAGAAAAATATTTAGCCATCGAAAAAATAACAAAAAAACTCACATGTTGACCTAATTAATATTCGAATATCGTTTCCAATAAAAATTTCAAAAGGTTTCGACTTTGTTAGTCCCGGGATTTCGGGATTCGAAGGTGTATCGTAGTTTCGTGATATTCCATGATATTGATATGCTGCACATCTTCAAATTGACCGATGAACTTTGTTGAAGAGTCAATTGAATGTGATAGAAGACAACGATGTGCATTAGTTTGTCCACGCTGTTCAATTGAAAGCGCGGGAAAATGTATTCGTGTTTAAATGAACGGTTGCTAAGTCGCCTATTCCAACGTGCTGGACGTTAATTTGTTTGATTGGGTACAAATTTTTTGTTCGAGTACAAAACTTTATTCTCTTTTTTTTTTTGAAAGACGGGTGACGTTTATTTTGAGAAACATCAGCGTTATCAACATAGTTTAATCATAAAGTTTAAGATGTCGCTTCCATAAATTATATTTCATGTTTATTGTATGTATGTGTATCATTGGTAATTCGTTCGTTCAAAAAGTAATATCTATATAAAAAATCAGTTGTACAAAATTTAATTAACTTCAGTCGAGAACTGACGTAGAAAAATCAGATTTTTAAAAATCGATAAGTTTGATTGATCAACTTTTGAAACTGAACGATTCAGATAATCGATTCGATGTCTAATATTTGGAATTCGGTTCCAATATATTATTTTTATTTATTTAATTGACAAAATAATGCGTATTTGTCGTTTAATAATTTATACAAAAAATAATTTAGACAATTTGAATACTTTAGAGCTTTATAGTGAAGAGCCGTATTATATTTTATATTCTTTTTTAATCTTATCGATAATATCAATAACAGAAACTGTAATAAATATTTATTAAAATACGACGTGATTTTGTATTAAATTACGCGTTGACAGTGATTTTAATGGGTTTATACATATACAGTAAATATTGTAAACTTACGAAATATTTCATGGTTACTGCTTATGTTTATCAATTTGAATACATAAACATCTTTAAATAATCAACAATAAAAAAAAAATTTAAATATTCATTTGACGATAAAACGCGGGATTTTCTGCTTATTTATTATTGTTTATTTGTGTAATTTGTGATATTATCATCGAAAACGTATAGAATTTCATAAAAATTCGATAATTAACTTGTTATATTTTGAAAAAATATTCTAAACCTGAAACGAAAACGAGTTACACAGAACTAATCTTTGAGTATCTATCGTTTGCAACTTTCTATTAACGTTCCTAAACTCAAACAACTTTCTATTCGCAAAATTCAATTGGCAATTGTGAATTAATCAAAGATAAATATATTTAAAACAAATAATTTATCAATTATTTAATACTACTGATAATGATAACATCAAAATACACGATAGATAGTTGACGATCTGTTTTATAACGCAATACGAAATGTAATGACTGGCAATAATTTTTATTGTTTTATTTGATGAAATTTTTTATATACGACATAGCAGTGAACATCAATCATCTGATTAATTAACAGGAAATGTAAAGATAACAATTAAATAATTCATGATAATTAAATTGACAAGGAAAATCAAACAAGTTGAAAATAAAAGTTGGACATATTCCATTTGTAATAATAATAATGAATCGTTTATATAATAAGTACAATGAAGTTGTGAAATCTGTTCAAGTGTATGATTTACTTGCCAGAAATTTATCCCTGATCTGAAATCGTTATTACAAGTACTAATACGACTGATACGTCTTTGAAAATTAAACGTTAACGATATTCATAAAAATTTGCATATCGAAATCACTGCTTGTGTATAAACAACCAGTCATCACTTCCAATACAAACATATAATAATGAAGAACTATATACGAAATATACTATAAACTATATATGAAAAAAAAAAACTATACATGAAATTTTCGCGAACATCGAAAATAGAACAGCATACTCACACAGACATATCCCTGTCGGACGTCATATTAACTCGTAGAAATTTCAGCAATAATCCAAATTACGGGTCTTATCTCGTTTCAGCACAAAAACGGCTTCCACCTTCCATGCGATTTCCACACGAAACGTGGAAGAGATATTAACTTTTCATTCGCGGTCAAAATGGCGAGCTGGTGACATGGCGCATGATCGCTGTTAAACTGAACGCAAATTGCTCGATCGCCACTTTTGGAATAAAAAAATGGAGATAAAAGGAAATGTTGAATCAATGAATATTAATGTTTTGAATCGCTGTACAAATAATAGTGATTAGTTTCAGAGTGGTTTTTTATGTATTGAAAAGATAAAGGTTTTCAACAGATGTCTCTTTGTTTGGTACATTGAGGATTTGCACTGGATTTTGGTTTTTGTTTCGTTGAATCAATTATTTGACGTATGGTATTGTTAAAATATCGATGTTTAGTTGTTGTGTGTTGATTTGAAGTATGCTGATTATTGAAATATCTAAGAAAATTTGTCAACGTAGATTATAGAATTGTTGTTAAAATTAATGACGTTATATAATAAATCAATGCAGATATAGCAAATTATAAAACAAAAATATACAATTATTATGTTTCCGATAAGAAATAAAATTAAAATGATGAAATATTTATCATATCATTTAACTATTCTATGAAATCATTATAATGAAATTGTTTTGTTTTGAAATTTTGGCTTTCTCTTTTAAGTTTGAATGAATGAAAGCTTGAATAAATAAAAAAAATTGTTGTAATAAATTTTATTAAAGAATTATATAAAAGTATACAAAAACACACGAGATTAATCGATAATGATATGTGACGATTGCTGTGATGTCGAGGATGACGATTGCGCTGGTAAAGATGCACATCCTGGACATACATGCAAGCTTTCGTGTACAAACAAGTCGCAATCACTACAGAAATACCGGAAACATAATCCACATTGATAAACCTAAAACATACGACAAAAAAATGAACATTAAAACAGTATGAGATCAACTATTTTAATGAAAATCATAGAACTTACAAATTTTTCATTATCTTCAAATTCTCTAACACAAGCATAACAGTAATTTATCTGTTTTTGATAGGGTAACTCGTGATATGGGTCTACTGGGAAAAGGTGGTGATAAGACCTGAAAACATGAAAATAGATTATGTCTAGTTTTAATGAATAACAATGTTAAAATTTTATCATAATATAATATACCTAGCTAGATGAGGCGCTGATGCTAAAGTGAGTTCGCATGTTCGACATTGTGCAGGAAGTTCACAATATCTACTTCGACATTGAGGGCAAAGATGCCCACCGGATGAAACTTTACTCGGTTCTTCAGAATCTTCTAAATGGCTGTGATGATGATGATGATGAAAAACATTAGTATTATTTAATAGGAATATTTATTTACAATCACAAAAAACTTACCACATGCAAATTGTAAGAAGAGGGTCTTTAGAATCATCATCTTCACCACCGGGTTGAATTGGTCCAGAATGCGGGAAACCCATTTTGACTAAACAAGCAGGAGCAGTTCGAGAATTTGCGGGAGGAGGAACATGAGCCAATAGTTGGGAACGATAATGACAATCGTCCAGGATTACCTGATTAAAAATACATATTAATCAATCGGAATAACAATTATAATAAAAAGAGAACATATGAATACCCCATATGTTCCACCGGTTTCTTGACAAAGTTGTTTGCAAACTCTGACTTCTGCAGCGAGTCCTATAACTGAACAGCGAACGCCTTCAGTTTTTAATGTCTACAGAAAAATAAATTGTTGTAGATTAGTTAATCGAGAAATTAATATGATAAATTACATATGTATAAAAAAATACCTGTATTGTTTGATGAATATCTGTAGGATCGCAAGTAGTGAGACTAGCACTTAAAATAAGAATTTCTCTACAAGCGTGCATCGGTAATGTTTTTAGTTGTCTTAAACACATTTCCAAAGCGTTTTGTATAGACGGTTCACCAATCAAAGGGCAATCATTCAAACTAAAATAAACATTTAAATAATTAAGATTATCTACAAAAAATATGTTGAATTATAATGATAATATGAACCTTTGTAGCACTCGTACATGCCGACGAGAATTACCACCGAGAGGACTTATCCTTTCAGCTCTCTTATTTTTCATCGCGATTATACCTAATTGACTAAGAGGATTCTGATCTAGGAGTTCTTCTATAAATGCTTCTAATAACTGAAAAATCATACAAAATAAACAAACGCCCAAGTTTCATTAAAAACATGAAAACATCACAACTCACTTTTAAAGTACACAAAAATCTTGTAGGTTTCAGATCTTGAATAGACATGGCATCGGATGCGTCGATAACCAAATAAATATACCTCATCATCCCCAATCGTGGTCTACCCTTTCGAAGAGCCAATCTTTTTCTTTTTTCGCGCTGAACGATATCAGCCACTGAGGCTTCGAGGAGTCCATCGTCATCTTCTTTGATAGCCTCCCTGAAGGATGTAATGTAAATATTAGAATTAATTATCACAAAATATATAGAAAACGAGTGATTGCAATCAGACGAACCAAGTTTTCTCGTATCCTGTCTCCCAACGGTATCCAGCAGGTTCTTCGTCTGCCATAATTCAAATTAAGCGCGACCGCTACTTATAACCTCAAAACAAATGTCAATGTAAACGTCAGTTTGGTGTTTGACTGTAATGTTATAAAGTGCGGCCATGATTGAATGTGACCTTTGAATAACGGTGACCAGACGTTCACCCAAACAATACTAAAAACTAGAACATAATGACAGCAGCACACACGGCACGGTTTAGGATAATTGGAGGACTACGTGATGGTTAAATGATCGAATTAATGCTTTTTAATTTATTTTAATCATGCTATTTCGAAAATCGTGTTCTACGTTCGATGTTGTAGGGTTGTGTGTGCTGGTGTCGTTTGAGTAAACGTCTGGGAATCGTAAAAATGATTGAAAATACCGCGTTTCTCAGAAAATAAGAACCGGTCTTATTTTAATTGTGTGTACGAAGATTGTTCCCGTGTAAAAGGATTTTTTTAAATCCATGTTCTTGTTAGTGAGCAATTCTAAGTATTCCTAATAAATTATGAAATTTTTCGAAAATATATGACATTTTCTAATTGCCAAGTTTCCCAATCCCTTTTTTGAAAATATGTGTTGTCAAAAAGGGATTTCTCAATCTTGAGAATTCACAATCACTAGCCCCAATTTTCATATTCAGCAACATTTTTTCTTCAATATTTTTTACTAGGCCTTGTTTTCAAGGGAGGGATTATATTAAAAATATCTTCGAAAACATAATAGGGCTTATTTTAGAAGTAGGTCATTCGGAAAAAAACACGTATTAATTCATTATATTCTTATCATTTTAAGAGTAATCATAAAATAGTATTGAGAATTGAACAGTATTATTTTATAATATGAATGTGCAATGAAAAAATCTAATTGTAAACTATTGTCATCAAAAAAAGAAGAGTTGGAAAATTTATGACAAAATTTACATAATCATAATAAATTTACAGAAACAGCGAAAACCATCGTATTCCACAAACTCAAAGTCAACATTTTGATTGCGTGTTATAAATATGGATGTATGAGATTTCTATAAAAATAAATAAATCAATAAAGTTTAACATTGAATACAATACAAATAATTACACATCTAATTTATAATTTATTATGTTTTATAAATGGAAAATTATTTAATACAGACGTAAAAAACAATAATTTTCAACTAACACAAAATTGATAAGATTACATTTTCTTCGCTTACATTCGAAGAAAATATTTTATTTATTCAATTGTCAAAGATAAACAGAAGCACATGTAGAAAGTACTAACATATTGTGATAACCGTACATTCAACGCTATAACAATCCTCAAAAGAACCGCGAAAACAATTTCAAACATAATCCCCTCCCACAAATCGATCATGCTCGACAATCTGACAATCTTCAATTTTCGATGCGACTTCTTCCCGCCACACTGCCGTCATTTCAAACGTCAATCACACAACTTCAACCATTTCCCATTGCATATTCGAAAATTGAAACGAAACCCGCTCCGACCCTATTTTTCGAAAACGCCTACATTGTCTCGATGCGAATATTTCGCCGACAAACATCGACATTTCCCGGGACTGCGTATCGACCCGCCCATAGGCGAGGGGGCGAGCACAGATGCGCGGGGAGGGGAGGGCCGCAGCCTGTCGGTCTTATTTATATTCGCAGGTCTGGGACTCGATTCGATACTAGCGCGATATACGATTATTTAATAATTAAAATGCAATATCGTAATTGAACTTTATGAATTGTAGTATTGTATGTTTCGTAATTACGCGATATAGTATATGTTTGATGATGTTATGATAACGTTGCGAGTAAATATGGTTGATTTTTTTGTCGTTTTGATTAAAATCGATAACTCGATGAAAAGTCAGTAAATAACATGGGAATACATTTTGTGCATTTTATCAAGTTTTGCTATAAGAAATAATATGTTTTTTTTTAAATTAACAGTTGTAGTAGTTTTGTAATCAATAGAAATTGGATTCAAAATGCATTTCGATAAATAATGATTTACATTAAAATCGATATTTGTATATTATAATCGGTTTTGGTTGACTGATTACAGAAATAATTTTGTTACAAAATCGCATGTGCGTATCAAGTACAATTTATTAGTTAGATTATTGTGATCCGAAAACAATGCTGAATGTGATATTTTTAGAAATTTATAAATTTTGTATCGTTATCAAGAGTAAATATGAAAAATGATTTTGATGTAGGAAATATCTGAAGAAAATGCATTTCAAAATGATTTCGAAAATAATATCGATTCGAATACGTAAATGATTTTTTTTCTCCAGTTTTCAATAATAACGTGTATAGAGTCTATCACAATGTCGAAGAGAACTGTTGGTATGCCCGTCGCACACATGTGACAGCGCATAGAATTTTATTATTTAAATTTCACACAAAACACATAAAAAACGACAAAACACACCACATTTACAATCGCGACGACAACAAAAATTAATTAACGCCCGACAAACAACTAAACATTCACCCGAATCTATAATTTAGCACGAAACTATCATATACAACAATATCGATGCATCATAAAAACGCACATCGAATCCGAAGATTTCACCGCAAACGCCAAAAACGAAAACATCCATCAACAACAAAGCGAACATCGAACCAACGCCGCGAAGACCTACGCGTGGTCAACGCGTCGACATTATTCCGCATCGTGTGCGACGGGTGTCTACATTTATTGCGTCGACGTTTTTTGCATGTAGCCGTTTCGATTAGGCGTCGCCGTCCGGTTCGTTCCGCTGTCGATGACGCGCCGGCCGAGTTCGACCCGGGCGGCCGCGATTGGTCGAACTTGGACCCGCTCGTTCGTGATTGGTCGGCGAGCGGCGTGCGTTCAGATCGTATATAGCCGCCGCACTCGTTCGGCGAGCGGCGCGCACGCTTCTTCTTTTTTTTCCTTGGCGTACGTTCGCAGTGTTACAACCAAGAGGGGTAGTTGGTACGTTGTTTTTGGCGTAAGATTTGAAATTTTCGCGGGAATATCGATTCGGGGGTTCGTCGGGGGGCGGAGCGCCCGGGGGCGAAGCCTCGGCGGGTGACGCTTCGTCGTTTGGCGGTTGACGCTCTCGCTGTCTAGCCGTCTAGCCGGCGGCTTTTGGTATTTCGATGTACCGTTTTGGATTTTGGTTTGTTTTCGTGTTTGGATTGCCCTCGTGACCTTGTCGCTTTTGTTTTTGCGCATGTTCGTTTTGGCGGGAAACTCGGTAAACGTCATCGGTCAAATTGTGAGGGCTTTAATGACGGGCATAAAAAGTTGATTTGTAACCAGCCTTTGGTAATCCTGAATTTTAGGTGTATAAATTGTTTATTGTCAAATTTGTATTTTGATAAGAATTAAAATGCATTTTAAGTGCTTACATTTTTTTTTTAACAAATTTCACGCATATTTTGGAGGTTATTTTCAATCATGTTTTAACAAGTCAATATTTTGTACAAAAACAACTTTTGCCTTATGAACTGTCAGCATGTGCTAATTTGTACAATCTAAGAAAAAAATTATTTGTAAACATTGAACATAAATGCACTCGAGCACAAACTACACACGAAAGTCTTTAACAAACCTAATTTACGAACTCGTAATCTTAAAATATTACACATGAGATACATAACGAGATTTAATTTAAAGCACCTATAATTCATTTTGGTCTATTAAAATGCAAATTTGTTAATTTACGCACCTATAATGCAAGATTACTCATTTCCATGAGTAAATTTTACATTCTTCAACATCATTCATTTGAATCATTTCAATATTGATATTATGGCTATAATTTTATATAAATATTTATTTTTTCAGAAATAAAAATGTCGGCAACAGAAGAGACAGAAGCTACTGTACAGGAAATGACTCCTGATCCCGAAGGATTGAAAAAAAATCCTGCTATAGTGAAAGGTATATTATCTTAAAAATAATTTTTTTTTAATATAATCGTTTCTATCCTTTGTCAATGATGATGACTTGTAAATTATCAATTTCAGAAGCCCTAGAACAAATCGGAGTGATGGACGTTCTCGTATGTGGACGATGCCATTCAGTTTTCCACTTCATCGAACAATTCACAGAACACAGAGATTCAGTCGCATGCTCCGGAAAGTCTCCAGTTAGAGATAGCGTAAGCGATATGCCTCTTTTACACAAAATCTTTTTATAAAACAATTTTTCCATGTTTATTATCGTTTCAGACCGAATCTAAACATCAAGTATGGGCGTTCATGTTGTGGAAGTGTTCGATGGTTTCGCCAGAAATCGGCAATAATCGTTCATGGAAATTATACCAACAATGGTGCAGGATGGACGAAGTGCAAAGAGGCGCTTGGATAACGGCGGGAAAAGCGGTCAAAACGTTCTCTAAATTTGCTCACACAAAAGTATTCATAATATTTTTATTGTGTTCGTTTTGCGATCGATTGATGATTTTTCACGTTTTAATTTTCTTATAACGAAGGTCGAAACAAAACCCAACAACGCGACGTCGCCTATTTATAGTTCTAAAAGTGATTTGTCCATGTCAATGATGACTCCGATGGCTCGTAAAAGAGGTAGGCCGTCCAGGAAAGATTTGGAGCAGAAGAATTCAATATTGAAAAAATCCCAACAGAAGGTATTGTTTAAACTCACCAAATCGAGTTGACAGTTTTTAGAAATACATCCTCTTTTTACACGGTGGATACATTTTAGAGACTACCGTGTAAAAAAATGTATGGTGGACATATAAGAAATTGGAGTTATCATTGATAAGTGTATTTTTATGGTACTTCCATCTCAATACATTTTATAAAAAATGTGGCATAATTTCGCTAGGCGAAATCATCAAAAAACATCATGATTTTTCATTCAATAACTATTGTAATTGTATACTGATTTAAACCTGATCTACCATTGTGTCAAAACAATACATGTTTTTTTACTTTTACATAATTTTAATATGAAAAAAGTGCATAAAAAAAATTATAGGTTATTTTCTGACCGTGTAAAAAGAGTTATGAGTGTAATTGTACTTTAATTGTTAGTAAAATTGATCTATAATAATTCAATTTTTCAGATTTTAATTCAATCTATTTTTAATAATCAGTATGCTGACTCGCTTTATTGTTTTGACATTTAATTGTACGATAACAGAATTCTTTATTATGTAGATGGATGATGAATTTCAACCTGTTACTACCAGTGAAAGTGACGATGATTCCAGTTTAATCAAAGAAGAAGAAAAGAAAGGTCGTATACGTACTAATTCGAAATTTGATTTGGAGGATGAATTAAAAATTAATGCTATTTCTAAAAAACTAGGCAGTTCCACTAGTATTACCAAGTCTCAGTTGAAGGTACATATTTTTGTTTTATAATATAACCTTAAAAGTTGTATCAAATTAATAATTTCAATTATTTTTTTAGTCCAAAATGAGTCCGTATGCGAATACGATCGCCGCCGTTCCTCCAGAAGGACGAATCGCTAAAAGAACAGAAAAGAAAGGAGGAGCAGAAGAATCTGTTAGTGAATATGTGGTTGAAAAGATTTTGGCGAAGAGATACAATATGCGGAAAAAACAACAAGAATATTTACTTAAATGGGAAGGTTATCCGCAGTAAGTTCATTAAATTGATCAGTATTATTTATTTTTACTATAATTATTTATATTTCGTTTCTATTTTCAGTGAACAAAATACTTGGGAACCTGTCGACAATATGAGTACGTGTAAGCATCTTTTGGACGCTTTCGAAAAGCAATTAGCTCGTCAAAAAGAAATCAAAGCAATAAGAGCAGCTCAGTTACAAACAAAGGTAGAAATTGAAGCTCAACCGACATTTACACCAACTGGGTATGTAATGTTTTTGATTTTTTTGAATTATGTGTTAATTTTACTTTTTTAATCGATTCGTTTTGTAGACGATTGCAACGCAATAGTAAAGCAAGAGCTATGGATCAAGTTAAGGCATGGTGCGGTGCTGAGATGCCTGCGGAGCGCAAGCACGGCTCGTTTTCTGATGATGAACAACCTACGAGTAAAAAAATTAAACGAGAGCAGGCTTCCAGCGGCGATGAAGTTGATTTCCCGAAGTCTCCTGCTTCTAAAGGTTAGGAAATATAATTTTAGTAGTTTCATTGATAGTTTTTTGTATTTTATGTTATTTGATTTGTTTTTAGGTGCGAGTTCACCTAATTTAAAATTATTGAAATTGTCAGGTGATCAAAAACAAGTAAATGGCAGCTCACCGAGTCGATTGACTGAAACTGAACTTGTAAAATCACTCGGAATCGGATCTAAGATGCCCCAAATCAAAGGTGTGATAAAAGTGGATCCAAAAGAAATGCCAAATCTTACTACAGGTAATTATTATAATAATTATTTATTTTTTATTGAAAGAATTTTCTTTGATAATAATATGTATTTTTTTTAAGGTGTCTATATAATGTCGAAAAATTCCGGAATCATGAGATTAGACTCTCCAGGGAAACTTGGTCCTGGATTAGATATTGATCAAGAGCTTTTTAGAAAACAAATTCTTGCTGCCAAACAAGCGTCTTTAAATAAGGTTATTTTTCTTTCGTAAATTCAACGTAAATTTTATTGAAAAATTATGTTAAAACAATTATTTTTTCACATTCTTATAGGCAAAGAAATCAACAAGTGGTACACAACAATTTATTGAAAAAACTGTCATCACTCCGAGCGGTCAAAAGATAATTCAGCGATCCATACATCGCGCACCTGTTTCCGGCGATGGCGCTTCATCCACAATATTAAATAAATTGAGTGTACAGGTAATTTCTTTTACTATTTTTTAATTTGATCTATACATGTTTCGTTTTGTATACTGAAATATTTTCCTTTTCAGGATCAAAATCTGTTGAAAAAAGTGGCCGCTGCCGCACGCAGAGGTGGACGAGGCGGTGGTACACAAATAATTCGTATCCGTGATAAATCGCAAACCGGCTTACCACCAGATAACTTTGTGAGATTCTCATGATAAAATTTAGATACATATTACATTGGAAAACGTTTAACTTGAAACTGACGGGACTGAAATTTTTTTTTGTGTTAAAAGGTTTATTATGTTAAACGATTTCCACTGTAACATATGATCGATTGTTTAACTTCAGATATATATTATCATATATTTTAACGTTAACTTTATATTTACAGGGAAACGAAACAGAAGAAGAGAGCTCGGACGATGATTACGTCACAGATCCCTTCCCTAAGGATCTTCCACCAATTCCACCGCCAAGTCCTGATCGTGAATTGACATTGTGTCCATTGAGCGGTAAGCGATTGGCAAGGGCTGAAGGGGAACCGACACCACCACCCACTCCTCCTCCACCCCCAACGCCGCCACCTCTCGAGGAACCTGCAGAAGTAGTTATGAAGCTCGAAATGAGTCCTGGAGGTACAACGGCATTAGTGGGAACCCAACAGCCATCTTTACCGCAACTTTTGGTCGATGATGAAGTAAGGAATCAATATATAAACGTTATTTAATTCAGTTTCTATTCATTATAATATATTTTATTTTTATCAGGGTGATGAAGGTGAAAATAAAGATATTAAAAAGTTATTCAGTGCCGACGACGTTGATGCTTTGTCTGGAAATGAACCGATTATGATTCAAGGAGAAGATGGAGTTCTCTATCAAGTAAATTCGATTATATTGTTTGATAAAATAATAGTGTACGAATGATTTACGAGATTGTATTAATTAGGTTGCGGGCAAAAATGAAGACGGGCACACACTTCTTGTCGCTGCTGGAGGAGGTGATGTAGAAGGGGGAATGCGAGAAGAAACAGAAGATGGCACTCAGTGTGTGTATGTTACTCAACAAGAAGGCGGGGAAGTTCTGACGATTGATCCCGCGCAGTTAGCTCAACTTATGCCTGACCACGTTAGTATACTTGAAACAAAATTTATTTTTATATACGTTTATATGTATAATTTTTATGATTTCGATTGCAGGCTGGTGGAGGAGGACTTGGAGAAGGTTTACGTCAAGTGTCTGTTCAAATGGAAGGGGAACCTGGCGAAGAAGCTACACAAGTCATTGCACAATTAGTTCAAGCAGATCATCCGTCTCCAGGTATAGTAGAATTTTCAAGTGATATTCGATGATAATCAAATACGATTTCATAATAACGTAATCTTGAATTTAGGTGGAACACGGCGAGTGATATTGTTACTTCCTGACGGCAATTTCACGATGACTGAGCTTGATAATGAACAGTATGCATCAATTACTGATGGTGATAAAGATCAAGAATGAAATTCACATTGAATTAATATTGAATATCGTAAAAGTATTGTTTCAATTTTATGTGAAGTTTCCGTTTCCCGTACCTGACTCTAAGCAGTTGTTTGACTTGACCTTATTTTTATTATTAAATTATAAACATTTGATAATTGAATATTATCGCGATACATTTGTGTAAAAACAACAATTTTTTTTTAGAGAGTGCTTTGTTATAATGTATGCTTTAGAATATATTTTCATTCAGACGTATCTACTTATTTTAGATAGTCTTATGAGGCGAAGCGCACAACTTTTCGTATTAAAATGGATATAGTTTGCTTATTGTTTAATTATTTAATTATTGAACTTTTAAGTTAAAATAAATTGAACTATAAATTCATGTAAATCAAATTATTTTATAATTTATAATAGATAATAGATAAATAATCTTAAAATATCTTGCTATGGTTATATTTCAGGATACGGTATTGTACTTTTTCATAATGAAACCTGAAAAAAAACTAAATTATTAATTCATACGTTGAAATCTATTGATTACTAAAGTCTATCAAACAAATGATGTTTGTAAGTTTCAAAGAAAGTTCTTTATTGATTTCTTGGGTGGAAAATAATGTAACGGAGAACTGTAAATAAATATAAAATATTTTTCTTAAAGAATGAGTTCTAAAATTCATTAAGTAACAATAAATATTTTTAAAGATCCATTTTTTTCTTTTTCCTATAATATCTTACAATTAGTTTTCGTTGATTTTACTACTGCTGGTTATTCAAAATACAAGAATTGTTAAGGAAAATCAAACTAGAAAAATACTGAAAATGAAAAGTTTTGAGAAGTTAATAATTTTATAATAACCCAAAATTATACTCATTGGTTATCTATAGTGATAATTTAAAAAAAATCCTCTTATGATTAATGAGAAATAAATTTGATATAAGGAATTACATATATATTTTCAAGATTCTCAAATGTAGAAATCATGATATATAGGTATAATGACGAACAAAGAAAACACCATAATTCAGTTTTGTTTTTTAATGAATTTTGCTATAAAAAATCCTATACTATTATTATACATATCATCATAATCAATTTTTGACGTATCTGGACAAAATCTTTGCAGCATATGTCTGAAATTTAAAAAAAAAAATAAACTTAAGATTTTTTAAACAATATCTAAATGAGTTAATAACTTGAGGTTTTACCGCTGTTCTTCTGATAAGCCTGCTGTTTCCCAGCCAGGTTTACCGTGTAAAGGTTCAGCTGATATCAGATTTATGTCGGGAAACGTTTTCAGCGCCCATACAACCATTGATTCACATTCTGCTTGAGTTATAGTACACGTGCTATAAACAAGTATCCCCGACGGTTTCAATAATCTCACAGCCTATAAAACGTGTTTAGTTAATTACTGTTGTTAAAAAATATTCATGATTTATTTTCTTACAGAATGAAAAAGTTTTCTTTGCAGCGGTACGTATGATTTAAGTGTTTTGATTGATGCAGAATTTTTCAGTAAGGGTCTTTGACCTAAAGCACTACAAGGGGCATCTAATAATATTTTATCAAATATTTCTAAAGCGAAAGGGGGTCCGAGTATTTTCAATTTATTTATATCGACTATTTTCATATTTTCATCGACAATTTTTGTAGAATCGTAGACAAAAGGAAAGACGCAAGTGATACTGTGTTGTTTACAAATGTCGACAACTTGAGATATTTTTGATTCAGTTTTATCTAGAGCAATAATTATTCCCTGAAACAAAATTTAATTTTAACAATTGTTAATTTCATATTAGATTTGATTCTGAACATAGATTTACTTCATTATTCATCATTTCAGCAATATGACTAGTTTTGTTGCCCGGAGCCGCACACATATCAAGGATGGTTTCTCCTTTTTGGGGATTTAACACTTTCGAACAGATAATAGACGGCAAATTTTGAAGAAGGCATTCACCTAAAGGAAGTATCGTAGAATTCAACACGGGAATTCTGGAAGCCGGCATCTCAGTCTCAATAGCGATTCCTCTAAAATATAATCGAGTTTACAAATTTATTCAAAAATATTGTAAGTGTTTTTAAAATCGAGTAGTACGTTGGCTTTTCGTTATTTCTGAAAAGTTCGTGTCGTTGCATCTTTAATCGTCCAATTCCTACAAATTGCTTATAGCCATTTTGATATTCTATTTTTAAGCCTTTTTTACATTGTCCACTGATATCTGCGTATATCGATACTTTGTCGTCGATTGATGTGTCTGAAAATTAAAATATCTTTTTGAAGAAATAAAAATAAATCTATGGAACGAAAATGAAGAAAATTAATACTTGGGGAAAGTCCCATAATGCCTGGTGCAAAAACATGTGATCCTCTAAGAACGGCAGCTCCACAAGAGGCATCAACGATGACTTCGTGTTTTTTGTAATCATCGTCGAATTCATGTTCGGACCAGCGTCGTACGCCAATCGTGTCGGGGAAAATTTCAAAGATTTCAGGGAGTAGTTTATTGTCATCGTTTATTTGCTATTAGAGTTTCATGAATTAATTAACTGTAGATTATATTGTAGATTGATTATTTATTCATCGAAAGTCTTAATTTTGCAACAAAAAAGTTTTTCAGTACCGTTTTTAAGTTTTTTTCGATAGCTTGGATCACTTTTTCTTTGTTAGATTTCAACAAGTTTACTCTGAAGGTGGTGAGGCATGGTGTTTCTTTGAGCCATGAGATCAAAAAGTTGGCATAACTTTCCTGTAAAAAAAGCACGTCGGTAATTTGCTGATCGCTAATTTTGAAGGCGAATATTCGATAAAAATTATATTTTCGACCTCATCGCTCGAACAAGATTTATTTTCGTACATAACTTCGTATATATTCTTTTCCATGTTGATTCAAAGTGAAAGTGGTACAGTAAAAGTTCCAAAATAACGATCACGTGGAGGTTAACGCATGCCGACAAAAGTGACGTCTCTAGCTGTCAAAAGTTTTTCGAATTTAAAAAATTGCTCAAAACACCCAAAGTGACGTACATGAGATTATCCATATAGAAAATGAAATGTGCAATCTTCGATGTAGCGCAATATTTTGACAATACATAAAATCGAAATTGAATAAATGAAAATCTTTTAATGTTATTGTTTAAATGCGTTTATTTTGTGTAAAATCTAAAGAAATCCGATTTTACATTCGACAATCCAGCCGATTTTTCAAAAACTGTGAACACTTGTTTGCCCAAACGACATTAATACATATGATAGTAGCAAAATAAAATAAATTTTAGGACAATTAGAAGATTACATGATGGTTAAATAATCCAATGAATGCTTTGTAATTTATTTTCATCATACAATCATGATATTTCTCGCGGATAGTTTCTACATTCGGTATTGTGCTACCATCGGTGAATGCTAGTGTCGTACGTGCTAATATCGTTCAGGCAAACTCTCAATCATGGACAAAACGTGCAAGTCACCAAAAAATTGTGTAATTAACAAAAATTGCAATAATGACATGAAAAACGTATCGCGTGTGCTGCTATCGATGTGTGCCAGTGTTGTACGTGCCAACATCATTCTGACAAACGATAATTATTACGCACAAAATACACAAAACATGCAAACTACTAAAAAATTGTGCAATTAACAAATATTGCAATCGGAACATCAATTAGTCACCGCCCGGTGGGGGGGTCGCGTTGGTCTGTGGCGGTTATCAGTTCAAAAGTATTCGAACATTTCTTGCTGAACGAATATACAACGAAAATTTGTTCGGCTTATTGTTGTTAAATTTTGGTTTATAGCAGTTTTCAGTTACGGTTCATTTCCGGTTTGAAGCACTAGTGCCAATATCATTTCGGCAAACGTTCAATCATGTGCAAAATAAATATGAAATGAGCAAACTGTCAAAAATACCCCGACAACCTCTCAATCCTTCAAAAAACCCACAAAACATACAAGCCACCAAAAAATTGTACAATCAACAAAATTTAAGTAGCGACTCAAAAAATGCACCTATACGCTATTATCGATGTTTACCAGAATTGTACGCGTCAATATCGTTCAGGCGGACGTTATTTGCGAAAAAAAAATGTGCAATTC
This sequence comes from Hydropsyche tenuis, assembly GCA_009617725.1. Lineage (NCBI taxonomy): Eukaryota > Metazoa > Arthropoda > Insecta > Trichoptera > Hydropsychidae > Hydropsyche > Hydropsyche tenuis. The sequence continues at coordinate 1,039,499 of VTON01000034.1, read as the reverse complement.
ATAAAAATTTTAACAGCGACACAAAAAAACGCACCTCATGCGCTACTGTCGATATTTACCAGAGCCGCACGTGACAATACCCTTCAGGCCAAAAAAACACAAAACATTTAAATCACCAAAAATTGTACAATCAATAAAAATTTCCAGGGCTGTGGGCTCGGAGTCGCGGAGTCGGACTCGTGTTTTTTTTAACGACTCCACAGCCCTGTTACACATAAATAGGTGAGATAGGAAAATAGTCTAATAAAATTAAACTTTTTTAGTCGGGGTTGGAGTCGGAATCGTAGTCGGAGTCGTGTTTTTTTAACCACTCCACAGAACTGATAATAATTTTGCAATAATAGTTTTGTAATAATTGTTTTGCAATAATAGTTGTGCAATAATAGTTTTGCAATAATAGTTTTGCAATAATTGTTGTACAATAAAAGTTTTGCAATAATTGCAATAATAGTTTTGCAATAATTGTTGTGCAATAATAGTTGTGCAATAATAGTTTTGCAATAATTGTTGTACAATAAAAGTTTTGCAATAATTGCAATAATAGTTTTGCAATAGTTGTTGTGCAATCGTTGTTGTTGAAAAATTCGAAATTGAGGTCGGAGTTGCGGTGTTTTGTTTTTTTTTGAAAAATTGAGGTCGGACAGCCCGTGTTTTTTTTAAAAAAAAAAACACATAAAACATTTAAATCTCCAAAAATTGTACAATCAACAAAAATTACAATACCGACTCAAAAAATATACCCATACGCAACTGTCGATATGTGCCAGCGTCGCCTTCATCAATACCCCTCCGACAACCATTCAATCCTCAAAAAACCCACCCCAAAAACACCACAAAAAATACCCCGACAACCCCTTAATTCCTCAAAAAACCCACAAAACCCACAAACCACCAAAAAACTGTACAATCAACAAAAACATCGACATCAACACAAAAAACGAACCCACGCGCCACTGTCGATATTTACCAAAGTCATATGCACCAGTGACTGCGACTCAATATGAGTACCTAAGTAGATTATGAATTAAATTAGGATAGTAGATAAAAATTAGGTAGGAGTTAGTACCCTGTACAATTAAAAAACAGGAAAAAAAGGGGCGGAGGGGTATGTGAAAGTACTCCTCCAATAAAAAAAAAGTCATATGCACCAATATCTTTCAGGCAACTGCTAAAAAAACATACAAATTGTACTTACAATCACAAAAATTCCAATACCGACAAAAAACGCACCTATACGCAATTATCGCTATGTGCCAACGTCGCCTTCATCAACATCCCTCCAACAACCATCCAACAACCATCCAACAACCATTCAACAACCATCCAACCCCAAAAAACCCCCAAAAATCCACCACCCCCCCCTAATTAACCCCCCACCCCCCGCCACCGCGTTGCCCGTGTGTGGCGGCGCGTCTCGCAGTTACGTGGCAGCCGCCATCTTGAGCCGGGCGAGCCTTAGCCGCACGAACGCCGCCAGCGGTCTTTCGGGCCCGCTCTGTCGGCCGCCTTTAGCCGTTCGCGAGACGAGCGCGTGTCGCTCCGCCCCCCAGCGCCCCCCGGAGCCCCGCGCCCCCCGGAAGCCTCAGGTCAGTGCCCCGCGCGCCCCCGCCCCCGAGCCGGCGCGGCCACCCCAGCCACACCCTGCCCACCGTATTCCGCGTGTTGCAGGGGCGGAGTCTCATGGGGGCGCCAACGGTGGGGGGGGGGGTGCGGTTTTGGGTTATTGACGCGTCATGCGGTGACGCGTCCTGCGCCCCCGCACCTCCGCGCCCCCCCCCCGCCGACACGTCATTGTACTGGTGACGGTTTCGACATCGCTTTTTAGTCTTGTGTCTCAGTCTAGTCTCGGTTGACGTGTTCTTTGATTTGTCATAGTCGTTGCTGGATCTGAGAAAGTTGGAAAGGTTATATTAATTATCACGTTTTTTCATTGAATAATTGTTCAGAAGATGCTCGTTGTTGTAAAAGCCCCATGTGAAATGACATCGTATTCTTTAGATTCATTAGCGTCGTTGGTGGATCTTCGATTTGACGCCGGGAAGGTTGTATGCTTTTATATCGTTTAGGAGATGTTCGTTCCTGGAAAAGTCCCATATGTAATGACACCATGTTCTTTAGATATGCTTTGATTCATTAGCGTCGTTGGTGGATCTTTGATTCGAAGCCGGGAAGGTTATATGCATTTTTTATTTAGGAATTGTTCAGAAGATGCTCATTTCTGGAAAAATTCCTTATGAAATGACATCATATTCTTTGGATATCCTTTTGATTCATTAGCGTCGTTGCTGTATCTTCGATTCGACGCCGGGAAAGTTATATGCTTTTTTTATTCGATCAGAAGAGGCTCGTTTCTGGAAAATCCTGTCTGAAATAATATATGATTCTTCAAATGTGCCTTTGATTCATTGGCATTTTTTTATTTAGAATAATATCCATTTCTATGAAAATAATTTTCAATTTATGCCTTATCATTCCAGGATGTTAGATTGGATATTAAATAGGTTATACCCTCTTATTGCACTCTATCAGTTAAGGATTGTTCAGAAATTGCTCATTTTTGAAAAAAATTCCTTTTCAAATAACGCCCGATTCTTCAAATGTTCTTTTAATTTATCAGCATTATCCTGAATCTTTGATTGGATGCCAGATAGGTTATGCTTTCTTATCACATGAAATTCCAAAGAAAAATAATTCTCAGTAACGTGTCATTTGGAATAACATCTGTTTCTGTGAATTTCATTTTTAACTTATATCCTTTTATTCATCAACGTCATTCTAGGATCTTAGATAGGACATTAAACAGGTTATACCCTTTTATCACCCTGAAAATTCCTCAGAAAACACTCATTCAATCTAAAACGATCAAACATATGGAAAATTTCGTCCTGGATTTTTCACTAGACACCAAATAGGTTATGCACACTCTTATCTATCTGAATTTATCAAAAAACTTTCATTCCTGAAAACGTTCTATCTAAAATGATCAAACATATGGAAAATATTGTCATCAAAATCGTTCCATATTACTCCAAGCCGCCCCACTTTCGTAATTTATGATGTTGAGTTATCTGGAGTTTGATAAGTCGACGGGCAGATTGCCCAAAGTTCATCTTTCACCGTTTTTTGCGTTCGCGTGGATTTTTTGATAAGTCCAGTTAATGCGTTGGCGGTCAATTTGACGTTTCCGCTGTTGCAGGTTTACAAAAACACCGCCACCATGGGGAACATGTTCGCGAATCTGTTCAAAGGCCTCTTCGGCAAGAAGGAAATGAGGATATTGATGGTCGGGCTCGACGCGGCCGGTAAAACCACAATTCTATACAAACTTAAATTAGGGGAAATTGTCACAACGATACCTACTATTGGTGAGTTTTTCTTTCTATTGTGAGAATTGAAGTTTTTGTGAGGTTCTGAAGTAAAAAAACTTCTCGTTTGACATTCTAGGATTTAACGTTGAAACTGTAGAATACAAGAACATCAGTTTCACCGTTTGGGACGTCGGTGGTCAAGATAAAATCAGGCCTCTATGGAGGCACTATTTCCAAAACACACAGGTACATTGATGTCTGTTTTTTGTTGTAATTTATCGGATTTTCAACGTATTTTCAACATTTTCTATGTTTTTTTCGTTAGGGTTTGATCTTTGTAGTAGACAGCAACGATCGAGAGCGTATCGGTGAAGCGCGAGAAGAATTAATGCGTATGCTTTCAGAAGACGAACTCAGAGATGCAGTACTTCTAATATTCGCTAACAAACAGGTAACGTTTTTCGTTTGGTTTTGCCGGGTTCGATTGAGACGTTTGCAGAAGAGTTTCTTCACGTTTTTTCCCCGTTTTAGGATCTACCGAATGCAATGAACGCCGCCGAAATAACAGACAAATTGGGCTTGCACTCGTTGAGGAATCGCAATTGGTACATTCAGGCTACGTGTGCCACTTCCGGAGATGGCCTCTACGAAGGACTGGACTGGCTCTCCAACCAACTGAAGAATGCAAACCGCTAACATCCTTATAGCTTGTGTGGTGCGTCAGTGACTCAGTGACACGACAATGAGTGCGGACTATATTTTAACTACTATATGTATCGGGCATCATGCTTTCATCTAATTTATAATTTGTATCTATTCCTCTGTATTATAATGATAATGTTTGAATCGCTACCTATATTAATAATTATTAAGTTTTATTATTGTGATGATAAAAGTTGGCATTTCGACGGTATCAGTATATGAACTTGTACGAGTTTTTAAGATTTTTGATGCAACATATATCGTTTTTATAAATATTAAAGAGATTAAAATTTTATAATATAAGAAATATTCCTTATAATTTTTTATATATATATGGTTTTGGCATTTCAGACCGTCTCGTGTATTCGCCTGAAGTCAAGTGCTTTTTGTATACTCGGATATTCCATTTTTTATTGTGAACGAAGTTTGTGACGTGTATGGTAATAAAAGTTTCAGATAGGTACACGCGCGGACTCTGAAATGTCAGTTTCTTGTTAGATGGTACAGGAAACAAAAATCTTAAAAATTGTCTGTTCTGTGTGTGACCGTGATTTTGATTAAAGTTTAAGTATGCGGATTATATGAATTTATTTTGCGGCGAGAGATTGTCTCCGGCGTTTTCAACGATCTTGAATAGGAATTCTCACGTCTGACCCCCCTGCCCTTCGCGATACAATAGTAGTTAATCGGTTTGTTTATTGAGTTTATTTGTATTATTCATCTTAACATAATTTTTTAACTGTATTGACTGATTACAATATTGAAAAAGAGAAAAAAATTGTTGCTGGCGGTGGGAGGGACGTGAAGAGTGCCGCCTAAGTGAACAACCGCATATAATATGCTTGAACATTCTGTTTTAAAATCTGTATTGGAATTTATTTTGCAAAATGGAGCGCGTACGGTTTCTTTTGGAAATCATGTGAGCCTCCATAGTATTTCATAGTTTTTCTACATAAATACATTAATGGATCAAACCCAATTATATCTGTTTTATTTGCACTACGGATTGCCTGACTAGAAGGATGAAAGTGTACTTGTTAACGCTCTAGGTGATTTTTAAGTTCCAATTGAGAAGAGTTTTAGATAGGGCAAATATAATGTGTACAACACTTGCTAGATCGATATAAATCAATTTATGTTTTCTGTAGTTTTTATACAAACCGGACTTAACTTGACAACACTGTTATTTTTTTATTTTTGAAGATAAAAATATTTATATACACTTAATTATAATTATGAAAGTTGCACGTTGTTATATATGATTTTTAATTCATCCATATGAGAATAAAACGAAGTGCGAGGAATGAAATTGCGGTTGTTGGTATGTAGGTATTTTTCTAATATAATTTTGTCTAGCAGCATTACTATATAATGGATGGACAATATATTGGTTAGAGGCAGCCCGGTCTCGACCTATGGTGATTATACCGCAACGGAAAATAATGTGACATTCCGGTTTGTCTTGTGCTGTAATATGGAATAAAATTTATCCTCATATGTCTTTAGTTTTTTATTTCTTTTCGAAACCTCCATTTTATGTATACGAGCGGGGTGGCTCTTAAACGTTCTACACGTTCTATCTTTATCAACAAATCAATAAAATGGATTAAGGTTATCAGTTTGTGAATACAACTAGAGGTTAAACAAGTACATGTTCAGTTTTTACACAATCTAAAATGAGAATTTGAGCGTGCAATATTACACGAAACATTTTACGATCGAGATATTTTCAATAAGAACATAAAATACACTTTACAGTTATACTCTACACGTTAATTCAAACAAATATCCAATTCTCGAATTCGTGTTACTAGGCTTGTATGCTATTTACAGCAATTAGCACCGATCTGAAAAAGTGGTTTTGGATGACACTTCATTTCGTTACTCGGAATTATCACTCATAATTTACAATCTAATAAAACAATCAAATTCCTAGATAATTAAAACAACATATAAATTTGAATCATTCAGTTTCCGATCACGTACAACTTATTGATCCCAAGATTAGATTTTCAGCGTTAAAATATTGAAATTCATGAAATTTTCAACGTATGACTTAGTTCTATTTTCCGCCGCCAGATGTCGCCATATTCTACGCGATCGATGGAAAACTTGGGACGTTGGAGCGGATCTTTCAGCCGACATGAAAAACGATTTCGTTTTCAGACATTTGGAACGCATAACAGTTGGAATGGCAATGGCGTGTCCACGTCGGTGTGACGAATCGTCGCCGTGGCCAATGTCACGGAAAGTGACTGTCTCGAAGGCCGTCACGGGTGGGGGCCATTAATAAATAACGCATTATTGTCTTCCGCGGTCACGGCTGAACGGTCGGCCGTGTAAAGTAGGACGTCTTCGCTGAAGAGTTTGCGTTGTTTCAGCTGTTTTTTTTCATATTTATATTTAATTTTTGACGTTGAATAAGATTGATGAAGTGAACGTATGTTGGACTTTATGTGGAAAAAAAAGTATTTTTTTGAAATTAGTAAATTGTCAATTTTGTTGTTTGGCCATCTTTCATTGGGGAAATAATCGTGTTTGTGAAATGTTATAACAGTTAATTGAATTTTTGTTTATAAATTTTTGTTTTGTGAATAGATTTTGTATAAATTTTATAGATGGCAATCGTTAATTCGACATCTTAACTTTTGAAACTGAATTTATATAAAAAAACTATGTGGGTTCAAATTAATTGAATGAAAATTTTCAAAGTGATAATTTCGAATCGATCAATCAAAAAAATAATTTTTCAAATGTGAAAAAAAAATTTGGTTAGTATAAATAAAAACAATGTTAGTTAATCTAACTTTAGTTAGTTACATCAAGTGCAGGAACTAATATTGTGAGCATTAATTACAAATTGAAGCACGTATATATTATATTATATAATAATAATCAGCGAACTTATAAACATTTACGAAATTGAACATTTTGCCAGTAATATTTAGCAAAGTCTTCATCAAAATATTGCGACAAACTCTCGATAATTCAAAAAGTTATCGCCTATCTGCACTATCAAAAATATTCATGATATATACTGACCTTAATACAATATAAACGGTCAGTATTAATATTCAAATACCAACAATGAGTGAATTAAAATATGAACCAAAAAACGAGAATCATTTCCAACACAACCAAAAACCACTCCAACTTCCCTCCTCCCATACGAACTTTCCCTCAAACTTTCCTCCCTCTAACCCAACTCCCACCCCCAACCCCCCCACCAACCCCCCCAAAAGTCTACAAAGACAAACCAGAAGCTCCTCGGCGGTCCTCAGTCTGCAATTTCTTTTCGAGTTACGCAATCGGACCATGAGTCACGAGTCACGCTCGTCTCGCTGACCAGATAGGTGGGTCGGCCTCTCCTCGGGGCAGGTCTGGTCGGCAGCAGTGATTGCCGCCTTTTATTGTCGATAATTGGACGACGTAGACTCGGCTCGATTATAATTATTATGGAGAGCTTTTGCCATTGTTTGTCTTTGTAACGATGGTGGGATGTCGATTGAAAGGAGCGTTTTCCGATTTTTCGCGGTGGATTTTTTGAAGGTTTTGTTGTGGGGATTCGTTGGAATTGTAGGGTAATGATATCAGTGGTAGACTGTGTATCAGTAGTTGATCATCTTTCGGAAAAATATGTAAAAATTAAGGTTTTATGGAACGGTGTAATAAACAAGCTGTAATAAGCAGCTTATCAATTGCACCTTTTCCGAAAGACTATTGATTAAAACCTTAATTTTAACGTTTTTATGATTTGTGTGTGTAATGAGAGTAGGAAATAAAATTTTTTATATTGTTTGAATATCGAAGTTGAGAAATAGTAGGAGGGTCAATATTTTGATGCTTTTTCAAGCTTTTTATTAGCTTGTTTCCAAGTTTGTTTGTAATAGATCGAAGTTCCAATATCCTTCTAATTAATTCAGATTTTTTATGTATTAACTCCAATATTAACATTAAAATTATATAATAATACAATTACAGTATATTATATGGCGTTTATGAAAAAAAAACTGTAATTAAACATTACACAATACAATAAATAAAATAAAGGAAATACAAATACGTTGATGTTTGTACTAATTGTAAGTGTATTATAATTTCAGTGAGAGATAATTTGATAAGGAATGTATTTTTTCTAAATTTTAACATAATGTAGTAATGATGATGAATGGAAAAAGTTGAATTCGATCATATTTTTTTCATGTGTTAATGCAATTTTCAAAAGCTGTCATGTAGAATTTCGTTCTTTCGAACTTAAAAAAAGTTTTTGATTTCAAGTTGTATAATTTGTTTTCAGAAGGCTTTATCGAGTAAATAATAACTTAATAATAAAAATTAATTTAAAAATAAACATTATATTATAAAAAAATATACACCCGTGCGCACTGAAATATTGATACCTGCAACTGCTGCACTCAAACCGGTTTTTCTCTGAAATGCATGTGCCGATTTTATTGCTTATTGTTTCGGTTGCAAGCTATTTTTAGTCTGATTACACATGTCAACGATCGGCTCCCTTCGGTATTCAGTTCAGTGGTTTACCGTCTGCAAAGGTGTAAACGTCTTAAATATGGCGCGCGGCAAGCAAATGTCCACCGAGGACAAGGTGAAAATAGTAGTGCTAGCGGAAGAAAAAAAAACTCCCTGAGGGAAATTTCGAGAAAAGTAGGATTCTCTTGTCAGGCTGTTTCAATTTTTTTACAAAAATACCGCGCAACAGGTTTGATACAGTGGCCGAAGAAAACAGGACCCACCCGTTCGACATCAGCTCGAGAAGACCGAAAAAATCATAAAAATCATCCGATCGGATCGTTTTAAAACATCTGAAGAAATTAAGAATGAACTTTCTGCGTCTTACAACGTGCATATTTCATCATCTACAGTGAGGAGAAGGCTGTTAGAAGAGGGATTCGTCTCGCGGCACTCCGCAAAAAAACCATTTCTCACGTTGAAAATGAAGAAAAAAAGATTACAGTGGGCGAAAGAACATAAAAATTGGACTGCAGATGATTGGAGAACAGTGATTTTTTCAGACGAGAGCAAATTCAATTTATTGAACAGCGACGGAGCTAGAAATGTCCGTCGAAAGGAAGGCGAAAGACTGCATGTCGATTGCGTCAGTCCATGCGTCAAGTTCTCTCCATCTGTCATGGTATGGGGTTGCATCACTTCATACGGATTGGGGCCCTTATTATTTCTTGATGGTACAGTTGATTCGAAAAAGTACAAATCAATAATTAAAAATCATGTTGAACCGACAATTGAAGAACTAACAGAGCATGTACCCAATCCGATTTTCCAGGACGATTCGGCGCCGTGTCACCGAGCTAAAATTGTAAGATTTCCGCTTTTTCTTTTCTGTTTTTTTTTGTTTTATAAAACAACTTCTGACACTGTATTTTCATTACAGATCAATAATTATAAAAAAAATTACCTAGAATTTCCTCATCAAGCTGGCCCGGCAACAGTCCGGACTTAAATATCATAGAACATATCTGGGCAATTATGAAAAGAAGGTTACAACACAAGGAGGCAAGGAACATAAAAAGAGTTAAAAAAGAGCAAATTGAAGATGTGTGGAACAATATTAATCTAAGTTTAATAAATAATTTGTATCAAAGTTTACCAAAAGAATTATTGAAGTTATTAAAAAAAAAGGTCATTTTACTAAATATTAAAAAAAATTTATTTTAGTTGTTTTATTTATTAAATCCTATCTAAAATATCATAAAAATCTGAAAAAAATAAAAAAATAATCATAAAACATCAATTACATTGAAATATTCGAAAATTACCAACATGGGACTCAATGTCGCAGTACAGTAATTCGATGTGTTTTTTATTTTTTTTATTTGACTAAAATGTTTCTATTAAATTTGAATTTTTTCAAATGTCAAATTAAAGGGAAATGTTCCAGCTTTATAAATTTGTATGACACAAAAATATAACTTAAAACCTTATAGTCTAAACGGAACTATAAAACCGCGTACAGAGGGTATCAATATTTCAGTGCGCACGGGTGTATGTATGTCACTGTAGAAAGATGAAAAATTTTGGTTCTCTTTAATGTCATAAAATTTTGTTGTTTCGAATTTAAAAAAAAGTTTTTGATTTTTATTAAGATGGATAATCTTTTTATTCCCAAAAGGCTATATCAAGTAAATATTAACTTAATCATAAAAATTCATTTTAGAATATACATTATTTTATGAAAAAATATGTCATTGTCGAAAGATAGAAAATTTCGATTCCTCCTTATTTTTTATAATAAACATTTTAGTTCATTTAAATCACATTATTTAAAAAATCCTATTATATTTAAACATCAAATCATTACATTTTACAACATCGAGTTAAAAATCTTAACAAACTTTACCACAAACAACTAAACCTCACTTTCTCACGTTCACAACTTTCTCCATTTAATTACAAACTGTCAAAGTTCAAGAGCACACACACTCCAACTTTACAACTCACCATCAACTCCTGACCCCACCAAAAAACACCAACCCCATCAACAACCTGAACTAAAAGGAGCTCCAAATCTGCAGTTTCTCCGAACTTTCTTCCGCTCCAGAGGCTGTTGATGTTCAAGAGAACACACACTAACTTTACAACAACTCACCACTAACTCTTGACAAAAGACCAACCCCATCAACAACCCAACCCAAAAGGAGTTTCAAATCCGCAGTTTCTCCGAAATTTCTTCCGCTCCGGAGGCTGTCGAAGTTCAAGAAAACACATACACTAACTTCACAACAACTCACCACCAACTCCTGACAAAACACCAACCCCATCAACAACCCAACCCAAAAGGAGCTCCAAATCTGCAGTTTCTCCGAACTTTCTCCCGCTCCTGAGACCGTGTCGGAGTTCACGAGCATCGGCGAGATCAACTGGTCCAGATATGGACAGTCGGGTCACCATATGGCCGGGCGAATGCCAATAACGGCACCTCGACACCCACTTACTCGGCTCCAGCTCGCGTGCATTAGGACCTCGGTTACTAACCTCAGGCTTTTACGGTCTCTTTCTCTTTCGCCAGACACGTGGGATGCTTTAATTCATGGATTGTGTTTGCTGTTTGAATGGTTCGATTCTTCGAGATCGCTGATAACTAATAGGTCCGTGTAAATGTTAAAGAATCATGGGAGACGGTATGGATTTTGAATGTGAATGTATGGATTTATAATGTTTGGTCGATGACTAATTCGTTGTAATAATGTAAAAAGGTCAGAAGCTACTGGTTAGTATGTATGAGGTAAGTCATTAAATGAAATGATTAGTTAGTTATATAAAATAAATTAACAGTGGTTCGAAGAAATTTAATATTTAGGTTAACTATGTACTCAAATGTTATCATGTTAAAATCATCATTCTAAAAATTAATTTTAATATTTTTAATAGTAAAAAATTTAAAATCGATAGTTCATTTATAATTTTGTATTGATCGTTTATTGAATTTATATGTTTTTTTATTGGCCAAATAATAAGTTGCTTAGAATTTATTATATGATTGGTCGATGTTCATATAATTTATTTATGGCATTTGACGATTGAAAGGTACATTCAAATTTTGATAATTGATCACTTTTTTTTTGAACGATTCAACGAAAAAAAATAAATAAGAAAGTGTGGGTTGAAATTCGATTTGATTGTGAATTTTTTGAGAATACGTTGTTTGAACATTTATAAAGGATGATATCATGTTTTAACAAAAATTTATACGACGACACATTCGGATAAAATTGAACAATCAATATCAGTTAATTCAACTTTCAATACAAAAAAAAAAAAAAACACCTCGAACATTTGAAAAATCTTTGAAGTCCTTTCGAAAGTATCGAATTTCAACAGAACTTTTTCCAAATAAAAAATAACTATCAAACACTGGACCTTCCATTTTCAGCACTTATCAACAGCGTACATATGCTCACATACACATAATCCAAAACATACATACATATATACCCGAAATATTTTTACACGGTTTTGTAATAACACGGTTAAAAAAGACTGATTATTTTTTTATACTCTTTTTTCACTTTGTAAAAATAAAAAAAATATGTTTTATTATGCTACAACAATAAGATCTGGAGTAGGTCAGTATGCAATTAAAAAAATTTGAAAATTGAAAATTTTCAATGTTTCTTGATGATTACACATAACGAAATTTTGTTACATTACACATTTCTCATAAAGTACACCCAATCCTCTTTTTACACGGGGGATACATTGCAAAGACTACTTTGTAAAAAAAATGGTGACCATATTAAAATTAAAGATAGGTTCCATCAGAATATCTGGATAGAACTTCCATACAAATGTACTTTATAAAAAAAGTGCAATGTAAAAAAAATTTCGCCATGTGAAATCATCGAAGTTTAATAACTATAATTGTACTAATTGTAATAACTATAATTGCCTGCACCGAATCTTACCATTGTGGTATAATAGTAGATATTTTTTTCTATTTTTATAGTGTTAAAGTAAAAAAACCGTGTAAAAAATTAACAGTTTTTCTTCCTCGAACCGCGTTATTTCGGGACCGCGTAAAAAGAGGATTGAATGAAAGTTCCATCCTAATATGTTGATGGAACCTATCTCCAATTTTTATATGGTCACCTTACATTTTTTACACGGCATCTTCTGGAACATATCTCCCGTGTGAAAATAGACTTGAGTGTATTCATATACACATACTCACATATACACATTCACATACACGTACTCACATAAACATACTCACATCCACTTACATAAACATACTCACATACACATACAAAACACACACACAGCATCCCCGCGAGACACACCTATCGGTTATCTCAGATGTGACCTCACCGCGAGACAATATGGAGCTGGGCCGTTTTTCCGCACGCATCTCATTACGGCGCCGGTGTGAATATGTGTGTTTTTTGCCGTGCCCGAGCAGCGGCCACATGAATGAGATACGCCTACGCCCCTTCAGGCCATATTCGGCTGGTTGACGTCACGGTGCTTGTGTCTGTCGTAAAACGCAGTCGTCGACCCGGCCGGAGGAGGCGTATGCCGGCGGCTTGTGGGTTTTGTGTGTGAGCTGCTTGGGGGGGGGGAGTTGGGGTAAGAGGAGGTGAGGATGGTTTTTGGTGAGTGATGGTTGGAAGGGTGGTCGAAGTTTGGGGAAGAAAGATAGGAAAGCTTGTGGGTTTTGTGTGTGAGCTGCTTGGGGGGGGGGAGGAGTTAAGAGGAGGTGAGGATGGTTTTCGGGTGAGTGATGGTCGGAAGGATGGTCGAAGTTTGGGGAAGAAAGAGAGGAAAGCTTGTGGGTTTTGTGTGTGAGCTGCTTGGGGGGTTGGGGTAAGAGAAGGTGAGGATGGTTTTTGGTGAGTGGTGGTTGGAAGGGTGGTTGAGGTTTGGAGAAGTTTGGAAAAGAGAAGAAAGCTTGTGGGTTTTGTGTGTGAGCAGCTTGGGGGGGGGGGGGGAGTTGGGGTAAGAGAAGGTGAGGAAGGTTTTCGATGAGTGATGGTTGGAAGGGTGGTTGAAGTTTGGGGATGTATAGTCAAAAGAGAGGAAATCTCGTGGGTTTTGTGTGTGAGTTGCTTGGAGGGGGAGTTGGGGTAAGATGAGGTGAGGATGGTTTTCGATGAGTGATGGTTGGAAGAGTGGTTGAGGTTTGGGGAAGTTTGGAAAAGAGAGAAAAAGAGAGAAAAAGAGGGAAAAGAGTGGAGGAATGTGAAGCAATGATGTTTTATGTTATGATTAGCGGATAGTACCCGGCGTGCTTTGTGTACCGATTGTAATTATTGTCAAAATCAATCGCGATGCCGGCACATTTTATATTATAATTTTTATGGCGATCGATCGAAAAAAAATTGAAATTCGAAACGATATTAAAAAACTGAATGCTTCTATAGTTTCTCCGGATTTAAAAGCACGTTCTTGCCAAATTTAGTGAAGATTTGTCTATCGGTTTGGGAGTTTATTGGATACATACATGTATACGCTGTTTGAGTTTTATATATGTATATTATATGGAAAAGTGGGTTGAGTTTGAATGGATGTATGTTTTGGAAAGGTAAAATGTAAAATTTAATAGTCGATTTGTCAAAAAAGTCTAAAAAGTTGACGGTATGCTTTTATTGTATGGAGTGTTTCTTATTAATAATGAATTTTAAAAAAAAATTTTTCAGAAAGAGTTATATAAAGTTGAAAATTAATATGTGAAAAAAAATGTTTACATTCTGAAGTACAAGGGAGTAGTTTTGAAAATAGAATATTTTCATATATTTTGTATCGCTATTTGAAATGATGTATTAGTTATATTTTTTTAGTAATTGAAATTATTATTCGTAATTCTGGTTCATTAAAAATATAAGTAGAAAATTTTCACCGTTTTGATAGAAAGATAATAGGTGAAAAGCCTAAAAATTTTTAGATGAACGAAGAAAATGATGGAAATCATTTATTTGTAGTGGAGCTGGAGATAATCTTTTATTTGTGCGAAATTTAAATGACTTTGTGAAGGTCATATAGAATGACACAGTTAATTTCAGATTATCCGATTAATTCACGTTTTTATTTAAAAAAAAAAAAAAAACAACATTGCGTCAAGCGACAGATCAATTAGCATCATATTATATTATAATAAAAAAGCACGGATAATCACAAAATCGAACAATTTTAATACAAATCTAAAAAAAGAAAACATCAACATCAAAAAAAAGAAAATTGACGTCACTTATATCCGCGCAACGACAATTCATAAACAAAACCAATTTACAACCGACACCCAATTGACAACGTCTGCCTCACCCAAAAATCATTTAAATCACCGAAATTGAACGCGTCAAAACCCATTTTTCTCCCGAATCCATAACCATCCAATATCCCGTCTCCGACTAGTCGACAGATGAGAACGATCAACGATTATTTATTTGTATTTATTTGTATTTATTTCGGGGCACACGTGTACGCCGGTTGGCCATCACTGACGGGCGTTAATTGCACGTCTGGATTTTGCGTCACAGACTCATCACACTCGTCATATTTATACATTTTCCGACGAAGAAAAATCCGCCGGTTGGCGGGAAAATTGATTTTCCACGGTTGACGAGACGATATTAATAATACGACGCGGCGCAATCCGAAAAAGAGTTTTAAATATAATTTTTTGTTTTAAAATATTGATTTTTTTAATACGATGACTTCATCTTGTATTTGAAAAATCCGGATGAGTATAATGCGAATAAATTGGGATCGTTTTCAGGATTAGTGTCGGTTTGTTGTTCGGGCGATTGTGATCTTTTGCGACCTTCGTATGTTTTTTCGATGCGTTTCTGAAAATTTTCAAAGGTGAGGGTACATTTTAGTGTGTCAATAAAAATTTAGGGGCATATCGTTTGTTGGGTTCGTTTATTTTATTTGGAATCGTTTCGTTCGGATCGCAGTCATTGTTCGATTGTCGCTTTTAATCCTGATGTACGACTTGACCGCGAACCGTAAATAATAACCCCTTTATTCTTTTATATAAAAGTCTAGGACGGAAGGATTACGATCGATGAGGAAATATTTGAGATTTTTCAGGATTCTTTTATTTTTGAATGCATTGTATGGTATTATTTTTTTGTATATAATTTTAATATAAAAGCTATTTCATTGTCCATTGATATACATATTAATGAATTAACTAAAAACTTTTGACTATTCTACTTACAATTAAACTATAATAATAGATTTTCTTCAGTTTAATTCCTAAAAGTGATTGAATTTAATATACGCTTATTCTCCGATTTATGCGATAGAAACGTTTCGCGATAAACATCGTAGAAAATACTATGAATCAATGAATCCATAGAAAAAACATGAGATAGATTCTAAAGTAAAAACCACGTAAATGAAGACTTCAAATTCATATTAAAGAAGGAGATTGGTTCAAGAAAATTCGAGTAAAAATAATTTGCAATTAATTCGAAAATTGAAAAAAAAAGTATTAATATAAGAATTTATTTAGTAATTATAATCGACACATTTCTTCAAACCAAAATGATATTAATTTATCCTCATTTTCGTTCCTGTATTATAAATTCTAAAACAACATTTTTTTCTATTTATTTTTACTTTCATCGTCATTACTTAAAATAATTAACTCTTTTACATTTTGAGGAAAACACTCTATTCATGGATAGTTCATCGATTTCGGCATTCTGTGATCGATGATCGCTTTTTTCTTTCTTCTTTTTTAACAAATTCAAAATGCGCCTATTGAAAAATACAACATTCTGCTTGACTGCATCGAAATGAAACCGCGCAAAACGAATACTGCACAAATTAGGAAATCGATGCATTCCATCTCCATCAAACACACACAACCAACAAAGAACACGACCCACCACAAAACCATGCACCATCTTCATTCATACATTCCTCACCGACCATAAACCAAACACAATCATCATCCATATCTCCCGAATAGATCACCTCGATCCACTATACCCCTCACCATACCCTTCACCATCGATCCAGCATTACTCACCTCCTTTGTGCATCCTCAACACTATTTATGGTCCCACAAAGGGTCGAAGGGATGACTCACGGCGCCTTTCCTTTGTCCAATGGCCCACGCCGGCCCGCGAAAGCCTCCTCATTGTTTCACCGATGGGTGCATCGATGGGTGCATCGATGGGTGCATCGATGGGTGTATCGATGGGTCTTTCAGATCCGGTGATGATTTACGTCCTCCGCATGATGTCTGCGGAGCAATCTGTCCGCTGGCGCCGCAAAGGCTCCACTATTGTCCGCCATCTGTTTCTTTTTTATGCTCCGGCTCTTCTGTTATACATCTCTCGGTACAAGAGCGCAATAAAAAAGGCACCGATCTTCTATATTTTATGCGGCTGTAGGTGTTGGGTAAAAAGAGCGAGGCTTGTGAGTGTTTTCAAAAGTTTCGGTCGAAAAGTTTTTATTGTGTTGCAATTTTTTTTCGATTTAATCTCTGTATGTTCATAATCAATAGTTTCTGAAAGTTTTGTTAAAATTAATAAATTGGTAAAAAAGTTATAATAGTTTAAGTAAATTGCGCAAAAAAGTGCGATTTCGGGCAAAGACGTGTGGTCGGTAAAGTATTGTAGGGATTTTAATACTAAACTTTAAATTAAAAAAAAATAGAAATCGCAGATAAAGACATGATGCAAAAAGTGTGAAACTCAAACGCTGTTTTTTTATGAAAACTAAATGTAAAATAAATATTTGATAATTTTTTTAATTAAGCATATTTCATTAATAGAAAATAATAAAAGAATGAAAGAATTGGATTAACTGAAACGAAAAAAATCGCGTGAAAATAAAAGATGGATTTTTTCTATAGTTCTATTCTTAGAAAAATTCGTAAACATATTTTTTGTCACTTCTGATCTTATTTATTTGTTTAATTATATTTAAAATGATATTATCTATTATTTAAAGTTATTTTCATTGATAAATTCGTTAATAAATGCAAAAAATATGAGTGGGTAAATATCGGAAGTGTATGTAATATAACATTTCGGTTTTAATAGTTAACACTTTAATATTTAATACTAGCATTTTACGTCTCCCCCTCCCCCCTCCAACTTTTAAATGAAAAGTATTAGTTTTATAGTGGAAAATAATTAATAAAAACTTTAGGAGGCAATTAATTGCATTTTATTTTCGATCATATTCACTTTGATAAAAGTGCAAATATAAAATTTTATAGTACGAAGTATTAAATTTTAAAGTGCATAATTTTAATGGGTTCAAATTATTTTTATTGAATATGATCAAAACTAAAGTGCAATTAAATATTTCCCGATATTATACATAAAAAAACTCAAATTTTATATATATTTTTTTAATGATTCTAGTCGATTTCACTTGAAAATCTGAGAGTTTTCATAAAATATCAACATTTTTCTTTGAACAATAATGAAATAGTTATTTAGTATGACAAGTTCGAGGATCACCGACGTAGTGATATCCTGTAGCATTTAGCATAAACGATCTGTTACATTCCGATCCTTTCGGTTCGATTGACTTTTTTTTGTTACATCCTTTGCCGGCTGAGGTGTGAGGTTCATGATAAAGGTTAAAATTATTATACCCAATCGATATGTGTACGTACAAACGAATACACTTTTTAAGAAAGAAATAACAATTTTTCTTTCAATTTTACACGTAATCAATGAGTATGAATAGATAATCTAAATTTATTCCTAAATATAACAATTTTATTTCATTGAAATGATAAATTTTGTTTTTTTTATAGAAAGAAAAAAAACCAAAAATTGAATCGAAGAATGAATTAATTTTATGCGAGAAAATTGAATTAAAATAGACCTTATCTCATTCAAAATCATACTAATAATTTCTCGGTTAGGAATTTTAATTTTGCACCGCAGGTTGGCGAAAAATATGCACACTCGACGCATATTTCTAATTCGATTGCTAATTTTAGAATTTTTCGAATGGTCCGAGATTTATCTTGGCAATTATGCGCGTTTTCGTGCCCACCGCAAAAAAGGATAAACGCCGCCATTGTGCAAGGATATGAGCTTGTTTTTATTCTCGGACGCAAAGGAATTTATTGTTTTCGGCGAATTTCCACCGAGCTTGAAAATGTGTAAATTTTTCAGTCTCATTTTTAACTCTAGTGACGTTTCCAATTTGAATAATGACGAATCGGCGAAAATAAAGGGGCGGGTTTGTATTTCGGCAATTATCGTACTCATGGGTGCGGTGGGCTTTGAGAATTTCCTCAATATTTCATACTGAGTTTTTGATTGTTCATTGAATCATATTTTTAATATTTTCCGATCCGTTTTCGAAGAGAATCGGACCTTCGTATGTGTAATTAAAATGGTAATCGAATTGAGTCATATATGCGAATACCAGATTGCTTTCCAGAATCGATTTTTTTTTCAAATTTATTTTATTCGTGTAAATATTATGCATATTTAAAATATTAAATCATTTAATTTTCAATCAGCATCAATCACTATGTCACTTTGTTATGATAAATGATAATTTTTTTTCTCGGAAAAGGGCTTAGACTCATCGAGGAATTATGAACATATAGATTTCGGATTTAAAATATTTGTTACGACGCATCGATTGCAAGAAAAGTCACAATCAGAACTGAAGTATGCCGCAATCGTTTATAAAATAAAATAATAAAATTATTAGGGTATATAAATTTCGTCTAAGAAACCTCACCTATCAATAATAAAAGCGATTATATGTCGGCGAGGCGGCATAGTGATTTATGACAAACGATCCTCACGGGGCGTTACATTTTACACTTTTCATTCTGTACTCGATTTTTTACAAGGATGTCTCTTTTTTTATACGCGAGGAGACGAGAATCAAAACTCACAATATCGATCAACAATATAAATGCATTTGCATACTCGTTACTAAATGTTTTCGTCATCATTACTTCCACATTTAACCCTTCAATCGACACATACAGTTTTTATACTTCATATTCAACTTAACATAAAATCAAATTCAACCTTTTTCAAATCAAAATCAACCATCGGAAAATATTATTAAGACGATTATCATAATAATCAATGAAATACAATCTATTTTTCGGTTTGACTTTGATAATCTCAGTTGGTGATTTTCACAAAATTTTCACTTACAAGATTAATTACAATTTTTAATAAACCAATTTGAAAATAAGTATTATGGATATGAATCTAACGTTTTTTTGTGTTTTTTCACGAAATCACAAAAAATGAAGAAAATAAATTTGCGATGGTTGAATTATATTTGTAAAAGATTTATTATGAAGTTTAAAAGATTGAACTAGATTTTTATAAATTTGAATTTGATGTGTGAAAGCTTTGTGTATTCAACCCTCCAAAAAATTGTTTTTATTGAAAAAAATTAAATATAGAGTTCATAGATTAATTTGATATTGATGAAAATTAATTTAATAAGTTCATTTAAAATAACATAGAATGTTCTCTTTTAACACCATCAAAATCATATTCAGCTTTTATAATATAATAACATATTATATTATAATATAATAACATATTATATTATAATAACATCAACCAGACAAGAAAGATAAACAAGACAAAACAAGACAAAACAAGACAAAACAAGACAAAACAAGACAAAACAAAACAAGACAAGACAAAACAATACAAAACAAGAAAATACAAGACTTGTACAAGTCTTGTATTCTCGTTTCATCAAAAACAAATTTGATCACTTTTTCGGACCGTATTTTGATAAAAAAAAATTAAAAACATGAAGTTGATATCTAAAATATATATATATTGCGGTTTTTGATTCGACATCCTCCATGCACACACATACAAGAAAAGTTGTTATTGTTGTTGCGGTAATCCTCTGGCGGGGGTGTCAAGCGGGTCTCGTATCCGATGTCAATTAGACAATAACCGTGGGCCCCCCGTGCAGTTCTCGTAAAAATTGCCGACATAATTATACGACTGATATTTTATTTTTATTAATTCTTTCATTGTATGTAATATCGCGACGGGAAAAGGATGCTTGTTGTTGCGCGTCCGCGTTCCGAACGGATTATATGGCGTCGTTAAAGTGTCGCAAATTTTACGTTTTTGATCTATTTGTGTCAAATCTTGTTGGATTTATTGTGTTTATATTGAATTGCATATGGTGTGTGATGTATGTGTCGATTTTTTATATAAAAGTTTCGAAATTTATTATAGAAATGACGCAGTTGTGCATTCATTTTTTTATATTGAAATTTTTTTGTTATTGTAATCGATTTCAAAATTTTATTTTGCACAATAGAAAATCAATTCCATTAAGATCAAATGATTTCAGTAATCACTCAAAGTTCTAAAAAATATTAAATTCAACAATAGCCCTGATTGAGATGATGTGTGATTTCCGGGATAAACGTCGAATTAATATCATCATCGTATCATGATTACAATCTTTTGAAAACGTCAGGATATCACACACAATCTGAAAACTGTTGAATCACTCTTGTGGTCGATTTGGGTCATATTTAGATACATTTTTATCGACGAGATTATTTTTCACATATTTTCAACGTGTTTGCGGGGTTCGTTTTGTGGTGTCGTCCGTTTGAAACATTAATTAAAACGAAGGTCGGCTTATATGGGAGAAGATTAGCATCTTCAGACTGGAAATAATTCCGATGACTTCTGTGTATCGAGAAATCTCCTTTTTCTGACTTTGTTCTCGTTTTTTTGCCCGTTTTATAGTTTTATTTGAAATCTTTCAGCTGCCCACAGACTTCGATGGTATCTTTGGAGGTGGACCTCGACGTTTTTGTATTATACAGCTCTTATACGAAACTATAATTCTTTTCTTTAAATATTTTAAATTATTTATAATATTTTAAGTCAAATGTATTAGTTTTTATCAAGAAAAGTAAAAAGTTGTATAATTGAATATATGTCTTTGAAACTGATCAATTAAAAATGTACGATTTGTAGTATGTTATTTCAAAAAAAAATTTTTTTTAAATGTATGTACACTGATCCTCTTTTTACATGGGAGATACGTTCCAGAGACTACCGTGTAAATAAAAAACCGTGTAAAAAAATTTATGGTGACCATACAAAAATTGGAGATAGGTTCCATCACTATATTTATATAGAACTTCCATCCAAATGTACTTTATAAAAAATATGCAATGTGAAAAATTTTCGTCATGTAAAATCATCAAAAAACATCGAATTTTTTTTATTTAAAAACTATAATTACATCAGTATACCAGCTGGCATCGAATCCTACCATTTTGGCATAATAATACATATTTTTATACCGCGTTAAAGTGAAAAATCCGTGTAAAAAAATAATCGATACATCTTCCTTGAACCGTGTCATTTCGGAACCGTGTAAAAAAACCCGCGTAAAAAGAGGATTAGGATATCGAAAAGGTCATATTCTACAACGGATATTATATAGTTTGCATATGAGTATCGTGAAAAAAAAATCGACAAAAGTCTTTAAACAAGATCCGAATCGCACGATCCACAGATCAATCACGACACCGAAAATCCCATAAAATTAAACGGTCGAGGGCGTACGCCCACTGGGACCCCCGTGAGCATCAATTAAAAGGCGCCCCCATGGGGGACGTGCGAGGAGAGGTGTCGAGGGGGCGGAGGCGCCTACCTGGACGGGGGGCAGCGCCGTTTTGTCACCCGCCGTGTCCTTATCTAAATCACCCATGGTAACATGGGGCCGCCTCGTTTACTCGACGTGGTTTTTTGTAAGCGAGGGTCGGGTTGATGGTTATTTTTAAATAATTTTTAAATTTTTATTAGAGTTCAGGTGAGGTTTGAATGGTTTTTGTTCGAATTTGTATGTGTATTTCATAGGCCGGTTTTAGAGTCAAGCTGACGGTCGGCACTAACAGGCCAATATGTATGTTTGCTAGGCAGCGTTTTAGAATAACGCTGACCGCTCAGCGTTGACAGTCGTCAGCGCTGAGCCATACGTGACCATACGCGCCGCGCGTTAGCGCCACTGAGCGCGCGGCGCTGAAGCGCTACCGAGCTCAGTTATCGTTACTGTGTCACGTAAAACGCACGTGTCGATGAGTATGAGCTGTCAGTGCTGACGATCAGCGCGACTCTAAAGCATAAAACGAGTTGCCGCTGACAGCTACGCGCTGCGAGCTACGCGCTGAGCTGTCAACGCTACGATCAGCGCGACTCTAAAATCGGTCATAGAATTTTTATGTTTTTTCGTATGTATAGGTAGTCCTCGAGTTTCGAATATGATTGGTGGTTCCTGAAAGTATGTTTGAATGTTGAATGTTTGAAAGTAGAGGGAAATAAAAAAAAAAAAAATGTATGTGTTTTTAATGTTTATCAAAACGCCAGCTAAGTTTCCAATTTCCATCAAGAAGTAGTGTCAATCGATCTTTAGAAAGTTTATGCAATTTTTCACAAAATTCATTTAATTGCTGCTATCTATCAGTACATATTGTATTGTATTGTTATGGCAAAGCTGTCAAATCATAATTTTTCGCATTATCGACAAATGTATGAATGTATGTTGAGAAGTGAATTGATGATTTGAGATATTTAAATTTTGGAAATTTTAAATGAAAATATTTTTAAAAGGCTTTCATTTTTTCGGTCAGAATTTAAACATTAAAACTGACCATTTCTATTTAACGGCCAGTATTTACCTATATACAAAGCAGTCAATATTTTCGACAGCATAGACAGGCGACAACTTTTTGCATTATTAGTAGTTTGTCACAATACTTTAACGAAGAATATTTTATTACTTTGTTAAATATGTTATAAAGGGTTCAATTTCGCAAATGTGTACGTTACTTAATTATTCTTGTAAATATACACATAATTCAATTTTTAATCAATACTCACAATATCAGTTCTAGATAAAGTTAAATTAACTTGCATTAGTAATACTGACCACTCAATAAAATAATATTGATCCAAAAAAATATTTAAATACTGACCAAATGTTTTGTTCTATTTTTATAATTGATTTGTAAAATAATAGAGTTGTAGTTCAATTAAAATTTAAAAACTTTCACTTTTCAATTTAAATAAAATTTTCTGGATATAAAGCCACAACTAATAAGTCATTATTCTATACATAAACATATTTTTTCTTTCTTTCAAATTTAAATAACAGAACTATTTCCTTATTTTCGATTTTCAAAAACGCTTTATACGATAACTGCAATTGATAAAAGCAATTCAGATATCAATTAAAACGAGTTAATTAATTATAAATATCTCATAGAGCGATCCTTGTGGCCGGGTCGGCGCTAAAGCGCTCCGCCTCGGTCACAAAATTAAAACAGGAATTTGTTGTAAAAAATGTCGGGCTGTAATTCTTTCGCCATCGGAATTAAAAGGTTCGTGAATTAAGAAGACGTACCACCATTAAATGGTTGTTTTGTGGTCCCGCCGGTGATTTGTGTCTAATCGGTCCTTTTTCGTTTCAGCATAAAATTAAAAAGATCCATTCGATACACCCACACCTCGCCGACCCGGTCACCATTTTTTTCCTTCCCCGCCGATCGTTTATTTAACAATTCAGGGGTCGGCAAACTTTTTTTCGAAAGGGACAGATAGTGAAAATTTGAGACTCAGCCGGATAGCAAATTCGAAGATATGGATAGTTCTATTCGAAGATATGGATAGTTCTATTCGAATAGTGATAAAAAAGCTCGAAATTTTAAAAAGATGAAACTAATTGGTTGCAAAATGGTTATTTGAAAATTCAAGTGTTAGTTTCAAAGAATATTTTTATATGTAGGTATACAGGTTTTTCACTTCAATTTAAATTTTTCCTACTCAAAAACAAATATTTTCCATGTAGAATAGCGCCGCAGGCAATTTTTTATTGATTAAATTTATACTATTGATAACAACGTAAAATTTTCTAAAATGCTCGTACATAATTTTGGAGAAAAATCACTTCCAATTGACAGTCCGATAAAAGCATCTAATTTGTACAGTTAAATGTATTTTGAAATATGGAAATATTTTTGTACTTGTATCAAAACAAAACCCTTTTGTAACTAAAATTTCTAACGAGAATTTCTAAATTGATTCTAATTTTTAGTCCGTGGGCCGGATTTGGCCCGCAGGCCGAAGTTTGCTGATATCTGATTAACTCATTCCGGCTGGATTCTGATGAAATTTCATACGGAACCTCTCCGGAGTTTTCTCGAGGACGTCACGTTTGAAAATCCTTGCATTGCCGCGCTTTAATTATAGTGCAGTTCGGCGAATGCGACTGCGTATTAATAGTAGCGCGTAAAGCACCCGGAAAACAATTGACGATTTGCATATAGACGATGCAGCATCAGCTGCTCTGACCAGCTCTGGCCTGTCTTGGATGGCTGTCGTCCAAGAGGACCAGACCCAAAATAATGACAGACTAGGGCCGGGTTGGATCGTGGGTCTATGTCACTGATGTAACTTTGGAGATGTCGTATAAACTCCCAAGGACAAATGCTTAATAATTTCTATTTCACTAATATATAATATTTATCTACATATATAATAATATTTCTTTTTGAGATTGTTTCTCGAGAATTTATTGAGATTCTTACTAGAGAATTTCTCGAGAAAAATGTCGTAATCGAGAACTTTCATTTCTCGAGAAATTTGCAGATTTCTCAAGAACTTTTTTATTATTAAACATTAAATTTATACAAATAATTGACATTTAAAATCACAATTTTTTTCATACCACTGCACAAGATTTGAAAATATACACACCTCTTAAAATTAGAAGGTTTCAATTCCTTGCATTCTTTTTTTTTCTTAAGATATTCGCGACAAATATTTTTTTATTGTTTGGGTGGGTAAAAAGGATTAATTTATGATATATTATATATATTTTTTAATTGCACATTTTTATAATCAAAAATATAAAAAAAATTTATATAGATTTGGAACATTGTGTAATAGTATTCGGTTATTTACAAAAATTAAATTAAAAAAAAAATTTATATAATAATTTCGATACGTAATAGTAAAAGTAAATTAAAAAGACAGAAAAATAGTCGAAAGGCTTCAAATTATTTTAGAAATATTTAATGAAAAAAATGTCATATGGGTATTCTTTCATACATCGAAATTTTTAAAGAATTATCGAGAAATTTAATAAGTTAAATCGAAAATTTTCATTTTTCGAGAAAAGAAAATCATTCCTTGTACATATTAAAAATTAAATCATGTTACAATTAGAAAATCTTAATACTAAATAATTTTTTTAATGAAATAAATTTCTATCGAGAGTTCAATGCAAATTTTCAATTGAGATATCACGTTCAAGGACGAATGAGATAATTGTTATTGATTGTATGATATGGATTCTGAGAATCTGCATTCGTTATCGATTTTCATTATCGCTCGTAGTAAATATCGATTGTTTTGTGTATTAAAAGTTAATCTGCGTATAAATCTAAATTGAGGTGTGGAATTGTATAAGATTAAATAGGCGCCAATTTATTGTTAAATGTGAAATATTAGATAAAAATTAAAAAGTGGCACCAGCCATACGGATTTCGATCGATATTTGTTTACAAAGAAAAATTAATTCAATTGAAATATTTTATTGCAGATTACATTTAGTATTAATTTAATTTGTATGATAAGTTTGAAATACTAAGAATTACGTACGATTATATTATTTCGTAAATGGATTAATTGATTAAAGTCTATTTTTGACTATATGTATAGTATTTTAATGAAATAAAATATATAATATATTACTTGTCCATAAAACAATATAATTTTAAGAAGATTTAATAATAAGCATTGTTTTCAGCAAAGTATAAGTTGCATTATTTTTCTTCAAAATTTGTTATGATTAGAAGGAATTAAAAGATTTTTTTGTGAATTACAACTTAAATTCAGGTGCTATTGAAATTTTGATTGATTGACGGCTAAGAAAAATTTCTAAGAAACTTTTGTACAAAAAATTTTTAAATAAAAATTTATTTTAATTTAACAAATGACTTATTTCTATTCCACCCTCAAATTTATCTGATCAAGTTCTACACATGTCATATCTCATCTCTAGGTAGCTGATGCCACCCATAATCAACCCATTCATAATTTTCCTGGAACCAATCATGACTACACTATTCGAAGCGATGATCACACTCAAACCCGTATCGCGAATCTCCGCAACAATCGCAAACAGATTAGTCAGGACAATAAAGACGAAAAAAATTGTCAAATTGTCTAATAACTGCAGGAAAACTAGATTTCGGAAAGAAGTTTGATATTGTGGTTCTTAAACAAAATGTAAAAACTCTATATCGATTTAAGATTTGCATAAAAATTTACGCCGGGTCAAAGGGCGCCGAAAACTGTTTTTCGTGAATATCTCGTTAACTGGAAAATTTACAGAAATATAATGTACATCGATTTTGTTGTAGCTTAAAGAAAAGAGATGATAACTCTTATGCATACAAGTATGCAGTCCTTAACGGTATGCAGTCCTCAACAGTATGCATTCCTCAACAGTATGTACTCAACAGAATAACTTATTGAAAAGCAATTAATGCAATTATATACTTCTTGAGACCTATTTTATGTGGTATTAATATCAGTGTTGTGAGATATTTACATATGATTTTATGTTAATTTAGGTTTATGATATTATGTTAGGCTCAAGATGTATATAATTATATTATTTACTTTTAAATAAGTCATTCTGTTTACGAGTAAAAAAACATTTTCTGAAAAGTTTTTGAACTTCCCACGTTGAGGATTGAATACTCTCAGTAGCAACTCTTTAAAGCGAATTATCTCCAAAACGGTTAATCTTACAAATACAAATTATTATATCTTTTCTGTAAGAATTTCTTTAAGCTACAAATTTAATCTACATTATATTTCTATAAATGTGATAATAAACGAGATATTCACAAAAACCCGTTTCCAGCCTCCTTTGACCTCACATAAAATTTTATCCAAACCTCAAATCGATATAAATTTTTCACATTTCGTTCAAAACCTCAACATCAAGCTTCTCTCCAAAATCTATCTTTCCTCCAATTTTTCGGAAGCAAACATCTCTACTCCACAGCACAATCAACGCTCCCGTGACGTTTTTTATAAGCGAAAATCCACAGCACAAATCACTGACGCAACCGACCACCGCACCAACCAGCACCGGGACCAAGGTGTGACTTTGTTCCCGAAATAGACCCGATATGCAATTGTGCATCCGACCCGTGGGCTTGCACGTTCCTTCCCCAGCGCCAAACAGTCTGGCGCGACGACCGGCCGACGTGTCCCGGGGCCTTCGGAGTGGTAGTTGTCCCAGAAGTGGTCATCCGAGTCTCCCGAGGCCGCGGCCAGCTCGTCTTCGCCAAGTTCGAAAGTGGTCCATGGAAAAAGTTTATGTTTCTATCGGGACGCTGGAGGGATCTGGTGTGGTGAAAAAGCGACGTGCAGAGAACCGGTGGTTGGCTATATACGGACGTTCCGGTCGGAGATGATGAAAAAGTTTGAATATTACCGATGCACGTATTGGAGATGTTTTTTGTTGTTGTTGTTGCTTTCGAGTTTTGTACGATATCAGTAAATGGTACTACTGTGTTTTTACAAGTTTGTGTATGTTGGGCGACGTTTTAATTGTTGCGCTTTCCGTGAAAAACAAAAAAAAATTGAGTATTTTTATGAAATTTAAACGAAATTTGACATTCGTATCAAAATAATTTTTCAACTAGCGAATCTGCGACATTCATCTTCTAAAATCATATTTTTTATGATTTATAAAATCGAGCCTTACGTTTGTGGTCCTCAATGTCCTTTTTAACCACATTCCGACATTCTAGTCTTAGCAATACCAGTCTTTCCCAATCTTCCATAGGTATATCGTACGACACGTCAACTGTTATGTTTGACAGATAACGTTAAAAATTTAATTTGTGGGTACTTTTCCATTAGAGCGGCGCAAATGACTGGCTCATTCGTGTATTTACACTATGTTAAAATTATATGATGTTTTACATTTTACAATTCAACTTCGTGCTCTTTTAATACGTTTAATGTTCCTGTCTAAGAAATGCGGCCTTTACCCAATCCTCAACGTTCAGTTATACTAATCGTAAAAGGAAAGTGAAAGTTAATGTCATAGAGTTTCAAAATACTTAACCCAACCCAACTTAATCAAATATTCAATGAAAAATACGTTCAGACTTAAAACTGAGACATGCAACATTTCCCCAACCCTTACATTCAGTTTTTCTAAAAAGAAAGTGAAAGTAAATATTATAGAATTTCAAAATAGTGTATACGAGCTTAAAATTTCATCTATAAATTAATGATTTGACAGCTAGCGATAAGTATGTATGAATGTGCCTGCCGTTTGTGTCATTTTAATTGGAAAGTATAATTTTTTTAATAACATAAAAAAAAAAACGAATAACATACCGACAGATCAATGTTAAATTTCACAAAAAAAAAAAAAAAATATTTTTCGCGTTTTTCTATAAAAAACGCAATTCCGCAAACAATCCTTAGATATTAGGTTGTAACACATGAAATTTCCGATTTTTTTTGTAACAAATAGATCGACCTTTAAAACAATACCCGACAAGCACACCGACTCTCAACGACCCGGCACACTATCATAACCCACATATCCGACGTCGAATTGATATATTAAATTAATAATTCGAAAACGGGAACGTGATCCCGTCGGGTCGCACGCACTCGTCCGACACGGGCGTTTTAATTAAAACGATCCGACGATCGATTTATCTCGATCGATTCGCGGCGTTTTCATACGTTTGTATATTTGCGCGTCGGTAACGGTAGTGTCGATTGTGCGATACACAATGCGAAAAGATATATGTAATATTTAACGCAGAACGGGGCTGAGTTATTTTATCGGCGTCAAAAAAGTTTCGGGGTACGAAGTTCTCGTGTGAAAGTCGCTACATTGTTGCGAGTGGTTATAGGGATTCGTTTCGTTGTTGATTGAATGTCGGGTTGTGAAATGTTTGTTGAAAGTATATGTGATTCTAATGTAGATATTTATCAACTTATTATAAAGATGTGTTACTGAAATTTGAACTTTAGGTTGAATCTATACAAAAAATCAATCAATTTTAATATTAGATCAATGTATGAGTTTTATAATATTTTTTGATGGTTAAATATTTTTCTCTTTTCTGTGAACTATTGAAAAATATCTGTATTCAAAATACTTCCTTTTCAGTATCTGTTAAGTTTTGGTTTTGTTAAGCTTAAATTTAGATCTGGAGATTTGTTGTTACCTGATAAACATGACAATGACATGTAATGTTACTGGCCATAATTAATGCAGATCTACGTCAAAATACCAGAGAGATCGTGCTGAAGATTTGTTGACCGTTAAAAAACAGTGCAGTACCTATATCGCATCGGTTTGGTTTCAAAATACGATGTTTGTAAAAAAAAATAAATCGAAGAAACTTTTGCATTGACCTAATATTTTAAAATTTCCATTTTTAATGCAATAATTCGAACGAGTCTATATTTTTTCCGAAATGCATTGGCCGCAAGCGACGTTAGCTCGTGATTTAGTAAGTAATTTTTGAAAAATATTTATATTTCTTTTTCCCATCATTTATTGAGGACTTCCTGTACATCAATATTTATATATGAAAATTAGTTTTTAGATCATAAACTTAGAATTAATAATCTATATATGATCTGTTTTTTATTTGTACTAGATCGTTACAGTGATTTTATAAAATCGTTAATATTTAGTCTTTATAACACTGTTTGTTAAAAAAAGTAAGAAGTAAGAAATAAGTAAGGTAGTTTAAAATAAAACTATTGAAAACTAATTTTAGTAACTAGTTTATATTTTGAGTCAATATATTAAATCAAAACGGTCAGTTCACATAACAAATGGTCAGTAAAAATTAAACGAGGAGTAAGTAATTGAAAATATTTAAATTGCCCATTTTTTCAAATAGTTATGAATTTTCCAAGTATTTATAACTACCCAAACAATCAGTTACCTACACAAAATCAAAAGTTATCTAAAAACTTTCGTTTAACATCGTTCTACGCGAACGAACCGTGGATTTATTCGGCGCGCACACGCCACCACGGTTGCACAAGACGTCGTCCATCGAGAGAAAGACAAGCTGCCTTCTTTGGTATGCCGCGGACACCATACTGGAAGATGGCCGCTTTTGCTCGCACAGTTCGTTCCCCATCGTCTGCGGTCTGCACATGGCGAAATTGCCGGTCTGCTGTCGAGAGGAAGCACGTAGATATGTCGAGATTTCGGCACGCCGATGAATATAAAACGGGCCGTGCAACAATGACGTGTTCGTTATGGATCAAAACAGATTTTGATTTGGATGAAACAAAAACGTGATATGAGTTAGGGAGATGTTTGGAAAGTGTCGAAAAATGAGATACAATAAGATGAAATCTGAGTGAAAATGTCGCGATGTGAATCGGGCGTTTAATATGTTACAAAGTATCGAGTTGATACGTGTATTCCTTCGCAAATGCATGTTTTATCTAAATCGTTCAGAGAAAGTATTCGCGGGAGTATGAATGAACATGTTAACTAGAGAGTGCTTGAGCCATCTGTACCGACATAGATAATGTACTAGCGGATTAAATAAAATGGAAATAGGGAATGTAGTAGGGTATATTTTATTTTAGGGAAATATGAAAAATCCAAAATATTCAATTTATGCTGATTTATTTTTGGCTTAAAAATTGAATGTAAAAATTGTGATAAGAATCACTTGCTGTGAGAGCGAAACACGGTTGGTAGTACGTAAAGCATAACAGACTTCGTAAATAACCCCATATTGTATAATATTTGTATTAAAGTATTAGTATTAAATATATATGGTGTTTTACATATATAGTATATGGTGTTTTACTTGGTATATTTTTCAGTGAATGACAATCCCAGATGATAGCTACATTATAAAATACCAAATGTGTATTGGCATTTTTAGTTTTGCCAACTGTCAATAACAAAACTAACTCATCTGTTAAATCATTCAAATTTTGTTCATCATAAGTTTAGCTCATCGATGTTGGCGGGTCAATATATTCAATACAATACATACAATACGTAATAGTGTATGCAGTATCCAGTATTGTGCGCTTTCTCTAAAACATGAAGCGCACCTATACATTCTCTAGGCAATGTATGTATTCGCGAGGATGAACGCATTAACCGTAACAAATATAAACGAACGACACAACAATGACGTATTCGTTACGAATCAAAACAGATTTTGACTCGAACGAAACAAAAACATAATATAAATTAAGGATACGTTCGGAAAGTGTCAAAAAACGAGACACAACAAGACAAGAAGACGATGAAAAATTAGAATCGAATTCTGAATGAAAATATCGCGATATGAATCGGGAACGCATTAGGAAGAGGCCCAAGAGCCGACAAACAGCACAAGGTCCATTGAAACTGGTAAACGAAAGCTTGGTTTAATAACAAAATCACGCAAATTTTGTTCATTATAAGGTTTAGCTAATCGATTTCAAGGAGTCAATGCATTCTTTCGTTAATTTGAACTTTCTCTGGTGATAGTGTATGTAGAATCTAGTGCTGTGCGCTTTCTCTAAAACTTGAAGCGCACCCATACGTTATCTAGGCAATACGATATACATACATATGTATTCGCGAGGATGAACGCATTAACCGTAACAAATATATTATAAACGAACGACACAACAATGACGTATTCGTTACGAATCAAAACAGATTTTGACTCGAAAAAACAAAACATAATATAAATTAAGGAGACGTTCGGAAAGTGTCAAAAAACGAGACACAACAAGACAAGAAGACGATGAAAAATTAGAATCGAATTCTGAATGAAAATATCGCGATATGAATCGGGAACGCATTAGGAAGAGGCCCAAGAGCCGACAAACAGCACAAGGTCCGTTGAAATGCGTAAACGAAAGCTTCCACAGCCTGAATCTAGCGTAGGATTTTTCAGTCTGAAAGTCCGTAAACACGGTCACCTGCTAGAAGCAGTTGATGAATGGCGACAAGAAGCCAGGCCGACCGTTTGATTTACGGCCATCTGCAGTGCAACCGTGAGTAAGCCGACAGGGAAATTCGTATTTGAAAAAAATACATACACACAACACACATATAAATAAATGTATAAATTTGTCGGGTCACTTGCGTGTGATTCACACGCGGCGAGATGCGAATAGACGCGCCTCTTTGCATAACGCCTTACGCAATCTTCGCATATATTTTTACGTGTAAATTTGCGAACGCTTTTTTCGATGGTGGACTCTTTTTGTCGATAGCTTCGTGCCTGCGGTGTGGGCTGAAAGTTGAATCATTGTGTTGATGCGTTGCTGAAAGGTGTCCTCGGATTCTTAGACAGTAGTTCACCAGGACTTCTGCGAAGGTGTACGCTTTTAGACTAGTGCGTTGTTCGTTACAACGCTGCTTGTGCGATGATGCATTTTTTCAGTGTATATTTAGTGTGGATTAATTGGGCTGCATGATAATTTATTTGTTTGACATGTGTTTTATGTAACGGGTTCGAATTAGATTGGAAAAGTAGTGAGTGGGACAAAAGGACGATTCTTTCTTAAATAGATTCTGACGTTCATTGTGAATTATATCAACTGATTCTTTTTCATTAAATTATATATAAATTTTGATAATAGTTGAACTATTTATTTTTTAGTTTAATATTAAACAGTTAAGGATATTCTTTTATAGAACAGATGACTATTTAGGAGGTATTGAAAGTGAATCATTAGGTCAATGCAAAAGAATCATCGTATTTTTTTAAATCAAACAATGTATTTTGAAACCAACTATAAATACAGTGCAGATATTGAACTTTTTAATCCTCCTTTCTTCAACACATACTCCCTGATATTTTGATATGGATCAGAATTAATTATGGCCAGTAACATGTCATCATCAATCTTTAAAGAATGCCCGGTCGGTTCAGTTAATGAAAATCTCTAGATCTGAATTTCGAAAACTACAATCAAGTGATTCTAACTTTAATTGCATCTTTATTGTACACATCACAAGTATTTTTGGTAGTCGCGATTGCGTTATTATTTTTACGAAATTTGTATGGTGAAAAATTCCACAATTGCACTTATTATTAGAAATTTCAAAATATTTTATGAGCTGTTTATTGTTCACTGGCTAGGCCAAAATTTAAGAGATACTGAAAAAGAAATATCCTCCACATAATAGAATAGTTTGAATACAGATACTTTTCATTAATTCGGAGAAAAGAGAAAAATATTTGATTATCAAAAAAATTCGATGAAACTTATACATTGACCTAATATTTCGTCTCTAGCCATATAGAAATCAAATATGTGTTTGATCAATACATTATATAAAACTATGTTAAAAATTTTATATCCATATTCATATGTATGATATAAAATGTATAAAAATGATTTATTGCCCAATAAAAATAAGTAGGCTACACGTGTATTCTAAATATTCATGAATATATCAATAAAATTGTCAATAGGGGCTGTAAAATTTCATTGAGTATGACAAATCTAAGCCGGCGCCAATACGTACATTCCATCGTTTAAAATCGTCCCAAAGGAAATATAAATAGTATGAATCACAGCAATAGAGAGGACAAAATATTATGTATGTGCGGATTTTCATTTTTTTCACTCGTCCGTATCGAATATTTATAATCTAAAGAAGATATAGTACGGATGGATGATACAAGTGAACGTTGCAGACGGTCCGTTGCCAAAAATTCCCAGTCGACAATTTGATTCATAGACATCGTTAATACACCGAAATATTGGTACGAATTGCGAAAATGGGCGAAGAAAAATTAAACGAAAGAAGAAAAATGGACGTCGCGGAACGCATGGCATCCGTGAGAATTTTCATCAACACGCCGAATAAATTTCGCAAAAACAAAAATCTAATTCGTATGATTTATGCGAAAATGTTATTTAAGATCTATTCTATACGAAGGTTTTGTAAAGGGTGAAAAAAATTGTATGGTTTGTGTAGTGTTTGATATTTCTTTGGAAACGTTTGATTGATTCGATTGTAAATTATCAGATTTATTTAATGACTTGATAATTGATCAAAATATTAAAAAAAAGTGAAATTTCTACGAAAATTGATAATTGCTTTATTTCATTATAAAGATTATTCGAATTTTCGTTCATTGATAACATTTTTATTCCGAACAACAAAATTAATTCGACAATGACATAAACCGATTACTTTTAACACACTAAGTGCAAAACACCATTCAAACCGATAACAAACTAATCATACCAAAACAAACCAATCGTTCAAATAAATCATACCAACCAGACTTTGCACCAAAGCACACTCAGATAACAATTTAATAGACACATAAAACCTCGATCGAACGCGAAAGCTCCGACCTCGACCCGAAAAGCTCTCTCGGGAAGCCGACCGTCCCGAACGTCGAAAAGTCCCACTTTCATCTCACATCCCATCACTTTTTCTCCTAGATCGAGTCGATTTCATTATTTTTCGAGTTGAGCCGCTAGCCCATCGTATAAATTTTAACGGATTAGTTTACTAGCTGCCTGCCGGTTGGATCTAGAGGTGCTCCGTGTGAAAAATGGTTTCCCGGACGCTTTACGTCTTCGGCGAAAGAAAAACGATTCTCGCCGGAATAAATGGATTTATAAATTAGCTATAAATTCTATTTATGAACTGTTTGTTTATTTGTGGTGAAGCGCAGTTGGCAACGATATTAAACTATTAATATATGCCGATCCGCGTATTAATACGCGCGTGTGCGACGCGTGCGTATAAATAAACTGGAAAAATTGTATATTTACGCAAATTTGCCTTATTTGAATAGGAAAATACGCGAAATGTCGACCTTTGAGAAGCGCTGGTGCGATAATCGTGCGGTATTCGGAGCAATCGGATGCAGTAATGTGGGATAATAACATGGAACGATCGCTGAAAATAATACATACCGTAAGTTTAAACGTTGAATTACAAGGATATGTTGAAATTGTTTGTTGTATCAACAATACTTTTATATATTTTTTTCACGATCTTCATTCAATGAAAATTGTTTATTACATTCCGGACGCGTCGAAGAAACCGAGTCAATCATTCGCATCGTTCAAATAGCATTTCATATTCGCGAAAAAATCAAATATGCACATCAATAAAAATAATTTATTCGAAATCCAAAATACTTCGGATTCCGAACGTTATTCCAATAGAGAATTTCGCAAAATAAAAAAACGCAATCAATATTCATCAGCGATACTCAAAAAATAATATATTTATATTTAAATACGCAATAAACATAAATCTGTCCGTAATCTTTTCAATATACGGCCATTATTATCGATTCGAATTGCGTATGCGTATGCGTAATTTGAAACGATGATGTTATAATCGACGATGACGTCCGATGACGCTTTTTCGCAGTCATTTCTTGAATGTTTTATGAGGTCGTCGTCTTCGTCCTTACCGTTTTGGTGAATCGGTGAGGAATCTCCCAGGACGATCTTGCATGACGATCACGCACCAAGGAGGTCCATCTTCAATGCTGTCGTCCGTGTGAAGACGGAATATTTTGTGTATAGCTGTAATTCGTGCGAATTTTGATGTGAAAGAAATTTAAAAGCTCGTGACTCGAATGAGGAATGTGCTAAAGTTCATTGATAATCAGATTTGAGACGGTTGAATTTTTTTTAATATTTGCATTTAGTTATTAGTTTCATTGAAAGAGTAACATGTTGGTATTTTCTCAGTAGTCTGGCGCAAATGGCTAGCACATTCACACATGTGTATACGT
This sequence comes from Hydropsyche tenuis, assembly GCA_009617725.1. Classification (NCBI taxonomy): domain Eukaryota; kingdom Metazoa; phylum Arthropoda; class Insecta; order Trichoptera; family Hydropsychidae; genus Hydropsyche; species Hydropsyche tenuis. The sequence goes on along the minus strand of VTON01000034.1, from coordinate 1,003,175 downwards.
GTGTGTACATATGAGTGCATACAAATGTATGCATGCGTACATATGTAGTCACATGTGTATATGTGCGATTTGTATATACGAGTATGTTGAAGTCCATATATGTATATTATTTGTCCATGTATATTTTACCCAACCCAACCTAATCTAATTCGACCCCAAACTTTGACCAAAAAAAATGAAATTGCCAGAAATAATCTATCCCAATCTATTCCAATCCAACCCAACCTTATCTAATCCAACTCAATTCCCAACAATGTGTATTTGTGATCGATTCAAATATACATGAACTGTGACAAGTAAAAATTTTCACAGAATTTGTAGCCAAACTGTAAAGCACGTGTTCACTATTTTGGAATTCTATAATATATACTTCCACTTTTTTTTAGGAAAACTGAACGTAGAGGTTGGAAAAATGTTGCATGACTCAGTCAAAAATTTGAACGTATTAGGATGGGTTGGGTTAGGTTAGGTATTTTGAAATCCTATAAAATTTACTCTCACTTTCCTTTTACAATAGTATAACTAAACGTAGAGGATTGGGCAAAATCCGAATTTCTCATTCAGAAGCACTAATCACAATAAAAGAACATCAACTTAAACTGTAACCATAAGTATTAAGTAAAAAAAATTAAAGAATTTTAGTATAGTTTAGGAGCGCTTTACAATTTCATTGCAAATCAGGTGTGCCGGCCATCTGCGCTAGCCTGATGGTAAAGTACCACTTGTCTATAAATCGAACATCTTTTAATTAAACCGTTCCGTGTCGTATATAAGATAAATAATTAAAAAAATTCGTCGGCGGTTTTTAAAGGATTCCAGTAAACTGTCCTTTCCCATCGACATTAATGATTCCGAGAAAAATTAAACAGAATCATCCCGCGATGGAAACGATGGCCTCGTCGGAATCTCTGATCAATGGGCATTTTATTACCCTTGGGACCCTATAGGGTTGTTCCGAGTGTATACGAGAGGCCAATACATTGGTTTTTTCTCGAATTCCCCATAGGATTCATACGAACTCGTATTTATTGACGTCCGACTCGATGTCCATGTGTATAGGTAACGGTCGTCGCGATTTCCATAAATATGAATTGTGCCTTCTTGAACCGTTCGTCTTCTACTGTGAAGGTCTTTTGCTTTTTGTTCCGAGTTTTCTTGTATTTGTGAATAACGACTGTTTTATTGAACAGCCATGAAAAAAACTTAATCGAAAGCGAATAAAAATAATACGTTGCAAATTGAGTGGTTTGCCGATTGAAGAATGGGTTTGTATTTGATTTTTTTTTCATCAATTTTATACTTTCGATTCTGGCCGGCAGTGAGCTTCAAAAGCCGGTGAATTACTTCACAAAATCAACATCAATCAAAATTTTTGGCAACGCTTCAGCAACTTTGCCTTAAAAACCATACGCTGCTTTTTTTTCCTCTTGTGCTAGTCGTCGTCGTCATACTGAACCGCTCTTATTTTGGATTCGAGCGAGACTAGAAACACTTTGCATAATAATTATTTAATACGATGATTTTTTTAGAAACGTCTCAAGAATAAATTCGCTAAAATATTATATAATAAAAAATTTATAATAATAAAAACCTACGTAATACATTTTTTTTTCAAACTCATTATATGTGAGTTTTGATTTGTTTTTTAAAATAATTTAAATTGTATATTAATATATCAACTACTTATTATATTATTTAAAAAAATAAAAATAAAAAACTCAATAAACCATCCGAAAAAAATATAAAACACGACCGATAATAAGTGCGCAGACGCCTCAGCCGATTGAGTCCACAAACGACGCATCACCAAAAACGACGTCCAAAAACGATCACCTTGAGGGCGGCAAACTGAAAAAAAATCACAAAAAAACCACACACACACGCATATAAACGACAGACGAGCGTCGCGACGCTTCCGACGTCCTATTGACCGAGGAGAGAAAAGCTCGCCTCGGAGCTTTCGGAGCTTTTTGCCGCTTCGATTTAGTTTCGCTGCCGTCGGGTCCAGACGTCGCATCTATCTCTATCTCTCTATAAATACTGGTCCGAGTTCCGTTTCTGGTTTTCGCAGAAGCCGTTGACTCACCACTCAAGAAGACCAGCTCGTGGCCCGCAGACGTTTCGGTGAGGTGTTAACGGACGAGCCGTTGCTGATTTATGCGTCGGCCGTCGAGGAAGTCGTCGAGGAAGTAGGCTCGATTTGTCTTTGTAGGTGCCTCAAATTACTAGTTGGTTTTGCTGAACGATGTCTCGAAAGTATCGGGATAAGCTTCTGATATAGGGTATTCGGAAAGTGTGAGTGCACTTTAGTGAGTTGGTGCTTTGAAACTGCACTCATACTTTGCGAACATCCTATATTTGCTGATTTATGCGTTGGCCGTTGAGGAAGTAGGCTTGATTTGTCTTTGTAGGTGCCTCAAATCAGCGGTTGGTTTTGCTAAATGATGCCTTGAAAGTATCGGGATGAGTCTCTAATATAGGGTATTCGGAAAGTATGAGTGTATTTTAGTGAGTGAGTGCTTTTAAACTGCACTCACACTTTATGAACACCTAAATAATGATCGTATGAAGTTTTGTTATTGTCGAAGCGGTGTTTGGTATAAATTTAGTTTTTATATGTACAAGATGCGAAATTGGATATTTTCGAAGACAGGTTTTATATATTTTAATTGTTATATGAATTCGGATGATGCAATAGCGAAAACGTTGCCGTAATAATTTTTCCTTATTCACTTTTGAAACAGTTGCATTGCTATAGTTAATAAATAGTTATTTAAATAAAATGAAAAACATGCAAATGGTTAAAAAAAATTGAACATGTAAAAGATTTCTATTAATACCAAATAAAAAATATATTGCGATGTACATAAAAATCACAATGCTGCAAAATTGCGTTCCACAACAGATTTAGATAAAAGTTTTGTTTTATAATCCGACACGTATACTAAATTATGAATTACGAAGATTGATGATGATAATGAGGATCATCCATATTTATAAGAATGCACACACACGGATTTAGCGATTAAGAGTCAGTCGATAAGTTCAGTGAAAGTATCACATCATTGTATTGTATTCAGATTGGATCCACTTTTCACAGTTGTTCAATTCTATATTGAATATAATATATCTTTTAATAAATAATAATTTTTGTACAATATTATAAGGATGTAAAGGATTGGACAGTGTTTATTCAAAATATTTTATTAAAAATATTAAGGAAAATTTATAAATTTTCATTTTACCTTTATTATATAAATGTTATTTACACAAAATTATTGTTTATTATACAATTTATCGTATTTATTTATGAAGTTGTTATATTGTTAGTATAGAATTAAAGGGATATTATTTTAGCAATAAATAAATTTCTGAGTGACGTTCAATTTTCGTATATTTATTAAAATGCTAATAAATAAATATTGACCGCATTGATTATTTACCATTCACTGACGTTAAGCGACATTTGATGTGATCTATAGATAAAAGTAATCGTATGTTGTCGAATTAACACTATTTAAACGATGTATTTAGTATAATATTTAGTTTCTTGAATATGGGCATTAGTATTCACCTTTCCTTACACGCGTTTTTAAACGCCCAAACGCCTACTACAGTTTTCATACTTCAAATTCAACATTTTAAACATTAAATTCAATATTTTACACTTCACATTCAACGTTTAATACTTCAAATTCAATTATAGAAAAGTATTATTGTCTTAATAATACTATTCTCGTCGTTGTAGTAATCAGTGAAATTTATTATTATGAATTCTTGTTTAGTTGAATTTGAAGTGTAAAAACTGTACGATGTCTCACCCCCAATCATACAATAAAAAACAGGTCTTTGGAGCGGAGCCGGAGCAGGAAAATTTTTAGTGCTCCAGTGCTCCGATATATATATATATATATACATATATGTATATTTTTTAAATTTAATATTTGACACTTTGCATCACAACTTACGCTGTATTTACACATTACTTACATTATCTGCCATTTTATTAAATAAAATCAATGAGTAATGTATGTAATTCTATTTTAGTTGCAATTGTATAAAAATTTTGTAAATAAATGTATATCCAGGGCCATAGAGAGTAATTCCGGGCCCTGGGAAAAAGCTAGAATTTTTTTTGTAAATGCTCAATAATTTTCAGAAAAATCCGTATACTTACAAAAACTGACTTTTCCAAAAAAAAAAAAAAAACGAAAATTTTCAAAATCGGCAATGGGCCCTCAAAATAGCCCGAGCCCTGCGAATTAACCCCCCCCCCTTTCAACCGCCCTGTATATGTCTAATAAGCTATATGCGTTTTTTAGTTGTAAACTAACGCGTCATTTTAATTTTTTTTATATGAATTTATAGGTATATCAAAGAAAATGAATGATTATAATTTTTATTTAAAATGTTTTATCGGAGCACGGAGCGGAGCAAAGAGCGGAGCGGAGCAACTCAAAAAAGTACTCATTCCAAAGCCCTGATAAAAAATACAATATTATCTATACGACCTTGTCCTGCACTGGATATTATTATATCTATAATATAATAAAAAATAAATAAAAATAAAAAAAACTACATCAATTCCAAAGCAAGAGTGGAGCGGAGCAAGTACTCGGGTGCCGGAGCGAAGCAATTCAGCTCGCTTCGAAGCCCTGAATTTAAAAATATAATATTATTTATACGACCTTGTCCTGCACTGGATATCATCTATAGTATAATTAAAAAAAATATATAAAAAACCACCTCAATTCAAAAGCAAGAGCGGAGCGGAGCAAGTACTCGGGTGCCGGAGCGGAGCTACTCAAAAAAGTGCTCGCTCAAAAGCCCAGAATTTAAAAATATTATATTATCTATACGACCTTGTCCTGCACTGGATTTTATCTATAATATAATTAAAAAAAAAAAAAAAAAAAAAAAAAAAAAAAAAAAACCACCTTAATTCAAAAGCGGGGTTGTGCGCGAGAGCGGCGCCGATTTTCCCGCCACCCCACCACGCGCGCCACTGCCGCCACCCGAACGAGACAAACATACGCCGCCAGAGCGGGAAAACGACCTTTTGTAAACAGTGGCGGCGCGTGATTTATCGGCGCTGCTCTGCCGGCGCGCGCCAGTATCCGCCGGACCGCCGACCGGCACGGACGCCACTGTTCGCCCGCCACAGGTCGGCACTTTTCGACTTTTTCGAACCTCCGGACGTTCAAAAAACGAAAATTCCCACCAAAAATAACCAGCCGGCTTCGATGCGTCGCGAAAATTCGCGCAAATCGCGCGTTTTTAGCGAGTTTTCCCGCGGAGTTTTCCGTGGTTTTCCGTTGCGCGTGTTTCGGTGCAGTTTTGATCTGTTTGTGCATTGTGGCGTTATGTAATTTTTTTAATCGGGCGATCGACGATTTTGAATGTGTCTCTTTGCGAAGGTTGCATAATTGCACTTTTGTCCGACGGCGCGGAACAGCGAGGACGGTTTTGAAATGCGATCGGTTGCGTTTTCGGTTTGTGCGATCGATGTGCATTTTTGTTGTTGATTGCGTTTTAAGGTATTCGAATCGTCTTTTCCTGAATATTCGAAACGTGTTCGAAAAACGGCGGAATTCCGCGGGGCTCATATTTGTTGAAAAATGTCATTTTTTTTAATTTTATCTTTTTCGTTATGATTGAAACGAGTGTCTTTTTACGAACCGCGTAATTTTCCTTGTATGCTTTGCAATTTTGGTTTCAGTGAATAAATATTTATTGATGGTATATAAATAAACAAAGCATACAACTTTTTTTTGTTTAAAAATAGTTTATACTTTTGATTTTAATAAAATTTGAAATATTCAAACGCACAGGATGCAACGAGGAAAATTCTCTAGACGCACATTCCCAGCAGCGATTAATTACGCATATTCTATTAAGAAAAAAATACTGTTTCGCACGATGTTTTTTTTAATAGATACGGAACTAATTCGCTTAATTCTCAAGAATTTCATATATAAAATAAACGTGAGAAAATCCTTTAGCGAGGATTAATTACAGCAATTTTCTAATACGTCGATTTAGCCCGTCGGTAAAAAATAATGAATGAGTCTCGTGTTACAGTTTTTTTTCACTCCCATACACATCCAACAACGAAATCGATTCAGAAAGTTCCACATCGAAAGATCAATGTCAATTAATTAAAAACCGAATACACATGCATTATTTTGCATACCATGAGATTTCGATGCAATTTCTCTGTTACTGCATCGAAACCGCAACTGAATAATCATATATTTTTGCAGATTTCGTTAAGAGGAGAGTTTTCTTTCGAGTTTTCCCGCCACGGTGGTGACATGTGATAACCGCGCGCGTCCCCATTCGTTGAAATTTTGTGTTTTGGTGTCGACAAATGCACTTTTGAGTTCGGAGACGTTTGCTTTATCGATTCCGAGTTGTAATTAGACATAATGAAGATGGCCATCGGTGGTCGTTTTGGTGTTGTGCCCCGTCTTTGGCCGTTGACGGTCGCCATCGTTGTGCTTTTGATGTTCTCCGTCGCCAATGCCAGGAAGGTTCCACCGCTATTGGAAGATAGTGCAAGTAAAAATATGCTCAGAGCTGCAGGTGAGATATCTTATTTATTCGAATGTTAAAATTTGGAAATATTTGTGTGATTTTGAGAAGAACGAGTCTCATAATTTCCGATTAGTACGGCTCAATGATCAATACAATAATTCATTTGACGATAACTATTATGAGTATATAGTTCATGGAAATAAATCATTCTATTATCAAATTTTGCTAAAAACAAACCGATTTATAATTTTCGAACTTGGAAACAGTTAACAATAACTATTTTTATAACTAAACTAACGATAAGGATCGCGACTATCTCGTTCGATAAAAATCATTTTTGAAGTACACGCGCTATATCTTATCTCATTGAATATTCAAAAAATTTTCATTGGATAAACACAATATTTCGCGATCGTTTAAAATAAAATGAATTATGCGCAACATAAAACGATCGGCATCCGAAACGATCCTTACAAAAATTCGTGGAAAAAACGGCTACCATTTCGACTCAAACGTGAGAAAAGCGAACGCATCAGATTTGTTTACGAGTCAATATTTATTGACGAACATTTATTTCTCACCCGATAAGTTTACTGACCGATAACGGGCAATATCACACTTTTCACAAACGACCGATCGGAATCTATGGATTCGTCCCGGCCGCGAAATATCCTCTGAATACGCCATTTTAATTTTTTTTTTCGATTTTGAAAATCGCTAAGAGAGTTAAACCGAGCGACTGAACGGCACAAATTGCGCCGAGAGAGCTCGTTAATCGGTCAATTTCTCCTGTTAATATTCAACGACATTCGTTAAACACACACCGTCGTACTCTGTAATGAAACTGCCGTTAAGTGTGTTTGCCGTTTTTGCATAGGTCGATTTCAATTTGTTGAAAAAAGTGTTTAAAATTTATGTGTTTTAGTATGGTTTTTTTTTGTAACGAGTCAAATCGTGATTGTGGTAATAAATACAGTATTATTAAGATCTATCGAATGCTCGATCTATGATTTAATCGTTCAAGTTGATTTTTTTTTTATTAAAAGGAAAAATATTAGATAATATAGTGACAGATTATACATAAGGATTTTCCACTTTTATCACGTATTTGTATTCAAACTACGATCTCTCTGAAATCCCCAAGTATTAATTTATAAAAATTCAAATATTATACATTTTAGAATCCGGAATCAAAAACAACCGATCGAAACCCCAAAAAATTACGCGAAAAGATCCTCGCCGAAAACCAACCCATATACTCGGATCAAAACCAGTCTGGCGCCCGAATGCATCGAATAGACACATTATTTTCATTTCTGCATATTTCTAATTAATTTAATGACCGAAAAGGCGTTCTAGGTTAGGCTTTGTGGCCGGTTCAAGTGGCGCCTATTGGCGCCACCGAATTGTTTCTCACGTATGTAGACCCCGCGTATAAATTTTTGCGCACAACCAGTTCTCAGAAATGTGCCATAACCTGCCACGCTAGCCCACTGCGGGTTGGCCGGTTTTTCATTTTTTTTTCTTTTCATTTTGGACTTTTCGAACTTATTTATGTAACTTTTTTCGGCTCAGAGTCGGAATTTATCGGCGCCCGCCTGTGGGAAAACTCGGACGTTGAAGGGTTCTTTTAGCGCGTTTTTGAAAGTAAAAGTTGGGTGATTTAATTTTTTTAAATATAATTTTGATGTTGTTTGATTATTTTTTGAGATTATTTCATTTTTTTTTGACTATAAAATAATAATCAATTGTACGATGATAGTATCTTCATTTCACCGAAATCTGATTTATAAAAAATATTTGTTTAATATGAAAATTCAAGTTCAATCAATTGTTAAGAGATTAGAATAATACAAATAAAATCCTTAACGATTCTTAGAATTTTATCACAAAACTAATTTTCTCAAGTATCAAATAGTACAATTGTAATTCCGAGAAAATCTTTCAGCACGTATCAAATGTACAAAAAGAAAAAAATCTAGACGAATTGTGTAATACAATATCACGAAAACGATCACGCGCCATTATTTTTTTTTATTGTGCTCCATTATGTGTATTATTTAATTATCATCTAACGCCATAGACTGATCAGTCGGTACGCCCACTTATCGTCGGGCCATATTAACGATAACGATGATAATGACGGATTATGTGTCCATCAACCTCGCACCTAAACTAACTGATTTTTAACACGGTCGCATCGTAAATAATATACTGTTGTGTTATTCAAATCGAGATAAATATATATAACTATCGCGTTATCGCCTGAGTTACGAAATTGCGACGACGCTCCTTTATCGATCGGGACGTTTTCGAAAATTTATTTTGGTATATATTTTGACAGCATCAGAATAGTCCAGATATGAACAATCTGAAAACGATAAATTGAAAATCCCCCAGATAAAACAGCCGAGTGATATAACGAAAGTCGTTGAACGTTATCGATCGTCCTTTTGAGGCCCCAACGGCATTGAGGTAAATAAATAAATAAATAAATAAATAAATAAAGTGCAATACATTTGACGATAACGAACATCATTAGACGCGATATAAACATTCATTTTCATTAAAACGTATCAAATCTTAGTTTAAGATTGTGTTTCGGTTCGATATCGACACATTTATCATCCGGATTTTCTTATTACATATTGTTTATTGATGGTGCGCGAATCGCTTTATGTTTTCGTCTTGTGAAAATAAAACGAAAATAATATAAAAATGATGATATTTATTGCCGGGCGCAAGTGGGTCACACGAAAGGCGAAAATAACATCGTCGACATCAATGAGTGCAAATTTAAAGATTCGTAAGATAAATTAATTCGATAAATTAATTTATGTCGTGCGGCGGTCGTCGTAAAGTCGTAAAGTCGTCACTTGTTGTAAAATTAATAATAAAAAAATTGCTAAATCATAATTGATATTAACGGAAAAACGCTTGTTTATTATGTTTCAATTGTCGATGTTTTTTTTATCGTATTGAGCCAAAGATAAAACCTTAATCTTTCGTATAAAATTTAAATAGTATATCGGATACGTTTCGTTCTTAAAAAGAAAAACAAAACCGTATCGATAATCAGTGGTGGATTTATTTATAGGCAGTGGAAGCTCTTGCTTCAGAGCTCTAATTGTAAAGGGCCCTACCATATTTAAAAAAATATTTTTTTAATGTATTTTTATAACATTTCCATATCAATCCAATAAAAATGATAAAATTTGAATCGTTTTCTAAAGAAAAAAGTTATTTTTTTGTACAAAAGGTAATTTTATTTTATAAAATCGCCCATTTGTCCTTCAATTTATAAAATCGACTATTAAGATAGGGTTAGTTTGGAAGCTGGTCCTGTATATGATAAATTTATATAGAGTTCCCGAAAAACTTCAACGCCTCAACCCCCTAGCAAAAACAAACCCGCCACTGTCAACAATTAACAACACCGGGGCGACGACAACAAGCCATCATCCTCACCGCTAATTCGCGCGGCCATTTCACATTTTAATTCGTATCTGTTTTATTGTTAATATTCATATCTCGCGTGCGCTTCCCGTCGATTTTTATTATAGATTCGCCACAGTCGCCAATGATGTAAGCGGCGTTTTTAATTGCCTATTTGGCGAGTCTGTCGCGGGCACACATTATGTTAATCAATATGTATACTAGTTTACACCATTATCTTATTTTACGAGCGGACGACACGATCGCCGCTTAACTGTAAATCAGACCCACGATCGAACCTGAATTTCGCACACGGCGCGTAAATTATTCGCGTTATGAGCTGGAAAAATTGGTAAAATCGTAATTCGATGTAATAGTAAAAGTAATCGAATGTATAACCAATCCTCGTTTTGTGCGGGGAATACGTATTCTGGAACGTTCGGATGGTCTGGAACGTTCTAGAGACCATCGTGTAAAAAAAGTGTATAGTGACCATATAAACATTGGAATAGGCAGATATTTGGAGTCCTCTTTTTACACGGGAGGATACGATTTTAAAGACCTTGTAAAAAAATTATATGGTGACCATATGAAAATTAGAGATAGGTTTCATTAGTATATTTGGAATCCATTTTTTACACGGGGGTTTGTTTCAGAGACTACCGCGTAAAAAATGTATGGTGACCAATAAAAATTGGAAATAGGTTCTATCAGTATATTTGGATAGAATTTCCAACCAAATATATATTACTTAAAAAAAATGTGTAATGTGAAAAAATTTCACCATGTAAAATCGTCAAAAAACATCGAAAATTTTAATAACTATTATATAATTAAATACATATAATTATAACAGTTTACTGGCCTGCACCGAATCTTACTATTGTGGCATAATAATATTATAATTATTTCGAAACCATTAAAAACAGTGTAAAAAAAAGAGGATTGAGCATATGTATTATAATAGTTTATTGAGCGATTTTCGGATTGCGCGCTGAATGAACGTATACGTGTGAATAAGCCGATATTTAAATGTCTTTTTTTTGCCGATTTAAATGTAAATGCAAATGTTATAAGTGGTTGTCATCAATTTATTTAAATTTAATGTTTATACGCGAAATTTTCAAGGACTTTCGCATGACCGCAAGGAAACGCCTCGGCCGTTGAACACACGTCGGTTCTTTTCGATACACAGGTCTTTCTTCATAATGGACTTTTGGGTGTGTCGAAACACTTTCTGTAGTTTTTTTTATTCGTATGAAGGAAGGCGGAAAATCGTTGCGCAAGAGAGTGAAATTCGCGCTCGTCCAGGGTGACTTGCGGTCTCGCAGAAATCATTTGAATAAAGTCGAGAATGTGTCTACGTGACCTGCTTGCTGATTTGTGGAAAATATTTAAATATGCAGTTGTTAATTTATTATTTCACGCGGAAAGTTTGTAATCGAAACGTAAAAAAAAAACGTATTTGCGTATCGTCGCTAAGTAGCGATTTTCGGTCGGGTCGATTTGCTCTTGTTTTTATGTTTTGATGAAATCGTTGTTTAAGTACACTTGAAAATTCATTTCCGAGAAACACTCGAGACGACAATTAAAACTGTTGACTGTAGATCGTATTCGTATCGGAGTTAAATCGATGAGAAAATCGATCTGTTTATCTTAAAATTTTCAGAAATTATTACGTTTAGACTTTGATTTAATAAATTTGATAATTCATATTATTTTTTATAACAGATTCATTAATTTAATGAAACTAACAATTTTTAAAAATCTCTGTTGTTAGTTTCCCTGTCAAAAACAAAATTATTTCTTGTAACGGCCGAAGGTGGACTGCAGTCTAGGTGCCATTGCAATTTGGGACCACACTCGATTTTCGCAAAAAAGAGAACGTTTTGCAAAATGCCCAAGGTCACCGTGTTTGATCGACCGTTTTTGCAGATTCGTCACGAAATCAAGGATCCAAAGCGAATACGGTTAAATGCAATTCAGATGATCACAACAAATCCTTAAATCCCAATATTCGACCCGATTCGAAAGTCGTCTATCGGCACTAAAGTAAAAATTTCATTACCTCTTCGATTGGATGTGCTTAATAGGTGGGACGTTGAGTTTCCTCTTTATGATACGGTTGATGATGATGATGATGATGGTCTGGTGTTGTTGGCGTATGAAACTGGAGGAACGGTGTCCGACGTTGGTGAAGGTCAATGCTGGCGTGATAGTATCGCATTACGCACGTTGACGATATTGGCGTTGTGTTGCAATTGGAAAAATCCACCAGAGACCAACACGATACTTTTCCGCTTATCGATATTCGAAAGATGTTTGCAAATCGATGGCTTAGTCTTTAATAAACAATTTAGAATTCAAATAAATAAATTAATCATTAAAAAAAATATTAAATCAGGAACGTATAAATGTCACTTTTCTAGTAAATGTCACGCGATTAAATAATTGATCATATAATATTAAGATTTTCCGTTAATTTTTTGCATCTACAGTGTTGTGAAAGTGTAAATATATGTTATTTTCCATAACCATACGATTTAAACTGATGCAAATGATTTATAATGTGTAGTTTGTTGTGCAAATAAGCGTTATTCAAATATTGTCGGTTGTGCTACATAGAATTCACAGTACCGAGATTTTTCAAAGTAAAAACAAATTAAATTCATTCATTACTCAACTGTACAAACTATAACCAGACATTTGTCCAAACGACACTAGCACATACAACACTAGCCCGCACGACACATTTTAGGTCAATTGGAGGATTACATGATGGTTAATTGATCAATTTTTTTCACGATTTACTTAAAAATTTTACCTTCTTTCGCTTAATACTTGAAACTTACAATACCAATATGGATTATTTTTCTTATATTTTTTTCTTATATTCTTAATTATTCTTGAGAGTTTTTTTTACTTAAATATGTTATAATTTATAATATTTAACTAAATACAACCATCTGAAACAAAAAAAGATTGCGCATTCCAGTGCATCCCAATTGGGGATCATGGCAGGATATGGGTTCATACTATAATAAATATTTTGAAAATTTTCTACTGTGTGTTACTATCGCTGTGTGTCAGTATCGTTCATGCTATTGTCGTTTGGATAAACATATGGAAACCCAAATATTCATACATCATCAATCAAGCTTACATCGGAAAAACCTAAGGAAAACCTCCCGAATTTTCCCCCCATACGAACGTCACGTGACCCCAACAAACCTTCCTCGACTCCTCCGCCACTCTTCAGCAGGCTTCTTCCACCGATAAGAAGACGGAAGACAATGGCTCTGCCGGAGGCGACGGCCCGTGTTTGATCAGCGCAAAATAAATATGATGTCATGGTCGTGTCGGACGGGCGCACCGATTGTTTCGGCCAGACGGCCGATTGTTTCCGCGGTCGAGCCGTTTTTTGCCATTTTCGCCATAGTCAGCTACGTTTTTTTATTCGGCTGCCGTTTCCGGTGTGTCGTGTACGCTGTTTGTGCAGCGGACAAGTGGAGGATTCTGCCGTGGGAGGCGGCCGAGTCGAGGTCGTTACCGGGAGACTTTAACGCTTTGACGGTCGGGCGAGAGTGAAAACTTTGAATTTTGGGATCGGTTGAAGTTAGGGTTCGATAATTTCGTTTGAATGCGAATTTTAAGTGTATATCAAAAATACGATGAAGGTTGAAATAAATATTTATTGATATAGTACTTTATTCATTGATGATGCGTTATCTTTTTATTGGAGGTTAGTCATATTGTCGTTTTTGATAATACGGTATATTTTTAAATAAATAATTTATTTTCATTGTTACATATTGATATATCGAATCTATAATTATTGCAATCGAATTCAGTTATCATTTCTTAGTAATATAATTAATATTAATCGATATCTTTATGATTGATGAGTGCTGAACGATTTTTTTTTAATTAATTCATAACACATATTTTTCCATTGATATTTATAATACATATATAATACAAGTTGAAGGTTATAATATAGTGGTGATAAGAAAAAAAATTAAACAAAATGAATTGGTTCGATTTTTTCAATTGAAACTTAACGAATTTCACGCAGAGCCTCTTTAGCAGAGCTGAGTATATAATAAGCGAGCCGCCGCTTTGTTGCTCGTATCGTTTACCGCATTTTTTTCTCGGTACATTTCGCAAGCGGTGTTTCATTGCAAAAACGAGATCCGACGAGATGAATGGGCTGCGCTCGTTGCACCGATGCACTCAACAACGATGACGTTCACGAGGACCACGTGTCTCTTTCAGAGGAAATCGTGTGTGTGTGCTGAATTTGCAAAAGTAATATATTCTGCTTATTATGAAAGAAAATGGTTTTTCGGGGTTTGTTTTGTGTAAAAATAACGAATGTCTGATGATATTATTTTATGATAGACGTCCGAGTCTGATATAATGTCGCTCGATAGCACAATAGTAATAGCAAAACAATAAAAAAAAAATTAATAATGCGATAAAAGTCGTACGAGACGATTAGATTAAAAATACGCTTTAACAGTTTTCCATTGATAATCATAAGCAGATAGATCTTTTTAATTTCGCTCATGTGCCAAGGTTAATAAATATAGTACTATGTGTAAAAAATAATCCAGTTGAAATAGCAATCGTTTTCCCACTTGTCGGAGAAAGTTTTCGTTGGCAAATTGCATGTTATGTGTTGAATATTTTCATTAAAACGAGCGTAATTTTATTCGCATTACGGAAGGCTTTTCGCGGACCGCTAACGACTGTAATTGAACGACAACACTCCGATGGATCATTCTTAACTAGAACTCGAAGATTCGGTTCGATTTCGAAAGGAAAATCCCGACTTTAATATTGTATAATTGCCACTTGGAAGCGGTATTGTAAATTTTCCGATGTCGTCGTTAAAATTTATTTGGGATCGGCCGGAAACGTGTCGTTTTTCAAGCCGATCGTTTGCGTTATTTTCGTCGATTTATTTGCATATTTTGCAGATTTTTACTTTCAAATTTTAACAATCAGCGAATACCGAAAGACATTTACGAGATCCCGTTTAGTTTATGTGCGGTATAAAAAAAATGTCGCACTTTTCTCGCGATTCTCCGAATCGATTCGATTCAAAATTTTCATTCCGAGAAAAGCGCGCAATTAAAAATAATAAATTTCGATAATGTGTTTATTATGTAGATTATTTTTACAGTATGATTCCATTCGTTTTCGTGTAGTTTGAGAAGCGCCTGCGCTAGTCGGTAGTCCGTCGTGCGTATGATGCGATTAAATTCGATCGCATTTGCATTAAATTAACAACAACACTAGTTCCCATTCAATAAATCATCTGATTTAATTCAAAGAAACGTAGCGATCGTTACCTTGAGCTTTTCCTTACCCGGAAAAAAATATATCGCACAAAAACTGCCGGGCGACCGCCGGCGAGTTTTCATTGCGCTGTATCGTTCAAAATGCGCACCGTTCGTACATATACATATTTTTATTTATACACGCGAGAGAATATGGCACATAAATCGATCGTCGATTAATTGCTTCGCTAGAGAAAAAATTAATTAACGAATCGCTCGCGCGTACAATAAATAAAGTCGTAGAGCCGGCAGGGTTAAGGCTGGTCGAGTCGTTAACGGTTACACAATTGCTAAACCCATACGTCGGACATAAATTATAATGCGTTCTCGTATGATTGGCCGCCGGGTTGGGTTAGGTCGTGCTCCGTTACGCCATTCGGTTGGGTTAGGTTATGTCGTCGGCACGAGAGCAGTTGCTACACAACTACGCGATACGCCTAACGTTTCAATCATTGAAAAAAATCAAAGAAATATTTCGATTTCGTCATAAAATAAAATGAATAATTAAAATTCGATATTTATTGAATCTGTATCTGTTGAAAATGGTTGGAAAATTGAATTTTATTGAATAGCAATCGGATGTTGAAATTCGCGAGTCGATTACGGGCCACTTGCGCATAGCGGTTAGATTAAACGGTCTCGCCGCTGAGTTACGGGCGATGTCGTTCGTTTGTGGGTGTTTCGATCGGAAAATTTTCGCATAGTTCGCCCCACAGGGTTAAAAGGACGGCCGTCATTAAATCATCATCTGAATTGCGGCGGCTGGCTTCTTCGACACGATAATTGGCGCCAATCGGCCGTCGCGGCGATTAAGCGAGAGTACCTGCGGTCTTCCTTTGCGGTCTGAGCCGTTTTAGCGACTATCGAAGACGTCCTGATGACTTCGTCGATGATCTCAGCGATCCTGAAAATATCGATTTAAGCCTAATCTGTCGAATATAGTCTAAATTTTCATCGTCGGATGATGGAGTTTGGATCAGTCTCGTGTCATTCGAACGTGCAATGTAAATGCGACGGGTGAAAGTGAGTTTTGCAATTCCGTCCTTATTTTGTTCCTTTCCGAACCATTGTATTACGTTTTAGTTTATATGATTAATTTATACGCGTTTGATCCCATTTTATGTGACCCGTATATGAACAATAGGTTTGATACACAAGAAGTCACGCGCATCGAATATTTCGTATTCAATAAAAGTCGTTATCAGAAGCGTCTCGAACAAGCAAACATAGAAAATCGATATCGATACACAATATAAAACTCGTTTTTCGAAACAGGATCACATTTCACTTCGTCTGCGCACTTCTAAGCGGGCGGAATTTCACCGTCGCGAAAAACACACCCGGCGTGTGGCGAAACGGCTCTTTTGTTCCGATTCGCGACTATCATCGTCGTGTCCAATATATGTATATGCAAGAACAACGGTTCGAGTGTGTTTTTCGTGTCAATGAGGCTTCGAGAGAGCGAACGAGTCGTGTGCGGCCCCGTCTGGCCGCGCGTCTAGCGTAATCTTTATGAAATTGACATTTGGCGCCAAAAACCGGCTGCCGAGTGCTAAGCTCGCGATATGTTTATCTGCGCAAAGCACAGACGAAATAATGATATACTTTTAAACCGGCGATGAATATAAATTAAAAGTGGCCATTAAACGGAGTCGCTACTACGTTTTTGCGCCGGCGCTTTTTCGTATACGTAAAATCCCGATAGTCGGGTGACGTTTAACATTTATTCTCGATGTAGACAAATAAAAGGATTGTTTTGTTTCTTTTGTGCCGGTTTTTTTTAATGGTAGTCGAATCTTCTGCGTATATTAATCGAAATCATGATTCTACAACATGTTGAGTAATATAAATTTTATGTGAGTACTGAGAAAATTCTTTAACGGAATTTCCATAATGGAAGATTTTCCTGAAACGTTCATATTATATTCACGTATGTATGTTTTAAAAATATCGCAATAAAATTATTATTAAAATTACCTTTCGAGTACACACATTCGCTTGCACAACTTTTATCAGTGTTTTTCGTCAACGTCGACCTTTCGGCCCTCGAGAGCGTTCCTTCGCGCAGTTTTCTCATGTCGTCGGATCGTTTGATGCCACAATTAACCCGGTTTTATTTATGCACGATAATTCGTACGAGTACTTTCAAAGAGAGCAGTGCCGGCTCGCGAAATTTCATAATACATTCATCATCGCGGGGAGTCATGCTCTCGGAGGTGGCCGTGGGCTCGGAAAACGAGCGTACGCACACTATGCACACCACGAAAGTGCATATAATATAAGTTGCACATGCACATGCGTATTTCTGTGCTCGGATAGTATGCACACCGGCCGCCTGTCGTATCAATTGCAATTACAATGCATCATGTGCCGCCTCTGGGGCATCGCGTACTTTATTCGCCGCACGCGAGGGTGGCCGTCTCAGGAGTCAGGGATGGTCAATGTCCATGATATAGATTCTTAGAAATGTTCAAAAAATTAATTAATCAATGTTTGCTGTATAAAAAATGAATAAGGACGATGATCGCATATAGTGAGTTATCAGCGCCATCTATTTTTTCATATGAAAAGTTATTACGGTTGTATATTTTTAGATATTGCTAATGTTTGTAATACAGTCGTCACGTAAAGAGGTAATTCTAGTGAACTTTCCGTCAACGATAAGTGACTTCTTCTTGAATCAAGCTTCACTTGACGCTTCTGTGAAACCATCTATTCAAGGATGACTATGTCGCGGTGCATTCCGCGAATTTAGCGATTGCAACGCGGAAAATTCGCGCGGAAAGCAATTAAATCGAATCGACACTCGGTTACGCGCTTTTCTCTCGAGATCGACATCTTGCCGCAAAGCACGCACGCTTCTTAGACGAAAAAAAACGTACAAATATAATAAGAAATCGATCAAAGCTCGCGACGATCGCTAGACGCGCATCGGAACCGGCGATCGGAAAATTATTATTTAATGAGGCGAAACGCCGTCCGGATCGTAACGTGAGAACGATAGTGAAGAGTCGACTTTTCGAAAAAATATCAATGGCGACGTCCAATACGTTAGCGAGGTTTATGAAATCCAGGTGCGGGTTTGATGCGGCTGTGATGCACTCACTTCGACGGCGATAAACCGATATTGACTCACTGATTGTATCTTGAATAAATTTGCACAAATTACACACGAAGTTGTCTCCTACGTACGAGATGGTCGCTTCTCGTTTTTATTATTATTATTATTTTTTTATTATTTATTTAACTTATTTCAGTTTGGACGACTCCTAGGCCATCTCGTATTCGATGGCTAGACGTTTGCCCAAACGATACTAGCACATACGACATTGGCATACACCGAAAATAGCACTGATCCGATTAATTTTAATTATACTGATATATTTCGGGATGCGTTCTATGCTCGGTGTGCTACTGTCGTACGTGCTAATGTCGTTTGGGCAAACGTCTGGGAACCGTTCGATGGTGGGTTTTCGCGATTGTCGCCGTTCGATTCGCGAAACGGCTAATCGATTTATAATTGCGAATCAGAAAGATGTTGATTTTGAATAAGTTAATATTTTTTTTAATGCGAGGCCGGAATGCGTTTAATCGAGCGTTTTCATAACTTTGCATGATCGTGGCTCGTTTTATGCATGAATAATTATTTGATTATTTATATGCGCATGTTTTTTAATGTCGATATATTTAAAGCGATGTGCATCGATTGGTCGACGCGGGATGCGATGGGGCTTCGCAAATTATAAGGCTTTCATAATTGACTAATTAGCGAAAAATTCCGAATGTATCAATTAGTAACAGATATTATGTACGGACGTTGACGGTTATTATATCATTTGTATACTTTTGTGCGCGACTCTCTCGTACATAATTGCTTTATTTAAATAATATTTAAATTGAATAATTGTTGTTAATTTTTTCGGATAGATTCTGTTTACATATAATAAAACGATTCGAGATTCAAATTACACACGCTCATGCAGAAAACGAGCGCTTGTAAAATTAGATATTCCACATAAATATTGTTCGAAACACAACGCTGTTATTTTTTTTATTTTAATATCTTCCGATTTTTCTCATATAAAACATGCAAATTAGCGATATTGGTAAATCTTTGCGCGTGTGTATATATAAAAATAAAGATGAATTCAAAGCGTTCGGCGTATAATTTTCGCTTTGTTTTGACTCGACGGAAGATTAACTGTACGAGCGCAACATTATTATAGTGTGGCACGTAAGTTATGCGACACACATAACAATATAATATAATGGCCGTTCGTCATCTGCATAAGAGTATTGTTTAGCAATAACGACGACCCGTTCGTCTCCTACGATAATATAAATATGATAAAAATATTATAATGGAGGATACTCAATCGCTAATTTGGAAAATCGCGGCGCCGCCGAGAGGCCAATAAACATAGACAAAATATCTGCGACCGTGCCATTATTTATTGCAAATATCTCCTTAGTGTGTATACGCCGGAGGATTATTTATTTCGAAATCATCGCCGTTTTCCCGACGCGTCAAATATTATTAATTTCGACGATAAATTGATTTTCGTCTTATCTGATCGAAACGCGCATATAAATTATAATCGGTTCTCGAATTGTCGATTTTTTCCGGCAGGATTCGGTTTCATGTAAAAAATGTTTTTTCGACAGTGCGGAACTCGAATTTTCCTTATGGCTATCTTTAGATTTGACACCGCGAGAAGAATGAAAAAGTTTCGTTTATTTTTTGACAAATGCGCCAAAATAACGCTTACAATGATGAAAGACGATCGTGTCCGTCTCGGCCATATATGTGCATCGGAGTTGCAAAAAAAAAAAAAAAACGAGCAATGTTTGCCGTTATCACTATATTAATCAAACGCATTTACAATCATTTTTCAATCGACCTTCTGACTCTTGAGACGGCTGCGAAAAAATCCGATAAGTCAAAAGAAAGTGATGAAATACGCAGGTAAATATAGAACGGTTGAATCAAATCGGGCGATATCACAAAGGTCGTTCGTGTTTATCGCTGTGTGTTTTTTTACATTTAATTGCGTGTATTAACAGTTAATACGAAATCTAGTGAGTTAACAGAAACCAGATTAGATTGTGCCGTAAATATAATAAATAACTTATAGAAAATTTATTACGTAGTTGCTGGAAATAATCAGAAAATCGAACGGTAAATTTTATATAATGCGACCGAGGAATATGATACGATGGTTTTTCCTAATAATGCGAATGATTTAAAATAAACATCACACATGATAAGAGCGTGGTCACGCAGCTATCATTTTTATGGCGGGATTTTTGTTTTTGCCACTTGGAAATTTATTGTTTAGATTTTATGTATCAAGAGTAAATATCCAGATTATATATTTTTTCGATTATATAATACATATAATACAATCAATATTTAATTCTATGAATTAATCGATAACGTTTCAATTGTGAAAGAGAGCTCAGTTTGATCAATCTTTTAATCTGTCATTTCGTCCGATAATTTATTTGAATGTCAATTTGTGGATAATGAAAATTTGAAATAACTGTTTTTCCGTTGGAACGATACATAAAATTTTCGTATATCGAAAAAACACGATATTTTCGGAGATCAAACGGATTCGCGCACAAAACGAAACCGCCCGATAACCGTCCGGTCAATTACCGAACAAGATTACGAAAACGCAATTTCGTTTTCGTTTTACGTTCACAAGATCATTTAAAAGTTGCAAATCGAGATCGATAAGGCGCACTATATATTTGTGCAATTGCACCGAGCGCGCGCTGAAAAGTCAACGACCGCTCGCGATGCGCTCGTTCCAGATAATGTTTTCGCGCGCAAAACGCACAAAAATACATAGCAAAATCGCACATACACACGAAACAGCATATATAAATATAAAAACGAATAAATCGACGATATAAAAACGTTCGCGCTTGCAAAACTTTTCGGCGTCGCCGTGTTTGCGCGACGCGACACTTTATAGCCATAATTAAACGTAGGTGGTTTTCGAGTGAGAGATGTTTGCGCCGCGTTCGCGATAAAACCGCGAAACAATATAAAAAAAAATCATACAAATACGCCATTATAGAGATTTTCATATGCGAAAACATCAGCTTTTTTTCACTAGCGATTTTCGTGGCGATTTTCGCATTTCAGTAGTCGGCTTAAGCGCGGCTCTTGATAACGCTTCCGCGCCCGGCGCCGTTCGCTATCTTTTTGGGTTAATTGTTCTGCCGGCGTCATCCGGCCGGTGTTTCTTTCTTGCTTCGATGATGACTCGATGGCGAGGGTCATCAGACTCCGCCAGGACCTCCTACGTGGCCGTCGAAGTGTCCTCGGGTGGCTCACGTGGTATTGGGCGCGCGGCGCGGACGCGCTCCCGGCCGCAAAAACGCTCAAATTTCGCGTGTTAGATGTGTGGAACGATCTTTCGCCGATATGGAGTCGCTCGATAAGGTTTCGGTCAATAGAGTCGCTTATTAAATTAATAAAAAAGTCGGTTTGTTTAGTCGAAAAGCAATCGATTCCGCCCACGCGCGGCGTCGGGCGCTGTTAATTGCATACGTTTAAAATGGAGATTTAGCTAAACTATTCGCGGGTTTTTTATTGTTTTTATTATAAAGTTGACGTTTCGATATTATTTAGATTTTTTAATGCGTATCGGTTTAAAATTGCATTGATTTGATTATTTTAATAGGTCGTTATTTAGATTCGAATTTGAGAATTCGCTCTTGACCAATTTGCAAGACACCTTATTGGAAGGTCATTAGTGATTAAACATTTTATAAATTCAAAACAGCTCCATAATGCAAAATAAATAGTGAGAAATATGTATATTATTAATTTATGGATTGATAAAGCCGGGGAAATCTTCTTCGAATGACTTAACACTAATTCTTATTTTAATTAAAAAAATATATTAATATTAATATACAAATATTATTATTTATTATTTTCAAGCTAATAATAAACGAGATGTTTACTAATTCGTTCTACGTACTTCATTAATGTCTATGTTTTGTAATAAGGTCAATTGACATTTGTAAATTCAACAGTGTAACATCTATATATCTGATCAAGTGTTTGTTATAATTGCTTAGACGTTGAAATATTTTTCACAAGACGAACACGTGTATTGAGTGATCTAGAAAGTTTTTTTTTAAATTATACACTCTATAAGATTACTTTTACGACTTAACACAAATCATATGAGAATTTCCACTTCAGTAACAACTTCGCGATGCGAGCGGTCACTTTTTACACATCTCGGTGCTATCGCCGCTATCTTGCTTATCCGTTAATTCAAAACTTATCTCACCGGTCGTGTAAACTTGATGTATTTTTCGAAAAAATACACCGTTTTTTATCTGTTTCTTTAACTCTGCAAATAAAAAAATCATATTTTTCAATTAAGATATACATTTCGCACTCAATAAGATATTTATTTATTTATTTATTTTATTTTACTCATACAATACATAATTATTATACATATTATACAAATACATTACTGTATGAGTACACATATACCACCATAGCCTAACAGGTCACCCTACATCGCTATGGAGGCCAAAAGAAAAATATAAAAAAAAGCAAAAGAAAAACACAATATAAAAATAAAAATACAAAACATAAATATAAAACATATATACAAAACATATATTTCATAAGATAATATTAAATACGAAAGTTGTGTTTTAATTAAAAGGAAGAGAGTAACGTTGTATCTTAAGTAATTAACCATTTTATTGACTGATATTAATTTGAATTGTTATTGCGCTATACAGTCATAACCATTCCATTCGCCTTACACAATTAACAAGTTTCAGAAACACTAACCAATCGAAATTATCTCCGGCGATATTTTTCTATCACACTAAGGCTAGGCGCAGATGAGAAACTTTTTATCCGCCGATAATTTTAATCAGTATAGAGATTCATGCAAGTGCGCAAATTATAACGAAAGTTTAATAGCCTACGCCAGGGGTGTCCAAACTTTTTGATCCCCGGGCCATATTGAAAATTTCTTAAAGGCCGGCGGGCCAAGAGTCGATTCTTAATTTTTATCTTAATGTTGCATTCACACGGTGCCAGTAAAATGATTACTAGGCAACTGCGGATTCAGGAAATTTGCAGGGTGGGGCAAATTTCTAATTTTTAATACACTTTTTTTTTCAAAAATAAGACCTGTATTCAATGCTTTTTTTGAAAAAAAAGGCGTCGGTACGAATTTTTTATTATGAATTTTATGATTTAATCTTTTTATTATTTTAATTTAATAGCGCCGCAGGCGAATTTTTTTTTTTCACAAAAAGTATCGATATTAATAAAATTTTAAAGAAATTAAAAAGACATACTAAAAATACTAATTTTTCTGATGAAAATGAGACGATTAAATAGCATATTTTCTCCAAATTAGTTAAAGCTTTGAGTGATCTTAAAAGTAATTTTAAAACGATCGACTGGTGCGCGCGCATGGAAGAGCGCCATACTGATTTAGCAGTCAGCCGATAGTTTATCGATTGACTAGTTTAAAGGCAATCGCGTAGGCTATTAAACTTGTTTATCGAATTGTTATAATTTGCGAACTTGCATGCTGATTAAAACTATCGGCAGATAAAAAGTCTCTCGTCTGCTCCTAGGCTAAACGCCCATACGGCACAGACGATCGAAAGCGCGAAAACGAGTTTCGATTCCGCGCACGCACATCGACAGATAGTTCGCACGAAACTTTCATAGATAGAAATCGAATTGCAACCGTCCACACACATGCATGACACCGTCAACTTGACCTACGACCTTTGCGCGAAGCCTTCCGTCCCGTCCCGGGTGTACAGTTAGCTGGGTCGGTTTAATCCGAGGTATCTCCCGGGGGTTCTCGGAGTCGTTTTCGCGCTTCTTTTTCTCGCTTTCGTGGGCAGTGGGCATTGGCGACGAGCAGCTGATGCTGTTGACCTCCGCCCACGATGACGATGACTCACCAGATGGTCGAGGGGCGACCACGTGCGTGGACGCTGCCGATGGTGGTTCGGATCTGTGGTTTGTGTTGATGATGTATGTATGTGATGTGAGTGGTTTTTTTAAAATACAAAAATGGGACGTTTACTGATTTTAGGTGGTATGTATGTATAGCCAATCTTCTTTTTATATGGGGGATATGTTCCAGAGACTACCGTGTAAAACTCATTGAGTTTTACGTGAGTGGTCGTATGGTGACCATGTAAAATTTGAAGATAAGTTCTATCAGTAAATTTGGATGGAAGTTTCATCCATTTGGATGAAACTTACATTAAGTACATTTGTAATTTATAAAAAATGTGTAATGTGGAAAAATTTCGCTATGTGAAATCGCCGAAAAACATCGAAATTTTTTATTTAATAACTATAATTTCAAAATGTCATAAAATCATATGTAAATACCTCACATCATTGATACTAATACCACATAAAATAGATCTCAAGAAATATATAATTGCATTAATTATTTTTCTATGTGGTATTTTGTTTATGAGTTAAAAAAATTTTCTGAAAATTTTTTGAACTCCCCTCATATTCGTACGTTAGTCCGTCGAAAACTGTAATACATACTGTTTGTAATAACTTTTTAAACCTAATTATCTCCAAAACGCTTACTCTTACGAATACAAGTTATTTTATCTTTTTTGTAGGATTTTTTAAGCTACAAATTTGATTAACATTTAATTTCCATAAATGTGACAGTTGACGAGCTATTCGTGAAAAACTGTTTTTGGCGCCCTTTGACCTCGCGTAAAATTCTATGCAAATCTCAAATCGATATAGACTTTTTAAATTTTTTTTAAGAACCATAACATCAAGCTTCTTTTCGAAATATAAATTTCTTGTGACTTAAAGCAAATATATTTATTGACTGGATTAAAAACTGTACTTGGGAAAAATGGGATAGAATACCTAGAAGCAAAAATGGTTCCGTTCGAAACGGGATGTATGTTCACAGATAGATACAGTATCCGTCAAAATTTTATGTTTGTTGGTTGATTTGATGTTATGCAATTTGTCAAGATTGACCAGATGTTTTTTAGACTGGTCTGCAATTCGTGGAAACTGATTGAACAATACCAGGTGTCTTGTGGGAAATGATCTTCGGGTAGTTGACCGTAATTTGCATAAAATAACGATTTTTGAGTCATTACGTATAATATGTTCGGATATCGATAAAATTGAATTTATTTATATTTTTTTAAGTGAAAATATGTGCGTGTCGTATTATGAATTTATTAATATTCATACTATTGTTGGTTTTGAGTTAATATGAAATTCGAAACGTTTGTATTTGATTACAATTAAAAATCGAGGTCATTCGATTTGGAAATTCGAGCATCGGAAAAGTTTTGTTTGTTGTTTATTTACTGATGCAATTTCTTGCATCGAAACGACCTGAATTAGATCGAAATATTTCCAGAGCGTTCACTTAATCGACATAAAAACGATGTCATACGCGACATATGTTATGGATTATCTCTCAGCATACGAATCATCCCATAATAGGACACCGATAGCGTGTTGCAATAATGCAACGCCGACTTTGCAATATTGTCATTAAATCGAGACATTTACGACGTAAAAATCAGAAAAAAATCACAAACGAACCATAAAACCGTACTTATCGACTAAACTGAAAATATTACACGAAATCTTTGCGTAAGGGCGTGTAGGTAATATGCGAAGTTACGAGCTTCAGAGCTCTTACGAATTCGGACCGCGCATAAAACGCGCACATATGCATATGTTATTTAGTCGTGTGTATTTGTGTATACGCGTAATATAAACGTCGAAGAGATGACCGTACAGATGCATATTCATCTAATGGCTCGTTTCCATTGAGTGCACTTTACCAATTTGCGCAAACAACTCGTTGATTGTTCGCCGCTCGCACTCGAACGCCGCCCCTCAAACCGTGAGGTTATATAATATATTATTCGGACGATATTAATTATTTAAATATTATGATAATGTCGGGTTTTATGTTTTATCGATAAAAAAATTGTTTTGATCATTGCTTGAATGATTCGTGTCGAGTTTACTACGACAAGTCGGCACTGTTGTTTTCGTAGTTTCGTAGACGAACGTTCGATAAATCAATGAGTTTATAATGCACGTTTTTTCGGATATGTGAAAAAAATTGAAGTATCGGATTTCGGACACGTGAGAGACTCGTTAATCGACGTGGACGATCACATATGCTCACATGTTCGTTTCTTGTCTCCGCAACTTTATCTCGTTCGGCGATCGACTCGTTAATTGCCCACTTATATTCTTTCGGTAATCTTGTACACCTTTAACCATCTTCCGAGATAAGGTGCGGTCATCTTTCCCTCCAAATGAAAAAAAGATCAATTCAATTTTATTATTTATATTATCGCTATCTTATCGCTATTGTTCCAATAAAGCTCCATTTTGCGCAGTTACCGCGTGTTCTATTTTTATCGCTTTCCTCACCGGAAAATTATTACCTTGATGACCTTACGACCCGTGCGTTTATTTTTGAAAAAAATTCTTATATTCGTGTGTTTGTTTGTGTTGCTTTTTTCTCTCTAAAATTTGGACACAATGTATTCTTTTGGTCATTGTTTTGTCTACTAAAAATGCGCCGTGTGTGTTCTATTGTTGCATGGCGTCGTCGCATAAAAACGTTCGATTGCATAAAAACGCTTCTCTCGATGTTTGATTTTATTTTTTTTCACGTAATCGATAAAACGAAGAAAACCTTACAGAGCCTCATTTCGCATAATGCGAATTGGGCTTGTTATGCGCGCCGAGGGTTAATTAATTCAAATCGGAAACGTTTCAATTTCACACGTTATGAAAAACATGGCCTGTTATTATTCGCATAATGAATACGTTTGAAATCTTTTTTTTTTCGATACAAAAGATGCAAATTCTGTTAAAAAAGTATATTTTACAATTCTGTTTCGTATGTAAATACGTTTTTTTATTCTGAAACAATCGATAGTAAAAATAAATTCGGTAATTTATATGGATCATATCTTTTGAATCTGTGAAGGTTATAAAATCAGCGATTGTGAATGAAACAAACTTGAAACATTAAGTAAATTACATTTTTTAAATGTATATTGAAAAAAATAGGTTCTTATTTTTTTGGTCAGTATTTTAATTCACTTATAGTCAGTATTTAGATATTAATATTAAATGGTCCATACTAAATAGTATCACTATTGAGTTCTAGCATTTTTAATATTGATCATTATTAAAATAATATTGACCCAAAAAAATTTATATACTGATCTGAAAAATTCTTAAATACTGATCAAATATTTGATTTAAAAAAAAAATTATATATGTATAGAGAAATTCGATCAAACTTATATGAGCATCTGAAAAGTTTGACTCACAAACTCATATTTTTTTTGGACTTTTACAAAAATTTCCCACCATCCAACATCAAAAAGGCATCGAGCACATTCGAGACATCTTAAAAATTCAATATAAAGTTGAAAAACACAGAAGCGGTGCGATTGCGAACGCGAAACCATTGAGCCGCGAGCAATTCAGCAAACGATGATTTATACAGCGCGACAGTTAACACCTCACTCGCACTCGGGGCACGACATCAATTAGCGCCGTTTGTGTGCCGTGACGAATGGTCGTCGTTTTGTCTCGTGTTTTCTATGGTTTCGATGTGTGGAGAGTCGAGGAGTTGGTGCTGGGACGATGGGAGATGTTATGGGAGGCGGTGAATGGGGAGTGATTGCCGTTTTGATGTTGAAGACGGTGTTGTGTTCGATTGGGTTGGAAATGATGATGGTGGATTGTTTTTGTTTCGAATATGAGATTTTGTAATGGGATGAGTTTTGAAAGTGAATCTGAATGAATTTAATTGAAGATATACAGAAGTGATCAAAATGAACGAATTGGGAGATGTTATGGGGGGGGTGGTGAATGGGGAGTGATTGCCGTTTTGATGTTGAAGATGGTGTTGAGTTCGATTAGGTTGGAAATGATGATGGTGGATTTTTTTTGTTTTGAAAATGAGATTGTTTTATAATAGGATGAGTTTTGAAAGTGAATCTGAATGAATTTAATTAAAGTAATCGAAATGAATGAATGTGATGATTAAGTAAAGTTTAGGTAAAAATTATTAATATTTCACTATGTATAGATTATTGTTTTGATCGACGATGATTCTTAATTAATCTATAAACAATCAGCTGTAAATGCAGATTTTATTTGTAAAACTATTTGGTTCAGTGAACGTAAATATTATGACGTGAATTCCAAAAATGATTTATCAAAATTCATCAAAAACATATACTGGAATAGATCTGAATCGATTTGTTATTTATTCTCGCGTTATGTAATGTACATGTTTATGTGATATGACATTTGTTTACTGTTTGTTAATTTTTGTTTTTATTTCTTTTTCTAGGTAATTCGCAGATAAGCATTTCATTGTCGAACTTCGAGTAATCTTATATCGATTGAAGGTAAATGGCGCAGTTGTTATTGTTTGATTCGAAAATATAACGCATGTTTTTTTCATTAAATTTTATTTACGATCGCTTAATCTTATTATCTATCGGTGGATGATACTGTTAATATCGCATATTAAATTATCTGTTCGCCAAATAGTGCGAATTACGCGACACGTTTTCATCGGAGCCGATGAAAAGGCGAACGAGCGATACCGAATTTAGGTCAACTTTTCAGCGAATAATTTTCGCGACCTTCGCATTTTCTCGAAAAATCGCAAGAGCGTATAAAATCGTGATTTTTACTTAAGAAAAAATTGGGACAACTCGATAAAATATTGAAAGAAAAACTTTCGATAAATTTAAATATTTTTAGAATTGAATAATGTGAAAAAATATGATTATCCCAAATTTGCATGAAAAACTCGATCGACGGTAACAATTTTTGATAAAATATGGTTCGAATATAAAGAAGCCAATATTTTCAAATACTTCACATAAATATTGACAATAGTAGGCATTTTTATTTTAAATCGTCGACAGATTTATATGCGTTTACTATGTTTACGGCGTGATTTTCGCTCGTTTTGATAATATATAAACATACACACGGCTCGTAGTAAATGTTTACGTATTTCGGCTTTCGTCGGACGTCTCGTATTATCCAATCCGACGATAATAAACCACGTTTTAATAATATATCTCGTTATACATGTGCACAAATATATATTTTTCACGAAGATAAATTGGGCGGCAGCGTGCGGCCGATTGTTTACGTTGCGCTAATCTCCACGCGTTAAGAACACGTATTTTTCAATAATCAGCGGATTTTTGTCGACATTTTATATACACGTCCTTGAAAAAATTGCATAAAATATCCGAGGGTTGCTTCCGCACAGTCATCGGCAATGAGCGCATAAGTTTTTCCACCATCAATTAAACCCGTTCACCTTTGAACCGTCGTCTCCGTCAGCGGCCTCTCCTCGGTCGCGTTTCCTCGTTCTGACCATGTGTGTGCACGTCGTCAATCTACTCGATTGATTCGTATCTTCGTCTGGTGGCCAGCAATCATCAGACTGGTGCGCATTGTGTTAGATCCGAGACAATGGACCGGGCCGCGGGCCACGCGAGACAATGTAAAGGGGCGAGCGTATTAATAGTGATGGCGTCATGCGGCCCGTTGACAGTCCGTTATTGCATTATTCGAAAAAATATAGTTGATGAAGTGGACTCAGAAAAAAAAGGCAGGCGGAAAATTAAAAGGCAGAAGCAGACCGGACGAACAAAGTCGGCCGTTGTGTGGTTCTCGACGATACCGTCATCGTGTTCGATACGAAGCTTACTATTTTCGAGTTCGTCGCCGTGTATTTTTGAACGTTTCGGTTAATCAGTGGTCAAATATTGGCGCTGGTTTTAATTGAATGATGCCGTAATATCGGCACGTTCCGTACGTCTGGGTTGGAACGTCCAGACAATGTTTCGTTGTATGGATTTTTCGTTATATTCGTTCGGAGTATCGATTGGACTAAACGTTGCGTGAAAATATACGACAGAACCGTTCGTTTCTATAAATATAGATGGGAAATCTAAGTATTGAAACGCGTAGAAATCATACTTTATCGGCTATAAAAACATTATCATCTTAGATTCAGAGGAAAGAGCGATCTAAAACGGGACACTCGGTAGCGGTCATAATCCGTTCCCGTTGCGTTCGGATGCGCAGCGTGAAAAATAACCTTATGACTGCGCGGATGCAGTTTTTTTCCACACGCACTCGTCTTTTTTCATCGGCTGTTCCTTTTTTTATTTTTTTATTTTCATATTTTATTTTCACCGAGGTCCGACTGGTTTATTTTCACGCTTTCGATTACGAGCTCGCACAAGACGAGATAATATAATCTCGAACGTGTGACGGTTCGAGCGCTCGCGCGAAAACAAGATTGTTTTGACTGAGCTTTTTTTAAAAGGACATCCCCGCCGAATTATGAGGCCGGCGTTGTCGTGTGCGAAAAAAAAGAAAAACTCCGTTTGAATGGCGAAGACCACCATTCAAGAGGACCGGTTGTGCGGAAATGTCGAGAGGTCGACAATCGGACGATATTTTCGACGTGGTTTTTCAGCGGTTTCGTTTCAGCGGTTCGAAATTTTCGATTCGATTTCTGAATGCGGTCGTATTTGCATATAAACGCATCCGATGCATTCGACGACATCTTCAGAGAGAAAATTCCGAAATAGAATAGTGTCGCAACTCGAGAACAGTGCTACTCCATCTGCGAAGTCGTCGGCCGTTTTTCACTTTGCTTTTTTCGATTTTTCATTCATTCGGACGTTTCGATTTTATTTTTGAACCGATTTCGCTTTTGAGTTGCGCAACCCCTAATGCATCTCATGGTCCATTCATCCTTGTAAATATTATGAAAAATAATCATCTCGAGGCCGAAAATAGGGAAGGGCGCCAATCAATTTACAATGGCGAAAAGCTTTCGACGCCCTAGAAAAACATTTGTTCTGTTTTATTTCGAGGCGTGTAAATACGGCGGTGTAATTAAATAATATACGTTTATAGCGTGTGTATGTGTGTGTGCTCTGTACACGGTGAAATTGTGCGTTTTAATTTGAGCGCAAATAAAAACGTCGGGCTGTAATTGGTGTAATTGCAGTAATTAATCTCTATTACGGCGGTTATAATATTTGCGCAAGGATTTGTTTAAATTGTCAATTACATTGATGTGCACAAGTCGTGGGTTGATGCTCGATAAATTCAACGAATTAAAAGTGACAATCGATAATTTTTACTTTATGCAATAATATTATTGCAATAAATTATTGATCGGTATTATCATTTTTTTATAATATATATAAAAAAAATATTAATGACAATACGATGTTTTGTCTACTTTTGATAATTGATAATTGATTACGAATCTAAGAACAACGCGTGTACTTAATTTTTTCCAATTGTAAATTAAGAAATACACAGAATAAAATAGGAAATGTATAATCTCGCATGATAAGATACCAATATCAATCATAATAAATAATCGCTCGTTTGGGTGTCGGTAAAACTAGAAAATTATAGTACACATGTATAAAATTTTATTCAAAATCCGCTAAAAACACAACATTTTCCATAAATCTGTTCGATCATTATTTTAATACGTTTGCGGTTTATTTTCCGTAATATATCATGTAAATCGTCGATCAAAGGACCATCTGTGGTCGCCTTGCGGTCGAAGATCCTTTCGAATCAATTTATCTTTTGAAAAATCTCACGATTAAGTAAATTCATTCGATACTTCATATCAACATTATGTTAAATTGCAATAGCTGATTGTACCAATACGAAACTCTTTCAGAGATCACAAGACTCTGAAACGATTTTTTTCGACAGTACTACCGGTAATTCGATAGGTCCGATGAAAAAATCGAAAAAATGCAAAGCGGTTATGCAAATCGAATGTTTCTACATGCAGTGTGTTAAGGATCAATGCGGTGTCGGTTATAAATTACATTGCGGTCGTCATCTGTCACTCATTCCAGTGAACGCGATTAAATTGTCAATCGATACATAATAACGTCACGGTTTTATGCTCTTCGATCTACAATATGAATTCATTGGCGAGATCGAGACATTGTAGCGATTATGATGTTTGTTTGTTTGTAGTACAGTGGTGTTAGGATTCCTTGAGCTGGTTTGCTTATTGATACCATCTGTATGAGGGAAAGTTGTGTGAAAATTTCGTCTTTGTTCGGTGAATGTGTGTAGATCGATTTGAGTTTGTGGAAAAAATATTTTAATATAAATTTTATTTGATATGGATGCAAATATTTTCGTTTCATTAAAAATTCGATCGTTCGTATTGTAATAAAAGCACTTTAAAATTATATCCTCGCTGCATTCGCTGCATATCGAAATCCGTGTTATTGCTTCCATATTTTTTCAAATAATATCATAAATTTATTAATTCTCGGTATTTTTTTATATTTAAAACGGAATCTGGGAACGTTCCGACAGATGTATTTTATTTGTACATTTAGACGTCAACTGTATATTAAATTCTTGTTCAATCGTTTTGATGATCGAAAATAACTATAATAGTCTCGATGAAATTTATGCAATCCGGAAAATCCAAATAACACGTATTCCACCGTGTGCCATATTGTATTTTCGTATTATTTATCGTCGAACGAAAATGTAGAAAATTTTCTTTTAACGAAACGTGCGTGTAACTAGTCGTCGTTAATAAATATAAGCCGTTTGCCAAGTCGATATATCACACGAAGACTATTCGCCTGAGTGTGTTTACTTGTTCGTTCCCGAATAACAAAGGTGGATTTCTTTTTGTCTCGGACACGATCAATGAAAATTTTATATTTAAAGAGAAGACCTCCGAAAATAAACGCCGGTTTTTTATTATGTGTGTAGAATATCGTTTGGCGCTTACGTGTTAATCGCTCGCACAATAAAACAATCACGTATCTCGATCTTATCGTGTAATTATATAATAATAAGATGAGAGATCGTGGGCTTCTGTCATAAGACTTAAACGTTAACATTTTAAATAAATAATAATTGTCATATTAAAAAAATAGATAATTTGAGAAAGTTCTGCTTTTTTTTTTCATTGATCTATAATAATAGTAATTTATTTCATTTGCGAAAAACGATAGCTCCAGGACCGACAGTTTCACACTCGAAACCGGTGCTCCCATTGATGACATCATCCCGATATAATAAATATGATTAGAGGCGTCAGATACAATTTAACATTGTTGAGCACGCATTAAACGCGGCCATCGTGAGTGTAATTATTCATTTTATCGTGTCCGAAACAGTACCGACGTAATACGTATAATATCGCATTATGTATGGCCGATCTATTAAACACGACAACGGACGAAAAGAAAAAAATACACAATACACACGCAGGGATATTTATGAATGTATTATTATATTAGAATATTGTAAGTGTATGTCGATCGTGTTAAGCCACGTTCACCTCCCGGGTGTGCCGTCACGTCCGTTGCGTGCCGATTTTATCCAGATTGCAAAAGGCCTACGAGATTCGTAATGTCTATTTATATAATAATAAAGAAGTGGTACCATGGGAGAATCTGGCATTGTTAGAAAAATTGTTTTGCACATAAAAAGTTTCGGCAATTCAGCGCCAAACGTTAGGTAATTATGTTAGCGGCGAGCTTTTTTGAATGGGGCGCTCTGTTCATTCATTCAGTTTTTTGTTTATGTATAAATTGTAAATGATTCATTTAGAGGTTTTTATATAAAATATTTGTGTTGATATTGAAATTAATTGATAATGTGAAATGAATCGGTGTGTTTGGTTCGTTATCTCGCTGACCGACATAGGGTAGAATCGCGAATTGAGTGGTGCTCGAAAAAACGCGATAAACGTCACCGCTCTAGTTTGCAATTTTCGATCGATGGATCGATCGTGCAAACTCGTTGATTTGAGAGCAATCAGCAGCGGTGATCGAGTGCAATTTATGCAGTTCCCGCCACCGTTACGCGGTGCAATGTGCAGTACTTACGCGAAATTGCAACGGCGATCTTCAACTCTTCCCAACCATATATGCAAGTCTTTAAAAAATATATATAAATTCTTCAAAAGATAATTAAAATGTTTCAAAATAGTCTCAATATGTTAACGGTTATAAAAAAAAGTTGAATCAATCTCGAAATTGTTAATAATCGTATCACCATATAAATTTCATGTACGATATTAGAGTTCGGTTTTTCCGGTTTCACATCCGTTGTCTTAGTCGTGTGCCAACACCGTCTCGTATCACCATTTTTTATATTTATTATATTATTTAGCGTTTATTGCTTGTAATTAACGTTTAGCAGTGTCACACCTACGGCTCGCCGTCGCATTATAGAGTCTGAGATGGGTTTTTTTTCGCGCTCTCGTGTTTATTGCCGCTCTTAATGACGCGAGACAATGGGCAATCAAAGTCGGGACTGTTGATATTTATTATTATCGCCGGGCGTGTGTGCGTGTGTGTACGCATTACATGTGATCGATTTCGAATACGGTCGGCGGGAAAAAAAATCGAGAATAAAAACCGAGAAAAAAAGTCGACGCGACGCCGCCGTATGGGCGTCGACTGCGTGGAAATGTGTGAAATTTGGCCGATATTACGATTCCTTTTAGAAACGGTTTTACAGTTAAACGATCGTTTGTCGTTGTGGAGTTGCATGTGTGAATCTTCGGATTATCGAGGTCGTGTGTTTGTGTGTGGAGTTTGGTCGTTTGTTAACAGTGCGCGGTGTGGTAATGGCGGGTACTTTGTTCTGTATGGGGTTATCGTTTCGGTAAGTGGGTAAATTGCGGATTTCCATTTGCCGTTTCGATATGCTGGAAAACGTGTGGTGCTTTCGGTTTTTATGTGTTTGAATCGAAAGTGATTGTTTATGTTATGGAAATTGTTTTTTTAAATTGTTAATTCAGGTCGGAATGATAAGAAGGGATTAAAAATCGTAATGAGATTTTGATAACATGGATTTTATACATTTATAATTTTATATATATTTTTTAAGTTTTTTTTTAGTATTTTTAGTTTTTGATTTCAAATTTCTTAACATAATTCAAATAAAATAATATTATATATAATATTACATATGTCTCGTTTGTGAAATTGCTACTTTTGCGAATAACACAAAAAACTTTTGTGTCATATGCGAATTATATGTTACATAGTGGGAAGGTGTTTTGTTGATTTTTTTTTAAACTAAATAAATGTCTTCATTGTCTGAAATTTGCTCTTTCATTGCTTTTTTTTCCAAATTACGAAACTTTAGTCTTGTAATTAATAATTAGAGTATAAAACTAAAAAAATAATCAAACCAAACTTTAAAGATCATGTATAGGAAGGGATGTCGAAACGAAGACAAAAAAAGGAAAAAGTTAAAATTTTGATGAAAACATAAATATGTACATAGATAGATTCCACCGTACATTGTTCACAAACGTAGCAATTTCCCAAACATATAAAATACAATATAAGAAGCTTTCGACAAAACGTCAACACAAATCGAACCACATCGACGCACACAACCTACACGTACAACCATCACGAAACACAAAACTTTCAACACCTCGCCATCTCGTCAACTTTTCCACCATTTTCCCGACAATTCAACTCAACTCAATCCAACTCAACAACCACAAACGACCGAGAGCCGCTAACAAGTCTGCGCCCGATCGAAAGTGGGGTACGGGGGAGCGGCCGCATTCTTCCTCAACATTCCTCGAGCACGCGAAACACAGTTTGGCCGCCGCTGTCACTGTTGCTTTTGTTGTTGTCGCCGCTGTTGTTTTCGTTGTTGCGTTGTTTCGTTGTTGCCGTTTTTCGGCGTCGGGGCCTTTGTCGTTGGCGACGCGGGGCGCCGATTTTTACACCTCCGATGATTTACGTGCGCCTGATTAACGACGCCGTTAAGAAAATTTGAACGATCTTATATTATATGTCGGTTTTTTTTAAATTTTATTTATGCGGGTTCGTATGTTTCGTTTTATGGAGGCGAACGATCGACGTGTGTAGTCGATTTTTTTCGCGATGAATGAATTGTTTGTGCGATTTTTGAATTGTCGGTTTTTGTTAGGAAATGTCTGTTTGTTTAACCTTTGACGTTAATTGTAAATGTCTATGACAATACAGATCGGATTTAACCTAGTTATCATCGTTTAGCACTTTTATCATATTTTCGTTCGTGTGGATTTGTTAATTAATTTTTTTGCATATTTTCGCGTTAAAACAAGACGTCATACTGTCTGAGTAGAATGTCTGATGCATTTTTACATTTTTAATTATCACTCGTCTGCGTAAAAGTCAGTGACCATCGAAATTTATGTTTTTTTTTTTGAGATTTTTTACCATCTATTTGTTGCTAATATTTTTAAGTTTATTATTGAAAATAAAATTTTAATTATAAACGTACATTTTGATTAAATTAATTAGATCATAATGCAACATTTTGATTTCATTAGATTTACGATGCCTTAAATATTTTTATTACACTGTGTCGATTTTAAAAAGGTTCCGAACGACTAAAAGAAAGGATGCACCATAATAAAGTGCAAAAATGCGATAATTTGCAGGGATCCGCCCTGAATTATGCCCGGAATGCCGTTCTCGTTCCGAGGGCCACGTCCTCGTGTAATGTGTACCCGAAGACGGATAATTCGTTGGACGAATGATGGTTCTCAAATATTCTAAATATTCAATAAGGACCAAGGACCAAATTGTCATTCATTAAACTAACTTTTTGATGTGATATAATTTTAATTTAAAAACAAAAAGATGTTCTTAACATTGCTTGAGATAAAATCGCAGTACAAATTGTAATGGATATGTTGAGGAATCTCCAGAGGATTCATTTAGTGTTTTTACATTACAAATCTTAAGTACAAATTGGATACCATTTAAAACTGAAGGTATCCAAGAGAGAGACACCACTTAGTGTAAAATTGTAGTCGCACACTATGAGACGCATATCGGACTCGATTCCATTGTATCACGCGTCAGTGGTTTGCGTTGAATGTTAAAAAGTCGCAGGTGTGAATTCCTCAGATGCCCTCGTGATGTATCACATGTGATCGTCCTGGAACTAAATGCTTTCGAAACACCGGAACTTGCATAGTTCGATCCCAAGGGTGTTGAAGTATGGTAGGTTCTAGGTATTTTTCGATGAGATTTTATCTCGTTAGACTCATACTTTTTCGAATTCATTCTCAGGTGAGAATTTTTCTAGATTTATTATTAAGGAAGCTTGCGATGCTTGTTTTTTCATGTGTTTGTTATGGAAAGGATTTATAATTTTTCTTTAATAAACGTGATATGAATATTTGTTTCGGTTACACTTAATTTGGATTCATTAAACATTCAATTGAATGATATATTATCCGCGCGCATGAATCATGATTAAGTACTGGGGAAATTCCCTATTTTCCACTACTATATTTCCTAGAACTCACGCTACAATTATTTCAGGAACTTCTAATTATTACTTTGTCCTTGCGATACAATTAATTAGTCAGCATAATAGTAAAATGATATATACGGTTACGAATGGAAATAACCCAAAAATTATACAACGGAAAATTTTCGATTTTTCCGTACTTGAAAATGATTGAGAAACCTAGTATGAGGCGATGCATCGTGCGTTGCATACGTTTACGCGCAGAATCTGCATGGGAACAAAGCGAACAAAGCGGCCGCTCTTTCCCTTTTTCGCGAAAACTGAACACACACACTTACATATAAAATACCGAACGAGTTTATGGAAAAGCGTGACCGCCGCATCGCGAGCTCACTGTACTTATTTATCGTGTCGTACGTGCGACGCGCGTGTTCCCCGTTTGCGCAATCCTCCGGTATTGTCAGACATAGTGGCTCCTTCGACGTCCGCTGTTATGGCATGCCGGCAATTTTCCTCATCGATCGATCTATACATCTATGGTGTGTATATTCCATCGATATACGAAGTGTTTCGTGATTGTTGTCGGAAGAAAATCGTGATTTCTGCGCGGAATGTCGCCGTCAATTGAAGCGATTCATATGGAAATTTCGGTGATCCACATCGGTTTTTCGTCGGTTCCGAGCTTTTTTCGACGCAATTTCGATTTTGTACAATAAGTTCGATCGTGACAAGGACTCTTGGGCGAACATGTGTAGTCGATGCCCACGGCCCGCCATTGTCATGGTAATGCGACAAGTATTTAAGCGCGAGTTCGAATCCCACGTACAGTTATTACATTTAGCGCGGACTTGTAACTCGTATATAATACGTACACATTCATAAGTACAATGTGGAAAAGACACGACAACAATGCTCTTCGCATCGGCCGTTTTCGGAAAGGCATAATTTCTGGCGCCGATATTGGCAAGTCATTGTGTTCGTTTTTTTTTGTTCCTCTTGTTATTTCGAATCGTATATAGGAAGGAGCGCACTGTTTTAAATTGAGATTCGTAATTGCTTCGAGGTTGTATTGTTGTGTTATGGATTCGTGAAGTTTGCGCTGATCCAATCAAATTGTATCCGATTTGTAAAATAGATAATAACGTTTAGATTGAAGATGCATCCTCATCCAGTGTCATCCTGGTCTGACGATCGGTGCATTGAACTATGCAGGAAGCCGGTGGTCTGTTCAATTTGAACTGACGGGGGGATCTTCCGTTTCGAGTTCGTAATATTAAACCATTGCTTCCTTCCAGCAACCACCAAACTCATCGTCGATTGAGCTGTCCGCGAATGGGCTAAGGGGGGAAAAAAAATGAAGGTTTTGCGCCGATAGGAAAATCCTACGGGCGGGGAAAAACTGGAATATTTTCTTGGATGTTTTTCAGAGCATCTGTTTGCCGGGATGTTTGTTCCGTTTATGTAACTGGATATGTCGCATATGTGCATCGCTATGAATGATGGATCGTTTTCTTTTCGCTCCAGGTGTACACCTGGTTGCAGGCATTTGTTAATTGACCGATAGTTAGTGGTGGCTTTACGGTTATGGTATATTCCAGATGTGTACATTTTTTCCTGAAAAATGTCTAGTGATGTTAATTTTTTAGATTGAAATTAAAATGTTTCATTTTAGAATTAATAATCGTATGTAATTGGTATACGAAATTATATGCTAATTCTTTAATTTAACGCTTATTAAGTATTTATATAGATATTTTCTATGAATATACAATTAAATTGAAATGAAAAACATACATCGAATACTTAAACATGTACAGTGTTGCCTCTTGGATGTATTCCATTTTTTCTTCGATAAAATTTGCAATTTGTATTGCTTCATTAGTGCCGTGATTTTGCACAAATTTACATTTTTTTACATAGATAAATAAACTTCTTTCTTCGACACGTGGAATTCTTCGAATGCGCACGTGCTTCGTCGTTATACCAACCAAGTCTATATACTCTATCGATTGCAAAAAAATTGCAATAGCACCCGCATGTGCATTTGCTATTTATAATACGATCGACCACCTGTTCCTTCTAGGGTTATTTTTTGTGATTAGATCGATCCGTCAGGATATTGCACATGTTATTCTATAAAAGTGCATAGGAAGATGAAAAGATTCGCACGGAACAGGAAATTGCACTTTTTCCGAGTAGATCGACCAGATTTATATTCGCACTATTTGTTTGAAAGAAAATTTGAAAAAATATCTATTACATGTTCTTATGTGATTAATGTGAAGTGATTAATTATAATACAGAGTTATAATATAATGTTACAAAATAGAATTATTAAACGAAGGGTGGGTTTCATCACAAACAATGATGATTTGTTTTTATCGTATCGAGTTTTATTATAGCAATAGTTCACTATATATTTCTATAGACAGATGGAAATTGGTTATTACTATAATATAAATTATGTAAATTAGTAACAGCACCGATCGAATCATCATTGTTTTGAACAGTAGCGAATTTATCCATTGGCGGTAAAGGCGCTTGACTCAGGAAGAAGCTTGAAGAAGCTTAAAGAAACTTGACCTTAATATTTTTGAAAAATAAATTTTTGATGAATTATAATAGTTTTTTTTTAATTAAATATCATAAAATTTGTATCACTTTCTAAAAATAAAAGGCATTCCTTCGTATAAAAGAAAATTTTATTTTCTAAAATCGCCCATTTATCCTTTATTTTGTGAAACCAATATACATATACATATGTATATTACATACGAGACGAAAAAAATTTCGTCTGCGGTACTAAATTTTTTCATTTTAATATTTCATGCATAATGGTCTTATTGGGCTAACACGATAAAGTACAGCCTGAATCGTTACACTAGTTGATGAGACCTTGTCCTGCAGTGGATAACTAATAGGTTGCTTACGATGATGATGATGACGATGATGATGATGTATTATATAATGAGGATTGGGAGCAAATTTAGTTTGTATAAGGGCCTCCAAAAACTTCCAACTCCACCGGTTCCGAACATATTATGTCATATTACGAGTATGTACCTATATATCATAAATTTGCAATAATCATCTTATTTCCAACATTCCTCGATTCCGGAGCGGTCAAGGCTCGACATCCCACCACGCCCGAAGAATCGCAATTGTCTCGCAATGATGAGGGGTTGGTTCCGACGTCGACGATGACGATAGTGATTCTCGAGTCCGTGGGCAGCAATGTTCGGCGGAATGTCACGGTTGTCGTACGTTTGTCACGGCCGCCATGCCCGCCCAGCCGAACACAATTGTCGTATCGCGATTGTTCTTGTCTTCAATTATACTCAACCCGCGTACAAGAATGTCGCGTTCGATTTATGGCCATAGGCGTTGCTCACTTCTTCGCCGGCTGGTTGGCTTCGTGTCGGAAACTCGCACCCACCATCGTGCACCTTGAGAGTTTGTCCTTCGGCGGAGAGTTTTGTCTTTGACATTCAATCGTTTTTGTATTCTAAATTTATTTTTTTCTCTCAATTTCACATATGTAAAAAAATTAGGTAAAGGTAACGATTAGCGTCGCAAATTATTAAGTTGGCAGCCCTGCATGCACATACATGCGTATCTATAATTTGACGTTTGTTTGATATTTATATATAAAATAGAAGAAAATGGAAAAGTATCGATAATTTAATCTATTCCGTAAAGATAAACGATAAATATTGATAAAATTAATTATTTTATTATAAAAATTTTAGTTAGTATTTTTTATTAATTCTGTGAGTAAACCATAACAATGCACCGAAGTAATGTTTATAGAAACCAGATATTAGGGATGTCAGATTTACCGAAAATTTCATTTATCGGTATTCCAGTGATAAAAACTAATTACCGATAAATTATATTTTGAAAAAGTAACGAGAAGCCCAAAATACTTTCCAAAAAAAAAAAAAAACAACAACTTTTTCAAAAAAACCGAACGGTTACAAAAACCGACTTTTTCAAAAATCTAGAAAAACATTTTCTAATAAAACAAGACACGTTTTAAAAATATTTGAAACGCTTAAAAACACTGCTTTTATTTACCGGTAAATGTATAAAAACTACTGAACTGTTATTTGGGTCATTTACCGGCAATGCCATCCCTACAAGATACGTTCATTTCGAATTTCTTGCTAAGTTAATACTTCACTTTCCATTCACTTCTATTTTATATAGAAAATGTCAAATTGACGTTAGAAACGTGAAACTATGGATGTATAGGTATATGCAGTTTTCTCAACTTTATAATTTGCGACGCTAATCGTCACCGTTACCGAAATTCAAACGAAACATCAGATTACTCTCGACAATTATTTATTGACATTCACAGCACGATATGCATCAGACAATGTATTTATCAAGACGCGTGTAAATATGCAGCTATATGATGCAACGAACGGGCGGAAAAAAAATGCACATACACCAACTATGACGGAGGATGTGATAAATTATTTAAATGGCCACCATTCAACGGTGGCGAGCGTAATTTAAATACGAAAAAAAAATAATTAAAAAAAAGTTGGCTGTGTGTACATACATACGACGGAAATGCGCTAATGAAAATTATGTACCGCGCAGCACAAAGTACGCGTCTGATTAATCGTACATGGCTCGATTGAATCATTCACTTCTCTATTATTATTGTATTTGTGCGTTTCGTCGGTTCGTGGTTTTGTTTGTGTGCTTTTTCGTTATGTGCGTATCGAACGGCCGTTACATATCGCGGGGGTCTATTTTAATATATATTTCGGACCGATCGGCGCCGCCTCGTTATTAAAATCAACGTAAAAATAACCGATGACTTCATATCGTTTGACATGATCCATACCCTCGTCTAGAAGAGTTCAATCGCCTCTGATGATGGAAGACGGTCTTCGCCAATATAAGACTGTGGCATCGATTTGGCCCTCGGAGCAGAAAGTCCAGATTTTGTTATAATAATCGTATATTTTTGGGAATTGAATAGTTAGTAAAGCACATATGATTGATTATAAAAATTTTATATCACCATTTATTATAGAATATGAAAATTTAAAATTTGATCAAACGAATACTTTTTATGTAAACATGTCATGATGAATAACACGTCTGAGATATTTTGATTAAAAAAGTCAACTCAATAATATTTCATACTGCACACGGACTTTATAAGCTAATATATAAACATCACTTACTACATACAGATTTTTATTTTCTCACGCGAATATGATTCAACGTCTTTGCACACGTCTCCCCCAGGGAATTTCTCTAGTCTGGGCCTATTTCCAGTTTTTCGATTTTATTACGAATTTTATGATTATCACACTTGTACGCGTATATATGTATATTTTTAATAATTTGGAACCGAGTCAGTCGCAATCGTTCACGAAGCGTTTTGATAGCTCGACCGCCTGTCTGATATATCGTTATTATTTTATTCGCAAGCGAAGCGTACAAGAATTTTTATGAGAAAGACGCTCTTATATGCGCCCATAACATATAAAATTTAATAAATATGAAAACAGTGTGAGACCCGATCGGTGTTTATGGTATTTTAATGGCTTTTACGCATTAGGCGACGCCTTAGCCCGCGCCTGGCGGGGGATGTTCAATCATATCAAGCAGGACAAATGGTACGATAATGTGTCATATAAATTATGACGAGGAGTCAGTCTTTTGGTAGTTTGCCATGACTATTTTTTGTTTTCGAGAATTTTCTGGTTTACGAAAATTTTTTAATGCACGCGAAAATTTTCGAGATCGTGTTAAAAAATAACTGACATTGATTCGCAATGCCATAATCATTTCATTCAAGTTTAGTGTTTATATAAAAAAATAATGGCATTGTTAGAACGTATATGTCCTTGATCAATTATCGCACTTAACAGGAATTTGAACTCGTGCAATTAAAAATTTGTTACGGCACTTCAATACATTTTGCGTATAATAACTTTGAATACATTACACACGATACAAAGCCGATTTGCATATTACACGACTACAACTTAATTGTTTACAATGCCATTTAATTTTATTTATTCGATTACATTATAATACCGAAAAAAAAACTACAGTCACA
The DNA here is from genome assembly GCA_009617725.1 of Hydropsyche tenuis. Lineage (NCBI taxonomy): Eukaryota > Metazoa > Arthropoda > Insecta > Trichoptera > Hydropsychidae > Hydropsyche > Hydropsyche tenuis. The sequence continues at coordinate 959,356 of VTON01000034.1, read as the reverse complement.
CAGTATATTTTACATACTAGATATATTTAGACATAGTCGAAACTTTCCAACCGGAAAACATCTCAACAGGGATGTTTCGAATTCATTTATTTTTTTTCAAGCTTTTAATTCACTTGTCAATGAAGTAAAATGTTCAATACATATGTATTTTTCGAAGGGAAGCCCACCATTCCGCCTGTTACATGCATTCTACTCTATGCCAGCTTCCTGAACCGACTTTTGTTAGTTGGGTACCAGCAACACTAATTTAGCTAAGCAATCGCGATGAACTGTTTTTCGGGAGGCATACGAAATTCCGAGAATACACCTGTATATAAAAAAATCATATGCACAAATGGGACGTCCCATCCCGTTTCCGAAACACTTGGAGCAGGTCGTCCAATTTGACCGCGGTTCCTCTTTTAATGAAATAAAATGTTCAATACACCTGTATCGAAAAAAGGAAAATTCATATGCACAAGTGGGACATTTATATGCATGTGGAAACGTGGAAATTCATATGCACCCCGTTCCCGAAACAATTGGGGTAGGTCGTCCAATTAGGCCATGGCTCCTCTTTTAATTAACCAAAATGTTCAATACACCTGTATCAAAAAAAGGAAAATTCATATGCATGTGGAAATTCTTATGCATCCCGTTCCCGAAAAAAATGGGGCAGGTCGTCCAATTAGGCCGACTCTCCTCTTTTAATGAAATGTTCAATACACCTGTATAAAAAAAAAGAAAATTCACATGCCCAAATGGGACGTCCCATCCCGTTCCCGAAACAGTTGGGGCAGGTCGTCCAATTAGGCCGCGGCTCCTCCTAATAAGAGGCTCGAGATTTACGATGTGATACGAAACTTCACTTGCGCACTTCACTTGCGTCTTTTTGGCCTTTTCCCGCCGTCGTTTTCGATTTGTTTTCGTTTTGGCCCGCCTTTTCGCTCGGAGAGAGCGCAAAGTGCACCCACGTGGGCGTGGGCGGTTCGCCCGCCCATCGCAAAGCGCACGCCGCGTGTCATCCGCTGACTTATGGGCGCTCATTCATCGGGATCGAGCTTCTAAAACTGTGGGCGGAGGTCGCTTTTGTGCCTCTTTTGTTGGTGGGGTTTGGAGGCTTCGATTCGATTCGGACGTTTGAGTTTGGGTGTCGGGTCGATTGTTGTTTGTTGTGTTTTGTAATTTTTTTAAATTAAATTGATTTGTTTTAGGTGAATTTGAATTTTTTTTTAGTAAAGTATGAATATGTAAATTCGTAATTTAGTGGTTTGTTTTGAACGCATTGATTCGTTGAAGTTAAGTGCAGTCAATAAATAAATGCATTTGCATATTGTTGACTTAAAATCATTCAGGAAATAATAGTTTTTATAATTTGAATTCCTCATGATTTACTTTGTCTTATTATGTAGTAGATATATACGATAATGAAAAATATCTAAACTTTCGATAATATCGAAAAGAGTTTGTCCTGAAATGGACGTAATATAAACTGCATTAGTTTTTCAAACAAATTTGTGATCACACAATGAAAACTAGTTATATCTAAAAACAAAAAAGTAAAAATGGAAACACCTCGCCAAAGTTATGTACAGTCAGTATATTGTATAAATGCAATTATATTATATATTGTTGATCTGATATCACTCAAAAGGATAGTTTTTATAATTTGAATTCCTCAATACTTACTTTCTCTTATTATTTAGTAGACTTATACTATCTAAGATTTCAATAATATCGGAAATATTTTGCCTTACAGTAGACGTAATATAAGTTACATTAGTTTTTAATATAAATTTGTGATCACACAATGAAAACTATGCCTAAAAAAAAGGAAACACCTCACCGAAGTAATGTACAGTCAGTAGTTATATATTTTTGATCTAATATCACTTTTTATTTTAGTTTAAATTTTTTAAATCATTCAAGATTTACTTTCTCTTCTTATTACATAGAAGACAAATACGATAAGGAAAAGTACGTAAATATTCGATAACATAGGAAAAACGTTGCCCTGTAGTTGACGTAATAATTTTGCAATAATTTTTCAAACACATTACCGATTACACAATAAAAACTGTACCCAAAAACAAAAAAATAAAAACCGCAACACCTACAAAAGTGCAAGATTCGCAATCACAAAAGAACTAAACACTTTTTCAATGCAAAAACCGAACACATACAAATGTTATAACAGCTCGAAGTCGTGGGTCGCTCGCCATGACCAGCCTTCAACTCTTGGGTTCTCTCGCCACGTAATTGAGTCCTATTGTCGAAAGCTGCCACGGTCTGACCCTGGTGTGTCGATACAAATACATATCGGCATTATATTTATATACGATTATTGTAGTGTATCGTGTAATGCATCGGTGTGCGCCTTTGTGCCGTGTCGGTCGCATTATTTGAATAATTGAAGTGCGCAAATGATAAATGAATAATATGAGCGCAGCTATGCGAGGAATGTGAGCCGAGAGTGAGAGACTGTCTCGAATGCTAATTTGAGTCAATGCTAAATATAAGAAGGGTTGCTTTCAACGATGGTATCTATCTTAAGGGTCTTTTGTAATTGGAAATTTGATTGATCGCCGTTTGTGTATGATGAGTTTTGTATGTCGCTTTTGATGATCTCAATTTACAATTCATCAGCTGTTTGGAGGTGTGAAATATCTGTCACACCCTTTCGATATTGAATTCATTTGCATACGCTCACGCATAATGTCCACCCACTCCATGCTACTTTCTACCAAATAAGACGACACCTTTTTCAATTTTGGCACATCCCATTTCGATCGTAAAGTATGAGAATTATAAAAGCTTCACTTTCGTACATAAAAGCTCTCGATGTACCAGAAACACAAAGAACACTTTCAAGAATCGTCTTCAAGATGACAAAATCCAACACTGAACTATGAGGTCAATTGAAAAACATAACGCAATAAAATTTGCGGAAACGCCGCAGAACACATGTACGAAGTTTTTAAATTCGCATACGTCCGCCATTCCGTCGACCTTCGAATTAATTGTCGCCTTTTCGATGATCACACGTGCTCGGTCGCAATCAATTTACATCTGCACAGTTTTGTCCGTTTCGTATCGGTGTATTATATTTTTTCGTCGCACAATCGTCGTTGGTGTGGTGCTTTATTGTTTTTATTCGGACTCATTAAAATTGCGTCGTAAATGCCGGGCTGATTTGACGCGACGTACGTCTCCAAGACGATGACGATGATGATGATGACATCACGAATTAACGACTGTTCTGAGCTGAATACCGATTTTCAGATTGGTATCTGGTGGATTTGAATATAATAGAAAATTTTTCAAATTGTTTCAATCGAATGGAAGATTGTTTAGTTGAAAGCTCTAAAGACTGGATTTAAGCTCGAATCAATATTCATTTTTGTAATATATGTGTTTTGGGAATGAGATGTTGAATGTTGATTTAACAATTATTGTTATATATACACGATCTGTATTGTAAAAATATCGGAATTCTTCGGAGGCTCTTATGCTGGATACACAAAGTTCGGTGCGTCGAACGTTGGAGATTTCCTCTTTCGTTCGATTTGCATATGAGACATATTCAAATAAAGTCATTGTAAACAAATGCGCGCCAAAAGATCCCACGTATTGTATAATTTTCTCTCTCAGTATTTTACTTATTTTTTTTCATTCTACGTTTTTTCGGTTGCCGTTGTTTTGCAACTTCTTCACCACTTACATCCTCACGTACAAATATAGTTACACATGTTTGCTCGCTCTCGTATCGAAAACGGAAAGCTATTGTACAAAACACTTTTAAAAGCTCTCTTTGAACCAAACATCGATTTCTTCAAAAAAACATTCCCTTCCAATCATTTCTGTCAATTACAAAGGACCATAAATAAATTTGATTTAGCATTTGAACACGACAATTATTCCGATATCTAAACCGAGATCTACAGCCATGACGGATTCGTGGATTCCGTTTCGTGACCGAGCCAGCATTCGAAAACGTTCGATTCCGAACCTTTTGTTGTGCTTCGCGCGCGACATTAAAGCTGTGACCTTTACCTAAAGGTGAACTAGTTAGGATCCGGAGCAGTGAGATATCTCTCATCTCCAGCTTCCGAGAAGACCCGGTCTCGGACCTCATCTCCGGCCGGGAGCTTTCGAGGAGTTGCAGCCGAATGCAGCCGCAGAACGCATCGTCGGGCTTGCAGTTATCTGATCGTGAATAAGTCAACGCGGCACGATTTATTTATTGGGCGAGTTCTTCTTGGGTTGGTGTGTTGACAGTGTGAGCTAACGGAGAGTGCGATAGGTGAGAATTTGCAGTGTTTGGATGAGGATTTTGTATAGGTTGGATGGTGGTTGTTGAGTTTTTTTGATTGATGGGATAGGTGTTTTTCGTTTAATATGGTGGATAGGTGATGTATAAAATGAAATCGTGTTAAACGAGTAATACTAATGTATAGAAGAGAGGATGGTTTTTTTTAATAGAAAAAATAAAGAAATGTGTTTGTTAGTTTTTGCGGAAATTATATCGAAGCTTTATTGTCACTTTCGATGTCATTTGGAACTGATAATTAGTTGTAAATGAATAATTTACGGGGAAGGCTTCAAGAAACTGAATTTTTATGAAGTGTACATATTGCTTTTCTTCAGATGTCTTTTTTTAATAGATGAAAAGAGAAAAGATGTATTATAAACGTAACTCTTAAAATTTTGCGTTGCTATAAAACAGAATTTTATATTGAATTTTTTTTCCGACAAAACAGAAACCATGTCAAATCAAAATCATGTTAAGTGAGTACTGTGTTAAATGAGGATACCTGTATTTGGATGTTTGTATTCTGTTTTGTTTTAATGAATGATTTTATAGAAATCAACATCTTATACTGCCTATATAAAGATGGATGATTTTTGATATTCATTAGAAGTTTGAATATGTACATTACGTAGTGAAAAGGAACGATAATTTTTGATAAATTTGATTTTTTTAAAACAATCTATAAAATGATCGTATCTCTTGTTACCTTTGTGAAAATCTGTACATTCAATAAAATTACATCCATTTACTGATTTTATAGTATTCTGAAAATTTTTTTCTTTAAAATTCTCAAATTATCATTACTATCATTGAAAATAATTTCATATCAAAACCATTTTCTTTTAATTAATATTGTTTATTCAAAATGTATTAAACACAAACAAAACTCAATCATTTAATCTATCCATTGATTACACAAAACATAAAAATTTAATAAAAAAAATCGAAATATCCTAACATAACAAGTGAGACCTTCACCCTATGCGCCGGCACGGCGCGCACAAAACGCACATCTTCCGATAGTGCGATCTGCATACGAGCGTCCGTCGTCTCGGTGCGATCATCATCATCATCATCATCATCGTCTCGTATTATAAAGAGCGTTTCCAGGAACCGGCTCCGAGTCAAAGGAGTCTGACAAAATGATTATGCCCCGTTCGCGGCACACAGGGGCGCCATTATCGCCGTGACCGCCCTGCGCGAGCCCTTTCATGGTGGTCGGCAACTATATTTTATATAGTTGCCGTTTATATTCCGTATATTTTATATATTGTAATTATCGAGTGAGTTGTAAATACTGTAACGATGGGCAAGCTCGTGCGGGTTCGATAGGACGTGTGCCGCGAAGGGAGTTTCGTTTTGGACTGTCTTTTATAGAGTATCTTTTTTTTTACCATTTACGTTAGAATGCTATCATATTTAACACATTAAATATTGTTTATAATTAATTGCATATTTTGTAATTAGTATTAATTGCGTATAGGTATTTCGATGTGAAATTATCGTGCGAGTCGTTAAGTACTGTATCTATTGACCGCATATTTCATGTCACACTTAGATGGGTATTTCTATGAAATGAACTGTTCATTAGAATAATAATATCAGTGATAATATTTTGCAAAGGATTGATCTAATTAAAGGTACGTAAATAAATAAACGATTGAGAAAATTTCGTTGAGTTTTCAAATGTGATCTGTTTCGCGAAATGCAATCGAACGATTCTGTGTCAAGACCAATTTGATCGCAAAGGCTTTGATCTATTGCAAATCGACCGTTCAAGGCTTTCGAGCTCGTGGTGTCCGTTTTTTTCTACATCGTTTTATTATATACATAATATATTTTTTTCGTACGTATTACTTGTGTAGTGTTATAATATTTTTTGTCGTCGTGCGTTAATCCGGGCCGGTCGGTCGCCTTTATCTTTTCGCTGCCGAGATACATACGACGTGTGTGTACACACCGGCGTACATTTTCAGGAAGTGATTTGTGCATTAATTATACGCGGACGAATCGAACCGTTTTGGCGTGAACGAAAACAAAATGTGCGACGAAAAAAATTATTCATATGCTAATGTGTGCGTCTGACGATTCGGGCGGAAAAAAGAATCGCAAACTTGTCTGTGCGAAAAAATCTGATGTAAACAGGCACCGTTCGGATCCTTTGATATTCAATTATGCGTTGTTGTTTGTAATACGGAATGATTTATTTCGTACGTTTTTGAATGGCCGATTTTTGGTTTCTTCTCGAAATCGCGCGAAGTTGTTGAAACGGTCGCGCTCACGGGCCGACGAGCGGATAATCGATTTTCTCGGTATTTTAATTTTGTTTTATTGTTTGGCGGGAAGTTTATATTATTTTCGCGAAATTTTATGCATCTATAAATTATCGATTTTTTTTCGGGTCGAAAACGGCCGTGTAATAAAATTCGGTTTCGAGATGTTTGACGTAATTTGCGATTTGATATCGTCGATTAATTTTGTTTCAAATATAATAATCAATCACTCTTAAATAATTATGGGTGTTTGCGTTTATTATTTTTTTTGGATTTGCAAATTAATCACCGATACGTATCCTATTCGTCAGATTTCACGGTGTTTTAATCGAATTTACGTTATGAATATGAATGAATTACGCCAGAAAAACATTCATCACCGATCGATTCCGCTAATCGTTAGCGATTCGATAGAATATGCGACTTCTCGGTAATCACACAATTTTGGTGACTTGCGAAACAAAACTACCGATTAAAAAAACAAAACTACAGATAGTTTTTTTCTTATGACTCAATATGATAATATATCGGCGGCCTTACACGTTTCCCATGCTTTCAGACGTATTAATTGATACATCTCGTTTGAAAAATTGGAAAGGAAACGGCGCTGACTCAAAAACGAATTATTCCAACGTTTATCTCAATCAGTTAAGATAACGACAACACAACGAAACGACGCCGAAGTGAATGAATAACCAAAAAAAAAAAAACAACGAAATAAGTCTAAATAAAATGTACGGCCGAAAAGAACCGGACCGCGTGATTGATAACTCAGACAGCGCGTGGCACTGTAACACAATTACTCGACGAGTCATTATGGTCCGAATTAATTTGTACGTAGATCGATACATAAAACTGATACAAGTGCAATAATTATTCATCGGAATATACGTGATATATCTGACGGCTCGTATTTATTGATTGCCTCATGTTCCAGGATCAAATTATAGATACGAGGAATTGAGGTGTGATCGTTTAAGTCACCTGATTCTATGTGTTGAGATAATTTGAAATTTTTGTTAATTGTTCTGATGTGATGTGTTATGAGTTGAAATATGTTTGTGTAATCGCTTTATTCATGAACGAATCAAAGAATTTTGCTTTGTCTATTAAATTTAAAAATATTTGGTAGCGTATTGGTGCCATCTAGTATAGGCGTATCATTTAAAGTTTTCTATCAAATATGGCAGTTAACGTGTTTCATGATATACTTCTGAAAGGCATTAAAATGAAAAAAAAAGGTTTGTTATTACTATTGTAAGATATGTAAACTGTTATATTTGACAGAAGATGTTAAATGATGTATAGGCACCCGTTTTCAGTCGATAGAAGACATAAAAGAGAATTCACGGCGAGAACTTAAGTCGATTCCAAAAAATATGTTTAAAAAATGTTTTGATGATTGGATAATTCGTTATGTAAACTGGGCCTATTTTGTAAGCGATACAATAAATTTGAATAAATAATAAATATTTGGTGTTTTATTGACCAACTCCAGAAACTTTTTTGACAGAGTATTATCTATGATGCGTCTACACAAAATGGCACGTATACACCACCAGATATTGTCAAATTTCATAGACAAAGCAAATTTTTTTGCGTTGTTCAAGAACGAAGCGATCAAACAAACATAGCATAACATACATACTTTATAAAAGGAATTATATTTTTTTTATTTAAAAAAAAAATGAAATCGAAGGAAGTCGTATATTGCTCCGACCGTACTTCCGCGCGTCGAAAAATTGACACGTTTCAATCCAAAGCACATTTCGCATTTGCGTCCGATTAATCTGAACGGGAACACAATGCGGAATGACAAATTTATTACATTAATTTCTGCGGCGATCAAAAGTCGTGACCGACCGGCGAAAAATCCAATCAGCGATATGGCGGCGGCGAGTCCGCAATGTTTATAAATATTGTTCAATAATAATGCGCGGCGAGTCGTTTCGTTGTTCTGTTGCACCGATCGAGAAATCCGGTCAGATTTTATCGATATGATTAATAAGCAGAGTCGCATTAATTGTATTAATAATGGCGGAGGTTTCGCGCTAGACGTGGGAAAAGATCGAGCGTTCAAGTCTATAGGATCGATGGCGGTGATCGATCGGTTTTTTCGTTTTTTTTTTGTGTGCTTTGAAGTAATTGTAGATGTGATTGTTGTGTTGATGGTTGAATGTTGAATAGGTGTGTCTTTGATCTGGGACGTGGTAGGGTAATGAGTTTAATGTGGTACTTGCGAAAATGTAGTAGGTTGTTCGGTTGTTATTTATTGCGCTTGTTTATTTGTAAATTTTCTTTGATTGAATATTAATTAATGTATAATTGATTAGGAAAATTCAATAAAAATGCAATTATTTAATTGAATTGATAAATAAATTACACGGATTTACATAAGACATAGGACAGACCATATAATTGATTAGTAAGAAATTATTGAGTCTAAAGAATTTATATTATTTAAGAAATTATAATAAATAAAATAATTATGCATATATTTGCAAACAATTATATGTGGAATGTTTGAAATTTGAATCCATTTATCCTCCTAATTTTTGGAAAAAAAATTTGGTCAGTATTTAAATATTTTTCGAATCAGTATTATTTTGTTAGGTGGAGTAATCAATGAAAAATTTCATAGACTACTATGACACTGGTTTTAATAATACTTTCCGATGATTGAATTTGAAGTTCAAAAGGTTGAATTTGAAGTATTAAAACTGTAATGCAATTTTAGATGTCTCTTAGTCTGCTCAGTCAAAAATATTGATATTGATCATTCGTCATAATTAAAATTAAATTCTTATCACTTAATTTAAATAATGATAACCTTATATGCAGACCGCTTAATATAAATACCGATCATTTATATTTAAATACTGAAAAAACAGGAACTTTAACTTTTCATAAATAGACGAATACAAGCGTGAAAAACTATGCGTTACATTTTCCCAAACAAAAATTCCAAAAAATCCATTTTTTTTTCTAACCAAAAAATCAATCATATATCCATTAAAAAAACGACCATAAAATAATTCAAATTTTAATTTCAGAATGCACATTCGGCGGCCAAGCCAGAGAGCTGGGCTCCACGTGGTTCGCCGACCTGGGCCCGCCGTTCGGCGTCATGTACTGCATCAAGTGCGAGTGCGTCCGCGTAAGTCGACAAATCATTCACCATCCGACGACAATTTCAGCGGCAATGCACTTCAATGCATCGGCCGGCCATATCGTCTTGCCGCCGATGACTCAGCCGGTCTATTCTCACGCGGACCGCGATTTTTTTCACGGGTGTCGTGAGCGCGAGCGAGAAGTGTCGCGTGATATTGGGTTTCGCGCTTTTGTTGCGCTCGTATGAAACACGATAGGGCTTCGGTAGGTGTGTGCGGAGCCGATGCTGGTTTCGATACCTGTCGATGTGGGATCTTATTGTTCAATCGGTGTTTTCTGATCTGATTTGTGGAAGGGTGTAGGGCCAAAAGGCGGCTTCCAAATTCAAGAGACTCTCAATATCAGATGAGAGGATCAATCGATTTATTATTAAATAATTATATATTGATTGATTAATCAATCTATCCATCTGAATCTGGAGGTCCTAGACTTTTAGACTCTATATAAATATATTAAATATTCGAATTTTCAAATGAAATAGTGAAATAAGGGGGGAAGAGTTTCGTAAGTAGGATAGACTTGAGATTTTCTTCATCTAAATTCAAAGGAAGGAGGAAGAAGGGGGGAGAAAGAAAGAAGGGGAAAGAGGAGATGTTTGGGAGGAAGTGATCGGGTTGATTGAATGTATCATAAAAAAAAAATTGTTTTATTATGTTGATATAATATGTAACGAAATATGATTCGATAAGGATGTGAAATAATTGAATGAAAACATTTGTTGCGAAAATATGCGATAGTTGTTCGATAATGATTCATACAAATTAAACAGTTGTGTTTGTACATCTTCGGGTTTTTTCAGTTGTGGCACTTTTTTCGCGATTTGAATGCATCATACGTTTCGAATACAAAAACAGGATGTGAAAAATGGTCGAAGAACTTTTATAATTCATAACATTTGCATTACGTGACGCTTCGGGTTTACGTGTCGAAAAGAACGAGTGTTAATCGAATGTTTAAATAAATCGTAACGACATGAAAATAGCTCGGCACGACTATAAATAGAAAATTGACTTACAATCTGGCGCAGATTATGCATCGATTTTAAAAAAGTCATTCGTACGCCAGTTTCTCCTGCGCCTATAACGCATTGGCCAGCGTCCGCGTTAACAACCAGAGAAATGACCCGTTGAAAAGGATTATCGATTGAATAAATTATCACCGCATTGATTTATAGGCGGATAAATAAATCAGAGCACCGCTGATTTACCGGTTCGCTGATATTTGCTCGCTAGAGTAATCGCTGCAAAGAGAGCATCGTTCGCACTTGCATTACTGCGCCGGACCTACAGTTAACCGTAGGTGGCTGTGATGATGGGTCGAATTAGTTTTATTCAGTCGAGACTTAAACGTGTCGAATTATATATGCTGGGCTTTTGTGTGGGATGCGAGGATTGTTGAGATTCTAATTTAAATGGGTGAGAATAGATGTACGAGTTTTCCGATGGATACTTTCAGTTTGATGGTTTTGAAGGGCAATTGTTTCAATCCGGATTAAAAAAAAATTCTGGGTTATAAAGTCATATTTAGTAAAAAATAATGAACCACTTATAATTATTTTGAAATTTGCTTATAGTTTTAAAATAATTAAAGTATAATTTTGGAAATCTTTTGTACTGAAATTTTCGTAACATAGTGGGAAAACGATCGATTGGATGGACAAACGAACGAAAACGATTTTTTATTTAAAGTATTTAAAAAAAAGTAATAATTTGGTTATCAATTCTCTATAATAAAATTGAATACTTCAAATATTATTATTATTTATTTTGGTACTTTATTTAAAATTTAACTCATTCAAACAATAATTCAGAATATTGATCGAAAAAAAAAATGTTTTTGCCAAGAAGTCTGTTTCCGTTTTTATTTTTTGTTTCATTTCCAAAAATATGACAATATCCTCTTATAATTCTCATACTACACTAATTTGATTTTATTTATTATTGACTTCGTACGACTTAAAATTTTTATTTAGATAAAATATTTTTTTTATTATTAAGTAAACATGGCTGCGGGCCGGATTTGGCCCGCGGGCCGTCTTTTGCCCATGCCTGCTTTTAAAAACATTTAAAATTCGAAAATTGAATCCAAGGTCATCGAAATTGAATTTTTTTCGAAAAATATGCTAATTTAGATATAATTTTCGTGTAGTTTGTGGACATTTTGACGTCTGGGTGCCCGCCGCATTATTTTTATCGTCACGGTCGAACGGCCGTCAAAAAAATTGTTAAATGGCGATAACTGTCACTCAACAGAAGACTAGAAGATGACTCGAATGGCCTGCGACGGACTGGTGTGTCTCTCGCCGCCGTCTGCGATATTATTAAACTCGGTCCAGTCGCTTTCTGAAAAACGAACTCGCACCAGACGGTGCTACCGATGGGAAATTCGATGGAAACTTTCGGGAAATCGACGGAATCGATGATTCAGCCGAACCACAAACAAAACACGGTCAACGTGCACAGATATCTAATAATAACCGTCTAGATTCGCACTTTTATAAACGGCCTTCGGTTAGCGCAAAAAAGACTTGTTGATAAATATTGCGAACCAACAGTCTTGTGAGTCCTGCCAAATTAAACCCTAAACCGACAACATCAGCAAAATACGGTAAATGTTATCAAAGACATCAATCGACGTATGCGTAATAAGAGTGATTCAGTTCTCGGATTTTTCCACGAAACGTTATGCAATGGAAAAACTGGCGAAATTTCGCAATCGATTTGCACACGTTCGTAAACATACGCACACACATCGGCCCGAGAGAAAAACTGTGTTTTCGCCGGGCGATGTTCAAATATTTCAGCGGGTTTTTTCGTCGCGCCACAGGTTTAGATCAAACGAATCGTCAAAGTGTCAACATGTCCATGTTATATATATAAAAAAAGTTTTTTTTCTAGTCAAGACGGAAAATGTTTAGTTTGTAAATATTGCGATCCGCGTTGATATGTGTTCTGGACGGCGTATGTGAAAAATGATTCGAAGTACGTAAGAAGTTTGTGTGTCGTGAATTGGATTTCGTGTATCGGATCGGTTAGTTTATATGATTTGGATTTGTAATACGATAAAATGTATATTAGGTCAATGCGTAAGTTTTAACGTATTTTTTCGATGGTCAAATATTTTTCTCTTTTTTCTGAACTAATGAATAACATCTGTATTAAAATAGTATAGGTCTTCCTTTTCAGTATCTGCCATGTTCTGGCTTAGCCAGTGAACAATAAACAGGCTGTAGAAATTTTTGAAATGTCTAATAATAATAAATTGAATTTATGGCATTTTTCACTGCACTAATTAAAAAAATAATAATAACGTGACCGCAGCAACTAAGAATACTTATAATGTTAGAATTACTCAGTTGTCGTTTTCAAAATTCAAATCTGGGGATATTTTCATTAACTGATAAACACGATGATGACATGTTACTTACTGGATTTAATGCTGATCCAAATATTAGAGAGATCGTGTTATAGATAAAAGTCAACCGATAAAAAATGCAGTATCTGCATTGCATCAGTTTAGTTTTAAAATACGATGTTCAATAAAAAAAATACGATAAAACTTTTGCATTGACCTTATATATTTTTAATTGTATTATGTGCCTTTTATCAGAACGTTACATAAAAAAATATTATCTCATTTAAATTTGAATCCAAATAAAAAAAAACATACATACATATAAAACACATCTTACCTTAGTCTATTTGAAGACCATGACCGCACGACAATAAATCGACCGTGAGAATTATTTTTGAACCTCACTTGTACATCTGGCCGATTCGTCGCGTCCAAAAGCAGACATTATTTTAATTACTGAACACAACATATCGTCTAGCGCGAAACCCAATTAGCTCCTGTGCGATTCGCACACTGCGGTTAAGCCGATTGACCATTGTTGTATCGACACAAGAACCTCAACCGCCATAACATATATGTATACAGAAAACCAGACAGCGAGACCGTCGTCGGTATAAATAATAAGATTCGTGTTAACGCGCGTATAAAAGTCGAGATTAACTCGCGACGCGTTAATTGCGAAATTTACGCTTAACGCCGTTCGCGGCGATGAATTATCACGCGAAAAGTTAGCGGTCTTCAAAGGGCCGACGACTCGTATTTTATTATTGAATGAAAATAATTTACACGGAGATCGTTTCGTGTGTTGTGTGTCCGAAAAGGAATAAAAAAAATGGCTTTTGCGCGAACGATCTCGACCTAGAACCGCTTTAAGTGATCTTTGGCGTTGCACTTACCGAAACGCACGTTTCGACTTGGTATCAGATGACATTTTGTGCTTCGAGAATGTCTATCGGGCCCTTTTAATGCCACTTTAATAATGATGTCGATTCGATTTTTTTTTTTTATATTGTACGGTTAAGAAGGGATTGCGTAACGGTCTTCAGTTAACGCGTATATATGATATAATACGTTTGTTATGTTATATTTTTTCGATAATTATAATATACAACATATCACCCGATCTTCTTTTTACACGGGGGATACGTTCCAGAGACTACCGTGTAAATAAAAAACCGAGTAAAAAATATATGGTGACCATACAAAAATTGGAGATAGGTTCCATCACTATATTTGGATAGAACTTCCATCCAAATGTACTTTATAAAAAAAAGCTTGAAAAATGAGCAATGTGAAAAATTTTCACCGTGCAAAATCATCAAAAATATCGAAATTTTTTATTTAAAAACTATAATTTCATACATATGTATAATTATATCAGTATATTGGCCTGCATCGAATCTTACCATTGTGGCATAATAATACGTATTTTTATACCGTGTTAAAGTGAAAAATCCGTATAAAAATAGTTATCGGTTCTGTTTGGTTCATCTTGCTTGATTCATCTTGCTTGAACCATGTTATTTCGGAACAGTGTAAAAAAAATACCGTGTCAAAAGAGGATTAGGTGTACGCTTCAATTAATATGGAATTACACCCAATCCTCTTTTTACCCGTTTCAGAGACTACCGTGTAAAAATATGGTGACCATATAAAAATTGTAGATAGGTTCCATCAGTATATTCGGATAGAACTTCCATCTAAATGTACGTTATGATTACACCATGTAAATTCATCAAAAGTTTTATTTAATAACTATAACTGCATCCATACATGTAATAATAACAATATACTGAATTGTATCGATTCTTACCATTGTGGCATAATAATTTTATTTTTTATTTTTATACCGTGTTAAAGTGAAAAAAACGTTATAAAACAAAAAAATCGGTTATTTTTTCTTGAACCGTGTAAAAAGAGGTTAGGGTGCATCAATAAACGATTTCGTTACATTTCAATTGAAAATCGATGCGAAACGCATCTCGGCATGAGAAGTTAACGCACTCGCGTCAACATGGGCGTACTGGAGACCGTTGCGGTTTAATATTCTGCTCATTGAGGTGGTTATTGAGCTCAAGAGGCTGTGGAGGAGGAGGAGTCGGCTCTGAGGAGGTGGCAGACAGTCTTGTCTGGTGACAAGCTCAACTTTCTACGCGGGTTCGAGGGCCGTGTCCATATAAGACGTGGTGCTTATATGGGCACGCGACAATCGCACAGCCGCCGACTCGCATATAATATATTATTTTATTATTATATATTATGTGTGGCGTGTGTGTGTGTGCGTGTGCTCGTGTAACACAATATAATAATCGGCTGTCGATTCGCAGAACGATACGAGGGTCGCCGGGTTTCCCCTCGGAAGACCACCGAGGAAGTCGGATTAGAAAGTGTAGCTTTTGAGTGCAATGCGGATAATGTGCGCTTGTGTCTTTAATGTAACTGTTCAATCTTGATTTTATGTATGTTGGGTCGAAATCGGGTTGTGATTATGCGATTTTTATCAATTTGAACGAAGCGAGTTAACCGAATACAAAAATGTTTAAATAAGTTTATTCGATACTAGCGGCTTGTACCCGGCGTACTCGGGACTCATTGTCAGTGGAAATAAATTGTGTACCGATTGTAATTATTGTCACAATCAATCGCGACGCCGGCATATTATATTATTATTTGTATAGATATCGATAGGAAAAACTAAAAAAAAAAAAAACTGAAATGCGAAACGATATTAAAAAAACTGAATGCTTACTTAGTTTTTCCGGATTTCAAAGCATATTCTTGCCGAATTTGGTGAAGATTCATCTATCGGTTTAGGAGTTTATTGGATACATACATATATATAACCGTTTGAGTTTTATATATATGGATTGTTCGAAAAATTATACAATTATACAAATGTGTTTAAAAGAGAATAGCAGTGGCTATGATCTCTCTCACCTAGTTGCAGATACGACTCGAAATAGAACCTGTACTTTATTATTTTAATACTACACGTAATCTATATCCAATACCATTGATTTCCGATGCGGATTAAGACCATAAAACGGACTCCCGATGTATAATTATTTTAGCGATTATGTTGTGTACATACATGTAATGGTTAAAAGTTGCGTCGTCGCCCTTGAAACTGGTAACGATTGGTCACCCGCGGACGAGTTATCGCCATTCAAAAAATTAATATTTATCGTCTCGCCGCGTTCATACATGAAATAAAGAGTGTGTTATGACTTGTGGCGAGTGAGAGTCGATTACTATGAACGGTAATCACATGTTGTCCGCATGTGGATCGGTTTATTTGACATGTTCCAGTTGCGTAATGGGCTGCTTAAGAGAAAAAAGGGCGTGATTCTTTACGGTGTGCGTTTTCAATTCGGAATGTTTGCCGGATAATTATATAATCGTGTGTGTTTGCTGTGGAAACGTTGTTGATGCGAATTTCTTCTTTATCTTATCGCTGAATAAATCGTATATAAAAAAATGTAATTGTATACGGTAGTTAAGTGACGAAAATATTAAGATCATAAACGAATTTATTCAGATATATATGAGATTATGCGGACTTTTTTTATGTCTTGATAACATTTCGCGATAAAAAAATTAATATTTATACTATGTATCATTTTCAGATTATCAAGAAACACAAGATCGTCGCGAAGGTGCAGTGCAAAAACATAAAAGACGAATGCCCGAAGCCTACGTGCGACGAGCCCGTCCTATTCCCGGGAATATGCTGCAAGATTTGTCCGGAAGACCTATACAGTGAGTAAAATATATAAAACACATTAAAAACGTCGATCGGCCAATAACAAATAGATTAAAGATCGGAAAACCACTTTGGAAAACGTCGACAGAGTTGACTTATTCGCTCTCCAGTACGGGGGTCGGTCGACGCTGTAGCTGAAATTGATGAAGTCAATAAAACATAATTGAGCGTGTCTCGTAATGAGTCCTTATTAAATGTAGATATGTCGTATATTTCAGTGCCTACGCACAATGTTGCAAACGAGATATTAATGTCGGGCCGTGGCGACGCCCGTTTTAAAAGCGGACCGCCGCGTTCTAAAACTGCATCCGAGACGATTGCATTCGCTTTTCTGCTGCACTTCTTTGTCGTTTTCGTGTTTTTTTGTTGTTGTTTTGGGAATGCGTGTTCTTCATATTGCGTGAAAGTGTTGGTTTATTATTAAGCTTGGAGTTTTGTGTGAGGAAATTGCGTGGAGTTTTCATTGGAAATTTGATTTGTTTAGTCGTGATTTTTGTAATGAAATATGAATGATTTACGATATATTATTATGTTTTGGTGTTGTGAATACGATTGTTTTGAATCAAACGATGATGAATGATCGTTTTTTAGACTGTGCAATTGTATTTTGAATAGTTTTCCTCGTTGAACCATTTATGAAAAGTAAAGGAAAACTATTGTTGTATAGTGCCATCTACCGTCAATTTATAGTAACATACTAAATAAAATTATGGCATAGTATTTTTTTTATATTAAATTTTCAATTATAATATTATAATAGATCTATCATTATGTTTGATATGTAATATATATTTATTTGTATATTAAAAATAGATTTTTAAATTAATTAAACGCATAGTTAATCGGAAAATTCTTCTTCCCTTCTCTTCATTTTGATCGATTGGATATGAATTTTTTTTTTAAAATAAATATAATAATGATTTTTATAATAAAGTAAAAAAAAGATAATATTCATTGATTTTTATTGATTAAAAAAACATTTAAAATTTCATTAAAAAAATATATTAAAAACCGCGAACTTCCCGATCCGCCTCTCCATCCGTATGAATGGGAAAATTTGGAAATAAGTCGAGGTTTTTCTTTTCGGCGGTGCCGGGGGGCGCGGGGGGCGCCGTCGGGAGGGGCGCATTCCTCTCCTCGGGGCCGTTGCCCCCCGCTGCCGGGACGCAAATAGACGCGTTCAACAGACGCGGGACACGCCAAAACCGAACACCAACAGCTTTCGGAGAAAGCTCTCTCGGCCACTTCGCCATGCGAAGGACGTCGCCGGAAGCTGCGGTCGAGGGGACGGGCCGGGGGTCGAGGGGGTCGAGGGGGGTTGAGGAGGGCCGATGCGGGGGGAGGCGCTTTTTGGGGAGGAAGGGTGGAAGCTTTTGAGGGATTGTTTGGGTATTGGGTGGGATTGTTAGTGTTTGGTTTGTATTGCGGAGGTTAAAGCTCGGAGCTTTTGGTATGTGAAGAGTTTTCTGATGGTTTTTCTTAGATTGGAGATTAAAACTTTTATGTTTTTTTAAATGGTATTTTCAATCAATTAATATTTTCACTAATTTCTATCGTATTTGATATAATAATTTTAATCGGTGAAAGTTTCGTTGTGCTTTGTTATGAATCGAATTTAGCCGGAATTGAATAGTTTATGTAAACGACGCTACCTAATAACTATAAAAATATTATGTTTATTTGAGTAAACTCGCAATAAAATACGCACATAATTAAGTATGTTGACAGTTAATAAGCGGGTGGGTCTTTTTTAAATGCCGTAATTTAAAATTTTACGGCTGACAGGACTTTGAACGTCAAAATATGCGTAAAAGCTACCGTTGTTGATCCAACATTAATAAGCGGGAGAATCCACGATCAAATTCGATTTGAATTTTCATCTATGTCGTATTTGAATTTTATAGTCTTTCATTATTTTATAATAAAATATCAATTATATGTGTAAATACAAAATATTATTGAACGTTAGTGCATATTATTGAAAGATAACGATTATCTAGAATTGTTTCAACCAGCTATTATAATTTCTTCATTGAAAATATACACATATTATATTTTGTAAAAGGTTTATAATATGAAGAATTAAAATATATTTTTTTTATACAGTATGTATTATATTTTCAATTAACTTTTAAAAAATCTCCAAAGAATGAACGCTTTGAAACTTCCATTGACTACTAAACCATCATTATGTGCTCAACTGCAATTTTCCTCAGCAAAACCATCCCAGAACCCCTCGATATCTCCCTCGGGATCTCAGCCACGTATTACGATACATTTTTTTCGAGTCAGAGTGATTTATTTCGGTCGTGTCGCATACGATTTTTCTTTTTTGGCTACCCTTGGCCCGTTTTCCGTCCATTGAGCGCGATGTTGTTGCGCGGGCGTCCCGATACGATCTGGCGTCGGTTTTTCCGACAGACTACCACCGAAGAACTACAATAACAACTGTCATTGTGTACCACTGGTCTCGCCCACTGCCGAAATAGATATTCTATTTCGAACTGGTGCAGTTTATGTGCACTTTTGCCGCACGAAATCGCCGATAGGATAAGCCAAATGCAAAAAAATGGCAAATTCCAATTTCAAATGTAAAATATCAGTTCAGATCATATTTCAAAAGATCTTCAATTCATGATTATATTACAAATTATATTTGAATCGCGAAATTTTCATTTATCAACGTTGATTTTCTCAGTGGGATTACTGTACTTCGGTGTCGTTTTTCCTGAATAATTTGTTATAATTCATAACCGAGTGGAACGAATGTGACAGTTTGGAAAATGTTGGATTTTAGAACGTCGACGGTGGTCGAATATTGTACGTAAATAAATGCAAGTTATAAATTAGGTGCCGTTGCACGCAAGGTTTGTAATTAATGGTGCAAAATCCATCGAATTGTGTACGTATCGTTTTCCGGTTGCATAAGCGACGTGTCTTGTAAATATAGCGTGAAATATGCGTGTTTATGAAAATTTTCTCGGGTTCAACGTGTTTATTGGAAGTTTTATATATTTAAAAATATATTATGTTACGATTTTGTATCGTCCTTGGTGTGATATCAGAATAAACTCAATGTCAGGACATCTTCATATTGTCTTATTAGCACGAATATAAATGTGAAACTTGAAGTGACACCGGGACTAAACATAATGTGCGTTTTGTCATGAAAAATGCAATTTCTGTGCATTAAGAAGGTGTCTTTTGATCGTTTCTCTTCAACTTGGTTGACACGCGTCATTCATATGACATTTCATATGACGTATTCTGTATAAGTGCTGAACAATCGCATACCGAAATGTACCCTTTTTCAACGAACTGCATCCTCGATAAGGAAAACGCGAGGTTGTACAACATTTCATGCATTTAAGCGCTTGAAAAAAATATCAGGAAATTTGATTTTCCCACACGATAAATAATATGTGTACACAATTTTTATTTACTTCATATAAACTGCATCGAACGATTTGTTTGATTTCTTTTGTGCACATTCCGTATTTATATTCGTTGATATTTTTGACACGTAGCTTATTTGTATTTTTGACACGTAGCATATTTGCATGAAAATAAACATATCTAATGACCATATTGCAAATTTTGAATAAAGCCATAGAGTGCATTACTCATCAAGTCGGAGTATAAACATGGGAGAGCAAAAGCTCAGAAGATTCAGGTCAGCAGACTTGGCTAACGCTCCACTCTGCTCCGATCAATTTAATCTCGGCCACTTTCATATAATTCAGATTGTTTATGCAATGCGATTTACGCATAAATGCCAAAACTCAAAACAAAATAGTATTAAGATACCATTCTTTATGAGAAATTGTTGAAAAAAAGAATTTCCAGACGCTTTTCCGACGTAAGTATACAGAGCATATACTTAGTGCATCAGTTGATAAATAGGGCAGTGTTTTGGTAATAATTGAGTAAATTTTCATTTGAATTTGAGTGATAATGATTTATTCGATTCGTAATCATAAACGGAGCGGTATTTGAAGTGCAATTTCTCCGGGAAATTATCTCAACCGAAGTCAGGAGCCAGACCATTCGACGCTCGAATATCAGCACTGAAAGTGCATGTGCAACGGCGTTTTATTATGTACGATCGGTCGAGTTCGTTCGGGACGTTGACTAATTAGTAATAATTATGGCTCGCATTAGCGGATACCGATAGCTTAATGGGTCCATAGATCAGTTGGCGCCCGTAATTTTTTTCACTTCAAAATGGTGCGAGTGCATTATAAGTTCGCCGCTAGACCAGTGTCAGCTTCGAAAAGTGACCGTTTTATAATTTTATGTGTGTATGCACTTTACGAAAGTCGCCTTTCATTGTGTCTAATTAATTCCGCGTTTAGTTTATGGTCAGGCGTTCGAAATGTCAGATTGTGCAGTTTTGCTATTTGATTCAATATCATTGTAGATTCAGTTCGAAAACGATAATAAAATCAAGCTAATATGGAAAAGTTTTATTGAGAGTATTTTAATGTTAGCAAAATCTATTGAATTTAGTATGAAATATAATATAAATTCATTTCTAACTAGTTCATAGCGATAATTTGAAAATTATGAAGTCTTATTATCTTAAGCGTTTGCGTTGCGTACATAATCGAGTGCACGCTTTCAGTTCACTATTAGTTTATAAAGACAGTTTTATTAACGCGGTCTGCTTTGCCAACTGTAGCCGAGTTGTACGTCTGTTTGAAGTATTTTTAAGACTTTTAAAACGTCATAAACAATCATGAGAGATTCTCTCGTTGAGTTGCTTATGTAGTAAAAAGCGCTTTTCTTTACTGTCCCGAAGAGAAACGAGCAAACGAAGTGAAAAAACGGAACGGAATTGAATTTTTTTCAGGCGCAAATCTTATTTCGAGCCGCAGTACGAAACGAAAAAATATCAAATAAACTTATTTGGTTTTCATACAAAATTCGCCATATAAAAAAAAAAATGCAATACGCGTTATTCAACCGGTTATTCCGTAACTTATTATAATTTTGAAAAATGCGTTCGGTCTATTTATGCTTCGACAAAAAAGTAGTTAATAGAATAAATATAAAACTTTATGAATTCATGAATGAGAAAACTGATTATTTACGATCTTGTTTACGGGATCGTTAATTTTATACGGCATTGTTCGTGAAAGAGTACGCTTCCGTGGCCGATAACGCCCTTAAAAACGCGAACGTAAACTCGGGTGAAATGTTATGTAAACTTTTGAGACTTTAACGACCCGTTCGTAATTGTGAAGTGCGCTCGGATAACGTGGAATTTATAATATTTGAACGCCGATAAAGTTAACCTGGAATCTGTTTGTGTTATGTGTCGATAAAATACCATTTAATGGCTGTTTACTTTCGCTCGTTTTATTGCGCAAAATTGACCGCTTCATCGAATACGAGCTGCATAATTGAAGAATTGCTATAATGAAGGGATTTTTTAATGTTTTTAACTTGAATTTTAGTATGTTGATTTATATGAATAATTTTCCTTGTTTTTTTTCTTAAGAAAATTATGATGAATTGCGATTTTTTCTTTGAAATTCATTGAAAAATATTATTTCGTAAGAACAAATATTTTCTTATTTATATTATGAATTTAAAATTTTTATATATTTTATTTTTAAAAGTATTTTTAATTCCGAATAACGTTCAATAAAGATTTTATTACAAGAACAGAAAGATCGATTTTAACTTATAACAATCTCGTAAACCTTGAAAGTGGTTCAAGTTTTTTATGCACCTGCTAAAAATAACATAATTAATATAATGACATCTTGTAAATTTTTATGACGCGCGCGTAAATACATATTGCCGAACGATTGCATCGTGAAAAATAAACTGAAAAAATCCACAATCTCCGCTTTCATTATTACATCGTCAAAAGGCCGCATTAACAACTAAACACACACTCCTCGAAAACGAATCCTTCGAGACCGACTAGGGTTTGTATTATCGGTTTACTGGTAAATAGCAAAAAATGTACCATCGGTAATTACCGGTAAATTGAAAAAAATACCGGTAATTAGAAACGATTTTATCGCGAATTAAGGGCAGATACTGACATATTATTGTGGAAAAAACGTATTGAAAGTATTTAGGTTTCAATCAAGGATACTGTTTTTAGTAAAGGCAGCCACATACAGTTATACTTTGATCATTTAATCTACATACGTTTATTTTTTAATTTACCGGTAAATAACCGGTAATCGTAATTTGATGGTAAATTGTAAGCCCTAAGACCGACCTGTGGCCTGGACCGCGAGGTTACTTTGCGCCGTTCGCGTGTTGTTCGGTTTGTTGTTCGGTTGTTGCGGCCGTTTGTTGTTTGTTGCTCCGCAAACCCGGTCCTAATATGGGAACATTGCCGGAGAACTTTTCGACTGGCTCTCGGGCATATATGGTCTTGCAAGAGCGCGTGCGGTCATATGTATTTCTTTATTTATTTTATGTTTTTTTTCGCATTTTTTGCCAATGTCCTTTCTCGTGAGGAATCTCGGCGGTGTGTGCCGCGGTGAAATTTTTGAAAATTTTGAGGTAAAAGTCGATGTTTGTTTATTGGAATGTTTGATTTCTCGGAAATTAGTATGTATGATTTGAGGTTATCTGTATAGTAGTGAGTAACCCGTATTATCGATCGATGCATGTTTTGAATGTTTGAAATATTAAGTTTTGACGTAAATCGATTCGAAGTCTGAAATTTTATATTTACGGGTCGTTATCACATCATTGGAGTTTGTTATGAGCGCTACTATAAATCAGTAATTATTATTATATAATAAATAGATGATGATGATGTATTTGTATTAAGAAATATAAAGTAATGCTATGTATCAGTAATTGATCATTTCTCAGAAAAACGTTAAAATAAAGGTTTTTATTACATCTTATCTATCGCACCCTTTCTGAAAGATCGACTTTAAAAACCTTAATTTTTACATTTTTTTGAGAAGTGATCAACCACTGGTGTCGTTACCTTATATATAGATGATGATGTTATATTTGTATTAAAAATATATGTAATATTTAACAATTACGAGTGAAATGTTCATAAGTTTCGATATTTTCATGTAACCGTTCCGATACGCGGGTGGTCTTGACCTTAATTGTTTATTAAATAATTTCACAATTCGATTTTTGCGATTCGTCACATCTTGACCGTATTCCGATCGAAAAACATAAACATTTCTCGACACGTTTGCGTTTTCGCACAACCTTTAGGCGCTTGCACGGAGACGCTCTCCTTTTTCCGATGCAAATGAAAGCGTACATAAAATAAAAATGTACATAAAATGCACCGCATTTTCGCCGTGGAATACGATAAAGATTTCCACGATGATTTTCAATCGTTCGATTATTATTTATCGGACATTAATATTGATTCGCACCACCTAGGCTTCGATATTCGTGTCCAAAGAAGGTCGCCCTTATTTGTATAACCGCCGCTGTGCGAAGTGTGCTTGGATTTTTTCCTTCCTTTTCAACTCGCCGGTGGTTGGCAGAGCCGAATAGGATGACCATACGTTTTCCACTTATGGTCATTTCGTATGCGACAAGGTGATTTATTGAATTTACTGCGTTGCCGAGCCGCGGCCGATCGATATAAATCACCTGAGAACAGAGGACGCTGGAATTTCAGACGAAACGAACGCAAACATAAGAATCCTTAAGGGTTTTAAGTGTTTTGTGTGATTTTTAAGTCGATATCGTTGTTTCAGAAATTTTTTCGGACCGGAAAATTTTTGAGGAAAATGTTGATTTTTTTTTTTAATTTGCGTTCAACGTATGTCTAATTGGGATGGAAATTGTGTAAATGCAGAATTCGTATTAATTGATGTTTAAAATTTTAATAAACATTACGAATTTTGAAGTGTTTTCATGCTCGATTCGTTACGTGAAGTTGTTGATGCCGTTTCATACTTGATACATATCACGTACGCCACTAAACGTGATTTCTTAGAAAATTTAACAAATTCCCGATTAGAGTAATTAATATGATATTATTTAAAATATTAACTGTAAATCGAATCAATTAAAAAAATAATCAATGGATCGCTTTTTCATTAAAAATAACGATTGAATCCATTGAAAAATTTTCTCCTCATTAATATCTTAGGAACGCATTTAACCACACATATTTTTGCTGAAACTCGTGAAAGTTACGACCGGGTCTGAAGAAAGTCGGTGATAAAACGTGACGTGCGGCCTTTCAAAGTGATCGCTTAATCGGTCCGATCGATTGCTAAACGCTGTCCGTCTATATATCGACGATGCAAGGCGAAAAAAAAAATAAAATAGAAATAACGAGTTTGTTAAGAGTTAACCGATAAATTGCCAATTAGTCAAATTCGAATGCGATTTCGTCGAATTGCGGTTTAGAGATCGCTCGTTTATATTCATGTATGGATCGTTAAAATTGTGTTTTATTTACGACAGGCGAATGAGATTGAGTCATTATCTTTTTTGTGTCTCGGAAAATTTTGTGTTTGTTGCCTTAAAAATTGATTTGATTAATGTTTTTTTTATATGATATGTTAAGATATTTCGGACGTGTTTCATATGTAAGATTTATTGTTAAGTTTTATTTGTAAAAGAATCTTTTTATAAACATGTTTTATTTACTTTTATAGGTTATCTTCAAAATAATGTAGTGTACGAAAACGATCTTCAAGTCTTTGAAGGTTTGAAAATTACAAATTTATATAAATGTAATGTGTTGTGTTGATCGTTGCAAAATTTGTTAGTCATCGTCTTCAGCTTTTAGTATTCGAGTATTCGTTAATTAAATTTCTATGATTTTTTCCAGGCTTGTTTGTTGATTCGTATTTGCACACAACATTTTCGACGACTGAAAATCCGACGGGTGGAGAACAAATTTACAAAACTCATATCTGACACAACTTTCGCGCGCAATTAAGCGTTTAAATATTTAAACGCCGATCGGTGCGCGGAATCCGTCTTTAAACACGCAAAATAACCACAAACGACTTGAAAAAACATAACATAAAAACCATCACCTCAATTTTCCCGCTTTCCTAACGCCTCTACTCGGAAAATCTGCGCGAACGCTTAAAGATACAAATCGCCAGTTTTGCGCAACGCCATAAATTAACAAAGCTATCAAACCGATAAAATGCAAATGTAAGCATCTTTAAATGTAATACAGGTATCCCCCGATTTACGAGGTAGATACGTTCCGCGAAAAACCGCGTAAATTGAAATCGCGTGAAAAAAGTGTATGTACCCATACAAAAATATGAGATAGAAAAAGATGAGCTAAATAAAGTTTAATTAATAAAATTAAAAATATAATAAAATTAAATAAAAAAACCGAAATAAAATCTCATCTCATAAACTTTAGCAATAGATGACAATTTTTCTCCTTTTTGTAAGCGATCTAAAATTTCGATCTTTGTTGGTAACGATACCACTTTTCTCTTAACCGGCAGCTTTTTAACTTTATTTGACATTGTAGGGCTGTATTAAAAATATGTTATAGTGAAAATATACTACAAATGAAAAAAAAAACAAATAATATATGAGTATTTTTACCACTTGTATATGAAAAAATCACGCAGGAAAGTATTGCGATACCCTTTCTCGATAAAAACAAACCTCAGACTAATTAGCGAGGTGCACTGTTTAAGAAAAGAGGAAACAGGAGAAGGGGGATAAACGGTCATCGATACCGACGTGCGCCCGACCGTTATTTTTATCTTACTAAATAATTTAATTAATAAATAGATGTCAATATGCAATATTGTAATTAGTTAATTAATCAAAAATATATTATTTGCTTGACCACGTTAAAGCCGTGTACCGCGTAAATTGGGGATACCTGTATTTAGTATTGGCATTCGAATTTTTCACCCCGTGCGCATCTCGTGTGCGTTTTGTTCCCAAATGTTGCGCAAGTCTTGAATGGTAATTGCGTTAAATTAAATTATGCAAAAGTCGAGGTTGTGCATTATCATAATCGCAACCGCCTAGGGTCAACGGTTCACATCCCGCGTTCCGATTAATGGCGTAATTGATTTCAGAACGAAATATTCGCAATTATCAATTAACACGTTCGGCCTAAATACTAGCGAGTTGGTAACACGACTCGTACGAGGCGATAAGTTCGGTGTTTGTTTGATTTGTTATTTGCGCGGATGCGCAATGGGTGTTTTGAAAGTTTTTTTTAAATATGAAAGTTTTCGGTTTTGTTTGTATTCTGAAATCAAAAAAACTTTCAGAACGACCCATGTATGAGTATGCGGAGAGGTGTTTATTTAACGGTTTAGCTCGTCACAGTTTTGTCGTGATGCAGTTAAGTGCATTTTATCTTATGATTCTCAAAGTACGATATGTAACATATTTCAACATACGTATGTATATCAAACATAATCAGTACATCAATAAATTTTTTGATGTTTTCAACAATTAAATTTATTTTACACATAATCATCTAGAATCGTTTTCGGATCAAATTGCCTGTTGATCTTTTGAGAATCGCGGTTCTAACGAATCCTGTTTGCAATCTAGCTACTGCACCACCGTTGCACCGTTTGCATAAATTATTACGTTTTATGTAAGTACATAAGTACGTAAACGCTACACCGAATTGTCTGTTGAATTCGCATGAATCTCAACTATTTTTCACTTTTTTTAACGTCGAGGGTGCTAATCGAAGCAATCATCGTTTCCTCACGATGTGTTCAAAATGTGTTATGAAGGAGTTCCCAAAATAACGGAAAAAATAATGTATTTTTTCCTTGTTTACGTGCACGATAATTTGTCTATCGACACATGTATATATTTTTTCTCTATGGGATATGGTGTTTAAAAAATAATTTTATATCATCAACATTTTTATTATTTTATATTTTATAACTTTTGAGACAAAGTAAAGTTTATATGGTAATCATTATGATTGTAAATTTATTACATTTAAATAAAATTATATAGAAATTTTAATTTCATTATCACATCAGTATATTATAGTACTTTATTTGAATATGCAAAATAACTACGATAGTCTTAAACATTGCGAATATAAATAAAAGTCGTATTCGACATCCTAATCCGATAAAACTCGCACGTAGCTTATTTTTGAACCGTCCAGTACTTAACCCATTGGCGGCGCCAGCGCTGTTTGTGCGATCGTTTAGGAACGCTCCGCGAATTTTCACCGTCAGCCAAGTTAGTATATAGTTTATATATTTTGCGGTGTAACGTGTTTGCCCTTTCTATTTCGCGATCGAGTTAAATTCGTAACAGTGGCGCCGGGGTGCAAATATTGGGCGAAACAATTCTTATTTTCGGGTCGCTAAGTAAACGTGTCAATGACGACAGTTACGAGCCGCGTTTGTGGCAAAATGTTATATATTATTACGTTATTACACGTGCTAAACAATATAAATATCGCGAATTGCGTACATGGCTTATTATTTTGATTTTTTGTTATATCGTTTCGTTGGTGTGTTCGCGAACACGTGTTGCGCCAATCTTCCGAGCGCGTTGACGTTTTTATTAAGCGATGTAAATTGAGTTTGGATCGTTTGTATACTTTGATTTGTATGATTTATAGGTTTTGAATGAATTATTCATCGCGAATTTTCTTTTCGTTTGTAATAAGTCGTTTGAAATTGTCGATGATTCATTTTAAAATGATCTGATAGAGCAGTTTGTGCAGAAATTTTCAGTCATAGGAAAACCGCAGTATTTATTTGTATTACATTATATTTATTCATTTTCAAATCAATCTTATGACTTTTATATATCACAAATATTCTGCTCATATGTGAATGCAATAAACTATTTAAAATTTTCTATGATTCATGAAAAATCAAACTAAATCCAGCGCGGTTAGACTATTCGACACAGAATTCTTCAGTAGCAGGAAAACCACAATATTTGTACATAACATTTTTTAACCACACTTTCAATTTGATCTTTATTCACACGTGGAATACAAAAAAATATACAAAATCAACGAAAACTCATATAAAATCAACCTAATCACACTAAATTAACATAACCCCATAATTCCATACAAACTCATCCAATCACAATCAAACACAATATTTGTACATAATATTTTTTAAGTACACTTTCAATTTGATCTTTATCCACACATTGAACATAATATAATATACAAAATCAACGACAACTCATACAAAATCAATCTGATCATACAAAATTAACATAACCCCATAACAAGCCCCATAATTCCATACAAACCCATCCAATCGCCATCAAACCCATAATTTATTATTCTCATACATTTTTTCGCATCAAACCACCGTTCCAGCCCAACATTAAACGGCTTTCTTCACGAATTTTCTTTTCACACGCGGAATGCGACACTCGTGTAGCGGGCAAGAGAGACGCCGACGCGGATGTCGGAGTTGCGGCGTCCTTTTTAGGCGCCGACACCCGAGACATGCCACATGCTGCATACCGGCACACTTGCATTTGCATTCGAAACGAGAACGCAGTCTCCGTGCTTTTCTCGTCGGGTTGGATCGAGGAGGTCGACGGTGGGTCGGCGATGGGGGGTTAAGGGGGCGGTTGGGCCCCAAAGTGGGGTTGTTGGGCCCCAAAGTGGGGTTGTTGGGCCCCAAAGTGGGGTTATTGTTGGAGTTTTGTAGTAAGATGATCGGTTGGTGAGGAATGGTTTTGTGTGGTGTTAGTTTGTTTAGGAGTTAAATATGAAGGTTAAATGATAAAGGATCGAAGGTGGGTGTTTAGAGGGTAGTTATGTGGATGTTATAATTGGTGTTTTGTTGTGTGATGATTGGATAATGAGGAATAGTTTTTTGTGATATCATCATCTCATATAAAAATCAATCGATGGTGAATCAAAAATGGGTAGAAAGGATGGTTCTAAAGTGTGCTAAAATTGTTAGAGTTTCGTCGTGCGATAATCGGTTGGTGAGGAATGGTTTTTCGCGGTATCATCATCACATCCTGGTGTTTAAATATTATATAAAGGTCGATTGATGATTGTTTAAATATTAGAGTGATAGTCATCGCATTGTGTATGATTTCATCGCTTTCAATGATTTTAACATTTCAATGATCGGTCAAGTTTCGATTCGCAAAAATGTTAATAGTCCAATTGTCGTGTATGAGAGAATCAGCTCTATTGATATTGACAGGCTCGAATTATTTATGCATTATGTCATCGAATTGATTAGATACAAACGCTGATTGAATTTTTCCCGCCACACAAACATCAATATTGATCCGGTTGACTTGCGAACCGAGAATGCTGTCATCGGGGTGGGCTGTTCGCATTGTTTTTTTTTTCCATTTAATTCAAACAGCTCAAAGTTCTATTTCGAACACAGATTAAAATCTCGAATATTATTTACCGATACAATCGCTATATGTTTAGATCGAGATTAAAATATTTAGATATTGATTGGCACATAACGATCACAATCGAAATTCCGAAAACATATTCAACATAAATATTATGATTCATTAAAATCTGAAAGGATCATATCCGACGCATATTGCACAAATGCATCAAACAACAATCGGGTCAGGAATCCACTCGTTTTATACGCGCATTCTATATTTGTGCATCGTATTTCATCGATGCAATGCCTGCCGTGTGTTTTGTGCATCGAAAGCGCATTCGCTCGAACAATAAAGACAATCGCGATAAATTGCAAAGTAATTTGAGTCGTAAAGTCCCGGACGGGCGCCACCGTTAGATGCAATATGAAAATTGACCCCGTTGTTTGTGTGTGGGTCGTTTTATTGGTTTTCGAGATGGATCGAATCAAAATGGAGAAGATTTGATGGTCTGAATGTGTGGTCTGTTGAATTATAGCGCTTTAAAATTATAAGGAAATCTAACTTTTTATTGAACCAAAATAGAGATATTTCGATATAAAGATTATTGAA
Source organism: Hydropsyche tenuis (assembly GCA_009617725.1). Taxonomy (NCBI): domain Eukaryota; kingdom Metazoa; phylum Arthropoda; class Insecta; order Trichoptera; family Hydropsychidae; genus Hydropsyche; species Hydropsyche tenuis. The sequence continues at coordinate 928,608 of VTON01000034.1, read as the reverse complement.
TGATTTCGTTAATATAATACAGTTTTAATACTACAAATTCAAACTTTTAAACTATAATACAAATTAATCCTTTTACAAATCAAATTGAACCATCCGAAAGTATTATAGTTTTTAAATTTTAAATTCAACGTTTTATACTTCAAATCCAACTATAGGAAAGTATTACTAACAAGATCGTTACTATACTTGTAAGATCATTGTCATAATAATTAATGAAATTCATTACTACGAATTCTTGTTGATTTATCGAATTTGAAGTGTAAACGTTTGAGGAAACGTTAAATTTGAAATGTAAAGCGTTGAAAAAGTGTAAATAGTTCAATTTTAAATGTAGAGACTGTAGTAAGACCATTGCCATAGTAATCAATAAAATAAAATCTATTCCTCAATTTGACTTTGATAATCTCATGTCAATCAATCAATCAATTTGTCAGTTGGTGATTTTTACAAAATTTAACATACATAATTAATTAATTTTTTTTAAGTAAATCAATCCGAAAATAGGCACCATGGATATGATATGTAATATATGATATGATATGATGTATAATACTGAATGTTTCTTTTATATTTTTCATGAAATCTTAAAAAAATTGAAAAATTAAGAAAATAAATTTGCGATGGTTGAATTTGATTAGTAAAAGTTGTAATTTGAAGTTTATAAAGTTGAATATGGGGGCTTAAAAGGATGAATTTGTTGTTTAAAATTTGGAATTTGGAGTGTGAAAGGTTGAATTTTAAGTTTGAAAGATTGAATTCTAAGTTTCAAAGCCGTACGTACGATCATATGAAAATAGTCAACAATTATCAAAAACCAATCTATTAATATATTTTTTTTATAAAATAAATATTAAATTACTAAAACAACACTCGGATTTTCGATGTTCCGCAAAAAAAACATGAGCACGTTGCACAAACAAGAATGCAATAATACAATTTGCGATAAATTGGCGCCGCATCGGCGTCGAATTCGCGCCTCGCCGCGCATTTCTTATACATTTATTTACATTTAAATGCAAACATTCATTTATTCATTCGAATTGCACGTTACGCAATGCGGCGCTTAGCATAGGCGCGTCGAAAGCCATTTGAATTTATTAATTTTCGCGGTTGTAGATCGCTGATCTCGCCGGTGTCGAAAGGTCGACTTTCGGAAGTCGTTTCTCTTGTGTGGATTCGAAACGGTTTTGTTGTGTTTTTGTCGAGGAAATTGGTCGGGATTGAATTTGAAAAATTGTTAGGTGTTCGGTTTGTTTTTTGGTGAGAAAAATGTTTTTCGGATACGTGATTGTATCGGGATATTCTTGTTTTTGTAATATGTGATTTTTATTGTCTGAGATGTTCTATTGAGAGAAGATCTACGGGAAAGATAATGTTGCGGTCTTTAAAAATAAACAAATCTAAAATAAAATTACTGATTAATTTTTCTTTTATAGGAAAACGATAAAGATTCAATGACTCGTTTCTATATTTAGATATCGTAATATTTCATTCAGGAAAAGCGGTCTACAAATTTCGCTATATTTTTAAAATACCGTTTTCATTCATAATGAACGAGGAAAATTTGAAGAAAATCATATATTTTGAACGTTAATTTATAACTATAACAGTCTAAAATTAAAAATAAACTAAATTTCTTTAAGCTTGTTAATTCAATTTGAGTTGAGTTTGGTTTTTCACTGTTGCAACTTTTTGAAAGTTATTTCTTTCAATTTCATAATGAATTTTTTTTAATTTATGATAAATTTGCAAAAGCCTCGTCTTTCAATAAACGTTATTTTATAAATGAAACATTGACATAAAACGTACAGTAACCTCAACCGACCCAAAAACACTCAAACCCAAAAACTCACGCCCAAACCGCCCGAAAACGCCCCTTCAAAAATCACCCAAACCGCGCAAATTCCGCGCCAATTTCCACATCTAAAAACACACACACACACACACACACACACACATTTTTGCATCTTGGCTATCTTCGGCCGTCGGACAGATCTTTATCTCATCGCATATTGTCGTCGTCAAAGTGGGACTGGCGCCCCGCGACGCATAAACACGTCGCCGGCGAGCGTTGTTTATGCATATACGCCGCTCGCATAATGTGCATTATGTCCGCGATATACACACACGAGAGTGTGCAAATTTGAATGGCACTCGTACGTACGTACGTGTGTGTGTGTGTTTGTTTTTGTTTCAAGTGGGAATATTTTCGTTTTTTCATTCATTAAACGCAGCGGCGGACGCATTATGCAACGGCGTCGGCGCGTGTTAATGCACTCGAGGTGCGTTTTGTATGTGAGGTTTGATTGTGGGTTTGTTTTGAATTCTTTTTGGATTTGGGGGGGGTTTGTGAATAGTTATGGGTAGTTTTGAGGGAATTGGATGATAGAAGTGGTTGTGGAAGTGGTGGTTTTATCAATAGGCGGTAAAGGCTCTTGTTTCAGTGCATTAGATTGAAATAGGCTACTTACGTTTTTGAAATTAAATTTGATGAATTATTATAGTTTTTTGTATCGATACAATAGACATCATGAAATTTGAATCATTTACCGAAGAAAAAAAAATCATTTATTTTGTAAAATCCTCATTTTTGCTTTATTTTATGAAATTGACTATTACATTATAAAATTTTCGCCTGCGATGCTACTTTTTTCCAATTCTATTAATTTGTATGCAATGGGAAGGGAGGGAGGAAGTTTAAAACTCATTGTCAGTACTGTAATGGAAATATATGTATAATGGAAACTCCAAAAATTTTCAACGACTCGAGCCCCTATCGAAGTAGATCCGCCACTGGTTGTTGATGTTTTGATTTTTGGGATTGCGTGCTCGGTTTTTTTTTGTCGGTGATTTTATCGAAATATGGTTTTGTTATTTAAATTTCGCAATATAAGACTAAATAAATTTAGTCTGACTTTTTAATAAATTTATTATTTAAAAATTATTTATGTCTCGCTTTGTGTTCTGAAATTTTATTGTACACAATAAAGCTCGAATTTTTTCCGCGTCAATTTTGAATAGACCACTAGACATAATCGAAACCGAATGAATTGTTATCGTATACAACATTTCAAACAGCCACAGCTGACAATCTTATTAGCCCATTATAAGAAAAATTCTATAAACCTACATCTTTTGCGGATCGTATCCTTTTCGACATCGGGCGTATAGACACAATAGACGCCGATAGCCCGCGACCCATACACCGGAATATATTAATTTTTTTCGACTGCGATTTCGCCGCCTGCGATGATATCATCGCATTGATAAACTTCGACACGATAATGCCATAATCTTTGCAAATTTCGTGCCACATTCGCGAGAGAGAGCTCTACGTCTAGACGAGCCTCCGCCGCGACTTTGGCGAAATTGAATTCGGCGCCCGCTTGAAATATTGTTATTGTTTTCGGCCTCTTGCAGATTACCTCTCCGCAACAATGAGCGATAAGGATTTATTGGTCGGCGCTGTGGCCGGATATCTGTGTATATGCGAGAGGGTATTGTCCCCGATGTCTCGGCCCGAGAAGTGGCAACAGCACCATCACCGTCGTCTTCGAAGACGACGTTGTCTGGCGCCGATGAGGTCGTTCGTCGTGCGAGGCGCCGGCGCCGGTCGTGTGTGTGTTTGGCAATTGTTGGCGGTTTCGAATTGCAAACGATGACCGGAGTCTGGACGGTCCAAAGGCTCGTGGGAAAGTGCGGATTTTCCGATTTGAACGGGCGTTAGAATCGATTTTCTTGTGGGTATAGAAATGGGTTTCGTTTTTTTTTGGTCGATGTTTTGATTCGATAGTGGTCAGTATTCAAATTAATTAATATTGACCATTTATATTTATACTAAGCAATCACTATTTATCGTCGTATTCATCTTTGGGGTTTGCTATGTATGTTATAAGAAAGTACAGATTTTCCAATTTGAACGGGCGTTTGAATCAATTTTCTTGTGGGTATAGAAATGGGTTTCGTTTTTTTGGTTCTTAATTCGAAATCGGTTAATCGATTAATTCAAATACTGACCATTTATATTTATAATAAGCAGTCAGTATTTATCATTGGGCTTTGCTATATATGTTATAAGAAAGTACAGATTTTCCAATTTGAACGGGCGTAAGAATCAATTTTCTTGTGGGTATAGAAATGGGTTTCGTTTTTTCCGTTCATATTTCGATTCGATAGTGGTCAGTATTTGAATTAATTAATACTGACCATTTATACTAAACAGTCAGTATTTATCGTCGTATTCGTCGTTGGGTTTTGCTGTATATGTTATAAGAAAGTACAGATTTTCCTATTTGAACCATCGTTAGAATCGATTTATTTAGAAATGGGTCTCATTTTTTTTGGTTCATATTTCAATTCGATCGTGGTTAGTATTCAAATTAATTAATATTGACCATTTATATTTATACCAAGCAGTCAATATTTTTGACAGCACAAATTTGACAAATTTTTGCATTATCTGGAGTTTGTCACAATATTTTGATGAAAAAAGTTTTATTGGGAATTTTCTAAATATGTTACAGGAAAGTGCAGATTTTCCTATTTGAACGGTCGTTAGAATTAATTTTCTTAGAAGCATATAGAAATGGCTTTTATTTTTATATAAATTCAATCGTGGTCAGTATTTAAATTAGTTAATACTGACTATTTATATTTATACTAAGCTGTCAGTATTCATCGTCAATATTTATACTAGCAAAGACAGGCGACAACATTTTTATAATACGGCAGGAGTTTGTCATAATATTTTGATAAAACGCGCTTTATTGGTTTTTTTTTCTAAATATTTTACAGACAAAGCGTTCAATGCAGTGAATGCAAAAGTTCGTTAATTGTATATGTGTCGCAGACCATGTATATTATTGGTCCATGTATATTTGACCCAGCCCAACCTAATTTAATTCAACTCAAACTTCGATCAAAGCAAATCAAATTGGCGAAAACAACCAAACCAAACACAACCTGACCTAACCCAACTCAAGCCTAACGATGTACATTTATGACCGATCCAAATACACATGGACTGAAGTTCATCTGGACTGTGACATACATATATATATTACATACGTATGTGTTTCAATTTATAATTAATGCTTACAGTACTAGTTCCCGCATTTAATTTAACTAGCTAAAGGTAGATTACTGGGCCTTTGATAAAATAATACTGACTTGAAAAATATTTAAATACCGAACAATTATTGTGTTCTATAGAAAATATTGTGAATTTTATCTATGAATGATATTAAAAATTGATCAAAATTTTAAATTCAAAATTTATTATGAAATTTAAGGATCCATTGATTATTTTTAGTACGAATCTAATTTCAATTGTATTCTATAATCCGTTCAGTATGGTGAAAGCGTTCGATACAAACGCGTCGGTCGCGCATAGTACGCGAGCTAACCCTTAGATTACCGCATCTTTTCAGCGGCTGGTTTTTTCAGACATTTTTTACACACGAGACTAGACCGGACTATTTTGCGGTGTGTGCGCGAATATTTATATCCGTCCTTCACATTCATCCACGCGCGATTGACGTAACTAGGAATTGCTTGGCACCGTTCGCGGAAAATTCTCGGAAAAATAAAAGCGAGAATTTTCGCGGAGGGAAAATCGCGTATCAGAAGGAGTGAAAGGGAAAGAGAGCGTTCTTCTTCAATAAAACCGCACAGGTTGCGAAATTGTTAGTGGTTCAATGTAAGGACTTTTCTTCGGTGGAAATGTATGGAGGTGTTGCTCTCACGTTTTTCATTTATTTACTCATCGGCGAAAAACGAGCTAAAAATCAACCTTGGAGCGACCTGGTAATTTTTTTTCAACTTCGAGTATCCTCGAGCGTTGAGCTAATACGCTCAATAAATAAGTTGACACGATTAAGGCGTTAAGATACACCGAGCCGGGGATAAATAATGCTAATGTCATGTAAATATTTTCAATGTAAATTACACTGGTAATCGTGGGTTTACAACTAGTCGACGCATTGCATATGTATTAAGATTGTGTGAGGTGGACGGTTTTTTTTCGCGTCGTTTTTTGTCTATTTCACCTCTCGAAACGTTTCATATTCTTTTTTTTTTTCGCCTTTTTGTCGATCGTCTAATCACTCGGCAAACACATTCCTGTCGATTTACATTATTTGTTGACGAATGAGTCGTGTTTGTTAATTTAAAACGAGTTAATGGCGTTTTATTGCCGCTTATCGGCCGATCGCCAATGATCGACTCTCGTGCCTCGATCGTATTTCATTTAATTTATTATTTGACATTTAACATTTTTATTCAGCAAAATTGTGTAAACTTTACGTTTCGAAATCGCTCACTCTCGTTTGAACCATTAACGCTTGACGTAAACGGTTCGGTCGTTTAGTGTTAACGGCTCGATGAAAATCTACCGATAATAGATAAAGCGAATTAATTTAATTATCGGTTAAGAAACATCGTTTATATTTACGTATAATTTTAAATGATATAAGTTTTCCTTATATGGTTAATAATCGAAAAACGTTGATTTATGACAGCCATAATATTTTTCCTCGTTTCCATATGTGTACGCAAATATCCTACAACTTTAACCACAGATGATTTTCAATTAAAAAAATCAAACATAAATCATCAAAACTAATTATTGAACTACTGAAAAATAAAATTTAATTAATCAACTCAACATAACAGACTTTAGCCATCATCTCGAGCCGGTCGGCCATTATGCAGATTTAGATCCTCATTTCGGCCTCGATTTGACAGTTTCGGAAAGTTGGCGACCACTGGCCATATCCGAGACCACCATCTAGCTGACTTTCGGATCAATGAATTAATTTATATGGCGCCATACGTTAAATCATCAACCACCGAACGACGCGTTCGTCGGCGTTTTTCCCAACCAAAGTTCGGCCCGTTCTATTAATTAATCATTCGATGCACATGATGGATGTTCGTAATATGCAAACTAGTGTGAAAGGTTAGTTATATTGAATGGGTGTATAATTTCCATCATTTGTTATCGCACAAAGCGTTCCTATTCACGTCTCGTTACGTGCGATAGCCGTTAAGTGTATTTTTTTTGTACGGCGTCGAGTTTTTCCCATTTCGCGTTCGAAAAAAAATAATTAGAATCTGTTTTGTGATATTTGCGAATTTATAAAAATAACATTTTTTAATAATCATTAAAATTAGTTTCGTATATTACAGATAGCAAGTGACATTTATTTAATTTCATCATATGTTTTCAATGATCGTTTAATTAAAGTAATTGAGACGATTAAAATAATAAAATAATATGATAATTGTTATTTAAATTATTCTATTATAGAACTATGTGTTGCAATAATATTGCAGAATCGTCAAACGACACTTATATAAATTAATTTTATTACAAATAAATGTCAAAGATGGATGCGCATTTGAATATATGCATTAAACAATATGAATCTTTAATAGATTATATAAATACAAATTATAAACTTTTCTAAGGAAAAATCGCGAAAATTTCCCTGAAAATCTCAACAGACTCAACAATTGTGATGTTGCGCAATCCCAAACTGTCCAGACGCGCAAGTTCAATTGACATTTTTATTATTCGAACGTATTTATGCGGCTAGAAAAATAAATTATGACGCGTAATAAAAGTGTTTGTGCAAATCTTCAAGGGTACACCACCCGTCTCGATCTTTTCGATTCGTTTGATCTCGTTTTTATTTTCGTTTTTGATGATGATGATCGCGGCCGGTGGGTATGTGCGTGTGTCTCTCGCTATCTATCTCCTTTATGAATATTAAATACGGGCGAGTGTTATAAATTTTCATTGCCGTGTGAAATCTTTGAATAATTCACCAGTCTCGTCCGCGACTTTTGACCGTACATCACCGCAACAGTCGTATCTGATATATTATGACAAATTAATTTATAAAATGAAAGATTCCTTTGATTTCGTGCATATCAATCGAATGAATCAAGAACTTAAAAAATATTATGTTTTTTTGTTGTATAAATAATGTGATTCGTGTTATTTATTCGTATGAGCCAACTTTAAATGAAACAATGAAAAATATTTTTTTCTATTGTCTCATTTATATAATACTTTGATCTAACAATAAGAAACTCAACATCTTCATACTAATAATATGAACTGAATCTATTTTTTTAAATGTAATTTACAATTCCCGAATATAAACTACTACCTACAACTTAACTACTGACAAGTTTCACAGATCTTATTGTACTAATTAACTTACATTCATCTCTATCATGCATACATACAACACGAACCAATACACTTTCATCCTAAAACAAAACTATGATATCTGCATCATCTAAATCTGAACTTAAATCAAAATCATGAGATCTCAACGATGATTTTTAGATTCGAACATAACGTACGAAATTCGAAACGCAATCGTCGGAGTAAAAGAATCGAACACTACAAGCCAAAACACATTCATCCCTTACTTCTAAAAAAAAAAATTATGATATCTGCATCATGCAAAACTGAACTTAAATCAAAATCGCGGGATCTCAACGACGATTTTCAGATTCGAACTTCGAAACGCATCCGAAGAACCGGAGCGGGTTTCGCGCGACAATGCCTGCGCGTCGACGTCCCCGAACTCGCGTCCGATGATTGGCGATTGTCCGGGCCGATTGCGGCCACTTACTCCGTCGGCTTAATTAATCATCGCAACCGTCGATGATGATGGATCGAATGCATTCCGACGGCGACCGGTTCCGCGGGCTTAGGCGCCATCGGTCGGCCGAAACGGCTTTGATTAATCGAACCTGGGTGGCGCCGGACCAAAGCCTCTGTACGACAATGCGATTAGCGAGATTGTCTGCAAATCCGAAAACCGTGGAACGATCCAAAAATAATCCATAATGTTGCGTGTAGTCCAAAATCGTAATACCGCAATCGCAGTCGCACTTCACAAGCCGCGGACTCCTATTGGTGTCTTCAGATACGTACCATTTTGCTGTTCAAAAAAAACATGATTTTTTTATTTAGGCATTGATACTTTCCAAACCTAATGATTTCATAATTTCATTACTATGTAGTGCTTTTAGTTTATAATATGCAAAATTCCCGATGTTTTTTGCAACAAATAAAACTTTTTTAATTTTCAAAATTGATTTATCGAAATAAAATCAATTTACACTAGAGTCTTCTTCCAACGATTCGATAACGAATATCTTCCGTTTTTATCAATTTCTGTATTTTTGGAGGCTACGAAGTCATCAAAGGCCTTTTCAATTAATAAAAATTTTCTGGCGGAGGAATGAATCTGAATTAAAAGAAAAATGATAATCAGTCGCAGAATAAGTAGGAGAATCAGTAGAGTGTCTCATGTTCTGAATTTTGAATTCCGTTAAATTTGAATCTGTTGTCAAAGAGATATGAGTCCTTGCGTTGTCATGAAGCAATCTTTTTTGAACGTTTTATATAAAATTGTTTTATTTTAATGTAAAATGATACTGTAATTTATTAGCGACACTCATAAGTAAAAGATAAAACGAATATGAGTGTTGTGCCAGTGATTCTTAACATTATTTTCTATGTAATTACTTGAACGTATTTCTAGATTAAATTAATCAAAAAAACTAGTTTTTTTTTCATTTACACTTAAATACTATAACGAATAACTTCTGAAAGTTTCATAAAAATTAATAAATCTGCAATAAAATTACAACAATTTGAATAAATTGCGCAAAAAGTGCGATTTCGTGCAAAACGCGTTCGGTAAGTGATCACAACGTATCGGGCGGTTGATTGATCGCAACACTTGCGGTCGGATTATTTCGAGAGAAGATGAATAAAAATGTCGAAAGGTGGTTCATCTCGCATTGTCGAATTGTTAAAAATAAACGTGAGTCCATTGTGTCGGGGTCGTCCTCGTGCCGACGTTAGAAATCTGACAACGCCAATTAACGGTTAATTGGGCGCGCGGACCGCGTCAGGTTGCGTCCATCAATTATTATTTCGCGTTTAAACAAGTGTGTTTATAAGTATATCCATCCGTGTCTCGAGAAAAAAGCGTATTGCGAAAATGTGTTCAGTAGAACAAAAGTTAATTGGAGTTTATAAGGTCAAAAAATTGCACGAGCGCCCGTTTGCGAAAGAGACGTCCATTTTTATTATTTTCACGTTTCCAATTGATACGAGCCGAATCGCGTTTATTTTCGCAACGAAACAACCGAGGTGTGAATTTTGGTAATACGCATTTGAATAAAAACAATTAAAAAAAAAAACGCATCCTGACCCAATGAGATTTATTTCGTCTAGACGTTTATATACGGTCCGATTGTACCGAGCACAAAGAGTTTTTCTAATATGTCGATTGTTCTATTATCCAAACAATGGCGGCCCGATTTGGCCATGGGCCCGACAAAGGCCAATCCGATCCGACACAATCGCGCGAGCAGAACCAGAAGTCGTCCACGTTTGGACGAGGAAGGCCTTCCTCGTCTCTGGGGACGATCTTCGACGGAGTGGAGTTGCGGAATTCGCTATATGTTAATTTCGCGCAATTTCGTTGTAACGACGTCGTTCTGTTATTACGTTGTGCGCGTATGGACGACGAAAGCGCGCGCGGAACGAGTTTAGCGCGTTCTCGGAAACGAAAGCGCTAAGTGCGTTCCGATCGTTACAAAAGTGCATTTTGCGAATTCTTCATATGCAATTATTACAAAAGAGCGATACTGTTATATTTTACGGGACTCTGTTTTCCCATTTATTCAGTTATATTTGTCACAGGTATGCGCGGCGAGATTCTTCGCGGCTAATAAACCGAGAAAACTCGCGTGTCCGACGCGTCGATGTTTTATTTTATTGCCACAAAACATATACTGTATTAGCGCGATGCTGTTTTATAATGAAAATATATACGTATATGAATCTATTCGATTCAATTTCATGAAAATTCTATTAAAAATTAAATCGTTTTTTTTTTTGTTTTGTTCAATGATATGATTCATATACAGGGACGGATCCAGAATTTTTTCACGGGAGGGAGAGCGATTTATAAAATTTTAAAGATCTTTTTCGTTAAATACGAAATATTTATAAATCTATAACAGCGATTCATAAACTTTTTGACTGATGTGGCAACAATTTTCCTATTTTCAAATAGTTCGACGTGGGCCTCAATGAAAAATAAAAAAAAACCGATTAGTTTCCAAATAGTCATTTGAATATTCTATAATAAACATTATTTAGATCTACAACAGTGTTATCTATAATACTTTATTCGTGTCATGCCCCCCTTTATCAAAATATTTAAGTTACCTAAAAAATTCTAAAACAAAAATCAACTAGAAACTTTACCCAAAGATCCATAATAACAAATACAGTTTAACTACTCATCTCACTTTTACTTAGCCAATAGAGTTGCCTTTTTTTAATACAGATATAACAATTTTTCCACTTTTTTTTTTGGAAAAATAAGGGTTACAATCATGGCCCACATTAGGGGGGGTTCAGCAGGGTTCTAACCCTAGGCCTAGGGCTGAACCTTGGACCTAGGTTCGAGATTGCAAAAGAGCCCTACATCAATCAATTTTGTCACTATTTTTAACAGAATTTATCAATTCTATTCGTCTTCGTATTTATAAATAATTCGACTTGTCGGTCGACCTACTAAAAAACTATGTAATTAAGAAGAAGGGGCCTGATAAAATTTCTGGCCTTAGGCCCGATTTCAGAATGTGGGGCCTTTTTTTGTGGGGCGATTTTAAAAACGCACGAATTTATAAATTTTACTATGATCTGCAGGGGGAGCGATTGCCCCCACAGTCCTTAATCAAAATAGGTATATAATGAATTTTCATAAGTAAATTTAGACAATTAGAACCACCAGATGCGGCCCTGCTCCAAACCTCGCACGCAGCCTGTTTTCGCACCTTGTCCGGTCTTTTCCGTCCACGATCGAGAGAAAGGTGCGTTTGGAAAGTGGACACGTCACCGAGATGATTTGTGGCATCCACGTAGGGTCGTGTCCTCAGGCTGCTGACTCACAATGGAGGTCTATTTTCGGCGGCGTCTGGACCCAACATCCCCACAGACATACGTGTGTATTCATAGACGTAGACGGGATGGGAAAAAAGCGGCGGTTTTTTCGAGCCGGACCCGAAATATGCGCGGTTTCGTCACGAATTGAATCATCGGTGCGGATTCCTCGCGCGTGAGTGCGCTCAATTTCGGGACGCACGAGGAAGTCTGGACGGCAGATGTTCGCGGGAGAAGTGTGCTCTTCGGAATCTGGAGTGTCTTCTGTCTGAATTGGGCTGTGAGGGCGAGGCTCCACGATGAGCGGGAGTGTGGACGTGTTTGTTGAAGGAGAAGTGTCCTCTGTCTGGATTGGGTTGGGAGGGCGAGGTCCATGATGAGCGGAAGTGTGGACGTGTTTGTTGAAGGAGAAGTGTCCTCTGTCTGGATGTGGCTGTGAGGGCGAGGCTCCATGATGAGCGGGAGTGTGGACGTGTTTTTTGAAGGAAACACGTGAGCTTAAATAACGGTGGTGACCGACTAAGAAATGTAGACTCGGAATTTTAGAATCGAGGATGATGATTCTGTTTCGAAATCTCGAATAAATTAGGGTTAATGAAAAATGCTAGCATTTTAGTATGACTAGTTTATGAATTTTCGCGATCTTGGGATATTGACATACTAATTGAAAATACTAGCGTTTCGATATGACAAATTTAAGAATTTTCGAAATCTCGGGATACTGACAAACTCACTTTACTACTTACGCTACAGTGGTAGCCAGAGGGTCCACGCCTCCCCCCCTTAAATTTTTAAAATGATTATAAATTTTAATTAATTATTATTAACATCTTGAATTTACACATTATACTTCAAATGAAAAACAGCAATACGGTCGTAGCCAGATTTTTTTAAGGGGGGGCCTGAAACACAATTTTATATATGTATACGATTCCAAGCAATTAAAATATGCTGTTTTTTTATTTGAAATATAATATAATGTGTGTAAAATCAAGGCATTCAAAGAATTGATTTAGAAATATCACGATCTCACACAAGTCTCATAATTTAATTATAACCAGTCATTATTTTAGAAATTCAGAAGGACCTAGCCCCTGCCCTCCTATATTTCGATGCCATAGTTGTGTTTTGATCCCCCTCCTTAAAAAAATCCTAGTTACAACCTCAACTTACGCTTACTATGAAGCTGTACCCTCGTTCTGACGAGGATTGCGGATCACATCGCAATGCTGAGGTTTTTATACATAACTCCTTACAAAACACTCATCGCCACTACCAGAGTGACCCACACATTGTACAGCGAATTTCACAGCCCGATCGGATAAGGAGACCACATCGAGTCGACAGTTGACCGTCTCGCGGATCTGGTGGCCTCGAGCCCGCAGACGACGACCATCACCCGAAGGCGGGGGCGTGGGAACCGATCTGTAACGAGAGATAAAAGCCAATTGGCGTCGTCGGAAGTCGTTGTTGGGCCTCGATGCACGTTTGCCACCTATGGAGACGTGCCCTGGAGGCGTGCGTGGGCTTTCTGTCGTGTCGCATTTTTATTGGGCTATATTCTGGTGTTGGGTCGGGGAAATTTGTCGTTACATATGCACTGTAATCTGTCGTGTGTCAGCTTTAATGGTCCAACTTAGTCGGGTACTAGAAGCGTTAGGTACCGTGTTAACATTGCGATTAAAGTTATTGTCGAAATTATGCTGCGGTGCTTAAATCGACGATAAATCAGTTTTAAGATTCGTGTAATTTTGAAATTTTCACATGATCGTGTTATGCTTTTTTTATGTACAGTTAAAAAGTAGTGCTATTCAACATTCAATGGTTGTATCTCCTTATGAGTGGTCGTTGAGATCTTACCTCATATGGATCATAAATAGCACTTTGAAAGTGCATCTTTAACATACCGCAGACGCATTTATAGTGATCGTTCAACTATTCAGAAACTCAGAATGCAAAAGCTCGCTAAATTGAACCACATCGTCGTTCTATATTTTCATAAAAAAAATAATCATTTGAGTGTATTCAGTTCGAATTTTTAAATCGATTGAATCGAGTCAACGCTCTCTATACGCGATTATCGAAATTTTTCGCTTGCAGACGACAAACAGCACTTCCGAATATCATATTTAGCATTCCGCTGAAGGCTTGCGGGCCTCACGCTAGCTTTGTCGTTTCAGCGCGAAAGTTTGCTGAATCGAACACGTGACAATCGCCCCGCGTCGTGATCGAGTGCCAAGAATGTGTCAATTTAGAGTCTCTCTGGCTAGCCGGCGACCGTCTGATGTTAAACATATCGAGCTCGAGCATGACCTTCCAATGATAAATGCACACAACTCATATGAAAGAGTACGTATATCGCGCACGAAGACAATCTTCTCAATATTATATTGTTTTATCGCCAAACTGACGCGGCGATACATTTCAAAGTGAAAGTTTTCAACGAAAAATTCGAATAAATAATAATCAATTATTTTCAAAAGAAATCTGCATCTATTGAAAGCATAATCTGAAAAAAATCTGTTTAAATTTTTCGATTTTTGAATCGTTAATCGATAATTTTGCGGATTAGGATATTATGCATGACGCAACGCTGCAACGAGCCCTAAAATCGCGAAATACGACAAACGTTTCGAAACGTCTCAAAGACAATTCTTAATCGTCGACAATTAAAATTAATAACTTGGGAACGAACGAACGCGGAAAAAGTCGATCGTCACCAATGAACGTTGTGACGCAACGGCGCGCACTTTCACGAGACGCTGCACAAAAGTGCAACGGAAACGCACACAAAACGCACCGAGATTTATCGTCTGCAATTAGTCAGCGGAGAGCCGGAGAGATAATTATGATGGGATACGTCCTAACCGAGACGTGATGCATGGCCGGCTTTGAAGATGGCTCGTTTCGGCGAAGAGCGGCCATAGTGTTCTTGTTCGCACTATGGAGTATTTTAATGGAAAGGACGCGACGGGTGCTCACTTTGTCGATCGTTAAACTATTTGGGGTGGCGGTTCTAAATTTGGTATTTGCGAATGCTTTAGGACAGTGGCGGATTTGGCTATGGGCGGTGGAGGCTGGAGCCTCAGGGCCCTTAATATTTTTCATGAACTGTTATGGTGTTTTTATATCAATCAAATAGATATGAAATTTGAATAAAATTTTCGCCTACATCACTACTTTTTTCTAAATTTTAATAATTCGTGTGAAAGGGAAAAAAGGGTAGGGTAAGTTCGAAACCCGACCCTGTATATGTAATGGGGCCTTCAAAATTTCGAGCTTATATTGAAGTTAATCCGCCACTGTTTTGTGCTTCTAAATAGATGATGTTGAAGATATGCCGACTCTTTAGTCTTTGAAGGTCTGTGTCGAATAATGGAATGTGTAGAAAGAGTTTTCGAATCATATAAAGCTATAATTTTTTATTTGAATAAATAACAAATCTATGATTTTCAAATTGCGATGAAAAATGATTATTTAATCTATTATCGAAGACATAGTGTGCCAAACGAAACGTTTGCATACTTTGGCAGCGACGGTGATTTTTCGCCGTTTTTTCTATTTTTTTTTACTTCTCGTTTTGTGGATTTCTTTTTTCAAAAGACCACCAGATGTTCAGACGCATTTTTTTGTCTTCACATCAGTAATACTCATTATTCGGCACGCATAGAAAATTTACGTGGATGCCAGCTATGTATCAAGACCGAGAGCCAAATCAATATTGGGAAATTCGTCATTACTAATGTCCGTCTTGCAGTCTAGGTTTTTTATGTTGTTCAAAAAATCCTTTTTTTTCACCTTACATCAAAGACATTGTTAAATGTTATTTTCAATTTTATATTAAAAAATCGGTTATCGAATTAAAAATAATATTAATGTATATTATTTTTGTTTCAGGTCTGGACGCTTCTCCAGAAATTCCCGAACCAGTCACACACGAAGAAGACGAAAAAGGAGCAAGACGTTAGTTTTTTTTTAATTATAAATTCAAAATACATATTTATAATTTTCATAATACAAAAAATACTTTACAATTTAATAGTAAAAATAATTTACTGAATTTCATAAGATATTTTATGAACATGTAAAATCTTTGTTATAGATTTTGCTGCTCTAATGGTAGGCCGCGGTAGACCTCCTGCAGCTGCCAGGTTCTGGCTACGTCGTCGTTCCTTGTACATTTCTATAGAAGGTGGTAGTGATGCAAAATCAATCCAACTTATTGACAATGAAGAACGTATTCTGCAAGAAGTTCCTGTTGCAACCAAAATGATCGAACGTTCGTGTACTAGCTGGCGACGTCTTCCTAGAGACTATCGTCGTTTACTCCGTGAGGGTAAAATGTCTGCAGGTCTCGTATTTGGAGATGAAACCAAACCTCAACTTGTTGGGCAGATTATCACGTAAGTGATTAATATGTATGTTCTTTAAAAAAATTAAAATCCAAAAGTTATTTCTTATGAATGTGCGTGTTGAATAAGAAAACTTTCAATACCATATATTATATGTAATGAATATTTTGAAGTTTAATAACATTTTTTAAATTATATAAATAAATCAATTTGTTATTTTAGTCATGGAGCGTTGAATACAGAAATATTTTCTGCGTTATTAGAAGTGCAATCTGATTATAATAATAATTGGGGTGCAACGGCTGCAATATCTACGTATACTGGTGCAACTCCATTTTTACATATTTCTATAATGTTTGACGGTATTTTGAATCCTGAGGAAATTTTAAATTCAAACTTTGAGATAATATTGGAAAATGTCGAAAAAAATACAACCGTGTTAAAAGAAGTATGTATAATACATGTATGTAAAAGTTAAATTCATTTTATTCATAAGTGTAAATTTATTGTTGTAAATTAAAGGTTCATAGACTCAGAAAACCTGCTGTTGATTTGAATATTATTGAAATATCATCACAAGTGAATATTTCAACACTACGTCTTTTAGCACGTGGAAGAGCAACTTTAAGTATGAGAGTTAACAGAACAAATAGTCCCCTCAAGACTGTTCTTAAAGGTCCTATATTGCCAAAACTGTCGTGTGAAATGTTTTATGCTCCTTTGATTGCTGGACCTAGAGCTGAACCACAAATTGCATCTGGTGTTACATGGTTTCATTTTAACAGAGAAAGCGCTCTCGAATATGAAGTTCAAGTATGAAATATTTGTCAGTGTGTGAATTGAATTTATTTCATCATCTTTCACTTAAAAATTTAAATATTCTCAGGTCGATGAATTAGATATGATGAAGTCACCTATGATTACACTGGTAGATGAAACAAACAAGCGTCATATTGATTTGGAACAGTTGGCCCATTTTCAAAGTAGCGGAAGAGCTACTGGAATTTTAGACAAAATGGGCCCTAAAATATTCGAACCGTTATATTTTGGTGATCTTGTTGTGTACGTGACTACTTTTAAAACAATGTCCGAGGATACCACAGTCGAATTAGTTCGAGGTAAATTGATGTCTCGGCCAGTATCCAATGTGATGGATTTGAGTGGACCTATTCTATTGAAAAGATTAGATTTAACTAGACCGGCTGATATAACTGGATTAGCATGGATTTCTGTAGATCACGAGTGTAGTATTCAATGGGAGGTCAGTTATAGTTTATAATTAGAGATTAAATATAATTAAAAAATAAAATTGTTAAAAATTGTTATGATTTCAGGTTACAATCGCTGGAACGATGATGACAACTGACTTGGAATTGTGGGTAGATTTGCGACCAGTATTGGCTTTGGGAGCACCGTTCATTTCGAAAAAACTTGGTAATTTAAATAATCCAGAAGGAGTGTTGCTATCTCCTCCACTTGCAGATCTAGATTATTTGCGATCAGGTGCATGTGAATTAGTAGTAAAAGATGCTAGAGCTAACACAACTCTTATGAGAGCTATATTAAAACAGGTATTTAATAATTTTTGTTAAGTGTTGGGAGTCTCAAATATAATATTATTTATTCATAATACATAATCTTTACAGATAAAAGTTCCAGAAACATGTTTACCTCAAAATAATAATAACAATAATGAAATGCAACCAGCGTACGAACCTTCAAATTCAAACTCAGTTGCTGATGCTGCATCGTGTATTCTTGCTGGAGTTTATTACAGTGATGGAAGTCAATGGACATCTTCTTCAGTATTTATCTTTCAAAATCACTAAAAATATCAGAGAAAATATTATGTTTATATAATATATCATATTTTTTCAGCCATGTACTTTATGTTCTTGTCATCATGGCAAAGTAAAATGTGATAGTATAATTTGTCCAGTTCTATCATGTGGTTCAAAAGCAGTCAAGTATCCCGGAGAATGTTGCTCTACATGTCCAAGTATGTTAATTTGCATATATTTTTACATAAAAATAACATTATTTGAAAGATATGAATTAATTTAGATATTTTTAATTTATTGCAGACCCTTCCTTGGAAAATGATAACATATCGTCAACAACACAAGGTTGTCATATGGGTGGTCAATTTCATCCCGCTGGCCAGTCATGGCATCCTTATTTGCCACCTGCAGGATTTGATACTTGTGTTAATTGCACTTGTGATTCTCGTTCATTGCAAGTGCATTGTGATCGAGTTTCATGTCCACCGCTTAATTGCAGCGAAAAAGATGTTCTAAGACCATCTAAAAAAGCTTGTTGCAGAGTATGTGTACAAAAGGTAAATATTTGTTCACTGTTAATATAATGATGAATGCATGTATAGTTCATTAATAATGTTTATTAATAATTATAAAATTAATTGTGTTTTTTCAGGATCAAAGAGCAATTGAACATAAAGATGGACCAATGAGTCCCCAAGAAATGTTAGCAGAAGGTGGTTGCAAATACACAAAGGGTGAAGTTCTTAGAAATGGAGAAGAGAGACATTCTTTTCATTCTTCTGATGAATGTGTCATTTGCAAGTGTAAGGTGAGTGTTTTCAAACATCGTTATTCTGTTATATATGAAAATTTGTATGTTTACTAAGAAAAATAATTTTTTAGAATAGGAAATTAGTATGTAACTATAAAAAATGCCCGAAATCATGCAACAGTTCGCCACCGTATCGTCGTAAGTTGCCGAACAAAAACGGTGTATATGGAAATTCATCATCTACTGATGAATGTTGTCACACATGCAGAAGGAATAATCGTCGGCATCAAAAACATAGACGGATGAATGTGTCTGTATGAACATATTGCTATATTTTTTAAAGTGCAAACAAATTGTATGTGTACTTTATTTACTTTATGCATAAACTCGTGTGAATAAATATGCACACATGCATACCTATATATTGGCTTTGTTTCTGTTAATGTTTAGTTGCTCATTATGCAGCTAGCATTTAATTGTCTTATTGCGTGAAAGCAATTGGCATGTGGTGATGAAAATAAAAGTGTTAAGCGCTTTGGGTATGCAACCCGACAAACTATTAAAAACTAATTGATAATTTTAAGCTGCTTTTATAGCTCTAATGAGCACTTGTGAAAAAAGTCATACTAAAGTAATTTTGGCTTTTTCTTATCTATCGTCGTATTGGTTGTACTATTTGATTCGATATGTATTGTGAATATGTTTTACAGCACCATTAAAATAAGTAAATGTTAGTCCTACATTGTTCATAATAAGTACAAATTTAGTTACTCAATATATAAATATGAGTTTATTGACATTGCTTTTTTTATATATGACAGACACTCATTGAAATTTGTTAAAATTTTGGCCGATAAGATCAATATCAAGTATTTATGTGTATTTAAATATATTGTATATTTGAAAGATGGCTTTGGAGCGCTTGTAATAATGTAAGCTTTAACATTGTAGTACGATTATGACATAGATATTACGTTTTAACAAATTAAGTCATTAACCCAAAAAATGCATTTGTAATTATAGATTCACATATTAACCAGTGAATAAAATTAGACATTATCATTAGAAGCATGTTAAAAATTAAGATAGTTTTATTATTAAAGCTGAATTATTTTTGTCGAATTATTTTCCTTTTATTTCCATTGAAGGAAATACTGACGAATGAGATTTTGAATGGGCACATATTTTGTAAATTAACCTTCAGTTTATTTCTAATGTTTTCATAAATCTATATTTTATAATCATAATCTATGTTTTATAACTGATAAATAACTACTTATAAAATATTGAATGTAAATGTGCGTGTCAAATTATTTCCTAAACAATGTTATTATTTATCCTTTTGTCAAGATATTACATATAAATTTCGTTATAGGGAATTCCAGTTTGTAATTTATTTTGATTATTTGTCTTTGTATTTTGTTTTTCATTATTATTATTATTATTAATGTTATTATTACAAAATATATATGTATGTATAATTATAATTTCAGAAAATCAATGCTTGAGTAAAAATTGACTAGTCATTATGAGATATGTATTGTTTTTGGAATTCCTTCGCTTGAGCATTAAAGTAAATTTTTGACATTTGGATGTTATTCTTTTTTTGAATCTTAAAATTATGTTTCGCTCCAAAGAATACGGTGCTTGCTTGGATTTTTAATTATCTGTATTTTATTATGTGAAGGTTAGTATTTTAAAATCTTTCATATCAAGAAAGTGCATTTATAAAATCATATCATGAATCTGGTTTTCAATCTTCTATTAATAGAATTTTCTGTTTTGAAGGGTTTTATAACTTATGTAACATATGTAACATGTAACATTAAAAATGCATTTATGTATAGAAATTTAAAAAGTCTCTAATTTGTTGTCATATATATAAATGTTGGAGATATCGAGAGACAATATTGAAAGTGCTTTTTAGTATAAAAAAACAGTTGACATTGTTTTTTTTGTGTAAGTACTAAACAAAAGTATTAAAACCATTTGTTGATTAGTGTAATTTGTATTTATAAATATATACTGTCTTAAATTTAACTAACCAAAATATTCAATCTAACATTTGTTTTATATTATATGTTAAAGTGTATAAAAGTAACATAAGCCATGTTTAAATCTTATAATTGTTAAAGAGTTTAGTTTAACATAATTTATAGATATTTCAAATCATAGAAAATGTTATATGCAAAATTTTTCATTGTTTCAATTGAAACGGTGACTAAATATGCATGATAAATAATCTTTTGTGACTTGAAATACTTCGTAGAATAATCGTGTTGAGCTAAGCGAGGCATTTGATGTTAGAACAGTTGACTATGTCAATTGGATAGTCAGGATAAGAAACAAAGTTTTACATGAGGATAAGTGATTGTTTCATTGTGTGATTTTATTGATTACTGTACCATAAGTATTATATTTTTATTTGTATTTTATTAATTTTAATTATATCCTATAAATAAGCGTAGACTAAGAAGATAAAATTATGAAAATTGCAGTAAATTATATATACTCTGGCCAAATATATGTATGTAAACTGTGCACACCAATTTAAATTATAAACATATAAATATATGTATTTTTGTATTTTGTAATAAGAAAACGTCACCAATCAATATGAATCAAATAATGATTTTATAATATCATATCACTATGTATGTACACAAAGTAATTTTTTGATTAAATTCGCATTGGGCTTTCATCGAAAGATGCGTAGTCGAAAGATTATGTATACCCAAAGCCATAATATGTATTTAATTATGTAAAAAATCAATAACATTTCTTCTTTGTTGAATTGTTGAACTCGAAAGGTTCATTATTCTATTTATTCACTTTAAAAAGTAAACTTTTTATGCAAAAGTATGTTCTAATTCTAAAACTTAAATATAAAAATATTAATTGGTTTAATATATGTTTGGTAACTCTAGACTTAATCTGATGACAATAACGATCACATGGTCCATTTTATTTTCATACTATTGATTATTGATGGATAATTATCTCGTTAATGTTATCAGAATATGTAGAGAGTAGCTTGACGGAAAAAAAGGCTGATTAACTAAGATAAATTTGCATAAATATATACAAATATATATATATTAAAATTATACTTTGTTTTATTTGAATGGTTGGTTTTATATTGTAGTTATAATATTTTTTTATAACAAAGAACAAATATGAAGGTATATAAAACTTACATAGCGCTCATAGCAAAATAATGTCTTAATTTTTATTAGTATAAGAAAAAATCATTAAATTATTAAATTTTTAGAAATTTTTGATTATAAAAAACAGTTATTACACTATGTCATACATACATGTTATTGTATAACCATTGAATTGTTTCCATTAATTATGTGTGTTTATGAAGAAAATATTCAATATTCTTAATAATACATAAAGGCTCTCATTATACTCATTGTTGGTGCTTTGCTGCAGAAGGCAAAGAAATAAATTATCTATTTTTTTACGCCAGCTTGTCATTTGCCACTGTAGATTAGCGATGCAAAAGAAAAATTCGAATACTCAAGAAGCGTACAATTGAAATTAAAAATAAATATTCTTTAAAAAAAAAAAAAAATTAAATTTACACAAAACTATCAATAAAACTTTCCTCCATAATATTTAACGATAAATTTTCAGTATAGATAAAAAACATTGCATTTCATACACAATTCAAAACACACATGGCAACAATACATAATATACAACAACGTCAAAGAGCATCAATATTTTCACGAAACTATTCTTTAAGACCTTCATCATCATCACTACAATGTCGACGAAACGACAGTAATAAGGAGTTATTGCCCCCTAACCCCATCGTCCTGGCCATCACCATAGTTGCCCCTGGAGTCCTTTCGGCGAGGGTAGACAGGATACGACACCAGGAATTATGCCTGGAGCACTTTGGTGAATGTCGCGTTTGCATTGTACTTCAAGTCAGACGTTTAACAATTGCCCTTTTAATGCGTCATAAGCGGGGGTGGATGTCGCTGTGGGTGGAGGGTTGAGGGTGGGTGGTTTATAAAGGGTATGTGTGTTGGATTTTTTATGGAGGTATTATATGAGGTTTTTGAATTAATATGGGTGGTTTTGGATGTGATGAAAGTATTATACTTATTGCTAAAGGTAAGCGATTTTTGGTTTGGATAATGTTTGGATGGGTGGTTTGAAAAATGATTTTAATATCGAATTTATTGAGATTTTTTTGATCTTATTTAGCTCAAATAGTTAATTTGATGAGATAAAATGTTTTTAAATATGAATTTATTAAAAAAAAATTTGAAGCTACCTAATATAAAATTTATTAATATTATTCGACGAAACTTTAGTATAATACTTAGGAAAGAGCGGAGTACAACATTTTTAAATCGAAAAATTGATTAAACCTGATCGAATATTTTACACAATTTATCAACAATGTATAATAAAATGAAAATATACATATTATACATATAAAAAACTGAAAAAAATATAAATTTTCACATTCATTGCCTTCGACGTGAGAGCTGCCCACATAGATTTTATCTCTTTCTGTGCTTTTTTTATTCCCGGCCGATTTTTTTTTGCTCCTCAGCTCGCCCCGGCGAGGAGCTCTTATTTTCTCGCATTTTCCGACCGAAGAGGTACAAATTGAAAGGAAAAATATTTTGAATACATTAAAAAGTCACATTGTGAAGGCGAGTGCGCTGTTTTCACAACCTGTCCGCTTTCCACCGTCGCTATCGCGCAGTTTTCCCATTGCCGAATTTTCGACACTTTTCAGATTGGGAAAATTCCGGAAAAGCCAGAACCTCACCGACGCCGGAAAAGCTTCTGCCGAACTGATTATTCAACTAATTGACACAAATATTTTCACAGCGAGATCGTCGAATGGATCTGATGGGAAAACGGAGCAATTTGATGGAGCCACCTACGAACCGAATTCAAAACTATTTAAATAAATATAAAAATATATATTTTAATTGGAAAATTTTATTTAAATAAATGTTTATTTTGTAAAATTAATTTATTAAGATAACACGCCCAATTTTATAATTTGGTTTGTATTAAAATATAAATTTTAATATTTTCGTATAAGGAACTCTTTTGTTAGACGTAAAAAAGACAAAACGTAAAAAATATGCCATGAAAAAATTTTGAAAAGAAAAAAAGAAAAACCTGTTGTAACAAGCGATGTCGTTATGAACTCGCGCCCACTTACCCGAGATAACTTGATCTTTGGAAACGTTTCAAGTTTTGCATGGGAAATGAACCCGATGTCTGGTCGCGGGGGTGAGTTTGGAAAATTCTCGGAAAAATCCAATATAACCGCGACGAGACGAGTTCGAACTCTTTTTCAAAAACGATCGTCTGCCCCATAACCGAGCGCCCCATTTCTCGCGACAAGATTATACGAGCGTTTTCATACGTATTATTTTTACAATGATTACGCGAAAATACATTCGCGTATGCGAAATTGCTTTTATGACCTATAAAAGTTGTAAGAATTCTTAAAAAAATTATTCTCTATTATAAATCATCGCATTCGAAAATCTATTACACCATATCGGATACATTACAAAAGTCGAATGCGTCTCTCGAGACTGTTTACGTATCGGGCTCAATTTCAGATCGTATAATGTGTATGTGCGATATTATCAAACGCGTAATCGATACGTTAACCATCATAATCTACTGATTTGCTCCTCGTAACTAATTAACCGCTTGATTGCCGACGCGACGAGAACACTCTCACATACTGGCTGTATAATCGAATCGAATTAAATTTCATTAAATGCCCGTATACGCCGAATTGAAACTGACGGATCGTTTAAGCGATTCGTTAAGTTTTTGCATATATTTTCTAGACATGTTAGGGACATGTAAACGTGGAAGTACACGAGTTAAGGATATGCGAAGGAGCAAACGAGCACGTCGTGCTTTCGCCGTTTTTACTGCTTAGCTGACGTTACGTATGCGCGCACTCACGTTACAAAAGTACGTAAATACTCACGGCAACGTAACGTAAGGTAAAATGTAGATACTGCGTTCTAAGTTACGGCCAAGAGCAGACATCAGCCGTGAGATGTATCAGGCTTAGAGCAGACCGTGTAAACGACGCTTCACGTGCGGCTAATGACGCGCGTCAACAAAGCTTTGTTCCGTCTGAAATATTAAATTTTCGACTGCTGAAAAAGTACTCACGTGTTCTTGAGAGTACCTCGTGTGTTTTGGATACTTCGTTTTCGATAAAATGTTGAAATTTTGTATCAAAGTTTCAAAATATTCAACCGTTCCAATGTTTAAGGTCTTCAATTATTCGTCATTATCATTTATTAGGGAGGCTATTATCGGTGTATGACCCAAATTATAGCTCGGTAATTTATCGGTAAATATTTAATTTTTACGAGTAAAAAATTATCTTTTTCATGACTGCGAGCTTTTTATTTCGTTGTGTTTCGAGTATTTTTGAAAACTGTCGGGTCGTGTATGTTTACGATTTTTTTTATTTTTCGCTTTTAATACAAAATTTAATTTTACTGTTAAAATAGTAATTAGTTAAAAAATTGACGGTAAATTTGACTTCCTTAATTTATACAATGCCTGCTGAAAAAAAAAATCTTTTCGAAATTCATTAATTCAACAATATTTTTCATAAGATGAAAGTTACGATAAATTTTAAAATTAAAAGCTATTCCTTTCTCAAATAGTCTCAAATCAACAATAAATACATCCACATACAAATCACATCATTTCTAGCATAATTAAATGAATTTAATTATCAATTCAAACAAAACTCAATATATACCCTCAAAACACCATATAATTACTGAAAACGGAACCATTTAATAGGCACCGACGCAAAGTTAATGATCGAACTAGAGCCTTTACTTAAACGCAGTCTCGAATGACCCCATAGAGATTGCCATCATTATCTGCAATGTACACGTCCCACAGTTAGTCATTATCGATCGGGTTAACCTTATGTAGTGCACCGGAGGACAGGGGCACTAATAGTCGCACGTCGGCCATATTGATTCCAATTTACGCGCGAAATTGGGAGTACGTAACGGAACCTTCTGCGGTTCAGTGGTTGTTAATTGTTAACGATATGCTTTTAGAAAAGGGTTGTTTTTAATTATAAACTCTGTTTTGTAAGTTACAATTGAGGATGTTTTTATGGGATAGATACGTTCCACGGGGAGTCGCATATAAAAAATTGGCATAAGATTTGAATTACATAGAAAAGTGAGGGTTAGGTTTCATTATTTTTAAAAACCGCATAACTTCAAATCAATGTAATAGAATGTACAAAAAATCGCATTTAAAAGTTTATATAAATAGAAACAAATACATATTTATCATAGAATTGCTTTATTAAAACCTATTTTACACGAAAACGTAAAAATTATCGTTATCAGTCAGCATACATATTTATGAACATATTTTAGAACTATCATTACTAAACGATTTAACCATTAATTTTTTAATTTTCACTACGGTTGTAACTTATACTAGGGTTCATATTAGATTTTTTTATGCGCATTCGCATAAAAAGCTTTGTCTCTATAGAAAAATGAGGGACAGGTTCCCTTATTTTTGAAAACCGCATAACTTCAAAATCTCATAAAAAACATCCGCATAAAAACAGACCCAAGTGTATACGTTTGGATTTTGTGTTTATTTTAACTTTTTTTAAGGGAAGGTTCGATTTTACATAAACTTCTATAAATTAATTATTGAATGTTAATGATTCATGCCAGGTTGATTATTATTACCTTCGATACGTTAGAATGGTTATAATCCAGGTTCTTGGAACTAACTAGAAGCGAAAAGCTAATTAATTATTGACGGAACCGTTCCGTAAGGAACTTCATTATTTACGAATGGGCAAGTTTCGCACGGAATTTGACGCTAACGAAGCGCGAAAACACTCTGCAATTTTTTCGGAAACGATCCGGAAATGGTGTATGCGATTTCGCGATGCACTTCCGGTACGAGCAATACCACTTCCGGTCAATGTCCAAACGTCGCATTAATCTACTTCCGGTGACCAGGATGCGATCGTATTCCGTCCATTTGCACAATCCACTTATTTCGAAACGAATTCAACTAGACGTCCGTTCTCCGATCGAAATATATATATTTTATATAATAACGCAAAAAGTTTTCGTATATGATTTTGAATATATGGTGAAAAAAATCGAATTTCATCATTTAGTTGACTTAAGAGCTGTGTGAAAGGAGCGAAGATGCGAATACGAAATGTACGTTTTCATAATACGGGAGTCGATTCGTTTTTGATCTATTCTGAACGTGTCGCGTTTTCGCCGAACTCTCGCGAAAAGGGAAGAAAGAGAGCGGTGTCGAAAAATAAAATAAAATAAAAAATAATAAAATAAAAAGGCCGTGAGAGTGTTCTTTATGGTGCGCATATAAAAATCTTATCATAGCGCCAAAGAAAAATCTCCGTATAAATCAATGTCCCTTTTTTGGCGCGAAATTGAATCCCAGCGGGGCAGATAGATAGGGAAATAAGGATACGGTGGGACTTTCTCAATATAATCCCATATTGAAAACTCGCCGAAAATTGTTTTTTTTTTTTCAACTCGAACGTACAAAAAAGATCTCGCGATTCGAGAGCCGTCGGATTGAATAAGATCGATCTTATCTTCGAATCATTATGTTTCATTCTACATTAACGATTGCCTTTAATAACACTTAAAATTAAAAAAAAACAACGATTGATTCATAAAAATATTACACTTTACGAACACATAAATTCACCTAATAAATAGCATTACACAGATACATAAGCTGAAACGATTTCCAAACAGAAAAAAGCAAAGGACCCCGTAAGTCCTATCGTACACGACGTCCCGACCTCACCCGCCATCGAAACCCATAGGACCCGAAAAACCACCCACCACCCACACCGGAATAACCCCATCGTCCCTCGCACTCGTCATGGCAAATCTCGAGCGATAAACTTTTATGGGAGCGGCCTGCGGGACCCGAAGCTGATTTATGCGAGGACCGAATTTTATATTGTCGAATTGTGCGGAAAATTCCGCGTACACGGAACCGGGGCCCACTTAATAAATTCCCATGGAAATATGCGTCTGGCCGAAAATCATATCGCATTATAAACACGCCCACCCCCTTAACATATATGAGGTATGCGGAATCAAAATCGAATATTTTTATAATAGGACAAAGATTGGATATTGAATTTTGTTTGATAGATGAAGTTTTATATGTTAAATTTTTGAGTTTTCGATATGAATTTTGATTGTGTAGTTTTTGTATATTATTTGAATATGTTTATATAATTTTTTTTGGAGATGTGGGGTTTGAAAAATTATTGTGCGCGTATTTGTCGTGCGCGTCGTTGTTGTCGAGAATTTATCGCGAACGTAAACGGTTTCACGTAAGCGTATTTTTACGGCTCGGTTGGGACGTTTGTGATAAAAAAATATTCGCTATGTGTTTATTTTTCGTCTCGAATCATCCGAATGCATATATTTCTGTATTAGATGTTGAATTGGGGGCTGGTAAATTATAAAGTTCTCGCGTGAGGTGCTTTTTTTTTCAAACAGGTAGTGTGTTTATTTGAATTTATTCGAGTTGCGCGAGTATATTTCGGAATGTCATATCAGAAGAAATAAAACTGTCTTTGTGATGTATTGCGCGTAAGTATTTGATGAGGTGTTACGTATTTTTCAGGATGAAATATTGTATTGTATAGTGAATCGTATTTGGATAATTTTGTTATATAAAGTTGTATTTTGTAACAGCGTATAATAATCTATGGACAGTATAATATGATAAAAATGTTAAAGAAAAAAGTTTATAATAATAAAATTGTTTAAGCAAATTTAAAATATACCAAAGTTGTTTTTCTTATATTATTACGTGAAAGGAAAGTTTTTTTAAACATATTAAAATAAATTAAATTTATTTTTCATATAAATATATTTTTAAATATTTTATCAAAGTGATCTATGTACATATATAATGAAATAAAAAAAATTCAAATAACTCCCACACTTACATTATCAATTTAAAAAAAAAACAAACAAACCTCAAATCTTCAACAAAAACAAACCACCCGCGCACACTTCACCCTACAACCTCGCGACTTTCACCCCCTTTCCTATACAACCCCACATTTTTTCAGCGGATTTTCATCGAGGATATCGCATTGCACAAGATTGCGTTTCCAGGAGGAAGCCAGTCGAATTTGCCCCAGGCAAATGAAGCGAAAGCTCCGCATTATCGGCTCGTATTATGAGCTTCGATACTTGATTAGGCGCTGGCGCGTGCACGCTAACGCTTTATCGCCGATAATAAAGCCTTCGATGTTTACAACATGGCATGGATGATGGTTGCATATAGGGGAGTTTTGTCTAATCTGGGCGTATGAGGTTTCGGTTGAAGATTTTCCGGGGAAAATATGATTTTTTACGGAGGTAGTTGCGCGTGGGGGGTGCGTCGTTTTTTTTAATCTCTATGTAAACATTTTTTTTTAGAGGGTTCTTATATTTTTTTAGTATGCTATTGAGATTTATATTATTATAAACTTTGGTAAAATATTAATATTTTCATTTGAATAATTAAAAAAAATGTATTTCAAAATGTAAAATATGCGAAAAATAAAAAAAATCTTCGAACTTTCAAATATTCGATACAAAAATCTACATAGAAAAACACTGAGTTAATTCGGTATTACAATTCATTGGATTCGACTGAAAAACTCGCTTTGATTATATAAAAAGCGTTTGCGGAAAATTTTTCGTCGAATTACTGAATACTTACTGAATTTTTTCTTTATCGCGGTGAACAAAAAATACAGTATAATATAATAGCATCCGTACAATATGAAGCAAATGAGAATTTTTTCCCGTCGATTACGCGTTCAATATTGTGAGGATTTTTCCGGAGTAAACAACGAGTACCAAGAACGTGTTCCCTCTCGGTTGAATCTTTAATCTGGAATTTTCCCCGGAAATTGGTGAAAAAGAGAAGTTTACAGGCTTAGTCCGGCCGTTGGCGATTCAAAAGGATGTGTTCGGCGAAAATTGTTAGTCGGAAGAAAAACAGTATTAGGCGCTTTTTTTCTGTCTATAAAAAATGTATGAAACTTTCATAACGAACGCTCGAGCCCTTTATCGTATCGTATGAGATCGCGCTTACGTTCAATTTAGCTTAGACGTGGAAAACATCAATATTAAATCGGTCTATAATGCGAGTTTTATAAAAGAAACGACGAAATTTCAGACGGGGATACGTTAGAATTATTTATATATCGACGAAAACGAATTCGTGGGGTGGTTTTCTATCTTCGGAACGGAAATTATGTTTTTTTAAGTCTGTTGAAGTTCACCGAGGGGTCGTAGGAAATTGAAATGCATTCTTGGAGTTGTTTTATCGGTGTCCAAATGTTAATTGATGATGTAATTGTGTGGTTTGAATTAAAAGAATTACTTTTTTGTTTGCGACTTTGCACAGAAGTGATGAGTGCTGACAGGGAGAAAATTAAAAAAATAAAAGAAAACTCGCCAAGAATTGTTTCCGTAATGTAATTGAAAAGTTTTGTAGGTGAACTGAAATAAGAATGCAAGAGAAGTTTAAATGAATTTATGTAAGATTAATAATTAATTTCATTTGAAATTTCTCGAGGTGTTCTTTCAAATTATCCAAGTAAACTTAAGTAAACTCTGACTTATGAATGAATGAAAGTAATATTTTAGGAAAACAACAATTTTTTCCACTCAATTTCATTCAAATTTTTATTTTCTGAAAATACACGTAAGCGAATATCAAACGCGTTATTGAGTTTGTGAAATGACAGGAAAATATCAAACGACGTTCAACATATTGAAAATACGTAAGATGAATTTCATTAAAAATTTCCCGTTCGAATTTTAATGAAAACATAATATTAAAAAAGAAAAACGAAGCATATTTAATGAACCTTCAGAATTGGTCCTTCATTCGAAAGGTGCATTTTCGCGCCCTCTCGCACGGAACCGTACTCTCCACCATCGGGGAACTTTCTAACTGAATTAGCGACGCGAAAAAAAATAAACGAAGAGAAAAAAGCGTCGGAAAAACTGCAAAGACGAGCCGAGTTTTCCCGATGAACTGATTTCGCTCGAATGGAAATCGCGTCGGCGTACCGGCGATACAAGAAACTTTTCCGCGGGCGGACGATGAAAAACTCGAATAATATTTTCACATCGGCTTTCGAGAATAACAAAACTTCGCCCTTCGATACGAGAATAAACATTGTATATAATACACTGGGTATAATGCGATATTTCGGATCGCTCTCGCCGTGTTTTGATAATAAACTTCGCAAATAGGGAAATTTCGCAAAGTTGCGCCGGAAAAACGGAGGCGAAATTTTCAGTTAGTGCCGTGATTTTTCTGTAGAATCCGAACGATTCGATTTACAAGCTTTTCTTTTCGAATTTGTTTCTGTAAATACCGCATTTTTTCGCGGGGAGTCGTCTCATGAATAATGCATTCTTATTGCATCGAGCTTCATTCTCATGTTGAACTCGATCCCAATAACGTGTGATTATACTGCGTACACGAAACCGTGGCATTTCGAATCCGTTATATAAAATTTAACACACTCAAATATCCACAAACACACACTTACAAGCCCAATTAATCAACACCATCGACGGCAAGAACCACCAAAACAAACAACGTATAAAAACCGAGCGAACCCACAATAAACATACGTGTACCGAATGTGCGAACGTCCCGCTGCATATTTGAGGATTCAGCAATGGGTGCGGTGCTGGTTTCTTTTTATTGTGTGGCCGTTTCGGGGGTGGCCAAATGGCCGCTGTTAGGGACGTTGATTGCCCAGACGGGCCGCAATAAAACGTGGTTGGCCACCCCTGGAAAGGGGGCGGTGGGCGACACTTAGATGCTGATTTCGTAGCCGGTTTATCGTCGGTTTTAGTGCAAGTGCATGGGCTGGATGTTGGGATGCATGTGCGCTTATTATTGATATTGTCTCGAGAAGATGATTCAAGAATATGATTCATAATCAAATCATCTATATATATAAAACTCAAACGGTGTATGTATATACATATGTATGTTTCCGGTAAGCTCCTAAACCAATAGACGAATCTTAACTAAATTTGACAAGAATGTGTTTTGATATCCGGAGAAACTAAGTAAGGATTTATTTTTTTTAATATCGGTTCGCATTTTAGTTTTTTTCTATCGATCGCCATACAAATTAT
This sequence comes from Hydropsyche tenuis, assembly GCA_009617725.1. Lineage (NCBI taxonomy): Eukaryota > Metazoa > Arthropoda > Insecta > Trichoptera > Hydropsychidae > Hydropsyche > Hydropsyche tenuis. The sequence goes on along the minus strand of VTON01000034.1, from coordinate 896,476 downwards.
AATATAATGTGATGGCGTCGTGATTGATTGTGACAATAATTACAAACGGTACACAATTTGTTTTCACAGAGTCCCGAGCAACGCCGGGTACAAGCCGCTAGTGTTACAATATTGATCTATGTATATTTCATATCTGGTAGATGGATGAATTATGCATCTTATTGTATTCATGAGATATGAGAAATAACTGGAAAAGTATTCTTACTTTTTGACATAAAGAATTGTCTTGTTGTTGCAGTGTTTTATATAATATAATAGTTAATGGAATTCAAAACTTTAAGAAACGTGTTAAAAATTCATGATATAATATATAAGATTATATTATATCAGAAAGATCTTCATCTAACATTGTATATTAATAATAATATAAATATATATCCAAAAGTTTACTATTGACCGTTTATGTGTGATATTTGGGCTTGAATCAATATGCACAGTCTGACTAAAAAAGAAAACGTCCCAGTTTTCCGATTTCGTTTGGAAAAATCGCTGAAAAATGGTTAACGGTAAAAGTCTCCTCGGATCGGCTTAATGAAAAGTCTCCGTCGACTACGTACGAATCGAGAGACACGTTGTGGCAATTAAAACTTTTCAACTCTGTTTTTTGGAAAAAAATAGGAGAAAAACGGTTACAGCTATCGAATTGAAGGGGGACGGATTAAAAAAAAACAACATATAAAACGTACATCGTAATATAAAGGTTCTGTGTGGGATTACTCCGGGATTAATTAAAAAAATTTAACCAATTTGATTATATAAAACGCATTCGTCATTAACGGCACGTTGTAGGTTAAATAACTCCATCACCAATTAAGAAAAGTAACGGTTCAATCAATTCATATGTTTTCAACAAAATTTTAATTAATGTCGCTCTGGATTCAATCAAAAGAAATAATTGCGTTTGTAACAAAACGCAAAAATTTGATACGTAACAGTATCAAATTTTTATTTTAAATCATATCAAAAGCACATCCATATAAAACGAGTTAATTAAACATATGTCATCACAGACACATGGAGCTTTTGATTACGAAGTAGAAGCCTCGGCTCTCCGCACAAGAGAGCCTGCATTCAAAGGAACGTAATTAAACAACTGCCTACACATATACGCAAAATAAGATACAATGTCAAAAGGCCGCATTTAAAAGCGACTAAAACGAGACATTTCTCGTCGTCTCGGGAATAAAAAAGTTAAATTAGTTGGCGGTTCGGTTCAGCGGGCCGAGCGACCGCCATATAAACGATCAGCAATTTTTTGCCGCTCGACTATACTTATATCCGAAGAGGATTCGCACAGAAACTTTATACACACGAGTATATTTCGCGCATATATTCGCATAATATATCGTGAAAATGTGATCGAGAAGGAGAGTTTTTCATTTCGCGGGGATAAAGCGCGCCAAAGTCGCGCTGGATCCCCGTGGGACGGGTTTTATTTTATTTTTTCGGCATTTTTTTTCAGGATTTGCCTTCGAGGACGATGATCTCGATAAGAAGGCGCCCACTCGTCGACTTCGAGGAAATTTCCAGTGGATATCGAAATGCCGACGTTTTGGCGAACACGACCGAGACGTGGGCGAGCCTCGAGCAGACGGTACAAGGAAAGTTACTTGAATACAAATTAGTACAAGTTTGCATCGTACTCGACTTTGGTTACTGCTTACTTACCGCATTTGGAAGAAAGGGAAGTTCTAAAAAAAGTTGCTCGAGTTTTAATTATTCCATTTTGGATTGAGTTATTGGAAATTTCCAATTTGTTAAGCGCTCTTGGATGTATCTGCATGAAAGATTCATTTAAATATTATTATTTTTAAATCAAATATTTCATATCAAATTTATATATAATATATAGAAAAAACAACTTTCGTCAAAACATTTTCTTTTCATATGAAAAACATGTTGACAAACAACGAACCCACACAACTTTTCTTCTACAACAGTTCGTAACACCACTAGAAAACCTCATCAAACGGCCTAATTACTAATCTGCCATGGAAAACCCACGGATAAAAATCAAAGCGCCATCATCATCAAGGACCACCGCAATCGAGCGCACAACAACACCCGTTCTCCATACATCGCTAGCAACAACCCGCGTAATCCACGACCAGCAAGAACACAGTCGCTAATTACCGCACCTTGTTCCGTTAATTAACATAACCGAGCTCCGAAGAGTCGACATGGCCAACTTTATTTGCCGAGCGAAACCGATAAGCGGTTTTTCTCGGCAGTTCGCGGGAAAATGGCTTGCTTTCGTCTGAATTTTGAAGACCGCTCAATAGAAAGGCACTCAGCTCAGGAAACTGGCCATTCGGTGAATAACTCAGACTGGAAGGCGCCCGACGTCTATTTGTCTATCGTCGACGAACTGTATTATATTGCCGTATTATTGTGTAGCGTAGTGAGCATTGAATGACGGTACTAATATGGCCGATATTTAACGAGGTACGGTATAAAGATGTATACAGAACAAAACAAGGGTTTTGTATATATTATATATTTTTTTCGCTAAATTAAATGTAACTGAGTTTTTTGTGTGTTGTATTAGATTCAACAATGGAGTTAGCAATATGCAACGGTTTGTTCAAAGAATTGGTTTGTTAATCTGAAGTTGCACAGTTTTCACTCGCGCATACGACCGTTGCGGGCTCTGGAGGAAAATAAAAACGAAGACATTTAAAAAACGACGAAGAATCTCGCCGGCAACGTCGCGAGTAAACGCGAAGAAAAACCCTTAGGAGTGTCGGGAAAAGTCCGAGTTTTCCCTATAAACAATTTAAATAGACATTGTCTTCGGCGCTGAGGAAAAAGTATAACAGCTTAATGCGGCGCGCGCGCGTTTTCTCGGTTGAAACTTTTAACTGGCAAAAACGAGGAAAATCTTCTCCAGGACAAAAAAGGCGGCGAAAAAATGCTCGGGTGAAAAAAGTAACTGGCTGAGGAATAAAATGGGTCGGAAAACTCACTTTTAGTAATGATCGTGGCTCGCATAACCCGCGAGGTTTATTATTTGCGACTCACTCGAAAGTCAACAGTTTTCAATTCGAGACACAATTTATAAAATGTCAGTACGGCGGGTAGCGAATTACGCGCTCAATTCATTTCGAAACTTTCCGTGTTATTTATTTAGTGCGGATCGTATACAATGCGGACGTTGGGTATTTAGTATAAACGACTGTTAGTACAGGGAATGTAAAAATTGTCGCAAATATTTATAAAATTACACATTTTATATTTTAAGATATTTCTCATTGAGGGATTGTACTCATATTGAGTGGAAAAATTTTATGTTTACTTTTAACTAATGAAATAATGAGCCTTGAAATGGATACCTTCAGTCACGTCACTTACTATAGATTAAAAATAATCATGTTTGTAGTTACGTCAGTAAAAATTAAATTAATTAATTTTATTATGAATGAAAATAATTTAAATAATAAATTTGTATAACTGTGTATTAATGAATAAATAATCTAATATTTTGTAACAAAATAAAATTATAATACGTATATAAAATATAAATATGTATCCACGAGCAAACAGGCCTTGAATTTTCTTCGATTTTCCCACATTTAGGCCACATTTTCCCAGAGTTAATATGCGTACTGGCGTTCGGGTACTTTGTAACGAATTATACACGCAAAAACTGTATTATTCTTTTAGGGGCACGCAGTCGGAAAAGCGAAAAGTTTTCCCCTTGGGCGGCGAATCCACGTCTATTACGCGAACGGAAAATCTTTTTCTCATGCGTGCGCGCGCGCCTCAAATCTCATAGCCCGCGGGATTTTTGATCAAATAAACTGGAAATTCGGTTTTCAAGAACATCTTTATATGTGGGAAAATTCATGTAGAGTAATATTATATTGAGAATGTATTTGTCATTCGATAATGTATGAATATGGGAATAAAATTCGAAATTTAATGTGAAGAGCAAAACGACAAGGGTTATTAACTTACAATTGAATCATCAATTTTGCAACGGAATTATTTATCATTCAACGATAGATTGGGGCAGAGTTGAGACAAAATATTTCGGATAGCTGCATCAACATCGCAATGGAAATATCCTCCTTGAAAGCTAGGTTACCCAAACTACAGCCCGCGCGGCCAAAAATGGCCCGTGAGCAAAAAAAAATTGGCCCGCAAAGATGGTTAGCTTATCTATACAATCTGGCCCGCAAAGCAGGCTATTTTTCTCTATTTTTCATATTTATCAATTACAAAAAAATAAAAATAAAACATTTATACATATAATACCTTTCGAAATAATTTATTGCGTTTCTGCTGTAATCTAACCCAACCTATCGTTGAAAGTTGCATATTTTTGCTGCGAATCAAACCCAACCTTTTGAAATAATTTCTTTAGTTTGTAACCTAACCTAACTCATCGTAATGTTGAAAATAGATATTTTCGCTGCGAAATAAACCTAACTTTTCGAAATAATTTCTCGCATTTCTGCCAAATCGAACCCTACCTATCGTTGATCATGAAAGATAAAAATTTTAAATATAAATATTAAAAATGTCAAAAATTTATTACTCAAATACGTTATTAAAATATCGTTACAAAACCCAATATAGCACCCATCAAAAATTGCTTCAATATTCTCGGAATATTTTCACGCCGAACCTAAGAGGACTTTTCCATAAAATTTGACTAACAAACACACACACCACACAAATATATATCTCCATCGTGTTAGCGTTGTTATTCCAAGAGGCCTCGCCGTAATTCAATACAAACAGTGTTCGGGACTCGGGATGTTTTCTTAGGCGCTCTCCGGCCCAACGGCCAACGATAACCCGAATCCAGATAACCGTATCATCCGATGGTAATCTGTCGTATCGACGTAATAATGCGCCTCTGGATTATAGCCGGTGGAAAATTTCGTTTAAATTTAGAGTAAGTCGCGGTAAACTGCGAAAGGAAAACACCGCTTGTGTGAAGAGCGCGTTCGTTCGAAGCCATGGCCGGCCCGGCTTTTGTTGCGGTTGTTTGGCCGTTTTTTGGAAATTGTCTTGGAAATATGTCGGATATTATATTGCCGAAGTTTCGTGTGGGAAAACGAAAGTATGCAGATGTTATACGGATGATATGGCCGGCGCGAATCGAACGAGTTTTATCTGAACCGACATCGGAATCAATGATGCGATTCAAAATGAGAAAAATCGAGCGTTTCGAAAAATTATTGCCCGTGCACAACGAGGGGTGCTTTATGGGGTGCATATGGAGCACTACATATATAACCAACTCTATACATAAAAAAAATAAAATTTATTTGTTTTTAAAAAAAATAAAATATCAATCGTATATACAACTATATACAGAACTATACAAAAAAATAACTATAATATACACTTGGGTCTGTTTTTATGTGGTTTTCAAAAATAATGGAACCTATCCCTCATTTTTCTATAGAGGACAGGCTTTTTTATGCGAATTCGTATTAAAAAAATCTAAAATTAATACTAGTGCAAGTTACAACCGTATATATAATAGTACCAATATTATTATAATATATCTAGTATAGTATTTAGAACTGATATATGTTCATAAATATGTATGCTGACTGATAACAATAATTTTTACGATTATCGTTTAAAACAGACTCTAATAAAGCAATTCTAAGATAAATATGTATTGTGTTTTTATTTATATGAATTTTTTATAAACTTTTTTATGCGATTTCTGGTACATTCTATAAAATTAATTTGAAGTTATGCGGTCTACAAAAATAATGTAACCTAACCCTCAGTTTTCTATGTAGTTAAAATTTTTTTTTATGCGAATTTTTATATGCGACTCCCCGTGGAACTATCTATCGCATAAAAACAGACCCAAGTGTACTACAGAACTATACAAAAAAATCAATATAAATTATTTTTTTTATATAAAAAATAAATTTTGATTCTTTACCTTTTTTATATAATAAAATATATTTTATTTATTTGTCGGGGTTCAGCTGCGAAACGGACAGAGAAGTGAGAAGTTGAGCCGCACGCACGCCCGCGAACGCGTAAAGGACACAACTTTTAAATTGTTCAATGGGGTCTGAAGCGAAATTTCACGGACGGAAAATAAAACTTCGTCCCTCCGGTTCGAAAGGACGACGAAAGGACGACACAACGCGAAAATAAAATGAAATAAGCGAAATACGACTGTCGAAGTCTGAGCGCAAACGGGAGGCGGTTCGAATGTTAAATGCATTCCGTTTCGTTTGGTTTGTTTGTTGGTTTGTTTATTTATCGAGTATGGAGTCGTGGGTATTTTTTGAGTTTTTTCGCTGGTTTGCTATTCGGAGTGGTCGTATAGTTTTTGGGCTACAAGGGTTTTCCATTAGTGCGTCGAGTGTGTGACGTGTCGTTATAATATCGTTCCGGAATCGGAAATTTTAATATGAGTCTGTTAAATAATAAACTGACACGTTTTAAGGAGTTGGTCTGATTTCCGAAAAGACAGCTGAATAAAATTTAATTAAATGGGTTTGTTAATAGGAAGCGAATCCGATCGTGGCTTTTCCAAGACGCGATTTCGTACACGTTTGCGAAAATATTTAATCTCGTTTTTTGAATGGAGTCTCGAAATTACTCATCGCCGTCAAATGAATGCATAAAGAGAGAAACGAGCGATCAGCGACTTTGAAAAGGATTCGTCTGCACAAAAAGGATTTGCAGTTATCCTTTCGCAGGTTAGATTGAGTGCCATTCAACGAGGCAATCTTTTCTGTACAACGTTGAATTCGAAAGCAAAAATTGATGATTTCAATTTTTATTAAATAAAAATTATTGTATTCAAAATAAAATTATTGAAAAGTTAAACGAATTCGAGTTTTTCGATCAATCTGTAAGTTTAATGATTGAATAATCTGAAGATTTTTCCATTTGATTTAATTATCGATTTTAAAATGAATAGTGGTCAATATTTAAGCCCCTTAACACTGAATACAAATTCGACCTATACAAAAAATTGATCAAAGCCGAGTTTGTATACAAATCTACAAACACCACCATAACAGAGGGGAAAATCGCTTTTCATACAAAACATGCAACGCAACCCTCCTTCGATTTCCCTCAGAGGAAGCCTTCCACTTTCGATACCTTTTTTCAGACAACCCTCCTGCAGACTGCTTCTGCGGCTGCGAAGGAGACGTCTCTTCCGTATAATTAAATTTATTCGATTCGATAAAAATAAATTTCCATTAGGCGGAGGTCGTGAGGACGCGCGGACAACGCGGCAACGGAGCCTTTGAATAAATGAATATCCTTAATAGCACGTGGGTGGAGTACCAAGGTGGTGTTGTCTGAGAGGAGCACCTAAATGTTAGTGATACAATTGCAAGGAGGGTTTCCCGCCAATTTTCCGAATACGGGGAAGCTGTCTGGGGACGATTATGTGAAGTGTTCCGGAAAATTTTTGTCGATTGTCTTGTAGTTTATTGCAGTTTGTCGTTGCGGTTTATTCGTGGTTTTAATGGGTGAATAATCAAGGTATAATAATGATGTAGTGGTTCTAATTTTTTTCGATTTTTATTAAAAAATATTTAATATTATTTAATTTGAAATTGATGAAAAATTTTTGATGTTCATCTTTGAATTTTTAGAAAATGTTTGTATAAAATATTTAATTTTTTTGATATATTTTACACTCATACATTTTGATTCGTTTACTTCAAAAACTTAATTAATACACGATTCTCATAAAAAAGTTTTTATTTCAAAGATGTAAAACATTGTACTGAAGAGTAATAAAAAGTAATCAAAAATTGATTCAATTTTTAAAAGCATAAATGAAATAAAGGTTTTAAATAAATTCAAACAATCCTAATCATTCAAAAAAATATATTTCATTTAAAAATTATCCTCATATTACTTCAATAACACAAACCGAAAGATCCCGATTACATTTCCATCTCATTAAACCGACAAAAAAAAAACACAATAATAATCAACCCCATAAAAACCCAACAAAACACCGTACAAATTAAACGAGCACCGTATTAAAACGCACTCAACACCATGCACAAAGCACGAAACGACACACGTCTGTCGCGTTTTTATTGGCTCAATTTGGTCTGCGGCGTCACCCGCGCGGATGGGGGCCCCACCGGGGGGCGGAGCGCCCCGGGAAGTCTGCCACCCACCCCAAAATCATCCCCCGTCAAATAATGCCCTTTATTGCTGGCCGTAATGGCTTACTGCGTCTCGACCGAGCCACTCAAATTGCGAGCCCCTGTCTACTGGTTGATGCAGACTTGCATTTTCGTGTGTTGAATTTAAGCTTGTGTTTGGGTATTTTGTTGTGGTTTATTAGTTTTTTTATATGTGAATGGTTCTGTTGAAGTTTTTGGATTAAGTGAAATTGTATTTATTTAATGAAAAAATGGTTATTATCATCATTATAAGCGGTCTGCTTATAATTATGAGCGTGAGTGATCTACTCACGCTCACTGTTGGACAAAGGTCTCTCCGATACTTTTCCATTCGCTTCTATCCTGCGCCACTCTCATCCGTGTAACAAATGTTCAGGATTTTCCTTGTCCTGCGACCATCTTTCCTTCGTGCAATATGACCCGCCAACTGCCATTTTAGTTTTTTCACGGGTTTGATCACGTCCGGAATTTTGGTCATTTTACGAATCCATTCATTCCTCTTACGAATTTTCAGCGAGATATCTAGCATACGTTGTTCCATCGCTCTCTGCGTACACCGCAACCTTTTTATTTGCTTAGCACTCAAGTACCAAGCACTAAAATGGTTATATTAAGTGAAATAGTTTATTTAAATATGAGCAATTTAAAGGCAAATATAGTTAAGTATTATATATTTTTATTAATGAAAGGACTCAATAGTTAGTTCATTTTAATTTGAGTATATTTTAAATTGATATTTAAAGCTTTTAAATAATATAAATTTTTGTTTAGCGGATATAATCGCATTGGCTTCTGTACGGTTCATATGATGAGATTAAAAATAAACGTATGCAAAACTGAATTCAAAATGTAGTATACTCGAAAATCAGAATTATAATTTTAAGGTTCTTTTCATATATACATAGTAATTTTGTTCCTTAATAACGGTATTTTATTCAATGACGCGAACGAGTTTAAATAACCCGACTTATGCGAAGGCGTCAAATCGGTTAATTGCGAACGCACAAAACGACAAAACATGAATAAAAAACGATTTTTTTAACCGGTGTACATTATTTAACACCATATTCGATTCACAAATTGCAAATTGCCTTTGAAAGTTTGAGGGCTTCTCAAAAGTCATTAAAATGCGCGACGGGGGCGGATTTCATTGCGTTTACCTTTAACATTTTATCACATTCTATGATGACACTTGAAAATGTACAGTATTTTTGAGGGGTGAAGAATTAAAATACACATTTACGATTTTAATGAATTTGAATTTAAAACTGGAACAATATTTATAATATAATATCAAAAAATTCGAAAAAGAAATTAACAAAGTTATTATGTTCAATATTATTTTTATACTGGCTATGAATTTATGTATTTCATTAATAGTAAAATTCAAAGTATGTTTTAAAGCATAGTTTTATTTTCATAAATTTAAACATTTTTTTAATGAATAATTCATCGATGTCGCGAATTTATAAGGAATATTGTGAATTTTGATTCTTTTCGCTTCATTTTATAATTCCATTTAAAATTTTGCCCTTTACCCCTCAATTCTGCAGAGGGGAATACAAGTGTAAATAAAAAAATAATATTTTGTATAGGTATAAATAAGGTACGTTTTTGAAGGGGCGAAACGTGAAAATTTCAACCCTCGGAAAGAGGCGTGTTGAGATCGAATTAAATGACGTGAAAATTGTAAGCTTTAACGTAGCAAAATACTGTTTAAAGTATTTCAGTTATTTTCGCGATATTTATGCTTGAAATTCGTGTTGTTGAAGTATTTTCGTTCTATATCAATTTTATGTTGTTAAACTATTTCTATAATCACTTTAAAGGTTATTTTAATACATTTAAATGAGAAACTTCGAAAGCGATCTTTCTCGAAATAATTATTTAACTAATTTCAATATAATAAATCTTTTTCCAAACAAATATCTCAAGCTACATTTATTCCGAACAATATAACTATACAACGCATTGTATAATTTAATTAAATTATTAAACCTATCGTTTATGGCACGTCATAAAGTATGCAGACTCCGACACAATATAACAAACAACTAACCGCAACAAAGATAAGAAACATGTTAATTAGACGAACAATGGAAGTCGGGCCAAGCCGAAATCGATAAATCGCCATTAGACGAGGCCTCGGTCACGGTGACTTTGCCGAAACGTTTTCGACCTCTCAATGCCGCCAACGCAACGCGCGAAATTCAAAATTGGCCAAGGAAAAGGCCCTCGGATGACGCTTGGATTTTCCGCGAAGTTTCCGCGGAGATTTTCCGGCGCGTCTGAAAAACCGACCCGGATCACTCTCGGACGATAAAAGAAATTTTCAGCAGACGTTTTTTATCTTGGAGAGGTTCAAATCCCATGTTGAAATACAGGTGAAACTGATAACGATGTTGAGGTTTTCGCTAGGTTTTTTTTTGATCCGTTTCTGATTGACTCTGGGCCTTGTGGAGGATTTTTATATATTTTTTTTATTTCTGAAAAAAATAGAGATTTGAGTTTGAATTTAAAATATTTTTTTTTTACATTTATTATTTTACATTGAAAAATATATCATTATCATATCATAAAGATTGAAAATTAATGGATGTTTTCATAGAATGATTTTAGTTTTAATTAAAAAATCCAATGGAATATCTTGGATAAACTCAGAACGAGTAAAATTTCCGATTCACACACAAGTTTCAAAGTTGGAAAATTCGTAACCACCGCTGGAAAATTCAAATCGCACAAGGATACCGAGCGTGTTATTCTTCCGTCTGCACAAATATTGTTTCAAAACTCGCAACCACTTCGTATGCTCGCATATTTTACCTTCATATGAAAGCAATTCGGATGCATTCGCTAATTAACCCGAGAAAATTTAAATTCTAACAAAATTTCAAAATTACCTCACCTGCGTTGTGTCGCCAGAATGCTAAATATGCGCACATAAACATTAATTTTTAAATATGATGTTATAAATTATGTATGAAAAATAAAATATGTTCATCAAAATATACTTTTAAATCAATTTAGGTTTTATGACGTAAAACAAAGTAAATATAATTAAAAGTTGTGTTATATTAGGTCGATGTATAAGTTTTATCGTATTTTTTCTATGGTAAATTTTTTCTTTTCTTCAAAATGAATAACATCTGTATTCGAACTATTTTATTATGCGGAGGATATTTCGTTTTCAGTATCTGTTAAGTTTTGGCCTAGCTAGTGAACAATAAACAGCCCGTAGAAATTTTTGAAACATCTAATAATAAAGTGCATTTATGGCATTTTCACTATATAAAATTTGTAAAAATAGTCAACCGAAAATACTTATAATGTATACAGTAGATATGCAGTTAACGTTAGAATCACTTACAATTAGTTGTAAGTGTTATATTATATGTATGTAATTATAGTTTTTAGATAAAAAAATTTCGATGTTTTTTGATGATTTTTCACATTGCACATTTTTTATAAAGTACATTGGATGGAAGTTCAATCCAAATATAGCGATGGAACCTATCTCCAATTTTTGTATGGTCACCGTAAATTTTTTACACGGTAGTCTCTGGAACGTATCCCCCGTGTAAAAAGAAGATCGGGTGTATACCAAAAAAAAAACAATACCATAAAATGTAAAGATCCTTAACAACAACCCACTAACAACTCCCACAACAAAACATCTTCAAAATCCGCTCTAGGGCTCGGCACCGGTCCAAGGGCCGCGAAACTAGCCACATACATTAACAACGGGCTGTACATCACCGATTCGTAACACTACAATTTTAAACCGTTTCCGTTTGCCAGCTTGGTCAACTTCCTTCCGGGCGAGTTGGCAATAAGCCGATGCCGCATAAATCGGGCCTCGCATGCGAACTGGGTCGAATTTCGCCCCGAAATCGTCCCGAACGAACTGTTAAACGCTTTTCGAAAGGACGTCGTCCGTTGCAATTTCCGTGTTTTATTTCGGTGAGTCGATTCTTCTTGTGTTGCATTGTACGTTGGCGCGATAAGAAATTGTTTTGTGTTAAACAGATGTTTCGCGAGCGCGGGCCTTTGCCAATGCAGGCTTGCGTTATCGTTGTGGAATCTTTTGTGCCGGTTGAGAATGTGTATAGCGGTTCGTTTTGGATTATTTGTGCTTTTTAATTGTGTAATGTAATAATTTAGTAATGTAATAATTTAATAATGTAGTGTATAATATGTTTTATGTAGTGTTTTGAGTTATTTGAAAAAATTGGGAGTGTTTGATATGAATGAAGAAAATTCGATGTGGAAATTTGAATAAATCGAAGTTTGTGTGTTTTGAAATATAGTTTGAAACTGAACGAATAATTTTTATAAAATTCAATTTGGAACAAGAAATAGAGCCTTAAATAATAACGATTTGGTTTTGCCAAGAGGGCTTCCACAAACAGATGGAAATCGACTACAATACAATACAATACAACTTATACATTCCCAATTCAATCAAAATTCTATCTTATACAAATCAAATTCGAACCATTTCAACTTCAAATTCAACCTTTTAAACTTCAAATTAAATCATTTATAAATAATATTCAACCATTACAAATAGATTTTTTCATTTTTCAATTTTTTATGATTTCATGAAAAATATAAAAGAGAGGTAGAGATACTTTTCCATGGCATCTATTTTCAGATTGATTTATTAAGAAATGTAATTAATTATGTACGTGAAAATTGGTGAAAAATCTCCGACTGAGATTATCAAAGTCAAATTGAAGGAAGGATTTTCATTTGATTGATTGTTATGACAGCGATCTTAATAATACTTTTTGTTGAATTTGATTAGTAAAAGATTTCATTTGCAGATTAAAAAGTTGGTTTTTATATTTGAAAGGTTGAATTTGATTAGAATAAGGTCAAATTCAGAGTATAAAAGCTATATTTGAATCAACATATTTTATAAAGATCTTCGAATTCGCTGTTTATTTATTATATTATACTTCTATGATTTTATATGGCGAAATCAAATTTAAATTTAACCTTCACAAACTTTGAGAACCGCTTGTATACAGACGCATAGATCAGGACCGGTCAAGTTAGAGGCCGCAGACGGACTTCCACTCCAACAAATGAACGCACTTGACTAATGCGACAACGGCAACTGTGACGTTTCCGTTTGCATTATTACGTAAAAGGTACATTGTGTGGAATGCAACTGCACATACGTTACACGGAACAAAATACAAATACCGCAGATTGTGATTGCGGTGTTTTATCATTCGGAAACGGCCGGCGGAGCATGAGATTTTTCAATAGAAACCACCGAGTTTTCCTATTGAAAATATTAATATGTGGAGGTTTTGTGTGGGGACGAATAAGCGAATACATTTCGAGATTTCCAACCTACATTGCGCCATATGGCTCATAAAAAAGATAAATTAAGAGCTACATGCCGTCTCGCCGGCTTACCGCAAATGCATATTTTTCACGCTTTTCCGGAAAAATCCGCTTTCGGTCACACGAACGAAAGCTATAACATTCGCGGCGGTTTTCCCCGCTTTTCCAACCCCTAGTTTATCCAACGCCATGAATTAATCACGCCTACGAAAAAAATATGCATTTTTGCATCGCGAGTCTTTTATTCATTTTTTTAGTAGCCGTTCTAAGCCGCTTTTGCTTTCAAGTAGGAAAATTTTAATCGCACGATTAATGTTAGGTAAATCTTCATTTTAAGAATTTATATGAAAAAAATAGAAGTTTTTTTACTGGAAATTAAAGAGAAAATACATCGATTTATAAACAGGCCTATTCCGAAGCCCTCAATAACAGGGTGCGCCGAAGCGAACGGAAGACAATAAAATCTCGGACATCAATCCAATTGAGACCTCCTAATATCCATTTCTGTCCGAGCCGGCAATGAAAAATGCTTGAGTGTCACATTTTAATGAAACCCGGAGACCGGGGATTTGCCGGCGAACAATTCGAAGATTTATAACAGTCAGCCTGGTGTTCCGCGTCTGATCAAAGATGCAGGACGTCAATCAAAGAGGGTCCTTTGAGACACCGCAGATTGCCAATAACGAAACGACAAGGAGACCCAGTTTTGTATATGTTAAAACGTATACTATGTATTTTTTGTATGTACAGTTGGGTCTGTTTTTATGCGATAAATACGTTCCGCGGGGAGTCGCATAAAAACAAATTTGAACTACATAGAAAACTGAGGGTTAGGTTCCATTATTTTCAAAAACTGCATAACTTCAAATCAATGTAGAATGTAACAAAAATCGTATTAAAAAAATTATATAAATAAAAACACAATACATATTTATTTTAGAATTGATTTATTAAAGTCTATTTTACACGATAATCGTACAAATTATCGTTATCAGTCAGCATACATATTTAGTGTAAAGTATTATGGGAAATTGGGCATTTGTGGACAAGACAAGATAATTCAAAGAGAGAAAAAAAATAAAGCAAAATTATACACACATGATTTGTTTTGAAACGCACTGCTGCAGTACGGACAAACGCGCGTCAAACACACTCACACTTTAATGGTTATAACTTGTTAATTTTAGATTTTTTTAACGCGCATTCGCATAAAAAAGCTTTATTCTCTATAAAAAAATGAGGGATAGTTCCATTATTTTTGAAAATCGCATAAAAAAGATCCGTATAAAAAGTGTAATAGAAAAGCCTTTATCTAATGAATACACGTACTTCATCAAAGTATTCAATTACATCCGAGTTTACAATACTATTATATTTCCAACACAATATTTACTAAAGCAATTAATAACGCTTAGACGTCGAACGACCTATACAAAAGAACAAACCATAAGCTTCGGCCTCTTCAACCCAGCAGATTAGCACTATCAATTTTTTACCAACAACAACAACAATACATACACGCTTTTTTTTCAATTCGGATCATGTCTGGGCCGCGTCAAATCGGCGTATCGCCGGCATTTCGGTGATTTACGAGCGCCTTTAAGTTTTCCTCGAATTTCCCGCGCACAATAAACTTAGTTTTGGTCGGAGACTGCGAAGATTGATGACCGGGTCCACGGCAAACATATTTTTATTGGCAGGGCCGTGAAAGCCTCCAAGTCCTGACCACGATCGTTACGGGTCCGAGTTTAGAGTGAGGTATCCTACGTGCGCTGCGATTGACGTCGGTTTAGTGTTGCGATTGTAGCTCGTGTTACGTGTCGACCCAGTTCTGGTTTGTATTTGACACTTGGATGTCCTTTGTTGGAGTATGGAAATGGCGGAATTTGCGATTGTGCGATGTCACAGAGTGTGCGGGATGGTGAGGGGGATGTCGATTTTTGGTGTTGTTTTGAAGTTGATTTGAAAAATTTCAATGGTATATACATTTTATAGTATCCTAATAAAATGTATACACACTTTGAAAGTTCATAACTTTTTATTGAGATACGATTAATGTTAAAACTCTTAAGCAAAGATGAGAGATCTAAAATTTGTACAGTTATGAAGAT
Organism: Hydropsyche tenuis; assembly: GCA_009617725.1. Taxonomy (NCBI): domain Eukaryota; kingdom Metazoa; phylum Arthropoda; class Insecta; order Trichoptera; family Hydropsychidae; genus Hydropsyche; species Hydropsyche tenuis. Next base: position 880,857 of record VTON01000034.1, on the reverse strand, counting down.
TTTTATTATTTTTTTACCAATACTAACATGAAATCAAGGTTTATATAATTTTAAATAAAGAAATATGTAACAAAATTTTATTGAAACTATGAAAATCTCAGTTAAGTGGAAAAAAATTAAAAGAAATATATGTACATATGAAACTTATTGTTATTCAAAAGTAAGAAAATTTTAAAACAAATAATTGTTTTTGAAATAGTCTAAAAACAATATATCGAAAGACTAAATTTTTACAATCCAAGCAAAAAAACAGTACTCCATGAAGTGGCATGAACCGATGTGTAATTTTCTAGACATTTATTCAGTGAACAGTTTGTGACGTAAAAATTCTATAATTGAGCACCTAATGACACTTAAGCATACATTGGTATATAAAAAAGATTTTTTTTTAATAATAAACATAGCAACGAGCTTTCAGTTTCCATTATGTTAGAAAAATCGATCCTTATTTCTTTTATGATGAAAATTTGGACCTAAATTAGAGGTATCATATAAAATTACTGGATTCTCTAAATCTCGTGTTTATACATTTTTTTAATGAAAATCCATCGTAAATAAAGTTTATAGCCCAAAAATAGCAATAAAGCAAAAATTAAAAGAAAATGCACCCGAATTTTGAACTACGCAATTTGTGTTGTTTGAATTTTCATCACCCCACCTTTTAACTAATTTCTGATCCAGAACGTTTTATAAAATGAATTAATTTTAATAACTATACAAATTTTATATCTCTTTTCTTTAATATAGTATTTTAACATCAACCGTATCTAAACAAATATCAAAGTCATAATCATTCAAAGTGTATATACATTTTTTTTTGGACACGGTATATGAGAAAATATAATATAAAAGAGGAAATTGTGTTCGTTATAAAATATGAAGCTCGAGTTGACTGAGTTTGAATTGAGTCGGTTTATTTTATTGTTGAAAGTTAGCTTTTTCGAATTCTAATCTATAGTTTGATAATTGTGTCGCTGTGATTAATCACCCGTTGGGCTGTGACCACACGCGATCGTATGAAAGTACATGTGCGTTGACAATACCGTTATTTATACGACAATGCTGTTAGAACAAAGGTTTCCCTTACAAATAGAGAAACGAGTAATTCTATTTTTATTTTATTTGAAGAAATATATACCAAGTGCACTTTACGAAATCGCCTTTTATATGAATATCAAACTCCAATATGTACAACGTCTATAATGAACCATCCTCAAATTATGCTTTGCTTCGATGCTAGAGAGAACCTTTGACGCGACCCTCATCCAGAGAATTCACCACCTTTGAACTGCATTCTGGACCATTATGGCATAAAGTCGCCGACCCTTAACGCGCAAATTCTCCAACAATGTCTTCTCGACAGCAACGCTTCACCATCGACCGAATTTCGATTATTTTTTATGACCACATATTCGAAAACTATTCCGAAATATACACAGATGGATACCATGAAATAAAAACTAATCAAATTTGTATCTAAGCTATTTTATTAATATGATTTAAAAAAAATTCATATAAATTAGTTAAACCTTTAGTTTCAGTAATTCAGTTACTTTTAATACAGTTACTTTTAATATGGTATCCCCCGATTTACGCGGTAGATACGTTCCGCGAAAACCCGCGTTAAAAAAGTATATGTACCCATACAAAAAATGAAATAGGTTCAGGGCAAAAAAAAAAACCGTAAATTGAGACATGAAATCTACACTAAATAGGAAGATTGGTTCAGGAAATCGCGTAAAAAAAGTCTAACAAAAAATAAAGTTAAATTAAAATAAGATTAATAATATAATTAAATTAAATAAAAAACGAAATAAAATCTCATCTCATAAGCTTTAGCAACAGATGACACTTTTTCTCCTTTTTGTAAGCGATCCAAAATTTCGTTCTTTGTTTGTAATGATATGTCCTTTCTCTTAACCGGCAGCTTTTTAGCTTCGTTTGACATTGTAGGGCTGTATTAAAAATGTGTCTTAGTAAAAATATGCTATAAATGAAAAAAAATAATATGTAAGGATTTTTACCATTTGTATTAATTAATTAATTTTTTTTTTTTGCTTAACCGCGTTAAAGTGAAATCGCATAAAACAAGTACCGCGTAAATCGGAGATACCTATATATAAAAAAATCAATTTATTTAGTAAAAATATAAAAACTAATAAACACATAGTGTTAATATGTACCCAAAGATTAATTACCAACAATCAACTCATAAACCCCAGAAAGCTTTCAAATAAACAGTCCACCTCTCACAAAAGTTACGTCCAGATTATTTCATTCATAGAGCACATCCAAAACTAAAACACACGCAATTCCATTTTACAACACCAAACATTATAACATTTGAACAATATATATATATATATATACACACAAATACATATATTAAGCGGGGAGCAGCTGTTGGTGCTCCTGAAGGCGCGGTTCGCGTTAAATTTAACCGTCACTCGGAAGCGGCCGACCGTCATAACCGTAAAGATCGGAAAGTGTTAGGCCCGTTAGTACCGGTCCGGTAAAAAGGGAACGTCGATTTATTATATTCGGGTCGCTCAATCGTATGAAAAGGCACGGGTTCGGGAATTACGGTAATGTCTCGCCGAACGCGGGTGAGGGGATTCGCGTTGCGCAAGTGCTTCCGTGTTAATTTCGTGCGACATCCTGCGTTGAGTGTATGGCTGAGTTGGGCTTTTATGATTTTTTGACGTTTTGGGAATTGGGTTGTGTGGTGGGTGTTTCTGTTGTGGTGCCGGTTTGAATGGAGGATAGTGAAAGATTTGGAGGGGTGTTGAATATTTTTTGAACGTATCGTTTGCCGATGGTGTTAGGCTGAAAAAAATCGATAGAAACTATTGTTTTGTGTAAGTATGTCTGAATAATTTATTTTATTATTATCGTCATAGGTGATCTAAATAGTGTACATTACAAGACAAAGAGTTTTTTGATACAAAATTATATATCCATTATTTATTTTATTTTATACAAATCCACATCAGAGCCCCAAAAAAAAATGTTAAGAAGAGTGACCGCGAACGCAAAATCCATGTTATTCAAAAAAACTTGAACACATACCCCTTTTAGTAAAAAAATTTATCACAAAGCGAAAAAAAACCAATGTATTGACAGAAAAGGATTATTAAAAAATGTTACTCCATGTTATTCAAAAAAATAAAAAATAACTTTATTGGAAATCAATCCTATTGATAGTAATATATATATATATGTTTATACAATATATTACGCGTTGTTTGCGAAATTTCTTACTATTAGTTCTCGTACGAAACAAAAAAATTGCCTCGTATGCGAACAATATATGTATGTAGTAAGATGTACACTTTATTGATGTGTTGAAATTTGGATTTCTTCCTATTCATTATCTTCGTTTCCACACCTTTTACTTTTTCTTGGAAAGGTCAATAGTTAGGTTAGGTTTGATTTTTTTTAGTTTTAAGTTCTGATTGCTATCTACAAGAATAAAGTTTCGTTAAGTAGGAAAGAAAGCAATGAAAAAAAAAGTTCAAATTTCGAATAATTAAGGCGTTTAGTTTTGAAACATCAATAAAGCTCCATTCTACTATATCGTTCGTATATGATGTAAAATGTTTTATGTTATATTATATTATAAAAAAATTAAATAGCTTATCGAACTATCACTAAAAACATCAATACAAATTCCATCGAAACTAACATAAGTTACACAAGCAAACGTCGCACGAACCATTCACACGTACCAAATAAAAATAAACTAAAAACCGAATAAGTGTCAATCTATTCATTAATATACTGTGTAGCTTTTTCTTTGCACTTGTATATGTGTCCTTTGAAGTCGAGCTACGTTTGCTTACCTTTTTTGTGCCCTCCGTCAAAAGGAGGCCCTTTTGTGAGGACGAGCGTCTTGAAGGACCTCTCCCTTTTGCCCCGTCTTTACACACGTTTTTAAAAATATGTATCGCAAAAGAACGTGAAAGCCGCAAGTGTGCGCCAGAAGTGTTTAAGAATCGCTGGCCTTTGTTTGACATTAGAACCTTTGTGCTAGTGCACGTTGTACCGTGGACTGTGCACGTCAAACGTTCGATTGAGCAAATATTATCTTTCATATGGGTTCGCTGTACGAGTGTGCTCGTGTCTTTCGGAAAATGTATAAAGCATGATGGAATGAGCCATTTATTTGATATTTCGCTGGAAATTTTCCGAAAGGTTTCGGATTATTTCGTCAGGAGTGTGTGCGGCGGGTGTTATCGTAATGGCGGTATTTCGGTATGAAAATAAATTGTTTTGAAAATGTAGTTTTTAATTAAAATTATGGGGTTTCGGCGTTGGGAAATATCTTATCGTTTTGCGAAAAGAACAATTCTTTTCCATTTCGTTTGGACACTTATTTGATACATTTCATTAAAAATTGTAAGTGAAAGTAAGTTACGTGACTAAAAAGATTGGGAAAAAATGCTGCTTTTGTGATATGAACCTTGCACGCTAAACGTACAACAAATTTCCAAATGAAAATATTACTCCGCTTCAGAAACCCACTGTTTTCATTAAAAGTCACATTATTCACGAGTGCATTAGACTTTTTTGAATTAAATGCACTTTTAAACAAATATGAGTAATTAATTGATTAATAATATTACTTAATTTAAATAAAACTTTATGTTACTATTACAATCTTACAAGCCTTCTGAAATTCAAAAATAAATCTAATAATTTTTATAATGTTTTAAAATAAATATAATACATTCAAAATCAATTATGACCCATTTTGATTTCAATATCAAAATTAACCAATAATTTTTAGGATATCAAAACAACACGCTACCCACAAGAGGCTCCATAAACTACACATATTATATACATAAAAGTGAAGGCTGTACGTTTAAAAAAAATAAATTATATCGAAATATTAACTAATGCCATATTTTTATGCTATTTTTGGATAGAAAATATATTATATTTAAAATATTTTGAAATACTAACATGTTTATTATTTTAAAATTTACATATATTACAGTAGAGGGATGTAAAGTATACTTTTTTTAATGTGTGAATAAATTTCAGAAATAATATCTGAAAAACGGTATCCTAACATGCATGATACAACAAAGGTCATACAAAATTTTTAGTATTTCATAAAAATTTTATATAACTTTACATATCCTGCTTCGGCAAAACGTATTACATATTAAAAATTATGTCTCAATTTACATTTTTAATTTAATTTTTTTTTTGTGTCTGGTTTTTGCCTGGTGTTTGGTGGTATTGATGGATGTTTTTTCGACACCCACAGAGCACCTCGAGAAGGTTATCACCATGCTGAAAGAACAACTGAAATAACAAAAACTAAAGTGAAAGGATGCACATAGGAAGGGGAGAAGGGAAGAAGGGTCGATTCAAACACACGTACAGCACATACTGGTGTACTGAAATTACGACGACCAATTGTAATTATTTTAACAATCACTCGCGACGCCGGCACATTATATTATAATTTTGGAATTATTTATAATAATCGAAACCATTTTTTGAAATCGTCTCGTTTACGAGAGAATTTTCTCTCATTTTCTGGTCAAACGGTTAAGTATCAAATTTGAGACGATCGAGTAAATGTTAAAAACAGAAATCATACTCTAGCCGCACCCGCAGCTTGAACCATCATCAATACGATTGATACTCCCTACATAACAAACTGGCTAGTATTTATGTTTAATTTAATTGAAACACAAATACGTAAAAAATTCATACCATAAAAAAACCCTCAAATCCATCATAACCAAACTGAATAAAAACAACAAACACTCGCACACGAAAACCGCCAATTTGACCGACACAAACATCACTTTTTTTCAAATTCCAAACAACATCACCTCAAAGACATCCACCACGTTCACAAAACACCAAAATAAAACACAGTTTTCGTAGAATCGTCGAAACAGCGACAAGTATCGAGCGTCGCCGGACCACCGCCGCGGACAGTTATATTAATCGCTTGACCATTCAATTCGCCCGCGTTATTGATGGCCGGGCATTAATCTACTCGCGTGTTGTACAAATAAAAATAAAATCTGTACCGGGACGTCACGAAGGGACGGTGACGTATTGGGGGACATTACCGCCGCGGCGAGTACAAAGTCGCCAAAATGTAATAAAATATGAAAAAAGAGTCGATGTCTGGCGGTCGATGGATGGAGGTTGTTGATGGGGTTGAGGGTTTGTGGTAGGAAATTTTGAGTCGTTCGGTTTTGTATGAGAGGTTGTGTGTTTTTTTGGAGAAATAATGTTTTCGGAAAACGGGTTGTTTGCTTTATTAAATTATGTATGATGTGGATTTTGTGTAATCATACAATCGTGGGTATAGTGAAATCGCGTTTTTTTGAAGGGACCGATAAAAAGGAAGATGTAGAATGAAGTTGTAATAATAAAAGGTATAATAGAAAGTAAAAGGTATAGTATAAAAGTATACTGAAAATTATTTTTTCTTGAAAATTCACTCATTTGGGGAATATTTTTAGATTTATAGAAGCTTTTTCGGTCATATAAATAGATTTGAACTTTCGATGTTATCACATCAAAGACAAGATCGAAAAACTGTTTGAGTAAAATAAATTTAAGTAAAAAAAAAAAAAAATAATAATAATTGGAAAAATGTCAGCAACAAGAAAACGATAAGTTTTAACAAAGACTATTAATAGCTGCGAATTTTAATTAAATATTTTCATAAAATTTGTTAAATTTTAAATATTTTAGACGTAAACTGCAAGAAATTATATGTAATGATTGTAAAATGAAACTACTGCAGAAATTTAATGTAGCAGAAAAACGTATTTCAGACATGTAAAATTATGGTTTCACTGTATGTGTTTGTTTTGATGTAGTTTGATATTCAAAAAGTAAACAATATCAAATAAAAAACAAATATGGGTTCATATGGAAAAACATTTATTATACAATAGTTTGTTCAATATAAATAAACTATACATTATTCGTAATATGATATTAGTTGTGTATTGATTTATTTTTTAAAAAAATAAAACATCGAATTTAATGTATTTTTATTTGATTTAAAACATTAATGGTTCGCTTTTATAATATTGAGCGTAATTTAGGTGATGGATTTTGATATGAGCATTACTACAGATAGAAGGAAATCGGTTTTTGTATATCATAATTATTTCAATGGAAATAAATTGAAAAAAGCATCATTTTGACCCTTTGTAGTGTCAATGATAAAAACAGTAATTATTCTATTACAAACCGAGGCAAAATTAGTATCTTCTCACGCACGTATTTCCACTCAGTCCCTCGACTTCCTGGTCAAAACGAAAATTAAAAATTATGGCGATTATTTAATTTATTCCTCGTCCGGACACAAAGAGGACGATTAAAACAAGCACGCGAGAAACTTTTCACATCACTTTTTCAAAAAATTTAAATGATATTCTAAAAACGCTAATATTTATGAAGACGTCAATTTTTTTCTTTTAAACACATTCTTCGAACAAATGCTCCCTTTAATTAAATTTTTTATAGCTTTATTGCGACATTGTCGTAAAACAGAATATGATTTAATCTAATATTTATATATTCCGGATATAACACCTTTTTATGCGCATGCCTCTTAATGGACATTTTTCTCACAATTCGGCACTAATTTCGTTTTAAAGGCGCAATTCGAATATAAAAAAGGGAATGTTCTATTATTTATAGTGCAATATTTTTTCTGATGAGTCTGAAAATTTTTATTTGTAGATTTGACGTGCGATCGTAAAAAAAGCGTTTGGGAATTTTTCATTTTAATATTACACGCGAAATCGACGTGTGCATAAAAATGAATAATGCGAAGTTCGCATCGTTTTTCATCGAATCGAGTCGATTTTGTATGAAAAATAAAATATTGATTCAATGCAAAATGCATCGAATATTTAAAAAATTGAATTCAATTTATGATTTTTGCGAAAACATTGGAAATAATACGAAATTTCATCAGAGAAGAGGTTTTTTGTATTTAATTGATATCTCGTTACTTTCATGCGTAAATATTTTTAAAATATTTCAGTATTTATGATTATAGATATGCTTTTATACTAATGTTATTTTTTTATATTATATCTAAATAGATATTTTTATGAAAACATACCATTTTTCATTTATTATTCTATGATTCGGAATCAGACAATAGATTGAAATTCGATAAGCGCTCCCAGACAAAATACACTGAAACATTAACAACAACCCGCATTAAAATCAAACATCATCAAAATACCATAATAATAAAACGAAAATATATATAAACAATACAAATTCAGTATAATATTTTCGCATATTTCACACAAATTTGTCGCATAGTTAAATAGCTCGAGAGAGACGTACGATGTCGGCTCACCGTTGACGTGCGACAAATGCCGTTGGATCTAAACATTTTTTTTCTATATTTTTCATACACACATTATAAACACACATGCCCTCGATTTATATCCTTAAGATATATTGCGAGATATATAGATGAATAGATTCGAAACGCCCAAATTTTACAATATAGAATTTTCCGATACTATGTATCTGAAGATATGAATGTTTTCAACACCGCGTTTTATAAGAGATGAATATTGATATCATATTTTTTGTTCAATGATCTCAATTAAAGATAGATCTCTTATCTGTCTTTTGAATTGATCATATTCAAATTAAATTGATATGTTTTATAATAAAAAGTATAATATTCGAACAAATTATTCGTTTTAACCTCCTCAGTGGATGTACATTACAATGTATTATATACATAGACTTTGTTGCCTGTTTATGAAGCTATTTTAGATTTATTTTCATTAGGACTTTTTGTAAATTATAATGTAAACTACGTTATTTCGTTTAGTTTTTAGTTTACAGCGCGAAATTTTTGTTATATGGCAGTTTTGTTCGACATCTCAACGACGTCGCAATAAGTTACATTTTATTTTCAATATTTTGTTATTAAAAATTCACTCATATAGCATTATTATAATACAATCTTAAAAAGGAAGACTGCTTTTGATGATTGAAACTAAAATTTCATTGTATATTGTAAATTTGTAACGTATCATAATTTGAATGAATGTACATTAGAACGTACATTAGGTCTGAAAGGTAGTTTTCAGTTTAGCAGTATTTGTAATTTTAAAATAATTAGTTGTTGTTATGTGATTTAGTTAGATTAAAAAAATCTTTTCATGCTTCTTCAATGCTATAAATACGAAATTAAAAAAATAAAAAATTTTCAAGAAAAAAATCAGGATTGAGGAGATTAAGCACCAGTGCGTACTACACGCATATTCTCTCATTCAAATATTTACAACGCACTCCCGATTTTTTCAATGACTTATCACAAACAGAAGTTGCGGCATTTGAACCTACGCCCCTCACACATTTTTATATATAATAATACACTTTTTTCTGGTAAGCGAAGCAAACTCGCATTCGACGGGCGTTTCTCGCATGAGCACATAATCTATCACATTAGTTAATCGGCTGGACGTGACACATGCCCCCGTACAAAAGGGCAAAACCCTCTCCGTTTCGTTCTCTTCTTGCCGCACTCGAAATAAATAGCACGACATTAAGGTCCTCCCTGCGACGCCTCCAGAGCTGGTGTTGGATGTTACGACGTCGTTGGAAAAAATGAAAAAAAGAACGAATGAGAGAGGCGCTTTTGTGGAGGGTTCGGTTACGGATCGGTAATTAAACGTCGCCTTTGTAGACTTGATTTTTTTTGGTTGTTGTTATTGTGTAGCTTAGGATGTATGGGAGGATGGGTCGTTTATGATTTGAGGTTTGTGGATTGAGCGGTTGTGATGTCGATTGTTGGGGAAGTGGAGTGATTTGTTGAGATGTATTGGATGCTGAGCTAGGGATGTCAAGATTATGTGATTTACCGGTAATTCGGTAATGTTTTTACTAATTAACGGTTTATCAGTAAGTTGCTGGTGAATTACTGGAAACTTACCGGAAAAACTCGAAAAATCCATAAAATCAAAAATACTTACTCAAAAAAATACGTATGTATACTTACAAAAATCGACTTTTCAAAAAAAAAAAAAAAAAAGACTTTTAGAAAATATTCGAAACACATTTTTTTATTTACCGGTAAATATTGAGTATTAACCGGTAAATTACCGAACTGTTATTTGGGTCATTTACTGCTAATAATATCCCTAATGTTGATATGTTATTTTTTAAATACTTTGATAGTTAAAATAACGATTTTTCAGATGTTCTTTGAATTAAGAAAATCGATTCCAAATCAATTAAAACTTTTTAATATTGAATCGTACAAAATTTCAACAAGTACAAAGATATATTTTTTCATTCACAAATAATTTAATTTATTTTATACAAGACTTAAAATACGATTTAATTAACTAGAAAATCGTTTAAAACCATAAAAATTACAGCAATCAAAAGAAAAGTTAAATTCAAAAAACATATTAATGGTTTCCGATTTCAAATTTTAATAGTCATTCCTTTAATTAAAACACTAACAGAATCGCTTTACACATATACACCATCATCAATATTTGCAATTGAACCGTCTAGAAACGAATTTCTAACAAAATTCTAACGCCACTTTCGCTTCGAATTAATACCGCGGCTTCGGTTCTTCAGAGTCGGTCGCGGTCTGAAACGTCAGTGAAGGCCCATTCCCTTATCTGAAAGGGGATTTTGTTGGTTAACGAACAGTTTTAGACCCGAGCAATTAATACGAAGCCGTGGGATGGCCAGAAGAAGTCGTTGATAAATCGACGGCCGATGATTGCGAACTTTCGCAACGATCAATCGACCAGACTTACGTTCTATACGTATAATTTGATGGGTGTGCCTACTTCGTGTAGAAAACGCAAGTTGCATGTGAAATGTGTCGGAGAAAATTGCTTTAGTTATAATTGTATAAGTTAGTTAATGGTCGAGTCTATAAATAATAATGAAAAAATGGGGTTTCTGTGCGAATTCAGTTAGACGGATCGTAAATTTTATAAGACTGTTCGCTTAGAATGTTTGTGTGTATCTAAATTGTCTGTTCTTGATGCTTTGATTCTGTATTAGCTCGGGGGTTAAATCAATCAGTTCACGCTTGACCCATTTGAATGCATGTTTGCAGTAAATTAGCTCGTCGGCCTACATATCAACGCATGCATATGATTGGCTACCGACTGAGCAAATTTCAATTTAACACGAATTACATATCGTCAAAGTTGCATAGTAATACGATGCGTCTGGAAAGGTAACGAAAGGTGAATTGAACGATGATTGATTATTTTTACGGAATTTTCTTTTACGTCAAGAAAATAACTCGAATTACGTGTGGGTTAATATGAAAAACTCCTGAATTGCATTATATCGAATAAGAATACTATTGTGTTCATAATTGTGCTTATGATTACGAAAGTGGTCACTAAATAGAATAAAAGAGTTTATCAATCATTTTTCATTTAAAAAATTTTTAATTTTAATCACTTGAAACGCAAACCTTTAAATATCTCGAAATGAAAGAAATGTGACTTACAATTAGATCACTATCATAATAAAGGGCACATATGTGTTTCTTGTTAAATAATATATCAATATAGTTCATTCATAGAATTTTCAAATAAAAATTTTCAAAAAAGAACATCAATATAATCTAAAAACCAATAAAATTTCAAAACTCTCCAACACCATCGATCGACACTCATATCGCCAACACCGCACATCGGTTCTAAACGTCAACACGGCTCAGAGGGAATATAAGTAGAAAATCCGAGCTGTCGACGCCAACGAGCGTACAATTTTCCCTATAAAACGTCCAAAATATTTACACAGCCCCCATAAACATTACGACATATCAAAAGACACGAAATATTGTGACGAGTGCGGCGTCCATAATAACTTTGAGTGCACCGACGCTAATCCGAGGGTGTTGGGAAAGCGCACCAATGCATCAAACGGCATTAAGGGATATGGGTATTGAGTTTTCTCATATTTCGATGTGGGTGTTTCGATGTGATGATTTCGCTGGTGGGTGTTTGTTGAGCTTGGGTCGCCGAGGTGGGATTTCGAGATGAATTTATCGGTTGAGGTTATGTGAGGTTGTTTTGAATGGAGTTGGTGGTTTATGTTGTTTATTTTGAAAATGTTGATGTGTACGTTTGTAATAGGGATGTCCAGTGCTGGGTTTAGATGACGTGATGCTATTGCTTATGAGGTTCCTCCATCAGTGGTAGGACTATTCGAAATATAAAAAAAATTCATAAAAAAGGTCGACGATTGAAAAAAATATTATATATTCGACGCTTTTTAAAATTATTTGAACCACAACATTTTTTTCTCAATTAGTTGAAGACAATTTTCAGATGTTCGAATTTTCGATATATACATACTTTTTAGCGTAAAATTTCATTATGCCCTCCTAGATCTCGAAGCCCTAAGCTTAAGCATATTTAGCCTATAGGTAAATCCGGTACTGGTGATGTCATTAATGGTAAATAAAAGATAATAATTTTTTGCTTCGAATATTTATCGAATATTTTAGAAAAGACGGTTTTTGTAAGTGTTTTTTTTTTTTTTGAAAAATGTATTTTTTCGGGCAAGTATTTTTGTTTTCACAGTTTTTTCAGATTTTCGTTATTTTTTCAAAATTTTATTTATAGGTAAACTGGTAATTAGAAAAAAAACCAAATTACCGGTAAATTAAATTTTCGGCAAATCTGACATCCTTAGTTTGCACTTTGTAGTGAAGCTTTTGTGTGTGAGGAAGAAATGCTAAGGATTTATAAAAAAAGGGTGAATGAATATTTTTGCAGTATCCGAATAAACGCATAGTATAGCTAATAAATTATTGAATTGGAGAAAATGTAATTTTGATAATTTCAGACAAATATTCGATTTAAAAATCCTTGAAATTGTCATAAAATATTATAGTTTCTGTATTTCTAAATAACTCGATTATAATATATTATACGACCTTGTGATTAATAAAAAAATTTTAGAATTAAATTTCCATTTGAAATTGTATTTTCCAATTCCACGTTCTTAGCTCTTTCGTAATTCAATTTTTTACTGAAATTTTCCTAGAAATTATAAAAATATTAATTGCCCATAGGTTATTTGATTTCAATTTGATTCTAGTTCCAGAATATATTTATTCATTCCCGTATATATATATTTTTAATAAAGGTGTATTAAAAATATATATATACCGGAATGATTGAATATATTCTGGCACTGGAATCAAATTCCACGTAGCATTAACAAATAAAACGATGCATTCGAAATATAATAAAACGAACGAATTCCATTTTCATTTCCACGAACCAATTCATTATTAAAAACAATCAAACAACCCCGATATCGAATAAAAAATTTACACACACAAAATACATACAAAATTCAATCGGAAAATTTGAAGAGCGCTCTCAAAATTGCAGCAATGCACCGAACCGAAAGCTCCCCGGTCGAAAGTGTCCTCCGATCTTCCAGCGGCAGTGGACCGTTTCGCAAAATTGAAATCGTAAATTCGATCAGAAAGCGGTCCTATGTACCGTGAAATGTAGACCGTGATGTACAATATCGAACGAAAATGGAGGAGAGTGAATGAAACCATTGTGCGGCGGAGGAATTGGCGGCAAATGCGAAATGTGCATCCGCCGTGACGTCTCTGATGCGTCTAATAATCGAAGCCTTCGATTCGTATGCGAAAGCGGTATTGGGGTTAACAGTCGCCGACTGGGAAATCGATGGGTTGTGGTTCTTAAAGTGTGGTGCCTTTGATGGAATTTGGTATTTAAAGGTTGATTGTTTTATGTGAAAAAGTATGAAATTTTTTTGATGTTTTGGTGAAGTTGAAATTAATTTTGATTTGTTGGAGAAAATAAGGATGAGAATCCATAGTGAATGTGAGTATATAAAAATGTGTTGTGTTGACACGTATTATATAGGTGTTCGCAAAGTGTGAGTGCAGTTTAAAAGGACTCACTCATTAAAGTGCACTTACACTTTCCGAAAACCCTCTATTATATGATTTATACATATGTATGTTCACGCTTATCAAATAGTCTCATCCTGAATGTATTTTGTATTGAAATTCCAGAAAAAGCTGAGTTTAATTCGAAAATTTTTATCTATTTGAAACATGTAAATTTTTCAAGTCTTTTTTTACATGGGAAAATTTTATTATATGAAATCAGCAAAAAACATCGTAAAATTTCATTTGATAAATATAATTGCATACAGGCCTGGTCCAGATTTTATTATTGTGGCATAATATAATAATACATTTTTTTACATCGTGTTAAAATAAATAAAAAAATATTGTGAACAAACTGAATGATTATTTTTCTTGAACTGAGTTATTTCGAAACCGTTTGAAAAAAAATCCTTGTAAAAAGAGTTTCGGTTGTATTATATTTTATATTGAAATCGTAACAATGACCTTTGAAAAACTGAGTTTATTTTCAACATTTTCATCAATTTGAAATATGTAAATTTTTCATGGGAAATGAAATACATGAAAAGAGATATTTTCGGAAAATTAATATCGAAATTCTATTCGGTATCAAATATAAGGATTTCTATGAATAGTTTTGAAAATGTCATAAAATTTAACTAAAACATTAAAAATTGTACAATCCATATCATAATTTATTTATTTATTTTAATACGAGGCATGTTTAGAAAATAAGAAGTCTGTGACCATAACGGGCTGTGGTTTTTTTTGTTTTTTAAGGGTTGGCAAGACTGACAATGAGTGGTAGAAGGGAATTTCCACAGACAGAGTAAGAATCGCAGGAACACGATAGTACGTAAACTCACGTTGTAGTGTCCAGTTCCGTGAAAGATGTCGGTAAGAAATCCTTTAAAGTCTTCTTAATTTTTGAACATCCCTCATATTAAAAAATAAAACGATCTATAAAGTATTATATAAAAAAAAAACTAAATACTACCAATCATTTAAAAAACAATAAAAAAATATCCACGAACACATTTGATCAAACCTTAAACTCAAAAATGATATAAAAAATTCTAAAAACCACACAAAAACATTGAGAACCCCTTAAAAACCGAAGAAACTCGCACAACGGAAAATCTTCCTTCAAGAACGACACAATCGCAAAAAGATGCCGCAATCTCATCTTCTTATCCACATCGAAGTGACTGCTAAAAAAGAGAGAGCAAAACGTGTCAAAGATGGACTCTCGGCCGTCGTTGAAGTAACGCGACTTTCCCCGTCCGGGTCACGTCCCACTCGTTGCTTGATTCATTGAATTTTCCCTGTGTGTGTGTGTGTGTGCCAGAAAATGTGGGGCTCGTTACCGCCTTTTCCGGAAAATTTGTGATTTTCGCATTATGGCGAAGCGGGTTTTCGTGTGGGCGATGGATTTTTGTGGGCATGATAGTTTGGGCGCTTGAATTGGTTTCCGTTTGATGGGTTGTTAATTTTAGTGTGGGTTTGTGGTTTGATATGGATTCTGGGGGATTGAAATGTTAAATGTTAATTGTGTTCGAAAAATAATTGAAAGTGAATGAGAGCGGACTGGTTTTAATAAGTTGAAAATATTTTCTTTCCATTAAAAGGTCTTAAAATAGAATTAAATACGGCTTTGCAAAAAATATTATATAAAAACAATATTTATTTTGTGAATATTTAAATGGAAATTCAACGTGACTGCTGAATATGATTAAATTATATTTTTATATAATTAAAAGTCCTGCGTATGTGAATATTAATAAAACGTTGACATACAAAAAAATTACGTAACGCGCACAAGCTGAACAGCATTCCAATTAAAAAAGTTTATTCTTTTAGCAAGTAATACATATGTTTTAAACGTGCAATCCCGGAAAAACACCGTCAACTGTCAACAACAGCGACTCCTTGAAGGTTGCGAGCGAAACGAAATTATTAAAAGTTTCCCTGTCCAATTAGGTACTGTTCTTCCCAAAATAAATATTTTAAGCATCTCCCCGAACAACCGTAACTATGTGCCAAAATACTTTTGTGAAGAGCAAAGTTTGGGGCTACCTTTCTTCACTCACTTCTATTGGTATACTCAGAGCACGGTTCAAGTGACTAATGTGGTGATGAAGACGATAAACATGATAAAGATGGCCACGACGCACTGAGGACGTTGACGGTCATCATCAGTCCGCTGGATCAACAGTCGCCCCTTTCGTTTGATCCAATCATGGGCAATTGTCGCTAAACTCGAACGACTATTAACATTGTTAAGAAGAATGAATGTTTATCGCTTCCTCTTAAATGAACATAATTAAGCATTACAGATTTGTTTAGATGGTGCAATTCACGCTTGTGACAATCGAAAAGTATATAGAAATGCATTTATAGATATTATTAAAAATCAATGCACTCTCAAACTCTACCAAATTCGGAAAATCTGTTTCCTTTTCATATTTGAAATATGACGCAAAGACCGAAATCATAATGAACACTTCGATTAATATATTGCACACTCGTCTTCCTTCTTCCTTCCTATCCAAAATATTATAACAGATTCATATTATAAAAAAATTGAAGACATCGCACGAAGAGATTTAACTAACCTCGTCACGTAACAAGATAAACATCGTCTCCGACTCTTCGTCCGATTGTCCTCCGCTCCTCGAACTTTTATAATTGATGGCCTCTCTCTTTGTACACTATTCGTACCCTGAGGACCTCGCATTCGTCGACCGAGGCCAATCGATCAATCACACAAAACGACAATGACCATCGCAGAACTATCCGTCCCGAGATGGCAACAACTAACTGACGTTTCGTATACAAAACGCGCGGAAGTTCACCCCGTCGATTAGATAATTTCAGTGCCAAGTTTGTGGTTTGTCAATTCGAGGACCTCACGTGTGTGTGTCTCGTGATATAGTGTGTTGTGATAATATCTGAGATTTCGGGCGTAATGTAGTTTACGCGTGTCAAAACAATGAAATATTTACGTTGGTGTATGTTGTATGAGCGGAAAAGGTCGATTTGCTTGTCGCTTACGTTTGGGTGATTCGTTATTATCATTTAATCTAGCGATTGGGTTTGAAATACAATAATAATAAAGATATGTGATCGCCTCGATAATAATAATGTGAGAAAATAATATTTGTTTCATATACTTATATAAAAAATATCATATGAAATTATATTATGGATTATAACGATTATATGATTAATAAAACAATGTTCAATTTATTAATACACAAATATATTATTAAACTTCAATATACAGGTAGTTCTCAACTCTATAACGATTCGACTTACGATCAAAAAAACATTTTAACTAATTATTTTTCAACTATTTTTAACTATTATTTTACTAAATCACGAGCTGTCGTCACCTACGGTTAATGCATTTCATAAAAAAATAAGGATTCGTTCATATTATTGTATTAATACCCATTACCTGCCAGATTTTTTTTCATTCTTTTTGGGATATACATATGTATGTGTTCTTAGGTACTTATTGAAAAATAAATCTGGTAAAAAAAAATTTGATATTATTATTAACCATGGCAGGATATGGGAAATTAAAATTTTGATAGAAATAAAATTGATTAATTTTTTTTGTATAGATTCGGCTAACGATAGAGGTTCAGGAACATATGTCCGTTGTAAATCGAGAACGACTTGTATTAAAAAAATCATGATTCATACCGAGAAAATTTTCAATTCCACCAACACACCAGAGTCGAAGGTCGATCGCGATTTATATGCAACGCAGAACGCATCTGTTACACGTGCATACAACAAGCGAAACTCGAGTCGATGCACTCTCATCAGGTCGTCCACCGTATGTCATCGCGAACTGCATCAGAATGCGCATTGGGGCTTTCATGTTGTGAAAATCGAAGCCTTATTTCGGACTTGGAGTGGCAAGTAAAGGCCATGAAGGGCGGAAGACGACGGCGCGTGCTCAACGAGGCCTTTGGTTCGAGTTCGAGGCCCTAAAGTGGTGGTTTGTTGGGTTTGAATAAGGACTGATAAAGGATGTGGTCTCTGGTGAAAAGTGGGACACAATTAAAGTAGGCTGTTATAGTGGTTGGTTCAAATTTATAATAGTGTCCCGAAATTAACGCAATATTTGAATTTTGCGCCATTGGTGAGGTAAAGTGTTGCTGACAAAAAAAAACACAGTGTGATAGCTGATAGTTCAGGGTTATTAAAAATGAAGTACTATATGAAAGAACAACAACTTTGAATGGATTATGGAACAACAAGTGGATGCTGATTATCGAACAAAAACATCTTCAGTGATGAGGCTAATTTAATTTTTATGGCTTAGTTAATCGACAAAATTGTCGCATTTGGGGCTTAGAAAATCTAAATTGCAGGATATGAGATCATGCGATTTAACGCATTTGGTGGTTTTTGAACTTTAAGGTTTGTGCCAAAAAGCCCATGACCACTCACTCCCTGAAGGGGGAAATTGAGCACTGTATCAACACAATTCAGCTACATGCTACATGTATGGAAAAATTCATGGAAAATTTCAACAAAAAAGTGCGTATGTGCCAATAAAGCCATTTCCCCAATATGCTATTTCATACATAACCCTATACTGTTTACTGTACGAATCAATAAAATAAATACAATTTTTAATTATAAACTTGTGTTTTATATCAAAATTACTAATTGCGTGAATTTTGGGACACTTATAAAGTTGTGTGTTGATTTGATGATGCAAAATAATACGTATGAGTTCAATTGACATTTTTATTTCATAAAAATAAAATATGGTACATATTGAAAATTTCAAATCGACACTGACTTGATAAAAACGAAAAAATCTAGCAATGAACATCCATTTTGTCGGCGCAGTGAGAAACTCGGACGCGCCACCAACATAAATCTCAAACGGCGGAAAAACAACCAAAAAGCATTTTCAATTTATGACGTTCGCATTATTGCAAGAACACTTGATATATCGGAAACTGGGAAAACTTTGTCGTTTTTCCCGATCGACGCTGAGATTTCCTGGAAGGAGACAAAAGATCGCGTGAGTTACGTCTTTTGCAACACGTCAAAAAAATAAATTATTCAACGTCGTATTGTTGCGTTATTGTTTCACGCAAATAAACTGGCTTTGTTTATTTTAATTGTGTACGTTTACAAATCGGAATAAAGAGTATAAACGGTCGCAATATTAATTATCTTTATGTTATAGTTGGATAATGAAATGTCATGACCGAGCCGGATCCGCCTTGTCAAAAATTTGCTATTTCATCATATATTTTAATTTGTTTAAACGGGATAATTTTTCATTATGTTTTAATAAAATTATGTGCCATCTACCTTCATGCACGTTTGAGTATTAGTTATTCCGGGGAATAAAGACAAAATAAAGCCGTATCTAAAAAAATATTAGAGACAAACTGAATTTTGGTAAGATATGATTTTTTGACAAAATGGCAAAACCTCCTTGTCGATTAGAGGTCAGTAAATTTTTTTACGAAAGGTCAAAGGTTACTGAAAATGGTTTTTCGTAGATATATCGTTAGTTGTCACCTTTACTGTCAAATTTCCTGCAAAAAAGATCATAATATTTATTCGTACGAAAAACTGTTTTGGAGATAATTCGATTAACAGAATTGGCACTATTTTGTATGCAGCCCTCAGTGGTATGTACGTAGAGAGCTCAGAAAATTCTAAGAAAATATTTTTAAATCTTAAACAGAATAACTTATTATAAAATAATTAATGCCATTATAATCCTTTTGATACCTAATTTATGTGGTATTATTATCAGTGCTAGAAAATATCTACTTATGATTTTATGTCAGTGTCTCTATTCAACATTTTTCTAAATAAATCTGAAATTTTCACATAAAAAAACTATACATTTTCACATATGTACATTCAACTCGATTTCGATTAACTCCAAAATATAACTGTCAAAATCACCGATAGAGGTCTCAAAAACATAGATTTCCCCAATATTTCTAGAAACACCCACCAGAGAGAGGTCAACGAAATTTTCGCAGGATATTTTCGAGGGCAGAGAGCACGGCTTCCCGGAACCGGAAGTCGACCAGGAGCCGCGGGAAAATTCGAACAGGAAAACAATTAGGACGGAAATTAACGTGTCGACGGGCATTCCCGTCACGCGCACCATAAAAACGTACTAGCGCAGACGATAAATCACGCGAGATGTTTTGTCCGGAATATGGAATCATTTCGCGTTTGTTTTGTCCGTTTGCGATTTTTTCCCTTTCGTTTTCCGTAAATCTTCCCTTTGGTTGGTGTGTGTTTGCGTGTGTGCCGAAATAAATCGATGATATGGGAATTTTTTGTGTTGGAATGTTGAGTTTTTTTGTATTATCATCGTGCAGGTTAAATATTTACGAAGAAGATTTTCAGTATGGAGTGTTACTTCAATATAAAATATTTCAATTTCCGTTTGTTTGTTTGTGGTAGCGCTTATAGTAAACTCTGTTATTATGGTAATGATTGACATGATAAAAGTAATCCGTTGATATTTTGGGTTATATTTATCGATAACTCTTATATTACATAATAATACATATTTTATTTCAATCAATCTTTTGTATTTTTGACGTATACGGAATCAGCGTCACACACTAACAAGCGTACGAATCGCAAGATGACACAATTGTATCTACACCACTCACACCAGGTCAAAATTCAACAATATTTTGCACTTATAATGACGATTTGAATAGATACATTTAGTGTTTCTGACTAAGAAGTGCGGCCTTTGCCCAACCCTCTATAAAAGTTATACTAAAAGGAAAGTGAAAGTAAACGTTATAGAATTTCAAAATAACTAACCGAACGTTCTATAATCTGACTGATTATGAGACATGCGGTATTTGCCTAACCCTTACGTTCAGTTTTTTTCTAAAAGGTAAATTAACGTAAACGTTATAGAATTTCAAAATAGTGTAGATCGCGCTTTACATTGGGTACAAAACCACACGGTTTGATAGCTGGCGATTTGTATGTGTGTGCCGACCGAAAGTAAGTCAAAAGTACCCAATTTTCCAAAATTTTTCACATTATATTCATTTGAATTGAAATAAAATCTCATTCATTTCATTTCAATAATCAATTTAGAGCACTGACCCTTTCTATACATGAAAATCGTGAAAAGCACACGTTTATTTACATGATTATTCCGAACACATAAATCTCTCGCTAACACAACGATTTAACAGCCTCGGCAATAATTGAAAAAGTTACAGCCGTTTTATTTACTTTGTCGCCGCTTATAATTGTTTCGAACACAACCGATCGAGATAATACTCTCATATTCGCAAGCGCAAACAAATAACACACTAAAACAAATTGCATTAAAACTAAAGAAATAAAAGCGGACTGCATTCGAATGCGGCGATCGTGCGTGTCGCAAATGGTAATTTTATTCATTGACATAAAAGGCGTTGAATAATTTACAAGTGCCGCATTTCGTAAAACGGACTAATGCACCACCCCGCTGTGCACTTATACCTATTAAACTCAAGAAATGCATATATTTTCGAATGATATTATATAAACGATAAATTTTCTTAATAAAATAATAAATACGTAAGTGTGAACAAAAAATCGAGCAATTCCACATCGTATCAAGAGTGGGTTAAAGTTTACCATCCTCATTTCGGAGTTAAGGGCTGGTTGTTTTGTATGCAACACGGGATAGAGATGCAGTTGGAATGCACCGCATTAAACCGCACCGGATAACTAAATTCCTTCGGCAAATTGCCTTCGATGTTCTTCCTTAATGCACATGGACTGCAGTCGATGTGCAATGCGAGACGATGTACTGTTGGTTTTTTGTCAATGGGGTTATAGGTGATTTCGGAGTATTGCGGTACCAATGAAGATTAATTAGAATCAGATTATTTTATATATTCTATGTGAGTTGTATGGAAATTCTTGGAGTGGTCATAAAACGAATATGACGACGAAACTCGTCTAATGAAAACTGAATATTTAAATTGATTCAATAAAATTTTATTTTATAAAATGGCCCAATAAAAAACGTTCCATTTACATTCGTAATATAAAAAAAATATTATTTACGACATCCACGTCCGATTATTCAATACAATACGTTTTCGAAGGACGGATAAACGCCAAAACAAATAAATCCCAAATCAACTGCACCAATAACAAAAATTCCGCAAAATCCATCCTCGATGACTCCACCGATAAGGCCAAATTAGCCGCCATTATAAAAACGATCCTAATTTACAACAACCAACCATTCTGCGAAGCCATTAGCATACATCCGAAACGGACAATCGGGAACGCACCTCGACAAAAAAACGGCACCAACTCGAAATGTCACCCTCGACTTTTCCACACACGCACACCAACCTTACGCACATTTTTTTCGAGCAAATTAATTTTAATGTAGGCAGATCGTATTTAGATAGCGCTAAGAACCTGCCACTCGGCCGAGACCACATACTGGCCTCATCACGACTTTGACGCCGGTTAGGGTCATCGTCGATTTCGAATTTTTTTTTGTATACAGCCTACGATTCTTTGTAAAAAAACGCGGGTAATCGTTCCGGGAAAAGGTGATTAGGTTTTTTTCGCGGTTAATCCGCGGTGCGATAATTCGTTTGGTTTTGAATGCGATCGGACTTTCGGATTAGGGGGAATCGCATATTGATTCCGTTGTTAATTTGTATGGTTAATTAATTTGTATTGATTTTATCGGTGGGTATCGTATAGTCGGCTCCTTTTTGGTGAGGCGAAATGGGAAGTTATGGCTTTCGGATCAAAAACATGTGATAGGTTTCGAATTATAATAGTTTGCGAGGCTTCGATTGTATCTAATTTATTGGAATGCTTTGTGTTTCGGAATTAATAAAATTTTATTTTGAATATCATTTGAATGGAACGAATTGTTTTAAAAGTTTTCTTTCAAGTTCGACAAGTTTTGTATAAGAGTTGTTTATTAAATTATGAATTGAAAATATTTATTTTTATAACACAAAATGAAAGATCGTATTTATAATATTCGAAAAATAAAATCTTAGTGCTCTCAGGCATATATTTTTAATAACAAAGAAACAGAGTATCTAATATTTTTTAATTACTTTTAATTAATATCTTAACCCGATCAAGATTAATTCAATATAAAAAATTATAATGCACGTTTATCGATATAATTATTTAAACATAAATAAATTAATACGAAATGATCTCATGAAATCGCAACGACCATTAACAAAATTAATCGAGACCAACGATCCAGGAAGCCATAACGAAAATCACATACAAAAAAGACCAATTACGAATCAGATCGATACTAATAATTAACAGATCGATACGATCGTACAATCAATCACCTTTTTCCCATTCCGAAATTAATTAATGGCAACCCTAAATCGGCCGACTATTAAGCGCGAGTGGAAAGGGCGAGACGAAAACCCTTCCCAACAGTTTGTTATGTAAATTGATTCAAATAATGGGACTCGTGATGTACAACAAACGAGTTCTGTGCTTTTTCATACGCGGCTACGACCTCTTCGATGCCGATACATATATAATAATGAAAATGATGTTTGTGTTCGTGTGTAGTTTTGGTTACATGTTGCGTTGCGCACGCGTTACATTCCACGTACAAATATTTTAATTTGGTGCATACCGCGTTCTGGCCGCGGTACAACATGTGTAATTATTCGAGTGATCTATGGGGACTTGTTTTATGAGGCACGATTGATATTTTTTGATAAAAATAATACCGTATGTGATGATCGATAATGAATTAAACTTTTGTTGTTTGTGTGTTACTGTGAATGTTCGGATGTTGGTAAATTTTAAAGTTTGATATAAGGATACGATAAAAGTTTGAAAACGCTTTCGTTTTAAGTTTTTAAAATACCATTTCGATAAGTGTTATGATGTACTAACATCAAATGGTAAAAATCTGTTTTGTACGATTGCGATTGTACTTTTTAAATTACCGTATATTTTTATTTTTTAAATATTTTAAAGTATTGTGATACTCAATTTCTATTTCTATTGTTATTAGTACACCTAATCCTCTTTTTACACGAATGATACATTTCAGAAACTACCCTGTAAAAAAGTATGGTGACCTTATAAAAATTGGAGATAGGTTCCATCAATATATTTGGATAGAACTTCCATCCAAATATACTTTATAAAATTTCGCTATGTAAAATCATCGGAATATATCTAATTTTTTATTTAATAATAAAAAATGTATGATGTGAAATAACTATTATATGGACCATTTATTTTGAAAGTGGTGCAAGTCCATTTTTGAAAAAAAATGAGATATCCCGTAATTCATGCTTAATTTAATGTAAATTTTTTATGTATAATTAGTCCATGTTTAATTTCTTAAAAAATTCCCATGTTTTGTACAGCTTAAAATCGGTCGGTGAATGAAATTGTATAATCGTTGATTTTGAAAGTGGTGTAAGTCCAATTGACACCGGCAGGTGGCTCTGCAGGTGATATGTGTACAGGACAAAATCGAAATTTACAAATGGCATTGATGTGGTAAAGGTTGTCCAGTCGTTGGAAACTAACATTCACATAATTGATCACAAATTTTTACTCTCGGGGCATTCATACCTTCCGAACGATGCAGATTTTGGCATCATAGAAATGGCATTGCGAAAAAAGAATATTCTGTACACACCACAAGATTATTATGATGTAATAACACAATGTAGAAAACATGACAAATTTATTTTACATGAAATGAAACGAGAGAATTTCGTTTCAAAAAAAAATCTTCAAAATGCGATTAAAAACAGATTAAAAAAAACACTAATGGTGAACAGGTCTATTGGTTGCAAATATGTTGGTTGAGGTTTCTCAAAAGTGCACCATATACTATTTTATATAAAACATCGATGAAGGACGCCGAATTTAAAACTATAAATTTATTACCCACACGTCCTGGAAGACCGCTAAAATTTGAAAAAATCGCCCTGGCGCCTTTGTATCAAAATTCCAGGCCTATTACTTACGAAAAATATAAAAACATCAAGCAGTTATTACCTTATATACCACCGGTGCATCATGCATATTTCGAAACACTGCCACATGCAGAGCATAAGTAAATACTATCAGTATCTTGTAATTTTGATAATATAATTAGCGTCTAAAATTAAGTTTTATGTCATGTCATGCATATTTGTAAACAAAATTGGATTAAAATAAAGTATATTTTAAGAGATATTTGATTTTTCAAAACTGAAATTAAACGATTATTACAAATGTCTAATTTTGAAAGTGGTGTAAGTCCATTTACAGCCCATAAATATGTATAATTGTAGTCTAATTTGTCTGAAACAAATCTATATAATCAAATTAAATATTGATAAAACAATAAAAACATTGCCAGACTTCATATTATTTGCCTATATTTTTTAATTAACAGATATGCAAACCTCTAATTATCTCGAAACAAGAGAAAATGGACTTACACCACTATCAAAATAAACGGTCCATATAATTACATACTTATAATTATAACAGAATATTGGCCTGCACCGAATCTTATCATTGTGGCATAATAATACATTTTTTTATACCGTGTTAAAGTAAAAAATAATCGGTTCTTCTTCCTTGAACCGTGTAAAAAGAGGATTGGATGTACCTATTTTTTCCATTTTTTTCCTCACAACAGCAAATTCTAATATTCACAAACAAAACCTAAAAACAACCAATCTTCAGACATCAACAGCAACCCATACACAAATCAACAATCACTCCCATTGTATCCATCAGATTCCAAAAAAAATCAATCACATTCCCCATTTCCCGACCCCGAATTATATTTTCCATAAAATAAAACCCGATCCGAACCGAACCCGACTGACATCTGACAAAAACTCGATCGAACCGAAATTACGAGAGCAAGTGGGCGGGTCACGACCCATCTCCCAGGTCAAAGATCGATCCCTACACCGATGGATCACTGGATCCCGTCTCATCAAAGGATCTCGTGGCATGTTGAAAGTCCCAAGTTTCCTAAGCAACTATCTAAAAGCATAGTTATGTTCGGAATTAGTGTGCAGCGGATACGTGCCCGAGATAAGGGAACCGATTTATTAGTCTTACAATTAGTTCGCAGGTACGAGACTTATCCAGGTAACGAGGATGTTGCACTTTTGCCGGCTTCCGTTGATGGTCTATTTGCTGGGTTATGTGTTTGCTAACTTTTAGTGATGTGTGAATAAGGATTTAAGCGGAAAACGGGAGATTTGTTCGAGGAAAAGTCGGATCGAGATCATAGATGTTTTTGTATTATGATTAATTATTAAATATTTTTTTTATATATTATATTGAATTATCGAGTAATAAGGAATGTTATACTTCAATTCGATCGAAATTTAATCGGGATATTTCATAAATATTCGCACTTAATAATTGAGCGCGAACGCCGCCACACTTACGTACGTCACGTTGAATTATTGAGTTATAAAAAAGTTCTGCTATGCCGCTTCCGAGATTGTTAAAGTTATTTTTTTTTTCCCGCCTTCCCTCCATTCTCTTTCAGTATTATAATAATTTATTGGGGAACTTTTTGAGTTATTTTTCGTGTTTCGTAAGTGTCCGGGAGCTTTGTATTTTTGTCGTGTCGCCTATTGACCTTTATTTACGAGACGGGTCAAGTGCGTGCTAAGATTTCGTTAATTAAATCAATTATGATTTTTTTTTAAAGGGATGAAAATTCGATCAATCATTCAGTGAAAATTAATTAAAATATCGAAAAAAGTTTAATACAGCTATAAAATTATTATTTTTTGCACAACGATATTCAATTGACAATTTCCAATATTAAAAATTGATAGATTTATCTTCATATACGTTGGATATGAATACTATAATAATATATTTTGATGAAAAAAGCAAAGAAACTTTCCGTGGGCGTCCATATATGACATTTACGCTATAAATCTGATAAATTGAACGCAAATAAACTGATATAATTTGAATCGTGTGTAATTTTTATGTCGTGCGTTAAAATAGACCAGTTTTATGACCGACCCATTAAAGGATTATTACTACCGTTGTAAGCGGTTTATATGCTTTGGTTGTGCTGTAGTAAAGTAATTAGTTCTGCTTATGGAAAGGACAAAGGAAGAACATCACACATTCGCATGTACAATAAACGAGTGTCATTAATTTCGCAATAATAATCAACGAGGGCAATGAATCTGAGAAATCAGAATTGAAAGTAATCGGTGGATTTATGGGGTAATTTCTCTGTATTAAAATTTAAGAACTGTTCGAATGATTATGAAAAATCGTTCTTTCGAAATCAAATCAATCAAAAATCGTTTTGATATATCGAGAGTAAATTTCAGTATGGATGTATGAAAAATCTGTTTCTGAAATCGAAGTATAATTTTTCATGTTAGTTCAATTTCGCAATATATAAATTTATGTTGATACTGAATATATTCTAATTGGAATATATGACTTCCTCGAAGTTGATATACTTACAATACATCAATTATCGACTGCACAAACTTCTCGCATATTCATAAAGCTAAAACCCCGCCACCGACAAAAGACCAATCAAAACAATATTAGCATTCGATACGTTAATTGTTTCGAGAACTTATTACAATACCCATTGAAAATGTCGACGGACACGTTTTTTTTCTCTCCATAGACATAACATCTAATACTCTCTTCAATTATAGGGTTACCAACTGTTTCGGATTTGACTGTCTAAACTGTCTTCGGATTTGATCCCGAAATTAGAATTGCTGTCCCGTATCCTATGAATGCTAAATTTTCCCGGAAACTTAAAGAAAATAATTAGATTAGATTAGATTAGGAATTGCAGATACGACATAAGGTATAATAATAGTGAATCTTCTGCAGAATTTGATTGATAATGATGATGATGAGTTTTGAGCATGGCTGTAGCCAGGATTATTTCAGTGGGGGGAAGGGAACATAACTTTGTATATGTATAAAATATGCTTTTTTTTTTTAATTTTAAGTATGATAAAACAATATGCTGTTTTTACATTTCGTGTGTGTAAAGAATGGATGCATTAAGAGAATCGATATCACGATCGGATCAAGTGTTATATTTCAACATAAATATCAAAATTTAAGTACAATTTGTCATTATTTTTTAAATTCAGAAGGGCCCAAGGCCTATGTCCCCTTCTCCGACTACGGCCATAGTTTTGAAATATTTGTTCCGAAATCGTCATAGAAAAAAATTGGCAACCCTACATATGTTCAATACGAAACCCGTTCGTACGGAGGCGTGTGCACGATAACAGCACACAACGGCGAATGCACGCGAAAGAAGTCGGATAAAAACTAGAAAATAAACGAATTTATATATCACAAACGAGAATCGAATCTAAATTAGACGTTCCAAGTCGGCCGGAGCGCGGGTGGTCCGTCCAATAGAATAAACATGCGCTTTTTACCTATTTCACTTTCGGCCCGGTCCGGTTTTTCGCCGTATTTTTAATTGAAAGACGGCCGTTTCGAGTTTGGCCAAATCGCCGAAATTCAATTATGCGAATCTGCATCGGCAATGAAGCACTATTTCGAGGAATGTGTGTTTGAAGCGGTAGGAACGCTGCGAAAAACGAAGTTCCTGTTTTGCGTTTTTTGGGATTTTTGTCGTGATGTTTTTGGATAGTTTGAAGATCGTTTCATTGAGATTTTCCCATGCTCGTTTGAAATAATAGGAAATATATACATCATGTTTTAATCTTTTGATATTTATATCAAACTTTAGTTGGGTATGATTACGTAATTTTTATGTCGGAAAAACCGTATCCAAATAAGATATCAGATATAAGATATAAGATATACATATAACCGTATCACAATAAGTGCTTTTAAAAAAATTCCATATGTTTTTCAGTCATAAAGAATATACATTATAATACATATTTACCCGATTTTTATAAATTGATTGAAAATTTATTACATAGTAGGGTAACGACACCAGTAGTGGACCACGTATTTGTAGTTTATAATCTCTCAGAAAAACATAAAAATCATGTATTTTAAGAATGACAATCTTTCAGAAAGGGTGTAATAGGTAAACTGCTTATTAAAATTTATCTATCGCACACTTTTTGTTTATTTGTCATCTTTAAAAACCTAAATTTTTACGTTTTTCTGAGACATAGTCAACTACAGGTATACATGGTACATCACTGATGTCGTTATCCTACATAATATTTTCTATTTGAACTGATTCAATACGATAGGATTAATCTCATTTGAATAAATATTATATTTTATTTAACTATTGAACTGGTTATTAAATATTAGGATTATTCAGAATATATTTAGTCATATAAAATATATAACACATTGAAAATACGCGAAGCTTAAATTCGATACATTAAAAATGAAAACCTGTACCGTACGAATAACGCATCGTATGAAAGCACTAACAATTCATACACTGATTAAAACACAAAAACATGAACAGAAGTCTCATAATAAATTTACAAAAACGGTCGATTATAAATTAAATAATACAATGTTGAAACAATACCGTGTTATGGAAGATTCGATAGCGGTCTGTATGAATCGCTATCGTTGTTAATCTGAATGTTATGAGGTTCCATCGATTCTTTCATTGTTTCCACGTCCGATGACCACGATAGGGTCAAGTCCACGTCTCGTTTCGGACCTCCTGGGCATTTTGTAAATCAGCAATTCCCAAAATGTCAGAGTGCAGAGTCTCATTTAAATAAAATCACCGACAAATTAACCCGAGCCGATATCACCCATTGATCGCCTGAGCGTTCTTTATTCTGTGATGGAGTATCGTTTAGTTTTCAATTTGTAGTTGGGTATCATTAAAACTAGATTATTTATTGTATTGCCAGTCGGTCGAAATGTTTAGAAACACTCATATAGAATACCTGTAAGCTTTTGTGCGGGGGCAAGTGTGTAGGCGATCCATTATGTATAGACAATGCGATGGTATGTCAATAACCGATCGTCGTATAACGGGCCCACAAACGAGTAACCATTTTATATATTTTTTCTAACATATAAAAAAAATCAATGGATTGTTAATGAACGTATAATGTTCACAAATATAAACAAAAACGTGCAGAATAGATAGTAACGTTATTTATGCGATGTCTGGATACGTGTGTGCCTGAATTATGGTTATAGAGGTAAAATCTTTTTTATCGAACCGAATAAAACGTTTTTTCTACAATATGAATTAAAATAAATTTGCATGAATGATAATTTGTACCCTGCTTATGATTTTAGGAAAAACACGATCTATAAATATAATCAAAAATGAAACGGTTGTTTACACAAAGTATTATAAAATTGTCTATATGTTGTTATATAAATAGTCGCCTCATCACATTAAAATGTGCGCGAACCAGGTTCGACAAACTTTCGAAAGTAAACTAAGAAGTTTAATTGAGACTTAAAATTTAATCAAACTTTGTCTATGTTTGGATAACGTGCTCATGAAAAGCTGAAATAAACGCACACACAACATTAAAACGGTACCATCGCGGTTAAACTGAAACGCGATTTATTACGTCTCAACTTCTCCTTGAATCGAACGCACTACAGATAATTGGCGAATAAAGGACGGTTTCCTGGTGAATAATTTATCAAATTTGACTATAAACGGAAAGGGAGGGGGAAGAGGAAGGGGAGAGGATGGAACGTCGTTTGAGGAAAATTTTTAAATTTTCATTCGGACACGTCCAATGAATTTTTCATAAGGGCTAAAGCGTACCCGCGGCGCCGCGAAATGCACACGTTTTGCAAGCTGTCCAATGTATAAAATAATTTTGTAGTTTTCAAAGAACGTGTATTCAACTTAATATGTTGTTAAATTTTAAATAATTATTCTTTTGGTTGTAAAAAAAATATTAAAGAATCAAATTTTCGATTTACTTTGACGCATTAAAATTGCTCAATCCCGCGACAATCTAACATGAACGTTTCCTTCGCTCAACAAAAACGAAAAGTATTCTATTATTTCCTAAAACGATGATTTCCGCCTAATGCACGACAAATACAAACATGTTTTACAAATTTACTTTCATTTCTGACATCGTAAATATTTAAGTGCTACAAATCGACACAGCTACGTATTTACAATACGAATTTTGACTCATTCAATATTGATTCAAATGTATTAATAATATGCAGCGTGTCAAATATCGAATAAACATTTCGAGCATTCAAAACATGTTCATTGCGAGACTTAATTGCTTATAATTAGATGCCAATCAAAGGCATGCATTGTAGGGCAGGTTTGGGTAGGAATTTTTCCCGGGGCCAAAAGCTCACGGTGTGCCATACGATGGTTGAAAAAAATAATAATTATTACCGATGATGCACAAAGTATGGAAAATAATTGAAATGCTAGAAAAAAGACATTGCAATTAGTTTTCCAGCGTGTGTGTATGCTTAATGGATGATTTATGAATCGTTCGTAGTATCGAAATTGTTTTCGTGTCGAGACACTCTGGAGCATTAAACGAGTTTGACCCGGGTCGGTCGAAGCCTTTACGAGAAATATTATATTCACTAATTATTTTTTCAGCCGAGTGCATAGAGTTTTTTTTCAGCGTCTAGATCTATTTTTAAAAACGATATACTAATATTTGATCTTAAAAGCAACTCTTAACAATAAATTTTCATTAACTCCGATTTTATTCATCTGAATAAATTTGAATAACCTAACATTGTTCCTGAGATTTCTTTCATGTCCCAATATATATTTAATCAGTCGCCTATTTCAGTGACAAGTTGACTCGTCCAATAAAGGTAAACTGACCCATTTGTCTCGCGCAAATGACGAAGAAGAGTCAATAAATCGGCCGGGCGCGTGAAAAAAGAACATAAGACCCGACCCGAAAAAAATATAAAGGCGCATGTTTAGTCGGATTTATTAGCGATTAAAATTGAGCTATTCGATATTTTCGATTATTATCCTCGTAACTTTCGTAGGAGACCCGGCGGTTAGAGTGAATTCGGGATTCATAAAGTAGGATCAAATTTAACCTTTACGGTTGCCGATAGCGCGTAAAACGTCAAATAAAATATCAGAACACGAGAGGTCGAATAAAGAATTCAATAAAATGTTACGCGAAAAGAAGAGCTAACATCGGTAATCGCTATCATATTTTTTATGGCGGAAGAAGAATATATTTTTCAATAATTGTAGGAATTTTTGTATGAAATTGTAATAAAAATGTCTATGTAATAAAGTTTGGTCGTATAAACTAGTAATGGCGAACCTTTTTTCATTCACGTGTTAAAATCTCTAAATATTTTTTTATTTATTGTA
Organism: Hydropsyche tenuis; assembly: GCA_009617725.1. Classification (NCBI taxonomy): domain Eukaryota; kingdom Metazoa; phylum Arthropoda; class Insecta; order Trichoptera; family Hydropsychidae; genus Hydropsyche; species Hydropsyche tenuis. The sequence continues at coordinate 848,566 of VTON01000034.1, read as the reverse complement.
ACCAAGTTTTAGTCGTGATAAAAATATTTTAGTCAGAAAAAAATCTCTCAAAAATTTTACTAGTTGATCAATACGTTTAATTTTGTTACAAATGCTTTGATCAAAATAAATATCACAGTTATAATTTTAACCTTGCAAATTTCGATGTCATTGACTGATTATTTTTCAGTTAAATTTTCATATTTGAAAAACACTTAATTTTATTTGCATAATCGTGTAAAATCGACCAAATAACACTTGTACCAATGTAACACTTTTGGCACGTGTGTCTTAAGTTTATCATCCCCGATATAAACAATTATTCATGTTGAATACGTATAGAAATATTCATTTGATCTTTAAATAAAGGTACCATTACGTTTTTTTTATTACTAAACTTTATCCGTACTTGAAGGTATTTCAAAGTTCTCTTTAAACATTTATTAACTTAAACAAACTCAAAGCAATTACCATACATTTAAAACAACTATCCAAAAACAAACAAATTCAATAAAAACTCATCATAAACCCGAACTTATCTTAATACCCTCCAAAAACGAACAAGCACAAAATTACCGAGTCCGTCACAGAATTTGCAAGTGCACCTACGTGACCGGCATGCGCCGCAACAAATTTCACATTCCTATAAACACTCGACGACAAAACTCTCAAAACAGCCTTCAATCGATACCGACGAAGACCATCAGCCATCTCCGTAGGGTTGATCACCCACCCACGCCAAAAATTCATAAATATAGGGTCTTTCAATAGGGACGCTCGAGATTTGTTAGGTTATAGCAGCCATGTTGTTAAAGTGACAGCTGTTAAATTTGTTTTCGATTGTTTAGTGTACGTATCACTACGGAAGGTTATAGCGTTGAACAACGTATGAAAATCATTAAATTTTATAATCAAAGTCTCTTAAGGGTATTTCAATAAGGATGTTCGATTTTAAAATGTAAAAAAAACAAGTGTGTGAGATTTCCACTCATTTTTTTTTTCACTTTGAAGTATATTTTATGACTAACAATAAGTGTGGAATATAACGTTGTTCAAATATCTATGCTTGGTGGCACGTATTTGGGAGATCGAATTTTCAATATCTTTGTTGCATAAATCTGGCTAAATTTTCTGGATGGCGTTTGTTATATTGACTTTGATTGCGTCGATTGTTTGGGGTTTAAACAATTGACAACAAATTTGACAAATGTCACTTTAATAATATGGCTGCTATTTATTTATTTTTAATTTGCATACACTCAAATCCAACTACACCACCATGGCATAACAGGTTTTACCCCAAAGTTACCATGGTGGTAATCATTAAACCATCTCATCAACAGGACAAGATGGCGTTAAGCGATCCCCTAAGTCGCCATTGCGGCTATAACCTAACAAATCTCAAGCGTCCCTATTGAAAAACCCCATATTTATGTCGCGGAACGAATCCGTCACTCCTGCTGCATTTCATCCGAACGAGAACGGATGAAGGTTGTGGATGGCAACCCGCTGGGGAAGTGGCCTCGCCATTTGAATAGTGAGGCACGTTCCGGGTTAATTGGAGCAGAAAAAAGCCTACAGGCTTCAGCTCCGCAGCGTTGACATCTAATTATGGATTCAGCGTATTAACCGGTGCGATTAGTTCCACCGAAGCTTTTTCAGCCTCGGAAAATGCGAAAATGAGAAATGGGACGCTCGGAAAATTCGTAAGGTTTTTCACGATCGGGTGTGGGGAGTTCGTGTTGGAAATTTTGTGGGAGGGGGGTTTTATGATTTTTTAAGGTTTTATTTTCTTGTTTGATGGATGTTATAGTTTTTTAAAATGAAAAATTGTATTGGATTTTTTTTTCGTTGATACAGTAAATTTTTGATATAACGGGCTAATGTGGGTAAGAGAGTGTTCGTTATTTAAAGTCACGTTTTTCAAATGTATTTTTTTAATGAAGAAAATAAATGACACAATCACAAAAATAAAGCCATTGAAGTTTGTATAAATGGATTTAAAATCTATCCGTATTATGTTTAAACAATGATGAGATACTTACGAAAATTTCAATTTATGAAATAAATTTGGCCTTCGCCCAAATATTAATAAACAATTTTTTATTGAAAATACATTTTCAACCGTTGCCTTGGATTTAAACATGTATAACATAATATTAAATTGATATTTTTAACAATTTTCACATTTGACTGGACATTTTGTCCATTATGATTTATATTCGAGGTCCGTTTTAATAAGCCTTTCTGTATATTCAATATTTGTAATTTGTTTTAATAATATACAGTGAAACTAGGATTTCACGTATTTTAAATTCACGTTTTTCACTATTTGCCTTCAATTTTTCCTATCCTATAAGCCTAAATCTTTGAAATTTCAACCCCCAATCTACCAATTTACTCACTAATACTGTTTTTTTTGTCGGTCTCTTCAAAAACGTAAAAACTGAGACTTATTGTATTACATATTCGATAACACTGAAACTATAACATAATACAAAGCATAATAAGCAGAATCACAAAAGAAAACTCCACAAGAACCTCTCAAAAACAAATCATCAAACATAACACCCCCACAACTCATCGCATCATCAGATAAATCCAACATGCCGTAACCAACCATCAATCCCGACACGAATAAAATCTTAATTAGAGCCCCCATCCGGGAAAATCGTCCGCGTATAAAACGCACGTCACACATGAATTTTCCGGTCCCAATTTTCCGGACGGGAAAACGCGCCACGTGCCACAGCCGTAAACACAAACAAGAAGAGGCGTATGTCTCGCCAATAACAATAACACGTCGTCGATTGTTTGCATCGTGTTATTATATTATCATAATATTATTTTATTACGTGAGGGGTGCGATGCCAAAGCTCGCGATCTTGGGTAATTATCGAAAATTAGACATGTTTATTTATTTTGTTTTTGAATTCATGAATTACCTAATTTTGTTACTTCATTTTTTAATTTTGTTACCTAATTTTGGTAATTCATGAATTACCTAATTTTGTTTTTGAATTCATGAATTACCCTAATCCTCTTTTTACACGGTTCAAGAAAGAAGAACCGATTATTTTTTTACATGGATTTTTCATTTTAAAACGGTATAAAAATAATAAAAGTATGTATTATAATGCCACAATTGTAAAATTCGGTACAATTGATATAATTATATGTGTATGTAATTATAATTATTAAATAAAATTTTCAATTTTTTTTTGATGATTTTACATGGCGAAAAATTTTCACATTACACATTTTTTATAAAGTACATTTGGATGGAAATTCTATCCAAATATAGTGATAGAACCTATCTCCAATTTTTTTGTGGTCATCATACATTTTTTTTACACGGTAGTCTCTGGAACGTATCCCCCGTGTAAAAAGAGGATTAGGTGTGAACATTTTTATATGATATTAATGTCTGTAATATTTTTATATTCTTGTTGGTTCTAAGTAATTATCATTAATTTTATTATGCTTCATATGGTCGTTTTAATTTCATTCGTCGATTTGATGCTTTTAATTTTTAATTTTTAATGATAGTCAAATCAATCAACCCAAAACTCGATATGTGTTTATTGATGATTTTTTTAAGCTCATCTAACAATAAGACATGGATCAGTTGATTTTAATATAACTTTTAAATAATTTTCGAATTTTTTTAGACAAAAAGTATTACTGATAATACCAAATTTTTTTTTTCCAAATTACCAATAGTACTAGTGATAGAATCTCTAAATACGAGTAACTTACTAGTATAATTAGTATCGTTCAAATTTTGAATTATTAACTAAATTTACAATTAAAGAGGCCAAATTTAGCGTAATTTTCATTTACCGGTAAATTAAATTTCGTATAAAAACCAGAAAAATAACGAAAAACTAAAAAATACCGTAAAAATCGACATTTATTTAAAAATACTTTACAAAAATAACATTTTTCAAAAGTATTCGAAACACAAAAAATATTTTTATTAACGATAAATATTAAAAATTAACCGGTAAATCACCGAACTATTATTTGGGTCATTTATCGATAATGACCTCTCTATTTATCATCTTATACGAGTATTCAATTTATGAACTCCCACATAAAAATTAGAGAACTTCCCCAAAAATATTCACCCAAACAATTGCGAATTTTGATTCAGCACCCCTCCGTAGAGTAAATAATTATTATTTCGGCCTCAGTCGCAAAAGGAACAATTTTTACTGTTGGCGAAGAGCGCGTCTCTTTAATTAACGTTGTTGGCGTCTCAGAACGATCGTTTCTCAACATTTACGTCGGCCTTATTTATCTACGTTGCGCGTCACGGCCGTAAAACTTAATTAAATCGAAAAAAAAGGAGAACGAAACGAAAAGGTGATGTATTGTGCGGCTTGCGATTAAGCGTGGATCGAGTGGCGATTTCGTTGATCAATTAAAGCGGTGTTAACACTTTTGTGGCCTGTTGTTGATAGTTTTAATTTGATTATAGATAATTTGGACTTAAGCCGTGAATGTTTGACGTTTATGTGTCGTAGAATGTTATTAAATGTGGAATATCTTGTTAATTAATTAACTTGATGAATCGCGTTAATGTTGAATGGTTATTAATAAAACCACTTTTGGTTAGATGTATTCTCAAGTCGAAAGTTGAACGTTATTGAAATGAACTCTTAATGTATATTTTATGATTTTCGATAAATCGTATGGAAAAAATCACAATGAAAAATCAGCCACATGTAAAACTTTTGAATGGGACTATTCGATCATTTTCAATGTAAAATTTTCATAATAATAAGTGTTGAGCTTTTCAACGTGAAACCGCTTTTAAGATACAATGAAAAATCTGGATTCTTTTCCAAAATATCAAAATAATATATAATAGCAATAAATTATAATGGATTCCATTTTATGTGCGCGATACGTGTTTGTTCGATTTCGCGAATTTCGGCTTCGGCACAAAATATTACATATGACGAACGCTCTGATTTATACGTCTAGACTGAATTGGACTAAATCGCTATATTATATTGCAAATCGAAGTTTTATACGAGTTCGATTCGAAATTTAAGCATTTATTATATTACCAGGGGTGGGCTGACGTAGACGTACCGACGACTAAATCCCCCTTTTCAAGGTACACTTTATTATATGAAATTTTTCTTATATTACATGTTTAGATGCATGAAAAGTACGTATCAGAAATGCATTGACAACTTTCCAGACTCGTTTCTTCGCTTGAACGAGAACAAAACGCTTTTATTGAGATAAATTGGAATTATATTAGCGATGATTGACTCACAATCAGTTGTATTATAATAAATATTTATTTAATAATAATTGATTTATGTTTGCTTTTCTGTGTTAATGCTCAAAGAAAATTGTTACGTTGTACTCTGAATCCTCTTTTTACACGGAGCATACGTTCCAGAGACTACCTTGTAAAAAATGTATGATGAGTGGTGTCCATATAAAAATTTTTCCATCAATATATTTGGATAGAACTTCTATCCAAATGTACTTGATAAAAAATATGTAATGTGAAAAAATTTCGCAATGTAAAATCATCAAAAAAATATCGTTTTTTTAGTTTAATAACTATAAATACATACATATAATTATAACAGTATATTGATCTGATCCGAATCTTACCATTATGACATAATAATACATATATTTTTATACCATGTTAAAGTGCAAAAATAATTGGTTCTTCATTAACAGTATTATTTCGGATCCGCGTAAAAAGAAAGTTGGGTGCATTTTATTGAAAACGATTTTTACAAAACAAGCGTCTTTTGATACATACAGTACACTTCAAATTCAATGTTTTAGACTTTGAATTCGAAGTGCAAAAACTATGACCGGTCACCCGCTAGTTTCATTATAATTTTTATACACAGATGTCACTTATTACATAACTAAATTATGAAATCATATTATATATTATTTATGAAACATCCAAATAATTTCCCTATGGACTTATTATAAAAAAAATAAATTCAATCAAAATTTAAAACCCCCCCTTAACAGATCCACTAATCCGCAGTATAAACGACCTCACCCACGGCAGTTAGGCACTCCGACGAAGACGTGAAACCGTCACATTCGAGGTCCAATAATCGTTCGTATGTGAACCGTCGATCGTGGTCCAGCTCCTGGACACAATGGTCCTCCTCTGCGGATGTCATAAAACTCACTTAACCGACGACGTGTCACACCCGAATTGACCGTGATTCAATCACGCGCGTACGTGGGCCCATGGGAAAGTGGCTTTCGCCTGCGCACCTTGCCGAAAAAAAACGCGGGAAAAAACCCAGCGCAGTCTTCGAATTAATTGGAATCATTGAAAGCTCACTCGAAGCGGGATAAAGAGCTCTGAATCAATTAGGGCCCTCCCCACCGCCGGGCCGCACAAAAGCCTTCCGCTGAAAAGCGGCCTTTTGTCGCGCATGCAAAAAAGGGAAAAAATCGAAAAAATTATGGAAAAAAGTGTCGGTGTGTGCGCGAAAATAGAATGAAATAAAGTGAGAAATAGAGGTCCGACGGAGTCGCTGAAAAGGACGCCGGTAATTGAATACGACATTCAAAAGCGGCCACGAATGCGCCCTTTGAATGTGTTTTTTTTTTTTTTTTTATTTTAACTTTGCTTTTCGGTCGAAAAAGTCGGTGCATCGCAAGTGCAGTCCGACTGTGTCGTCGCGGCGAATTTGCATTAATACGTCACAAGACGTGGATGAATTTTCAACAATGGGACGACGAGAATTTGCTCTTTATACAGAACGTCAGAACGAAACCTTTCAATATAACAAAATACGTTCATTTCTTATAAAATGAAAATAAATACGAAAACTTAAGATTTTAGTTTATAAAATGTCAAAGTATAATATGTATATACGTTTATGATATCAATTTTGGACAGTGTGCAGAATATTTTTCTAAAACAAACCGCGCCGCAAGCTAAAAGCTTAACCGGTTCCATACTATTTGCCTGCGGTTAATCACAAAACATTCAATTATCGAACGCAAATATTTGCATGCAGAATAATTAATCGAAAATAAACGACCGCTGGCAAATGTGTACTGCAAAAGTTAAATACGCGTGACCGATCTCGCTCTTCTGTTAAAACTTTTACGGACCTTTTTATTGTCGGTTCGCTTTTCCGTGCTCGCGTACGATTTTCGTTTTCTTTCCGAACGACTTTTCGTTTAAAACGCCTTTTTTTAGTCTTTTTAGTAGGGATGATCCCTTGGGGAGCTTGCAGAACACAGAGTAGTATTTTCGTGGAGGCCGCTGTCAAGCTAAGCCTCCTTATAAAGCCTTTTTACAGACGCACTGCCATTTCGAAGTCAGGGGCCTTTTTTGTTTAATTATTGCAAGACGCTTTCGGCGACGTAGAGATGGAAAAATCATTACAATGAAAATCTATTATGTCGTCATTCGTATAAGAAGCGATAGTGTACGGTTAGGCGAGGGTGCTCAATGTGAGGAAGGCCTCGTTTTAATCTTTTAATTCCGGAATAAATTCAGATCAGAAATCTCTTGTCTACTATAGATTTAGTTACGGTTTTAATCGTTTTAATCGCGACCTTTTTCACTGTCGACGGATTTTCAACAGTGTCTAAAATCTAGTTGAATCATTTGTTAGGTTTACTTCACACCATCGTTTTAAAATGAATTAAATTAAAATATACATAATTTTCGGCATTATAAAATTCATTATAAAAAAAAATTTTGAATAAAATCAATTTTGATCCAAATATTCAGATATTCACATCGATCTTTTCTATAGCAATTTTCTCATTAATTTTTTATCTAATCGAAATTTTTCGAATGTCACATAGTCTGAGCACCCTTTGAACTATCATATATAGTTTCTCGCGATAAATTCGCCGTTCTTTATCCCAGAGATCTATTAAAAGGGCCAGCAAGAGAGTTCGGGTCGTCTTCATTACGGCCGCGGTAATCGGCCTCCCTCAGCGGTCATTTCGGCCAAGATAATTCCGTGAGCCGCAATTTGTCACGCTCGTCCTAACGACCGGCCCGAAAAAAATATATAAAACAAAAAATATAAATGTTTAAAGCGTCTCTTATTTAATTTATGTTTTTTTTTCGAGCAGATTTTTTTCGAGGCTTTATACTTTAATTTAATTAGGGCGTCTCGCCGTAACGAGGAAAAACTCGTGCGCACTTGAGGGGCACGTGTTGTTTGCTCTTTTGGCGGCCGCGACATCTGCGTATTAACAATAAACAACTAATTAGAAGAAAATTGTTTTTTGCGTGTTTTGCTGGCTGGGGGAAAGTGTAATAGAAAATAGTCGGTAGAGGGTAAAAAATTACGCTGGCTTAATGAAAAATTTTGCTGAATATCGCGTTCGCTTGTAACGCAAAGTTTCGATGGTTGCATTATTTTCCTTACATAGTCAAAGGGTTGTATGTTTATATTTTTATGGTTTTTTAAACATTTTTTTATTACATGAAGAAATTAAGTGTTTTTTTATATAACAGAGTTCATTTGATAAATATTTTTTAATGAAAAAAAAATAATTACTGGATACTAATTGTAAGTATCTTTATATACAAGTATCTAAAATATCTTTGGTTTAGGTCTATTAAAAAGTTAATGGTTAATATTATAATTTTATCGTTGATGTTAAATGATATATAGTCTGTAAATCAATATGATCGCGTATTGGTTTGAAAAAAATTTGAATATTTGAGAGTTATCTCTTCATTATCGTTATTTAATGGAACGTGGTATGAAAAAAATGATCGAATTTTTCATGCAAATCGGAAAGGTGAATGTTTGCTGAAGGTTTATCTGCATAAAATGATAGAATCTAAAAAAAATTGATCCAAAAATATATTCACTACGTTCGAAATTCGTGCAAAATATGCACGTACACGCTCCCGAATTAAGCAAAACTTTTTTTCCAAACGAAAAAATGAAATCAACTAAAAAAAGACTCCACCGAAATAAAAACAAAGACAAAAACAACACAGCCGAAACAAAGCGCGATAAAAATTTTCGCAAAAGACAAAACGCCGCGCGGCTAAGCTGTCACCTGGGGACGCGGGGTCAGCGCGCGCTCGCGAACTTAGTCAAACGACGTTACAAAACTATAAATTAAAAAAGTTACACAGAAGACAGCAAAGGAGAGGCCCGGGGAGAAACTAGGGACTAGGGACCGGGGACGAGAGGTGGATACCGCGGAGAGGTCACAGTTCACAATGACAAAAGTCGGTGCCGGGACCAACTTTGAATGGGCGTAGTTCGCTTTTGGCCGACTTGGATGAAATTAAAAACGAGATTGCCAGCTTTATGAAATTGCTAAATCGTGTTCGAAGCGACAAACTGTTTTGTTTTAGCCTGTTAAAAAGTTGGGCGGAGAGATTGAATATTGTTGCAGTCCAGGCGATCGATTCGTTTTAAATTGCATCTTAACGTCAGTCTTCTTTATTCACGAAACAATTATTTTATCGTAGGTCTTTTCAAATGTAATCAATTTTTTTTCTCGCATAAAATATTATTTTTTAAATTTATTTATTAACATTATTCCGAAATGTAATTACCATTATTACTAACAATCTTTTCCCATATTTTTTATTATTTATCGACCTCCCTCATATAAAATTTAGAAAATTTCGACGAAAAATATGAATAAAAAAAATTTTTTTTTTATTCAGTGTATTTTCTAATAATCAAAATAGGTAATAATCTTTAAGTGTTATGTTTGACAAATACGATAGATTCAAAAATATTTCCCGATTCAGTTTTTAATTTTTTCATCGGTGTTTAAATTTTAAGGGGACACGTATTGTCGTGTTAGCAATTCTTTGGAAAAATTCGTATGTTTTTTCTTCAGCTTTTGACTCAATGTATCTAATTGTCAACAATAAACTCATTATGATTTCAACCGTTTTTAATAATTTTGATCGAAATGTGAAATTCAAACAAACCTTGAAATATCATATTAAAAACCTTAAATAGTGTAGATTTGCTTTTACTTTCAAAGAAACATAATCTTTAAATCTAAACATGTATAAAATTTGCGTATAACTCTAGATGTTCTTTCTCCCCCGATTGATTCGTGCTCAAATTGCTCACATTATAAAAAAACAATAACGAAATCGATAATAAAACGTTGGGGATCTTTCGTCGAGTGCATTTCGACGTAAAAAGGGTCGTTAATTCGGAATAAAAACAAATTGGAGCTTATTTCGTTATTTTTTTTACCATTCTCTCTAAGCGGCCGGTGTAAGCTCTCGTTTGTTATCTATCATAATCGCTATTTAATGATGTGCTTCGTATCATTACGGTTTATTAATTTTTTAGATGTTCTTTTTACGTACACTTTTTCTCGGACTTATTCCGGCCATCGAGATGTTTTCGAATCAATTTGTCCGCCCATTATAGCACAATAAGTGTTAAGTTATTTTTATTATTTATCTATCATGTTTCAGAGTGACGTTTGTTCGAAAGAGTAAATTGTGATAAATGAACTCATGCGTTGTTTTGATGTAATTGTGTCATTAATATAAATGATCTGTCACAAATATACAGATCAAAGACACTAATTTAAAAGTTGGATTATTAAAAAAAAACCATGAATGGAATATCAAAATTTTCGATGCGAACTAATTGACAAATTTTAAACTTTTAACGAGTAAAATTTCACTCTTTATATGAAAAATTCATTTCGAATTCGGTACACATTTTTCTTTCATTAGTCCGAAATATCGATACAAATTTCGTTTGATGTTAAGAAACTTCGCAGAATTCCGGTGTCGGAATATTTAGTCGCGTCATATTTCAGTCATAGTTCGATGAGTGTGTACGTACCAGCGCAGAATCCAATTATTTGCGGTTTCGACAGTTCGCAATGGTAGTCAGATTCGGTTGTGTAGTTTTCATTATTCCAAGAATTAATTGGCCTTTGTGAAACTTGTTCAATATTAAATCATAGCGTTGGGGTCGAGTTTGCATAGAAGACCTCCTGAACGCGTGAAAACCTCTCTACGAGATACCGAAACCGAAGAATTCGAATTCGTCATATTAATTTAATAATATTTCTTGAAAGAAATGAATTTATCTAATCTATCTATATATAAAACTCAAACGGTGTATGTATGTATGTATCCGATAAACTCCTATACCGATAAATAAATCTTCACTATATTTGACAAAAATGTCCTTTGAAATCCGGAGAAACTAAGTAAGCATTCAGTTTTTTTAATATCGTTTCACATTTCAATTTTTTTCAGTTTTTTCTATCAATCGCCATACAAATTTTAATATAATGTGCCAACGTCGCGATTGATTGTGACAATAGTTACAATCGCTACACAATTTATTTTCAGAGTCCCAAGCAACGCAAGGTACAAGCCTAGTCTTAAATAAAATATTAAAATCCATTAGATTGATATATTATGGATAACTGATACGTATCCATCAAAATTCTTATAAATATTTTCAATTCTATGAAAATATTATGAAACCTAGATCAAACTCAATAATCAACCACGTCGATTGAACCAATCCGCTGTCAATCCAACAAAACCCATATTTACATTACTATATAACAACCCGTCTCACAAATTAACCGATAATACACGAAAGCTTCACTGGCAAACATATCAAAAATCGAAAGCCCGAGTAAAAGTAAAAGAACGTACAATCGATATAGAATGACACAGCGCCATAATGTGCCCGCATAATTTACAAAAGGACCATAACCGCGCGAGAGCAATTTATACGAACCATAACTCGTCTACGGCCTCGCTCTATAATATTTAATACATTATTATACGATTATACATACATTAGGGCCGCAGAATCGAAAGTTACATTCATTATCTTGGAAAAAATGAGATTTTTGTTCCAGTTTGTGTGCGAAGATGTAAATAAATGGAAATAGTACAGAAGAGTTATTTAGAATTGTGATATCATTTGATGATTTGGGTCGTTTAGAAGATAATTCGATTATTTTCGTTTTCGTACATTTTTAACATTCATCTTATTTATTAAATGATTTACTCGTTATTTAAATTTTTTTTCATCTGAAAATTATTTTATTTTTGTCTTCTTATGATAATAATTTTCGAAATCTTTGTATCGATATTTTCATTTTTGTTCAATGGACTTGATCGCATTCTGAACAACTTTATAATTCAAATAATAATTAAAAATATTAAGAGCAACCTTTTGTTGAAACTATATTTGCATAAAGTGGCCATTTTGTCATAAATTTTCATACAATTTAAGTATGTATTTCAGAAAATGGATGCCGTCAATCACGAAACTTTTGATGAATCAAAATTGTTTACATTTATATAAAAACGAGGGATGTCATTACTGATAAATTGCTGAAATATCAGTTCGGTAATTTACCGGTAAATTTTCATTATTTACCGGTAAATATAATTTAAAAAAAATTGTGTTTCGAATATTTTTTGAATTATTTTGTAGTGTTATTGGTTTTTTAAAACATGTATTTCGAAAAATTCGGTCTTTGTAAGTGTACGGATTTTTTTTTGGTAAGTATTATATTTTTGGTTTTAAGGTATTTTCAGCTTTTTGTTATTTCTTCTGGTTTTTATTTAAAATTTACTTTACCTGTACGGGAATTAGTAAAAAAATACTGGTTTACCGGTAAATTTAAATTACAATAAATCTGACATCCCTAAATTAAGAACAGTTAACAATTTTTTGTTATTTCAAAAATTATTCAATAAAATATAAATTAATCAATTTCCACTACATTATACTATCACAATTTTTTTTCAATAATTTTTTGAACACCTATAAAACTATAATAATTACCAACTTTCAACTAATACCTCACAAAAACCATTCGAAACCACTTTCCCAACAAGGATACGCGACTTTCGATCCAGCACACCCCCATTCAATATATTACACGATCATACGTATATTCAACGTTACACGTTCACAATATTGTTGCGGTATGCGCAGTAACCTTTGGTCCTCGACTATGTGTTCCTCCGTGGACTCTCCTCGTCGGTGTGTCGAGATGCTGCAGGATAACCGAGGGACGAGCTCGTGCAGCACGACCGTGGCACCACGAAATAATCCTCGGGATTCATTAAAACGCGTCATACAATAAATTTATTGTGTTAGAGAGCGGTGTGCAATTCGCCTCGGTGCGAAATGACTAATGATAATTACGCCGATAAAGTGCTGCGGTGTAAAAATCGAGCATGATTATGATTCGTGTGTGTTGTGTGCTTCGGTTGTTCTTGAAATGGTTGAAGAATATGTGTGAAAATCGGGCTTGGTATGTTGATGATTTGCGTGTGTGTTGTGTGCTTTAGTTTTTTAGGGTCGTTCTCGAAGAAGTGTTGAAGATTATGTGTAAAAATTGGGCTTGATATGTTCGCGTTGTCATTGATTAGTGGTCTATGGAATAAATTCAATTTCCTACATATGTAGGAACACGATGAAACAACGGGTGCCATGAAAGACTAAAGTTTGGATATGAAAATCTGAAGGAGCACTTGGTATGTTGATGATTTGTGCTTTGGTTAAGGCCTCTGTGTGGTTTTGTGCCACTTTAATAGGTAGTCTAATTCAGGTATCGGAAAACTTTGGCCCGCGGGTCAAATCCAGTCCGCCGTCTGTTTTCAATTCGACCCGCGGGTTGATATTGTTTTTACATGAAAAAATAAAATAAATATAGAAATTCTTGTCCTCCATGTCTAACAAGGAGAAGGCACAACGATGGAAATCAACTTCGATATGGGATATTTTTTTCAATAGATCACCTCTATTGATTTGATATGGCAAAGTATAAGCGCGCACCACCGAGACAATTTAATTATAAATTACATTAAGTTTCGATAAATCAGTATATGCGATTGGACGCCATCTCGATATGTGGCGTAAAGTATAATACATACTATAAACTCCTCCCATTCTAGGCGTCACCGCAGATGCTTACGTGCCAGTGATTCGACGATTTAGACCTTACGCCACATATCGAGACGGCGCTAAACGCATATACTGATTTATCGAAATTTTAAAATCGTTTATAATTAAATTGGCTCGGTGGTGCGCGCTTATACTTTGCCATATCAAATCAATAGAGGTGATCTATTGAAAAAAAAAATCCATATCAAAGTTGATTTCCGTCGTTGTGCCTTCTCCTTGTAAAACATAACTTTTCAAATTCTTTTACGATTTACCCAAAAACTTTAGCTTCTATCGTTTAATACTCGAAGCTTACATTACAAATATAGATTATTATTTTTTATAATAATGCTTTAGAGTTTCCTTTACTTAAATATGTTATTATTTATAATATTTAACTAGTAAAACCAACTGATTGTGAGAGCAAAAAGTTCGCGTGTCTCAGTGCGTTGGTTATTGAGGACGGTGGCAGGATATGAGTTTAAAAGAGGTTAAAGAATATGGAATTTTTTGTGTGTTATTATCTGAAAATTTGTATGTTTTATGACTTCTTATCGTCTATAACGGTTTATTGTTCAGTTCTGTCGATGAAAAGGAAACTTCGTACATCATTTAACACGAATTGACCTTATTTAATGGTCAATGCTCGAGCCATTGTATCATGAACTTGTTCGTCATATCTAAACTGCGCGAAAATGCGTGTGGTATATAAATTATTATGTAAATATCATTAAATTATTATCAGCGACTACATTCATCGAAATTACGCATGCATATAAATAACCGGAGTGCATTAACACTTTTTTTTCCACATTACTTTAATCACATTAACCCAACGATTCGGACGGGACACCTTCAACGTGATTTGTTTTTGAATCATTCACGATTTAGTCGCAGCTCGAAGCGGAAACATTACGATCGATATGTTTCACTTGTCGTTATTTAGAAAATCGTTGGACAAATTTACAAGTTCCGAAGTCAATAACCCACACGTTCGATAACGCGCCCGCACCGCTGCGACCATAATAAATAAACGACCGCCTAAACTGGAAGAAATCGGAACGATTTCGAAACGAAGCTTCCTCCGGTGGATAATAGAAAGTTTTTTGGAGAAATTAGTGGAACGACAGTATTAAAAAATTAAATAAATAAAAGATATTCTTTACCGAACCGAGCGTCCGTTCAAAGTGCACCGGAATCGTAAAAATTTCTACGTACAATAAATGCATTCGAGTTTTTATTGTGTCGAGATAACCCCGATGGACTTTCGACGATTTACGACAGCCATGACTCAAAACGTTGAGATAAAACCATTATAATATGTTCATCATCGTGAGCGGGCGACGTGAAAAACTCGTATCGGCCGCATTTGCATATTTTCGGGTGTGACTTTTCGCTTCGGAAATATTATAATAATGTCTACGCTTTTCGATGATTATAGTTCGATACGACGGTCGTACGGGCGCATTGTGATTTCGGATCTAATGGTCGTATGCAAATGTTGTTGAGATAAGCGCATGTTTGGGATTTTTTAAGTTTTTTTATAAATAAGCGGTGATTTGGATGTATTGGATTTTCTTTTTTATTATAATGCGACTATTTGGATGTTAATAATAATTAAAAGGTATTAAGAAATGATGGTTTGAAGAATTTGATCAAAATGATAGGTGTTATAAATTTTGAGAGAGATTGAAATATGGAAAATTGAGTTATGAAAATCGTATGGAAGATAGAGGTGTGAAATATTGGAATTGTACATGAAAAACTGTAAAACAAAGCATAAAAGATTGAGTGGATAATGGAGAGTGGATACGTTACGCTACGTTTGTGTAATCGCTTCATCCATGAACGAAGCAAAGAAATTGTTTATGCTTTGTCTATGAAATTTAACAGCATCTGGTGGTGTATAGGTTCCATTTAATATATGTTCATCATAGGTGTATCATTTAACGTCTTCTGTCAAATATGACAGTTGAAATGTCTTACGAAATACTTACGAAAGGCATTAAAATATTTTTGACATGTTTGATTCTCACTATTAGCAAAAAATATTCGGAAATGTTGGCAAGTAAACGAAAAAAGGTTCGCCACTACTGTCGTAGGACACTTCAACTGTCATATTTGACATGATACGTTAAATGATGCACTTATGTCCAAATGGCGCCTATACACAGCCAGATTCATTAAATTTCATAGAAAAAGCAAGATTCTTTGCTTCGTTCATGAATGAAGCGATTACACAAACATAGCATAACAGATTTATAATACTCGTATGTAGAATAAGTTTTTAAGAAGACTGAAAAGTTCTCCATTTTGGAATGATGACGTATATTGATTGAAATCATACAATCAGTACTTTTCATTATTTAATTTACACGAATACTTTGATATCAATTTAAAAAAAATTGATTCAAAACAAGACACAATTCTCGTTACGATAGTATATAGCCTCGATTACAAACAATTAAAAATCTTACGAACACACAAAATAATCTCATTTATTAAACACATCCATATAAGTCGAAGACCACAGACGACCATATGGGCGCATCGCCATATGCATAAATCGATACTCATCTGTACCGAGGGGCTCAACACTGCCGCGCGTCAAATGCAAATGTCGCGTGAAAGGCGCACACTTTGGGAGCACACAAATTCGATACAATCGTTGTCGTTCGTTACCTACGGTTCTTTTTCTGCTTGTTCTCGCTTAGCGTTTTACATTTGTAAATCACCGACGGCCGTACGGTAAATCTCGAAGATCGATAGACAAAACGAATATTCGTGTAGACGAGCACGAACCACCCACGCGTCGTCCAATTAATTGGACGCGAGCAATCAAGGGTGTTAAATCAACCAGATTCCAGATTCGTATATACAATGCATATAATTTTATATTGTTTATACTCCAATGTTGCTTTTTCGATTTAAAAAAATGTTTATTCGAGCATTCGTTCGATGCAACTTTGTAAAAGAACGCGCAACTGGTCCGAAGCTAATTTCCTTGCCGATTCTTCGGCCACACGTCACTTTTGAGCTCGAGGGCTTCAATCTTCGGCTCGTGGTAAGACTCGGTTTATTTTCCAACGTTTTTTTCACTTCATACGTCGCTTTTTTTATTCACTTTTCGAAGATGTCCGATCGTGACGTTGAAGTATGATTGGCGTGCGTGTGGCAACGGATGCAGCGCGCGTCGACTCTTGCGTCACGAATTGTTCGTTGTGCAACGGAATGAGTGCATTTTTTTGTGTTGTGGACGATTGCAGTTTTGTGTCTGATTTGTTTGGATTCGGTGGTGTTTGTTTGGATGTATAAATTGGGGTTTGATAGACGAATGTCGTATAGTTATATCGGGTATGATGATAGAATTGATTGCGTGCTAGGAATTTTAATTGTCAGTGTCAAATGTTGATCTTATTAATGATTGAGAATAAAAAGAACAGAAATTGATATAATTAAATTTGAATGAGTCATATGTAGGTCGAATCAATTTTTTTTATTAAAAGCGACTGAAGAGACTTTGAATAGAATATCTGATATCGTATCGTATATTTCGTTTCTATTTTTATTTTTTTTTTCAGAAATAGAGTTCTAGATATAAATCAATGTATTTATATGAAATTATATCAAATATTCTGAAAAGGCAGATGTAGATAGCATTGATTCGCTAAAAAAATGAATAAGCAAAAGTAAAAACTCGTTTTTTTTTCCCTGTGAGAGTCTCTAAAAGCCTTTTTCGTATTTTTTAATATGAATTATTTACATAGCCAAAGTTCGAACGATAGCATGCGAGCGTTCAAACAACACAGTTATCTTTTCAGTAATAATTTTGTATAAAGAGACTGGAATAACTTCCTGCGGAAATATCGAACAGTGATTCGTGAAAGATGATGCTTGTTTGTTGTTAATATAAATATTTCTGTATCTAATCGGTTTATTTTCCTTTAGTAATAACATATGGTATAATCTTACAAATTTAAGATTCAAATAATAATAAAAGCCAATACATAATATATTCATAGTTATATGAATATATTATGTATTGGCTTTTATTATTATTTGAATCTTAAATTTGTAAGATTATACCATATGTCGATATGTAAAATTGGGAAGATAGTTATATCTTCCCAATTTTATTTAAATTCATTCAAAAATACGACACGGAACAGTTTCGAATTGATAACCACAAAACCCAATTTCCCACACAATTTCCATACCGAAGAGACAGCGGAAAAGGTGCGTTTCACGCCTCTGAAAACTCGGAACTGAAACAAAAAAATTAATAAAACGCCTCGCCGTGGCGGCGGTTATTGATGAGCCTGGTCTGCCGAGACGATAACGAGATAATGGTTTTGATGAGACTCGCGCTCGGTTATTTATTATGTGCGGGTTTATATTGGTAATATCTGGCGTATAATGGTCGTGATGAGTAAGCGGTATCTGCAGCCAGATTCACAGGAGTCACGACGCGACCGCGGCACACAGTGGGGAACCCCTGCGACAGGGATCGCCAACGATCGATGATCTGTAAGATGTGAGGGATCTTTGCGTGTATGAGGCTTTTTGAATGGTTCCGTTATGTTGAGGTTGAAGGGAGATATGGCGTGTTGAAGGAAGCGAGTTCGTCGCTTAGATGGGAGATGATTACGTGGAGTAGTGTTATTAGGGGACAATTTAAATGTGAATTGTATGAAGTAAATGTGTATTTAATCTAAGAATTTAATAAAATTAGTGTGCATTAAGAAAATATTTTGATTATTGAAAAAATGTGTGCCTTAAAATGAATAAAATGTGAATTAGAATGAATATAAATAAAGGATATGCAACGCCGCAAACGCGAACAGGTTGAAATACCTACTGCAAGACCATTATTCACAACTTTCATAATAGAATCAAAATGTTAAAATGTGATTAAAATTAAATTAAATTAAAATTTTAACAAAAGGAAACGTTGACAGTTGATTGTATTGTCTGTGGAGGATGTTGCCACCTCTAAATCATTTCAATGCACAAACTATCTTTTTCTGTTACTCATTTCATATTTTTTAATACTCACTTTATAATGCAATTTTTTTTTTTCATTTCACAATATAAATAAAATGATGTTCAATACGAGAATATTTAATGTACCAGAAATAACACCCATCGTATATTACTCTAATGTACAAGTAATTCATTTTAACGCACAATCTATATTTTTTCAATGCACGGTTAAATCACACCCGTATTATTATATTATAGAATGGGTTTTGAAAGACTGAAAAGTAGAGTATAATGAATTAATCAATAACGTATTAAATTAAAAATTATATTTGGAGTAAATTGTACAAGAAGTATTCATCGATGAAAAGGATTAGAAACGTCTTTAACCAACAATGAATGGAGAATAATTGTATATAATGATGAAGATAAGTGCTATAAATTATATACATGAGATGAAAAAAAAATTAAATCTATATTTTAAGTAATATAAAAACAATTTGGCAATATTAAAAAAATATAATTTTAACTAACAAAACTTGATTGGAAATTGAAGTATCATAAAAAGTATTTCTGTTAAGTGGGAATAACTTTCGCGGAAAGTTTGACCACCCCTGACCAACAGCGGTCATTTATCGCCGTGGATCGTTTGTTTGTATTTTTAATCGCATTGTTGGCCTCCAGTATCTCGGATCGTACATCTCCTTACAGCCTTATTAGTAAAAATAATGCGGCCCGAACGCACAGCGGGACCCGCGGATCCCGAAGACCCTGACCTCTCCTCGACACCGTATAATTGTCGTCGTATGAAAATTTACATTTTTCATTATTTCATTTTATTTGCGTCTTCTTTATTTGCTTATGTCGGCTGAAAGGACTTCAGCTAAAAAAAAAACGCTGACAAATTTTGCTCTCGAGCGTTCGCGATAAGGGAAACGTCGCGCAGATCCGTTTGATAAAAATTTCGGCGCCTCTATATGGATCTTTTTAGAATTTAGTTCAGTAATATAAAATGAATCATATACTGTATATGTTACAGTCAGAGCGTTCATTGGTGACAATACATACATTGTCTGGAGAATGTATACGCGCGCTTCACGTTTTAGAAAAAGCGCATGATACGAGATTCCGCATACGCTATCTCTAGAGATAGCATATATTAACGAGAGAATGCACCGAATCGCTGACATCGATTAGACAAATCGTATAATGAGTGATTTGACAGATGAGTTAGTTTCATTATTGACAGTTGGCAACAAGTAAAACGCCACTGATGTCTAGAAAACGTTCGATACTTCATAATATAGCTACGAAGAAATACTTACTATTATTATGTTTATCATTTATTATATTCAATTCTCTGTATCTAAATCACTTTTTTAGTTCGTTACTTATTGTAAAAGTAACATATGAGAACTGCATTCTATAATACAAAGCGTGTATGGGGACCGTATTTGTTGCCAATCATTTTCCGTTTCCTCAGCGATACTTATCTGTCAAAATTTCTAGTACGTAAATAAAAAATAAATTAGCGTAAATTGGATAATTTGTGTTTCTCGTATTTCCTAAAATAAAACAACCCTGCTATAATTCCCGAAATGTGATTTATTTATTTCGTTAGCACGTTATCTATGTCGCAATAGATAACTCATACATTCTCTAGTTAATGTATTTATTTTTATTCCCGTGTATGTTTTCTCTGTTCGATTTAGACAACGTATTCATTTGCGAGATAATGCACTATTAACGGGCTTGATGCTTTGGCTGTATATATAAAAAAATGGTTAATATCACAAAAATAAAAGCAGAAGTTGAACAACATCGATGCGGAAGGGACAATCTGCAAATTCAACCGAACTTCTAACCACTGGCTCAATTATCATTTCAGCTGAAAATTTTGCGCAAGAGCGGCTTTTCAGCCGGGGATAAAACGAATTTTGATGAGTCTGAAGATTCGTGTCGTCGCACGTCCTCGCCGAGAACTCGGAACAAAGTTACACACAAACGGACGACTTTTATACGTCGAAACTTCTTCGGCGAAAGTGCCCCGTCGGTCGGTCGGCCGCGGAAGTATACAGCTTCTTCCTCCGGAGGAACACGTTTCAGAAATTGGCCAGGCTGTGGGCGATGAGGCTCTTTAAAACTCCCGCGTAATTGACGGATTGTTGAGGATTCGCCATTGGCGCACGATCGACCTTTGTCGACGAGGGCGGTCGTTGGGTTGGTGTTTTGTGTAGGTTTTTGGCCCTTTTATTGTGTATGGTTTGACGTTTTGGTGTATAGCTGTTTCGTTTTGATAGTTGGATTTTAAATTTTGGGGTTCTTAGATTGTGGTTTGCTTATAAACTTAGTAAGTCGTAAATGCGAGTTTTCGCGTTTGAATACAGGAAATTAAAAAGGACGTAAGTGCCAAAAAATCCAAAATCGGTTTCATGCCAGAAATACGTTCTACCATTGTTTTTAAATATGGTCGAAGTCTCCAAAATCGATTTTTAATAGTGTGTATCAAAAGCGAATTTGTATCGGTTATATGCACCACTATGGGAATTTCCATTTAGTTAAAATCATAAAAATTGCACATTTGTCCTTATTAAGTGTAATAAGATAATTTTTAAGGATATTGACCCTCAAAAATTATCTTATCAAAAAATATTCAATTATCTATTTATTGATATAGAAATTTGAATATTTTTCCTTATTACATATGATTAGATAATGTTCAAGAAGTTAAATATTCAAATTGCACTTTCTAAAGACATGACTCAAATCTCGTCTAATATTATTATGATGATCAATATTTGGAACCGATACGATTCACAAGTCCGAAACTATCATTTTTCTAAATATAAATGTTCCAGTGATAGAAATAAAATATATGTATCGAGGAATAATGTTTTCTTTTAACTATTTTCGAAAAAGTCGTTATCTATCATCAGCGATTGTCAAAATTTGATGCATCGCAGATATAAACGAAAGCAAAATATAAACGTGAAAATAATAGAATGTAATTGAAAATCGTTCGAAAACATAGTGCTTGTCGATTGAATTGATCGATGGTTCGTAACGAAATTAAAAATTTTCTCTCAACTCTCATGAAATTCTCGTTTTGATGAAAACACAATACGGAAAATGTTTTAAAATTCCTTCTAAAAGTATACGAATAGTAGCACGTATACTGATCATAAGATAAAGCCACGATTAAAAATTGCTTTTAATTTTTCATGTGAATTTTATTAAATTAAATGTATGCCATTCATATGAACCCATAAACTTGTCATGACGCCCAATTAATATCAGAGAATGTTTCCCGGAATCTATGCCGTATTAGATACGGATTGTATAAATAAATAAATACCCAGCGTAAACATACGCACATATATTTTTATTTTATTTTTTTCGGTATATATTTCTCTTCTGTATTTTATGTTTCCTGTTGAAATATTCATGACTAGTAATAAAAATATGAAGTGATAAAAAATCGTATCTTTACGCCGCAACGGTTTCACAATAACGCCGGCATGTGTCACGTAGTTGTTATTCAATAGATTTTGTATTGAATTTGTAAAAAAAATTGATGTAACACGTATTTTTTCATTTACACTCGAGATATGGAAAATTGTGCGATTCTCGAATTTGACATAAACTAAGTGTCCGTGTTTTTGTAGAAAAACACGACTCTTTAATATAAAAAATGTCACGATATTATATCTGTTGCGTAGTATAAATAAAACAATGATATTACAACATGCGTTTATAATCTACGAATATTTTTTCTACTAATATTTTTTATTGCATAAGCAATTTTTCAAGTTGATAATATGAGCGTGTATATTCGGCGATAATTTATTTCAAATTATCCAATCGGTAGTATTTTATTATTCGTTTGATCGTTAATTATATGAAATGTTGATAATTTCAAAAACCTGCTTTAAATATGAGATATCGAACATGTATTACACATCATAATCCTTTCATTGTTTCAAAAAAATATTATTTAAATAAAAAATAAAAAAAAACTCTCACGCAATAAAAATCGCAACACTGACACACTCGCGCCAATTTCTCAAGACTTTTTTCGCACATATCCCAAAAACACCATGACGAATCCATTAAAGCGACATTCGAAGAGATTGATGGCAATCGTGGCGTTTGAAAAATATCATCCTCCTCCAAAAAAAAAGCCCCAGTCTAAATATTTGGCGCGAAAAAACCGCGTTGACGTACAAACGACGTCCTCCGCGCGAAAAGTTAACCGCGAAAAAAATAACCGTACACGTCCCCGGTCAGTGGCCATCATCATCGCAGCTTTTTTCCGCAGACCATCGGCAAAAAGTGGTCATCGTGCGATAAAAACATACGATTTCTCGGGCGAGAGGCGAAAAAGCGGCGTCCGCAGCGAAAGTCGCCGCCCATAAGCTCGAATAGCTTATCCTTTTGTGCGGGGGACAAAGAAAGCTCGCCGATACGCTTTGACATAGAAAACGATAAAAACTTTTTATTCTTGTACATTAGCGAAAGTAAAAATTGACGATCTTCCGGCTGTGTAATGTTATACGTTCGATATTGGATTCGTATGTTTTTTTTTTTTAATTTAATAGCACTTTGGTAGAGGTGTAGCATGGGGATATACATAGAAACCCCTGGACATCAAACTGAGAGGGGTGAAAAAACGAGGTTTGAAATATATATAAAAAAAATATTTATTTTAAAGGTAAACTTCCTTGTTAATGATGAGTATAATACATTGTAAACGATGCATTTATGGACGTTTCGTTCAATGATAACAATTAGATTTGAAAGGAACTTGAACTTTTTTATCAGTGGATTTCGTCATGATGAAAAGGATCCAAAATCCAACAAAAGAATGAAAGCAAATTCTATTTACTTTTATGACGGTTGTGAAATGCCTTTTAAAATAATACATTTTTTGTTTCTTGCTTTTTCCAATGAATTTAATTCAGTAAATCACAATGGCATAGATGCAGATACAAGAATTTACAACATTGGCTATATTGGTACCCCCGTTGATTTTTGGTATTTTTAACGAAATATCATTTCATAATACGTATAAGAACCATTAATTAACTTTTGTAGATTGAAAAAAAAAACTGCTACTATAATACATCAATGAAAAACGAAAAACAAAATTTCACCTGCGGCTCTATTTTTTTTAAATTACTTGCATTGATATGTGATCAATATTATCTTTCAAATCAGCATTTTTTTCATTAAAAAACTTCGAACTTTTAATTTTTTTATACTTGAAAATTGGGTGGGGGGGGGGTGCCAATGATATTATATAATTTGTTCCCCGGGGCAAAATATCTAGCTACACCACTGACTTCTGGTATGGTTTATTCTAGTTAAAAGTGTCGTAACCGAGTTTTAATCGTATTCCGTGTGTAGGGTATATTTTATTATACTCGATAAGCGGCTCAACAATAAATAAACCGCTAAACAAGAACACACTTGTATAAACCCAGTTTTATAAAGGAAAAAAATCGAATTTCCTCCACTTATGCACACCTTGCGAAAATTTAGGCTTATTTTTTATTATATTCACCAAACACAATCTGCATAATCAATTTCCTTAACAAAAAAGTCGACGAACGAAACGAAAGCGCGCTTTTATCGTCCCGTTCACGCCAAATTAATTGTCGATTACTATTTAACCTTTTACACGAGATCGACAAATCTCAAGCTTCGATCTCTCGAGGTCGATCTTTATCAGAATTAAACAATAAAAGAATCGTATGGCGAAAATGCGTATATAAATATATAAATAAACGGTCAGGAAGCATAAAAATATATATTTATTGACCTTAATTGATAGTGGATTTTTACCATTATGCAAATGGAGAACTAGTTTTGTTTTATGCGCGTTTTATAATAATGTAATGAATACAAGGCCGTGATGGTAAGTGAAAAGAGCTATTACCGAAAAGTGCCCCAATTAACTCGGCTAAATATGTCGATGAAGCTTGGCAGTGTTTCTCAATAGGTCATGTTGGAAAAGGTGCTTGAACAATATTGAAAAGTTGACATTGTAATTGTATTGATGATTTAGTGCGACAGTTGTAATCGTTGATTGAAGTTAAGTGACGTTTGACTCAATGACTATATATTATATTTCTTAACAGTTAAATTTTTCTTATAACCACTCATAAAAATTCAATTTAAAATGATATCGAAAAGTCCTAGATTTGCAATTGATTATTATCCATAATAATAATAAATTATATGATTCGTATACGCAGAAAAAAATCTTCAATTCTCACAACAAACTATAGACTTTCAATGACCCAATAATCCATAAAAAAATTGAATTACTCCCAAAGCAGGCCACACTATTCGTAAATCAAAACGATTTATACGTTAGCACACTTTTGATTATAATTCTAGAAGCTCTGAATAATAAAACCGATATTTATTACGTCAAATAGAGCGTTAATTGAAAAACGCACATGTCCTCTAACGCTGCGGGCCATATCGAAAAAGCGTTACACGACGAAAACGCTCAATTACGCACACGCAGAATTTGAATTTATCGTCGATAATTCAAGTTTGCGAAACTGGAAAATCGACATAAACTCGTTCGATCTATCGGTCGATAAATAACGCGTACAATTAAAAAAATTGTCATACCGAGATCGAGTCTTGGCGACCTCAAAAAGTAGATCGTATAATTGAAATATAATATTGGGTTGTAACACTCGAAATGCCCGATTTTTTTTGTAACAGATAAAACGGTATGACTTTTTTAATTTCCAAATAGGATCAATTTACACCAAGAGTCTTCTGCCTACGATTTGGTAACGAATATCTTCCGTGTTTATAAAATTCTGTATTTTTGGAGGCTATGATGGCCTTTTCAATATCGCATGGATTGGTGAACATTTTCTGGCGGAAGAATTAATCTTAATTTTTTTTAAAATGATAATCGATCGCAGAATAAGTAGGGTGTCTCAAGTTTTGAATTTTTGATTCCGTTAATTTTGAATCCGTTATTGAGGCTCTGCGTTGTCATGAAGCAATATTTTTTTACCTTCTCTATGTTTGTTAGATATCTTGAAATAGTTATAGAGCTATCGCCCTATTAGTCTCCTCTCCATCCCCTCTAAAATATTAGAACGCATTATTAACTATCACCTGATTAAAGATGTAATCAAAACAAAAATACTCCCCGACACCCAGCATGGATTCCGAGCATTGCATTCCACCACCCACCAAATAACTACGGTTACCGAGCATATTCTGGAGGGCTTCACTCGTATGAACGTTACCGGAGCGGTTTTCTTGGATGTTTCGAAGGCCTTTGATCGCGTTTGGCATGATGGTCTCCTTTTTAAAATGTTCCGAGCTGGTTTCTCCCCTCCAGTAATCACCATAGTCAAATCATTCCTAACAAACCGTAAATTCCAAGTCAAATATAACAATACTTACTCCTCTTGTCGCAGCATCGGGGCCGGCGTTCCGCAAGGTTCCGTCCTCGCTCCGATGCTGTACAACATTTTTACTCATGACATTCCTCAACCCACAACTAACAGATCAATAATCGCCCAGTATGCAGATGACACTGCCATTCTTGCTTCCTCCATCTCGACGCGGGGAGTACTCCGCTACCTCAATACACACCTTCGAATCCTCGAAGACTGGTTTTCCACTTGGAAAATCAACATCAACACTGAGAAGAGCGCGGCTATGTTCTTCACCAGAAGGAAATGGTCGCGCTTTAACAAAGCGCCTACTACCCCTCTACACATGTACAACACCCCCATTCAATGGAAAAACACCACCAAATACCTTGGTGTCTTTTATGACAAACGACTGTCATGGTCGCATCACATCGACAACACTGTCAAAAAGGCGAAGAGTGCCAGAGCACGTCTCTTTCCTTTACTAAAGCAAGACTCTACGCTCTCCACCAAAAAACAAAATCACACTATACAAAACCCTCCTTCGTCCTATCATGACATATGCCTCTCCATCCTGGGGCTACGCACTCCTTCATCACCGTTCCACAAACAATCTTCAGACTTTTCAGAACGCAACAATTAGGCGCTGTCTCAACTCCAACAAATACGTTTCGAATCATCGTATACATGTTGACCTGAAAATTCCATCCATCCTAGACTCTATAAAGTCTCAATCCATAAATTTCTTCAATTCCATCCGCAACACAAATAACAGATCCCTATACAAACTTCAGGAACACTACGCGATTAACACAATCCCTCGGCCTCGAAACATTCTGAGCGAATTTCCTTTTGTCCCACCATGATTCTCCCCTGTGAATTCTCTCATATCTTCCTACATCGTAGGATTCCCAGCATCTTATCCTGCATCGTAGGACACCCAGCACAGCATGTGCTCCTACAGATTGTCACATCCTAGTTTTTTTTTTTTTTGTCCCTTGTGGCGTCCGTTGTTTCCTTATGTTCCTTCCCATGTGGCAATTGGACCTGGTTCCAGATACCACCAAGCAATGACAACACTACGATTTATAGAGCTATAGCTGCTAATAGTCTCCTAACAATTTTTCATGTGGACTATTTTAAACGATGTATCTTAAATTTTTATCGTTGACGAAAGTTTGAGGAAAACAAGAAGCTCATTTTCGTGGTTGAAATTCCTTGGATGAAATTTTATAAACCGTCTGCAAATACTTTTTTTGATTTGTGATATCTTCTCCAAAAGCCGAATTGATGATTTTTGTGGCTTTTGTTGTGTTGTGTTTAGACTCAACACAACAAAACTTGACTTGAACTCACACAAAAAATTTCACACATATCTCTCATCGACAGCACATCGTTTAGGGGCAAAAAAATTAACAAGTCAACCCACAAATTAAAAATAAACAAAGAACATGATTCTCTTCTAATATTAAAAACAAAATTATTTACTATTCACGCCTTGTTCCCAGGACGATTTGATTTTGACCGAGCGAATTTCCGTCCTTTCAAACGTTACAACGTAATATATTAGAGGTACTCAAATTTCATAACACATTTAAAAAACAAGTATCATAGATAAAATGCAACATTCAATATTGGTATCCATAATATTTTGAAAAAATCTGCGTTATTAAAAAAATATATCATTATACGAAATCGAGCCTTCGTCGTGTATTAATTTATTTAACGTGACGAGTTAAACAAAGTCGATTCCGGGAAATTCGATTGTCGATATTGAATTCGCAACGACGACGTGCCGAGTCGGAAAATTCATTATGTAAAGTTAATACTTTACATAATTTATAAAAGTCTCCACGTTTCTCGTTCGTTCGCCAATTGGGCCTCAATATCAATCGAGAACGGCTGCGCGGGAATATTCGAAATTCGAAAGAAAATTAAAGCGATTCGGACAAATCGAAAAATAATAAACGTTTCCGATAATGATGGTTATTTGTAAATTTTTCAAATCGACCATTCATTCCGAAACGGGACCGTTTTATTCGATTTATTTCGAGTTTATTTAGGGCAAGTTTCGAAAGGATTCTCACATATGTGCGCACGTATAAAATAAATAAATTGGGGTCACTTCGAACGAAAAACAATTCCTTAAAGCGTCCCTTTAGTTGTTTTGTTCCCTCCATTTTTTTTCAGCAAAAAAACAACCGTAAAGAACAAATTCCGATATTCAGAATCGAGTTTCACAAAACGTTCGCGAAAACACACACGACAAAAGGTTAACATATTTAAATCGACAAAAAAGTCAAGTTAAAAACTGATTCGACATAAACGCTGAAATTTTCAGTATCGAAAGGAATTAATATAACAAAAAAAACATATAAAACGGGACACAGATTCTTCTCATCTCATACATATTAATCATTGCGGGTCCTAAGTTCGGGGCCCGACAAATTTGCATGCAGACATGATGAGGTTAAAAGGAGCAAAAAAGTAATGATACAAAAAATTTGCGTACTCTACACGCTTTATATATATCGCATAAGGCTGTATGCGAGTTCGTGTTCACCTGGAGAAAATTAGTATGGCAATTACCGTGTTTTAAAGACGGACAGCTCGCGAAGACGTTTTCAATCATGTTAAATTGCTGCGGCGCATTATTGGACGTCTGCAAATAAAAACAATAATGTGATGTATGTGAAAAAAAAATGATGGTAATTTATGTGTATGTTCGTTATTTTTGTGTTGGGCCTAATTCACTTTGCGGATTCTTGTGGGATGTGTGAATTTTTAAATGGGTGGGTTTAATTGATTTTTTTGAGGATTAGTGTGGTTTTTTGTGTATACGTAATTAGTGTGATGATAAAGGTGCCTCGAGTGATATTGTTAGAATATATTAATCGTTCGTGAGTTAATTATTAAAAATAGAATTGGTTTAATATGAATTTTGAATTGAGTGTGGTTATCTTGTGTATAAGGTGGTCGATTCACATGGTTTCAATTTAATATTGTTTTGAGTAATTGTTATGTTATGGTTCTTGAGAAAATTAATTAATTTCAAAGAGGATGCGAAGATTAGTTTATTTGTAAAGAATAAATTCAAGAATACATATTAAGTATAATATGAATTGAATAGAAAATATATGATTATAACGATATCAATAAAAGATTTTTACTGATACTTACAAAAAAAAATGAAAATAGACAATAATTCGTCTCTCTATATTTTTTTTAATTGAAAATTTTATAAAAATTTATCCTTCGCTTTTATATAATAAAAAATACATTTATAAAAATGTATTAGCATATTTTTTTTAATTTAGATTTTCTCCAATTTTATATACGATATCCCTCGTTCAACACGATTCTATAATTCTATACTGTTTACTTTCACTTTTATTTTAGAATAACTTGAACGTAGGGGGTTGAGTAAAGGCTATATTTCCCTTTCAGAAATAGTTTAATAAATATTTAGTTTAATAAATATTAGTTTAGTGTTTAATAAATATTTAGTGTTAAATAAATATTTAAATCGATATTAAAAATGTAAAATATTATTAAATTTTAGCATGACGTACATGAGCTTTATAATTTCACTATAAATAAGCGATCGTGTGATTCAGTTTTTTTTTTTTTTTAAGGAAAGCAGAAGCAAACATTTCAGTATTTCAAAATAGTGTACATCACACTTTACACTGGATAAAAATACGCACGATTTAACAACTGGTGATTTTTTATATGTAAGTATGGCCCATGCAAGTCAAAAGTATATGTAAACCTCAAAATTAATTAATTCAATCAATCACACCGCAAAACCATCTACAAACACCTTGCAGAAAATCCGCCCTTGCAAGGACGCTAAAAACCTATCACCATCCAAGCGCAATACGCACTACAAAACGCATCACGAAAGTTTATGGCCATCCATTTGCCTCTCATAGTGTATCATTCATAAAAAATAATTGTGCATTAACCTGAGCTTTAAATAAATCAAATGTGCATTCAAAAATATATTGTGTGCATTTATAAACGAGCATTAAAATGTTTGCATTCGAAAAAATATCTGTATCTTAAAATAAATAAACGTGCACTAAAATTAATGTAACTAAACGACGGCAACGTTGAAAATGTGACCAGGGCAAAAAATACCAACCACACGACCATTATTCAAAACTTTCATAACAGAATCTGTTCGCAACAAACCTAATTCAAACAAAATCGACATTGATTCAAAAATGGACCAAATTGTTAAAATGTATGTGCATACCTGAAAATTAATTAATCGAATCAATCACACCGCAAAACTATCTACATAAATATCTTGCACAATATCAGCCCTCACAAGGACGCCTTACAAAGCGCAACACGCACCACAAAACGCATCGCGAAAGTTTATGGCCATCCATTTGCCTCTCATAGTGTATCATTCATAAAAAATAATTGTGCATTAAACCTGAGCTTTAAATAAATCAAATGTGCATTCAAAAAAATATTGTGTGCATTTAAAAACGAGCATTAAAATGTTTGCATTCGAAAAAATATCTGTATCTTAAAATAAATAAACGTGCACTAAAATGAATGTAAGCAAACGACGGCAACGTTGAAAATGTGACCAAGGCAAAAAATACCAACCACACGAACATTATTCAAAACTTTCATAACAGAATCTGTTCGCAACAAACCTAATTCAAACAAAATCGACATTGATTCAAAAATGGACCAAATTGTTAAAATGTATGTGCATACCTGAAAATTAATTAATCGAATCAATCACACCGCAAAACTATCTACAAATATCTAGCACAATATCAGCCCTCACAAGGACACCTTACAAAGCGCAACACGCACCACAAAACGCATCGCGAAAGTTTATGGCCATCCATTTGCCTCTCATAGTGTATCATTCATAAAAAATAATTGAGCATTAAACCTGAGCTTTAAATATATCAAATGTGCATTCAAAAATATATTGTGTGCATTTAAAAACGAGCATTAAAATGTTTGCATTCGAAAAAATATCTGTATCTTAAAATAAATAAACGTGCACTAAAATGAATGTAAGCAAACGACGGCAACGTTGAAAATGTGACCAGAGCAAAAAATACCAACCACACGACCATTATTCAAAACTTTCATAACAGAATCTGTTCGCAACAAACCTAATTCAAACAAAATCGACATTTATTCAAAAATGGACCAAATTGTTAAAATGTATGTGCATACCTGAAAATTAATTAATCGAATCAATCACACCGCAAAACTATCTACAAATATCTTGTACAATATCAGCCCTCACAAGGACGCCTTACAAAGCGCAACACGCACCACAAAACGCATCGCGAAAGTTTATGGCCATCCATTTGCCTCTCATAGTGTATCATTCATAAAAAATAATTGTGCATTAACCTGAGCTTTAAATAAATCAAATGTGCATTCGAAAAAATATCTGTATCTTGAAATAAATAAACGTGCACTAAAATGAATGTAAGTAAACGACGGCAACGTTGAAAATGTGACCAGGGCAAAAAATACCAACCACACGAACATTATTCAAAACTTTCATAACAGAATCTGTTCGCAACAAACCTAATTCAAACAAAATCGACATTGATTCAAAAATGGACCAAATTGTTAAAATGTATGTGCATACCTGAAAATTAATTAATCGAATCAATCACACCGCAAAACTATCTACAAATATCTAGCACAATATCAGCCCTCACAAGGACACCTTACAAAGCGCAACACGCACCACAAAACGCATCGCGAAAGTTTATGGCCGCACTCTTGCCTCTCGGAACCTGTTTACCGAAGGGGCGCGCGGGGAGGGGCGGCGCGCGGGGGAGGGGCACACGCCAGGCCGGCAACTGTCAGATCGGCTCCGGCCGCCGTTGTGGGAGGGTGTATTCGCGTCGCTCCGCCGCTCGACGTCGCGCGCGCGAATATCAAAACATTGCGACGGCCATTTGTCGCGGGATTCGAATCGTTCTTTTGAAGTCGGTCCAGCGCCGCGGGAACTGGTGCATGTGTGTGTGTTTTGGCGGTGATTCGTTTAGGCGGGGTTCTGGATGTATGGTGACATATTTTTGAATTTGGATATCGCGGCGTTTTGGTGTTTGTGTTGGTTTTTCGGAAGGGTCGAGAAGACTGTGGTGCGCGTTTGAAATTTTTGGTCGGTAGGTGATAAGGGGATTTTGGTTGAATCAGTGTTTTTGTTGTTGTGTTTTTTTTTGTTTTGCTGGCGGTGACAAATGGCTGCGTGAAGGACAAGGCTTTTAAAACATTAAGGTAAGATTGTTAATTTTTGTATTGTTGTAATTTTTTTATTCGGTCGGTTTTTTAGTTTATGTTATTTTTTTTGACGATATTATAATTTATTGTTTTTAATGAACGAAAATTATGTTATTGATGTAAAATTGTTTATTGCGCAATTTTCAAACAATTACAGAAAAATAAAATTTTTATTATGCTCAATATTTAAACTTCTGAAACATAAATAAATTGCATCAATTGTAACTAAATTCATATAATTCTCAATTTAAACACATCATTTTTTAATTTTTATAATTTCACCATCGAAATTTCCATCATTTATTTAACATTTTTTTTTAGAACAGGCTTATCCAACATTTCGGTATGCAAGGGCCACTTTGGCCAAAACACGGTCATTCACGAGCAATTTGTCGTCAATTTGCATTTTTTTTTAATTTAACGATAAAATACATACATATACTTTGATTAGAATGTACTTGAAAAAAAATCGATTCTTCAATATTTCAAAAAAATAATACTAATTTTCCTCGAATTAGAGTAAAATTCGTAAATTTTTATGTATGAAAAGTGGGGGCCAGTCTGGCACCGTAGTGGCCCTTTGGACAAGCCTGTTCTAGAACAATTTTTTTTTACAAATAAATTTATTAATTAAAAAAAATAAAAAACAATTTTTAAATCGAATCTTTACATAAATTACTTATATGAATCATCACCAAATCGAATTAAAACGAAACTAAAGGGGCGCTCATAAAAATTCACAAATCACTCGCAATTATTTTTTAACACACAAATAATTCGATTTATATAAACCGAACGACCCATAAATCAACGACCGCCGAAAACAAGGGCGGCGTATAAATTTAAACGCGCTAATTTGAGTGTCTCCTCCTAAGGGCGGGAACTTTGCGGAAATTTGAAAATTTTCAGTTGCAAACACGCACAATGGCCGACGAACTGATTTATATTCGAAAATTCGTCCGTCTATTGAAATTTCGAACCGCGGTTTTCGCATTTTGTCCATTTGACCGTTTCCCGATTATCCGTCGTTTATTACTTCGCTTTTGATGTTTCGAATCGATAGTTCCAGAAAGTTCAAACAGCGAAACCTTTTTGTGCATGTCGAAGTTTTCTCGAGTTTTTTTGATATATGTACATTTAAAAAAAATGGGGTTTTCATATCGGAAAAGCCAATCCATTATGTTTCAGTTTATTGGAATCTCATTAAGTTTTTTTTATTTTTGTTCGTTTCGGTTCTTCAATATCATTGTGTTCTGTTTAAGTAAAGTGAACGTAATGACCGCGATGCTTTTAACTTTTTTTATTATTATTTCGAAACGAATGGATAAAATTCACATTACGGTAATGTGTTTTTATTTACTTCCCTTCTAATGGAAGTGATTTCCTCTTTATTGACTTTTTTTATTACGAAAAAGTGTACGAGTGTTTGCGCTGTTAGTGCTCTCGTAAATTTTTACTATGATTTCGATTGTTGTGTTTGTTGTAGACGAGAGTATATCGAATGCGTTGCATGTGTAAATGTACTAATTATTGTGCAATTTATTTGATCGTTATGTATTTTTTTTTAACGATATGCAATTCATAACGCGCCCTATTTGCGTCACTCTGTTTTTATTATTATAGAGTACCTTTTTAGATTATTTATATATATAAAAACATAATTTTCATGTAAATTTTATGCGCTGCTTCATAAACTTTGTTTTTATCGGAGCACTTAATTTGCATCGTAAGGACATGGCAGCCGACGAGTTGATTTTCGCGTAGAGTTTCTTTATAATTGAATAACTTCGGTTAATTTGAAGGTTAATTCGGAATATATTCATGGAGTTCACTTCAAAATTATACACACACTCGACCGAGATAAACATAATTATGAATTTACTAAAATAGTTCATTCAAAAATGCAATTTATATAAAAAAATATGGGAATAATTGAAACGTGCATTAAATAAAATAAATGTGCATTAAACCTGAGCATTAAATAAAATGAGTGTGCATTAAAAAAATATTGTGTGCATTTTTAACGAGCATTAAAACGTGTGCATTATAAAAAATATCTGTACCTAAAAACGAGTAAACGTACATTAGAATAAAGCGAAATATAAACCGCATTACTATTATTCACAACTTTCTATAAAAGATGAACCAAATTGTTAAAATTTCGTTAAAAGTTGTATTGTATTGCCTGTGGAGATTGACTTTACTCTGGCGACTTTGCACCTATCTGTCATTTTAATGCACAAACTATTCATTCTATTGCACATTTCATATTTTTTTAATACTCACTTTATACTGCAATTTTTTTTTAATTGCACATTATGAATAAGGCTAGGCGCAAACTACAGAATTTTTGTCGGCCAATAGTTTGGTCGGGTTCTTAATCAGTATGAAGATGTATGCAAGTGCAGAAATTATAACTACTCGTTAATTTGTGCAATGCATACATCTCTATACTGATTAAGAACTCGAACAAACTATTGGCCGACCAAAAGTCTATAGTTTGCGCTTATTGTTAGCCTATAATGGACAATACGAGATTCTTTAATGCACAATGCACATTTTTCTAAAACACAAGTAATTCGTTTTAAGGCACAATCTATATTTTTTATTACATAATTAAATCGCACTCAAAAAAAAATTCATCAACTCCAAGACTTTAATTAATTAGTCGGGGGTGGCCCGTCGAAGTGGTCGCCCGTTAATTCGGCAATAAACCGAACTTTCCCAGCTCGCAGCTTTTCGCCGGTTAATCAACTAATTAATTAATTAATTAATACGTATTTGTGACGTCATTAATCCGCCATAAGGGGCCGAGGGCAAACACCATCGATCAGGGCGAGCGCATGTCCGTCACCGTGTGGGTGTGTTCTGAAGTTATGTGACACCCCGCGAAATGTGTCGTGTAAGCTTTCACTGGGTGTTGACGACTCGGTGTCGGTTGGTTCCTTCCGGTGGATGTTGGTGAAAGTGTTGGTTTTTGGGTGTGAAGTGTTTGTTGGTGAAGTTGGGCTGTGCTCGGTTGTCGTTGTTTAGGGATGTTTCGATGGGTGGTGATTATGGTGATTATGTGTTCGATTTGATGGGTGGTATTGTTGAAGAATGTTTGTTTGGAAATTGGGTGGTCGGGTTGTGAATTTGGGTGGTTTTGTGGTCGATTTTCGTGGATTGATATTACAGGTGTCCAACGTTTGATATGGTAGGAAGGTTTTGGTAGATTAAAGTGTAAAGCGAAATTGTGTTAAATAAGTTGTAAAGTACCTATGGAATGGAGAATGATAGGTTTTTTTTAGTTAAATTAATGATATATCTAAAAGTTTTTGTAGATATCGTTGAAATTGTATCAGAGCTTTCATTTGAGATTGATAATTAGTTGAAAATGAGTGATTCGTAGAGAAAACTTTAAGAAACTAAATGTTTATAAATTGCACTTTTTTTTTTTTCTTCTGTTATATTTTTTTAATAGACAAAAAAGGCATAGATGTAATGTTAACCTAATTCTGAATAAATAATTTGCATCGCTCTATTTGTTCGGTAAAACAGAATTTATTCAAAAATATATATTTTTATTTTTTTTACGAAACAAACTATGTTAAAGCGAAATCGTGTTAAATGAATACCATGTTAAACAAAGGACACTGTATATAACTGAAACGATTCTTCGACAGTTCAAAAAAAAAATTCAATCATTCGTACAATTTGTAAATGAAAACAGTCGATCCTTCGAATACAAATTGTTAAATTGAAAAACTTACAACCCTGCACAAAACATATTTTTTAAAGCTTTTTATTAACTTGTTAATGTTATACACTATATAAAATCCGATATCAACAACTTGATTAAATTCAATTTAAAAAAAAAAAAATCACCAATCTGAACGCAAAACCCAACACACTCCCGACGGCAACACACATATTATAGCCTCCACTAAACATAACGTTTTATCCTCAAACCCGAACCCGATTTATATCCCGAACTTACACACACACACACACACACACACACACACACACACACACACACACACACACACACACACACACACACACACACACACACGACTTCGTTTTTCACCCATTCGCAGCAATAACGTTTTATCGCAACTTTAGCGGTCGACGAGTGCGTTTATTCGTCATAATGTGCGAGCATCGAAGGCTTTCGGACCAGTTTCGTCGTATCGGCCAATAAATTCCGTTTCGATGTTCCGAGAACGCGTTAATTAAATGTCGGACATTTTACAACTTTACAATTTCTCGATAAAATTTAAATGGTTGTATAATGTGTGTGCTGTGTACCAATTAAGGCACACGTTATATTGCCGGGCGCACGTTCACGTGGGCAGCGGCAGGTGAGGCTGTGCATCTCGATACTTTTAGGGTCGCCATTCGTTTGGTTTTATGTGTTTTTAATAGTTTAGAGTTTAAATGTGATTGTTTGTCTTGGATTATTTGGTTGAATTGTGAGTGTTTTCGGTGAAAATTGGATGAAAATTTGTGATTTTTGGTTGTGTGAGTTCGAGTTAAATTGAATTTTAGACAATAATGTATTTATATTGAACTTATTGTTAGATGAAAATTTAGATATTTATTTAGTATGATTGGGAATTTTTATTTCTCGAAGAATGAGAATTCTCGATTTCAAATTTTATCGAAAAAAATTTCAAAGTGCAGTTTCGAAATGCAAGAGTTAAAACTTTCTATTATAGTATGCATATTTTCAAATATTATTCAGCAGTATAAAAAAGTTGTGATTTTAAATCTTTAATATTTGTAGAAATTTAATGTTTAGTAATAAAAAATTGATTATAAAATTTTTCGAGAAATCTACAATTTTCCCGAGATTAAAAATTTCTTGAAATTTTTTTTTAGAGTGTAACGTGGTAAAACCCTCTAAGAAGTAGGTGTATTTTAGTATCTTAAGTTAGTATCTTAGTTAGTATCTTTAGTATCTAAGTATCTTATTCAGCAGTATAAAAAAGCTGTCATTGATGTTGAAATTTGATGTTTAGTAATAAAAATTCTTGAGAAATGAGAATTCTCGATTTTTTGACATTTTTCTCGAGAATTTCTCAGAAAATAGTTCTTGAAAAGAAACACAAAGGAAATTGATTGAAATAGAAAATATTTAGTGCATAACGTGGAAATATATGGTAGCCCTATACAAGACACTATCCGAGAACGCGTTCTTCGGGTTTTTTGAGAAAAAATAAAAACCCCCGCTTTCAATTAATAGTCGACGTCCGAACATGATCCAGCCAGAATCTTATCTCGAGTGAACGATAGAGAAGAAAAAAAAAATACGAAATCTATCCGAAAGATATGATAAGAGAGCGACGCGGCCTCTTCGACTACCACCATAAACGCGGTACTCTCTTCCTCCGCGGGAATTTTATTTATCGCGCTCCGGGATTGATTTTGAAGTTTATTAAGAAACACGATACGAATGGCTGTTAAAATTCTAGCTTTAGTGGCGTTGCATCCCGGGAACTATCTATAATTCAAAGGCCCCACTACGGGATTACTCGGACTAAGAGCGGCTCTAATCTATTTTGTTTCGGAAGATCACAGGGAAACATCCGATACGAGTGATTTTTTTTCTATTTTATTTATTTTCCTCGATTTCGTCTAGTTCTGCACTCGGCGTGTTTCTAAACTGAAACTGATCGGTTTCTTCTGCTTTTCGGTGCGAGGGTTGCAGATTGAAAATTCGCAATTTCCCAATTGAAAATCGTTATATAGGGCTTTTGATAGGGACGCTCGATTTTTAAATGTGCAATAAAATTTTATAATTTACACAAACACTATAACCTTCCATGGTGATTTGCCGTACACTACTATACAATCAATAACAAATTTGACCTATTTAACTTTAACAACAAGACTGATATAATCTAAAAAATTTCGAGCATCCCTATTGAAAAACCATATAAATCAAATTTGTACATATTATAGAATTTACTCTACAAATTTCGATCGATCGAAACGTTTTTAATTCGATTTATCTTTAAAATAAACTCTTTATCGCTTCTCTTCTTTGCATTAGTTAGCTGTTTTTAATTTGTATAGCCTTGGACGCGAAATAAATAAAATAAATCATATTATTATAACTTCAGTTTAGTTTGTGAGTTTTGATTCAACATCCTTCATACGGTCTATAGATAGGTGATAGTTGGTCGTCTGTTTGTGGAGTGTCGTCGGAAAGCTTTTCTTTTTCGACGGTTCAAATTACGCCTAATTTAATTGAGGAATTTCCTCGTGAAAGCACCTTGGAGTCAAATAGACTAGTCGAATAGGGAGACGCTAATTCCGCTGTGTTTTTTTATTCCGACACTATTCGTTTCTGTCACGTCTGTTATCCGAGTACGAGCCACTTTTACAAGAATGCCATCTTTCATTATTTGATGCCGCGGTAGTTTTAACTTTGGTGCAGGGTAAAAAGTGCATAGTTTCACCTTTTAGACAAATTGGATTTTTATCATTTAATGGGATCGTCGCATAAGTTTGCATATCGAGGCGTTTGCGATTTTTATCAAGATCGAAGCGGTTTTAATTCCGTTTTTGGTGTTTGTGTTTGGTCGAAATCGCATTTTTTTATTGACCTTTTATTGATGTGTGTTTTCGCTGGTATAAATATTTATTTGCATGAACATGCTCGAGAAATATAGCTGCAGATTTTTTTTTCGTTTTGTGAATGCAAAGATTTCTGTTACATAACGTATGATTATTTATTTCAAAATTACCATTATTAAGCAACGGCTACAAATATTCACAAAGTTTTTATTGCATGCGGTTTTGTTAAGTTATACATATTTTGTAAAGGGTAATAATTGTATGTAGTTTATCAAAATTAAAATCAATACGCTGATCTATTATGTATGAAAAAAAAATGATAAACGAATTCGTGTTTTCAATATTTCATTGCAAACTATCGAACGATGCCAAATTGTCAAGTACAGTTATTTGAAAATCCGAATTTTTTTCGAGATCTCTTTTCAAACGCCGAAATTTGAAGGATCGATCATACGACTATACCGTTTATTTGATCATTTATCAAACAACATGTTATAGTTTTATATCATTCGATACACGTACGTATCCTCGTAATAATCATACGTTTATACGTAAAAATGATATATGATACAACGTCAAAGCCAACACCTTTCTTACGAGGCGCAACACATTTTTTTCCAACAACGCTCGCTATGTAGAAGTACACACGTTACAAGAATTTTTTCTTCCCCTTTTTAAATTTTTTTTATCGGTACGATTTGAGCGCACACGTTGTCTGTTTTTTTATTATACATCCAGTACACTGTGATCATCGGTCCTCATTAAAAATGATGTTCTAATGCTTTTATAAATACGTGGAATCATGTCATTCATATGTGTGATTAATTTTTTCATTCTCGAAGCTAGTTTGTTAGCGCAAATATCGAAAAAAAAATTTCCGTATGGCCAATCTATTTATCTGTCGATATTTGACATGTATGAAAATACTCGTCTTGGAAAAAAAATATACAAATGAATAATCACGACGAATATTTAATATGTAATGTACGGGCGCCTAGAATGGTAATGTGCGCTAATTAATAACGATCCAATTTGCGATCGTTCGTCAACGTATCTTTTAATCTGATCTAGTCCGTTTTTGCCTTCGATAGTATCGGAAATATTCCGAATTATACACGGACACATTTCGGCGAAGTGTTAGATATCGAAAATTGAATAAAAAAAGAGATTCGACACAACAACCGAGCGGCAGACCTATAATTTCGATCGGGGTAATCTATTAGATCGAAAAGGTAACCGCAAGCTTTTTACGTTTAGTGATTTATATCGATGATACATTAAGTCGAAAAGGATACGAGGCGGTTTTTTTTATTTGTCCTTTTACTAATTCTTTGGTCGATCAAAGCCGCATAAAAAGGTTTCGATTCTACCACATTGTCGGTAGTGAATAGGAAAGGATGCAGATTTTTATCTTTCGGCGATTGTGTGTGCGTCACGGACATAAAAGCCGAGGGGACTTTCGCGCGTTTTATGGACTGAATAATCTGAAAAAAAAAACGCTTCATATATTTTTGCATTCGTTCGTTTCATTAAATCTCGACGTAGTGCAGTTTTATCGTTCGGAATTAAATTTTGTTGAATTTATTATAGTTTCGGTTTTATTTTGTGTTCGTTTTGAGTTTTTTTTAGACGAATCACTTTGTATCGGGTCTCGGCGGTTGGTAGGAGACTGTGTCGAGAAGTGTCATTAATCTTTCGGATTAATTTCACGTTGAATTAAGTCGAGCTTCCACATCGTCTCGTAAGGATTTGCCGAAAATCCTCGTGATGGATTTAAATCTGCATAATTCTCTCGGGACGCTTAGTTCTATCAGATTTTTTATTTTAAATCTGCTCATTATAAAAAAATAGTTTTGTATGGATTAAGAATATATGAAACGGCCTGCCAATGTCACTCATTATAATGACAAAACCAAAAACAAAACATTCTCGTTAAGAAGCTTTGTACAAAACGCGTTTCGAAACGTACATAAAATCGTGACAAAGCAACGGCTTTCGTACAGAATTTCAGTATCAATAGAACACAATCAACACGAATTTCAAATCAATAGTTGAATAATATTAATCGAAAACCGCTCTCCGA
Organism: Hydropsyche tenuis; assembly: GCA_009617725.1. NCBI lineage: Eukaryota > Metazoa > Arthropoda > Insecta > Trichoptera > Hydropsychidae > Hydropsyche > Hydropsyche tenuis. The sequence goes on along the minus strand of VTON01000034.1, from coordinate 807,335 downwards.
AACGACCGGACGTTACGTACGCGACCTTTTCCCGATCAGATTTATAATTCTTCATACTTTATGACTGATTAATCGATTAATTCGACTCTCAGCATGCGATCCGTGGGCGCTTATATAAGGCATAAATATGATATAAACCGGCGTATACGAATTTTCGTCTTTATTAAATTTGGCGCCCACGCCGATCGTTCAAACGATACACTTATATAGGATTTCTCTATTGTAAATAATCTAAATCGTATTTAGAATTGTTTGCGAGAAGTTAGATAATTCGATAAACGTCAGTATCAGTGGCTTTATGTTTGTACATTTTAGATGTGACACATGCCATAAAATTTTCAAAATCAAAATTGTTTTCGTATAAGTTATAGTATTTGATATTTTTATGTTTTGACTCGTTAGTTATTTAATATTGTTATCGTTTATAAGTTGTTTTTCCACCGAGCGTCACCTCGAAACGTTTAAGGGAAGGTTATAACCGGGGTTTCGTGTCATATAACTAAATCGATTATCGCGATCGAAAAAATGCACGTCGTATTAACCGAAAAAAAATCGCCATATGCGGCACGTATACACCACCAGAGTTATCGCCGAGCTTAATAAATTGCGCCCCGGGGGCACGCGACGATGCATCATCACGAAAGCTCGGGGGTCGATAGGGGCACTCTCGAAGCTCGAAATTTCAATGATTCGACCGACTTGAAGGTGAATGATGAACGGTGACGACGATGACGAGTGTGCGAAATCAAGAGTGCGAATCGGTGATTCATGCATCGGTCTTGTGAGTTTTGCGGTTTTCGATTGAATTTTTATGGGGAGGTGTTGTGATTTATGTGGGGAAAATTATACGATCGAGGGTGAAGAAATCCGATTCGAGTATAAATCATATCGGAATTTATCGTTGTGAATAATTTCGTTGTTTTGTGTGAGAAAAGAAAATCATTGTTTCGAAAAATGTGAAAAAAATCGTTGCCCTTTCGCGTGCAGATGTTCGTATCATAATTTTTTTTTATTGAATCAAATTTTTTTTTATGTGACTCATCACCTACACCTGTCGACACTATTCGTCGACATTTCCACAAAACACCATCGAACTAGATCTCTCCGTCATTCGTGATGCACGCGCGTCCCCAACATTTCCTCGGATCGGGCCGAGGAAATCGTGACTCTGGGTGTCGTTCACACGAGCCCAGAAAGAAAGAACCCCACCACGTTATATACGAAATGTATAATTGTGGAGCATAGCCGGAGCACAAAAACCCCCGAACGGGCACACATCTCCGAAAGATCCCATCTCGCTCTCTGTGTGTCCGTTCACGGTGTGAACAAATAACGCAAAGTGGAATTTCTCCGGTTTATCTCTCTGCTCGGATCTCTCTCAGGACGTGAACTTATTCGGGGCATCTTTGGTCTCTGCTGACGAAGCCTCGGTTGTTGTTGCTGTTGTCTCGCGTATTGATCTTCTGGGATGTTTGAGCTGGCTGGCTCTCTATTGCTGCACCGAGTGGTCTTCTGATGGCTGCGAAGGGTTTGTTGCTCTTGTTGAATTCGGTATGAATTATTGCAGAGTGCGGTGAATCGTGCTGTCTGTGTCTATCGAAGGTAGTGTTTATTTTCGACAAGGCTTCGTTGTAGTATATGTGATGGTTCTGTAACTTCTTATTGATTGAATGCGATAAATTGTTGTAAAGATTCTTGTTACATATTCTATTATCAATATTTTCATGGAAATTGACGTCGATGGCAATGTAACTTCTTGTATTTGGGGCATCTTTGGTCTCTGCTGACGAAGCCTCGGTTGTTGTTGCTGTTGGTGTTCCCGTTGTTACTGTTGTCTCGCGTATTGATCTTCTGGGATGTTTGAGCTGGCTGGCTCTCTCTATTGTTGCACCGATTGGTCTTCTGGCTGCGAAGGGTTTGATGCTTCTTTCGAATTCGGTATGAATTATTGCAGAGTGCGGTGAATCGTGCTGTCTGTGTCTATCGAAGGTAGTGTTTATTTTCGACAAGGCTTCGTTGTAGCATAAGTGATGGTTCTGTAACTTTTTTATTGATTGAATGCGATAAATTGTTGTAAAGATTCTTGTTACATATTCTATTATCGATATTTTTATGGAAATGGACGTCGATGGCGATATTACTTCTTGTTGAATTTCAAATCAACCACGAATGCTCACTACTGGTTTAAATTCAAATTTTCTTCGGACTTTTTTTAGCCCAAAGAGACATCCGAAGCACAGTCACACCTCTTCACTAAATATTCGTCCGAGCATTTAGAATTTACACCTTTTGATCCCGGAGCGTGGATGTATGGCGCGATTGTCCAATTAGCATAATACAACAGTCTTGTTATTCACGCAACAAACATCCAATGCTATATTTCACGTCGGTTATAGACACGAAATGAGTTCATCGCCACGAATACGCGACCCGGGAAGATTTAGCATTATTAATATCATCGCATTTGTTGGTATTAATTTCGAACGATGTCCTTAATTTCGAATCATCCTCGTGTTTATTAGCCGTCCGCTGTCATAACGCTCGCCTAATAGCCGTTTGTGTTCGGCCGAAACACGACGTGCATGTAGTAATTTATTTCGTTTTAAATACGTGTCATGTACGTATTTAATTGATCGATTGTATAATGAAGAGTTGATCGATCTTTTTTCTCGAGTCGGTGGTGGATAATTAATTAAATTCTTCGGAGGGGTTATGAAAAATCGCAGGTGTAAATTCTTTGGCAAATGTCGAGCGGGGAACTAGTTCGTGTTTCGTGAAATTGTTTAAGTTTTTGTCGGGTTTTAATTAATTTTTATATAGGCGTAATTACGGTGTTGCTATGATTATTGATTATTCATTAGTGTCAAAATTTAGATTAATTGATTTTTGTGGGTAAATTTTGTTATGGAAACTATAAATTTTATTTCGAGATCCAAAAAGGTTTTTCTCGTAGGTTTATATTTCAAGGATAGGTTTATATGTTCGTGCCATCTGCGCGAAATAGTTTGCGCGTGCAAACTCGTACAGAAAAACCGAATCACATTTGCTCGAAAAACTTCATACTTTCATTTACATGTAACAACTTTTTTTGAAAACTCGAATTTGTATGAATTGAAAAACAACATTTATTCGAGTTACAAAAAATCTTTTATGCGAGTTTGGACCTTGAAATATTCTGTATACGTGGAATCTAAATTGGAATTCGTGCTAGTTAAGCTTCGATATACTTGCTCGTATATTTACGGAAAAATTCGATAAAAACCATAGTCACGGCGAATTCAATTGACATCCACGCAAAATGAAGGTTGAAAAACCTATTATCTTCTAAAATGTCAAATTTCACGGCGATTCTTTCGAACATCAGCGTATCAATTAGTATCATTGTGCAATTAACCCTCACAACTCCGGCACGTCCGCAGTTCGGTCAAAACCCAACCATCCGAAACGACCTAAAAAAAAAAACAATTGTCACACTCCAAAAACGATTCATTACAATTCCAAAAAAACAGAATCCTCCAAGAGCGATCGCCGACAAAAGTTATTAAAATTCATGACGAAAGAAATTATACACAAGCAACAACAACTGGTCCACTCCTTTTTTTCCAACATCCACCTCGACCACGCCCAGGGATGCTTCTGTTGTCGGCAACCAGGCCATCATCCACTTTCTTGTTGTCATTAGTTGTGACTTGGCGAGTGTGGGCAACTCCACGCTTTGTGTGTGCCACCGAAACGGATGAATTACACGCGTCCGATGTTGGTCCAAAAAAAAAGGCGGGCGAGAGAATCAATTTTGACGGTGTCGAGGTCTTCGGACGCGTAATTTGGGTATTCAATTTGTGAGGTTTGATGGCAGTCCTCGGGAAGTCAACGAGGACGAATTCCTCAACGCTTTTTTCATGTCGGAATCGGTGATCGTGAGGGCGGTGTAGCGTGCGGTCTATTATCGCACTTTACCTGCGAATATTTGAGGTCGTGTACTTCTAGGAATTTGTGTCGCCTGTGTGTATGTATTTTGAATGATAAAACAATGGGGGTTTTCGTGGTTTTAATTTTTTAATATGTTGGGGAAATTTGTATGGAATTTTTAAAATAAACCTTTCGGCGTATGAATGCTCGTTTTGTGCTTACACAACGTTTAAATGCCGGCGATTATTTCAGGAATGAATTAAATAATGCGACTTGAAAAAATGTCAAGTTCAAATTTTATTTTGTACAAAAATGATTATGTATAATATTACGAATTTATTTTGTAATAAATACACCCAATCCTCTTCTAACACTGGGGATACGTCTCACAATCAGAGATAAAAAAATGTATGGTGGCCATATAAAAATTGGAGATAGGTTCCATCTAAAATGTTTAGATAGAACTTCCATCCAAATATATTTTTATATAAAAAAATGTGTAATAATCAATAATCACTTATTTTTCCTTAAAAAAAAGAATTGAATGTATTGACATTTGTATCGAAGTTGATAGTATGTATTATATGGACGTTTTGAGAATCGCCGATCAAAGCCTTCTTGGGGATTAACTTCTACTGTAAACGGAATGTGATTTATCTATTCTTATCCGAAAAAAAGTAAAGTTTTCATTCCAGTAACCGAATCTCCATATTCACTGGCCTCAGAAGCGAATGCGTCAAATCCCAACGTTTTTATGTCACACGTTCCCGTCATAAAGTAAAAAGGAGTAAAAAAAAATACACTCAAGCATATAAATTTAAATATTTGTTGCAACAGAACGTGCTTCTCGTTCGTTTCGAGGCATAGGTGTACCTTATTTTTTTTTGTGGCCATATTGGCACCTGCCCGGGTTCTAAAAATGATAATGCGTTTTGTATAATCTCGACTGCGAAAACAGGACACGTCGCCCGAACCTTATAAGATCAGGGATATTCAATAAAGCGGTCGTATTCTTCCTTTCATTTTATTATATTGTGTTTCGACGTTTTGTGCGAATTTAGCATCGCTGATTCCGGAAGTATATGTGCATTTCGTAACGTTTTTTCGTTTCGTTCTCATTTTTGTTGTATCTTTTTTTTCATTATGTTATATTTTACATATTGCGTTTTTTTCTGGTGGATTTTTGTGCTCTTTTGAAATGCGATGAGATTCGTATTTCGACTTTGGTGCTGGAACGCTCGATTCGTTGCAACACGTTGTTCTTAATCGAATTCGTTTTTGTCCTTATATAGTGGCGTGATGTTGAAAACTTTTTTCCTTTTCGAGACGTTTATTTTATTCATTTTTTTCGTCTTGTTTTATTTCGAGTACATTACGCAGGACCGAAGGCTTAAAACGCCCGTTAATATCGAGTTTAAATCGAAAAGGGCCGTGCGACTTTTTCAATTTTGAAGTTGAGTTTCTATTAAAATTTCATAGACGGCTTCGGTTTGTTTTGGACTTTCTATATATTGCGTTCGAAAAAATTCGAAGATGGGATTAATTTTCTTATTTTGTTTTCTTTTAAATTCGGTTAGAGTAAAAGTTTATTCTATTTGGTAAAAAATTTCGATTTAGTTTCAATCAATTTCAGGCAAGTATAAATAATCGCAAAATTTTCGATACGAGCGAATCGATTAATATCGAAATTGAAAAATTGTAAAGATGGTTATTTTTCATAGAATATAAGTTTAATTTTTTTTTTTCATTTCGAACTTAAAAAAATTATTTGTCTGTATATATCGAAAAATTTCAAAGATTTATTACATTTCATTCAGAATTGATCGCGCAAAATTCCTTCAACTTAAAAAAATTTCAATAGCATCCATCTTATATCTAACCACATCATATTTTATGCCACACTTTAACCATAATACCCAGTTATCGACCGACGGAAAAAAGGCCCACTACAGAAACGAAGCACTCTCAAAACGGCACTCGACCGTTTCATTAGCCACCCGAAACGAATCTTACGAAATGTATCCCATACGTGTAGTTTTGACAGCGAACTTTTTCCACCGTCCACAGAAGCTCCCACCACACCATGACCATGGGGAATAGATACCCTACGGGTCCACCTGAAAAATGGATATTTTTTACCTTTTGACGAGTCGGGTCCAATCACCAGGTGTTGTGCGCGTGCCGCCTCTGTGGGTCCATTAGGACCTTACCTGAGTGTGGGCCACCATAAACAAGGCGGTGTGCCTCTTCCAGAGGGCCCCGAGCTGTTATCCCACGTGAAACTGCTCGTTTGTTATATTATATGTGGGGAGGAGGAAAAAAAACGGTGGATTCTGTCATATTTCGGCCGAGCTTTCGGAGCGGCGCGCGGTCGATGGGAGCTTTATGGTGTTGGTGTGTTTTGATGTTGTGTCTAATTGTGTGATTGATTCGAGTCGTTAATTGATTGGTTTTTGTGTTTGGGTCTTGTTAGTTTTTTTTGGGTATTTTTAGATTTGTGTTTAGAAGATGTCTGAGCGATGGATTTATTGTGATCGTAAATTTTGTTCGTGAAGATTCAATATAAAGTGCAAAAAAAATTTGCATTATATTATGATTTGAATGAAACGAAAGTTGGCTCGATTTAAAAATAATATATAGTATATTTTTATATAAAGTTATCGATTCGTTTATTAAAAATTCGGCTTACTTCGGTGAAATTGATAGCGCACTTTCGGGATACTTTGTATAATATTATACAACGGCAGCCTTGAAATAATATCCGTTTTTGTATACTCGGCCGAGTTTATTTGCAAAATAAATACACAGGAACAAAACGGCATTGTTTTGTGCGAAAATACGCAAAACGTACGCAACTGCTACGTTTTGGTAGCCGAACAACACTAAAAGAGGTCCCACTTTGTGTTTTGTGCGTCGAGAGGCATTGTTTTTCCCTGCCGTTTACGAGATTCATAATTTATTATAATGTAATAATATGGAGGCGACGCATTACTTCCTCTAAATTAATTCGTGCACCTAGAGAAGGCCGATAATTACACGTTAATTAAATTCAATTTTATACGGTATTAATTAAGGCTCATTTAGCGCGCTCATTGTTGCCCGTGTAAAATTTTTAACACATTTTTTTCGTTTCGTAATTTTTGTGTGAACACTAGTTTCTTTTTCGGGGAACTGTTCGAAATTGATTCGACGGCTGTCGTAAAATTATAAATAGACTTGAAAATAATTCGATCTCAGAAGAATGTATCCTTGTAAGTTCGAGAATTTACGTAGGTGTCGCATACGTTTAGTTATTTATTTTTTCGGTCTGCAAAGTTAAACGTTCGAGTTGTCCGATCGTAAACAACTTGGCCGTTTCTAGGATCGCAACGATAAATAGAAAAAATAATTTTATTGTGTTCGTTAATTATGATTCGACGGCATTCTTTTGAATAATAGCGTTTCTCACACGCGGGTCATGAATCACAAAATCACACATTCGTGTGTCGGCGAAAAACTCGTACGTTCGAGTCGTTAACGGCCACTCCACGCGCAATAAATTAAAATTTTATTATGTTTTGATTGAAATTATATGTAGTTTTTTTTTTATTATATTATAAATTTATGTACACGTATAATGTAATACGTATTAAACATTCGAGACCCGAGCCTAAGCATTTTTTAATGATGCCCGAATTGATTTATTATGCATTCACATCGGCTCAGAATCGAAATCGATTACGCATACGAATAATTTATCGGCGCAATTTGCCAGCGTCGAAATCGGCGAACAAGTACGTAATTATTAATTTTTTTACGCTGAGGGGTTTTATTGATTTTTTTCGGATCTATTGTAACGTTTCGCACTGCTGTTATACGAAAGATCGACTCATAATCAGATATGTTTTAGCTGCGGGTCGTGGACTGAAAGTATCTTCGTTATTTCAAGAAAATTCTCGATACAGATTATTAATAGTTTCGGAATGTATAAATTTTCGATACTTCATAATTGAAAAGTGATACTGAACAAACTGCGGTGGAACGCGAGACTTTTCAACTAACTTCGAATCCGATCCTTCGTAGAAAAAGTTTATAAACTTCTGTTGTAGAGAGATAAGTATACGCTTCGGAAAATTATTTATAAACCCATACATGTGGTTCGCGGTGCTAATTAAATTCAGGGAACGTTGTTCGGGTCGTAACGTTAAGTGGTTGATTACAATAATCGGCGTCTGTTCGTTTCTACCACGTGGGATTACGAAACTATTCGAATTGGGTACCTACCACTTTACAATGTACTGAGTATGGTCGCCGAGAGTGTACTTACCATCTTTGTACCGAGATCGTAGAAAATTCGCTGACCGTGATCAGCGATCGATAAACTGGTCAGATCGTCGTTTTTTTAATATATTTTTTCGAGAATCTAAAATTTATGTCTTCGAAAATTTCATTTGAAATGATTATTGCGTGGAAAAATATTTTTTTCGAAAAAATTGTGGCCTAAACGTCTGTGTGAGGTCGTAAAAATGGCGAAGTCGTAAAGGACCCGTGTGATCAATTTAAAAGCCGACTGTATTGTTTTTAAAAGTAATAAATTCTCCTATCTTGATGTCACAATATTGAAACTACTGTATTTGATTTTTTTTTTCAGAGGAAATGAGCTTTTCGAATGTGTTCAGGTGTTTCGTTTTTTACGTATTCTTTGGAATAAAATGTAAAATTTGTTGTGTGGAAAAAGGCTGTTTTTTGTCGTTGCTTTCACTTTTATGTGTGTTTACATTATGTACAATATTTTTTCACGTGAAAAATTCGAAATTATGTAAATTTAAAATATAACAAGCGCGCGAAACGTTGCATATATTTAGCTCATAATGATTTCGAAGTACAAAAAATTTTATGAACAAATGATAAATCGTATTTGCTATTCCATATTCAAAAAAACACTTAAATAAGCAAAAAATAAATAATTTTCAATCGGAAAAAAGCAATAATAATACAAACACATTCGAAATACACTATTGTTGATTGACCGCAACGATCTACCGAGGCGCTGCGCCGCAACACTGACCGCGACCTCAACCGAAAAAAAAACAGCTGAAAAAATCGAAAAAAGACAAAAAATCCTTGTATGTGTATTCAGTTTTGGGGAAATTAATTTAAATGTAGATCCCATTTAGATAATACTAAAAAGCTGGCAACCTTTGCGGGGCGCGCGCGCGGTCAGGTCTCGCCGGCTGCTAGCCAACCGATTACAGAACCTCCTCTCAGGTATAAACTAAATTACACACGTGAAGAGTATAGAATCAAAACTCACAATCACCATTGTTCAAAACAATACAAATTTCCGCCCATTGATTGATGGATTGAGCATCTTTCGATATCTAAAAATTTCATTACGAATCCAATAAAAAAATGACAAGTCATATGACCCATCCTAATATTTCTAATTATTTTCTATAATTTGTATGAACAATCCAATCTCTAAATACTATACATATGAAATTATTCAAATTATTTTGATTTCAATAAAGAATTTTCCGATTTTCCTCGAAAATTCTCGGGCGAGTTTCGCGTCTGAATCCCGCGCACATACGCAGTTTTTACTCGTGCAAAACTACCGGGTGGTTCGCAAGGAAGGATCCCCATATCCTCCGACACATCCTGCCGTCGACCGGGACGATTGTCGACGAAAAAATCGACATTTTCCGCCGGCGGTCTGCGTTTTCGTCGCTCGTGTTATTTCCACGGTCGGCCATAACGCGCACGCGGTCCAACCTAGTTGCCATTCGAACATGGCGGGAATTAGCGGGAGCTGCGGGAATAATATTGTTTTTTGAGTCGAAAATTATACGGTTTGACATGTGTTGTTTGCCGTTTTTGGCGTGGTGGGAGGTTTTTTGTTTCGGGAGAGGTTTCGGTTGGGAATTTCGGATTTGTATAGTGGTTGTGCATGATAGAAGTTCGTGTCATTACGTGCGATTGTTATTGCATTTGTCATTGTTATTTTTAGTTCAATTTGATCTGTGTCGCAACCTTTCGTTATATGACTGTTATTTATTATTCGATCATCGCGTTCGAATGGTCGAAATGATGCAACGGAACCATTATTTGTAATTTGTTATGGTAGCCGGAATAATTCTTTTTGTTTGCTAAAAAACGAACCGAAAAGATCTTTATTGAAAAATTTATCCGATACCATAGTAGTTTTTTTAGCTCAATGCGATCACAGCCTTAGATTCCGGAGGCATCAAAAATGAAACCCTTCCGATATACAACGAAACAACCCTTTCGCTTTCACCCCTACGTTCGTCGCGCATAAATAAAACCGAAAATTTCCACCTTCGGATTCGGGAAAGGGTGTTTTTGAGTTCTTTTCGTGCGGTCTTTCGAGTTATGCAAATCGATCCGCGTAATGGGTCCAACACCCTTGACAAATGGCTGCCAACACGGCACCTACACGTGTCACACGTACACCTACAATACACGATTGAAAAGCACCCACAATCGAACATAAGCACACAGGAAGTCCTCGACTTTCGTACATTATTCGTATCCGAAGACTTTTTTTAAAAGTCAATTTTTTGTGGACACAGCCGTTTTCAACATCGAACTTTTTTGTATGATTACGATTTTCACGGAAATACACTATTGATTTTTTCCTTTTAAAACTCAAATTATGTTTGACATTGTGAATTGTTTGAAAGTCGCCGACAGCCTGTATGTGGTATGAAATAAGTACAATCCAATTCGTCAGGGTTGAGGGTGGATTTACAACAGGTGACGATTGCCAGGTGAGGCGGCGACACGCTTTATTGTGGCCCATTAGTGCGCACGATGGGGTATGCCATGGGCACCTGATCGGTTTTACTATGGGATAGTATTGTGTAATTTAAGGGTAGGTGGTTTTATTAGACCGCGGAGTGTTCCGTTGATTCGGTTTTATTATGTTTGATTTGGGAATTGCGGTGGTTTTATAAGACGTTTCGGCTCAAGTGTGAGCTTGTTGTTTTCTTTTATGGATGTTCACATCTTTTGGATTTTTAATTAAATGTGTGTTTTACGGTGGTTCGTATGAAATGTTACGTGTTCGTATTAAGTGTGCTTAGATGTTATCGTACGGAATTTTCTTTTTATGTATCGAAAATTTTAGGTAACTCGGAAAAAATCATTTATGTACAATTGCTGCATTTTTATCTGATAGTGTAATCTTTGTATGTTCCAAGGTTATAATTCTCACAGTAAAAATGTTGTATCCAATTAAATTTTCGAATTGTGTTATAATCAGTGGCGTAAACGGAACCTTTGTTTAAGCATTCATTACGTATAACCAGTTTATTGTCGGTTGTTTATAATCAAATTCGAATCTGTTAATGTACCGAGTATTATCATAATAGAAATTCAAAGTGCACTCATTGCAACGTATGACTTTGCAGTAAATATGATACTCATACATTGTTCTTTGCAAAATTAAATTAAACAGAATTAGTATCTTTATGGCTTCGCTGCATATCTATCCATAAATCGCAATGCATGCGAATATGAAGGTTTATATTTTTCTGCAGCTAAAGTTACACCGATGAGTGTTTTTTATTATGCAACAATGAATTTTGATTATCTTTTGTGCAAAAGACTGCTCATTGTGCTACCTGAATTTTACAATGCATCGTATAAAATAGCATCTGCCCGGAACTTCTTGGAATTCGGTTTATGGTGGGATTTATTGTAGCATCAATGCACACCTGCTAAAATATTTTCGAAAAGTTTCATATTTCTAATTTACCGATAAAATTATCCACGGAATCTTTATAGAGCACGCTTTTATCTTATATAAATATGAGCCGGCTCAACATCGCGTTTTATTATAATCGCCGAAATCAGGCTAAGGGTTCTAAACACGCACGCGAATGTACGGAAATAGTTTGAGCATTTCTCGAGCCAAACCCGGAAGATTCGACTTTACGGAAGTTCAGACCGAAACCTTTGCTAGAAGTACCGAAAGTAGTCGGGTTCTGTGGATCGACATCGACAGATAGGAATCTTGAATAAGATGAATGCACAAAGGGAATTAGCCTCACATGCGTATCCTGTCTTATTACACAATGCAGAGATAAAATTTCGTAATTTTTCTATTGAACGTTTCATATTTCATGAGAAAAAATCTCCGGGATATTTATTTTAGAACCGCACAATAAATAGATCGTGTAGAATTGCATGTCTAGTGTATATTTTTGACCCCCAGAACGGTTTCGTGTTAGACCGCAATTTACCGAATGCGTGGGCGTTGCCGCGATTATGTTTAATTGATTATTTGGGCGGATATCGACTAGGCTTTTTATATGAAAGTGAAAAAAATTCAGCCCTCTTTTGTTTTTACCCTTATTGAATAATGTACCCTGTTATTATTGTGTTTGCTGTAATTTGAATGCTTTCGGGGTAGCTTATTTGCGTTATATGCGCAGTTTGTACACTAATTGTTAGAACATCGGTTGATAAGATCGATTGTCATGATTTATTTATGCATTCGATTAGTTGGTATGCTAATCGTTTTTAATGATAGCTTTTGAATGTCATATGTTTTTTTTATTCTTCATAAAAGCTTTAGGTATATTTGATTACTACATTTTTTGTTCTATTAAATATATTAATTTTATACTCCAAGGATATGTTCATAAGGTCTTTAAAATACGTATATGTATATATTTTTTTGATATTTAAATTCTTTGAACAGGCTCGAGCATTATTATGTAACGTGAAAATTAAAAGGTGATTTTTTCTCAGCGGTTTATTCGAACGTAAAAGGTTAAGCTCTTCATATGACGCAAAGAACAAATACGACAGCGGCAAAATAGAATTAAATGAGAATGAACGTACATATTTATAAGACGAAAAAAATGCTAGCGAAATAATAAAAAACAGTTACTATATAATCCCCTTTTGTATATTTTAATACGCAAGTCTCGAGTAACCAATCTGCGTTTGAGTGCGCGCGAGTTACCAACGCGAACCACTCGACTTTCTTTCGTACTCTATTTGCATCATGTCTCAAAAAAGTTATGTTTTTTTTGTAAAAATAAAAAAATATGAAAGTATATCATTGATTTTATCAAGACATAATTTTTGTATATTAAATATTTGACGATTTGATTCAAAATATACTTATATTAGTCAATTTGTATGGCTATCAATGTCGAGCTAGAAACTAGGAGTAAATTCGAATGTCATTTGCAAAATTGATTACAAACATACTAAATCGCATCATTGCCATATCTGTTTGATTAACGATGACGAATCACCGCATCATTAAATTGGACATATCGAGACAGCGAAACAACACAATGACGAACAATAACCGATGATTTTCCGACACATTCTGTACAACACGTAAGAAATACGTATTTATACACTCGTAGGCGAGTCGTAGGAAGGTTCTTTTCATTCTTGCCGGCACTCGGCTCTCTTCCACTTCTTGTCGAGTAAGTAAGATCAGTTTTCTAGACGAAGGCGAGATCCCGATTCCTCTAACCCCCGACACTCGAGTGTTTGTGCCGACACTCGACCGGATCGTTCTCAAACCGTGGGACGCGCTCCATTCGAATATATGGACGTGTGCTTTCGTCGAGGACGATTCGCATTCGTTCATGTGTGTATGTTGCTCTTTGTCGTCAAGGACGAAGGTATCTCATCTCTGGAATACGTGAAGCATAGTTTTATGAAATATGAGACTCTTGTACAGAACCAATCTTCCAAAAATGCGGGGTTGAAATATTTTACAACAAAATTTCCATTAGTGCGATACATTTTAGATTGATTCAAGTAATAAAAGTAAGGTAAAGAACAACATTGGTTTAGGAGCGAATTTAAGTTGGCACCCATGAAACACATACATACAAATCTGAAGTTTGACGTTTTTGTTTGTACACACTCTCATCCATATTCTGACGTTTGTAACGTCAGTTTGGGGTAAACTTCGCTATCACTCTGCATCATGTCAATATAGCGTATTGAGACTGTTTTCCTTTCCACTTTCCTTATAGAAAAACTGAACGTGGGGGTTGGGCCAAATGCCGCATTTCTCAGTTAGGGAAAACTAAACGCACCTATTTAATGCCGCATATCTCAGTCAAAAGTCAGAACGTATTTATTATTAAAAGCGTGTTTAGGTTAGGTTAGGTTAGCGTTTTTTGCGTCACATTTACTGACCTATCTTATTTAGTCAGGTCGAAAATATTTTATAAGTATCTATCGTAAAAGTTTTCAACCAACAGTCAAACTGCGAATGAGTATTGGTGCATGTACGTGTTTCTCGGGTGCCAACTTATTGTTAAATTCGCTCCTAAGCTAATGTTGTTCTTTACCAAAAGTAACACCTTTCCTAATGGCTGCTATTATTGCCATCGTCGATATTCACATGTAAAGGTTAAATTAATCCATTCCCCAGCGCGCATTAAGTTCCGCTATGAAAGATCTGAAATGTCCCCGCGATAAAGTTCAAACGTAATCTATTCTAGTGTCGTAGTGAGCCGGTTAACTGCGCTTCGAACGCACATAAATGAGATTTTAATGTTGTGTAGTTAGTCGGCGAATATTATTGCAGTCGTGTGAAAATCTCACGTTACATAATTGTTTTAATGCGTCTTAAACGTTGTTTCGTTCTTTATGTTCGTCAGACGTTTATGGCTTTGCCGCGTTTGGGCGGCCGTCGAATTTATTCGTTTCGTGTCCGTGTCGCTGCCGCATATAAATAAGTGTATGAATTTTAAAATTTCGTTGAATTTTTAAAGCGGGCTTGGATCGAGTTATGTTGTGTTGTCGCGCCAGATAAAAAGCCATGGTTTTTTTTTTGGACGTGTGTGAAACGTTTTGGGCGATAGTGTTGATTGACGTTTGACAGAGTCTCGGTAGTTGTGTAATCTGTGGCGTTTGTGACTTTCAGTTTTGTCACTGGTTTCGATAAATATTTTTGTTGAAGTCACGTGTTTGTATAATGAAAGATTTATCGAGTTCTTGTCCTGTTTGGATAATGTGTTTAGTGCAAGTTGTGGGAACCATTGATGAAACGCTCAGATTTGCTGCTGTTGAAAAATTGAATCGTTTAAATTGTAATTTGTTGAAGTCTGCTTAGTAGTTTAATTGGAGCCAATATGCAAATTATGCTTTATTATTTATTGTGTAATAAGTAATTGAAAAATCTATATAAAAAACCTTTAAAACAATAAATAACTAGATTTTAAAAATTTATTGTACATTACAATAAATATCAAAGTAATAAATGTCAGGAGCAACATGCAATTAGTAAAATCGTATTTCAAAATTAAATTTTTTTCCTACGCGGTAGGGGCGTGGCGATTTTGACGCTCGTTCTCACACATACGAATCCGTTAATTGATTTATTCAAATACTTTTCTCGTTTTAGACATAGTCCTTGCTTACATCACCACCACACAAATGTTATTTCGCCTTCTTCATCTGATTATTTCGTAACAAACAAGAAAATTTCGATCGAATCAACGATTCACATCAATTTCGTCGATCTTATTGCGATACCAACGTATTCGCATTATGCTCTTAACATAATCGAGGGAGAGAGGAATTGATACCGGTTGCATTATAGATAAATTCGGGGTGTAATAGATTTCTTTTTTCTATGTTCGTATATTTTTTCGTTGCTATAGCAGTATAGTGAGCGCGCTCACAATACATCTGCGGGGAGTCGTAAAAGCCTACCGGATTGTTGGTAAATTTTAATAATGTTCCCAGGACCCCTTCTCAGACAGCCCCAAGATCCTGATTTTGCCCTTTTTCTAGCCCCACCACTCGGTTTAATATAACGCAGAGTCATTCCGCGGATTAAAACGGCGATTTTGTCCATACGGGTGCACTATCTAAACATAATACTGGAAATTCTAACTATATTTTCATTATATGTAAAATGTGTATTTATTCAAAATAATCGAATTCAACTTTCGCAAATTAGATTCTCACGATACATGAAAAGGTGAGCGACCAAAGTAATACGATATCCACTTCAAAAATTTTTTGTGCTTAAATTAAATTGGCTACACGAGTGTATCGAAAGGTACACTCATTTTCTATTTGGCTCGATCTAATAAATTCGTATTTCTAAATAAAAAAAATACATAAGCGCTTAGAAAAACAGAAAGAAAAGTCTCACAAAAGCGCATTCTGAGCCATCTTCATTGTCGGCGGCGTTCGGGTGTTTAGCGTCGACAATGGGCCGCTGTCATTTCGCATCATTTCGCGCGTTCGGTTTTTATTATGTTTGTTTGCAATTTACCTGTCCCCGGGGCTTAATAACGACAAGGGCTCCTCGCACATAATAGAAATATTGTTGAAGGCCCTTTGAAGCACCGTGAAAATTGTTGCACAACGGGGAATAGCGTCGCGCCGACACCCCGCTTCAAATTTATTTACATTTTGTATGCGGAGCGTTCGCAAAACGGCCGAAAGCGTGTGTGTGTGCCCTCCTATGTGCTCGCATGTTCTTATATATTTTGTATAAGCGATGATGTGTAAGTGTTCAGATGTAGATTTCCGTAGGGATTATCGTCGTTGTTAACCGTTACGATTGTCGACGGACAATGGAGTTCACGTGTTGGCGGTAACCCTTTCGGTCCGTGTGATCGCGCTGTTTTCTCTTACGATTCGAGTGTTGATTATTCTGTTTTGCGCTAATTATTCGATGGTAGGTTTTTTATAAGGATTTGTTCGTTGTTTTCATTATTTCAATGGTTTTATCGATGAATTGTGTAGGAAGAGTTTTAATATTTAATCGATGATTTGGATGATTTAAGATGTGTTGTAATTACATTTAACGCATTCGATTATCCGATTATTTTGGCTATATATTCGAAGGGTAATTAATCATCGTATACAGGAAAGCATCCTGGATTAATCATAGTATATAAAAATAAATCGGATCCAACATTACTTTTACGTGCGTATTCTCTGAGCGAAGAACTCACAACGGACCTTTGCATTATTTTCGCTTCGCCATCGAGATATAGAGCGGCTTAGTGTTTTCTTACGGGCTTATATTAAAGGATTTCCGTATCCCTTATCGAAAAGGACGTCGCCTTGACCCTGCACAAGGGACGACCCTTTGTACCGCGTACGTCTAAATATTTTGGACATGATTCGGGCATTAATAAAATTTTGTACGCAATGCGCAGCCGTAATCCGCAAAGTATATACACGCAGTACTATTCGGTCATGCCTTATTTCATCTTTTTATTATATCTCCGGCGGTCCTCCTCTGTTACTTTGTCCTCTCCTCGTGCGGACATCTCAAGTTTCTTATTATAACTTTTGACGACGTGACGCGAATGAAAGCCTCGCTTTTTTACGCCGGCAAGCTGTCGTTCCGACGGACCGCCCGTTCGACCTCCCCTTTCGTGGACACGAAAGGTTGAATCGGGACAGCATTGTGCATCCAGATCCGAGGAAACGGGGTCAAAAGCTGGGTCGTTCCGGGACGCTTTTCGCTCGATTCGATTGTGATTGCCATTATTGGCCCTGATAAAGAACGCGCTTTGTGCGCGGATGTCTTTTATGTAGCGGTCGGAGTGGACGTCGCTTGTTTCGAAATCCGAATGTGCGAATTTAATTTTAGGATGTGGCTATTCGTACATTCGGTATGTATGTGCAATTGACTATTTATATTATATATTCGGTATGTATATGCAATTGGCTATTTATGTATGTAAAATTACTAATGAAATTGAAAAGGTCTCAGAAACAACGCAAGTCGATATTTCGATGGACAGCTGTCAAAAATGGCACATCAATCATGCATATGCACACTGCGCCAATTGAGCGACATTGCGCCAATATAAGCCTTAAATCGTATGACATAACGCTGAAAATTAATATTACTCGGATATCGGATTCGTTATGTATAAATAGCCAATTGCATATTGCACCGAATGTAATAAATAGCCAATAGCATATACCTATCATGATGCTGATATATAAATTAATACATAATATATTGATTGATTTTCGGATATATATTAGGAGGCTACTTGGATATGGAGGTCATAGGCCTATATTGTCTTTTGCAAATCCGGGCATGCCTGAAGTAAAACAATTATACTTTTTTATGGGGGATCAAAAACGAAGATGATAACTATTACTAAATTTTATTTTACTTTTTATATTTATTTACTTTATATAAAATTTTAATTTTTTTTTTCTGATCTGGATTTGGAGGCCATTTGGGTTCGGAGGCCATAGGCTGAAGCCTACATTGCCTCTATGGAAATCCGGCACTGGCTATGTACATAGATCCTTTTGATATTATGATATCGATATAAAAAAAAATTAATTGCATCTCCATTCGAGGTATCGGATTTGCAATTTTTGCGATAACGACCATGCAGTTAATCGCTTTCCGGAATATGGCATGATTGCCAATTTGTATGAATTGTACCGAATGTATGAATAGCCACATCTTTAATTTTATATGTGAAATATTTGGGAATGTCTGAAATTCGTTTTGTTAAAGCGAGCAGCGGATGTTTACATTAGTGCATCGAGTGCGTGCACTTGAAGCGTTGCACAATCTCAACAGTTAGGTGTCGGGTTCTTTAGTGAAGAACACTTTTCTTATATTTGCGCCCGCTTTGTAATTTTATATGCATACATTTCGAGAGAATCTCATTGAATGGGATAAAATACGAATGGAGTGAATTTCGGGCCGCTTCATAATTCGTTTTTTATGTTCGTGTGTTTATGTTGTGTAGTACCGTTCGAGTTTCTGTATCGCGTGATAAATTAAATCTGTTCATTATTATGGCTCCTTATAGCAATCGAATTTATGTCCAGTATCGAGTTCGTATAATATGTAATAACAATAAACGAAATTCGATTAGACGTTTGGTGGTATTATGTATCTTTTATGTTACGTCGAGAATACTATTTCTCATTGTATTATATACTACATAAATTTCATTTTAATATCTTTCGGATCGTAAGCAAACCCTTGCGTAACCGTAACATTTTCGTGACCAATAATATCGCATGAATATTTATCATTTTTTTCTCGAACATATAAATATGATAAAAAAAGCTTTTACGAGCCGACCTGTAAAAATAAAAAAATAAACGTCTTTGACATATCTTACACGTTTGTACAAACCCCGTGTGTAAGGTTCATTACTCTCATTATGTATGATTTATAGGTCATATTTTATCTCAACATAATGTTCAGTTCTGCGCACGTATATAAAAGGAATTTAGGAACGGTGTTATCCAGGAGAACACGCGATTTATATTTATTACCTTAGATCCAACGCATTTATGTGTTATTTATATTTTATGTACGTTATTGGGTTACTGAATTTCTTGACTTATTTCTTAGATGTCGGTTGTTCGACGCTAAACTAGCACAAACTCGCGCACAATACAATTTTGCAATAAATTCATGTAGGAATACAATATAATTTTTTTCCGTGGGATGAACGAAACATTCTCTTACATATTTCAATATGTATTCTTTCGCGAATATAATTTTTATCAAGTCGCTGGCCCCGAGAGCGATTCTGCGAAGTCTTCTCTTTGAAAATCCCAATAAATGTCACATAAATCGCTTGCACCCCAAAAAACTCGATTATTAATCATGTTATTCGTCCGAAATAGATTTAAATTAATTCACGAAAAGCGGAAAAATGCGTATAGAGCCGAAAAATAACATTTATAAACATTCGGCTATTTATTATTCTTGTTATGTATTTTTGAAACGCGACGTTTCGGAACACATATCGCATCGGCGATATTGTCAAAAGTGAAATTTATGTAAAATATTCAATAGCCGGCGTATAAAAATATCGTTTATTTTTAATGTCGATGGTCCACGAATTTCATGGCGTCCATTCATCCACCTGTCTATTACGTAAAATATTTCTCTAATGTAAGTTTCGAATTGGAATATTTTTCCGTTTTCTACGTATCTGGGATCGTATGTCAATCGTCGCGTGCTCGCTACTATTATTAATTTATTTCGGTATTAATACAAAACGGATTTTATTTTTAAATATGTATCCGAAAGCGTTATTTATTAATTCGTGATTGGAATAAAATGCCGGACGTAATATTTGTAAAACGTTTGTACAACAGACAATATGCTAATTGAGGTTGTTAGCGACTATTAAAAATAGCTAAATGGTAATCGATTTTTCGATTATGCTCATAATTTACTACAATCAAATTGATTGAAAATTAAATTCATTTGTATATTTAATAAACGTTTTTTTCAACGTCAATTATATTAACATTAAAATTTGATTAAAAAAATACATCGCATAAAAAAACATTCGCAATAAAACGACTTAAGTTCAAAACAGTAATGAAAATCCATGAAGTAGACTCACAGATATTTTTTTCAATATGAAAATTTTAAATTCAATCTCCCGCACGTACATCACCTGTCTTCTTATTGCGCATTCCAGTCATTTTAAACCGGAATGAACAACAACAACAACAAAAAAAAAGTGAAACGCGTAACATAACTAATGACAGTCGTGCAACACCGACTGCCGCGAATCAAATCATTCCGAATTCGACAATGACTCGTCAAAGTGACTTTTCGAGACCCGAAATATAATTTCTTACATATTATACAGCACGGTCCAAAGGTCTGGGAAAATTTTAAACAGGTGATAGGTCGTGTTATTTGAAACATTTATTTTGTATGCAGCTCTCAACGATATGTACGAGGAGAGCTTAAAAATTTCATCCTTTCGTGCCCTAGTTTTAAGAATCGGATAGGTATCTCCATGTTCGATACATCAATCGAAAGGGTATTAAACAGAGATGTTTTTAAAAATATTTGAAAACTTTGGACATAGTTTTTTTTTTAAACAAAAAATATCATAAAATTTTAGTTTTTCTTTACTTCAGTTAGTTTTTAATAACTAATCGTGTATTTCTGATATAGATTTTTTTATTCCTATTTAAGGATTAAATACATAGTAAACAAACAAAAAAAAATTAAGTTTGTCTGCCATATTACAAAAACAAAAACAAACAGCATTTATTCCGAAATGTACTTATCGAAATAGTTTTATAAATATTCAATATATGTAAAATTATCGCCTAGTTAACCTATCGTTCACTTAACTCTCGCCCAGTTAAACTGTCGCCTAGTTGAGCGGTGTCCAGTTGGAGTCGCCTACTTGGCTATTGCCTATTTGACCGCCATCCGCATGACGGTGTCCGGCCTGGTGTATATGTTTTAAAACGTTCCAAACGACATGACCTATCTCTTTAAGACTTACCGGTGACCTTTGGACCACCCTATACAACTTCTCACATATGTAACACACCATACACGATCGAACATCCATTCAAACACTCGAACCGCAGCCGTTCATTAACACGACACAGAAATTAGCGTAGCGTCATCGTTCTACGACAGCTCGTTTAGCGCTTCAGTCACGATGACTTATTATCACAACAACAATCATCCGCCGCAACAATAAGCGGAAGCTGAGGGGAGACGCGTCTTCAAAACCGAGGATTAATCATTGTCTCGTTGGTGCGGTCTAATGAAATCAAAGACCGCACACCTGGCAACCCTGTGGCGGGTAGTTCGGGATCTTCGGTAGTTCTGTGAGTGACGCGAAATGTAAATTCCGTCGGTTTTTAATCGAATTTAATCCGGTAGCCGCGAGACGCGTCATAAATCAAAATAATAATTAACGTCTAGACCGCGAGTATTCATAAATCATCGGCTTTAACGCGCCGAGGGAAGAAACCGAACCGAACTCACGTACTGGGGGAGATTCGCCGAGTTTCGACGTTTTTTGTGGGACATATGGCTTTTGTTGTGTTTGAGAATGTCGATGCGATTGGAGTTGTTGTATAATAGTGTGTGTGTTGTGTGTCGTTTGTGAAATTGTTATGTTTGGGTATAATACGAAATTTTTGTGTTGTATGTGAACTATGTGCAGTGGGAAGGTGCTTTGTTGATATTTTGCAAAACTGAATGCCTTCATTTTCTGAAATTTGAATTTTTTTCCAATTTCCGAGATTTCAGCCTTATAGATAATAATTAGAGGATAAAACTAAAAAAAATCATATCCAACCTAACTTAATCATCGATATTTCCAAGATCATGAATAGGAAGGGATGTGGAAACGAAAATAATGAAAAAGAAGTTTAAATCTTGTTAGAAAAAAAAAACATAAACATAGCACTATTCCATTGTACATTGTTCGTAAACGTAGTAATGTCATAAATAAAATTATACCATGTTTCTCTAAAATTATGACCTGCTCCGAAAGTAAGCCCTATGAAGATGTTTTTATAATAAGCCTTATCCCGTAAATAAGATCTAGTAAAAAAAGTACAAATTACCAATTACATAAGTACAAATTAAAAAAAGTAATTGTGAATTCTCGAAATTATCCCTTTTTTGGCAATATTGTGAATCTTGAGGATTAGAGAATTTTGTTTAATATCTCGAGAAATCTAAAAAAATGGAGAATCGAAAATAAAAGACATCCCCGTATTAAGTCCTAATGCGGTTTTTTGATACAAAATTAATATAAAATCGGGTATTTTTTTTAAGAGGAACACAATATTGTCTAATAATGATAAAGTGAAGTTAACAGTAGATTAACTCAAGAAATTCAATAACGAAAATCCGTCATTTCAAAAAATCTCAAGAAAACGATACACAATCACTTCCATCTACATATTCATCTTCACTTAACCAACATCCAATAAGACAAAAATCAAAACAAACACCACCAAAACTCACCGAGCTTCCCTATCACTTCCTACCGCGGACACTCGGCAGAAAACTGCGGCCAGACAATAGACGCCGTTAATTTATATTTCTATACCCATTTTTTTTTCAGATCGTAGACGAAAAGTATCGGCCGGTCGCCGGAGGGTTTAATCGATTTGTGTGCAAGTGTATACGTTACGAGTGGGTCCATTGTGCGTGTTCTCGACGTTGAATAGGCGTTCGTTAAAATCGGACGAATCATCGCGTGGCCGTTTGTGTCCGTCGGAAAGCGAATCATCAGGTGGTTGCTGAAATTTGACTTTGTATTCTTATTGGGGATTGGTACTCGGATGGGTATTTGATAGGCTGACCATGCGTCCCGTTTTTCGGGACAGTCCCGTTTTCGTTGTGTCTTGCGTTCGTTCCGTCGTTTTTGTAAAATTGTTTGATTTGTCCCGTTTTCAGGTTCACATATTTTGATGGATATAAGATGACTGAATTTTTTAAGCTTTTTATTAGCTTGTTCTAATATTTATCAAAATTATATTTTTTTAAACATTTTCCTTGGATCCTTTCATTTTTTAAAACAGCACCCCAAAATGATCTAATATAGATACCTTTCAAAAAAAAATTGCATACTTGTGTTATTTAAAAGTTATTTTGAGGGATAAATTCGTTAATAAATGGGTGCACTTTGTTTTCGGCTGAACCGAATTTTGTTTTTCTAACCCAACCTAATCTAATCTAACCTAAACAAACCTAACCCATAGGTGCTTTAAGTGTTAAGTAATTATTCTAACCCAACCTAACCCATCCTATAGGATGCAGTTCAGCTAAACTCAAAGTAGCACCAATAGATGTAACATATGATATTGGAAAAAATATAGTTGGACAAATATATTTTGTCGGTAGTGTATTTCCTTAACGATATTAATTGAGGGAATGTGCAACTTTTTTTTTATATAGGGGGGTACATTTATTTTTTTGCCCCGTTTTGGGTCTTGGGAAATATGGTCACCTTAGTATTTGAGAACTTTGACGGTTTGTTTGTGTGGATTTTCGCGCGGACCCTTCGAGAGGTTGTTTTGGTTTTTGTGAATGATTGGATTAAATGATTCGATGATTCGAAGTTTCGTTTGACCAAAACCGATTGAAAATGTATGCAAATTTTCATCATGCTCCTATGTATATGTAGAAATTGGACTTGGCTCCAAACATCACCAATCAATGACAATAGTATGCAAATTCTATATGCATTTCTTAGCAAGATTGAAGATCAAATCGAATTCCAATTGACAAATTTACATTTAAATTATTCGTTTGATACAAAATATAATAAAAAAAGCAAACAGAGATTTTAATAAACGAATATGCGGATTCATTTTTAGAAATAAATCAATTTAAGCGTCGACTCGCACAAACAGTTCCGCCTTTTTGACGCTGGTGAAATTAATTTTCGGGCACAATGTACTCGCGCTCAGTAAAAAAAAGAAACGATCGCTTTGTAAATCCGCGCCGAAACGTTGCAATATATTTTTTTACGGACGATTGTAAAAAGTGTCGTTAATGAACGCGATAAAATCGCCATGCTTTATTCGATCGCGCGATTTTACAGCCGCGCGTCTCCTTTCGAGGGACGGCCGTAGTTTATGATAAATTTCGTATAATATTTTATTCGTCCATATTATTGTGTGTATAAAGAGTGCAATATAATGATAAAGCGGTGCCGAAACTCCGGCGATAACCCCTTTATTACGACCGTATCAAAATTTACAACTGCGACGTTCAGATGTTTCGGATTTTATTCGGCGATATGCGAAAGATGTATATCGAGACGCTTGATATTCTTCGAAGACAAAAGAGAAAATTTGACGATTCTACCAAAATAATAATCCTAGTGTATCATATAAATTACGATGTCTCTAGATTTTCGAAAAAGGCGCGAAACTTTCGCATAATATAAATACGTAATGCGTTTAAATGCGAGTGCAACGGCGCGAGGTCGACTTACACCATTTCGCACTTAAAACTTTCGCGGAGAGATT
The DNA here is from genome assembly GCA_009617725.1 of Hydropsyche tenuis. Taxonomy (NCBI): domain Eukaryota; kingdom Metazoa; phylum Arthropoda; class Insecta; order Trichoptera; family Hydropsychidae; genus Hydropsyche; species Hydropsyche tenuis. The sequence continues at coordinate 782,651 of VTON01000034.1, read as the reverse complement.
CGCGCACATACACACGGATTCGCGGTTGTTCCCCGGTCAAAAGTCAGTAGTCGACTTTTAATAATGTGTGTGTGTAATCCGTTGTCGTCGTCGATGTTTTTCGGGGTATTTCTGACTTGTGCAGTCGGGGTGTGGCCCGATTCGGGCTATAAATAAAGCGGTTTAAGTTTTGGCTAATTCGGGGGATTTAGTGTGTTATTTTCGATGTTTTGTGTTAACTTGGTTGTCTGTGAATTTATTTTTATTTTATCTGATTTATTAATTGGTGAGGATTGTTTGTTTGTGAAGTCTTCTTTGATATTTTTTTTGGACGTTGTTTCTGAGAAATTTTTATTGTTTTGTTTGAGACATTGTTTTCTTATTTTTGAGTGTTTTTTTAAGTATACTCCTACTCGTTTTTTCTGCTATAAATTATATTTAAAAATAGACCGAAAGAAAATTTGTAATATAATAAAATATATTATCATCCCACGCTCTGAACGTTGAGTGGTATGAAAATTTAATACTATCTATTAATCTTCTTCCAATTGAAAAATTCATCATATAAAAAAATTAATATATCATCCCACATCCCCATCAACAAACAAACGCTCAAGAACCCGAAAATCCACCCAATAAGAATCATCTCAATCAAACTTCCATCACTCATCAACTTCAAAAAAAAAAAAAAAAAACCAGAGTACGCAACCCTCAACCTACTCGCTTTTGACTTTGAGCCTCGAGTTGAGAGTATCGCGCGTAAAAGAAAGCGCTTCTCGGAGTCAGTCCTCCGGAGTGCATGTCATTATTCAAATTAGGATTTCACCAGCAATGTGCATCGGTATATCCCGTCTCTTATTACCCACCCTTCCCGTTGGTATTTCCTATATGTGTGCATGAGGAACGGGCTCCGTTCTTCCGCAACTCCTGTATAGAATGACGCATCGGTGTTCAACTTTGGGTCTGCGGGAATTTTTCAAGTGTTGTGTGTTTTTTAGTTTTTTTTTTATATTAGATTGATGCTTTTAATAAGTTTATTATAATAAAATAATGATAATTGTATTATTGGAATTTTGATTTTTTAACTTTGGTTACTTACGTGGTGTTTTGTGACATCGTTATTTGCGTAGTGTCTGTTGGAAATTAGTACATATTTGGTGTTAAACTTTTGGAAAAATATTATTATTTAATAATTTTATGTGATAAGATATGAATTTATGAATATATTTCTGAAATTAAACATTGAAAAAGTTTCAAATGCTGTTTTTTTTTAAATTTCAAGTTTAGTGTTCGCGCGTCGTTCTTATTTGCAATCGTATAGGTTAAAAATAAGTTTTGAAAAAAATCAGTCATAAAATAGAAACGAATGCATCCTACATAAAAATTTTTGTAAACTAAATCATGAAAATTGACTTAATAGAAAACTGAAAAAAATTGTCATTTCTATTATCTTACAAAATTACCACTCTCTATACTTACTATAGATGATTTCTCATATCTTGTTATCATACCTTTTTAGATACAAAACTCCTGTTCATTTTAGTTTGTTCAAATTTTCATATTGCTGTAAATTCTACAAATATAATATTATTCAAAATTGTTTTAAAAGATCATTGAATAGTAATAAAAAGTTAGGCTAAAATAAAGATTATCTTTACTGATTTTAAAGATATTTTTGTTTTTGACAGATGACAGACGCCACGCGAGTAATGGAGGGTTTCGTGTTGATTGCATATTGATGGTCAATCTTCATAGTGATTTTTTGATTTAAATTATTCCGTAAATGTAATTTTGTTGGATATCACTGGAATAACCCTAGCCCGGGGGCGTAACGACCCCTACTTTCCATCGTTCTCGCGTAGCGCACTCCACCACACTTGAGGTGCTTCCTGCGATATCCTCCGAAGTCGGAACAAAAACTGTATATAGGTACCCAATGCAATGGGCGCTTCTCTGGTGGGCGGGCGTCAGATGATCGGACTTTATTGTGAGCGATTTTAAAATTCCGCCGAATGGGATCGTTTCGCCGGGAATCTAGTCTAGATGGTGGGACTTTATTGCGCAGAGATATCTGGAGTCTCGTAAGGATTCGTTTAGTCGTTTAGACGAGACGTTTTACACGTTCTTAGCGTCAGTGCTTATGGTAATGTTGCTCCGAATGCATTTCCGAGGGATTCGTGATGTTTTTTTAGTACTCTGTATATCGTCGGAATCAAGGGGGATATCGTTAATTGCCCGGACAGATTTGCGCTCGCGTTCTTCATTGTTAACGATCGAATTTAACTCAACGAAAGATTTATTTTAAATATAAACTTGTATATACGAGCGATTATTAGAAATCGAAAACTATCGAATAACCATCGAGATGTGAACGCACATCGTATTTACTTTTTCACCCGCGATCCTGATTCGATGCGACGTTTAATAACCGCATGAAATATTGCGTTGACGTCCGACCCGACAATAATTAGTCACTTTCGCGACTCCAGTGTATACTGTATGATAATTTGCGACAAGTAGTCGCTCACTCGTGTTTGTGCCGTAACGAAACATAACACTAGCACAGTGAGCTTTCTCATAATGGCGAACGCATAAAAGTTGCGCACAAGAGGAACGGCCGCGGGGCGCTGAATCTTAACAAGAGCGAAATTCATACCGCGATGTTAATGTTATAACGAAGCCCACTAATGAGTGAGCAGCGATAATAAAACGCTAGTTAACTGTACATATCCTCGGCGATGTTAATTAATAGATGGCCCGCGGCTCGGTAGTGTGGTTCAGATCGCGACGACTCTCACTTGTCGAAGATGCTGCTCTTGTGTATGCTTTAATTATGATCGTTGTTCGTGTTTTGCATTGAGTCGAGTTTTAATTATGTGTGTGTCGGTCGTTGAAGGCGATTTATGAACGATGGTTATTAGCGCGAAGTGGTTATCGAGACGAATTGAGGTGTTATGAGGTAGATGGTTGATTTGTGTGAAGTGTTTTTTTTTATGGATCTTAGTTAATTATGCGAGTATTCTATCATTTTATATGTGGAATTTCCTTGATTTAAAATTTTTTGTAAGTTTACGACTAAATAGATAAATACACATTCTTCTTCATGCATTCTTTAGTGACTTGATTTTATGTCCATTAAATTTTTCACACACGTAAAAAGTAAAAAAAAATATCAAATATTTCCCAAAATTTATACAATCAACTTATTTCAATACAAATCGCGATGCAGCCGAAAAACGCAATAACTCCGCAGATCTTTCGCAAAACTCCGAATGCAAATGTCCCCGCCCCTTCCATAAGAAAGCACACAATCGAATCTCGTTTTAGAGAATCGAATTAGTGTCTCTCGATCTCGGGGATAAGTCCTCGCAGTCACCAGTCAAAAGGGTTCCAGAACTCGGAGCACTTTCGTCTGTACACAATCTCTTGGCTTAGGCGAAGTGCCCGGGGCATTCTGACGGGAGACACCCACCACCTCCAGAAGTATAAGGAGAAAGTGGGTTGGGAACTTGTTGTTTCAATTATCTTAAAATAACGGAACGTAATCGCGGCAGCATTAGCCGGACCTTAACCCCTGCGGGTGACTCCCATTATAAATTATTTTCGAGCGATAAGTGACGTTAGTATATACAAGAGGGTGGTTAACTCTCATTGGGACGTATTATGTGCTCTGGTTCAGGAAATCTTCCTACCTTTTTTGCGAACGTTCGACGTATAAAGTTTCAACGGTGCTCGGAAAATCGTTCAGCGGATAACTGACCTTAGTACCTTCGGAGGGTAGTTCGGTGGGTGGTGGGGTGGTTGTCGGTGAATTTAACGGCTTAATTATGCGACGTGTGTACGTGGATATTTTGTTTCAAGGTACATAATACCGTATCGCGGTATTCTCCTGACGAGCATTAATTAGCCTTAACGCTCGAGTGTACTCGCAGGAAGTCGCTTTGTTTCGTTCTCTTTCGTTTTCTGTCTCGCTTTGTCCTCCTTCGTTTTTCTATATATCTCTCCTTTTGGCTTAGGGTGACCATAATGTTCAAGAGTGTTTGGACGAATTTTGTATTTTGTGTGACTTAATTTAAATTACGGAGCTGGTTGCACATTCGGGTCAGGTGCATATTGGATGTGGATATATGAAGTTAAAAGTTATAGAGAAAATCGTATATTGCGTATTAAAAAGGTTGATTAACATTTTCATTGACATCGTACGAAATAATGCAAATAACTGTCAAATTAATTTCCCGTTTGAATTGTGTGCAAATATGATTCGGAAAAAATGAAAATGTACGTCCTTTTGTAAACGAGTCGAATTTCGAATGTGTAATTTGTCGAAGAGCAAATAGGACTGTTTGTTCAGCAAGGTATGTGGAAAATCGAGTGTGTGCGTGCGTGTACTGCACTGCAGTTATTAGTTGATTAAGGGGTGGACTAAAGAAAGGAAGTTGGGGTGACCATGCGTACATGTGTGTTCGTATTTTGAGAGTTGGGGTTACCATATATGCGAACAACGAAAAAAGGGGAAGTCATGGTATGTGTGTGTTTGTAGTAGTTTTCTTATATTTTTAGGTCTCTTCAGTTTTTATACATTACTAGCAAAGATTTTTAATGTTTGATTTCAAAGGTTTTAGATACTCAAGATATTGAAATATAAATAACTGAAATTCATCGGTAAATTTTAACTATAATCAATTGATATTAACTCAATGTTCAAACAGCGTCAAATCGAATACAAAACTCATTACGTTAATCCAAAATCAAACTAATTCCATTGATGCATCTAAATCATGCTCAATTCAACTTCAACCACGATTTGCATCAACGAACCATCGAATAACACGGATAAATACCCGAAACCGTACAAATAGCTAAATAACGTCGATGTTTGCCCGCGTCGCTATGGGCGCGGACCCCCAATCAGTATTTATTCAACAGCCACCTCTCAAATATTTAAACGATGCGATTTGCCGTTCAATTATTCAACGATTATTACAACAGTGCGCAATAATAATTTAAAACACATTCGCTATATAATCGGACGAATTCAGGACGAAAAACTAGGCGCAAAGCTCGCGCTTCGAGCTTTTTGGGGGTCGTCCATTGTTTAACGGGCGTTAATTTTTAATTTCGAACGTGTCGTACAATGCGGCGATTTGTAGGTTGTTTTTTATTATTTAACGCGTATTATAATATTATTTTCGGACTCGGTTTTGTGTTTTTCGTCGTAGCGGCGTTCACGCAGTTTTATCGCGAACAAAAGCCGCGAGCCGAGCGTGAAATTTATAATGTTTTTTTTTCGGTCTTTCGTCGTAGTGTTGTTATTGTTCGAGCTTTCGAAAGTGACGGTTGATGACGTGCTGTGACGCTTTTCGATCGTATGAAAATCGTGAAGATCGCACAATGGATCGATTTTGACGGTTTTGTAAAGTCGATACTGTGAGACGTGTTTTGTGATCGAATCAAGTTTTAACGCGTTCGGAATTCGATTATTTAATATTTTAAATGAAAAAATCTAATTGTTAAGTTTGTGCTTTATAAATAACCAAAAACGTCGCACATTGTTAAAAAAAAAATTACAATGAGCAAGTATCTAATGTCGATTATATCCATCGCACTTTCCTCATTTTCTTCTCAATAAAAACGATCCAGTTTCATGTTTCACTCCCCGATAAGCTCTCATTCCGAAAAAAAAAAACGAGAGTGCTCATAATACGAAAATTAGTCGGTCTCGAGAGGGTTAGGCGAGCTTTGATGCGAGAAAACAAAGCGAACGCACACCACGCGCTCACTACGTACGTACATTCACACGACAACGCTAATATGTACGCATCGGGCGCGGAATGCGCCAATCTGTCGCGTCCTTTTTTTCTTCTTTTTTCAAAAAACAAAATCGAAAAAAAAAACTGGAGCCTTTTATGATTTTTCCATACAAAGAGACTGGTCGTGAATGCGAAGGGAGGTGGAGGACGCGTCGCGATTAGCGAAAGCGTTTTGAACTTCCCCTTGCCATGGACCCGCTAAGTACCGGGTACTCGCTTATGGTGTGTGCGATATGAGAGTAGTTATGTGCCGTGTGTGTATGTGCAAGTGTGTTCGTCCATTGTTTTTATTAGCTTTTTGTTCGAGACGAGTGCGTGTGAAATATGTGCGAGGCAAAGCAGTGCGTTTTTCGAGCGTGGAGATCATGGATTTTTAATGGTGGTTTATTCCGAATTGTTTTTTGTATTCGTGTTATAAGTTTTCAGATATTTTGAAAATTAATTTGATAATATTTCGTAAAAAAAACCTTTTTATTTGTTTTAAAAACCAATATACATATTTCATGTTCGAGTTGAGTTTGAACGTTATATGAATATTTTTGAAACTATTAATAAATAAATAGTAGAAAAAAGAATACCTATATATTTTTATATTGTTTACTGATTTGTGCATAGTTGCAAAAACACCATAAAAAAGTTTCACTAGCGGAATCAGCATACAATCCGCACAAACACAGTATGCGACCGCCACATGTCCGAATTCTGCGTTTTTTTTCGTCGAAAAATTTCCCGAATCGAAAGGGCGCCTGGAAAAATTGAAAATGTCGTTTTTTTTCCCCCGTAGCTATTTCTCTTTCAATGTATGGATGCATATATATATGTTTTTATGGAAAGCCGATATTTTCATCAGAGCCGACCGTCGCGGGCCGATTCTTCGCAACGCAAACATTTCGCGGATGAAAACTATCGCTTTCATCCGTCGCCAGTTTTCATTTTTCGTCAGTCCGATGACGGATGAAACCGATGTTTACCGTATGGGCTTTTTCAGCGGCCGTGTCTGCCTATTTTTCAGCAACGATACTGGTGTGTGTTTTCGGGCGTGCCGGGAACGAAATTGGAAAATTTCGATCGCGAAAAACAAAGTGGAATTCATATAATAGTTCTGGCTTGTTGCTTGACTCATAAAGTTGCATTTTTTTGCATTCGCGGTATTATTGGTCGTGTGCAATGCGGTCGAGTCGTTGGAAGCGGTTGTAAATCGAAATTGCATTTTTTGACGGTTGTAAATCGAGTTTTCACTAATTTGAAGAATGCAATATGCTCGAAATGAAAAATTGCCAAGTCAAGTTACTGTATTGCGTCCATCTTCGATGTATAAAAGTCGCCGACTGAAAATAAAGATTTTTACCTTGCGTATAATATATTCAATGAATTATTTATTCAAAATCATAAAAACCTTTTTGTAATGAAATGTTTACGACTAAAAGGGGGAGTTTATAATACGCTTTCAATTCACTCTATTTAATACGAGTTATGTCCATTATATTGACAACAATATGCGCGATCAAAAGTTAACATTCGATACATTTACACACAAAAACCGAATATATACTCTCACATTATAATACAAATCATTGAATCCGTTCAATGACAACATTTTTTTGATTAACGCCGCACTTTTTGTGCGAAAAGCTTCATCCGATTTTCACACATCAATATCGCATTACCCGTATAGAGCAATAAAGACTTATCTGTCCGGTCATTAATTGCACTCGCACTAAATCACGAACGATCGTGACGCCCTTTTTACCGTTTTGAATGCAACAAATGCAACCCTCTGTACACGAACATTACGCGTGCTACATTAGTAAAGTGTCACTATCTTTCATCTAAATGCGCATACGAACGCATACACGTCAATTTCACACGAACAACGTTTTATTATAGGATTTAATGTATTAAGGGATCGAAACATACGAAAATTTCATTTTTATATATAAAAATATAATAATTGAATGATTTTATTCGTACACGAAACTAATCAGAAATGACGTTTACTTATCGAATCCGTAATATAAATTTCGATTCGGCACCCTCCATATGGAATATATCCAGTTTCCTTTTTGTGCGTATTATTTTCGTATTAGTATCGGACATACACATAATTCGATCGGTCTAGTTTACATATTCATCGCGAAGGATATGCATTACGTAGGTCCTCGGGGCTTTAATGTTACATTCGCGTTGTATTCGTATGCAATACGTAAGACGAGATATTTCGGGGGTGCATATTTATTAGGTTGTGTGCAGAGTTTACGAAACCGTAAATGCAATTTGTACGAGGCATTAGGATGAGCCGTAATCTCGAGATTTGCATATACTGGTGTTCGCCGACAAAGTGCCATAATGCAGTCTTATTTGCATGTAATATATTGTACTATTACTGTTGGGAATGCGTTGTTTATACGAGATTTTAATCGGGTCGTTTTTCGTATTGTTTGTGTAAGATGTATAAAAGAGATTATTGTTTGATGGATGAAACTGTATGGATTCGTGAGTTTGGGATAGTTTTTTGTTTACTTTTGCAATATTTTTCAATAATATAGTATTTAAGTGTCAAGTAAAAGTTTAGTTAAGACTTTGTAAAACATAGTTCGAGTAAGTTGAACGCGGGAATGAAATAACTTTTCCTACAAGATAAGCTTTTTGATTTTTACGATTGTTTTCTCGAATACAATAATAATCCGATAAATTTATACAGCTTCGGAACTAAATAAAATTTAATTTTCTCATATCTTTCAGCAAAAGTCATACTGAAATATTCTTGATTACATAAAAAAACCTTAAATGCATTTTTTCAAAGCTAATTTTTTCAACATGCATTACAGAAGTATTCATGTCGCGACGCTGCGAACTTACCGCACGCACGTTGAAAAACACCATAACTTAACCATACTCGGTTAATTGATGTCAAGGGTGTGATACGCCCTAGTAAATTACCTCCGCGCCCTAATTGGGGGCTATTTTCCGCGGTGCGCAAACCCCTTCTCGCACTTGACGATTCAATTTTGTTGCTTTTACGTAACGACGCATTCGGGAACGAGACCGTTAATTTCCACGTTAACCGAGGTCCAGTTTTGCAAAACTCACCATTTTCAAGTAGAGAATCGCTATATACGCGAATTCGTAGTCGTCTTTAGATATTATTATTTCAGCTTTATATATTTTTTATGCTTTCATATCAAATGTACTCAACTCCTATTGTGTATTATTTCGTGGATGTATTTTTTTAACGGATTTTTTTCTATTTTGTTTCAGGTGAGGCCGATCTCTTTTCCGCCCACGGCTCCTCTGCAGCGCCCACGTAATGAGCTTTTGCTGTGACGATTTAAATTTCAATTTGTGTGTCTTCGGCTGAGGTTGGTTTTCTCGCACGGGCGGGATCTTTTTCATTTGAACAATGGACCCTTTGTTGGGCCCGTAATAATAATGGTCGCGTGCCGGGGGTCCCACCGAAAGCAAACGCATTTACACTTTTGTCACAATATAAGCACGCCCTAACATCTGTTTTATTCATGCAAATTGGCGCCGGGGATTTCGCGTTCGAATGCGAAATTAAAAAAGCCTCTTTCGATCGACCGATGGTGGTGTAAGATCGCGTGGTTGGTGCGAAAATTGACCGATGGTGTGTATGCGCTTTTTGTTGTTAGAAGGAAGTATTACGTTACGTGAGCGTTTTAACAGCGATTTTGTTTATGCAAATTAGGTATGGGGATTTTGTGTTTTGATGTGAAATTAAAAAGCTACGTAAAAGCAAACGAGCGTATAATATTGTGTGGTATGACTTTGCGTGCAATTAACGCTAAGCTCGTACGCCTCCTTTGTAATTGAATTATAACTATGCACATACGTGGGGCTCATTTATTTTATTTTTTCGTATGAATATGCAATTTTAATTTCTTGGTATTTGAATATAATTATTGTAATATAAACACTATTTGCATATAATGAAAATTTGAATTTATAATTGATATTCGCCTGATTATAAACACATTGTCCTTATCAACATGCAATCAACAAATTGAATTCTTCGAACTTGATATCCCAACGAACGTTTTCTATACTTATAAAATCATTTTATTCCTAGAAAATCTCATTTCGAATATTGATCAATAAATTTCGCACCATTCGCATAAATCAGACCGTTGCACTCGCCAATACATCATCTCCAGCCCCAACAACATAGTTCCAGTTATCTTCGCCAATATAAAACAATCGCACTCGCCCATTCGACACGGCCATGAAATAACCATTGCATCACGAGCCATTGTACGTGTAATCTCATTTCTCCGCAGCACTCATTGTCTACCTATCAAACCTATATACAAAATCCTATACATCCGAGGTTATCCGACTTTTGCGCAATCATCCGCCGCTCTTAACACTTGACCCGCCGTCTCCGGACCCTCTTTTTGTACACGTTTTTTTCACCGTCGTCATTGTTCGAAGTCCGTTCGATACTTCCGCCGTCATTGTTGTCGATGATCTATCATCGTTCGATAGTCTTGCGTATTATGCCGGGTTGCATGTCGTTTTGGCTCGGCGGGTTCAATTACCCGGACCTCCTCATTGTGTTCGCGAGTGGGTCACTCCTTGCGGAATAGAGCCTCTCTTCGGCTCCGGTCAACGGTGTAATTGGACTCGGATCGAATTGTCCGTTACATATTCGTCTGGAACGCGAGTTTCGTGTCTCCGAGTTCGTTAAAACGGCCAGGTAATTGCGCGAAATTGGTCCGATGATGGTACGTTTGCGGAATCATTTCAGGTGCACGATAATCGTAATCGGACATGCACTCGATCGGAATTAATAATGACACGAAACGGATTGTTTTTTTTTTGGAAAATAATCTGTGAAATTTTCTCTTCTCAATAAATTCATGTGGAAATCTTTCCGGTCGATTCGAGAATCTCGAGTTTCTCGCCATATACGATTGTGGCTTTTATCCACGAAAAGAAAATAGAACATTGTAATGAACAATGCGCGTAACACAATCCAATATTTTAATAGCGTTCCACTTGTGTACACTTAAATGCCTTTACCAGATACGCTTTATCTTACACAATGCTCCTTGTTTATTTAAATCTATCTCGGACGGAAGTTTAATACAATCGAGTTAAGTTGTCATATATGGTTAAAAGAGATAAACACGACTCCGTTGAGAATCTCGCCAGACACGCTAATATGCCCACAATTTATTCGTGTGTGGGACAATATAATGCGACGAGCGCACGTTTTACTACCGTCCAGGTTATCTTTATTTTGGCTATACGCTTCGGACGCCATTCAATTATTATCTCTGAATATAATGGAGAGAAAAAAAGCGGCCATTGGACGTGTTTTGACCGACGTCCGTTATTGGCCATCGGGGCGTTTTTAATAGGTCGGAGCGTGTCACGAATACAATATTCATTACCACTACCAGTGTTGTGCATCGGCGGCTAATGTTCGAAAGGCGTGAGGACCTCGTAAAGTTCGAATCTTAACGGTTATGTAGTTTAAAAAGCCCTAAAGCGATGGTCCTGCGACGATAGCGTCCGCGACCAACAAAAGGATCATTTACATCGAAATGGGGCATCGTCGAATGTGACGCGAGGTCGTTTGCATATTCCGCTTATCTCTTCAGTGGTGGAAAAGTGCACTTTGAATTAGTGTAATGATGTGCTTGTGCGCTTTCGCACGTATTTTGTGCTTGAGTTATTGAAGATAAGGATAAAACCGTCGTTCAACATTTTGACATTGTCTAATGGTCGTTTTTCATTAGACTTTTCTTATCTTGTGTCACTTTCTGAAATGCATTATTAATTTTAGTTAACAAAAACGAAAAGTGACAATTGTAGTTACTCGGTATAGGATGGTTTGTTTTTGAAATATTGCTATGATATATAATACGTAAAACGTATATTATATTTCAGAACGTTGGAGTTTGGTAAATTACCGGGCAACACGTCGGTGACATCGACGGCCGTTGAGCAAAACCCAGCTGAACATTTTTGCGATTTCGCAAGTTTCGTACGTGTTTTGTTTGTTGCACACGTGCTCCTCTGAAAAACTTCGGTACAAGAAAACTTGCTAGACAGTAAAAGTTTTCATTTGTCGATTTCTCATTTTTAGTGCCCGAACTTTGCGACAAACGAGCGCGCCTTTCCGGACGACAACATCCGAATTTTTCGTATACAAACAAAAATACGCATCTCGAAATCAATTTTCCGATACCGGCGGGTTCTGTGAACCGAAAAACATAAAAAAATGAAATGTATATGTATGATAAATATCCACTTAGGTCCGTATTAGCATGCTCGAGTCTGAAATATGTTTGCGTAGCCAAAATATAAATAAATATTTATGTCGTCGACCTATCATTTATTCGTAGGAAAATATATATTTTTTTATTATTGTATCGCACACTTGGAAGCTTGTAAGAGCTCTCTCCTCCGATGGGAGAGTGTCTCGCGTATTGCTAGTGAGATAGTTAAGCTTTCGCTGCTTTTGCTGAAAGCATTCCACTCGGCAAAATAAATGCTGTCAATAAACTACCCAAAACCCCCATTTATTTCGTCCTAAAAAGGAGAATTTCCCTTTTTTCTCGCCACCCCCCTTGAAAATTCAAAAACATCCTCGACTCGCTACAGACAAATCTCTCGCAGCGCTCTAGTCTGAAAAGAAATATTAATATCGTTTTAGCATAATGTATTTCACTATGCATAATAAAAGCTATGTAAACTTTGCTAAAATGCTAGAAAGCCTCGTGTTTCTTATTCTAAATTCCTTACCAGACACAAAACGAACATCGTAATATTATTTTATGCATCATTCCACACAATTATCACGCACAAAAAAAATAATACAAATTTTCGTGCTCGTATTTATCGCACAATAAGAACGAAATTGTACGTTCCGTACATAAATTATATCGCGGTCCATCAAAACGTCACCGATTGTCCGTGGTTCTTTTCCCATACCTGAATCCCCTAAAAAAAGAATCTATTATTCTCGAATTTTTTACGTTGCGTTAAACATGTGTTTAGCCTCGCATCCTACCCAACCCACCTATCCATCCGCACGTACACACAAATTAATTTTTTTTCCATCTGGACAAAATGCGTGACTGGAGTAAAGTGGTGGTTAAAGTACGGCCGCGTTTAATTGGATCGTTTTTTGGTAGGGACCCGGCCATTGTCGGGTAATTGCGGGTGCAAAAAAAAAAACACGGTATAAATGAACGAGGACAGAGCTGAGTCGAAACGAAACTGGAGAAAAATGGAATGGTGGAACGAAAAAAACGGGAAATTGTAACCGACGGAGGACGACCTGGTCTTCTGGTCTCTCGGAAGTGTCCCTCCTCGGTTTGGTGCCTCGGTTAATTCGGCACTAACGTCACGAGCGTTACGCTCAATTACTGTTAAATGTGGCCATGTCGACGAGGCTGTTGCAGCTCGAGATCGAAACGAGCTCCTCCTGAAGATCGTCCTTTATGTCATTATGATCTTCTCACATGATTGTCTTTTGTCCCGACGGTGGCTTTTCTGAAGCAGAGAGCGAAATTCCGCGGTCACGAATATAAAAAGTTTACGAGACTCGTTCTAATTCAATTATTATAAAAGCAATATGATTATTTATTAATATTTTATTATTGTATCGTATCGCGAAAGTCTCGCTAGACTCGTTTATTGCATTGTATCGAATCGAGCTTTATTTGTTTGCGAACGAGAAACGTCTCATTTCGCGGTATGAAATTTATATGCGGCGTATCGAATAGTCGTTATGTCCGTTTAAAAACTTTATATCCCTTATTAAGGACTGCGACCGTATTACAATGGCGTTTTAACGTTATAAACTCGTATAATTTATGGCTAAATATGTTGGGTGAAGTTCAACGTTTACAACTCGTACAATCGAGTCACATACATTATTCTCGCATCGCTAAGAGGATTAAACGCTATTTATGCGCGATTCGAACACATGCCAACATTCATTACATCAAACCTTGCTTACAATTGTGAATGCCTAGGATATCTGGGCGTAGCCGATTTTTTAGCTATTTCTATAGAAATGGCTCGTTTCTCGGTAGTGGCTTATGAAGTCACTTCGTCATCGTGATGAAACACGCCTTATTTTATTTATACTCGGTTTGATTCGAATGAAAAGCGAATCGAGATTGATACGACGCCAACTTTCGGTATTCGTGTTTTTTCATGCTTACAGTAAATCCTCGATAATAGAGAAGAATAGAAATTAATGGACTTCTGACAATATAATTTCCATTGATAATAATACGAATCAGATTGATGTTAAGTATCAAAAATTTCACACAATTTTTTTATATTGACGTCGAATTTAGTATTCATTTACCAAATAACTGGTTTCTTATAAAATTACGAGAATAAACCGATTTATGAAAGTTCGCTTGAGGCGAAATCAGATAATCGAAAACGCGTTGCAACATTATATAGGATTTTTGGAAAGAGTGCACTTTAGTGAGTGATTGCTTTGAAACTGCACTCACCCTTTGCGAACACTTTATATTATATTAAAATTTCAATCGTGAAACATTGTCGATTTTACAATATCGCGCTCGATCGCCTCTTAATTGACATTCAATAACGAAAACGTCTCCCGCGAAGAATACGATTATCAACACACCGATTCGTCCCCCGTTTTTTTGTTCCCATTCGACAATCGCTCTCCATCTACCGCATCAATCATCGAAGAAGAACGACAAGTGCTCATTGAAAAAAAAATTCGTACCGAGGCTGTATGTAGTTACGCAAACGCTCGTTGCGCAATTATGCTCCGCGTCGAAATTAAATTTCAACTCGCTCAGCCGGCCCATTATTGTTGCTTAATTTCGCCGCAAATTAGGGATGGGTGGTTCCCGTGTACCCACCCTCGAGCTTTCGCCTTCTTGGCCCAATTTGGGCTTTCGTTGTTTGTCGTGAGCGACGATCGTCGGTCGGCAACCTTTTTAGCACGTTTAGCGCTGCGGGCCTAATGCGAAATTTTGTCGGGGGTTGTCTCAAACTTTGTGTACACCGGGGCGAAAATTATCCCATTATTGTTTTTTTTTAAATGTATTTAGTCGTACTTTATTCTCGATTAACTCTTTGGAATAAAAGTTAATTATATGTATTATAGTTAAAGCTTTAAGTCTTGTGAATACATTCGTGGTTTAGAGAATGAATAGGTGCGCTTTAAGTTTTAGAAAAAGCGCATGGTACTAGATTCCGCATATATTATCATCAGAGAAAGTATAAATTAACGAGATAATGCATTGACCCGCCGACAGCGATTAGCTAAACCATATAATGAATAAAATTTGAATAATTTTATGGATGAGTTATTTTTGTTATTGACAGTTGGGAACACTTAATGCCAGTTGTGATTGTCATTCACTGCAAAAAGATACGACAAAATTTAATTTTTTCAATTTTTCTTTATTTAGAAATTTAGGCATATAGTTTTAAGAAATGATAAATTAAAATTCACCATATATATTCAATACTAACATTTAAATACAAATGGGGTATGGGGTTACTTACCAAGTCTGTTATTTTCTATACTTATTTATCACAATTTTTAAATAAAAAATAAATTAGCGTAAAATAGATATTATGGGTTTCTCGTATTTTCCTAAAATAAAAAATACACTACTTGCGATTTCATAATTCCATTAGCACATTATCTACGACGGTAGAGATGGTTCATGCATTCTCTAGTTAACACGTTCATTCATACCCCCATGTACGCTTTCTCTGAGTGATTTAGATAAAGCATGTATCTGAAATAGAACGCACGTATTAACAAACTTTTTACTTCATAACACACTTTATTTTATGCGAATTCATTGACCCAAATACAACTTAGAAAGTAACCCGAATATTCACGAAAACGACACCAGTTCATCAACCCGCGTGGAAAGACACTTTCAGCACTATCCATTTAGCCTTCCATATTTCGGCACGCGATTCTCGGCGGACTCACAATGGAAAATTGCGTGACTCGCAGTTAAGTACGTATGCACTATGTGGGCTACTGCTTCGTAGTTACGGCGTCGCTCCCATTAAAGTTCGCCCACGAGAGACCATGGACAGCGCGGTGGTTACCCGCATGTGCACACACACACAACAATTACAAGCCGAGGGAAACCGACGATAAAACGGCTAAAACCGGGAAATAAATCTCCCGTATATAATTTCTCCTATCGGTGGTCTCGCGGGTTTATTGAGAGCTGAAATCTGCACGGTTCGTTCCGCGACGCCCACCTTCGAGTTCGGTTTCGTAATTGAATGTCTGATGTATTATTGTCTATTGTTTTGTGCTTTGAAGAGTTTGTGTCTTTTTGTGAGCTTTTTGAAATTAAAATTCGTTGACGGGTCGCGGCCCGCGTTTCACTTTTATGTTCGGCTGAAGCTCGAAAGTAAACGACGTTAAACAATTTAATTCTCATTTCCGTGTTTTTCGGGAAAACAATTTCTTCCTGATTCGGATGAAATTATGTTTAATTATGTCAAATTACAAAGGGTGAAATGCCTGATTATATCGCGATATAATTTTCGTATAGCGTTTCGCCGTGCGCAATTCCGCCATTAAAAATTCAATCCACATGCAACGCGATCGCAGTTGTGCAATTACATATAATTTTTTAATTCGACGCAATATCTTTTAATTTTTCTTTATCTTTCAATTACTTATACCTTTTTTGAAAATGATTAATTTCATTCATCATGCAATGCATATTCACATATTAGTAATATCCAGCGACGGATCCAGAAATTTTTCACATGGGAGGCGATTTTTCAGTATTATTTTTTTATCTGTTAAATTTTATAGATTTTTTCGTTAAATACAAAATCTTTATAAATCTACAACAGTGGTTCTTAATATTTTTGACTGACGTGCCAAAAATTTTCCTATTTCCAAATATTTCGTGGGCCTCAATGAAAATAAAAAAAAATCAATTGATTTCAAAATAACCATTTTATTATTCTATTATATAATAAAAATTAATTGGTGATTACAAAAAAATATTTATTTAAAATTATCATTGGAAATATTACAATGATTAGCGCCGCAGGCGAAGATTTTTTTGTATGTCGAAAAATTTATACCAATGTTATCTACTTTATTTTGTGTCGTGCTCCTCTCCTTATCAAAATATTTAAGTCATCTAACAAATTCTGAACCAAAAATTAACTACCCATTTTATCTAAAAGAGTCACAATAACAAAATACAGTTGAATTAGTCACATCACTTTTATTTGGCCTATAGAATTTCTTATTTTTTGATATATAAATATAGCAGTTTTTCCATCTTTTTTGGAAAATCAAGGTTACAATATCAAAAAAATATTTTCGAAAATGAGTTTTCGCGTTTATTTTGCGAAGAAGATCGACGATTTCGAAAATACACGAGTTTAGGAATTATACTATAATCCCCCCCCCGCTGGATCCATCCCCACATATTACATCAATATATTTTCATCATACATACCACCATTCGACATAGCCGAAAGAAAACAACTCGAAATATTAACTTACGACCATTATGCAAACATCATTAAAACACACAAGCCGAAAAAGCTCCGCCCGTACAGCCGCACAAAAGCTCAAATCTCAATTTAAAGACCGGCAAACATTCTCGAAGCGCGCCGCGAAACAATACGACCCACACGCCCGTGCTCTTGTTTGCCGAAGCGCGCTCATTGACGCGTCCCGGGTATTCCCGGGATAAGCCGATTAGGGGTCTCGCGGCGACCCCTGTTTGTTTTCTCGTTGACCAAAGCCGGACCTACACCGCGCGCCTAATGACGGCCGGATGAATGATTAATGCGAGAGTGGCGATTGTCGCCGGAGCCGCTCGCAAAAGACATACACGATGGGGTCGTAGGTGGGACGACCGGGATCGGATAATGAGGGTGTTTGTTCGGGATGGGTGGGTGTTGATTGATTGTTGTTTGGTTTGGATGCAATTTAATGCATCGCTTGTGTCGGGTGCGCTAATTCGAATTTCTAATGAAAGGGTGTTGATTGAATATTTGAGGTTTTTGAGTGATCACTTTTTTGAGTTGTTCCGCTTTGATATCGAAGTACTTGCTGCGGCTCCGCTCCATGCTCTGATTAAATTTAATTATTAAATACACCCGATCCTCTTTTTACACGGGGATACGTTCCAGAGACTACCGTGTAAAAAAATGTATGGTGACCATACAAAAATTGGAGATAGGTTCCATCACTATATTTGGATAGAACTTCCATCCAAATGTACTTTTTAAAAAATGTGCGATGTGAAAAATTTTCGCCATGAAAAATCATCAAAAAACATCGAAATTTTTATTTAAAAATCACAATTACATACATACATATAATTATATCAGTATACTGGCCTGCGTTGAATCTTACCATTGTGGCATAATCAAACATATTTATTATTTTTATACCGTGTTAAAAAAGTAATCGGTTCATTTTCCTTGCACCGTGTATAAAGAGGATTAGGTGTACATATTTAATATACAAAATAAAAATACATAAATAATATTACTATATCACCTTAAAGTGGGAGAGAATAGTGATAAAATCTATACAATATAATTAAGTAAAAACCCGTTGTTCCATCTGCTCCGTGTTCCTGCTCTTGCTTCACTCCAAAGCCCTGGCTTTTTCGATGTCTTGAAAGTTTGCAAGAATGGGTTATAATATAACCCATTCATGTGTTTAGTAACTTAAGAAAATTTGATATCGATGTATTGTTAAAAGTTTTGGTATTGATTCTAATTAGCGCCCATTGTTAATTTGATACTTTGGTGAGTCCGTATTGTTTTAGATTCTCGGGGTATAGATTGAGGATCTTTGTTCAAAAAAAAAACTAATAAACATTCACGATACACCAGAACTTTTTTTAAACAAACCACTTCACTATACAAATCAATTTATCCAAAAAAAAAAAACAAACGCCAACACTCGAGATAACAACGTCGCAACACAACCGCAGACAAATATGCCGAACACGCGCGCGACCGCGCAGATTCGCGATAACCAAAAAAACCTTCTTCCATCCAAAAACTTAACACTTTCCAAATTCACTTTGTACCAAACCACCACCCACAGCACAGAGCCGGCGCAATCTTTATCTGGCCGTCCGTTATTGATGCGTTTCGTGCGGCCGGCAACACCTCATGAATAATGGAGGCCGGCCGGTCGTGTTCCGATAACGACGACGACGACGACGACGACTCCGATGACGAGATTCCTCCGAGGCCCCCCGGCTATTAATTCGACACACATAAATCATGGGTTCGGTGTACCGCTCGGGACGGGCCGTTTTGTACGGCCGGCCGGCTCGTTTGTCGCCGTTATCGGAAGACGCGCGCCGAATTGGTCTCGGGTGTTGTTTGTGGTCTGTTGGTTTTTGGTTGTTTGGGTCCGGGGTTGATTGGGTTTGTTGTTTGGGGGTGTTTGTGTTTGATGGGTTTTTTTTTTAGATCGATGTGTGGGTTATTGATGGGGACGGTTTCGAGTGTCGTATGTGGATTATTTTATGTTTTGTTGGATGGTTCTTGTCGATTATTGAAGTTAAGTTAAAAGTGACGTGTCACAGACCATGTATATTCGACCCAACCCGAAATTTCGATCAAAACAAATGAAATTGTCGAAAAAATGCCTAACCTTATCTAATCCAACTCAACCCCCAACAATGTGTATTTATGACCGATCCAAATATACATGGACTGAAATAGACTGTGCCATATATAAATTCGTATATTGTCTGTTGCTTTTCAAATATATGAAAAAAACCGTATTCATTCACGATAAGGATAAAGAAAAAGCTTTATCTTTCAGTGGGCTTTATATAGATTATTATTTGTATTATGGCTATAGCCAATATTTTTTTTAGGGAAGAGAAGGGGCGAAACGACTTTGTATGTATATGTAAGGAATTTCAGTCAATAAAAATATGCAGTTTTTTCATTTAAAGTATAATTAAGGCATTCAAATAATTTATATATGTAGATATATCACGATCGAGGATATATTTCAAAATAAGTCTTATGATAAGTATGATTTGTCATTATTTTTGAAATTCGGGGGGGGCTGTTCCGCACGCCCCCATCCCCCCCCGGCTACGACCATGATTTATATAATATAATACTTTACTAAATTATCTCAAGATAACAATACGCTTGATCACATACAATCGCTTAACTTCAATGATCATAAAAAATGAAGAATAATTTAATACTAAAATTGTAATTTTTTTAAAACAGTACCATCAACGACAACTTTAACCATTCAAGATCACATCTCACAACCTACACAACAACTCAACACGTAACACCCTCGACAACCTCGACAACAAACAAATTCAATAAACACCTCAATCCGCACCTGTCCCGATTATCACCACCACCCCCCAACACCCTCCCACACACACTCGAGCCAGAAACCAGGAGCTACGCTCCCATTTATTAACGCACGCGACGAGATCTATTTTCGCGGCACGTGAACAATCGGGTCGGATCATCGACGCCATTACGCGACGCTTTGGTATTCAGGCGTCGGCGTCGCGACGAAATTGCCCCGTGGCCCCCGTGGAAGATCGACGCCGCGAAATTAACGCACACTGGCGTCGGAGGGTATCGGGATCATCGCGTCATTATGGCGTATCGTGTGTGTCGGGGAGCGAGGGTTCAAAAGTGGATGGGTGAGGGTGAGGGTTGGGGTTTTTGGGGGTTCGGTTGGGTTAGGTTAGGATTTTTTGGGTTTGGCTGTCGTGTAGGTATAGTATCGTGTTTTTCTATCTATAAGGATTAATTTTGTTACCAAAAACTGGGTTTTGTGTGGGTGGGGAGGGTTGTTGTGATTTTTGGGTGTTCGGTTGGGTTAGGTTAGTTTTTTTGGTTTTGGTGAGTGTGTATGTAAAATCGTGTTTTTCAACTATAAGACAGGACTTATATTAATTTTGGTACCAAAAATTTGGTTTTGTATGAGTGGGGAGAGTTGTTGTGATTTTTGGTTGTTCGGTTGGGATAGGTTAGTTTTTTTGGTTTTGGTTGTTGTAACATATATGTATAGTATCGTATTTTTCCAAGTATAAGACAGAACTTATATTAATTTTGGTACCAAAAAATTGGTTTTGTATGAGTAGGGAGGGTTGTTGTGATTTTTGGGTGTTCGGTTGGGTTAGGTTAGTTTTTTTGGTTTTGGTTATTGTGGGGGTACAGTATCGTGTTTCTATAACTATAAGACAGGATTAATTTTGGTACCAAAAACTGGGTTTTGGGTGGGTGGTGGAGGGTTGTTGTGATTTTTGGGTGTTCGGTTGGGTTAGGTTAGGATTTTTTGGTTTTGTTAGGTGTGTGGGTAACCAAAAAGAACCAAATAACAATTTGTTTACATAATCTTATATTTTTAGTGAAATATTTAATTGTTTATGAATCTTTCAATTTTTTAGTGCATATTAAAATTGCTCATTGTTTTGTGTCAAATGTTTGGAAAAGCTTTTGAATGTTTTAGTTATTTCTCCAAGGAATAATGTTGATCATAAATGTAGTTCTAGTATAATAGTTATCGTATACAATTTTTTTTATTTCAGTTCATCTACTTACAATTAGTTGGAGTTTGCAATCTCTTTCACTATGCAACGAATGAATTCGTTTGTCTCGCCAATCAATTCACCTTTTGCAATCACTCTATAAATTTTTCGAATCCCACGCTTCTTGCAATCATCGTTACGATCAAATTAAAGCATTGAATTTATAAAAATATTCATACTGTTTCCAATAAAATTCGATCTATTGCAATCAGGTCAAATTAAACTGTTCAATTTCTATAAAATTTCCGATGAGAAACGATCTTTTGTTGACGATTATTATAACTTCACGCTTATATTTTATATAGAAAGTAAGCACAATCGTTCATTATGAAGTCTCATAATCAGCATGATTATTTATTTTTATCGAAATTACGATTGCACCTTTTGAATCTGCACCCTTTATGTGTGTCGTGATCGGTTGATACTTTATGCTTACAATTTTGTATAAAAAATAAGCGCATTCGTTCATTAAAGTCTCATAATCAGCATGATTATTTATTTTCATCAAAATCACGATTGCGCCTTTTGAATCTGCACCCTTCACGAGTATCAGTATTCGGTTAAGACATGTCACTTATAGTTTTGTATAAAAAAAAAGCGCATTCGTTCATTATAAAGTCTCATTATCAGCCTCAAAATTTTCATGATTATTTATTTTCATCAAAATCATAATTGTGTCTATTGAATCTGCACCTTTCACGTATGTCTGTGATCAGTCGAAACTTTACGCTTACAATTTTATAATCAAAATCGCGATTGCACCTTTTGAATCTACATCCTTCACGTACGAATATGTCTGTGATAGGTTGAGTCTTTACGCTCATAATTTTGTATTAAAAATAAGTGCATTCGTTCATTATAAAGTCTCATAATCAGCATGATTATTTATTTTAATCAAAATCACGATTGCGCCTTTTGAATCTGCACCCTTCACGCGTGTCTGTGATCGGTCGAAACTTTACGCTTATAATTTCGCATAAAAAATAAACGCATTCGTTCGTAATGAAGTCTCATAATCAGCCTTATATTTTCACGATTATTTATTTTCATCAAAATCACGATTGCGCCTTTTGGATCTGCACCCTTACGTGTGTCTGTGGTCGGCGATACGTCGACGTGGAAGCGCCAAAAGTAATCTAATCGCACCCGCTATGACGCACTTCCGCTTCCGACCCGGAGGGCCTTATTGGAAAACGTGCTAACGCGCGTTCGCCGTTTCCCACCGAATATGTGTGTATGTGCGTTTTTGATCCTCGCCCAGCCGTGAGGTGTTGACTTTTATTTGGTCTGGGATTCGGCCGATTGTTCTTCGGGGTATTAATTGGATTTGTGCTGTTTTTATCTATCCGATGGTGTTTGGGTTGGGTGTATGTGTTGGTGGAATTTTGTTTGATTGAATGTTTTCGCTTTTTGTTTGTGTAATAAAAAGCTTGAAAAATAGTTTTCGTTAGTGCGTTATTGAAGTAGGTTAATGGATTTTGTAGGTCGAAAGCGTGGAATGTAATTAAAAAAAAGTTAATTAGATTTTGATTGTGACGGATAATGTGATGGTACGATTTTGTACGTGACTTTTATTAATTGAAAGTAATGTTTTTTCGAAGTAAATAATTTAAGAAATTAGACAATGTACAAATTAAAGCCGACACATTACACGTGTGTAACGTCAATAGACATGGCGTAGTGAAAATGATTAGATTCAACTAACCAGTTAGTTATACACAAGCGGCGTACATTTTTGAACGCTCCATATAATTAAACGTAACAATTAAGCTCTAACACGTGATCCCCATATATTTTCAGTTAAACGCGTATACTAAATTCACCTTCCCGTTTCCACTCAGGTGCGCTTGTACATCTGTCTGTCTGTCTGTCTGTCTTTGTACAGCCTCTGGGCGTCTCCTGAAATATTCGAGCACTCGAATCGCATTAATTAAGGACACACACTACATATAACGGTTCGGATAGATTTACAGTTTTACAACGTCTCCTGTTAACGGGGCCCTTATAAATAAATGTTTCATGGCCTCGTTCAACACTTGTCCAAGTACCAATAGAGCGAATTACTTAACCAAAATCCAATTTTATCGTATTAAATTTGAGGATATTCATTAAATTTCGGAAGCGTTCGCGGTTTACATTGTCGGTTGTTAAAATTTGCACGATCTTGATAATTTATTTTGCGTATTAATCGATCGAATTTAGGTTAAATATTAGGTTAATGCAAAAGATTCATGATTTTTTTTTTATTAAACGTCATATTTTGAAACTAATCCGATGAAATGCAAATACCGCACTTTTTTATCGACTCTTATCGTAAAAATAAACTCTATGAAATTTTGACGTGGATTAGCATTAATTATGGTCTGTAACATGTCATCATCAATGTTCAAAGGTCGCCCAGTTAATGGTTTATCAGTTAATGAAACATCTCCTTATCTGAATGAAAACCACAACTGAGTAATTCTAATTTTAATTGCAACTCTACTTTACACATCACAAGTATTTTTGATTTCCGAAGTCGCGTTATTATTTTTATAAAATTTGTGCAGTGAAAAATTTCATAAATGCACTTTATTATTAGATATTTCAAAAATTTTTATGAGCTGTTTATTGTTCAATGACAATGCCAAAACTTAACAGATACTGAAAAGACAGTATTCTTCACATAAAAATACAGATATTATTCGTTAATTAAGGGAAAGGAGAAAAATATTTGACCATCGAAAAAATCCGACGGAATTTAAGCATTGACCCAATATTTTTTTTTATTGAACTTAATATTTTCGATATTCTACATTACGCGTGATTACTTTTGGGAATATTCAAGAGTCGCGGCACCCGTATTCGGTCTGTTGCTTTTACTCTGTTCAATTAGTGTAATTAAACTTGGCATGATACGCCCCCGCCGTATGAATATTTACAACGCATTCGAATCGAGAAATCCACAAAATAAATCAGTGCTTCGAAAGGTGTGTGTATGTAATTGTACGATAAAGAGCGATGCGAGTCATCTGATTTGCATTTTTCATCGAATTAATGCACTCATCGTCGCGTGTGCTTCGAATTTATACGTATTTGTTTTAACAATCAAGAACTATGTTGTTTAGCAATATTTTAAGTTAGCAGAACTCGATTCAATGTTGAAACTTGAAACATACACGTTTCGAAATTAGTCTTATGATCCGTTTAATCACTTTCGAAACTCGATAATAAATCTCCTCTAAATCATGAAGGTACTAATTATTTAATTTTCACATCGCATTTCAATAACAAATCATAAATTTTCTAATGGCTATCGCCGCACCTGTAACTCGGTATAAATCACGCAAAATAGAACGGCCATACTTTTAACATTTCATTGCGATATTGTCCGTTCGGATTTCAGCCCTTCGGCGAGCGGTCGGCACGTATTATACTTTCCATTTTATAATAACTGTTTGCGGTAACGTTTAATTAAATTAAATTTCGTTCGAAATGTGCAACGGCGTGGGTGGTCTCGATTTTCTGCGCGCAGCACAACGTGGCTCCGGGTTGTGCGTGACTGACGAAATAAACTCGTAAGTTAAAAATGTCACATTCGTAATAGAACCGTAGCTTTCAACGGCAAGTTTTTAAACGTATCGTTATTTATTAGGGTCGTTTATTCTTTGTGGCTTAATTGTATCAAAGAACGAAAGCCCAATTCGAAATAAATATATCTCACAATCAGTTTAATTATATCTCTTTTAGCGGATAGTACCCGGCGTTGCTCGGGACTCAGTGAAAATAAATTGTGACCCGATTTTCGATGATCGATTGTCACAATCAATCGTGACGCCATCACATTATATTATAATTTATATGACGATCGACAAAAAAACTGAAATGTGAAACGATATTAAAAAAAACTGATGCTTACTTAGTTTCTTACCAAATTTTGTGAAGATTCGTCTTATCGGTTTAGGAGTTTATTGGATACATACATATATCGTTTGAGTTTTATATATCAGTGACAATATTAAACTGTTGATCCTCAGCATAATATTACATTGGTACATTATCACGGTTTTCAATCATAGCCGTATCTCTTTAAGCCTTATCGTTCTCGTATTACGCGTCCTTTGTACCGTCAAAACCAGAACTCGGACTTTAAGACCTTAACACTTTCGAATATCAGGAGTGAGTTATGCGCAAGAGAAGGCTCCCGAGTGTCAAACGCATCTGAAATATTCGCATGTTGGCAGCAGTGGGCGTTCAAACGGTGGCGCGCGCCCACGCGGGCCCTTCGTTAGCCGGCCCTAGGGCCCGGATCGTTTTTCTCAGGATGGGTCGTAAATTTTAGGACGATTATATTATTTATATTATTTATATTCGGTTCCGTTTCGATTGATGTTCGCTGTCGGGTGCGCCTGTTAAAATATCGTCTTGGTGTTGGTCGTTCCGTTGTTTGTTTCGGCCGCTTTTCGGTCGGTTCTTTGGAATATTTTTTCGAGTTGTTTATCAATGTTTTTAAATATGAAATATTGTATTATTTTAAGCGAGTTATTTGTATTGCGCCCTTTGGGGATTTTCAAATGAAATTTATTTGTTGCGAAATGCGATATTTTCGTTTTTGTTTATTTTAAAATTTCGCGATTGTTCAAATTTAGATATTGGTGATATTGACCGAATACGTTGAATACAATTCAATTATAAATTTATTTATGTTTCACTTCTAAAAAATCGGTGCGTCCGATCGAACGCAATGCATCACTCATATTCGAGTGCAACGATCACGAAAACCGATCGAAAAAACGCATCCATTTATCAAAATAAGTGGGTGAAACGTTGGTTCAATTACGTGAACGGCAGTAGCCTCGGCAGCACCGCCTTCCACATATAATACCCACTACCTTTTTTATCGTCTTCGCATGAGAAATAATAGATTTCGTGTTGAAAAATGCATCTGTCAAACACGAATTTATGACCGCGGCTGCAACGAGCGAACTCCATATTGTTACACCTACTCGTGAACATTGTTATTATATTGAAACTAGCAACGTTCGCTTAATTCAGGGGTTGGCAAAGTTTTTTTGGACAGGGCCAGATTGTAAATATTTGAGATTTGGCGGGCCGGATAGTATATTCGAAAATATTATTATGGGTAATTTTATTTCAATGAGCAACAAAAAATGGGTTCGAAATTTTAAAAAGTTGAAACTAATTGATCTTAAAATGATTATTTGAAAATTCTAAATATGTTTATATGCAGATAATATCACGAAGATAAGTATAAACAAATAGCGCCGCAGGATATTTTTTTTTTTTAGATTTTTATTTAATTCTATGCTATCGATAACTACGTCAAATTTTCTAAAATACAAAGTTTTAGAGAATAATTGAGGGTCTGGCAGAAACTCCTCAATTGTACATTTAAATGGATTTTTTAATATGGAAATTTTTTTGCTTGAATCAAGATCAAAATCCGAAAAACGCTTTTGTAACTATAGTTTAACAATAAATTCAAAAAATATATCTGCTGCATTTTTTGAAGATGAGAACTTCTAAATCAATTCTATTTTTTAAATTTACTTAATTTTTCATATAAAAACAATATTAATCCCCGAGCCGGATTGAAAACGAACAGAGTTTGCCGATACCTGTTTAAGTGAATTCGTGTTTGTTGCGGAAATTTCCCGACGTTCGAAATTATATTGCGAACTTCGAAGATGGCGTAATTAATGGATATTTTATTTTATCATCGATCCACACCCGACTCACAGCTTCTGGGTGGGTGGTCGGATGAGTGGGTGGTACGTCGTTCATCCTTATCGTTTTTCCAACCCCGTTCCCGTATAATCACCTTTCACCCCTATCACTCGGCCCGAAGCGCATCAATCACCCGAGGATTATGAGTCTCTCTTAATCTCGCACCTGCCCCGCCCACCGGTTAAATCCTGACGCTTCTGACTTTTTGCCACGATCTCTTTTCCTACATCATCAAACGAGAATCGCAATAATAGTGCGTATTAATCATTCCGCATACGCTCGAGTCTTTTCTGGTTAGTTTTTTTTTGAATATTTTTATAATTTGTGTGTCGAATTCGTCGGAAAAGTTTTTGATGAATTTTTGTCGTATTATATGGGAATTGCATACTTTTGTAATAACAATCCAATGAATCATGTGAAAATAATTGTTTTTCGTTAGATAATCCTAAAACAGGCCACTTTATAAGCCGCCATCTCATTTTTTTTCATGATAATAATACGTTTATTGAAAATCATAACGAATTTTCCTCGAGTTTTCTCGTATCGGAAGCAACGAGTCGGTCTCCCTCGGCTATCGCGGCCTAATAATTTTCCGTCGTTTTCCAATACTTTTCCCATCGACGAATATCAAATTATGCGACAAGATAATATTTCTTTCCGCAGCGAAAAACGGAGGAATGGGGAATAAGAGGTTTCGATTTTCCGCCTAAGGTCGGAAAATATGCCTCCCGGATCTCGCGCAATGCAATAATAATACGTTCACGTGAAACACGACTGTGATCTAAATCATGCTTTCGCATAACAAAGTTTTATTATACGTATGCGGTCTTTATTCAAACGGGCCGGGAATTTTTCAATTGAATCTAGCTTCGAGTGTGATACGCTCGGTGCTCTTATTATTCTGTTTCTGCGGAACTAGTTCTGCAACGGATAAGTGGAACATCTAAAGCCGCAATCTATGGGAACTCGGTAAAAAGTTGGGCGAGAAACTTCTTCGAATCCCATAGATAAGGTACGTGGTGCAAGCGAAACGCTCCCACGTTAGACTTTCGAAAGGACCCATTGAAAATTTGTGATACTGTGATGGTGGTGTGAAGATTTGTAAAATTAAATTTTTTTTTTCAGTTTGAAGAAAAGTATTAATATATTTTGTGATGGTTTACATTTTTATTTGTACCTGAATCAACATTCTTTTTAATTTATGAAAAATTCTCAGTCATCATTTTTAAATTCGCTCATTTTAGCTTATTAAAGTCATACAACAAATATATACAATATACAAATTTTTTAATATTAATAAAATTCAAATATTTACATTAAGTTTCCATGCTTTCAATATTAGATGAACACAATATCGCTAGCGAAATTAATATAGTCCAAACTTAAACATTTCTATTTTTTTTATTATGATTTAACTTGAAACATTCATAATTATTTTCCGAACGAATAGATGAAATTCTATGCGGTAAGATTACATTACGCTTTGTAGTGCCAATCGAAAAGCTCATAGTAGCGACGGGAAACCGCAACGGGCTCGATTATAACGTTCGTGCGATTACTGAAATTAAAGTTTCACCGAATTATGAACGTATAATATGTATTCCAATATTGCTGCGAACAAATAGACGGCTCGTCATTTTGACGTGTGTATATATGAAAGTTTTGCAACCGCACGTCTGCTATTCTCAAATGTGCGGTCGGGAAAACGTTCGAAGCGGATATTTCGCAAAAGTTCCTTCGAATACAATTTTTTTTCACATGCGGAAATTGACGTTTGATCTTAACAAGTGCTTTTTCGCCAAGGTTGTATGGAATTGAAAATAATAAAAAGTTTTTTCATAATGATGTCGATCGATTCGTCCACTGTTTTCAATATCCGATCATTGCGCCATAAAAAATGACCGTTCTCAGTGAAGATCGGATTCGTTCGGTGCTAAAAATAAAATCGCATTCCATCGGAATCCTTTCAGAATCGCATCCTTTCGGATTCCTAGTATCCGAGCGGGAAAACTTGCTCGCTCTAAACGGACATTCTTCGCCGGAAATATTTCCAATCGGGTCGGAAAATTTTAGCGATTCCTTATTTTTTTTTTAAGGTCCGCTCCACTTTCGGTGGAATCCTTCGCGCTCCAGAGAACGTCCTCGCTTATTCGGAGTTTATTTCAATTATCTAATCTCAGAGGCTGCGTTCGAGTCGCAAAGTTTCCTCGGGAGAGCCCACCCAGAAAACGATCAAAACTTTTTTTATTCGGCACCCGAAAATATAATGTAATGTATTTTATATATAAAAAAAAATATATTTGCGAATAATTAAAAAGTTTACAGATATTTCGGGCGAGCCGAAGGCACGAAACAAGTTTAAGCTCATCTGCCTGCGAGTGCTTCGCGTCCTAGATTGCGTCGTATATTTTTCGTTCATGAACGGCATAAAGGCTGAGAACAGCCTTTTTAGCATGTTCGGTTTTTGCTTTTGGCGAAAGGTCGTCGGGAAACTTGTTCATTACGTCGAGAAAAAAGAAGGGCCGCGTTTTCTGAATTAGACGCAGCGGAAATAACGACTCGTATATAAGGCGTAATGCGAGCATTTTGGATCCAATCGATTCGGCAGGGTCACAGTTCAAAAAATCTTATTTCGTTCACGATTTTCCGTTACAAAAAGGTTCAAATATATTTCAATTTATGCGGTTAGCTTAAATGATTCATCGTAATCTAGTATTCGACTTTGATTTTCTTAATCTCTTCCGGACAAATAGGGTTGACTATTTTTTCGCTGGACGTTTGAGTACAAACGGAGGATTACCATTGAGCCTTATTTATGTTCAAAGGATTACACCGTCAATAAAAATAAATTGAAGATACATTAAATTATATTCCGGGTCTGTGGAGACGTGTCGATTTCGACAGCTCACTCATCCTTTATACACTTCGTTTAATCTATTAAATGCGAACACCTAATCCGCCCACATATGTGGGTACGCCCATCCACTCCTGCCGCACTAAATTTAAATTTAACCCACCCCTTTTCTTGGTGGGGGGTTCATTTTGAATTTGTGCGATACACGCGCCATTCATCATAGGATTAAGCAAGGAAGCCGTCTCAACGCGAAATTTGTGTTCATCAACACTAACTAGCTGTGCGACGTCACAATCCCACTGCTCTCGACTGAAATATCGTATCCAACATCGAAATTATGTTGTTACATATACGTAATTATGTTTTTATAGTGAAAAGTGTATTTTTGTATTATTTTTTCAATAAAATGTATAAAAATTTCATGTCAAGTATCAAAAAATTATTTATGAATGAAAATATAATATAAGTTTGGTTTTTCTTTAAGATAATTTACGGAACAGTGAAATCTTGCAATTCGACTAATCTCCATAGTCGAAGCCTAAATTCGTTCGAAGGCAGGACCCTAATAATTCGATATTCGAGCAAAGGGCAACTGTTTGTTCGCGGTCTCCGCATTATTGACTTCGGCTGATAAATATTGACTTTGGACTTGTTTCGAAACGCAATAATTCGCGTGGAACGTGTCGCATTAAAAGTTTTAATATAGTCGGACTGAGATTGCGTCTAGGGACATTGTCGCGGGTAAAAGCTATTTTGACCTATGAATATAGCTCGTGTACATTGAAAGAAATGTGTATAAGTGTGGTGGTAGGTCGATGAGTGAATAAGCAGTCTCACCGTTCGCTTTCTCTTTGCCTTTGACTTTGCGATACTTTCTTTATAATGTATCGTTTGTCCTTTGAGATTTTAAAGTTGAAACGACTCTGAGCCGAGCACGTGTTTGGGATTCGAGTTCGTTCGTTGTTTCGCATCGAAAAAGAGTACAGATTTTATATTGATATTGATTTTGCGCATTACCTTCTGTATGTTCTTGAATAATAGATACCCTTTATTTTCTGGTAATAATCCATATTTTTCTTATCGTTTCAGGTAATTCTTTTGGCAATTCTAACGTTATTGACATATTTACGTAAGTAGATAACTTTATTTATAAATATACACCTTATTTATAAAACAATCAACGAATCTCTATTTTGGGAATCTTTTACATACATACGCTCACATCGAAAATAGAATCTTCAACTATTTCCAGGACGTTGCATTCATTCAACGTTTAATTACACGAAACCGCAATTTACCATACGTACCCCATATCGCACATGTACACACACAGAAAACGTGTATTCGTAGCTTTCACCGATTAAATATTTATGACGTACCGCTTTCAGCGCACGTGTGCACACCCTAACAAGCGGTACACACATAGCATTATGCACGTCCACGACGAGCCAGTTTGCAAGCATTATACACATCCTAGATAGGTGCATCTGAAAATAGGCGAAATGTACGAGCACCCAGGTGATGTCGCCGTGCATTTCTTTGAGACACGCGTCCCGCTGCATACAAAATGCGTCCCAGATTGGCTTTCAAGTGGGGACACCCTACGTAGACGAGAGCTTCGTACCTGTTTTTGCGCTACTAGCAATGCGTGGATCCATTTTTTTCCTTAACCCTTAGCGGCCCTATGTCGCACTGGGCGCGACATTATATCTTTGGCATTTTGGTCCTATGACAACATTTTAATCTCTTATGTTGGACTTGAATTATGTTCAATTTATTATTTTTTCGTGTATTACATATGTAATATAAATCATAATAAACATTATTACATTAAATTTATTTGAATCTGTAAAAAAAAAATTTTAAGTAAAGATTCCAATTTGATGAAAATCGTAAAAAATGTGACATCTTCCGACATCAATCATTCTTATTTAATGATAATAATTTCAAAATATCTTACACTAAAATATAATTCGAATCTTGATAGTGTAATGTTTTGATTAATAAAACTTCAAAATAATTTCCTAATAACTTTTGTAAGGGATAATAAAATAGTAAGTTTTTAATGAACATGGTCAAATTAAAATTAAAGATTATCATTACTTTTACAATTTGTATATTTTTTTAAATAATAAGTTAAGATCTTATACTCAGTGAATAAATTTTTTCAAATTTTTTGAAAAAGTCAATATACGTTTTTTTTCAGTTTTAAGCTCGCGACTATGAAACTTGAACAACGCCTGAAATCAATGTCGACCGGAAACGATACCAACTTTAAAATAAATTTAATCGTTAAGACTAGGCGTAAACTACAGACTTTTTGTGACTGATAGTTCGGTCGGATTCTTAATCAGTATGGAGATGTATGCGAGTGCCCTAATCATAACGAATCGTTATAAGGCTAAGCGCAAACGAGAAAATACGCCGATAATTTTAATCAATATGGAGATACGCAAGTGCACAAATTCTAACGATTCAGTAAACGAGTTTAATAGCCTACGCGTTTGCTTTTAAACTAGTCAATCGATAAACTATCGGCTGACTGCTAAATCAGTATGGCGCTCTTCCACGAGCGCACACCAGCTGATTATTTTACTCGACTCGACAATTTTATATTGACTGCTTATAAATCAGCCGACGAGAACTCTATCGTTCGAGAGCAGACTTTTGGCTGGTTTGCTTCAATTCAACTACTTTTTAGCCCAATTTAGCCCAATTCTACCAAATTATCGACGGACAAAAAGTTTCTCGTTTGCGCCTAGCCTAATTTGCGCACTCGCATACATCCCCATACTGATCAAGAACCCGAACAAACCATCAACCGACAAACGGATTAACCGTGCGTACATCACAAACGGACGAGAGTATGACTAGTTTTTTGGGCTCGAACCTGAAAATTTTCAGACGCGCTATTTTTCAATAAACTCCGCATTGCTTCTCGAGCCTGCGATTCCCTCGAGTGGTCGACAATTTAATAACGCCGCCATTACGTACGTCCTTAATGCGATGCGGCATTAATTTTTAATACGCAACCCTATAGGAAGCATGTGTGCACGGTGGGAACAGATGCGACCGAGTGGTCGAGTAGTCTCCAACTGCGGCCCCATATCGGCACATCCGCGCGAATGTGTGTCCGTCTGTTGCGACGTGTGTGTGTACAAATACTGGTATACAAATTTATATTTTATGTCGGGGAGATGCTGGTGGTTTTGTGGTGTTTTTTTTTTTTTTTTTTGTGAAGGAATATAGTCGATTTTTATATCCGTTTTGTCTCTGTGTACACCTGGGGTTAAAGGTGTGTGCTCGTTTTTGCTTTTGCGAAAGTTACCTGTCTTTTAATACAATTTGTAACTGAAACTATTTTTTATGTTGTATGGGAATATCGTTTTCAATATGGTTACGTAAATTAATTTTCTGAGGAGTGGTGAAAATTTTAATTATATATTTCCTAATAAGAACAGAATTGTGCAAAAAAAATATATCTTTATCTATTAAAAAAATATCTTTATCTATTCTATGTGATTTTTTTCTATTTAAAGTGATCTATTATTTTTCAATTATTATCAAATGATAGTGTATTATTTTATTTTTAAATCTATTTAATATTTAGTTTGCATTTACTATTAGATTAATTAGGAAAAATATTGTTTTGTTATCATTCTAAAATTTTATCTTTTTTCACCAAATGTATAATCCTGATGATTAAATTTCTCCCACTAAATTTTACCGGTACTGCTTTTTTAAAATGATTACATGGATCGTGTAAATATTATTAACTTTATCGCTTTAATAGTTTTATTTTCTGTATTCTTTTCTTATTAGAAAAAAGTGTAATTAAAATCTTCACCACTTCCGAAAAATGTAATATACCTAGATGTATTGAAAATGATATTATTTTTAATTTAAAAATAATTTCGGATACAATTTTTTTTGCAAAAAGGAGATTTTCGTAGAAGTAAAAGCAGACGAATACTTTTGTCTGCTTAAATGCTGAATCTTTTCATCAGAAATATTTTTTTTACTTTACCTATTTACTAACGGCATGTACCCAGCGTGCTCGGGACTCTGTGAAAATAAATTATGTACCGATTGTAATTATTGTCACAATTAATCGCGACGCCAGCACATATTATAATTTGTATGGCGGTCAATGAAAAAAAACTAAAATGCGAAACGATATTAAAAAACTGAATTCTTACTTAGTTTCTCCGGATTTCAAAGCACATTCTTGCCCAATGACTATGACTACCACATATTATTCTTTGTTGATCGACAAATATACTTTGATAAATTGAATTATAAGATACATGGTGGTATTTTACGGAATCGGCCGAATTTACCCCGACGTGTAAGCGTATATACAGGTCGGGACAAATTGGCTTCCGTTGAGAGCTGCAATATCAACATGGGCCACCGTTGCAGCCAACCACCACCCCGTCTCCGAGGACCACTTGTAACCGTCATGAGGAGGCTCGGGTGGGTGGTCCTCCACCACACTATTTCCCATATATAACGCTTTCGCATGTGTATGTGTGTGTGTGTGTTGCGAGTGTCTCGCCGTTGCAAAGCTATGTTTCGACGTCTGTGCTGACGGATTTTCTTAATGCTCGAAACGCGTATTGTGGAACTGTTTGACTGGTATCGTGGTAAATCGTTGCGGGGTGCTGATTTCTTGTGTTTCTAGACGGGTTTGATTTTATGTGTATAGATCAGGCGTCGGAAACCTTTTTTGGTCGTGGGTTTTCAAAATCAGCCAAAATTTTTATTAAGAAAATATTATGGGTCAATAGATATTTTCATTTTAAAATTGTTTTTTAGTGAATAATATGATAAATTTCATTGAAAAGATAATCAATGGATAAAGTTATTAATGGCACCTTTAAGGGCTGAATTTTTCACGGCAATTTAGTCACTTTCGGTTTATAGTAAGTCATCTTAAGACGAATACAAACGTTTGAATCTTCTTTAGTTAATCTACTTCTGCTCTTACTTAAAATAAATTTCATTTGTGAAAATATTTGTTTGCATTTACAAGTAAATATTTAAAAGTTTATAACAGAACCGAACGCAGATAAAATTACAAAGCCAATTTTTTTTAAAGATGAAAACTTCGTAGAAAGCGATGTCCAACACGTTGATATTATGAAAAATTGATTATCTTCCGTTTTTTTCCAAATCTTTTCACAATGTCTTGAATTTATTCGTCCATAACCTTTATTTGGGGAACTGAAGTGGGTAACTTGAAATTATCAAATGAATCACTCGGCGACCCGCGGGTCGTATGTTGCCGATGACTGACTATAGATGGTTCAATTGAAACATTTCAATTCAATGCATCTATATTAATTAAAAACTCGACGGAAATTCAATCGAAGAATCGTTATGAAATCTTCGTTAGCGCCATTCACACGGATTGATAGAGTTTTCCCGCTTCTATTATATTGTACGTAGAGCATACACGCCGTCGTTGTATGCAATTATGCATTTAATTGCGAGCACGTACACGGGACTTATCTGGCCGATCGACACCGCTTTCAGAGTCCGAAACGTCACACGTGCACCACGTGTATAATTAAAGGCCCATTTTGCCTATTAATATTCTGGATTTCACGGGCCGTCGGGTCTCGTCTCTCGTAGCAATTTTTCCAGACCATTTATCGCGCGCGCTGATTTTTTTCCACGTACCCAAATTATACACCAACGTACACGAGGCATAGTCGATTTTAATTAACGACTGTTGCTCTATGGCACGTCTGAATGGAGGGATATAGAATAATTCACAATATCCATCCGTGTCGAAAATCAGATCGTATCTCCTGTGGACGGAGGCTTAACCATTTGTACGGAGTCATCTATTTGGTGGGATTAAAAGCTCAGTGGATCAGTATTTATTTTTTACGGGTTTTGAATGTATATAGTGCATTTTTATTGTGTATAGTTCACTATATCCTAGGTGAGTCGGGAAGTGCACGTCTGTCTGTTATTGTCAATGTTTGTGTTTATCTTCTCCAGGTCTGTCTGAGGATCTGGAGGAATGGTGAAAAGAATCCAATATTGCGTAACACGCCCCGAGGCGTACAATAACAAGAAACCGATTTTCAATGCGGGGAAGAGTCGGAAAATTTGCTGGTTTTTCCTTTACGGGTCGCTCGATAACGCAACGAAAATATTCGATGATATGCGAAACGGTTTTGTATGGTCGAATTCATGCGAAAATCCTCTAACATCCGAGAAATATGCGAATGAAATAATATTAGATACATAAAATATTATTATTTATATTTGTTCATGCAAATTGAATTTATATTCGGTTATGACACGTGAAATATTTTT
This sequence comes from Hydropsyche tenuis, assembly GCA_009617725.1. Classification (NCBI taxonomy): domain Eukaryota; kingdom Metazoa; phylum Arthropoda; class Insecta; order Trichoptera; family Hydropsychidae; genus Hydropsyche; species Hydropsyche tenuis. The sequence continues at coordinate 746,361 of VTON01000034.1, read as the reverse complement.
GCTTGCGCGTTATATAACTTTCAAAATTTTGTATGTAGACTGTGATAAGTTTTCCACTTTATATTTTCGGATAATTCTATGCGCGATCATGTATAAACTGCGTAAATAATTTCGCACATGTACTCATTTAATATTCCTCAAATTGTTCGGCGTGTAATTTAATTTTAAATACGTTTTGAGTAATTGCCGGTTATACGTTTGCAAATTTGGAAACTGTTCGGAACCACAATGCAAATTTACAATACAATCTGTTTTTTCAATCATCATTTCAACGTCAAACGAATTCATAATTAATATTTCTAATGATACACAACAATGGCGCAAATGGAACTGCGAATTCGAAACGGCTCTATAATTGATACCGTTGATGTATCATTAAATTATTTACCGTCGACATATGGACGCATTAATTTTTTATCGTGTGCATCATAAACTTAAAATTAAGTGAGCGTGAAATAATTGTAAATTTTTGAATATCCGAATTACGGAAGTGTGTAATTTGGTATCGCTGAAAAGGCACAGAACCATACGTAAATTTGCTTAAATTTTATGAATGGATACTTTTTTATGATATAATAGGTTTATGTTTTTTGTTAAGGTTATAATATTTAAAATTATATTCGTTGCATTTTTCAATACGAAATTCAGCACTTTCCTCAATATTTTATATCAATATATTTATTTTATCAGAAAATTTATGCGATAAATTTTCACTATAAATATAAAATTTAGCTGCTTACTGAAAAGCCCGAAAACGTTTCCATGCAATCGTTGATTTACTGAAAGCGACCACATTTTCCAAAGCGGAAACCCTTTCCACATACGGGGCGCATACATCACGCGTAATTCATTGCACCGTTTAAAAGTCGCATAATAAACCGACGCTGAAGCAGCGCAAACATTTCACGTTGATATTAAAAGCGGTTCTTAGCTGCACTTTTCCCTCTTTCCTTTTTCCCTCCTTTTTCTGCGGGTTAAATAAGGTTTCCACGGCTGAATCTCCCGGCGCATATTTGTGTGTTTTGGGAGTCCCGCGGGCCAAACGCCCACCCACCCACCGCCCACTGAATTATACCCATATATACGTAGGATGGGTATGTTGGAAGTTCGAGGGATATAGAATCAAAATGCTCAATGTTTGTACAGGTGAGTTTTTATGAAAAGTTGATTGAATTGGGGAAAATATTTTTTTTTATTGGATGGGTTTGTTAAATTTTGATTTTTTGATGGATTGGATGTATTTAATTTATTTATTATTAAAGGTATCGGCAAACTCCGGTCCACTGCCTGTTTTTTATCTGGCCCGTGGGTTTATATTGTTTTTACACGAAAACATTAAAATTAATACATTTAAAAAAAAATTAGGATCCTTTAAGAAATTCTCATTAAAAAAAATCGGAGTAGATATATTTTCTAAACTTATTGTTAAACTTCGTTTACAAAAACGTTTTTCGGGTTTTGATACAATGCAAAAAACATTTCCATGTTTCAAAATCCATTTAACTCTACAATTGAGGAGCTTTTATCAGATCCTCACTTGAAAGTGATAGTTCTGCAAAATTATACATTTCATAAAATCTTACATTGTTATCGATATTATAGATTTAATTAATAAAAAACGAAAAAAAACCGCTTATAATGCTCTTCATTGAAATTTGTCTGAATTTTAATATTACCTGCATAAATGCCAGGGTGGTATTTTTGTATTTATATCATTATGTATATGTATTTTTTTATAAATAAATGTTTTTATATTATTATTATTATTATTATATACATTTTTTTTAAACAAGTACATGAATTTTCTAATAACTAATTGAAAGTATGTATTTTGAGATCGATTAGTTTAAAAATTTTGAGTCTTTTTTTGTCGCTCTTTGAGCAAACTACCCATATAATATCATGTTTGCTATCTCAATTTTTTATGAACTATCGATAGAATCTGAAAGCTCTCATTCTACGACACATTTCAACTCAATTGTTTTAATTTCAATACAAATATCTCGCCTTCTCCGACTGACGCACATCGCATATTTTCATTCTATGACCCAAATACACACATCCTTTCTATTTGTCTCATCAATAAGACATATATAAAAACATATCATGAACTTTCAATGGAACCAGAAAGCTCTCATTCTACGAAACATTTCAACTCAATTATTTTAATTTCAATACAAATATCTCGCTTTTTCCGACTGACACATATGACACAAATTGCATATTTTGATTCTGTGACCCACATACACACATCCTCAGTTTTTGGTATATTTTGTACGTACATTGGTGGGTCCTAGGAGCCGCGAAACCCCGTCGGGTAAACACCGTTCCGTGTTTGTTTTGGCACCGCTATTTACCAATATTGGGGACGTATACGGTTTCATACTTAGCCGGTGTGCCAATTCTGAGCAAACGACCCGATTTTGCCTAGAAGGTTTTTGGTTCGACGTCCGAGTGTGTGTGAGCTTTTGTTTGTTACGCGAACTGTGTCCGATTTGAATATCAGGGAAAAATGTGTCGATACCTGTTTGATTTGGGGATGTTGGTGGTGATTTTTTTGGTATTTTATGTTGGTTTTTGGGATCAGTTGCTTCGCATTGTTTATGTAGGTGTTTTAGTATTCGTGTACTACACTATAATAGAAAATGTTTCAATTTTATGAAAATATTATAATTTAGGTACCCAGTTTCTCGTGTAAAACTTCAGCTTATTAATATTTATAAGTTTCAAAATTAAACTGAAATTTGTTTTAATGAAATATTAATAGGTGTATTTGTTTTTGTATAATATTATACTTTTCAGAGCGAATCTATATATAAATATATTTAAACAAAAATTTCTCAACGTCGAATCTCTAATTAAAGGACATCACGTAAGCAAGTCGGAATTACTTTTCCAGATAAACAAAAATAAAATCGTTCATGAATTCACACAGCATTACGTCGGCATCTGAACGCTATTACCATAAGCCACGTAATCTGACTCCCCGCCAGAAAGACGACTCGACTACCCACTTAAACTCAACGAACAAAAACAAACGACAAATCAGAACAAAACGCGATGCGGCCGTAGAGAGTAGCTCATTGTTAATTATCTTGCCGGACGGATGTTATTTTAGAGAAGACGAGAAAGATAATATACATACAAACCCCCGCGTTCGTGTCGAGCGATAATTGTCGTGATTGTGCGGCAACGGCTCCTCTCCCAACTACCATTTTATTGTTGTGCTTCTGCTTTTATTTTTTTCGGTCGTGCTCCCTCGAATGTGCTCGGGAAGATTGGCTGTCACGCCCTCGGCGATTACTGGGCAAAACAAACACTCGTGTCCTCCACTTCTTGTGCTATTCTCGATGGTTCGAGACGTCAAAGGATGTCATATCGGGCTCCGACCTTCCCGATCGCAGATAATTCGTTTTCGTTTCGGTTTTTTTTATCGTGGGCTGTGGGAATCGGCGGTTATTATCTTCCTTCGAGTGCTCACTCGACTCTCGAGATACGTATGATTGAAGGAGTCGGACGTATTCTTAGAAGCGCTCGAAGGTAAACGAAACTGCTTATTGACACGTGAGAGTATCGGGAATTCGCTTCGAGTTTCGTCTCCTTTTTTTTCCTTCGATACTAATCTGTATCTTCGAATAACATTTCGTCGATTAGTTCGATTTATAGAGAGCGTTGTGTTTCATTTGTCTGAGAATAGTCAATCAAAATTATTGAACGTATTCGATGTGACTGTCACAGTTGAATTATTTTATATCGCACATTTATTCTGATTACGTGTTCATATATTGTATATTATTATGATTAAATTTATAAAAAAATCTTTCGAGCACTTAAAATTTGTCGAGTTCTCTACGGGATCGGCTCGTTCGAACATGTCCGTTAAAAAAAATCGAAATTAAATAAATCAAAGAGAACTCGTTGCGTGCATATTTCGAATCACAATTATGAATATAATAAATACAAGTGTGCATATAAAATTGATATTTCGCTCGCCGGTCACTGTTTTGCGCCCCGTAATTGTACGGCGGGCGCACGACTCTCGGAACGAAGCGTGTGTGTGAATACGTAATTCAAAGTATAAATTGATTTCTGCCCGCCTGAAAAAAAGTCGAATATAATATGTTTTCCTCCTCTTTAAAATTATAGTGATGATAGAGCGTGTTGTACATGTTTTAAGAGTAGCTTTAAGCGCCGCCTCGACGTTGTCTTTTTTTTATTCCCCGTTCGGTACGTAAGAATATGATCGCATAATTTATATTCGTCGCAAACTGGTTGCCATGTTAATTGCCGGATTATTTATTAACTCGCGTGGAGTCGAATGTGTGTATGCGATATTTTAATGCGGTTTGCTTTCGTTTTTGTCTTCGATTTTTATTAGTTTTTTCCGTCTTGTTTTCGGTCGTAAATTCAACTTATGTTCGTATTATTGTCGGAGAGAAATTCAATACGCTTTTATACATCTGTTGATCACGTCTTACAATCTTTTTAATTTTCGGTTGTTCTCTTATGTTATATTCATGACGGTCGCCTTAAGCTATAAGCATTGATGATGGTTCAACTGTTGCATTTTGGTTAAATCGATGGGTCATTGATGTAATTACAATGAATTTCGAGAAAAAAATATAATTGTACATATATAACAGGTATTTCATTTATATTGCGAATTTATTATATCTTTTTTTTATTCAGTTGGATCACTAATATTATTATGAAATACTTTCATTAAATTCACCATATTTTTTATTTGAAATATAGTAGTATAATATATATATTTTTAAATTTCAATAAGATTTTCTACGTTTTATATAACGAATCCAGAATTCTTATTCAAAAGCTTCTGCAGCACTGCAACACCCTACCATTTTCATCAGATCGAAACTCGATGGTGTGGGTTATCGTTAAGCAATAAAGTGTCTTCCGTATCGATTTTCCCCGTTAGCCGAGCCAGCGAAAGAAAAGCTTCAGGCGCTTTTCCGAGCGCACTTGTCGTCGCACGTACCAGATTCGGTATACATTTTCCGCATTTTCCAACCCCTCTGTGCTTTTGTGTAGTACAAAGCGCGGGTTCTCAACTTTACGCCCGCGGAACGGAATGAAATCATGATCTGATTACACTCAAAAGTCTTGGAAATGTAAATTCGCATCAATAAATCAGTTTTGTATCTTCTTGATTGTTATTTATTATCGTTAAGTGGGTATTAGATTTGAACGACGATAGTATTGAATGCATATTGCAAACCACTGGTGTGATGAGAAAGGGTATGTATGTGCATGACCCTAGGGGCAACAGGGGATAGAAAATCATAAAGGAAAAGGAGCGTCAACCGAACCGATCCGAGGGAAAATCGCGCTTTATTTGTTTGGCGTTTCCCGTCGATAAGTTTTCCTGCTGTGAAAATTTTCTTAGGCTGTTGCGCGGCGCATATTTTGGCATCTTTATCGCATTGTTTACTTTTTCTTCTTCGGTAGGCATTTTAGAAGGAAACGGCAGTTCCGAAATCCGACAAAACGAAACTTGTTGATGAGAGCAATTCCGAAACAATATTTTTCAATATTCAATCCGAAAAAATCAAATTAAAATATCATAAAACATATCAAAATTTATTTATATTATCGAAACGATTCAAAACAATATATTTTTTATTAAAAAAAAAAAAATTTTTTCAAATATTATTTCAACCAATTTAGATCAATGTGCATGTTTTTCCGCTCGTTTTCACCCCGAGCAAATAAGAGACGATAGCTAATATTTCCAAATCATACGATAACGACGAAAACAAAATTCAACCACACGAAATGAACGCTTTTCAAACAACCACCCGCCCACCCACTCGACTCCTTCTGGCGAATTTCCTTCTGGGGATCCTCTTCATGCGCACATCCCGCCTCCTTCCTCCCACCCGCCCACCCACACATCCAGACTCCATATCGTATTTTTCCCGCCGTTTCGAATCCTCGGATCGTTCGGCCCGCTCGTTCTGGTCGTTATCGCCGAGTCTAATTTGGCGTCGATCGTCATTCTTTCCGTCTCGCCGACGATGGGCCTACCACTCTTGCCATACCCGCCAACGTTCCTGCGGTTTCGAACAAAAGTTATCCGTCTGAGAGTGCGCCAAGTGGAGTGGAAGGCTGTTGAGGCAATTCCGCCCCGAAGCTCGCTCGCCACCCCATTTGCATTCTCTTTTGATTAGTGGGTGAAAAAAAGGGAAAAGTTTTCGTTTTTTTTATGTTCGTTCGGCAATTGCGTATTTGCATAAAATATTCGGAACGATTGTCGGAGTTGGGGTAGGTTTTTTGAGTGAAATGTGTTGGATTGATTTTTTTTTTGTGAGTCGTGTATTGTTTTGCGGATTTGGTGATTTTTTTTGTGTTGCTAAATTGAGCTTTGCTTTTATTCTTTTTTTTCCCTGCGAAACCCTTCGCATAAAAGATAATTACTGCAAATTATACCTGAAGGTAGCATTTATTTCTATCAACGAGTTTTTTTCATTATGTACGCGGTATTATTTATAAACATCGAAAGTTAATAAGATCTAACTTAGCTTTTGTTTTTCATCAAGTTTCGTCGCGACGCAAATTCATAATTAGACCCAAAATACTTTTAAATAATTAACAAAAAAAAAAAAAAACGAAATTGCATCCGTTGCACCGAACCTAATTTCCTCAACGTATATTAGTACCTTGAACCTTTATTTTTTTCACTTTTCAACCAGGTGCCGTTCCCGACTCGCGAAACCTTTGTCCCTACCATCCATCGAACGTTCGTCCGGCATTTTATGAACTCCGCGGGGGCTCCCATACACATTCATTACCGTAATTTAAAGAGCGTCCAAATTACAGGTTGCCCTCAGCGTCTCGTGCCTTCGTGTACAAGGAGGTCCGTTGCACACGAACAACCCAACCCAACCCAACTCAACTAGGGAATTGCATAGTGCTATTGTTTGAAATGTTGATAATAGATCGTATAGCGAAATTTATTATCGATTACTAGATCAGAGTATTTTCTTTTTGTATCAAATGCGTCACAAAGTGTATAAAAATAACAATTTAACCCAAACCAACCTGTTCGTTGAAGTAGAGGTCGTTAGGAGACCGGTGCTCCTCATCGTCTCTCTCGCGGGAACATTAAACGGAATACCCTCCTGAAAGGGAACGATTGTACGCAATTATTTTTAATCAGCGCCCACTTTACACGGTCTAGGTATTTGCTCTTCATATCTCGTCTGCCTCTTTGAGATTCGCACACTGTTGTATGACGGGTTTTTGAATTTCGCTTCGGAGTGAAATTCGACCGTAAGCTTTGTGTGGTTCAGATGTCGCCGGGGGCATCTGTTATTCTCAAGTGTGACAGATCCGAGGGTAATTAATTTCGTTAATAGTCTTGTTATAGTTATGTGCGAATGATTAATGTGGTTTTAAAATTATGGCGTTCACAAGTGTTCTTAATTGTGGACGATTTAGTTTGTTGGGCGGTCGGCGCGGCGTCTTTGAGGATTAAAGAATTTAAAGTTTCGAAGCGGAAAGTGGAGGGTATTCAATGAATATTTTTAAATATAGATAAACGTATTAGCAAAGTTTCCGCGCCCTAGTTATCGCAGTAACTGAGAACCTACTCCGACGGCCAACTTCATAGTTAAATAGACAGAAAAAGTTTTTTCTTTCTCCATTTAAGAAACTTCTATTAGTCTCGAGTCTGCCAAAAACTCGCAGCGTACAAATTGTACAAAAACCATTCTATTCTCAACTCAAAATTTCATTATTCTCAACGATAATAATATCAGTTGATCCACCGATAGACTTGATCTAACACAATAAACTCCGCACTCCCAAACTGATTAATTATCAATTTCACACACGATCGACTTATCACATCTTCGCCATACTGCACTTTAATAGAGGCAATTCCCAGCGCGTGCACAATGGAAGGATTATCTGCACCCACCCAACATTCCCGCAAAAACACACACACGTTGAAATTTTCGAACAATTCGATTGTGCTAAACAGCGAGCAAATATTGTGACAAATGGTCGTACACGCGGCGAGCCCACATGTCACACAATACACGTTCGGGCACCAGTACCCGGGTACTGGGTACACACATTTGAGGACCCACTCGACCCGACCGATTCCATTGACCCAAAATCATGACCGGTCGAAACAGTGTTCGCAGGCTAACCCCCGAACCCGCGAACCGTGTTTCGCAGGCGGTAGTAAACCGCGGTTTTGGGTATACGGTTGTGTATCGGGGCGTGTGTTCATGAATTGAAAGTGTATGTCGGGGTCTGATTGAGGAAATATGAATGCTTTTAGATTGGAGGGTTTTGTTTGAAAAAATTGGATTGTGTAATAGTTTCGTGCTCGGACTATTATTGTAGTGAGATCTCGTTGTTTAGATACGAAAAAGCGTTTCAGCACCCTGCAACAAATCTCGTTTCTACACCATTACGGTCACGGCTTTCGTAAATTTGTTACACACCAGATATGATCCCCTAAGTTATTCACCCTTCGGTAAGTCTTCCCTGCAACGATTTCAAGAGGAACGACACACTTCCGAAAGGCGAAAAAATGAAATACACCCGATCATCGATTTACGCGTCTTACCTAAACACATAAGATTATTATTGCCATATAATCGCGAATAAGCATCTGTCGTTTACGTTCGATCATTACCGTCAACTGTTGAATGATGATTTAATATTTTTTTAAACGAAACCGTGCAAGTAATACATTATATAAATTGAGGGATGAGTGCAATTTGAAAATCCGGTCGAGTGACGCGGCGTAAGCTCAATTTTTTCACTACTGTATACTGTATAGCTCGCCCTTAACCTCTGTCCGTCCCCAATGGGGGTGTGTTGTACATTCTCAGGAAATTGCCTTTGTTCGGTCTATCGATTGTGAAAATGGGATGCCGTCGATGATGTCACGGTTTTTTAAATTTTTTTTTCAGAAGTGTCACCCTCGAGGAAAGTTGATTCGAGTCGAGGATTATATACGTTGATGCTATTTTCGAATGTTTTGTTGAGTCGATTGTTAATTTGTTGAGGATGTGGTATAAAGTAAAATGTGTTTTCTTAAATTGAAAATTTTATGCTCCAGTTTAGTAGAGTTTAATCAACACGGGAATTCGCAGTTCGCTTAATAAAACTTCATTTTATACGTGTGTAAAGTTTTAGTACATTTATTTCTACATCGTGAAACTTCACTCGTAAAAATTTCATGTTTGTCAATGTCCATAAAAGGAAGATTTGCAAATGTTTTTCAATTCACTCGAGATTTTGTACATGTAAGCTAGACATTTATTTATTCATAAATATTTCAGATGACCTAATCGTAATTTTTTTTTTTTTTAATAAAAGCAGAAATATCTATAAAATTAAAATTCTTGATAGCATTTCTATTGATTGTTTTATTTTGCTCTTTAAATAAATTTCAATAACATTCAACAAACATTTAATTATATCATAAGAACATTGATATGCTACCGTTAATTCGCTTTATGGCAAAGTTATCGTTTTTATACGCCATTCGATATTCAAAAACGTCGAAGCGACAAATAAAGCTATCTTTACGATTTGTATAAAAACGAAACGGTTGTTTTGTACGAGTTCCCACGTTCGTTTCGAAAAATTAATAAACACATTAACAACCCGAGTTTCGTGCCCGAAACCCACACGCGGATTGCTTTTTAACTAACATATACGGAAAAAAATAAATTAACGGGAAAAATCGCGTTATCGTCGAAATATTTTATGCATAAGTTCCAAAATTGCCACGCCACGACGGATTATGCATCGCGAAAATTTTTCGTTTAATCGAAACGTCTCCTCTCGACCAGTAATGATATTTCAAAATTCGAAAAAAATAGAAAAAACCAGGACTCTCATGAATATTAAAAAAAGCTACGTTTTTTTAATCTATTTTAAAACGAGCATAGTCCGACGTTATATAGGCGGGAAAGGGGGCACGTTTGAATATATTACGCGCGAGTACACGCTGGGCAGTTATTTAGCCGACGTTGTATCAAAGTTGGATTTTATTAAAGTTTTTCTAGACGTGGAGACGCGGGGAGGGTGTGAAGGTGTGGGGGGTGGTTTCAGGAAAATTGTGAAAATGACATTTTCCGTTTAAATTTTTAAATCGATACCTCGCTTTTTTCTTGGGTGTCTCGCGTGGCGGGAACGGTTTCCCTATAATTTGCGTGTGACATTTGATGTGAAATGTGTGTTGTGCATATTTATGTGTTGCGATTTGGAACATGTGCATGTTTCCTGGAATATATTTATTTTTTTATATTAATATTCGTATTTTTTTGTTTTCAGGTCAGTCATGGATCATTTTAATTATCGTTTATGAAATACATACATTTCGAGTTGTGGTGAGTCAATTTTTGTTTCTACTTATCGCATATTTCTCTGTATAATATTTAATTTTAAAAATTAAAATTTGGTTAAGATATATATTTTCATTATTTCCCATCTTGTTATAAAGAGTCAGATAAAATATATCGCTTTTAATATCGCTCGTAACGAATAGATTAATATACTGTAATTATGATTGCAAGTGTCGCGTTAATAATTTCGGGACGATCTTAATTCGCCGTAATTTTTCCTTATAATATATAGAAGCGATCAACCCTCCATTAGCTAATAACCCATTACGTGGAAATGTCATAATTTCCCATATAAAATTTTACAGATGCTATCGTTTCACAGTGACTGTTTTCCCGCCGCTTTTAATGTCCCCACGGTACATTAAATGACACCATTAATCCACTAATTCAAAAATACGCCTCATTATGACCGCGCGGGGTCGTTTCCTGACCCCACTCGAAGAGCTCGAATTTTGTCGTCGGATAGATAGGGATAAGAAGTTTTTCAATCATAAAAGTACCGATCGTCCATATTGGAGCTTCACATGCGACATCTTTATTAAGAGATTGGTTTTTTTTCTCTTCTCACGAGAAACGATATACGGAATAACGTAATTTTGATTATTAAATACACGTATTTTCCATTAGGGTTAGATACCGATCGATTCGGCCGTTTATCTCGACGGGAAACACAAAGAAAATTAATTAATTTTAATTGCGCTTTAATTTGAAATGAGCGAATAAGTTGCTCGATCGTTCTGTGGGAATGGACCATTATACAATCACGCCCATGCAACTACATTTAATTGCAATGTAAAATTATGAACTTATCTTGAAATAATTCCGACACAGTAAAGTATCCATAAAGATGATTATACGCCCCAGATATGCAAAAACCTGTTCTTTTTCCTTATTTTATTACTAAAAAGCACACACTAATCTTTCTTTATGGCCCCTTTATACGGAATGCGCTCCATCCGTATAAAATCCGCATAAGTTTAGCTGAATTTTAACGCGATAATAACTACACTATTGTGATTAGATATGCGATATGTGCATGAAATTTGTTTAAATTTAATACTCGTTTTTCAGAATTCATGTCGGAGTTTTCGTATGATTTTTAATAAGCGGCTCCTTAATATTTATTCCTTCGGAGGTCGTGATCGTATTTCACGTTCATAATTGAGATAATTACGTAGGGATAACCTCGATAAATATTCTGGAAAAATTGGGCTACGGTGTGCTTCGTTTTTCATATATACCTTTGTGTTTTTTTTTCAGAGGGCAATATATACGGGAACGCGAAATGCCCGTAAATGTTAATGGTGCCAGTAATGAAGGCAGTTATCATACAGTAATAGGTTTTTTCGAGTTATTCGAAAGGTTAAACGATACGCAAACTAGTCCGACGAAACTCGCCAATACAAAAGCTCGAAAACAAAAAGTTCTATTGAATATTTCATTCGCTAATCGTTCAAATAAACATTTTACATGTACGGTCGAATTATCAACAGACCCTCTCGCAACTATCGACCCGATCCGTACACGAAAACGAGCTTAACGATCGATTAACTAATTAGCTAATGTATTTTATGTATATCACCGCAGCAATAATAATGGTTTTCCACATAATTCGCTTCGAAAATCGACCTCCACTGGCACACATTAACCATTAACGAACGCTTCCGTGAGCGTATCGAATTCGCCAAATGGAAACATACAAATAACATTTTGACCTTTCGCGTGAGGGCCGGGGTGCACATTTGCGCCAACTTTCAATTCGCAACCGTCCTAATTTAAATTAGGCACGCATGTTCACCCTAACCATAGTGCGGACTCCGTAGATGAGGGCAAATGAGAAAACTACGCGAAACTGCCGTCACGTCCGTTCCGATCGTAAAAACGGACTATGGGAAAACCTTCAAATTGCCGATACGGTTAGTGTGTCGCTGTTCGGGCCCCATGGGAATAGTTAAAATTTGCAACGAAAAGAGTGTAAGGAACTGGGAACGTGGAGTCGTAAAGTGGTGGGGAATTGACCGTTTATTTTTTTGAATTGGGCGATTTGTTTCGGATTATTTTGTTGAAATTTTTTAAAGTTTCGAGTTATTAATTTCGACTTTTGTTGGTTTTGTGTCGGGTTATTTTGGGAAATAAAGTTTTTTTGTGTTCGTTCCATAACGGCGACAAACTAGAAACGAAATAAATACACAAATAAAACGGTTTTTATAGTTGCGCGATAAAAATCTTCAATGTTCCCAAATCTCGTTCATATTTTCGTTTGATAAAAACGTCCCATTTAAAAAGTAACAGGCGGGCATTGTTATTTTATTTTATTGTATCGTTACTTTTAAGTTTATCAGCTTTTTGTACGTTGAAAAAATAGTCGAAATGAATTATTTGTATTTTTAACGCGTGATTTTTTATGTCGACTAACTATTTGTGGAGGCGAATAAAGATTGTTTATAGGTCATTTTTGTTCTGTTTAATGGACAATTTCTGTTATGTATTTGATGCGTTTGTTGTATATGGAGGATATTAAGACGTTCTTGGAATGATTATGTTACTCGTAAGTCATATTAGAATTACAATAAAATTTGAATAGATCATTCCTTACATTCTTACACAATATTTCCGAGAAAACATATGTTCTTTTTTCCGTTTAGTTAAATATACAAATTTTCTGATTATACTATATCTCATCAAACGTTTTTTTCTCTTCAATTTTCAGTTGCATATATTATCTTTAATCATTCCTTTTTCAAAATATATTTATGTTAATTGAATCGTGGCTTCTTCAACCCCTCGTCTTTGAAATTACGATTAATTAACGTCCACGCTTTGACGCGTCCATTTTCCCTCCTTACAATTAGAGCGCACTAGCCCCTTAAACGAACGAATAAAATATGCACGAAAAATGAAATCGAATTAAAACGAAAATACGGGAAAAGTCACGCGAAAGGGAAAGAACAATACCGACAATGTCCGCGGAGGAATGTATTTATATAAAATGTCGAAAAAACCGAACAGACGAAGAAAAGTCGGTTCTTTACGGTCGTAATGAATTTACGGCATCGCGTAAAAGCGTACGGCGTCGTTTCTTTTAATGTCGTAATTTCGACACGAGTCAATAATTTATTTCACGATAATAGACTTTCTCGCGATCGTGTCTACTTTTCCAGGTTTTCAGACGTTTTGTGGACCCTCCGATCTAGCGCGGTTGTCGGGAACCCGTGATTTTGAATGCATAATTAAGTCATTTAGATTTATTTATTTTTTAAGTTCAATAAATATTAAAAATCTTCCGATCGATAAATAATTATATTTTTGTTAAAATTTTTATTCATTTTTAGTTAGTTTCATATAAAAAGAAATTAAAAATGGGAAAATAAAATGAGCATCATGTAAAATGTGGTGTCATATGTAACATAACCATTCATTAATCATATAAAAAAATATTTTCATAATAAAAGGTTGCCTGCTGATGAAGGTTTTCTTCATCGAAGGAACCTTCCATTTTCCGGCGGGTGGCGCGTTTCGGTCCAATCAAACGTTGTAATCTGATTTTAAAAATTCGATTGTTTTCTTCGACCTCACACCCCCTTTTAGCCTGTATCCACCCCTCCCCCTACAGCTTAATTGGTTTTCATTTGAGCCCCTCCCCTCCCTTCAGAAGGCTACGATTCCCAAACTTTTTATCGGGGCCCATTACTCGGCGATTTATACGCGCGACTGGCTATCGAAAAATACGGTCCCGTCGCGAAAACACGCTTCGTTTGCAAATCGGAACGAACGAGCTAATTTATTTCGCGAGTCGTGTATGCGATTTTGTATTATAGGGTCTTTCAATAAAGACGCTCGAAATTTGTTAGGTTATAGCAGCCATGTTGTTAAAGTGACATTGTTTAGTAGTGTACGGTAAATTATCATGGAAGTTTATAGCGTTGAACAATGTATGCAAATCATCAAATTTTATTATCAAAGTCAAGTCTTTCAATAAGGACGCTCGATTTTAAAATGTAAATAAATCATGTTGTATATGAGATTTCTACTCAATTTTTTTTAAATTTGAAAGTATATTTTATGGCATTGAGTGTGGAATATAAAATTTTTCAATTATCCACAGCGACTTTGCTTGATAGCACGTATTCGGGAGGTCCAATTTTCAATGATTTCGTCGCATAAATCTGGCTAAGATTGCTGGATGGCGTTTGTTATGTTGACATTGATTGCGTCAATTGTTTGCTGCTTAAAAAAAATCACTATATCACTTATCAGATATCATTTTTACAACATGGCTGCTATAGCCTATAACCTAACAAATTTCGAGCGTCTCTATAGAAAGACATATAAACGAAAATTATTCAATTAGCCAACGAGACATTTTAAAATCCTATTCTGACATTGTTATTCAACGCTTCGCAGCACTACCGTAAATCGGCGATATATACTACTGAACCGCAGTCCCGCTCGTCGACTTTCCACCAAATTGCCACCAATCATCGAGCGTTTACTGGAATTTCTGTCCAAACGGGGCGGAAAAGGAAGCCTTCCTTCCATCGCCCCTTCAGCCAGAAGCCCGAGTCGTTTCAGCCTACCCTGCTTGATTAATATCCGAGCAGGCGCGAATGCTGAGGAATTTTCCATCCGGTAATTGAATAAGGGGACAATCGAAAAATTATCCCTGAAAAGACGATTTGGCTGCGCTCGAGAAGTGGGCGCGCGAAAGTGCCAACTCTTCATTAATCCAGCACGGAATTTTTATTCGGTTTTTCATGGGTGTTTATTAGTGTTTTGATGAAAGTTTTATTGTTATGTGATCTTGTGTATAAAGCGATTATTTGGTTATATGAATTTTTCTGATTGGCGTATCAAAAGAGAGTATATAATAATAATGTGCTGGGCGAAATTCGTGGGTCCGGTTTATAGTGTAATTTCATTATTAAATAACCTCTGGCGGTGAAGGTGGTGTCAGATTTTCATTTATTATTAACATAATAATAAAGTTTCGTCTCGTTTTCCCATTTGATAACATCAACTTTGTGCGGTCTGATGTTTGTTGAAACTATTTTATTTGATCTCGCCGTAAATTTTCGCAGAAGTCATAGAATGAATTGTCCTTTCTCCGAACTTTCATCGCATTGTAGAATAGCGTTTCGAATATGGGAAATTTACGATTTCACTACGACTGCACACAATTTTCGATATTTGACGAATATCTTTAAACGGATACGACCTTTTTATATTATTGGATGTCCAAAAAAAAGTCATTTTATATTCGTCTCGATGTATATCGCCCCCAATAAAACATTTTGATTCGAAAAGAATGTCGTTTTGAACGTTTTATCTCAGGCGTTTAATCTGTAACGTTTGTTTTAGTGCCCGCTTAAACACTCAACTCGGTCTTATTTTACAACTCAATGTATTCCGCATCTTATGTGTGTGGCCCTTAAAGCATTTTTGTCCGAAAAAAATCTAATAATGTGACACGAGTCACTTTATCGTATTTTTTCTCTCGGTTCCTCTATTTTTTTTAGGCAAAACGATTTTATTAAAGTTACGTGCCCGTTTGTCCCTTATCTGTAGTACTACTCACTATGCCGTCTTTGCAGACGAGAGAGAGAATTAAGCTCGAAGTTTTAAAATCCAAAGTTACCGAAATTGCCTTCGCAGAGATGCCGAGCCATCGATAATGACCGGAAAGTCTCGCTTTTCGTATTTAATACAAATTCCGTTTCTTCCAAAAGGAAACGGAATTTCGGGCGCCGTTTCATTCGCAACAATACGTTAGAATTTTTCACTCGATCTGATTAAGCGACGCGCCGAAAATGTATGGGGATTGTTCCGTAAAAACGGACGGCGTTAATCAGAATTTATTCTTCTGTTTTAATTTTATTTGCAATGAACGCCTCGTTAAAATGTACTAAATTGTATTATCTCGATGCCTGTGTTAATTGTTTTTGCGTTGACGTTCTTGTGTGATTTTTGTGCTTGAAATTAATGAGTATATTAAATTGAAATTTGATTGATGTGTAACAGATTCAATTGAATTGTGTTTTGATATCATTAAATGAAAAATTATTTTATTTTAAAGTCTTCTATCGATAATAGAAATTTTTCCAAGTCTAAAATCAAGTGAAAAGTCTTGTCTCGACTTCTACGCTTGGTCGCTTCGGAATAAAAAATTAAATGGAATAAGACCGCAGTACTATTAATTTTTTGTTAACAAAAGTCACAGCGACTTTTCCGAGAGGGCCCTTAGATATTTCCACGACCGGCCAACTGCCGGCTAAGCGAGTTCTGGCCTCTGGAAAATCTGGACCAAGTTTTCCTCGCAGACAGGGGAAAGGCGATAAAAATAAACCGGAGTTGCGCGCTCTGTTCTTCTACATCTACCACTCTTCCACTTTGCGGAGACTTTCCATTCGGTTTTTCCGGGCCGGGGGACCCTCGCGGGCATTCGCCTCCGCTTCGGAAAATTCTCGGAAAAGTCTCGGAAAAGCCTCCGCCAGGCCGCGGGCAACTTTCGCAGAAGTTTGCATGTTAGCGGGTCGTTCGTTCTCTTACACGATTTCAGTGCCAGCGTGTCTGGGTGTGTGCCGTGTCTGGGTCGCTTTTCCGCCGATTTTCCGGGTCCCACTTGTCGATTGTGGGAAATCGATCGGTGCTTTGGTTGCGGCTCGGCGTATTGTGCGATTTGATGGTGTGTGAAAATGTAATTTTCTCGGTTAAATATATCTCATTCATAAGAGGCTATTTTCGGGTTTCGTGAGGGTTTATAAATATTCTTTTGACGTTTTATATATAGAGTATTGTGTTTTTTTATTGGTCCGTAATTCTTTTTGAGATGTTATTAAGGCTTTGCGTTTTATATTAATGTACATTCAAAACGTTCTGTTTATATGATTTGATATAAATTAATTTGAATGAATAAAGCAATTTATTTTTCAGCATTAAACTACACTCTCGTACTCAAATAGAAAATTACCAACTGTACTCGCACGAGAGAAAACTTAGTCCACACTCGGTCTATAAATTCGCCTTTTCATACTCGCATTTTCTTTTCATGCACATTCAAACATGTCGAAATTAGGTCACCACCCTTAACTCCATTGTACGTATCCTATTTTTTGCATCCGCCCAACGTATATATATTTATAAATTCGAACGGGGACCGAAGGAAACTTTTCGCTTTCAGCATACGCATTTAGGCTACTCGCTAAAGGTCTCGTTTTCCGACAGCGTCCCACGCTTGAAAGAAAATGACGCGACCTTTTCAGCTGAAATTTTACAGGCCCGTAACGAGGACAGGTGCTTTTGGGACACGTGTCCCTAATGGACTGTGTTTTTTGACCGTCCGTCGAGGCCCGAAATTGAGAAACTTCGAACGTTCGCAAGAAGCCACTCTTCCTGGGTACGTATGCTGTAGGTCAGGGATGAGGAATGTATGGTTTTGAAGCCACATGAGGCTCCTATAAAATTTTAATATTTAAAAAAAAAATGCAATATTATATTTAATAATCAAAATCGTCCTTTGAAAATTTAATATGAAAAAAAGTCATTGATATTTATAAGCCTATTCAAGTTGTTTTTTTTTTTTTTTATTAAGCTCTCTGATAAAAAAGGTACTTCACTCCTGATACAGGTCGCGGAACATAGAGCCTCCAGGTTTTTGTTTCGGTCCCTTTGATTCTAAATATCTTTCTCGAAACTGGAGGAAAACTCTTCGCTTTTATATGGCGTGGTATCTTTTCGCGCGAATTTCCTCGGGCTGTTTGCAGGCAAAAGCGAATTTTCCGCGATGTGTGCCTCTAATATTTTGTTTGCCTAAGAAAATGTTTCTAAACAGACACGCTTTCGCCTCGTCAATTGTTTTAACAATTTCATTGTTGGGAATGTAATGTTTCGTCTGTTGGGTAATGAATTTGATTAATTGTTTCGTTGTGATGTTGTAAATGTTTTTTATTATTATAATAAAAATATGAATATTTTAGCGTCTATTATAATTATGAAAACACACGATTCGATATAAAATAAATATCCTCTAGCAAAATCATATTTTAGCTTCTACATAACTTTTAATAAATGTAAATATTTTAATAGGATACAACTAAATTTATCTTTTGAAAGCATGATTTTATGTGTCCCGCATTTATTAAAATTTAATTCGAACTAAATTTAAGTCAATTATGATGAATATTTATATTCATGTATTATTGAAAAAAGACAAACATACACAAATAATTTTTCATCGAAAAAATTCATAAACATGTTTCAATCGTGAAATTCCCATAATACATTGATAATTTTAACTATGCTTGTCAAATTCTTATTTATAGCACTTTCGATATTTTGATATACGATCCTATCTCGCATTTTCATACGAAACAAAGAAAATTGTTTGCAACAAAAAAAAATACATTATCGGCAAAAAATTTGTACAAGTATAAAAAAATCAAGACGAAACTCCGTCTATTTGTATAACGGTATCTTTTTACGCGAACTGGTCGTATCTGATTTATGGCAAGTCTAACGACTGCGACAAAGTCGATAAAGCATATCCGCGCAAACTATCAAACTTATTTCGACCAATATTTCAACGTATCGAGAAAAATGGGGTTGAAACATAAAAAAGCCATGGAGAGTCGGAGCTGCATTTATGAATAAGAAATGAAGCCCACCCACTTTTCATGCGAGGGATACAGAATCAAAACTCGCAATC
The DNA here is from genome assembly GCA_009617725.1 of Hydropsyche tenuis. Taxonomy (NCBI): domain Eukaryota; kingdom Metazoa; phylum Arthropoda; class Insecta; order Trichoptera; family Hydropsychidae; genus Hydropsyche; species Hydropsyche tenuis. Next base: position 727,266 of record VTON01000034.1, on the reverse strand, counting down.
TCAAACGTTCCTTTAAGATAAAATACGTATCATAAAATTAAATCAAATAAATGTTTAACTTCGCAAATTCAAATGAGTCGTTAAGATTAAGAATATCTAACGAAATATAAATATTATTTTAAAGAAGTATTTTATTTTAATTTCATGATGAATTCATTATTTTAAACTTTCTTTTCAATTTATAATCTTGAATAAGTACAAAATTGTTATTTTTGATTCTACTACCTGTATGGAAACTGAAAACTTTCTACGATTGTTTTAATTCTCTCTTAACGCTTATTTATTCATAAGAGACCAGTTCGAAAGTTTCAGAATCATCTCCCTCTAGTTAGTTCTGGACCGCAAATTGTTCTTCCGATAAATCATAGCACGAGTGCATTTAACAATTGCTCCTTTGCCTTGGAGGGAGGATTCTTCCCTATGGTGCATCCCTTCCGAATTCGAGGAAGTCGGATACTAATGAAGCATTGCTTGTAATTTGCAATGCGTTTGTGCTGTAATATTTCATTGTTGTTTCTTGTTGTTGGTGTTCGGTAATTTATCGTGGTTGTTGCGGTGGTGGTGTGGGTCTGAAAAGTTGAAAGCAAGTTTTACGAATTGTTGTTATTCTTCTGTGTTGCTTAGAAGTGTAGTTGAATTATAGTTAGGCGGTGGTTTTTTCTTATATTGACGATGAATTTTCGTATGTATAAAGAAAAAAAATTATAAATCATGTTATTTTTTTTAAATAATTTAGCGGAAAATATTCAAATATTTCTCCGCCGCTTCACGATTCAATTACTGAAAAACGATTCGAAAATTAATTTAGCGTTTCGTATAATCAATAAAAATACATAGAACACGCTCAATAATAACGAGTTTAATTTAGAAAAATGAACAAATCGTGAACATTTGCTTCATTACATCTCGACTCCCCTAAACGAAATCGTTCACTCGAATAAAGCGACTCTCGTTATTACCGGCACGTGACTCGGACGATGCTATCTATTATAAAAACCGACCGCATCACTTTATACACATACACAAAACCGACTATCAAAGCCCCTATCAATATAAAACAAAATATTTTATCAATACGAAAAAAAAGTCGTGCCTCTTGGACGCATCGTTTAAGTTCCCGGTAGTCCAAAGGCTCTGACCGCAATACCATATCTCGTCCGAAAGTTCGGACCCTGGATCCGTATGGGGTCAAACAAAACACATTAAATTTTATGGCATCGGAGCACGTGTCCCACGTACAAATCCGATGCGAATCCGCCATAAAAGGCCCGGAATTATTGAAATTCGGATGTTGGTCAACGGGAGATATCGCGCTTTTAGTGCCCTCTTTTTTATCTGCTTAATTTATACGCGCTTTTTGCGTATATTTTATTGGATCGTGATTGCGATCTGATGTGTTTTTATTTAATTTTGTGTGTCGGTGCTTTGTTGTATTGGATGCTTAGATTTATTGGGGTAGTTAAAAAAAGATTAAAAGTTTATTTAGTAGTGTTTTGGAATGGATAGTGTGAATATGTTTATTTGCAGTAGCGTTGAATACAATGGAAACGTAATCAAAGGTGTATTTATAGTTTATCTGTATGTGATATTCAATATCGTTCATTTCGGAATACACAATAATTCAATAACGCTGAGAGTTTCGATCCTTCTGTGAAATCCAGATACAAAAATAACTAGCAAAACAAACCTCGAACGTGATATTGACACGGAAGCTTGCAATTACATGTGGAATAGGTTTCTATTTTCACACAACCCTCTTGAAACACTTCACGCGAAACATATAAAACCGATTCACAAATCCAGCAAAGTACATAAAGGTTTCCATATTCCAGAAATCAATCCAATCATACATTCGGACCTTAGCAAACATCCACTCTCGACCCATCATTGAAGATTGCGAATTCCGATTCCGCACACCCCATATAACAGGACACAGAGGCTCGTGTCCAATTTAAAACGTCATCAATCCGAGGCGGCGTAGCGCGAATTTGCATGCCGGGGGCACGGCGGGCCATAAATGGTTATTCATTAGGCAATTTCGGGCGGGACGAGATCGGGACCTTTGGCCGGGACCGGGATTCCCGGGACACGGGCCGCCCGTAATGTCTCGGGAATATTGGCCGCCGATAATGTACCGCGGAATCGGAATCGGGCCGATATCGACGTCCGATCCTTTTATTATCATTGCGGTTTTTATTGCGGACCATTTGTCGGAATCGCTCTGTATATTTAATAACGAAGTTATTCGGACAATATGGGACTCGGGAAACAATGTACGAAAGCTTTTACCTTTTACTGCGCACACTGTATGACATGTTTATACGACGGCGGCCCGCGAAAACGCCTAGAAAAGTATCCTGTTGGTCTCGGCGACAATTTCCGGCAGTAAATCCGCAACAAATTCGCCATTTACCGGCGCGTAAAGGGCCCCGAAAACATTTCGCACGAAAATCGGAGGACATCAACATTCTGAGACACGGATCCTCAACTTTAAACTCGCAAACATATGAGAGATTGCGAAATTTTCATTGACGAACTCCCAATTTTTTTCAATCGACTTTTTTTATTTCAAGATACAATTAATCGATAATCTTTTCAAAAATTATATATTTGATCACACCAAACTATTCTTGAACGATCAAGCAAAGATATTCGAATGATAATATATCGATCTTACAAAAAAAACGGAATCGTAAACCCAAAAGAAATCGCATTGGACACTACTGCCCTACGCCGTTCAGACTCAGAGAGACACTGGGCCCTCTCAGGGAAAGTAATGATTTTAAATTATACATCGTACGGACAACATTCTCAGCAGGTTTACGACCTTATTACTCTGTTATTACGGGTAGTAAAATCAAGTTTACGGGCCCTTTGCCCCTCGCCGTGCGCGCGGATAATGCATACACTATAATACGTAATGTAATGTACGAGCGCGGGCCGGAAAGCGAACTGCCAAAAATTTTAATCCGTATAATCCGTCCGTTGTGTGTCTGTAATTCGGCGTGAACTTTGAAATTTATCGCCGTGACGCTTCGAGCGGGTAGATTCGGCTAGTTTCGTTGTGCAATCGTTCTTTTGAATCGAAATGTTCGTCAGAAAGTTGCTAGAATCGATTGATGTGTGCTCTGTTGTGGGATCGTTCTATTTGATTATTTTTGTATGATTAAATTCTTGATAATTTAGTGGTAATATCAACCGAGCTTCCTCTTTATTATGTTCGGTTTTTGTATTTACTACTATTGTGTTTCGAACGGGGTCGTGTTCCGGTTCAAACGAAAATTGCTCGTTTTCAAAACGTGTCGTTTGAACGAACGGCGGAAGCGCTGCCGCTTTTTTCCCAGCTTTTTTTTCAACTCCGGTGTAAATATAATACGTTTCGTTTTAACTAAATTGTTTGCGATTTGATCTTAACGAATTTTTTCTTTTTGTTTGCAGGTAATTCGCAATTTGGATTTATTTGACTTGCTCTCGAAAAACAATGGATTTTTAACGTATTTTTCGCTTTTGTTCCTGATTAAATAGGTATTTTTATTTTTAATATAAGATCAACCCTTTAGATAAGATTTTATTCGTATTATATAAAGTATTTGAATATATTTTTAATCGGCTTCCATCTGTATTTTTTCAATTATTTTTTCTAATTTTGTATATTTTATCAGAGTATCGCATACCATTTCACTTAAATTTGTAATTTTATTTATTAAATTTTATTAATTGTTATTTTTATTAAATTTATGTTCAAAACAACTTTTTGCGAAACTATAACAATCTCGAATACATAAACAAACTCATTCAAAATATTTATCAAACCTCAAACCTATAAAGATTCAGTTTGATTTTCCGACCCCTATTTTCCGAAACGAACATCGAGCAATCAAATCAAACCCGACCATCATCCGAGTATAAAAAAAAACGCAATTCATACATAAAATTAACATGCATTCGCAATTAACACACTCGCCGCCGTCATAACGAGAGAGAGAGACCTCAACGCTCAACAACCGTCAGACAGTTCCGGTCGTTTTTATTGACGTCGTAAAATCCCCAACAGCCGAGCGAAGGGTTGTGCCATGGCTTCTCAAACTTTTCCATTTCGCACGCACTACTCCGTACATACGAACTGAGGCAATTAACGAGGAATCGGCCCGAATGTGTATGTCCAAAGTTATTTTTCGGTTTTCGGGCCAAATTAATACCGCGATCATAGGTTTCGATGTTGTGTGCGATAATTTCGCGACCCCGTGCGACCCGGGGCCGCAAACTGCGTATAACGATATCGTTTAACGGGCCGTCGGGGCGCATTAACGGAATTATATACGGCGCGAATGCTAAGCCGCGATCGGCGTTAACTTTCGACTTGTCGTTCAATTTGATCGAAATTAAGTCGTTACCGTTTGAATTATGGTTCTATTTTTAAATTTAATAATTATGTATTGTTATACATACATTTTATATAAGTATGAGCGACTTGTACCCGGTGTTGCTCAATAAATTTTGTACCGATTATAATTATTGTCACAATCAATCGTGACGCCAGTACATTGTATTATAAATTATGGCGATCAATAGAAAAAAAAATTGAATACTTACTTAGTTTCTCCGGATTTCAAAGCACATTCTTGCCAAATTTAGTGAAGATTCGTCTATCGGTTTGGGAGTTTATTAGATACATACATACACCATTTGAGTTTTATATATAGATAATTAAATGCGTGATATATATCTTGAAATAACTACTACTTCAGCATCAAGCAACACTCTCTTACCCTTAGTGCCTTTCGCTAAAAATCAATCCGGGCTTCCCTCTATAACACCATCCGTGGGCGGCAAACCGGGGTCGAAAGTGCCCTCGAAAGCCACACATACACACACACAACCTCCGAGTCCTTCTGGGGTCGTATCCTCCTGTATCCTTGGGGCCGATACGGTTCGCAGGACCCCAACCGTGTGGTGTTCTTCTATCCATTATGCGAGCGCGGTCGCATGTAAGCAAATGCACTTTGCTTGTACGACCGCGTCGTCTTTACGGGCTCGATGCGACTTTGATGCCTTCCCGCAAGAAAATTTATTATAATCTTAAAAATTCGACGATCGCTCTCTCGGCGTGCTGAGAAGTGGTTTTCGGTTTTTCACTTAAGGAAAAAATTGTGGAGTCGTGGTTACGCACTTGATATTGGAAAGTTTACTGCTTACTTAACGTTTGATGTTCATCCGTTAAATATTAGTATATTTTTAGGTTTCGGGTAGTTTTATTTTTATATAAATCAATAAAGAGTATTTTCATATCACGAAATACGTCTTTGATTGAAGCTTCACCGATGTGAAATCAATCGTAGTATTCATCTGAGCATGAAATCCATTTTTTTTATTTTAAAACATTATCGATTCAAAAAACGTTTATTTTAAGAATCTCTGTCGCAATTTAATTATTATTCCGTCGACTTGCACGATTCCGGATACATAGCACAATGCGCTGCTGCATCAGCAAACCGTAACCCATCACTCGAACGGGAATGGGTGGCCAATTTCAATACAGTCTCAACACCCTAGATCCCGAAGGCACCCTTCCTTGTCTGGGTGCGAATATCAATTTTAAAGATCGACCTTAAATTAGAATCTCGCTCGCTTCGGATGACCCGGTTATAACGAACCGGCGTTATGTAATTGCCATCGCGAAATTGAACGTTAACGTGATGCACTCGTATAATTAAGAATTATTATTCATGCGATGGAAGTTTGGATTCGAGTTTGAGTTTGACTTCTGGTTGTGTTGAAGATTTAGATTGAAATGTTGGATTTATTGGATGTTGATGTAGTAATTTGGTGATCGTGAGATTGTATGTATAATTGGATGGTTTTTTGTGAAGGGAGATGTCACAATACCCGTGTATATCAAAATGCTTGTCAAAAGTACGCGTGAAACGTTTTACTATGTCACGCTACGTTGACATGTTCTAATTTAAAGTTTTAAGGATTTATCTTATGGTTTGACGTTTTAGGGTTGCTTTTTTGAAGGGTTTTAAAAACTCAAGTCACTTTTTTTTTTGAACCAAATTTATTTTACCTGATGCGTGTGTGTTTACGTTGTGCGAGACCGTTCGTGTTTGCTTAGTGCGCTTAAATAGCCTGGTACGATTTTAAGCACACCCAGGAATTTCTGGGGCTTATTTATACGTTCAGTTTTTTTCATGCTCGTAGTATTATATATGTAGTCGGGGAGCTCTGTGAAAAAAAGAGGCATAATTTTCAGGAGAGGCAAATATGCTAAACGTATTTTAATGTTACATTTTACACAGCATAACCGAAAGTAATAAAAAAAAGACGCGAGGGAAGCGTTTTTACGGACTCGTTTTTACAGCTGTACATGTTTTTTGCTAAAAGCATTTGAAAAACTATACCGGAGCTTTTGTTCCGTTTCGATATTTACCTCGAATGTAATACGTTTCAACTTTATAATGCTTCGGAAGCGTTCCACCATTATTAATAGACGAATTCGTCTAGTTGTTTTCAGTAATATTTCTCATTGTCGTGCTATCGTGCCGGCACACATCACCATCAAATTACACGACGAAACTTTAACGTGGAAGCGTTTCGAGTAAATTATTTAATTCGGGACATAATTATAAGCGTAAAAGCCTTTTTAGATCGCGTGACTTTCAACGCGTCCCTCATCCGCGACGCGTAATAAATAACGCGAATTTACGTTTTCAACCAAGAACAGATTAGATCAAGGCCTCGCAAACCTTTCAGATAATGCAATATATTAAATAAACACGTAATTCTAGTTATTATTACAAGTTGTTTATTAATGAGAGGGACGTTTTCGCTTCATCTTGTTATGGAGATAATTACTAACATGCATTATACATTTTTATTTGCAATTTTTCTCGAAATTATCTGTTAAGCAATTTCATATTTATCAAATTCTTATGAATTATTCGTAGCAATATTATTTATTTTTTTGCAATCGAATTTGCTTTACAATCGAAATCCAAAGTTCGCACATCACTGCTTTTTAGACTTGAACGATAATTTAGCACACGCATTCGACTATATATATATTTCAGCAATGCACCCTAAAACCAGACAGGTTCGCCCAAGTGCGGGTCGGAAACCATACGTCAACCCTCCCCCACATGCACGTGGATAAAACCGTACGTGTAAACGAACCTATACACGTTCGATGTGCACACTTCAAAGCGGATCGCTTTCGAAGTTCAGCGATGCGTCACAATCCCGCTCTTTTCGACTGCGACAATGTTGTTCTTCACGCGACAATGAAATCAAACGGCTTTCCTGTACTCTAATTTATAGTAGAGAACGTTCCATAGGGCGGTGAAGGGCTAGAGGCGATGATGCAGGTCGTTTGATTGAAGTCTGGGTTGTGGTTTTGGACTTTTAGGCTTTGAACGTATTATGAGATGATTAGTTTGAGATTATTTTTCATTTAATGATGTTAAAAGCTGTGTGTTTTATGTGAGTGATTTTAATAAATTGATAATGTTAACTCCTGTTGTTGATTTGAAATTATTAGAGATGAATTTTTTTAGCATCAATTATATATACTTCAGAGTTATTTTCTCGTTATTACCATGTTGTTGGTACAAATAATAAGAAAATGGCTCAAACTTTCTAGATAGTAACAGTAATGGCCCTTCCTGCGGTGAACATCAATAGAATATAATGATGTATTCTAATAATCGTATTAGTTTATGAAATAATATTTCTCTCTACTCTAATTTTTTATTTATTTCTTTTATATCATTGTTAATATCAAACAATAGACATAAAAATTATATATTAAACACAAATATCGACCGAACAATAGCTTTCCAATAGAAAACTCGCGGAAAACTCGAGAAAACGGCTGCAGCACAAACGGCGCACGTTGCGCAACAATTTATTGCGCTTCGCCGCAAATTGAAAAAGATCGCGTATGATTTATTGCGTCGAATATAAAATATATATACACACACACGTCATTGTATAAGCGAAACGTAAAAATGTGTATTCTTCCATCGCCGTCACTGTCTGGTCTAGAGCTCTCGCCGGCTTCGGAGAGCTCTGGGGAGAACTGCCGGGTATATATCTGGGATATGGGAATGACGAGGTGGCGAGAGTAGATAAACGCGAGCAATAAAAAGACCCTGCCCTTACACTCTCGTACTTACTGGAAGAACGTGGAGGAAGGGATGATGGGATCGGGAAATGGGGAACTGGAGGAAGTGCGAGCGCGTGGCCAGTGCTGGACGTTTAGCCTGATATGGTGTCGTCGAGGTATTTTGAGGTCGTATTATCGATTGTTTTATAAATTTGAATGTATATGAATTAAATATGAAATATATTTTGGTTTAAATCTGCCCGAAAAACGTTCAAGTAGGTCTCTTGTGGTTACCAACTAATACGCTTGTACTATGAAAAAAATAAACATAGAATTTACTTTGAGTATCATCACCAAACCACTCTCGACGTTCCCTAATGGTTAATTCAAATACAAATAATAATAAATAAAAAAACCTCCCCTACACTTTCATACGTTACAGTTAAAAAATCAGAGCGTATCGCATAGCGGGCGTACATCGATGCAAAGCAAACACTCAAACTTTTCCATAGAATCCCGGCTCAAATCTCCTCTCGAGCGCACATGTAGCGTTTGATATAGATTTTTTTTCGTATGTGAAATCGACACTGCTCATCTCCGCTTTTTTATGGCGTTCAAATAGTGAGATGGGTGACACGTGCCGGTCGACCGTCGGGAACGATTTCACACGAAGCCCGAAAGCAAACATCGGAGCTAAATAGGTTCACGGTTATATGACGATCCGGAAATTCCGAAAAAAAAATATCCGATAAATGATCCAGATCCGTTCGCGATGCAGTTTCTAGCGATTGAACGGTATTCGAATAGAATCGATCGATTTTTTGTATTAAAAAAATGATTTAAATCGAAAATAACTAAAAAAAATCTTCGCCTGAGGCGAATTCGAATCGTGCCAATAAAACGACGAATTCGTTTCCGGAATGTGTTTTAATTCGTCCGTAGCAGCGTCTCGGGCCACACACGCGTATCTGAGTGACAGTTACGCTTCGGAGACATAAATTAAACGTCGTTGATCCTCTAGCAGTCTAGCTGCTTGGCCGCGTGGCATATCTCCAAAGCGTTCTCTAATTCCGAGAAAACATATATTTGCTCCTGCTGGAAGGAGATTAGAGAGAGATTAGGTGGGCGGGAGGGGCGGACGTTCGCGAAAATCGCACACGTGTGTCACCGACGATGTTGAAGAATGGATACCGTTTTATTCTTATAAATTCTCTTAGGAATGTTTGTTTTTCGAATTGTATTAATAAACTCTGGGCGTTTAAAAAATAAAAGGGTTGATTCTGTAAATAGTCGGATCGTTGGATCCTTTTCGGTTCCCACATATTTAACCGTCGAATTGACAAATATGAGCGGTTCCCTTGTAATGGTTTGTGTTAACTGGCCCGTTTATAATATTATATTTATGTGTCTCTATCGGAGATAAAAAATGAACACAATACCGATCGTCATTTCTTTCTGTTCGTCCTTTATTTGTAGAACAGTCGAGCACGATCTAATTTTTTGATACAACTATTCTCAGTACAAAATCTATAATTAAAATCGCCGTTTATCTTCGGCTCGTCTCGAATTCTCGTCATCGTTGTCTAGCTGTCGATTTTTTTACCAGATACCCAATTAATGGCTATCTTTTGCACGTTTGTAATTATGTAGAATCGTATCGGGTATCTGAATCGACATATTTCATTTGCGTTAGTAAAATGTTTTTCGAAAATATGTGCAACAAATCGAACATTGGTAATATGTGTAGAACGCTGCCATGTTGAAATGCAGCTGCTCATGGAATTAATTCTGCAGTACAAAATGAACAAAAGCTTTTTTGATGTATTGTATAATCCACCTTCGGGCTAAATATAAAAATATTGTTTGCTAAAATATATTAAATAGCGTATATGTACTATCGAGATTTTCCCACAATATTTCATCCGTTATAAAGCGTTGAATTGTTTTCGCCCCGTTCATTATTTTTATTAACATAAAAATTATTTTTATATTCGTACATTCAATTGTCGATATTTCACTATTGAAGTACATTGATATGTGACATGCATAATACACTCAGTTGATCGCAGTCGCACACTGGAGTGTCGGAGCACTCCAATTAGCCTCCATTAGCCGTAGGGGAAAAAACAAACAGTACAGATATATAGAATGAAAGAGGAAAAAAGATTAAAAGTGAAAATGAAAAAAAAGTAAAGCTAAAAAAAGTCTCCGGCTATTTGAAACTGCTAGAGTGCCCCTCACTCGACATTTCGAAGCAAAGCCTCCGGGATTACGTTTCGCGGGCATACACACTATTGTGCATAAGCTTCTATTGCTAAGGTCTAATATCAACGATTCGATATTAAAGTAATTATTTAACGGTCACATATAACAGTCATATTTTCGTAAACATATAAACTTGTATAAATATAAATTTTTCAATAAAACGCTTTGAATATAACACTCGCAGAACAGCCTATGCGTCAGAAAGCTCGCGTGTTTATCGTTCACGTTACGCGTTCTTTGTATCGTTTGACGCCGCCGTATGCTCGAGGAAAATCCGGAAAAGCGACGAAAACCGTGGAAAACCCCCCCAGGCATCACAATGGAGGCGGACTGCGACGATGACGTCGAAACTTCAATCATCAAGATGGAGTAGATTATGCCACTCGTTTTATTAATGAAGTTCCGTAGAAGCTCTCGGTTGTTCGAGCTTTGCTGATTAGCTCGACGAGAACGTTCCTTTTCCCATATTGTGATGATTTCGTTAACCACTTATCTGTTGAGTCTTGATTTTTTTCATCTATATTACATTTTTGTATATTTTATATAAGTACCTAGCCGTTATTCAACGTTGAAGGACATGATTTAATATAATTAAGTTCTTTTATAATTATTAAATGGATTCGAGTGAAATACAATTATTAATACATAAAACCACAATACGATTTCAATATAATATTTCGGGTTCGCATTCGTATAATGCTGTGCTTTCAATATATGAGCACTTTGTATTGTTGATGTTTCAACAATGGCAAATTCGCCGAATCGGCAAAGCTAATGACGAATTCGACAATATAATATTGTAGCACAAGAACGATCCGCAAAGACGATTTTAATTAAAGCGATTTCCGAATACTTATATAAAGGAGCACACGCATTTTTCTCTTCGCATCCGACAAAAAGTCCGTCGTTTAATTTTAATTTCGATCGAAACTCGCCCTTCGTAGGAAGCAACGAAAGAATGAAAGAAAGAAAGAAGGACGAACTTTCCTTCGTGCCGGATTAGAGGAATTTCTGGAGAAAGTCGCCGAACGGAAAAGTTTTCGAATCAAAAGATGCCGTTTTTGATTGGCGACACGGACATCGAGAAAGGGAGAGGATCGCGCCGGATTACAAAGGAACAAAAGCGACGTTTAACAAATTTAATCGGATTCCGTGAGTAACAATAAATCGATGAGTTGCTAAAAATATCCGAGTATAATAGATACTGTGTTTTTTTGAATGTTTAAACGTTTTTTTTTTAAAGCGAATTCAATCTAAGGGACAAACTGTGATATAAATAGTGATGAAACTTTTTCTTGTATATCCTTTTAATTTTCATAATAAAATAAACGAATTTGCATCTGTTCTATTCGGATATCATTTCGGAACATCTTCGTACACTTAAATACAACGGATAACGAACGCTAATGATTCCATAATGATATTGGACCGACGAGAAGGTTTAATGCAACATACCGTTTTAGTATAAAGTACGCAAGTCACTTCCTCACCTGCACACTGCGGTAATGGGAAGCCATGCACGGTAACGCTCTTGCCTCTAATGCACCCCAACTTTACGGTCTTTCTTCATATAAATTATCCAATCTAATGGACTTAACATGTGCCATGCGAGTGTCTTGGCATTTAATCATAGTGCACTTCGTACCGTGGTGGCCTCTTGCATTTTTGAGGTTCTACGAATAGTGCTTGTCGAGCTTGTGTCCTTCATAACAAATTTACAGGATTGAAAAATTCAATCGAGTCAAAAGACCGTCTAAGTAATGATTTTTGTATGAGGGTGACTCACGTGCAGTTTTATAAATTGGATATTCGGTATTACCATATTAAGCATTAATAAATTCGTGTAAGTCAATACAGAATTTTTCGTGAATAATGTATATTTTAACCGTTTTACATTTATTGTCTTTGAGATGTAGCGCCGTTTAAGTGTCTCTTCGGGATTGTTCAGTATGCATGAGAGATAAATTAAAAATTTGATAATAAAAATGCAAATTTAAGAACGCCGTTGTACAAAACAAAAAAAACGCATAATGAAATAAATTTGAATGAGTAATGCCATTAAAACACAAATATAGCTTGACGTTTGCGCGCGTTTAAAAGAATATAAATTACCAATAAAGTGCGTGATTGATAATCTTTTAATTCGTTGACGGGGCATAATGGCTGCTTAGAAGTGATATAAAAAATGAAAATATTCCGAAAAAAATGTTAAACAAAAAAAAACGAAGGCACCCCGCCGGCGCGACTCGGCCATGGAATTAATATAATCGGACTGTACATAAAAATGCTATTAAACGTTTCGATAGCCGAAATATTTCAAAAGATAATAACGGGTAAAAGCAAAGAGATGGTATTCTTCGAAGCAGGTGAATGTAAGGACTCAAAAAGAAAAAACGATACGATAATGCGATGTTTTGATATGGACTTTCTTTTGGGGACGGACCGTGAATTGAATGGGGCCTTTGTCGTACGAAAAAAGTTTTATTGAAGCATATATTATATGAAGAGCGCGGAGTAAAAATTCACGATATTAGTTATATGAGTATTATAAATTTTATCAAATAAAAAACTAGTATTATTTAACTGTAAAAAAAAATTATGGTTTATCATAGTTTATGTTGATACTTATATAATATATTATTCACGACCTAATTCCAGTCAGCTAGATCGGAAATTGCAAGCGTATTTTTATATCATGTCATGTGCATGCAAAAATCTGAAAAAAGAACGAATGAAAACGACGCAAAATGCAACTGAAAGTGCATCGAGAGTATGCGCATCGCGATGGTTTGCACAAAGTGAGAACGGCGTTTCGGATTGCGTTCTTTGTGCAAAAACCGTTCTTTATTTGGTGGGTGATATATGAAATTTTTTTAGTGTTTGCTACGAATTTTTTCATGTTTTATTTTCGACGTATGCGCGACTAGCGAAAAGGGTGATGTTTGTAATTTGCTGTATGAAATTTTTCGTAATGGAAAAATATTAATGGTTTTCAACGATGCAATTTTTCCGCGTTTCGCGTTTATATTTTGCACTCTTGTCGATTTTGCATTGACTGTGTAAATATTCGATCATTTTATCTATCGTCAGATATATAGTGATATATTCATCAATGTCAATATACAGTGTCGATGATTTTTAATATTTTCGAAATATAGTTTTGTGTTTGTTTTCGGCCGTATATTATATTTGTTGATGGTAGATTAAAAACTTTTTGTTTTTGAAATGTTATATAAATATTGAAATATAATGGATATATATTTTTTATTTTAAATAAATTTCGATATTAGTTTTATTTATTAATCAATATTGACTAAACACATCAAGTACTTTATTTTATAATCGGATTAAGTATCCCTTACGAAATCACTAATACGACTAACTCACCGTACCCAACTAAAGTAGTCAACTTTCACTTATTTTGCTGACAAATACTAGTTAGGATTAAACGATTACATCAATGCACTAACAAAATTTCCATAAACTTATGCCACTCTATTTGTTTATTCATCACTTTTCGAACATCCATTTAATCAGACTGAATTGCTCAATCTATAGAACCAACATGTACAATTGAGCAACTTTCGTTTAATTCCACCGATAAAAATCATTAATCCCTCCCCCCTCGGCTAAAACCACCCCCTCGTCTCCCGCCCGGAGAGAGATTGATCGTCGCTCGTCTTTGGGCGCCAATTTAAATAATGTTTTATACATTCGGATGCAAATCGAATCGAACCTGAGGGCTTATCGATAAGGACTAGAGACGCGGACACTTTATGATTTATTGCCGCCCTTAACTACGAGCGATTACCGGATCCGGCGTCGTAAAAATCGCTTATTCATATTACGGTGTGTAAGAGAGCCTCTTTTCCAGGTTTTTTTGGTTGTAATTTGATGTGGATTGATTGAGAACTGTGCGCGAAATTCGAGGTTGCTTTTGTGTTTTCAATTTGTTTAGTGTGGATTAATTCGATTTTATTGTGAGCGATGGGCCGTTTTAATGGTTTTTCGTTCGGGCTGTGCAATCGGAGCTTTTCGGTTTATGATTTTAAAATAAATATGATTTATTAATGTGTTCTTTGATAAGTTTTCATATTTTTGATTGATATGTATGTTTCGTGAATAAATTTTAATGTTCGTATACAAAGAGGCGTTCGAGTGTGGCATGAATTTGCAAACAATGAACGTAAAAATTACGAACTTTCGTGTTACATTTCAATGCAACTTCATGAATTCATGTATATCATATTTTTTTGTTTAATAAGCGAATTTTCATTATCATACACATCCTGTTTCAACGTTTCATTCGAATCCGAATTTCCCGATAATCTCGCCCTACATCTGGCACTCGCGACTCGACACATAAACACGTATCATTTATTTACGTTACCGTACATTCACTTACCCGTCCAAAATACGCGACACGCGAATTGTTTGCCTTCCAGCCAGCCGCTTAATCATATCCCCATCTACGTTCGACGGTCGCTTTTACGGCTCGATTCCTTTCGCTAATTTCGCAATTCGCACATGTATCGGGCGAATTAATCCGAGCACATCCACATTCGCCGACTGTACCCGCGTACAATGCGCCGAGCGGCAGAATAGTGGGGCTTTATCGCTTCACACCCCGCCTAATTAAATTCCGCCATGAGACGATGATGGCTCTATGGGAGGTGTGGATGAATGGCGGTTGATTGTCGGGAAAAATGCTCTCGATGAAATTGCATGTCGTGCTAGTTTTGATGATGCTTATTTAGCATTTTTTCTAGTGGATTTTCAAAAAAATTGTCATTTTCATTCCGTACTTAATGGAAGATAGGACGTTTTTGAGTAGTGTTTGAAGTTTTGAATTTCATTTTTAGTTTAATTAACTCTGGAAAATTTTGATATTGAAAATCAATCCAATAGAATCAGGGTGACAATACTTGATTGTGTTTGATGAATGTACAACTAGGGATTCCAATATCGGTATTACTGGAACCAGTACTATTGATTTTTGGCCAAAATTTCACCATTTTTACTATCGGTATTACAAAATGGATTAACGGTAGATGCCGAAATAAAAAAAAGAGTTATTAAATTGCTTTTTAAAAGAAAAAGTAGTATATTAAAAAATTCATTAAAATATTAATTTTAAAATGAAAAACGAAAGAGTTATTAAAAGCTTGAATTTATTAGCTATTATTCGTATAAAAAATATAACTTTTCGTGAAGAAAACATTCGTGGCAAACACTTAGAAAATGTTTGTCAATATTTGAAAACTGTTCACCTTACTAGTGTAGAATCCGGAAGAGTATTTTCATCTATCGGATTAATTTATCCAAAAATAAGGTCTTGGTTGGTAGAAAGATTGTATTATATTATATATGGTATATTTTAAAAAAATCTTATTTTAAATTTTAATAATCAAAGTTTTAGTGCTTTTGATATGACTAAATTATACTTTTTACTACGGTAAATACAAACTTTAAATATATTCACTAAACTGTATATTATATTATAGAAATAGACGTACTGTTTCCTGTATATTATAAAGTTTAGCGATACATCATACGATCATTAGATGGATGAAAACATTCCCATAACAGTTTCAATATTTTTCCTCAATTGAAAAAAATCGTCAAAATTTCCTATAGAATCAAAAACATTTAACCCCGCACCAGATATTTTATAAACCGCATACAAAATCATCAAAATTTCCTATAGAATCAAAAAAATTTAACCTTGCATCTCACATTTTATAAACTGTATACAATTACGATAATTACCATTTTATTTTTAAACACAAACCCTCAAAAAAAAAAATAAATTATGATCCACAAAAAAAATTAAATCCGAAACCTAAACCGCTTTTCATTCGCGTGACACTCGTTCGCACATTTCAGCCGTCCGGCCGTCGAAAAAATTTTCATTTAATTTTCGCACACTTTCACGTTAATGCGGCGGATTCAATTTCGCATTACGTGATACGAAACCGTAAATAAGCGAGTTCACGTATACGCACACACAACGTAACAACGTAACGTCGTCGTCCGCAGAGACGAATTTATAATTGTGATGTATGCGTCGCGTTTCGCAGATGGTTTCCTTTGCGATAAGTGTGAATAATCGTAGTTATTAGTCAAATTCGCGTTTCCCGAATTTTATTATTGTATTACAGCGCTGTTTATCTTTCTTATCTGGCGGTGTGATTTTTTTCGGTTATGTGTTTTCGTTTTAATTTTGTCGTTGCGCTCCGTCCGAAGTCGAATGTCCGCCGAAAAATTAATGCGATAATTATTCTAATGAAATCGTGGCGTGTAACGGAAAATTTGTGATATTTATTGCCGGGTGACATGTGTGAAAATAAAAAAAAATAAAGTATTTTGTGAGTAATCGTGTTCGAAAGTTGGGTGTTTTAGTTTTTTTGTCTGTTTGTTTTGATTGTTGGAGTATTGTATGTTTTTGAAATGTTCATTAGATTCAATTTAGTAAAATTTGATTCTATAGAGACTGTGACTCTATTTACCGTGTATTCTTACTGAAAATATTTCTCAATAAAATTGTAAAATGATATGCGATTATTTCCGATTAATAACCATGTCATACTTTATTTAAACATAATGATAGATAAGAATCGTAAAGTTTTGATAAATCTAAAATTTTGAATTGATTAATTATATAAAAAATTATATAACTTAAAAAAACATGGTCAAAAATTAATATTCAACTAATTATTTATACAAAATTTCCTATGATAAAAAAAATAAAACCCATAGAATGTTAATTTTTCAAAAAAATTCAACAAACAAAATATACTTTTTACATTTATCAATATGTATAAAAAACACTATAAAACCGATACATTAGGCCGATTTGTTTCCCGTCGTTTCAATCGAAAAAAAAAAAACTAGCATTGTCCGTATGAATATTTAACATCCTTCAACCGTCCGCATTAGCAGTATGCTAAAAGTCATTCGTTCGAAGCATTTTATTTTTTCCCGCCTTCACACCGGCGCTAAAAGGGTTAGGACGATAAAACGGTAATTACGGCACACCTCTATCTCACCTGTCGCGCACAAATCAAAAGCCGCACACAAAAATGAAAAAAAATAAAATACGCGTATATATGAAACGCCGTAAAGATAGCGATCGTCGCGCTGAAAACGCGCTAAATGCCGAAAAAAATTTGGATTAGCTCCATTAAATGAAATTTTTGACAATAAAAAGACAAGGGGGGAATGGGGAGGGGTGGCTTTTAAAAATCGCGTGGGGTCGCGATATCGCATTCAATAAAGTCGGTAAAAAGACTGGGCATCGTGTTAATGTTGTGATTCGAGTTCAACGGTCGTTTGCGTTGTTCAGGATCGTCGTTTCAGACTTTTTCAGAATACCTTTTATAGTTTCTGTTTGTTGTGACGATCGTATCGGAGCTCGTTATGTGTTAAATTATTGCGGCTGGGTTTTTCATGAAAATTTTCATTACTGTTCGTTTTAACAAATCGTTGTTTGAAGAGTAAACTGCACCGACCTAATAAATTTTCGGAACGATTTTAAAGTGCAGTTTCGGATCGGTCTCCGATGCCAACCGAACGAACGCATAATTTTCATTTTATTCCGATGCATTTGCATTCAATGTCGGTCCGGGTCTGTTGTGCGGTATTATGTCGCAATAAAAATGTCAAATTTGCACCAGACATCGGTGACTTTAGTTTTCGGTAAACGATTCCGTTTCCGCTACGACCATTAGACAAATGTTCTAACGTTTCACGGAACGCGGCGCACTTTTATTGTTAAATATGCATTCGTTTGTGAATGAATAAAATTTTCCAGCTTCAAACGTAGCTGAAATTCTTTTCGGATATCTTAACTATCGAAAAATCGTATAATGACGTAATAATATAAGAAGTTAGGGAACTCTGGATCTAACTTGGGTCGTTAACGATAGAGCGCGGTCGGGACTCGAACTACTAAATCGCGCTAAGGCTAAGGGTTCCTCCACTAAAATTATCAATAAGTCGGCAATTAAAATGGCATGCTCCACTGATCGGACTAATGGTAAGGCGCTGATTTAATTTCGACCAGAAACCGAGACCAGGCCTCGATGGCGCGTTAAGATAAAGGTCCGTCAAGCGCACCCAGACATGCGACGCTAACATAAGAAAAAAACCGATCATTTAATAGAGTGAGCAGAATCAAAAACCACTATCTGTATCTTGACCATTTCGTAAGATATTAAGTTATAAATATGTTTAAGACTATTTTTTATTTTTCATCGATGAAAGTTGAATCAATATGATTCATTCATATACTTTGAAGTTAATTTAATTGATTCGTTGTGAATTTTGATTCTGACCACCACATAGTACAAAACACTTGTAAATTTAGCCTCCAATAAATATTTCAGGTGGCCGACGTATTCGATGATGCGTGCCGCCTTATAAATAGTTCGAATTTGAATAATAGGCGTGTAACGGCAGGAAGCTTTTTTTTATTAGTGAAAATTCGTACGCGTTCGAAAAAAGACGAGCGAAGCAATTGTTGTTTCAACATGTGTAAGACGACATATGCTCTCACAATTACAACAGATATTATTGCTATTGTTCCTCTTTTGTGCGTTTCCTTTTCGAAACGTCGAGATCCCTTATCGGCGATACAAATTTATGGTAATTGGTAAGCGTTTCACCGAGAGGCCCTATACTCTTTTACTGTTGTGTAGAAGTGAACTGGTTGAAACTGTTCGTCGGTCGTCTTTGGTAAACGAGCGTAAAATGCATTCGGTTCTATTATTGTTTTAGTGGATGTTTTTCGTGTGATTTGTACGTAAACGAACGTTTAATTTACAAGAAGAAATGTTTTGTACATGTCCGTGTATAATAGAATTTTAATGCGCTATTAGTTTTTCGAAAGCTCCATTTGGAAATAGAGAAAAAATTTAAGTAAACGGTTCAAAATTTACATAACATTCAATATTATAATATTTAGATTTTTTTCAAATTAAAAATATTGAAATTTATGAAACAAATGTTTTAATTACAATATTGAAGTTACTCGAATCGAGATCGCAGTGTGTTTCTGTTGCTAAGCACACAACAGTTCTAGATTTCCTATGTACTCTCACAACATTCGATACGTTCAATATACAACACCTTATGAATAAATATTTGTATAGGGATCATATGTTAACGAGGTGTATCCTATAACAATGCGGTTCGTTCTACGTATAAGGGACGTTCGTTGCTTAATTGTGGATTCGGCCCTTTAATTATCAATATTGAACAATGGAAATGTTCCCATTTATCACACATATGTCTTGTGAATATTATAATACTCGTTTGTTATTCCACGCATTCATGTTTTATTTTTTTATTTGTTTCAGGTACGTGTTTTCCGGTTTTGAATTTCGCTTCATTTATGTTCTCGATGTCCGAAAATAAGGTAATGTAATAAATATTAAAATTCATGCACTCGCCGTGTGTGGCCGTATCGAATATGGCGCTTATGAAAGTTTTATGCAAAACCGCTGAAAATAATTTAAATATTTATATTGTTCGTAATGTTCGTTTTATTGTTCAATTCGCATCGAGAGAAACGTTGAAACAAATCGTTAACAGTTTTATTACCGTTCGGATGCCAATTAAATATTTTACATCGGAACGCTGTTGACGTAATAAACGAAAATGAGTTATTTCACTGAACCTAATTGGCCTATCACATTGCGCTTCGTATTTTATTATATTTACTTTACAACTATTTTTAAATGTGATTCGATTCGAACGCGAAACGACTAATAATATCGATGAAATGATTGCACGGTGAAATAAAACGTGAAAAATTTTTCACGTCAATATTACGCATATTAAATTCCAGCGTATTTTAATTAAAAATATCGAATCGCACATACGTTACGTATAGCGTCGTTTATTTTATACACAGCATCGTCGCTCCCTTATAGTTCATTAGTTTTCTAATTTCTTCCGCCTTTGTGTACGAAAATAAATGGAATTTTCACAACGGCTATTCGGAACGATCAATCTCTGCGTTCCCCCGATCCAGCTTTTATCCAGTATACGTAATTTCTCATTAGATTATTCGAATTTATTAACCGCACCATGAAAGCACACGTACACAACGGCGCACAATACATATTATGCCGGGCCGCACGGCGAACTTTCAAAGCTTTGAACCCTCGATTAATTGAAAAGCTCACCCTGACCACATGCGACCGAATTGTAGGTGTCACTCGTCGAAACGGACCCTTGCACAATACGTACTCGAGCCGTGAGCAAACTGTGTGCTCTGGGGAAGTTTGGAATGTTTCGCTATCTGGTTTTGGAATATGTTGTGTTTTAGTCGAATGCATTGATTGCCGCGAATCGGTGGATGAATGTTTTTAAACTTTTGAAAGCTTTCATTTATTTTTTTGTGAAAGGTTTTTTTTTATAGTGGATGTTTTATAGATTGTGTATAATAATGATTCGATGAAGAGTTATAGAATGATATTCGAAAAAACAAAGATAGGAGAACAAAATATTTGAACATTTTATGGGTCGGGTTTAAAAATAATAGTAAATAGTAATAGTAATCTAACTTTGAATACTTAAATTAAGTTCGGGTACTGGTATTATTGAGCATTAATTAAAAATTGAAGCATGTGTGTTATGTAATATTAATTAGCGAACTTTTACATTTTCGAAATTGTACGCTTTGCCTGTAACATGTTTAACAAAGTTCCAATAAAGCGTGCTTTATTGAAATATTGTGACAAACTTCTGATAAAGCAAAAATTTGTCTCCTGTCTGTGCAGTCAAAAATGTTGACAATGTATAGTCGTATACTGACCACTTACTTTACTTTGTTAGTATAAATACGAACCAATTAATATAAACGGTCAGTATTATTGTTTTATATTTTTTCACCAGTGAAAATAGACAATAAAAAAATGAGAGCCAAAAACTAATACGAATGAATGTGTATTGTGAAAAATTTATATGAATGAAAAAGTTTTCGAATTTCATACTAGTTGAGTAATCCGTTGAGTATCAATAGATGTGTATTTTGAAAAACCTTTTCACAAAATATAAAATTCATTTGTATTATATTGAGTTGAATCAATAGAGACTAAATTTTTTTTCCGTAGTGCAGCAGTATGCTGCATGATGATGGTTCAAGCCGCAGTATGGCAAGAGTATTATATACTCCGTTTTTAACACATACTTAATCGTCTCAAATTGGGTATTTAACCATTTGACTTGAAAATGGACTACTACATATACCCACCAATCAAATGACAACACACAAAAAAAAAAACTGAAATATTGTGATAACGATTTGCTTTTATCATATCTAATATAATCACATACATAACCGATTTACTATGAGCCGCCAGAAATCGTCTATTATTATTTATAAAAATTAAGATGCCATTTAACTAATTGATATCGCCGAATCAGCCGAACATCCCCGATCCTTCAAACTACGCACATAGTTTTCGGGTCGCCCTCGTCGTTCCTTCGTCATAGAATACGGCCCGTTTCGCAATCCATTGTGCCCCATACCGCGGCGCACAATGGATCGATTGTTTCGTAACAAATTCATCACGGGCTTATCCATCGGCCCCAGATATTCATCTGCTCTTCTTTTCTGCTCGGATACACCGAGTCTATGGACACGCATAAAAAGGCGATTGATTCCGAGTAATCTATCGGTGTGCGTATGGGTCGATGGTTTTGATGGGGATGTTAGGTGGATGTTGAAGTTTCGTCGTGTTTTGAAATCGAATTGGTGCGAAGTAAATAATTAACTTTTATGTCGGTTGACTCTTATTTTCAATATGATCTTTTTGATATTTTGACCAACGTGTTATCATCGTTTTTATTAGTTAATGAAAAGTATCCAGTTCTGAATTTTGAAATCCGCAACTGATTGTAAGTGATTCTTACATTAACTGCATCTTTAATGTATAAATCACAAATATTTTTGTTTGCTGCGGTCGCATTATTCGCATTATGAAACTTATCTCCAATTTTTATATGGTCACCATACTTTTTAACACGGTAGTCTCTGGAACGTATCAAAAAGTAACGTGTAAAAAGAGGATTGGCTATACATACATAGTTTGAATATAGATATTATTCATTAGTTCGAAATAAAATATTTGTCCATCGAAAAAACGCGACGAAACTCTTGCATCGACCTAATAATTACATTTCGAATGATTCAAACGATCTTATTACGCCGATAATCTGATGGGATTATAAATACATTGATCAGTTAATTATTTGAATAATCGAACATCGAGCAAAGTAAATAACGAGGCTTCAAAACGAACAGCGGTCATTACCGATTCGACACGTACAGTTCTTTGTTGACGTTGCGCGCTTCGCGTTAATTTATTCTAATAGATTTCCGCGTAATTGCGACAATTAATTTATGATGATTAGTTGCATTCGGTAATTGGGCGTGTGCAATTGCGTCGTTCCGAAAGAAATATTCGCAAACGAGGTTCACCGCTTTTGCAAATCGAACGCGCGCTGCGGCCGCATAAATCCGTCGTCGGATTTTAATCAGTACGAAAATTCAAATTATCGGGAAAACGCGGGAAATCAGCGGCCATCCTCGACATCTGTTCCGTTATTTTATTTTTGTTTTTATTTATTTTTTGTATTAATTTTTTCGTGTTTATTATTGCTTCGGCGTGCACGCCCCGCATTCGTAATTAAACGATATTTCACGCTTCGCGGGGAAAGACCGCACGTGTTTTTATAATATTCAACGTTCAATTTTTGCGTTTTCGCATATTTTTCGGGTTTATTGTGTTCGTTTGTGAATGGTGTATATTCGCGATGAATTTTTACGATGGATTTTATTGGGTTTGTATTGTTGCGACCGCAACGCATCCCAGATCTGCGTTTATTGTTTTTTTTTCGATGAAGTCGTATTGTGTTATTAATGAAAATGTATATATTGATGTTTGTTTTGATAAATAAATTAGATATCACGATTTTGTATTGAAATATAATCTGAGAGAAATTTTTTTGAAAAAATATAATCATCGTACGATTTATATTACTAAAATATTTTTTCTTTGAATTCTTTATATGAACATAACTTTTCAATCAGAATGTATCATCGCAAACAAAATTTTATTACATTTTTTTCAATATCTGGAGATGAATTTATAATTTTATGGTTTAATATAAAGTAGATGAAAATACGTGGAATAAACCTTCACGTTTCTATGCGGCATATTATTTTTCTATCCCTTTTAAATCTTCATATATTTTTACATATTTCAAAATGAGAAAATTACATCGAAATTGAAAAATCTCTTTCTGAAGAAATATCTCTAAAAATAAAAATGAAACTAATATTATTTAAAATAAAACATTTTCATCAATAGTTAAACCCTCATATATTATACAAATTAAAAAATCGTCAACATCCGAACGTTAACATCCCTTTTTGTCCAAAAGACGAGTGCGCCGTCCAACGCTGACCTTTCGAGTCGCATTAAATCTCAGAGGGCCTCGGCCCGCCATAAATAACGTAAATGTCCGCGAAAGCCCTTACGAAAGTATGAAAAAATACGCACGCACATACACACACATAAGGAAAACCCAACAGAACCCGACCAGGAAGCTAGGAAGTGCTCGTTTTCCCGGCAAACGCTTATAAAATATTCCGCGGCGGCCTTATTGAATCACTTCGGACGCGGCCGCACTATCCCGAGCGATTTATTGGCGGTTTTTTTTCCCTTTTATTTTTTCACTTTCGGCCCTGCGAAGGGCGCCCGAGCTGGATGTTGGCAAATCACGACCTTTTCGCTGGGAAAAAATTACGGCGATAAAAGAAAAAAACACGGGGTCGTAAGCGATAAATACGGCATTCATCATAGTTTTATGGCGGCCGGGCCTCAGTAAAATTTTAGCGCGTTTTATTGCGCGCGTCCCGTCTCCTAATGAATATTGCTTGTCCTTTCGACGGGTTGGGATTTTTTTTATCTATTTTTCTTATATATAATAATGTTATGAAATAATTTATATAATTTTATGTGATATTTTTGCGTTTTATGTGCGCGAAACGTATCTGTAGCGTGTAGGGTCATTATTGCCGATTTACAATCGTAATTTTGACTTCGGCTAGGTACATCGAAGGGTGGGCATTATCACGAATCATTGACTTAATTGAAATCGCACTTAGTTGCCGAATCGTAGCCCAACTCACCACCGCAACTGGGTATTCAACTATGCAAGTTCGCCGGAGAGCCGTAAACTTGCCTCCAGACTTTCGAGGGATATACATAACGTATGTATATCGCGATATTATAGATATAATATTAGAGATTTCAAAATCGATTACTTCTTCTTAATTTAACTCGCTCCCTTGAATTAACATATTGTTCGGCAATTAACCGTGCCGTAATCGACTAATCGAGCGCTCAGAATATTCGACAAATTCCTAAGGTATAATATTACATGCTACTAAATTAATTTGGCCGATTTTGAAAATTTAAATCAATATCATCGCTTTTTTTAAATGAAACAATAAACATTCAAGACGTCGAAAAGTCCAAATTTTCAGGAATACGAACCACCGAATCGGATCCCGTACAAATTTATTCGCGTATTTAAATTTGCTAACCGCCGATTTTATTTTATTTAAATTTATTTTTTCTCGTTTCGGGCGCCGAACGAGTTCGGTTCCTCGGCGTGCACAATTAATTCGGAACCGGGTGAACATTTTGTATAGATAATTAGGTTCGATCCTGTATCTGGTAGTCCGGTTCGCGTTGCCCGTTGCCTCGCTACCTTTTCCTTCGTCCTTATCAAGATTCTGTTTACGCTCTCGTTCTCTTCGCCAACTAATTAGAAGCATTTTTGCGGCGATAAATTAAAAGCGCGACGCCCACTCGAACGTTTGCCGCCTTTTTCGGAAGAGGTGAATCAATCCGGCGATACGGATCTTTGTGTGCGTATGTTAATTTGGATTTTTGTCGAATCTGGTGTCTTTTCGATGAAGTGTAAATGTGTCTGGAAGAATGCGTGATCTGTCAGTTTGTTTTCGCGAATATTTTTTAAGATATCTGACGGAATTTGGGCGACGCCGCAGTTTTTTTTCTATAAAGGACAAAAATTAATTTTTTGAAAATGGATTTAGAAAATCTTTCATACTTATATAATAGTAGATAGATTTAAACGAGTAACAAATTTAATGTCGCCTTGATTTAAGTTTATATATATTTTTTCAATTTCCTCGTTCGAATATCGACACCTGCTCTTCTTCCTTAGATGCAAGAATGCGACCGGCTCGTTTAACTCCGTTTATTGTCCACATCCTGTGTTTATACGTGGATAAGTTCTAGAGCCAAATAAAAAGGCGCGCTATCAGACTGTACATATTTGTACAGTTGGAAAAGGATCGCTTTCGAAAAACAGCGACTTTAAACAAACAGAATCAATTTCTAGGTAATACGGCTTAATAGACTGTTTTACAACTCGATCCCAACGACCTGGATGTACTTTGGATTTATTGTCGAATCCGAATCGAATCCAGTGCTGGTCTAGATACTGAAAACATCACTGATCCGCAATCAGATTTATTTAAGTCGCGTACACGC
The DNA here is from genome assembly GCA_009617725.1 of Hydropsyche tenuis. Lineage (NCBI taxonomy): Eukaryota > Metazoa > Arthropoda > Insecta > Trichoptera > Hydropsychidae > Hydropsyche > Hydropsyche tenuis. Next base: position 701,298 of record VTON01000034.1, on the reverse strand, counting down.
GATTTCGATGAAATTTTTGCCTCTATCCGTTCAACACAATATCCCATTTTTTTCGACTCATTCTTTTCGGATGCCTCGTTCTGATCGGATGGGTTTTCTAGATTTTCGCAGACCTATCTCTATACGTTCGTTCTCGTTCCTGGATTTTTCCAATAACGAAACATTCGATAGCGCCAAATACATTTTCGATTGCTCAAAGGCTAAAGAATGGTTTCGATTCACTTTTACGCAATTTTTTTTCCATCTTGCCGGGCAATATCGCTCGCCTCGGGTCTTGTTTAAAGCGAATAACCCTATCCTTACACTTTCTCTTATTTTTTTCCGTGCCATATAATCGGGAGCGTTAAGCGAATTATGTTCTATCGATTTTTGCATATACGATTTGGCTTATGCAATGCTTATTGTTTTTTTATTCTGAAAAAAAATAAATAAGGAAAAATGTGAGGTATTTTCAAATGATATATTGTTTATTATGATTATTTTTTATATTCACATGATTGTTCTCAACCTTCCAGGAAATAAATCTTACATGAAAATCTCGCAGACCTAACATTTATCTTTTGAACTCTGAACGGTGATTTAAAATATTACCTTTTTATTGCTTTTGAAAAAAAATCTGAAGGTTTCAGTAAAAACAAAGGTTTTATATCAAATAATTAATCTCTGAAAATCCTCTATTTTCCGACTGTTCAATTTCATAATATAACCACGATAATCATATAAATTTGATCAAATAGGTCAAACGTAATGAAAATTCTTTTTCCGCCGAAATGTATTCATATATTTCACCATTTATTTTTTTTTCACAAGCCATCCCACGAAGTCATATTTCTTCATACGCCAATTTGGAGCGACCATTTTTCCCGAACTCCCCCCAGAGCGGGAGCAATCCAACCTTTACTGGCTCGTTTCCGGGTCAACTATGAACCTATCGATCGCCGTACCGACCAACATAATGTGGTAATTTATGTGACACGGACCGAACACGACAAACAATCAACCGTGTAAGATTTGTAAGCGAAAGTAGCCGAAACGACCCCCGGCCCTAAAGAAAACTCGCTCCATAGTGACGTACGACTTCACGAGCCGTTTCTCAAAAGCTAATACCTTCGTCGTAATGAAATGAAATTTCAAATCGGCTCACGTATGCCTAAGCGCATATTACGACCTACAATATGAGATTGCATGTGTTTCGCTATGATTAAGTGTGGCGCCGTTTTATGAGTTTGTCGTGTGCGCATTTTTGTTGCAGTGTCGTTAGATGCAGCACAGACCCGTTATATATTATGCGAAGGTGGAATAATCTACTTACTACCCTAAAGTCGTCAATTCTGTTTTGTTTAAAGCTACATGTAAATTTTCCTGCAGTTTCTAGAATTTTTCAATATATTAAAAAAAAAATTAGTGTAAAATTGTGCATACGTGTCTTAGGTGTAACGCTTTTGAGACGGGTAAATTCGATTATGTGTATCCTTTGAGGCGTTTTGTACGAAATGCGTCGTTAGTTTATTGCTTTGATATTGCAGAACAGTAACGAAGTACTCCTTTAGCATCTCGCAGTCTACTGCACTGAAGAAGCACCTTTCCGGGTTCAATATGATGCAAATTGGACTGTGTTCATTGTATTTGGAAAATATTGCATAGCGTTATATGTAAATATCGCTTTTCCAGAAATACATTGTCGAAGGTAGCAGTTGTTTTCAGCAAAAATGTTTATTGATTTCGTATTACTTCGGAGTATCAAACGTGAAAAATTTTCATAGAAGTTTGAATTCAGCAATGGGAAAATCGTAGCGTTTAATTTCGAAATCGTTCTTGAGTGAGTTCAGTGCTGCGTGATTTTTTTCATAATTTGTCATACACAACAGGGGAATATTTTAAGGTTATGAATCTGGGCTTTTTCGATGATCAAAGCTTTTTTCTAATATGCGTATCATTACACGAAGTAAATATTGCACAAAGGGGGGAAGGGCGCTTTTTATTTGACCCGAGTGCGAAAATATTTCTTGCGATGCTTAATAAAAATGGAACTTTCTCCGAAATTTCGAGCAATAACTTCTAGACGGGGCACAGTATTACCCGCAAGCGGCGTACTTCCCCCACACCCTGTTGCGCTCCGAAAAGAAAAAAGTATATATTATATTGTCGGGAGGTATTAAAATTTTTATGGGGTTTGTTCGCACACACGCCTAGAAGACTTGTGTTTCATATACCACATACACATTTATTATGGGGGTAGAAACGTTCTAGGTACTTAGAATCAAAATTCACAATTTTTATATTGATAGTGCTATTATTTTTTGCAATTTTAATACTAAAACTTATTATATTTTCTAAGAATGCTTTAAAATTTTAATTTAATATTAAACGAGCTCATATTTTTTGATAAAATTTTTATATAAACTAAGAAAAAGACAATTTTTCGCGGAAGTACCGAGTTGCCAATTGGGAGTTTTGCTGTTGTACCTCTCTTATGTACTCGCTACTTTTGTGTTATGTTACTTTTCCAGGGTGTTTCTTGCTCGTTTCTGTCTCTTGTTACGTTTTCGTCTTCAATCTCTTCTGTTGTATTTCTCTTTTCGGCGGTGGGTCGTTCTAGCTCAAATATTTGCCAGGCTTGATATATGTGAACGAGACAACCTTAAATTATACGCTTTTCTTCGCGAACGTCGCTCTTGTTTCCTACGTAAGAAAATATTCATATGCGCAAATTCGCCTTATTAAGCCTGTTTGTTTTGTGTGTCAATTTTTTTTATTGTGTAATATAATATGCGCGCAGTCGGCGTTTTATGGCTGATATAAAATAAATGATGCGTGTGGACGCAGATTATATGCGAAAATGTTCGATGGCAAATCAAATTTTGTTGTGGATACGTTTATTATGGGTGAATTTATCTCGAACAAAATATTATAATATATCCGCGTTTCATGTTTTTTGACGAATCCGTTACGTTGTGAAAATTTCGGGACCCGTAATAAATTTAGTGTTTATCATATTTCATTTTTGTATTAAAAATATGTAGTTAAAATTGTTTAGAATTGAAACAATTTATAAAATATACAAGTGTCCATAAATTTTCTGGCACTAATATGAACTCGAACAATTTTTCAAGACCAAAAAGATAACTATCTAGACACACAACATTCATAATTTAAACATTTTATTACTTTAGTACACGCATTAAAAATACACAGAATTTCCATTACACCCTCATTTCGGTAACACAAAACCCGAAATAAAACAATATAAAAACCCAAAAAAAAAAGATTATATATCACAATACAGCGACACATCCGCCGGAAAGGGCGACGCACACGAACATAACACTTACACGCCACGTCCAAAAAGTTTAATTTTAGTTGGCGTAACACACCCGGGATAAGCATCTAAACTGCTTGACCCTAAGGGGCTGCAATATGGGCCCTCGCCTAGACCCGCCCCTGCAAAGGAGGGCCTCTTTGCCAAAATTCCACACAGTTTTATTTGCGAACCGAATTGAGGCTCCGACCCCGTTAAATCGCCGCCTTCATTTCGTATATGTTTATCATATCGTGGGTATGTGTGTTTGTTGCCAGGGGTGGGTCTTGATTCATGAGGACGCTTTTGCTTGGGTTTAGTAGTGCTGTGGTTTGAATTTAGCTATTTTTTAGTCTTTTTTTATATAGTGACGATGTATAATGAATGAATTTATATAATTTACTAGCGGCTTGTACCCGGTGTTGCTCGGGACTCGTGAAAATAAATTGTGTACTGATTTTAATTATTGTCACATTCAATCATGACGACGATTTGTATGGCGATCGATAGAAAAAGAACTGAAAAACTGAAATGCGAAAATATATTAAAAAAGTAAACACTTACTTAGTGTCTCCGGATTTCAAAGCAAATTTTGCCAAATTTCGTGAAGATTCGTCTATCGGTTTAAGAGTTTATTGGATATATACATACATACAGCGTTTGAGTTTTATTTATATATATATATATATAGATTGATTATTTTTGAGTATTTGTATGGATTAGTAATGTAAGGGGTGTATAGATTATTTATTGCTTCCAGGGTTGGAGCTTATGATTCACGGCGTCGTTTTGCCGTAGCCGGTTTTCTCGTGTATAGAATGGTATATGGGTCGTATTTGTCACTGAAAAATGAAACCCCCCTCTGTCGCGTGATGGATACGAGCGTGTAAATTTCGCGTCTTATTTAATTTTTCCGATTTTTCCGCGTTTTCCGCGCACCCGGAAAACGCAATAAAGCGGGCGTCGATTTTTAACGGTTGAAATGTATTCGATATTGCGTCGGCTCATTTTTTTATTTTTCGTTTTCATTTTTGTTTCTCTTTTCGGAGTCCGTTTAGATTGCGTATAAATTTGCGCATTGGCGTTATCGCGATCTCAAATTTTATTTTTGTTTCGGTAATGTTTTGTTATATAATCTAATGCATTTTGTGTATTTTTCATGTTGAATAATGGCGCGTGATAATATTGTGATTTTTTTTAGAAAATGTCACAGTTTTTCTTTAGATTTAATTAATCGGAAATTCGTTTGTTCAAGCTTTTTATTTTTATGAAATATTTTGGTAAAACAAATCTAGTTTTTTTATTACGAATAATTATCATTCAAATTGAAAAGTTTCTCTGAATTTTTTTTCAATTATTGTGTATTATTAATTGAACTTTATTATTTTTTTCATCGTTATCATCAACATTTCATATAATATATAATACAACTTATTTGATTCACTACAAAACAAGTATTTTCCCTAATTTTTCTTATTACCTAAAACACTATCAACTTTTCTTAACAATTGCCATTTTTTTATATATTTAAACGAGCAATAATCTTATAAAATTCATCGGGAATAAAATATTTGGTCAGTAATCAAATGTTTTTCGGGACAGTATTATTAAATTGACTAACGATTAGATAAAAGTTAGATTGACTAAAATCACTATTATGTATACAGGTGATGTTAGTCAATCTAACTTTAACTATTATAGTAAGTGCTGGAACTAGTATTGTGAGCATTGATTAAAAATTGAAACATGTATGTATATATAATATTAATTAGTAAACTTATAGAAATTAAACGCTTTGTCTGTAGCATATTTAGCAATGTCCCAATAAAACGTGTTGTATCAAAAATATTGTGATAAACTCCCGATAATGCAAAAAGTTGTCTACTTTCTGTACTGTAAAAAATATTGACGATGGATACTAACCGCTAAATATAAACCCGATAAATAGTCAGTATTTGAAGTTCAAATACTGACCATGAATTAAAATAACATCCAAATGCATCCATCACGCAAATTTTCAATCAAAAAACACACACACAACACAAACATCGTTTAATCTCGCCGAACCAATTGTCACAGCATAACACATCCAGCGGACACTTTGCACAATTAAAGTGCGCACCGCTGCGCAATATCATCGTGCACAATCTCGCAGACCTCGTATGCGCACGCGCAGATAAATCCTCATTATTCTAATTGAATATTGCGTCGGTCGGTGCTTCGGCCACAATCTCGCAAACATCTTCCTCCGGCTCGCCGTGCTCGGGGAATTGCATTATCGAGGTGCATCTCTGCCCCGGACGGTGCATTCGTGCCGGGCAAAAGGCTTCGATGCAAATCTGAAAACGAGTGCGGAACGCGACACGTTCGTCGGATTGATTGCGGTTTTAGGTGTTGTCGGAGGAATGGTTGTTGTGGGTTTAAATTAGTGGTTCTTCTCGAGAATTCTTTCGAGAAAATTGATACATAAACTTTTGTTCGCGTGAAAATGTCGTTGCTCATTAACAATGGCTGGTTGCGATTTTACAGCCAAATCCAGAGCAATAACATTTTGCGTTCGAATTTCATTTCGATAACTTTTTTTAAATGCGATTTAAAAAAATAAGCTTTTGTAGGTTTGTAAACAACATAATAGATTGACAACAACGCATTAGTCATTTGGTTTCTATTTCTACTTTCTACAGCAGCGTGAAGTTGGTAACACTTCGAGCGCCGACACCTGTATATGCGTTTTTTAAAATTTCTTAAAATTTCTCGAAAAATTTGAAAAATGATTACGAGAACTCTCTTTTCTCGAGAAATCAGAATATCTAGTTTTAATGGATCGTTTGGATGGGAATGTGTGTTCGGAGATTAGATTAGTTTTATCTATTTGTGTTAATGTTTAGTTGTAAATTTTGTATCAATAACGGTACGATTGCATTGTAATCATTGGGATTATCTTGATGGTATACTTTTTTTAAGAGGTTGATCGTTTCGAATGAACGATGACCCCTGAGCTTACCGGAACCGGACCCGCATGATGGACACATTGAAATGTGACAATCAACAGTCTCCAATTAAAACGAGCTCGCTTTTCTAATCGCATTAACCGGTCAACGAAAGACGTACGCATTCGTTTTTAATTAATAATCCTACAAAAAACGTCTCGAATATATTTTGTGCATGGAAATTTTAGAATAACGGCGACACGTTTCTTCACCGTCGCGTCAGACTATTTGCCATTGCATTTTATACATGTTTTTGCTTTGTATTCAAACGGCTAACTCAATTTTCCAACGTCAACATCCATAACGGCTCTTGCACCCACCTTGTCTGAGGAAAAACATAATAAGAAAGTTTTCCAGGAGAGACGCATCGTTCGCACACCCTCGCCCCGTAAATCATGGCAAAGTCCGACGACACCGGCTCCTCCTCCTTCACACAATATATAGATAATTGATGAATGACGGCATATATCCTGATTTGTACGAAGGGAAAAGACAGCCGGGATTCTCCGCCTGCTGAATTCTGCCCTCTGCAACCCCCTCGGAGTATTGGAATTGTTGGAAATTTCCAGCAGCACAAAGGATTGTCCCGTCTGTGAGCGGGCACCTTCGATTTTAGCGGTTAGGAATTTAATTGAAGCTTGTCTTTTATCTACGGGTCATTATAGTGTCGTATCCTCTTCTGTTCGAGAACTTTCTCCTTCCGTTTTAATCTTCGCTGAAATATGAGGGTTTTTAGCAATAGTTCGAAGGCCGCCGTTACCGCGGATGGCATTATTGTTGTTATTTTTCAAATTGATGCGGAGAATTTGTCCTGGCAACGATTTCCTTTTGTCTTTTATCGTTTTGCGCTAGATTGACGACTTTCGATATTTCTCCATTGAAAAGGCATCAATTTTTCCCATTGGAAATAGAAAATGTTTTTGGAAATATGTACATCGATTTTGTTGGGTGTTTCTGTTGGTATTTTGGGGTGCACTTTTGTTATAACAGGTGGTGGGTGCTATTTATTGTTGGTATAGGATAAATGAATCTGGCCGAGGGACGATATTGTGAATGCATCCCTTCGATGATTTACAAAATTAATTAAAACAGCACTTTATTGATTTTCATGGTTTTAATATGTCGGCGATTGACAGTCCAATCTATTTTCAGTTTAATCTTTTTGAATCTCTTGCACTGTAGTCTCCAATAATTTTAATTTGACTTGAATCATATGCAATCACTAGTCATTGTATTATTTGTACATTTTATCGGTTTATTATTTAAATTAAATTTATCTGGTTTTAAATATATCAAAAAAAGGAAAACTCCACGTAGCATTAATTATTTCTATAGTAACATTCTTTCATATACATACTTTTATTTGCTCTTGAATTTTTTATACTTTCTTTTCAGTTTTTAGGAGTAGCTCAAAATAATTCATTTCCTTAACTTACATTAAGATAAAAATAGAAATATATGTTAATGAATGCTTGAAATCTATAGTGTATATGAGAAATGGGGACAACTTTTTCATATTGGAAACTTTCCCCCACATCACAGTTAAACATCGTCACATTAACATTTTTACACCATTAGTTATTCGAGTGTCATTATTCGTCCATCCAACAAGTGTGTCGGTTTAGATTTCTACGAAATTCCCTCATCTTCCACCCTTCGAAACGAAATCGAGGCCCGTGTCCGTCGAAAATGTTTGCCAACTTTCGTCGATTTTCGCCTTTCATTTTATTGGGCGTGTCGCTAACCGCCACTTAATTTTGCCGCTTTTCAATTTCACTCTCTCTCAGAAGTGTATTATTACGGTATGTATATTGTGGAAGTCGAAAGAGAGCGAAAAAAATACGGTTTCCTAGAAAAGCACCCTTCCACACTTCGCTTAATGTGAAAATAACCATAAATCGCGTCGCCGAAAAGCTGAATAATTTTCTTCAACGTAAGCGGTTTTTTTTTTTATATTTTCACTTTTTCGATGAAATTAATTCGAAATAGTCGGCCATTTCGCAAATTGAATTTTCGATAGTGTGCGAAATTTTTTTGATACTCCGCTGTTGTTGCATTGTTTCATTTGATTGAAACGTTCAATCGGTGAAATGGAGTACGAGAATTCCATTAGTTTTAGGCGAAATACCAATTTCGAAATGTATGACCCAAATCCATTACAGTTTTAACCGCAGCTAACTGTGTTTGAAGTTATTGAAATTCGATAAAATTAGTTCGATCGCTTGATTGAAATTTTCGAACAAAGTGCGCTCTCGAAATAATGATGAACGTTGTGTTTGTTTTCGATTTTCGCATTTATATGGGGTTTCCTCTAATTGGATAGATAATGGTTTTCATAATGTTTTATGAAACAAAACGCGATGATTCAAAATGCTTCATATTCTCTTAATCTGACGGAAAAATGATGTAGTTTTTTTTCTATGCAAATCTTTTATGTACACCATTATTTGTCTCTTCAATAAAATATTCAGTGTGTCTTGTGAATAGTATATGTATTATCCATTAGTGAAACTATATTTCGCTTAGACTTTGTTGGGATTTATTATTTATAAATTAATAATAAATCACCGCCGTCGTAGAAGAAATATGATTTTAATTTATTTTGTGAGCTTTCATTAAGATTGATCATGTTTCTTATGTACACGTAACTCAACTTTTACGCAAAATGATAAATTACAACCTGACTTCAAAGACTTTTCTCTTTTTTGAAATTCGTATAAAGACGTAATTTTTTTATCCATAAATATTTACGGTTCACGTCAAATGACTTTCGTACTATAATGGTAAAATGGATCAAATTCAAACACACGTTATGTTCGTAATTTCATCGTTTTTCGTATAGCTTTTGATTATAATCACTGTATACAGATTGTTTTATTTAATTTCCTGTTATATTAAATAATGTTTATTATTTCATGGTAATTATAACAATTTTCGTGTTTATTTTAGAAAATTTTCAAAATTATTAATTTAAAATTGTATCCAATTTTGTTATATTATTGTTTGTTGTTGTAAAACGAATCGGCAATTTATGTAAATATTTCGATATGGAAATATTTATTATTACGATATATGAAATAACAGAAAGTTGTTTTTATGCGCTTTTTCATATTTACGAAGTAAGCTATTGCTCGTTTCGATCGTTCATAACAACGTTTTCACGAAATCTGATTAACTTGATACTCATAACATTTTTTTTATTTTCGTATATAAATCTACCACAATGAATTTTCACGAACCCGCTCCGGCACGTTTATTGATAAATTCGTTTTACACAACATTAAGAAATTCAGAAATACACCCATATCAAAAGAGCGAATCGGATTAATTCGAAATATAACGAAACGAAACGAAATCCTTTTATTACTTTTAATTGAACATCTATGAAGAGCTCGTAAACATAACACCCACTCACCATTTATCGACAACAACCCTGTTCAAAGCGCCGCCTCTCCACACACGAGCCTTTTTAATATTCCTCGAATACCTATATATTGAAAGCAATATTTACTTTATTGCTCTCTTTCATACTGTCAAAAGACTTATGCCCTTTACTTTCGGCTCTCGGTTGCTTTCTTCGAATCAATTCCGGCACTCGGGCGTTTTATTGAACCATAAAGCGGCTTGTAATTATTTCCCTCGGTGCAACGGAGCACCCTGGTGCATCACACATGCGGACAAATTACTGCCATCTTTATGACACCCCATAAAAGTGGAAGAACGCGATGCGGTCCAGGGACGGGCTGTGGGGTCGCAGACCCGTCCCATACACATACATAGTAGTTTTTATTTTAAGACATTTTTAGTCTACATATATAACTGTGCTTTTATCATTTGAAATAATATTATGATGGTATTGTCTAAATAAAACTGTTTTGTACGATTTTTTTTGTGTAAAAATAGCATGGAAAGCGAGGGTCACTCTAATGTATATGTGGGCATGATAAATATCTAAACACGATACATTGTGCGTGAAAACGAAACGCTCCATAAAAGTGGACGACAGTCCGCCTTTCGTCGAGACATTGTCCTCTGAAAATATCTTCAGTTTTTCACGCCTATAAATAATGGGCGGGATCTCGTCCCTATCAAAATAAGTGTGACGTGTACGTGTCTCAAAAATAAAGAGCGAGCTTTATTTTCGTTCGTGAAATATTCTTTATGTGAGGTGTCCGTTTTGTGAATGGTACTAGTCCATTAAAAAACTCGTGCTTTCCAGATTTTATAAATGTGCCCGCAACTCGCGCAACTATAAATTAACCGAGAAAATTTACTTGGATAAAGTGTTTTTCATACTGTACTAATTTCAAAACTTTCAAATTATGTTAGATCCCGAGTATGAATCATTTTAATTTACTTTTTAAATAACGTTTTAAAAGTTGAAGTTATATTTTTAAAAAGCATTCGCTTCAAAATCGATCTCCCTCTGTATCCCAATTCGCACGTCCTGAAAAACGTCTCGCCTCCGAAACTTCCCTTGTCACAAGAGGGTCTTATCGTGCAGAGGAAAAGATGCATTGACGGGACGTCCCGAAAACTTCGACGTCCCTTAAACTTGTTCCCTGCGGTGATTATAAACGACGTGCCTTATCTCCCGTTCGTGTATATGGGAGGCTAATGCGACATTTCCATTTACGCGGTCGTACAAACCGCGTGATTGCGAATCGCACCATGGGCTTTCCCTTGAATATTAGTGAGCAAGCACGCACTTGTTTGTCCCTAGTTTCTTAGCGTCTTAATTTTAGGCTTAACGGGATTAAGGATTTGAACATATAACCTTCCGCATACTCTGACGAAATTTTAGTTTAAAATACAGGTATCCTCCGATTTACGCGGTGCTTGGTTTACGCGATTTCACTTTAACGCGGCCAAGCAAATAATATTTTTTTTATCAATTAATTAATTACAATATTGCATAGTGATATATGTATATTTAATTAAATAAAGATTATTTAGTAAGATAAAAATAACGGTCGGACACACGTCGGTATTGATGACCATTTATTCCCCCTCTCCCGTTTCCTTTTTCCTTAAGCAGTGCACTTTGCTAATTAGTCTGAAATTTGTTTTTGTCGTGTAAGCGTATCGCAATACTTTACCGCGTGATTTTTTATATACAAGTGGCAAAAATACTTACTTTTTTTTTTTTCATTTGTAGTATATTTTCACTAACAAACATATTTTTAATACAGCCCTACAATGTCAAATGAAGTTACAAAGCTGCCGATTAAGAGAAAAGTTATATTACAAACAAAGGTAAAAATTTCGGATCGCTTACAAAAAGAAGAAAAAATTTCATCTGTTGCTAAAGCTTATGAGATGAGATTTTATTTCGTTTTTTATTTAATTTAATTATATTTTTAATACTGTTTTAATTTAACTTTATTTTTTTTTTAGACTTTTTTTACGCGATTTCCTTAACCAATCTTCTCATTTAGTATAGACTTCATGTCTCAATTTACGCGTTTTTTTTGCCCTGTAACCTATCTCATTTTTTTCTATGAGTACATACACTTTTTCTACGCGATTTCGATTTACGCAGGTTTTCGCGGAACGTATCTACCGCCTAAATCGGGGAATACCTTGTATTATATATTTTTTATATTAAAAACCCAAATTTTATCCGACGCAAAAGTACCAGCGCACCGAAACGGTTAATTTGAATTTTGACCCTTCAGAAGTTGTGGGCTTTGCGGGTTTGGCGTCCCTGGCCGTCGAGGGCACGGGTCGCAATATTAATAACAATAACAGTGATCCCTCGTAATTGTTTTATTTCTGTTTCGTCGAATGCTGTGTCCACGCTTCGCCGTGTGTGTGGTCCTTCGTGTAGATATAGAAACTCTTTCATTGCGGTCGACGGTTAAACGTTTATCGTGCGCCGTTTGCGGAATCTCGACGTGCGCATAAACCTCGTGCGATTTAATTAAGTCGGATGATTTGGGTTTTTTCGGTTTTCGGTTGTGTCTTTTGATGTTTCGCGTTATCGCATAAAGGTCGTTTTGGTTATCTGGAGCGACAACTTTCGCGTCGATCGATCCAGCGGATGTTATGTATGAAAAAAGAACGTATCAAATTCGACGGATATTGCGTGACTAATATGTCTAATAAGTCATCTTTCGGTATCGAACACGGCGTACACGCGTGAATTATGTATGTTGCCGTGTATGTTGGCAATACGTCAAACTTTGACAATCCGATAGTGATCTCGAGTTAAATTGCGCGAGAAGTTTGTCGAAACGTTAGTTTCTTTGTTTGTTTGCTATCATGATCACTATCAGTGTTGCAAATTATCGATTCGTTTAATATATTATATAGCGGCTTGTACCTGGTGTTGCTCGGGACTCTGTAAATAAATTATGTACTGATTTTCGACGACGGATTGTAATTATTATCACAATCGATCGCGACGCCGGCACATTATATAGGTGTTCGCAAAGTATGAGGCAGTTTAAAAGAACTCACTCGCTAAAGTGCACTCATAATTTCTGAACATCTATAATTTGTATGTCGATCGATAGAAAAAACTGAAATACGTAACGACATTAAAAAAACTGAACACTTACTTAGTTTCTCCGGGTTTCAAAGCACATTCTTGCCAAATTTGCTGAAGATTCGTTTATCGGTTTGGGAGTTTATTGGATACATACATACACCGTTTGAGTTTTATATATATAGATTATTTTAGAAGCAGTATGCTTTTATGCATTGACAATGAAACATAATTTTCCCTAAGAATTACCTACTATTATTTGCCTAAGAATTTTTCTATCAATAAAATTTTAATATTTCGAAAATATTATTAATTCAAGACATTAACAGCAACGTATACTCATATAATTTTTTTTTATATACACTTTCACGGGTAGAGTCGGTTTCGCGCTCGTCAAAGGAGGGTCGGATGAGCATTCGTCATGCTTTTCGATCGAAAGCGACTCGCTCCGGCATAGAAAGCGAGAGGGAGGCCGGCGGAGCATTAATCACAACATCACAAATCATGTTGAAATTTCCAGGATACATTAATCGAACCAAATTGATTTCCTACCGGGAAGCAATTTCCGCAAGGCAGTCCTCCTCCTTCATATTGCCCACCGCTGTTCCGCAAACGCTCGTTCCGACCCAGATGCGTTCCAATAAATAACCCACATTCGGAACATTTTCCAGTCTTGTCGGTTATTCAAATGCCGACCTTGCAAAGACTTTTTGTCCTCGAAGACTTTCGGTTTGTTTGTCTAATTATGTTGTTGAGTGAAAGTTTTCGTCTCTGAAGATTTGCATGGTTATATACGGTCGAAAGTGGGGTACCAATACTATTTTTTTTTTAACGGATTTGATCTTTTAAATCTTGGTGGAATTATATTTATTTTTCAGAATGTAATGTAGATAACGATTTTATAAGAACTGGATAGGAATATAATAGTTGCATGATTCATCCGTATCAATATTATAGATCGTTCAGGCGTTAAGCACGAAGCAAATATTTTCGTGACACGTCATTTTGGATCCGAATCGCCGCCGCGTTAATAAACGATGATCGATCACTTTTCGAAACGCACAAAATAGAATAGAATAGAAGACGAAAGTGGACTGGGGTGAAGGAAAAAAAAACTAGAACCATCCTATGAAATCTATTACTGTTTCGGTCATCGGTCGACTTTGCATGACATTCCGTGTCACGAGCGATCAGCCACAATTGGACCGATAATTGAGTGATAAATGACTCCAATAAAGACTCAGACGCTTCGTGCGGTTCACAGTAACAATAAAAAAATATGATCGGCCAAAATGTTCTAATATATGCTTTTGATAGGGTGTGAAATCGCTCGAAATTGTTAGCGTGACCGTTTTAATTGTGCGCGCCACACACGAAGCTGCTAACCCTTTCGCGGCTAAAGGTCAATCGAAAGCGCTGTGACTTTAAATTTTTCGAGTCGTAATTCAATTTTAACGTTCCCAGAAACCGAGGTCAATCGAAAGCAGGGCAATTTTAAAATTTTCCCGGTCGTATTTCGCTCTTTTTTGCGTTTTCCGGAATGTATGTTGGTCGTAAATCGCACTGGGTGTCGCTCCGGTTGCGGCGGCGCCAAAGCACCGATGTTGCCATAAGAGTGCGATGGATAAATATCCGTTTTATACATTTTGGCGCCGTTTTCTCGCATCGGTTTTATGACGAAAATTGGCCGAGAGCGGTGCCAAAGCGCGGCCATAACTATGCGGAAAAATTAGTTCATTGCTCGTGCGATTTTTCCGCGTTTTTCCGACGGACGGCTTCCGTTCGAGAACACCATAATAAAATTTGAATTATTCGCATGTTTACCGTGCTAGTTTTTTTTTTTAAGGCTTTCGGTTTTTTCATATTATTTTATAAAACGATGTTTATCTTATTACGGGAAGGAAGTTAATTTTGAAATTTTTATTAATGTTGTTCAATTTTATTATTCCAGGTGAGCGGTTGTTTTCTTTCGCATCCAATAATTGTATTGTTGGCATACTGAAAATTATACGTAAGTCAGTTTTCATACACAATAATTAACATTTATTTTTTATACAAAATAAACACAATCATAAATTCTTCTTTGTTGTATTTTCACTCATGACTGAGTATGATTCGATTCAATTTGAATCTTATCTTTTGCCTACAATATAGAAATTCTTTTACATCGTTTTGTAATTTTACTTATTTGCCAACCGAATCCAGACTACAATCGTCTATTTTTTTTCTAAACGATTATTATAATAAATTTATCGTCCTAAAACTATTTATTGCTCATAAATATTTATTTCGCGTATTATTGTGCACTCTATTTGCCAGACTCTTTCACTAAAATTAAATAAATAACTCTGAAACACATCAAATGGTTTCGTTTCGCTTTGTAATCATTCAATTTACGAGCCACAATAAAATTTTATGAATCCATTTAAAAAAAAAAGTCAAATTGAACCCGCTCGACAATCGACCCGCTAATTTTCTCCGATTACTAAAGCCGCACGTTAAAAAAGGGTTTTTATTTCCAACTATTGTGCGCCACGCGGCCAATAGACGACAACACAATCAACTATTCCGTATAAAGGGACTCCTTTATAATTCCTACCACCCTTCAATGGCGAAATTTCCCTTAGCCGATCGCATACATAAATTATCGAACACCCGATGACGTTCATTTTGAGTAATCCGTCACTGTGACGTGTATTCTGATTCCCCTTATACAAAATTAAAAAAGGTTCTGATATAAACAAGGAAGAAGTATTTTGGTTTATTTAATTTATATACTGTTTGAGCTTGGGTATTAAATTTTCTTGGTGAAAATCGGGGATTGTATTTAAAGAAGGGTCGTTGATTAGGCTGTCAGTCGTGATAATGACACTCTGGCGACGACAGTTTGTCCGCTATGGTGATAGCTGTTAATTGATTTCATACAAATTTATTATATGCTACGAAATTATGAGACGGATCCAAATTTGTTTCGTGCCAGCAAATTAAACGAATTCTAACAGTCTCTTGGAGAAGTTTGCGCCGAAGCTAAAGAGAATGTATCGACTTTAATTCGCCGGACTTTTATTGTTCGCCTTCAAAGGATTTCGAAGTCGGTCCCAAATTCTAATTACGAATTATCCGTTTTTCGGACAGGCGGCCAAGATCGATCGATTCGTTGATTTCGTCCCAGAAATGCACCGGTGAAAAATTGAAAAATTCCCGTCCACGAAAAACTTTTTGTGTTTGTGTGTGCGCTTCTGTTCGGGTATTCGAAATTTCCAATTATCTCTCGCGTCATTAATCATAAAGTTGACGTGAAAAATTTCATCAATTTTCTTGCTTTTCCGAGACATTTTTATGTGTCGATAAATCTAAGATTAGCTCTGCGTTGTCCACGTTACCATTTTTTTTTCGTTCGATTCTAGATTATTCAGTGTTTTTTTTTTTCACTTTCGATATCCTTTCATGAAAATCGACAACATGAAATATACGATTATGTTTGCTACGACAATAATGACGCTTCAAAATAACGGCTCGCCGTTTTTTTTTCCGCGCTCGGGCAATTCATTTCGGATATGGGACCCCATGAAAAAAGTGCGTACACCCAAAATCTATTGTTAACAATAGTATTACCGATTGTGTTTAATGCATAGCATTAATCAAACTTGTCGCACTAAAGCTCCTCACACCCTCGCGTATAAACAACGCTTAATGGTGCGAATGTTCGAATTGAAAAATAATGGCAACGTTTTGTTCGAAACTGTGTTCATCCATTTCTTTATTATTTGTTCTTTGCGCGTTTATTTTTTTATATGTTTATTTATATTATTTTTTCGGGTCGGTGGAAAGTTTTCGGCAAACATGCCGATCGTTCGAATTTTATTTTGCTCATGCTTACTGCCCCTAGGGACGATGTTCGGTACATTCTAAAAATCTTTTCATTCTTATACAGCACTTTGGAATGTATTTTTTTTCCATATATTGATTGTTAAGAAAATATATGATTTTATTATTATTATAAAAAAATGTGAATCACATGCAATTCATTTTCATAATTGTTATGATTCAAATGTATTTTTAATTTGCACGATTTTTTATTTATATAGGTGTTCGTAAAGTGTGAGTGAATACAGTGAATGAATACTTTTAAACCGCACTCACACTTTGCGAACACCATATACATCACTCCTTATTTCATCTAATAATCTCCAAACTTATCATTACGATACACTACAAATAAGGCTATACGCAATCAGCAATGACGAATCGCAAAAAGGTGTTGAAAATCGCGAGACAGGAAGACCATTTTTTCTAACAACCATCAATCCATCTCTTATACAGACACTCGAATATCCAATTATCCAGAAGCGAACGACGCGTGACTAACTCCATTATCATAATAACGGTCATATTTAATGATTCATATACGGACAATCATCTCGACGATTCTGAACACCCCACATCCCATCTCATCCGAGACCGCAGATCGGCAATACCACGAAAAGAGAGGCCCTCAGAGGCAGTCTACTTGGCAGGCTCTAAGGGCTGCTCCAGGGGGTGCACATAGGGGAAGATGATTGATGGTCTGCCGCCGGGGCGAAGACAGCCAGCCCTTGTTATCGTATTGAAAATAGTTTCGGTAGGCCGTCGAACGTACAAAGCCGCTAAATTATCAGCCCTTTGAAGGGCAGGATGGGGCAGCGGGAGGATTATCGAAGGGCCCGGCTAAGATAAAATATCTGTCCATAAATTACGTTAACGGGTCAACCGGATGGCATAATGCGCGAGGAAGGTCCGACCGTTGGCGAATTTGCCGTCGTCGGAATTTTTCAATATGGACCGTTTTTTTGGTGAGGCGATAATTCAAATTTTACGAAGATGTTCTCGGTTGCATTTTTTAGAATTTTTTTAAAGAATATTTATATATTTTTATTAGACGTAATTTTTTATATTGAAAAAATAAATATTTTTCATGTCCCTTTTCAATTTTTTTAAAGTACAAGCATTGAATTATTCATTAACTAAATATTTCCTTTCATTTGTCTTCCATTACTTTTTGCAACTGTGCGTGCCACCCCTAATTTACGCACCGATGATTTTTAACGTTTCCCTCTTGTTTTCAACTCCAGCCTCATCTTATCAAATTTTAAAATAAATTATTCCGAACTTTTACACGGATCGATTGTGCAATCTTCATAAACTTTCTTATTTGATTCATTTCATAATTAATATTAATATTAAAAACATTTATTTATCAAATTGCAAATATTTTTATTCATAACTGCTATAGATAAAGTATCGTGAAGGTTACAGTTGTCTTTTTTTTATCCCGTTCAAAAAAACTGAACCAATCGATCCGAAGAGCCAGTTCATTAATTACACCTAGCATTGTGTTAATACAGCGCTACGAAAAAAATTCAATAAACATTAACCGGTCACTTATTCGGTTGTTAACCCATTCATAGTTCGGCCATCGATCGAAATGTATCTTTAAAAAAATCGTTCTAATTTATTACGCATACACGTAATGAACCGTCCCGTAAAAAACCCGGTTTTTTCAATCTACACGTCGAAAACACTGACATAATATTATGTAATATTTAATGACTTCGAATATGTATCAGACGATGGCGAAACAATATTCAATTTCGATGATTTCTCGTGTAGTCTGTCCGTAGGGAAGTGTGTGATTTGTGTTTTTGCGTGATGACTCGATATTAACTACAGTCATTAGTGTTCCGTTCGAACGGCTACCGAAATACAAAAAAATTGAATTAATTGCTATAAACAATGTATGTTTCTGACAATTTTCAATGCCTTGATTTTCCGAGAAATTTAATTATTTGTTTAGTTTGCGTTTGTGATTCAATTTTGTGCTGTGGCGTGGAAATTTCCGCGAAAATTCATCATGTAATGAATTCATCATCATTGTTGGATATGAATTTACGTTTCATAATGCAACAACCTTTATAGTATCCGTAAATGTATAACAGAATATAATTTCTCAAATGTACATCAGTCAAAATTGATAAATTTATTTGTATTTCAGCATTTTTCTCGTGTAAGATTGTAGCAATGAAAAAATATACACCAAGTTTAACTACGAAACGGAAAAACCATAGATCTTAATTTCGTGCCCAGTTTTATACGCACGCAGACTAAAACCTGGATAACGTAACAAATGTATTATCCTTATGAAAAAAAAATAAACGCCGAAAGGCAAAAGGTGAGATTTTATTACGTCCAACGCGGAATCTCGGTACATCGCTCAAAAGCGCAAAATTCGACGGAAAAAAGTTAACCTTTGCAAAGAGATTACCCGATCCTTTTTTTTCGCGAATATTTTATTTCATCCGAGCGCATGGGGTCCCGGCAGAGTGCAACTCACCTCCGAATTATCAAAACATGAACCGGACCATTATAATAAATATGAATTATGGGATATTTATTGTAATTGATGTTTCGATATCCGCGATGCCCTCTCCGTTCACCTGTTACGATAAATTCAAAATTTATCGCTAAGTATCGCTCGAGGAGGCCCCTTTCCCCTTCGTGCCGTCCCGCAATAAAATAAAACAAACGAAAATAAAATATTTAACGGCATAAATAACGCTCTGGGAAATATTCAAAATGTTTACAAGCGGCTTTTGATATTTTAAAAAATGTTCAGAGTTGCGGAAAATGTAAAATTAATTCGATCGAATTCCCTCTTCAGTCCCCATGTATATTACCTACCGTTTTTGTCTTTTTTTAAAGCCATTTTAGATTTATTTTGATCAGGACTTTTTGTAAATTATAGTGTAAATTATTTTATTTTATTTTATCTGTTTTGAAATATAGGGTGCGAAATTTTTGTTATGTGCAATTTTGCTTGACATCTCAACAACGTCGCGATAACTCACGTTTTATTTTCAATATTTTATTATTAAAAATTCACTCACATAACATTATTATGGTTCAATATTAAAAAGGAAGACTGCTTTTATCGATTGAAACCAAAATTTCATTGTATGTTGTAATGTATCATATCATAATTTGACATCAAACATGAATATACATTAGAACGTAAATTTGGTCTGAAGGGTCGTTTTTGTCACTTTAGCAGTATTTGTTATTTTCAAATAATTAGTTGTTATTATGATGTGATTTAGATAGATAAAAAAGTCATTAAAAATTTTTTTATGATTCTTCAATGAAATAATAAGTACAAAATAAAAATAAAAAATTTATGAAAAAAAGTCAGGACTGAGGTCAAGTTAATACAATATAAATTAAATTATTTTTTATTGATATTACCACTTATCGTTTATACAAATAAATTAATGTAATTATATAGGAAACATGATTCCATGCAAATTTATACATACGCGAAAGTCGACGTCTTCGGCTCTTTAAACCGCGTTATGCATTATGCGTCGATTTTTTCCCTCAGCGTATTAAATCATTCGTACGATTCGTATGTGTATCGTATGGTGTTCTTCATTGTAATTGTGATTTATAAATGGTGGCTTCTTAATTTACAATCGGTTAATTACACGTCCGGCGAATAAATAAATCACAATTATGCGCGCGGGACCGCAACGAAAACATGACCCCAAAAAGCGAAGGCGTGCTTGATTTAATGCGATCCAAACACATGTACACAATGTTAATAATATGTAATATTTATTGATTCAATTAATTTGACGAGCGTTCAAAAAATGCGATTCGCTCGTGTGTGTGTGCATTTTTTGGTTTTTGGAACGAAGTCGATGCTCCGACGTTGGGGTTCTCACGATGGTTTTTTGATGATTTGCATTTTGACGGTGATTTTGTTTGGATTATTTTGAAATATGGGATGTTTAAATAGATTTTAATTTGATCGCCGTTTTTACTTATCGTCCTTATAATGTAGATTTTTTACTCGTTTATTAATTTTTTTATATATTATAATGTTCTTATAATGTTCTTAATGTTCTTTGTTTTAATTTCAATCATGTTTTTTTCGAATCTAAACTTGAATTGTTCGTCAACGTCAATGCGAAAATATTTCACTGTTCCATTTCGTACGGATCAAATCAATCATAAACTTTCGATCGACACTTATCAATCACATCGCAAAAGTATGCAGCGCATTAAAATTTCCACCTGTTTATATCGCTCAATTGTTTTATTTTCGAAACACATCAATCGAACAGATAAAAATCGCCACACAACCCACATCTGCTGATGCTGCACAAATTTCGATCGCGCCTTTCCTGTTTCTAACTACGTTTCGTTTTTTCTCATACGTTACGTTTTTTTACGTAGTTAGATCCGCACACATCTCACGAGTATGAATAATCGATAATTTTTAGCAACGGACCTTCTTTTTGCGCCCGCGCTCATCAATCAATCGAATTATCCTCTTATCGATACATACAAATTGTGCATTTTGATACGAAAATACAAGCAGATTATATATTGTACGCGGCGGTTCGCCTCTAAAACGCGGTACACGCCAATAATTATACGTTCGGCCGACGATAATGCGTTGTGCGCGGCGGCTAGGCGATAGGCAATAAAACGCTTTTTGCCATCGTAAAATTCAATATAAAATAATTTGGCCCCCCCGATTTTTTCTGCGCAGTATTTTATTATTATTCAATTATCGACGGCGGGTAAAAAAAGGCGGGCGAGCTGCGGCCCCGAGCCATCACGGGGCCGAAAAAAATTTTAGACAACAAAAAAGAAAAATATCTGATGATTTATTGGACGATCGGTGAATACTGATACGGAGACGGGCATTTCACGAATTTTCGCCTCGCCGTGCCCCGTCTGTCTATTCCTTATATTTACGGTGTACGTAATCGCATTGCGCGCCAAACGTCGGTCGTAGTATGAAAATATTGAATAAAAAACGTCACGTGTACGTGCGAAATTCGAAAAATGTTGCCCGAATGTATCTACGTGCGACCGAAAGAGGGTTCTCCAATTTTATGATACGAGAATTTTTTATGGCGATAAAATATCTAACATTTATGTAGAATCGTTCAAGATATTAATAGTAATTTGAATATGTTCAGAAATGACATTTTGATATATTGATGTTGTTGAATAGTTCAATTACTTTGTTTTCAATAACATATTCGAAATGGGTGGGTTTGTTATAAAACATTCGTGATGTTCGATCGATGTAACGTTTTCGCACAAAATTTGTGTGTACCGTTCCCGAAATAATACATTGAAATTTCAGATATAATTTGAGAATTATGTGTCTCGTGGGGATGCTGATGTTTGTTCACTAGGTACTAGACTTCATTGTGAATAACTTGTTTGTATAGAAAATTCAATTAAACGGTATTAAATATTAAAGTTACCGTTTCATCGTTGGGTCTAACATCGTTGCAGTGTTTCGTTACGTTGTTATTGAAAAACTTGTGTAATTGTTATAATTTGACGAAATAAACCGTTCGTTAAACTATTTTAACGAGCGCTTATTCAAATTCGATTACATATTCAATCATTATAAATTCGTTATATCAGAACAAAGAAGATTAAATTTCCCGAAACGATACCCTCTCATCGACATTTCAATAAGCTCATCTTCCTAATTAGTGTAACATTTCACCGAACTAACCCCCCTATTAATTTCTTACAACATTCAATAGAAACGACACATTCAATAGACCGATACACTTTCACGAGCTATTTTCATCAAGCGACTCCACCATTGTCTGAACCGCTTTCAATACGCCTAACCGCGTGCAGCTGAAATTGAACGGAAAAATAACGATTTCTTTGTAGAAGGAGCGAACGCGTGAAAACTCTCCTTCGCTTTTCCCCCACTTCGGATAAAAGACATGCAACCAACGGTCGTCGAGCCGGGAAAACCTCCCAGCGTCGCTTTCCCATCGGAAAATCACACAATATACAAAACCGTGAAAATCGGGAAGCACGCGATACGCTGCTTTCATTGTGGACGGACTACTAATGTGCCGGAGGTGGTTTCCCTCTCCACGCTTTCCCGGGCGATATTTGTGATTTTTCCTATCGGTTTCGGGATTAACGGAAAATTTTCGTGATAAGACCCAATCATATCATCGGGTCGACGACGTCGCCCATAGAAAACGGAATGAAAGGGCCCGGTTCACTATCGCGGCCCGCTCCCCAATCCCCATAAGACCATTGATGGGTATCGTTGCGGTGTATCATTATGGATGTGTACGGTGAAAATTTCCACCGTCGTTCGCGGTAATCTATAGAAAAATCGAGCCACTATTTATTCTCGGGATTATCAAAATAAACATTTATTTCCCCCGGCGAGCGGCGCGGCATTAGCGATACGCGGCGTTCGGGAAAATTATTTCTGGTTGTATTTTCTTTTAAAATTCTCCTTTTGGAAATTATCGTCTTTTGAATTATTTATACGAGATTTGCGTCCTAGTTTTCTTATAAATTTTCATTAAAGCGCCGCGCAAAAGGACCCTCTCTTTTCTCGGGTCCTCTTCGGGCCCGGCTTTAATTTATTCGTTGTGTACGCACAGTAACGCGAATATTTAATTCGATCGCATCTTTTCAATCGTCTTAATTTTGATTATTTGTATCAAAAGAAAACGCGGACTCGTTTGATTTATACAAAGATTGGAACGGGGCGACCTTACAAATCCGACATTTACTCAAAAGTGTCAACACACATTATATATTCGTCCAATATTTCGGACCGTCACTAAAGCGGGCGGCCATTTGCAAATACGCCATTAGGCCTGACCATAAAAAATTGACTTACACCATTTGCGAATCTTCAGCATACACGCAGAACATTAGCCCGGCTACGAACCGAGCAATTTCCGATTCCGCACGTCCTATTTGGCACACACACACACACACATATCAGTGCGACATCGCTTACGGTCAATCGGGTACACTTTCCCAACATCGGCCAGCAACAATGGCGTAGAAGGCTTTCGCCTAATGGTGGCCATCGACACAAAAGGCGATTCGTGCGGACGCGTTAATGGAGTTATTTGTTCGCGGCGCAGGTACGAGCGCGAAGAATTTATTCAAATTGTGGACTGCACGGGCCCACCCTCGGTCCTGAGTCCGCCCCTGCGTTTCGCTCTTTGGCAGTCGTTGAATAAACATCTGCGATTAAATAAACATCTGCGGTCGGAGGAAGAACGGCAGTGGCGGGTCGAGTGGTTGTTTGATGTATTTGTATTTTTTTTAATTGATTTATACCTATTTATTTA
The DNA here is from genome assembly GCA_009617725.1 of Hydropsyche tenuis. Taxonomy (NCBI): domain Eukaryota; kingdom Metazoa; phylum Arthropoda; class Insecta; order Trichoptera; family Hydropsychidae; genus Hydropsyche; species Hydropsyche tenuis. Next base: position 677,328 of record VTON01000034.1, on the reverse strand, counting down.
AATTATTATATTTTGTAGCGTTTTTTTCATGGAATTTAATTAAATATTAAAAATTCTTTGAATTTAGTTTTGTCATTTTGTTTACATAAATTTTTACCCTCGTCATGAAACATAATATTATGAATTACGTTAATTAAACTATTTAATTTTTTATATGGTTTCCATTGAAATTCTCAAATTAATTCCGCTATTATATTTCAAACAATTTTCTCATTAAAAAAATTATATATACCCCGATCCTCTTTTTACACGGGGGATACGTTCCAGAGACTACCGTGTAAAAAAATGTATGGTGACCATACAAAAATTGGAAATTGGTTTCATAACTACAATATTTAGATAGAATTTCCATCCAAATGTACTTTATAAAAAATTTGTAATGTGAAAAATTTTCGCCGTGAAAAATAATCGAATTTTTTAATTTAAAAAGTATAATTATATCAGTATACTGGCCTGCATAGAATCTTACCATTGTGGCATAATAAATAATACATATTTTTATTATTTTTATACTTTGTTAAAGTGAAAAATCCGTGTAAAAAAATAATTGGTTCTTCTTTGAACCGTGTAAAAAGAGGATTAGATGTATATTAATTACTCGATAAAAACAATCAAATATCCATTCACATCATCCGGAGTACATAAAACCATATTCGATACCTCAGCAATTTCGAGACCTCCCCTAGAGCTTCCAAATCCGCCACTGTCATATAGCACGAAAGCTTTCCCGAATGCACACACAAGTATAAATATTTATGGTGGAATTGTGGCGATTCTGGTAATGGCTCAATCAGGATCTAAAGGGATGGCGGTCTTTTCTGACCCCCGCCCGGCTTGATGGCCCCTTCAACGCGAATCGATCAACGTCGTGGGGATACTTTGCCCGCATCGTTTCCCGCGACGGAGGACTTTGTTCGGTACTTGTGCGATCTTTGTTTGATGAGGTCGGTCGGACGTGTTAATTGTACACGGTCGCCGCTTAATTGGCAATTTAGGGGAAGTTTTGCGTTTTTAATTAAAGGATTGTTCGAATTTTTCGATGTTCGGTAATGCGAAATCGGTGAAGATTAGACTTGCCGGTAGAATTGATTGTTGAATCGTGGTGTGAAATCGGTAACGTTTAGCCTTTGTCGATAGAGTTGATTATTGAACACGGTATTGTAAGATAGATGTATGTTTTTTTTTATTCAATTTATCATACCATACTTTCAATGGACGCATCTAATAAAATATTTGAATTTTCAATGATTCGAAAGGCTGTCTTATACGATTCTATCCTCTTTTTACACGGTTTAAGGGAGAAGAACCGATAATTTTTTAACACATTTTTTTTCACTTTAACACGGTATACAAAAATTTATTATTATACCACAAAGGTAAGATTCTGATCAGATCAGTATACTGTTATAATTGTATGTATGTAATTAAATTTAAAAAAAATCGGTATTTTTCATGATTTTACATGGTGAAATTTTTTCACTTTCCACATTTTTTTTTATAAAGTACATTTGGATCGAAGTTCAATACAACATTCTGATGGAACCTATCTCCAATTTTTATATGGTCACCATGATTTTTTTTACACGATAGTCTCAGGAACGTATCCTCGTGTAATTCTTCATGAGTCATGAAGAAAACTACTAGACTAAACGTCACGATCATCCAATAATTTTCCTTCCACACTTCGGACTCACAATTTCTCACTTTATCTCATAATTATTTTTAAATAAAATTCATATAACGATGAACATAAAATTAATTACATAATTGTAAACTTAATACCGCAAATTTCAATCGTGACTATATGCGATAATACTAAAAAAAATACACGAACAAAAATATAATAATTCCACCGAGAAATTCCCCGTCGCACAACATCATCCAACCTTCTCGATTAATTAATTAATTAATAACACTTTCCACGCAACTCTCGCAGAATACAATATTTAAACGAGCACAAGACTCACTTTTATACATCAATATTAATTAAGAACACGAGCTTTCAGCCCGGAGATAAAATCGTCGGATTTGCGGACGACTCGGCCCCGAAAAGAAACGCTGCCGCCGAATTTCGCGTCGGGAAAGTTCCTTCGACACGGCCGTGTCGTATTAATTCGAAAGGCGACCGGCTGGCTCGGTTACAGATGCGCTCCTCTTCCTCCTTTTAGGTGGGAAAACTCGGGAAAGAAAGTTTCCAGGGGCGGCCGAGGGTCGGCCGGCCCGTTTCGGCTTTCGGATTGTTCGTGTTTAGTGTTCGGGATGGTGGAAAACGAGCGGGACGGTGTGTAGGAATTATGCGGACTGCGGGACGGGTTCTTGTCTTTCGGAGGTGTTGTGTTGTGTGGAAATGTGTTTTTGGGTCTTGCGGTGTTTTATCGTGGATGGCGGTGAGGTAGTGTATTCGTGGTAACTGATGTGTATATGTATATAAAACTCAAATGGTGTATGTATGTATCCAATAAATTTCTAAACCAATAGACGAATCTTCGATAAATTTGGCAAGAATATGCTTTGAAATTTGGAGAAACTAAGTAAACGTTCAGTTTTTTATATCGATCGCCATACAAATTATAATATAAAATCTGCCGGCGTCGCGATTGATGGTGACAATAGTTACAATCGGTACACAATTTATTTTCACGCCAGGTACAAGTTGCTAGTTATAAATAATTTTAATTTTTTATTTGTGTAACTTCCCTTACTATACGAACTGGGCTAACACGGAAAGGTATAGGTTAACCTATCATATTTGTTTGATAAGACCTTGTCCTGTAATGGGTAACTAATAGGTTGGTAATGACAATGATTTGTGTAACTGTACAGTTATTTATTGGCGATTTTCTTTATCTGATTTTGGTGGTGATTTGTAAGTGTGGTATTTTTACGCTTTAAAAATATTATTTGATCATTAATTATGAACGTATGTTTGTGTTGGTAAATTTTCGTTTTTCTAAGCTAATTTAATTTTTAATTAAAATTGACCTTAATTTTATACATGAAATATTATACGGCGAGAATTATACAAAGCTATGTTTCATTCGCACATTTACATTTTATTTTGTTCGTTAAAAGCGTGTCTACATTATGAGATAAAATCTTCTTAATTTACTACTCAAACGCTAGATTACATCGCTACCTTAATTAAAAGCTTTAAATATGCCATATTTAACTTCTAGAATCTCATTTTTTTATATACTCGATTTCAATGCGCGTCACGTCATACATTTTCAAAGTGACATTAACACGTTTGAATTTCATACATTTCAAATTAAACATTTTCCAAAGGGTTTACCCATTATAATTATTTTTTAATTCTCATATTATCATACACGCACAATCGAAATATACGATTGCCCGGATCAAAAGCAACTTTCCGAATCACAACAAACGAACACTAACTAAACGGCCTAACGGTCGTTCGTCTCGTTAATTTGTCCATCGTTCGGGCGTGGCGTTCGCTCATTGTCGTAATTGAGCTGTCAATATTTCTCCAGGATGATTCAGGACCCCGAGAACTAACTGAACGGTCCATTCCAGAGGAGGGTCAGGGATGGGAGACAAATGGGGCGGCGGCCGCCTCGGGTCCTCCCATGCCTTCGGCCCTCTATACTCTTGTGCGTTGTTGTTGTTATGTTGTTGTTGCGTTTAAGCCGCGGCAATAGCTCAACAATACAAATTCACGGCAAACAATGGCCATAAATCTTCATGAAGCGGGCCGCCGCTGTTCGGTTCACAGATTTAACTCCCGAAAAGTGAAGTCGAAAACGGAAGGGCGGCGGAGCTAAAAAGTTAACGCGCTCAAACGTCGGCGCCGTTTGAAGTTTGAGATTTTTTAGGTCGGCTGTGAGAATCGGCTTCATTTAAACGTTATTTAGTGGGTGCCGATGAGAGAAATTTTAATCATATATAGAGACTTTCAATAGGGATGCTCGAAATTTGTTAAGTTATAGCAGCTATGTTGTTAAAGTGACATGTGTCAAATTTGTTGTCAATTTTTTAAACTGCAAACAATTCACGCCCTTAAAGTCAATATAACAAACGCCATCCAGCAAATTCAGCCAGGTTTATGCGACGAAGTCATTAAAAATTCGACCTCCCGAATACGTGCCATCAAACAAACCCGCGGACATTGGAACAACATTATATTTCTCACTTAATGTCGTAAAATATACTTTCAAATGAAAAAAAAAATTGAGAGGAAATCTCATACACAACTTGTTTTATTTACATTTTAAAATCGAGCATCCTTATTGAAAAACCCTTCAGTGACTTTGATAATAAGATTTGATGATTTGCACACGTTTTTCAACGCTATAACTTTTCATGTTGATTTTCTTCACACTACTAAAGAATTGACAACAAATTTGAAAGATATCACTTTAACAACATGGCAGCTATAACCTAAAAAAAATCAAGCGACCTTATTGAAAGACTATACAAACACATCTCATTATTCATCCAAAAACGAAACGCTTATTATCTTATTACAAAAAACGTCACATCAAACCTCAAAATGAAAAAAACAAACATTTATTAGATTGACAAAAAACACCTCATTTCCCTCCAGACCTTCGCGAAATCCCTTCATTATTCCCGCGACAAAATAAAAACCTAATATACGAATCGACCGCCTAATAACTCCCGCACATTTCCCTCGTCCGAAAATCCTCCGGCTTTGAGCGAGTCGACGTCAAACGTCAGTGCTAATGAAAAAATCGACATTAGCATATGAATGGCATCTGACGTCGAAACGAAGCCGCGATTATGGGGCTAGGGTCGAAGACCACGGATGGTGCATTCGCCATGGGCGAGGAGGTGACGGTGTCCCGCGGTGTCCAAGGGCTTAGCCGGAAATGCGACCGGCCTTTGTGTGTTTTTTAATTAAATTCGGGAAATTTTATATTGGGGGGGAGGGAGTGTTTTTGATTTGGGGGAAGGGTATTGATCGTTTTTGGGATGGATTGTTTTATGGATTTTTTTGAATGTTTTATGATTTGGTTTTGATGTTTTTCTTTAGATTTTTATGGTTTTGTTTTTTTTTTTATTTAAATGATTTTTCATTTTTTTATATTAAATTGAAAATGTATTAAGGATAGTTTGAATATTATGAGATATTTTTGTTTTGATTTCGTGTATGAAAATTGAATTGGAAATTTCTTGTGATGTGATCCAGTATCATGATACATATCATTCTGGATGTATTCCATTATTTTTGAATTAAATATATTACGTTCGAGTTCGAAAAATTAGAAGAAAAACAAAAACGTATTTAGGGTAACGACACCAGTGGTGGACCATGCATGTGTAGTTGACCATCTTTCAGAAAAATGTAAAAATTAAAGTTTTTTAATTATGATAATCTTTTATAAAAGGTGTACTAATAGTTAAGCTGGTTATTATAGCTTATCTATCTTACCGTTTCCGAAAGATTATCGTCTATTAAAACTTTAATTTTTACGTTTTCCTGAGAGATGGTCAACTAAAAGTGCCTGCTCTACCGCTTGTGTCGTCATTCTATTATCTATTTAAAAATTAATGAGTTATTTACAAGATGATCCGATAAAATATTTACCGTAATTTTAGAAAAGTATCAAAATTTGTTTTTTAATAAAACTACAAAAATTCTACCACATCAACGTTTTATTTTTATATATCTTTATTATTTTACCATAATATACATACAATCAAATTTGTTTGTTGCATTTACAAAAAGCGCTTAATTGCCGAACCGAGCTTTTAGCATTTCCCTCGCATTAATATGTCTCCTAGCGTCGGAAAAATGAACACCCGGCAAATATGAACGGTCCCCCCAAAAAAATATACGAAAAAAAGGGAAACACGCAAAAAAAAAACTTATATTTTTTGCGTCCAAGCGAGTCCTTTGTGAACCCGAAATCTCGGCGTTTGTCGTTCGGCCGCAAAAACAATGAAAACACACGCGCCCGCTACAAGACCGTTCGCTTAATGTACATATAATCAAGCGTTTTCTCATTACGGCGGCTCTTTGTTGCTTGTTTTCGGTTTCGGCGAAAAGAAAACGCCCCCGCGGAAAATATTTTCCCGGGAAAATTCTCGGCGGGTGTGTATTCCCGTCGAGGTTTTGTCGTCTCGTCGGTTTTTGCGCGCAGTTTATAACGGGGCCGCCGAAAGAGGTGTAAGCTCGAATTTACAGCGCCCTTAATTATGCTGGCGTAAACGATGTTCGGATTGTTTTTCTTTTAAAAAAGTTAAAGAGTCGAGCGGGGAAAATTTCCACGTAAATTCAGCTTCCCGACTGCGGCGATATCTTAATTTCGCTGAAAGGAAATTTTTCTCGCACGGTCGTTACTCAGCAAATGTCGCGTTCAAGCGTTTTTTTGTTCGGTTTTAAATCAACGCTGAAACTATGTTCGTATATTAAGGTACTTTCGCTGTGTTTATTTTTTATTTTTCTTAAAACGATTTACACAGTTTTAAACATTCATTCGAATCATTTAGGGAGTTTACTTATTTTTATGATGAATTAGCGATTTGTACCTGGCGTGCTCGTGACTCTGTGAAAATAATTGTGTATCGAATTTCGATGACCAATTGTAATTATTGTCCCAATTAATTGCGACGACGGCAAATGTGCCGTCGTCGCGATTAATTAATTAATATTCGCGATTAATAATTAATTATAGTCGCGATTAATATAGGTGTTCGCAAAATGTAAGTGCAGTTTAAAAGCACTCACTCACTAAAGTGCACTTACACTTTCCGAACACTTATAATTTGTATGGCAATCGATAGAAAAAAACTGAAATGCGAAACGATATTAAACAAGTTAATAAAAAGCTTTAAAAACTGAATGCTTATTAGTTTCTCCGGGTTTCAAAGCACATTGTCGCCAAATTTGGTGAAAATTCGTCAATCGGTTTAGGAGTTTATTGGATACATACAAATTTTTTTAATCTGTGAAAACATATTATTGGTGTTTTAAATATTTTTGTAGTTTTTTTTTACCTTTTGTTAGCACTATGTTCTTGTTAAATAAATAAAATACATACACCGTATGAGATTTATACATATAAATTTTCATGATGAAAATTTATAGTATAGTATAACGTCAAAGTTTATATGGACATATTAATTTAAAAACCCTGCTCTAAATTAGTCTGATTCAACGTATGCGCTCTGGCTAATTAACTTCATATTAGATCGCAAGCGCTCGCGAGCGGAAAGCAATTCCGCGCATTGTTTGCACATATTTATTCCGTATTTTAATAAAATTCCATCGAAACAAACCTCCGTTTTTCGTCGAATTTCATAAATAGCTCGGATGCCGCGACACACGTCGAACACGAGAGGAACACAGCACGCCGAAATGTCGTCCAATTCGGTGCGCATTCCAACATCATTTAACCATATTGCGTACGAGAGAATTTCATACACTCGAGGGCTGCGAGCAGACCACCCACCCGTCCCACCCACCGCCCACTTTGTCTCATTCCTGCCTTCGACCTACCGAAATTCCCGCTTTGTGAACGTTCCGAGCCACCTCGGAACCGACCTGGGACACCGAAGATAAAATATTGTTTCGCAGAATTGAGATTTGTGAATTTTACACAACGAGAATGTTTATTGGAAAAGTTTGGAATTTTGCCTTTTTTATATTGTGTTATCGTTGTGTATTGTCATGTGTGAATCTATTGTTTTATCAATGTGGAAATTTTCGTTGGAAAATTTTTGAGCTATTGTATTTTGCGATCAATTGAAAAATGCATATGTTATGTTATGTTTGTGTTATCGTTTCGTCCATGAACGGATCAAAGAATCTTGCTTTGTTAATGGTATTTAAAAATATCTGGTGGTGTATAGGTGACGTTTTTAATAATAATCAATTTATTTATAAAATATACATAAATATAAATATACATAAACCCAAAAATACCACCCTGGCATGGCAGGTTTCTCCAAATCGCTAAGGCAGTTAAAAAAATAATAAATACATTCAGTGTATGCGCATTATAGGTGCATCATTTTACGTCTTCTGTCAAATATGATGGTTGTCGTATCTTATGACATACTTATTGAAGACATTACAATTTTCTTGATACTCCTGATACTCGGTAAAAAACATTTGGAAATTTTGGCACGTGAATGAAAAAAAAGCGTGCCTTTATCTGAAGACATGTCTATTGTTATATTTGACAGAAGATATTAAATAATGGCACTTATACCTCACCAAATATTGTTAAATTTCATAGACAAAGCAAGATTCTTTGTTTCGTTCGTAGACGATATGATTCCAAAAACATAACGTAACTAAAAACATATCAACTGAATATATCGATACAAGATAAAACACTCGCATCCTTCCCATATTACATTATCATTTATCGCATAATTCATATTTTAGCATTATGCTACGTACCCAAACCGACATTCGGAATACGCCAGGAATCCGACGACATCACAACGACATATTATTTCTGCTCCATAATGCAAATTTGATCCGGTCCGATCGAACGAGCACATCAAACGCGAATCCCGACTATATAGTGACGGTGCATGTCGAGTAAGAAACCGTATCCGGGAATAACGGGAATCTTTTGTTCTTCCACGGAAGTCCCCGCGGGGGAATTTTAAGTCAATTCAGCATATTCCGTTTGACGTGTACGGATTCGATTTCTCCTTCGTATTCGCATGTCTGCCAAGGATGTGGGATCAAAACTAACAGTGCTCATTATTGATTGGAAATGTGTATAGAATATCATGTTTGAAATATCGAATTATAATAGAATTTAGTTATTGAAAGCACAGGTTTTAGATTTCTATACTCTCGCGGGTATATGTTCTTATCATACGAAGGTTTTTCGTCGATATGGAAATGTTGTCGTTGTCGCTCGTCACTTTTTTGACAGTTTGTTCTAGATACTGCCGATGGATACGTTTCGTCATTTGCGCGTTTTTGTTCTTGTTGTTGTTGTGCGGTGTCGTAAAAAATCGGATATCGTTCGAGCTGGGTTTTCGCAGGCCGTATCGAAATCGACAAGATTGATACGAAATCGTCGCGACGTTTCTCAACGCAATAAATCATCTTTATATCCCCCGTATTTTTTCGATATTTCAAAAAATACATATAACGAGGGTTGGCTATCGAAAGCCCGGGTAAATTTATTGTTTCGGAGGCTTATCGATTTTTAACCGAAGAAATACAGTGGATCCGCGATCATCTGATTCTGCTTTATCTATGATGGAAGTTTGTTCGGTGAATAAAAACGTCCCGGCGATAAATATGATGGATGATTTTTCCTCCTTAATATAATATTATTTATTTTTCGTTATCAGTGTATAAAAGATGACCTATTTTTGCGAAATCGATGTATTTTTTAAAGACGTTTTTTTTATCTATAATATAAATATATTAGTTTATGTATAGTGAATTGATTTTTTTATAGGAAAATAAGATAAATATATATTTTTATAATCTGATCATTTTGAGATATCGAAAATCATTTTCACATTCAGATTTGATCAAGTGTCTACTGTACTGATAAAAAAATCCAATTTTTTTATTATTTTCTCACGAAAATTCTTTATATAAAACTCGCGAAACAGTTTTCGCTTTTCCAGAGATGTGATAAACAACAATTTTCCCTTTTTATTTTTCCACATTACATAACGCGCGTACACCCACACAAACGGATCGTCCTTCGGCTCGGATTGGGATCGCAATTTGGCAGCATTTAACCGCAAGCGTCTGAAAAGGTACGGCCCGAGGTGTTAAAAGTACACGTAACATATAATATTTCACGCAGCCATTTCACCATCGTATATTGTATTATTACAGCCATGTTATGGGAGGCGTCTGAGTTTTGCTGACTTAGCTCGCCTCGCCGTCTGCACATTATTAACATTTATATTTTCCGACGAGAATTTTCCGGAAGACTCGAGTGGAGGTCTTTCTGCGTATAAGACCTTTTCTGGATTATTATGACGCGCCAAGGTTTGAATTGGTTGTAAAACGCGTGAGGTCGTTTTCGTAAATGTAATTTTATTGCATTATCTCGTTTATGTGCGAATTTCAGATTTCAGATCGTTGACGCGTCGGCTTGATGTCTTAAATCTTGGCTGTTTGTTTGCGAAACCTTTTAAGTGTTGAGACTTAGTTTGAAATTTTAATGAGCTTTGACTGGAATTGTGTTTGATTTATAATTTTAAAAGATTACGGAATTTATTTCACTTGGAGCCTTTAAGAAATTCGACCGAGTTTCGTAAAATAATTCTTCAATTACGGAAACTTTTAAAGTTTAAAAAAAAACCTTACTGTACAAAAATACTTTAATTAAACCCCTGACATAATTAACTTGAACTAATAGTATCCGCACCCCTGTTATTTTCATTCAAAAAATCCGACGAACCTCATTGAACTCCCCGTCACGCTAATTACCCCAATTATGAATAGCCTTTCCTATTTTTTTCTACCCAACAAAAAACTCATTGTTCTCGATTTTTGACCGAAATCCCGAAGCCTCGCAACCTCCACAATTCTCAAGCCGAAGAAACTAAAGCTGTACACTCACACACATAAGCGCACAAGTGGGACGACGTTCCGGGCAGGAAAATCCCAGTTTCGTCCTTTTCGTCCTTTGGCCCGGCCCAAGCCGAAACGTCAGGGCAATTCTGGGCCGCGATTATTCCGTAAGCCGGGCCTGGGCGACAAAAAGCGTACCGGGATAAGCCCCGGGACTTTGCGGAGCGCGCTCCCGCTGTTTAACGCTAAAACTCGATTATTCAACCGCGGGCGAAATCGCTAAAGTTAATTTAGATACGTCCAGATTTTATTTTATTTATTATATTTTAGCCGGTCGTAAAGCTCGGACGTATCGTGTGTAAATTGTGGATGAAATATTGTGCGTTTGATTTTGTGTAGTTCCGTCGGGGATGTTTTAATTCGGGTCTTTTGTCTGGGTTTTTTTTGGATCAATAAATTTTAAATAAAAAAATCGATGGGTTAATTTATGGGTTTATATTGTCTTACGAAACTTTATCGTTTTATAAATGACTGGAATTCGTCTTGATTCTGCACCGAGCACATATTGAATTCGCTGCCGACGGACTGGCTCATGTGTATTCCTCTCTAACAGTCGAATGTGATTACGAGCATTTCCACAGGAAAAGTGGGATTGGAAAAGTTGTTTCCAGAGAACTTTGCCAGGAAAGAAAGGAAACTGCAGTTTGTTCCACTGGCTGATGACCTCTTCAACCGCAAACCCAGAGGAAGCCCGCACGAGGCACGTCTTTCACATATCGTGATTCCGACGTACGAGTCTTCCAAGTTTTAAAACAAAAATGTTAATATTATACGGGAATCAATGCGCAAAGTTTGGATGTTGTTCCCGTTTTTTTCCCCTCTTCGAAAATTTTTCCCGACCAATTAAAGTGTGCTGCGGGCGTAGCTTTTTTCGATCGGCTCGAAACTTTCGTTGCGAACGGGTGAAAGGTGAAACTTTTTTCGTGACACTTTTTCGACGTTGTCTCAGCTTTCGTTTACTTTGCGAATCGGTTCCGGATAATTATTTGTCTCTTGGCGAGCCGTTGTTTTCTGCAAAATCGCAAACTTTACGACGAAAGTTTTATAAGAAGATGTCGTCGACTTCGAACAATCTTTGACTCGATCAAAACGCAAGTCTTCCCTCTCGACGCGCCAGCAAAATTTGAATAATAAACAAAATTTTATGATACGACGCAATTTTTGCCGCATCGTTATTCTTGATACAATAGGTACGAATTTCAACAAACTCTCTGTCATTTCTCAGAACGCGAAAATTACACGCTATCTCTCGCTAGATTTTTCAAGTGACATCGTTTTGATTTCGTGTCAATGTTTATTATTTAATATTGTAAATTTTGATTAGGTATATAATATTTAATAAGAACGAGTTTTCGCCGTTAAAACTATATTTTTTCTTATTACAAAAGTTACGTAACACTCCGTATATTATTAATATTTGTTTAAAGCACAAAGCAAACATTAATATTACTTCTGAATTATTAATAGTCATTCAATATTTCTATCTAAAAGAAAGGATGATTGATTAAAGAGCTTTATACATCCCACGTGTGGACTGGTTCTAAATTAAATTAAGCCCGACTACACGACCGGATATCACAAAGGACATTTTAATGCGGCGACGGGCGCATGAATCGAGAGCCAACTGTACCTACACGTACAATGTGCGTCTGAGGAGAGCCTCCGACGAGGAGAGGGATCCTTTCAATTTGATATCGCGGGCTCGTTTTTCAATTTGCCCGTCGTCGGACGTGAATAGGCGCGGACTCAATTAAACGAAAGCCTTCAGCCTTAATGAATGACTCGGCCGGCTGAAAGCGAACCGTGAAAAAAAAGAGCCACTCTGATCGCGTTTGTGTTTTGTATATCACTTTTTTACGATGTGTGTGTGTGTTTTGTGAGGGAATTGACGGGTTTCGCAGGTGTTGTTGCGCGTCTGAATTGCATTTGCTGCACGAGAGTAATTGGGGTTGCCGCGACGACCTCCCAAGTGCTGGTTCAATGCGAGACAAATGTCTCGAAATTTATTGTGGATTTATCAATACGTTATTTTTGATGTTGTTTTAATTTATTATATTCAATTCAACTTAAATTCATATTAAAAATTGATTAAATAAAAAAAAAGCTTGATCTCACATCAGTACATACAACACTGTTTTCTATTGATAATTCGAAATGTAAAATTTGTAAACATTTTTTTATATAAAAAAAAATAAATCTGGTGACGTGATTCAATAAAAATCTTCTTTTGACTTTTCACACGTAAGCGGATTATATTTATATGTAAAATATGACGGTTACAAAACCAGATAAATGCATCTGATTTATAAGTTCAAGATGCGCATATGCGACGTTAATAGTAATCCGCATTTCCGACGCTTTCAATACATCACGAAACGAAACGGCGTTTCGTGACATTCCTTTTTATATAACAGTAAAAATTCAAATATTAATTTTATTTAGCACTCGAGCAAATTGATTTCGTATTTTTATATTTATATACTTGCACCTATATTTAAAAAAAAATGAACGCGTGTGTTAAAAAAGTGCATCGGAGCATTCAATTTGCTAAAGTGCATCGGAGTGAGGGCGAGCCGCTCGTCACTCGGAATGCATTCGATTAAGCTCCCGCCGAGAAAAGCTCGAATCGGTCACTTTCCGGTCGAAAGCCTTCCGTATGTTCTCCGCTAAAAGTTCTTTTCTGTAAACAAAGCCGTGGCACCGTAAGCTCACGTACGAGAAAATTGTCTGAAATCTCTCGTTTGCAGAATGTACGTTTTATGTGTACTGGCCGCTTTTAAAACGGTCCGAATTGTTAAAAGAACCGTTGCCGTTTTTTTGTAAACTTTATTTGATAAGTTATTATCGAAATTGAATGTCTGAAATATATATTTAATACAAAGCTTTCATGTAAATTGATATTGTTTTGTTTGTTACAAAGTCGAACTATTTGTGAGGTAATTTGATCTAATCCTTTCGGATTGTACAATACAAAAGCTTTTTCCGAATCGAAATGTAGTTATTGGATATCGAATATTTTGTTCCAAACTCAATATGATTATATTTTATTGAAATATTAATTCATTTTAAAATTCAATAGTTTCTATTTATAATATTGAAACCATGTTAGTTTCAAATTGGATTGAAAGCTCGTAATTGTTCTCGATATTATCATATTGAATATCGAAACATACACTATTTTATACATGATTACTACAGTAATTCAAAATCCAATTTCAATGAAACATACAACGAAGCAGATCTAATAAAACCCCATTACATTCACAAACCAGAATTTAAATAATTAAATCTAGCTTATTGCACGGAAAAACTATGCGACAATTCCTCGGGCATAATCAAAGTCGCAAACGAGCCTCATAAGGAAACGGCCCCGATTAAAATTCATCGAAGTAGACCGAAAAAATAAAACATCTTCAAATTGTACAGACAAACCGTTCTCGCGATTCGTTCATTAATATGTATGTACGGAACGGACCTCAATAAAAATGCTAATATTGCAAAAGTGCCGATTTGCGGCCGGGCCGTAACACTATTCGCACATAGACGACGTTTTTATTTTTTCATGTTTATATCAATAAAACGTCCAGATTCGGTCGTTTTCGCTTTATTATCGTACATTCGGACTCGTTTCGGGAATGCGCGATTTTTTATTTATTTATGGGTGGACGTATTGTTTATTGTCGGGGCAAATCGACGCTGCGTAGTTGCGATATTGGCGCAGTCGGATTGTGGGTTATTTGTGAATAATGCGATTAATGTGTTTAATTTTGTTTCAGGTAAATTTCATCGAGTTTTCATCGAATGCTGCGAAACAATCGGCAATGTGTAATGAGGTGATATTATAAATAGTTTTTGATGTGTGTGTGCGCTTTGAGAATTTTGCGATTGTGTTTTCGTTTGATGGATGTGTGAATTTGCTATTTCGAAATGTGTATCCGATTAAATTTTTGCATAATTATTCTGATTATTAAAATTTTATTTCAACTTTTCGACAAAGGATTCGTTTTCACATTTAATTTTTAGCTACGATGGTTTGATAATGATTTAAATTATTCATCTTCATATATCTAAAATTAAAAGTCATTCATGTTTATCTGACGATTTTAAGTACTGGGTTATTAAAAAAATTGTTTTGACGTATGATATTCATTTTTCTCATTTGATTTTTGATAATATTTTGACAGTAGCTATTTTCTTATGTTACAGTAGCTATTTTCTTATGTTACAGTAGCTATTTTCATATTAGGTCATCTAATTGTACATAATTGAACTTGTATAACGTACAAAGTCACGGAGTATAATTTCACATCATTGTAATACAATCATTTTTTTAAATAACATAATGAAAATTAAAAAAAAATCGCATTTTTAGTTTTACCCACAGTCGACAGATTTTTCACAGCATTTTTTCGACCTTTTTGTAAAACGGACGTTTTGACACTGTCGTTTATACGAACGTCGGATCAAATTTGATCCTTTCAAACGGAAACGACGCGTCGATTCACATGTACAAAATTGCATTCGGATCTCGGCACAACGGACATTTTTTAAATCTACAGAACTTTCAACAGAGCTTATTCTGCTAGGCTTCGACGCTAATTTGATTTCGCGAAATCCCGCGACTCGAAAAACGAATCAATCAGCCGATTGATTGTGAACTTCGGCTTAATTCGATTCCACGATGCAGCGTTCGAAATTCGCGCGAATTGTATTCGTTACGGGAAACGTCAACTTTGTATTCGATTTTTATGCAGATATTGTGTTTTCTTTACTATTAGATTATTGTGTATTCTATAGGATTTTCAATATAAACTTTAATTATAATAATCAATTACCATATTCCTTCTTTTCACACCTTGCCAATTTTTTTCATGTATTCATACACATTTGAGCTATAGTATTATAGATTGTCACCAAATTTTTGAATTGTAGTTGCAGTTAGATTTGTTTCAATTTCGGCTATTAAAACTTCTTTATACACAATCCACTTCAAGGGCGATTTTTAAGATCAAAATTTCCTGATTGAAACTCCTGGAACCATTTCTAACACGTCTAAACTTCCAAAATATCATCTAGTAAATTGAAAATATTGTTAATCATGACAGTTGCACTTTTTCTTTAAGAAACGGTAAACTCTTCTATTTGCAAAATGGCTTGAAAAAATATTGTGATAAAACACGTTCTTAATCAATATAAAAAAAATTGTTTATTGTATTATATAATTTAACTATTTCTTTTTTTTAACCACCTTGACGATTTGGAGGAACCTGTCATGCCAGGGTGGTATTTATAAATTTGTATTTGTATTTATATATATATATATATTTTTTTTATAAATAAATATTATTATTAATATAACACAAAACATGCGATGAACAGTCGACGAACACGACAGAACTGAGGATCGAAAAAAACCATCATAAATACGACATTACTTACGTGATTTGCTAAAATATCCGTTGAGTCAGTGGAGCTTTTTCGAATGTGCGATAAAAAAATATGAATACCTCGGCGAGAAAATGGGAAAGGATCTCGAGATCGAAATGAGCTCCTTCATGTCACACAAACGCCGTTTATTTTTGTGAATTCGAAAGAAGGTTGTCCGTGTCCATTTTCGTCTTTGCAGAAAACAATGGTGAGGACCTCTAGTCTCACCCCGTTGTCGAGAAACGGCAGAAAGGTTGCAGACGTTCAAGCACACCACGAGTATGACAACGTTGATTCATTTTGTTATGAGCTTTTTGTAACACGACACGACTCGACATCGTCACGACGCCCATTTGCATACGCGTTACCGTAAATGCCCGATGACTGTGATCATCGAGCTGCTGCGGGTCGTGCATAGTAGCCGAGGTTTCCATAAAACGAACGGGATATGTGTTTTTTTTATGTGGTAGAAATCCGATATTGTAATATGTTCAGTCGTTGAAGTGTTTGATAATGTTGTCGTTAATCATTTAATGGGATTCATTGAAATTTTCACGGTAACGTGCGCGATGTTTCAATTCTGAAGTATTACTGGATTTTCTATTTTCCCATATCAACCCGGCATACATATTTAAAGTGATTCGACCCCAAACTCCGTACATTTTTGCATATGGTATAAATTTGTATAAAAGATTCATATATTGTACGAAAAATTTGAATATAGTCAATACATCGTGGAATAAAGCACTAAAAGCACATTAACTTCAAATGTGGATTATAATATCATGTGTTAAATTATATAATAAAATAATTAAGTCGAAAAATAAGATTTAGTTGAATCGTTTTCGTACGAAAATTTGTTATTGAATTAAGTCGCAAAAACTCGAATTTTTTCCTCATATCGCACATCGTGTAAGAAAGACTCGCGTTTGATACATCATGTAGAGCTCCAAGGCGAAAGGGGGGTGTATATCTTGGTCGCATGACGACCGTACGAATTCCTCCGAACAAAAAATACCTCCCAAAGCATAAACACAATTATCCCTTTCAAAACTCGACAACAATAGAGAGACACAATGGCGATGACAGCGACAGCGCAACTCCTTTATTACATAGACGCGAGCTTATACCTTCTACACTTCGCGAATGAGTATATACGCTTTTTATCCGACGTACCTACGCATTTATTCCATCAAATATATGGAGAGAGTTAAACCAAAACATGCAATCCTTAAAACTGCAACGAAGCCTTTCACATATAAACAATTTTCTTTCAAATATTTTTACCGATCAGTCTTTAAAGATACTGCGTATATCAGAATAGACATGTACTCTTAAAAATTGTCTTATTGTTGGGCACCCTCCGGGTTCGAGATTTTATACGGTCTCGGGTAACAAAAGGGCACCGAATGAGGACCCGGTCATAAACTGTGCGATCTTTCAATACTGGACTGTTTTATGCTGTATAAACACAATACATGAACGTAATAAGGGGTGGGCTTTTCGGGGGAAAGTAACCGAATCTTTTGCCCGAGGTATTTTTCTGTTCGGTCGTGTTTTCGCGAACGGAAATTAAAAGCGACTTTTGTATTTGTTCGATTAATGCGTATTGCGCGTATAATAAAATGTCGGACCATTCGAAAAATGCGCGATGTCTGCTTTGATTAATGTTCGGTTAACGGTGACATCAATGCCACCGAATTTGTCCTTTTGTCCGATGTGTCAAAATAAATATTTAGTTTAGAAAACCAATATTTTGTTTCATGAGCTTTTCCGCCGAATCCGGACATTTCATAGTTGTTTTACTTTATGAATGGATTTATTCCGCGCGCCGCAAATATCCAACTTTCGAGATAAAACAAAAAAATAAATAAAAAACGCAGATAAATTGGAAACGTCACCGAAACGATTTTCAGCGATTTTTCAGCGTTATCGATATTATAAAAAATAATGTGCAACCGCAATCGGGTCGTTCTATCGAATGCGCGACCCCGTAATGTCGATTTAATGTCGCATTCGTATGTTGCACCGCACAGGGCACAGTGCCCATGCCACCCACGGGCCAAACACACAATTCTGACCTAATAACAATACACGTGGAAGCACGTGTCGTGTCCGTATAGATTATGTGCGGGTCGGAGGCACGTTTTTCACGCGAAGACCGCACGAAGGTTTGTTCGGCGAGTCGTTAGCGAGCTTTCGATCACGTGCACACACCTGGCTTGCATGCTGCTGATAAATCGCGAACTGCCGAGCTTTTTTGCTATTCAACCCCTGTTTCGAGGGTGAGGTTGTATGGGTTTTGCAGCTGAAAAATCTTTGGAGTTTAATTGGTTTTCAGTCGGTTTTCTCGGTGTTCTTCTGAGTGTTTGTTTTGATTTTGTTCGTGAATAAAAAATTGTTTTGGTGATTTTTCGTGTTGTTCTTGGAAATTTTTTAAATCTATAAAATCAAACGGTGTATGTATAACTTCTAATCCGATAGACGAATTTTCACTAAATTTGGCATGAATATGCTTTGAAATCCGGAGAAACTATAGAAACATTCAGTTTTTTTAATATCGTTTTG
This sequence comes from Hydropsyche tenuis, assembly GCA_009617725.1. Lineage (NCBI taxonomy): Eukaryota > Metazoa > Arthropoda > Insecta > Trichoptera > Hydropsychidae > Hydropsyche > Hydropsyche tenuis. The sequence goes on along the minus strand of VTON01000034.1, from coordinate 658,775 downwards.
CATTTCAGTTTTTTTTTCTATCGATCGCCATACAAATTATAATATAATGTGCCTGCGTCGTGATTGATTGTGACAATAATTATAAACGATACACAATTTATTTTCACAGAGTCCCAAGCACGCCGGGTACAACCCGCTCTAAATAATATTGTTAGTGCATAAAGTTGTTCGGTTTGAACTTTTATAGATTTGAAATAACTTTGAATAGCAATCGAATGGTCAATATGCGAAGTGCAGCGTATAATAAACGTTTCGCTATGTAAGATGATTTTCACTGCACTTAGCACGATCGATCGAAGAAACGTTAAATATGAAAGTATTTCTGTGCAATTTTATGTGCCTCACGATTCTGACATTGTATATGCAATTCATTCGACTATATTTCTGCCTTATGAGAATTTTATTTGCTATTTAGTGTACACATTGTACATTTTAATTGATGTTTATGTGAACGTTTTGCCTTTTGATCCGTTGCCGTCCCGCGAATTCCGAATCGTATCATTAATATAGGCGCATTCATTACTATGTAGTATCGAGAGCTTACGAGTGCTATTTCTGGTTTCGCGAACTGTTCTCGACGTTTTCTTGGTTCGATCGTAAACTTTATTGTTATTTTGCTTACATGTTAAAGTTTCATAGCAATATGTACTTTTGAACTTTAGTTTTGATCGTCGTGTTTCGACCGTTTCACCCGTTGATTGTTTCTATTGTTGGAACAAATGGAAACTTTCTTCGGCTGTTCGCGTCGAATGTTTTGAAATTTCGTGCTGTGCAATTTTTCCGAATGTTTGATTTTCATTTCGTGTTGTTATTACGAACATGAAATTTGATTTCATATGAATTTTATGTCACGGGTTTGTTTGATCCATTTTATTTTATTTATGTTCGAATAGTTTGTTTTCGAAGAAAAATTCATACTCATAAACTACGGTTAACAGTGAAATTTTTTATTGATATAAAAATCCATATTTTTTTACATTTTCGTTGAACTTTGAATTAATGTTTAATTGAAATTAAAAAAATAACCTACCAGAGAAGCTTTTAGCATCAGTTTTAATTGCTGCGAAAATTTTGTTTTCATTACTGAACTTTTCCCTACAAAAAAAAAACAAAAATAAAATAAAATTCTCATCTCTTCCGACATACCTGAGAGACTTTCCGTTTCGCGTACACGCGCATATTTTCCCCCAGTAAATATGCAAACGCTTTTATACACACACACTCATATATTTTCCCGCCGGTTTTACAAACTCGATTACCGGAGTTGGGAAACTTTTATTTTTCATATTTTCCCGCATTTTTTTTCACCGGCCCATTCCGTTTGCGGCGGAAAGCCGACTCGGCACTACACCCGCGCGATAAATTTTAATTTTTCCCGGCGATAATGCAATTCGAATCCGTTAATATTTCAAGACATCACTGAAACTCCGCAATGAACAGAACAGCGATATCGCGCGGGTTATGCGAAAGTTTCTATCTGACGCTTAACTACCGGGGACGGTCATTAGAATTTAGCGACTGGCCGTTGGCTTTATTAACTTTGCGAGGCCAACCGACCAAAGGACCACCCCTGCCGTCGCAATTGTTCGACGTATTATACGTACAGTGTTACGTTTGTTGTTCTTGTTCTTGTAGTTGTTGTTGTTGTTGTTGGGAGTGTTATCGTGTCCGTGTGTAATCTCGAGGCGATTTCGATTAGAGCATTGGTGACTGAGACACAAATCCGCTTGTATGTTATACACGTTTTATTGAATTAATCTTTTGTATGAATTCAATTTTTAAAATAATTTGTATATCAGAAATAAAAAAGGACGTAAGTGCCACAAAATCTAAAATACTTCTATATATCGACACTTATGTTTTAAAATATAGATTGAACCCTCAAAATCGTTTTTTAAATTATATATAATTATGAAAATTGTTTAATTGTAAATCACTTAATTAAAAAATAAATGAATTTATCAATTATTTCACGGCATAAAGTTTTAAACTGATATAACATATGTAGTTCATGTTCGAAAATGAGTGCGAAAATACGTCATATTCATCCGGTCCCCCTAATATTTCCATGCCAAATTAATATATAAGAATAAATTATAAATCTAGTGGACTAAATAAATTATGAAACATTGTATTGTGTAATAGAAACATATTTTTTTTTAATCACTTCAAACGAAAAATTTTAAATATCTCGAAATGAAAGAGACGTGATTTATTAAAGGGCACAAATCAACAGAAAGTTTGTATTGTTTGTATGTGTCATTATGACAATATCTTAACCTACGTATCTCAAAATTTAAAAAATGTCATTTAGATCCTTTTACATTTCCGGTATTCATATATTTTAACTTGAACTCATTTGACAAATCGGGAAAACGTGCAACGGAAACTCCCCTCGCACAAAAGCGTCATCCGATAAAAGCTCGCTGCACGTACATATTAGCAGCAGGTGAAAGACAATTGCTAATTACCAATTACCCGCCGCACTCTCAAACCCTCATCCGAACAATAGCCCCAGTTCGCGGGGGGGGGGAGGGGAAGGGCGGTCGACCAATTATTCAAAGTGAAGCCACCCCGGGGGCGAAATGCACGTGCATTTCACACACGTACCCCGAAACCGGGACGATACGAGTGCAATCAGATGCAGCTTCAGAGGCTCGCAGCCTTCGAAAGAAAGAAGGCTCGTTTATTCGCGGAACAAAGCACGCGACGACAATGAGCGACACTTGAGCGGCGAAACTAATGCCCGCCGCGCACTGTGCAATTCGTAATTTCTAGCGATATTTCGCAAGAGAATGTGTGTGTGTTTGGGGCGGTCGGGGATGCTTTTTCGCGCCGGATCTGCTCGGCCGTTTGAATGGCATTGTTTCACGTTTTGCAGAATGGGGGATGGTTGTTGCGGGTAATGGTCGGTGGGTGTTTTCCGAGAACGAGATGAATAGTTGGATATTTTCGTATGGTCTTAGCGGGAATTTCTCTCGTTTTCGTTTTGTGGTGTATTCGATATTTTTATTCTAAATGTAAGATACTCCATTGTGAATATGTTACAGTAGTTAAAGCGTTCTTCTTCGTGAATACGTACATATGTTTATTGTCTAGAGAATGTATAGGTGCGCTTCAAGTTTCGGAGAAAGCGCACAATACTAGATTCCGCATATACTATCACCAGAGAAAGCGTAAATTAATGAGAGAATGCATTGACCCACCGTTATCGATTGGCTAAACAATGTAATGAACACAATTTGAGTGATTTGACAGATGAGTTATTTTTGTTATTAACAGTTGGCAACACGTAAAATATTTGATAATGTAGCTGTCATGCACTGCAAAAAATTATTTTTTACATTTTTTGTTATTCAAAAATTTAGGCAGAATTTTTCCTAAAATAAAATATACCTTGCTACATCCTCAACTTGCGATTCATTTATTCCATTAGTACATTATCTACGTCGGTATAGATGGTTTATACATTCTCTAGTTAACATGTTCATTCATACTCCCTTGTATGCTTTCTCTGAGTGATTTAGACAAAGTATAAATTTGTGAAATTATGCACATATTAATAAGTTTGATACTTTGTAACAAATATAACATAAGACTATACAAAAACTCTTAGTACACGCTCATTCTAAGTCAAGCGGAAATGTTGTAAAAATCCCAAACTTCTATGCACTCCGAATCCCATTGCACGAAATAAATTCTGACCCAATTCACGAATGCGGTTTCGGAAAACTTCGAATCGAACTTCCGAATTAGAAAACTCCCCATAAGACCCGATTCGTTAGTCTTTGTCCATTGCGGGGTGATTTAACGAGTCGCAGCATGTATGGGTCCCCGTTTGCGTATCGTACAAAAGACATGAGCCAACAAAAGAAGCTGTTTTATTCAAATGAAATAATGAAGTGTGATTAGGCTGCGACGCCGCGAAAGGGCGGGGGGAGTGTGTGGTGAATGGGAAATTAAGGGAACGGGAAGGCCATGGGGAACCAATGGTATTCGAAGGGGAAGAAGGCTGATTGTGGGACGGAAGTGTCTCGGCCACCTCCCCATTGTGCCTCCAGACGAAGAAATTCTCGTTGCCAGAATGCAGGATAAACTGCGTTGCATTATGTGTGAAATTTTCATATCGTGTTCTCGCTTCGGGTCGTATGTAAGTCGGTAATGATGGGTCCGTTTTGTTGATTGTGGCGTTGTGTCGATGCGCTTGTTATGAGTTTATGTCGTGTTAATGTGCTTTTTAAAGATTTTGCGTGAGCGGTTACCCGTGTTAAGTGTCGCACATAAAAACGTGCTGCTTTGAGTAATTGTCATCCTCAATTATTGAAATGGATTTGAATGAGGAACGGATGTGCTTTGCATGTACGAGTTGATCTTAAAAGTTCTCATGAAGCACATCTAACTGTAATATAATTTTTTATTTAAATTCACATAGATATAAGCTTTCAATTAATATTATAATTTAATACACTTCAAAGTAATACATTCAATCTGTTAATCGCACGCCAATTATATCCCATTTTTATTATAAATATCACATTAACATCTACAATCCGCAATTTCTACTCCACTATTCGAAATTTACGACCGACGGACTATTTGTGCCATTAAAGAACGCGATTAAAATACGGACGGAGAACACACACACGACTACACAATAATAATATAATATAATTACACGTACACTCATTACTCGTAGTTATACCATGCATGGGAACTGGTTATTACGAGGCAAATTAATATTTTACAGCGCTGAATTAAACGCGCGGTGAACGTTTTACCATCAAATAATTATATCGTAAAGTTCGCCATTTACGATCTTCCTCCGCTTACATACTTACAACTGTAGGGGAAACGTCTTGCGAGATATCTTCAACAGGACCCATCTAACCCTGGCTAACCGATTCCTTCGTTCCTGAAGTTCTCGTTGTGCAATGAACGGAACGGGCCGATTTGTATCTTTTATGTGCGAGTCGAGTTCTGTTCTGTTGTTACAGCGATCGTTTTGCGCTTTCTTATTGTTTTAATAATGTATGATGATTGAGGAAATTATAATTGCTAGAAGGTTTCGCGAGGAAGCGATGGTCGAGTTCAAATATTATACTTTTGGCATCGTGAATGTATTATAATGATTTGTATCAAAGTATATGTACCGTTGTGATTATAAAAATTTATTTTCTTCGATACCTAGTAATAAATATTCTTCCTGTATGTTCATGCACTTATGACAGAAGATAGTCATCATCATGCGAAATTATATCATGCGTGCTTAATTCGTCTCTAACCACACATTATCTTTAGTTATAATATGTAATGAGTGCAATGATCGTACTCTCGATAGTGCAAAGTATAGGTATCTCCATTCTCGTACATTCTTGATAATATAACAAGATTATTTTTAACAATCGTATAGTAAAAACAATATCTCATATTCCGAGAAGTGTTTATGAGTAATTTCCTATATAAAATCAATTTATTACATAACAACGGCCGATTTCAGTCCACTGAAATTTAGCATATTTTATTATTTCCGAAATTTCACTGAGAAAACGCCATCCCAGCTAGCACATCTCTTCTCTATCTTGAACGCCAACCACTCGGTGTGACGTAAGGACACTTTGGCGCAAATTGCGGTTATCTCGAAGCTGGTTCAATCTCGGTGTGGTCTCGTTTTGACGACGGCGACTTTTACTGTCGACCGTAAAGTGTTCGTTTTATAATTACGCTATTTCAAGCTCGCGGTGGTTGGTGGCCCCGTCTCCTTTCCGAACGACGGTTATTCCCCTACTGGCCTTTTAATATAATATATCCTCAAGAAGGAAACGTATCTATGCTCCAATAAAGTCCTAAGGTGGTCTCCCACTGCATCCATCTGCAGTATTTGATGAGTGTATTAGAGATTTGCGATCGAAACCCATGAGTTTCATCTAAAGTTTCGCTCTAAAAAGTTGATTATAAATAGAAGATTCAATAGGTATGTAGATAAGTTATTTTTAGACGATAAGTAAATATAGCGAATTTAGATTCTATATCCTTCATATGATATTATATATACGAATTTGCTAGTGGAAGTTTGCTGTGCAAACTTCTCGCTTCAATAACGCGCTCGTATCCCGCTTTCTTGCGATTTCAATATCCCAGAGATGATTCCGGGGGCTTCGAATCGTCGTCCCCTTCAATCATTTCTGATAACTCTTTTCCATATACAAACATTCGATTCAAAAACATCAACCGCGATATCGAAAATAGTATTTGCGTTTAAAAAACGATCACCGCTCGGCTGCATTCATCCGAAAATGTGCGTCGTTTAATTTCGAGGGATGATGGCGTGTGAATTTAGCACGGAACGCGGCTTTTTCGCGAATACATTTTCATATTTTAAAATCGCGATTTCGAAAAAGGCGAGTAATGAAAAAATAAACGAGAGTATCAAAAAAAAGGGGACGAGCCGTCCGTCCGAATGAATGAAGGGAAAACTCGCGTATACGCAAACGTAGGGACGCCTTATTTAAATTTAAATTTAGTCGGTAATATTCGTTTTCGGACGGAAAACGGGCATCTCTGAAATTTAATAAGAGCGCATAAACGAGGCGGTTCTTTTCGTGAAACTTTTCACGAAACGCGCCCGGCAGATTCCATTTGTATTTCGGATTGCTTAACACGTTTTTGCACGCTGAATGCATTCCGACGAACTGATTCCGCACGCTCGTTTTTTTCCGCTGTTATTCATTTTATTTGCAGTTTCTCGTTTCTGTAGCGACTCCTTCTGTTTCTTCTCGATCTTTTTTGTGGAGTTTTTTCTTCTTGTTTTCACTTCTTGCGCTTTCTTTTTGTGGGTTTTGTTTCGAGTGGATCCTGGAGAGCAGACTGCCAACACACCGTCTCTCTCTCGGTCGGCTTGGACCTTTTGTTTTAGCTCCTTTACACCGCTGAATTAAATTATTTATGCCCTTGTTAAGAGATTGCTTTCTCCAGTTTATGCCCCCTTTTTTCGTTTTATTTTTTTCATTTATTCACCCGTTCATCGTTCCGATTGATATTTATCGCGTTGAGATTTTCATCGAAATTTACGAATTGTAAATTTCACCAATATTCATTTGTACATGAAAAATACTGGTAGACGAAACTGTGCTGCGATCTAAAATTAAATCTAGAGAAAAGTGAATAAATTTCTTTTACGGTACAGTTGGCATCAGTTTTGCTGTAGTTATCAAAAATTGTTCTTTCTAGTTTCTTTATTCAATAGTAGTAAAATTGTTCTCGTTTACGTTTCATATTTATTTGGAAGTTAATGCTTTTGTTATATACATATTCTGTGCTTCCGCTAAAACTGATAAAACCAAAGTTTAATTAAACCGCAATGTTGATTAAATTCGTAAGTTTTTATCAACATGGAAAACACGAACAAAACCTCGCCATATTTGCTCACTAGGATATAACCTGTTTCATAAATTCTAACGATAGTTTATGTCGGTTTCCATCGTTTACATATTCATATAATTTTTTTAGATAAATCGCCGCCTTTATAAATTATTAAAACCTCGCCATTAAATAGTAGGAACGATCGCCGATAATTAACGATACATATTTAAAATTAGATAAAATCGTGCATCCGCATCGTACGTATTTAATAAGCCAATTATAAGAGCGTCGTAAAATTATGAAGTTTTATTGCAAACGGATCAAAATATTCGATGAATCCGTATAGATTCGTTTTTATTCGAATCATTTTTTTCCCGAAAACGATGAGAATTCTACTAATTAGCCTGCATTCCCGACCGTTGAGAATTATCGATATCTCAATAAAGATTTTATTTGATATTTCATGAACATTATAAAGCATCAGTCGCGCTCAATAAACTAAACCGTCAGTAGTCTCGTAACGAACAACTATCGATTTTTTTATATTAAAAAAATAAAAAATAAAGAGATTCGCGTTAATTCCACTCGCGCAATTAAAGCCATCGTAAAACTGGCCTCGGAGTCGCTGAAAATAATCAAAATCCGCACACTCGGCCGTTTTCGACGAAGACTTACATCTGCTAATTGAGGACTTTATAAGGTTTTATTGTTATTTCACGTGGAACCGTACCTGACCGCAAACGAAAGGTCGAAAGCTCACGAAATCGCTAGGTTCCCTAAATTTGAGAAAGCGCCCATTGTACACGGCCCTCGGTGAAATTTAATACTCATTATGTGTACGGTTTCCGTGTCATTTTTTGAACTGGAGGGACGTCGTAACGATTCCGAAGCAATTGTGCATTATATGTTCAAGCTCATTGAGCGTTTAGTTCGGCCGCTTTGGTAAATGGCCTTTTTCATTATAGTTGGGCCGTTCAATTGTGTGTATGGATGTAATTTGTGTGTTCGGAATAGGTATTTCATTGAAATTCATATTAGTGTTATGTTGGGTATTTTGATTTTTCGCTAATGAGAGATCGTTATGCGGTTTAGTGTTTTAACTATTGGATGTGATTTATTGTGATTTGAATATTTAAATTTTGTATTAACTGAATCCTGATGACAATTTAAATTGAAATTTTAAATTATTAAAAATAATTGGTTGTCGTTTTCAATATTTTCCACATGCTTAATCAATTTACATCAGTTATCGGAAAACGATCTTATTTATTTAATTGATACATATTTCATTCACTCGATAAATTATAGTTAATGAATTATTTACACAAGTACCTCAATCAAGCGATTCAGAATATCCATCTAATATTCAATTGAACCAATTTGATTTACCTATATCAACATCTGGCGATATCCTAGCGATCCCTCGCAAGATATTCAAAACAAATTTCTCGCGATATTAACATCACCATTAAGCCAATTTCCATACACCGACCTGTGCACATTCGCAATTTCCTTTACGATGCAACACGGCGGCACCGTCCATTGATCACGCGCGTCCAATCGATCATAAAAAGCTCCTCGCTTAATTTTATAATACACTATAATGTAATAATAATAATGCGATATATAAAATCGAACTCGTGTGCTCGATAATCCCCCGGTAAGCGCTCTAAGGTAAACCGAAGCTTTCACAACTTTCGCGAGCACTTAGCCATTGTATAACCGGATTACGCGCTTGTAAAATTTTCACGACCTCGCATGCGCGATAATAGTAATATATCGCGCAAGTTTTAAATCCTGGAGATTTAGTTAACTTTAATCATATATAATGCAGTGAAGGATCTCTCGCGGATGTGTGCCATTTATCAATTTGATGTTTATTTTGACTGGAAACTTGGCGTGTTTCGAAATTATATTTTTCGTGATCGATTCGGTTCGTATCGCTCGTTAATAATGTGGAGCTTTTGAAAGTTTTGTTTATTTTTTTTTTCGACGCCCACTATGTGACCTCTTGCAATTTTTATAAATTGTATGTTTAAGGATTAAATAGATAATTTATGCGATCATTGTTTTGAAAAATTTACGATATCTTGTCGCTGTAAATATTGCAAATTTGAAACGAAGCAGATCGTAAACTGTTCAGATTATATATCCTTTATAAAATCTTCGGATACGATACACCGAATTTAAAATAAATTTAATATTTGATCGAATTCTAAAAATATCATTTTTCCCGGTACAAAAATGATGATAGTACCGAAAAATTTTATCGAAATGAATTCGCAAAATAAATTGGAACCGTTCCGGAAATTTTAATATGGCGAAAATATTAATGGCGCATTTGTAGGAGTATCGATCGTCTCCTCCCGTCTTCTCACCATCTCCAGAAAATTGCTTATACGTTTCGCGTCATTGCTCGGGCATAATCAAGGAGTCATCTCGTCGCGTCGCGCCCAGCATAATAATAATCCCTATTCCGAAAACTAGTTTTATGCCGAAGACGAGAGCGGGTGTGTATGTATGCCACGGCCGTGCCCGGGTAATTGAATATTTTCCGCTCTCTGTTATTACGCACTTTTGCCCCGCCGCCGGATAAAGTAGGGAAAATTTAAATTATACGCCTCGCGCGGTAAACGGGTTCGTTTTAACTAACGACCCCCTAGGTTCGTGTGTGCTCTGGATGTGTCGTCGTGCTTAATGCTCGGATGTTTTCTGGGGGTTTGTGTGTCTGTGCTTTCGGATACGTGTTGTGTAATTGTTTGTGAGGATTTGCGTGTAGTTTTCTGCCTAGATGTGCGCGCGCGTTAAGCTCACCGGCCGGCCTAGTGACGTAGGATATGCTTGGGCGAATTTGATAATGGAGTTTTTAAAGCTGGTGATGTGTGGAAGCTGGGTGGTTTTGGGGATTTTTTTTTTGAGAAACGGTCGTGTTTTTGATGCTTAAGTTCGGAAGGTTGCTGTGAAGTTTACTGTGTAGTTAAGTCGTTGAATAACTGGTCGTTAATTATGGATTTTATTGATGTTTGTTTTCGTAGGATTTCTCTTTTTAATATTCACTTGCATTTTTCATAGTTTTTTTTTATGTTCTTAGTAGAATCTGTCGTATAATTTTCATATTTTTCCGATTGACCTTAATTATTTTTTGTTACTAGAAATTTCGAATCGATAATTATAAATTAATATTTTATAAATTAAAAAAATATGCTAATGAATGTGTAAATGTACGAGAAAGTAATTAAACGATTTTTCATAAATATTTTTATAAATTAATACGAAACGACGTCGGGTAATGACATTTATGACTAATTTGACTTTTCCAAGAACATAAATTACTTATTCAACAAATTCGTAATAATTTAAAAATGCTTTTACGCGATTAAATCTTTTAAAATACTTTGTTTTGTAACGAGTCAGCGATTTTGCAATATTAGATGACGGTGTAGATTTTAAATGGCTGAATGAAGATGATAAGTCATGCATACATACAATGCATAAAACTCTATAATAGAAACGAACAAAAAGCATCGAAAGACTTAACAATTAACAACAAGTCGAAAAAAAAACGTACATAACGTAACGCCACGATTATGATCTCAAAAAGCAGAATCGTTAAAAGGAAATAGACTCAGTTGGATTTCCGCAATCTAAACGACTTCATAACGAACGTTTCGCACTACGGTGTAAATTTAGCGAAGCAGTGGGCGTAAACATCCGAATACACAGGATGTTCAAAAATACCATTATTCGCATTTAAAATGTACTAATATATCTTATAAGTTCATATTAAAAAAAAAAACATGGACTAATGAGGAATTCATAATTCTCCAGTCGCAAAACACCGCAATAAATTCTTGACTTTTTTTCGACTCCGTACATTAACTTACACGAAACTGCACATCGAAAGAGAACCGCTTCGCACACACACACACACAACCGACATTAATCGGACGGTTATAAAGCTTCGAAAAAGTCGAAGCGTTTAATTCAACATTTAACATCGCATCGATTGCGGTGGGCGTCTTCGGACGGGCATAAATCGCGATTGCTAATTCGACGGCCGCAAAAACGTATACAAATCGAGTCGGCGACGCTAATTTCTCACACGGAGCCAATTAGGACGATATTTTGCGATGCTTTGCCCGACGTGTAAATAATACGGTTTCGTTTTGATTTAATGCCTCTCACTGTTGCGAGAGAACCGGAGAATAGATCAACAGTTGTTTTATTGTATGAAGATCCTCCCTTGCCTTAGCAACCCCCTTCTCGAAGAAAGACGAAATTCGATTCGACGTATCAATTTTTTTTAAATAATTCTTATACATAAATATACGCGTCGATGTGTAATCCCTCGCAAATTCACCTACCCGTCGCTTACAATGTCCAAGTCAGCCTTATAAGGCAGCTGTCAAAACTCGTTCCGATTCCCTTTTTAATTGGACTCCTCGGCTCTTCGAATACATATATATACATATATCATACACAAAAATATGCGCATTGTGTATGTGTGTAGAGCCGGCTTAAAGATGATTTCAGATCTGAAGATAAAGCTCGAAATTTATACGAAGCGGCCGAGGAGCGAGTTTTACGACCGCTCGCGCATGTAATCGACGCCGTGTAAATCGACGTTTTTCTGTATTGTTTTGTTTCGATTTTTATTATTGACATTATATCGATCTGTTGATATGGCGCTCTCGTTCGATGGAGTTTAATCGGCGGTAATTAGCGGATCGGAGCGCGTTCGGATGGGTTCTGGGTGTTTATTGTGCTCGTATGAGATCGACTAATTGGCGTATTTGTATGCGATATTGATTGATGTGTTATTCTTAGTGTTTTTTTTTTTTTAATTAAGTCGTGAGTGATTTATGTGGGAAATGTGTGATCATTAGTTTTGAATATGTTTTATTGATATGGAATAATTTTTAATGTGGTTTTTTTTTTTTTTTTGAGAAAGTTGAGAATCGTAATGATGATTTTCGATAAAGTGAAAAATACGTATTTCGTTGAAAATTTTTTTTTCAATATGATTATCGTTCATTGTATCGTTTCAATTTGAATATATGTCCTGCCGAAACAGGACATTGTAAAGAAATTATTTTTTATCGAAAAAAAAAATCGAAATCGATTTTGCATACATCTTCACGATAGCTTCTTCCAATTATCGCAATACTTTTTAAGTTTCATTAACAATTTTTAATTAATACAATTCAGATCTGAATCAATTCCTTTTAACGATTTCCATTTCCCCAAACTTAACCACGCATATTCATCGAACACAAAAAGCCAAACGTTTACTCGAACGTTCTACATTACACAACGAACATCAGTCGCATCGTTTATCACCAAAACACATCTCTCGAAAACCCCCGACACACTCACATACAACACAAAAATCGACTCACATCACAAGAATGCCCATTCAAACGTAATGGAAATTCTTCGACATCGGCGGGAATAGTGCGTGCCCTCCCCGCCATTGTTGCATCAGCAATTATAGAACCGCGAATCCCCGCTTCATAATTTATGCCGGCCGTTCGAAAATCGGCGAAAATAAACTTCGCCGAGGACGAAAAAAATGAAAAAGCCTCGCATAAATGTCAGTCCGGCAACTTTATCGTTACGCCGTCGCGAGTCCTTTGTTGGGGCGTGTGTATGTGCGCGATCCCGTGTTAACCTTTGTCATTTCGTGCGAGTGCACTTTCGCACCGCGGCCGACGGACAGAATGCCAAAATATTTACTGCTGATACGACGGACGGGGAACCTTTTAAAATTTTTCAATCGTTTAAGTGGCCTTTTGTATCGCTGATGCGTTCGCATGGGTGCGACGCGACGATAAAAACGTAGTGATTTACATCTTGTGTTGTGTGTGTTTTTTTGTTGCGAATTCGGTCGTTTTTAATTTTTAATGTGTTACTTTGTGTGGTTTGTTAAGGCGAATAATGTAGCGCAACGGTAACGCGGATTTGTAACATTATTTGTGTTTTGTTGCTTTTGTATAATCGCTTCGTCTAGGAATGGAGTTAAGAATCTTGTTTGACTAGAATCTGGTGGTGTAAAAGTGTCGTCTGGCGTAGGTGCATCATTTGACGTCTTCTATCAAATATGACAGTTGACGTATCTTATGATATACATATGGAAGGGATTAAAATTTCCTTGGAACTTATATTCAAATTTCTATCAAATTTCCTGATATTCATAATCAGTAAAATATATTTGATATATTTTGTTTCACGTGAACGAAAATATTCGCCACTACTGTTGTAAAATACATCAACTGCCATATTTGATAGAAAACGTTAAACGATACACCTATAATGCGCCTATACAAAATCAAATGTTAAATTTTATAAACACAATAAGATTATTTGCTTCGTTCATGAATGAAGCGATTACACAAATGTAACTAATATGAAACGTTACATACTAAACGCAAATCGTATTCGCAGGAACTCCGGTTTTTATTTGTATATCTGGATGAGTTTGAAGGTAATAATGTTACGGATGAATTTAAGGGTAGTTTTTATTGAACTAAATATATTTGATCAGGTCGGAAAATTAATAATATTTTCAATAGCAGTATCGAAATACAAGAAAAGTGCACTTTCTAACAATCGGCGCATTTTACACGGGTTCCTGTCTGTTAAAGAGTCGTCGGTAACACTTTCGCCACACATGACAATAACGTACCCTTGAAAATCCGCAATTTTCACCACATGAGCCAATAAAATCGCGACTGAAAATCGCTGCACGAGCTCGAGCACGCGATTCCGAAATAGCGAAAGCACACACTGCTCTCGCGCTAACTGCATATGGCGTCTCGCTTGGATTCTTAAACGCTGCGCCAAAGTGCATTCGTTTGCACACGTTTTTCGCGTTAAGCCGTTGTTTATTGCTTTTTCGGCGTGTCGGCCTATGTGCGAAATGTCGGGCAGTGGTAACCAAATTGCATTTGAAACATTGTATAGACATGTGTTTGATACTTTTTTAATTTTTTGATGGAATTGTGATGAAGTCTAAATTAGGATGATCGTTTTTTCTTTGATGTAAAACATGAGGCTCCGCAAAAAAGTTGCAGTCTTCTTTCTAAAAAAATGTGTTGTATGCCTGAAAATGATTTTTTTTTCATCACAGAACTATTTACATTATATCGTTATTATATTCATTATTTATTCTAAGATAATTAAATTTAAAATATGAAATGAAATGTTTCAGTTGCTCATTTTTTTTTTCAAATTAAACTTTTTTAATGATTACTTAAGTTAATTTGGTTGTCAGAAATTGTATTTGAAATATTTCTAGCAACACTCGCAAAAAAAATTGTATAAAAGTAGTACATTTAAAAAAAAAAATTTAGCCATATTTCGACAAGATACCTTCGATAAAGAAAGGTCAGAACTTCACAAATTTTCAAATTTGAATATTTTATGAGAAATATAATAATAATAATAATTCAAATTTTTTCAACCTATTTATTAAAGCAATTTTTATAGTCGCGATAAAAAAAAGAACACAAAAAGTCGTTTTTCTTCTATTCATCAATGAACAAACCAAAACGGTACAAATCATACAAATTTTTCCCTACAAATCAAATCAAACCAAAATTATCCCTTCTAAAACAGCCCGTATAATCACTCTACTCTCAACAGATCAACAGTCGACGTTTCGAAAAAGGTTTTTTCTCTGCGAAATAAAATGTTGACACCTTCCTTAAGAGGACACGCGTACCGGGCCATTTGGACGCTCCACATTTCTCAGTCGGCTCTGTATTTATGCGCACGACACGTTGTACGCACCGGAGCGATACACGTGTATGTGCGGATTCCGCAAATTCCTTTTCATTAGTGATTCAATTAGCTCGACAATGAGATCTCGGGCTGCCGGTTTTAAGTGCTCACTGTGTTCTCGATTAATCGTCGTGTTTCACAGCTTCGAACGGTGCTATGTGTTGTAAACTAATTTTCTTCTGTCTCTTTGTATAGTTGTTTGTAATGGATCGCAATGTAGACAATGGAGTTAGGCTCGTTTATGTGATTGATTGGGCTGTTTTGGTTTTTTTAGAAATTCTGAAGAATATAATCTATCTATCTATATATGTAAAAAACTCAAACGGTGTATGTATATATGTATCAAATTAACTCCTAAACCGATGGAGTGATAGACGATTCTTCACTAAATTTGGCAAGAATGTGCTTTAAAGCCTGAAGAAACTAAGTAAGCATTCAGTTTTTTTTAATATGCGTCGCATTTCAGTTTTTTCTATCAATCGCCATATAAATTATAATTAAAAAAATTCCGGCGTCGCGATTGATTGTGACAATGATTACAATCAGTACACAATTTATTTTCACAGAGTCTTGATCAACGCTGGGTACAAGCTGCTAGTACAAAATAAAAACCATGACTCGTTTTAAATAAATTATATTTGCGTATTGCATTAACGAGAATCATGTAATAAAATTGTTGTTTAATCGGTTCATTAAATATTTTATGTTCTTTTTTTTCGAAATTAGTATACGTATTTACGTCCATGCTCATATTATTAAGATCGTTAAAAGCGTTTCACTTATCGACGTTTATTATTTTTAATTCGCTCGTTTGTTATTACGTGCTCGTTTCCCGAAACAGAATTAAACCCGGACTCGATTATGTACACTTTTTATGGGTTTTAAACTATCTCGTTCGGAACACATGCACGGGGATAAAACAAAGCAAGTAGTTAACCGGCACGAGTTTATTTTCAATTTAGAAGCGACGAAGACTAATCAATTACTAGAACAGTCCCTTGGACTAATTCTAGGGCCGTACAATCATACGCGTCGAGGAATGCGACAAATTTCCCATTTTAAAGCATAGGGGCGTGCTGCAGTGAATCCTAGTTAATTAGAATTTATACTGCATGAAATCGGATTCAGTTAAGTTTTTCTTTCATTCTTAGTTTTATGGTGGTTTAATTGGATTATTGAAGTGTATGTTAATATTTTTTGATCATTTGAATAAACATACACCAAGTCTCTTTTTATACGGAGGATAAGTCTCAGTCTTACCCTGTAAAAAAAATGTGAAAACGTATGGTGATTAAAAGATAGGTTCCATTAGTATATTCGGATAAAATTTACATCCAAATAAACTTTATAAAAAATGTGCGATGCGGCGAAATTTCGTTTGTGAAATCGTCATAAATCGTCATAAATTTTCTTTTAATTGTATATTAGATTAGTGTGGATCTTATCTTTGTGGCATAATAATACATATTTTTTTTATTTTTACACCATGTCAAAGTGAAAAAAATAATCGGTTCTCTTACTTGAACTGTATTATTTCAAAACTATATAAAAAATTCATGTAAAAAGAGATTTTGTTATTCTTATGTTTTTCGTTACTTTTCCAATGAAAATAATATTATTTTGACTAAAAAAAATTGCCATCCTAAAATGAATGGAATAAGACAAAAAATTATTTTGAACTCGAATTTTAACTGCCTTCAAAGTACGCAGGCTCGAATTAGCGACGTTCCACTGCACATCCCTTACTCCTTACCTTTCCGCGTGTCTCGTAATAAATAAGTCGAGATTTATGGTTTTCCATCACGCATCAAAGACATTCCCCGCGTCGGAGACCATTTTTAACTGGGCAGCTGCATTTCATCTCGCCGCAGCCGAGAGCGAGTGCAACTGCAACTGCAACCGCGGCCCAACAACAACACAATGCCCACACGACTTTTGTTTTGTGTTGTCGTTGTTGGCTGCTTGCTGGCTGGTCTCTCTCCTCTCAAGTCTTCGGGTCTTGAGTCGTTCGATCGCTGACAGCAGTCGCCGTCTCTCGTTTATTGTAAATTTTCATCAAAGGGCCCCGAGCGACGTCTTTACCGTGCTGAGAAAGGAACGGTGGAAGGAGGAAAAAAAAAGACTGAAAAAATAAAATAAGAAAGTTCCATAAAGGACGAAAAAAATATGAGCGGGAGGAAAAAAGTCCGGCGAGGAAAATACCAAATTTGACGATTGACGTTTCCCATCGGTGGCGTTTTTTTAAAGAGGCCGTCGCGCTCGTTAATTATTTCTTCTGGATGTTTTAACTTTATACTCTGTCTTTGGGCGCCGTAAACTTTGATCTTCTGGTCGAGATTTTCCGACCTTACAATTTTTTGTTTCTCGAAATTTTCACGCTGAATCGGAGAATATTTTTCACCGCCGATTCTCGAATTTTTTAGTATAGTATTTATTATATTTCATGCGTCATTCAAAAATATTTATTGATTTATTTTGAAAGGGCAAATTAAAGTTAAGCCGAAAAAATTGCTTTGATAAAAATATTCATTTATAAAATATTCATAACTTTCTCATAAATTATCTACAAAAACATTTTCGATTAATCTGAAACAATCTATAGAAGTTGAAGGTCGTAAACTTTGATCCGAATTTTGCTGAAATTTCTCCTAGTAACAGCATCGCTGTTTATTTTCACGAAAGGCAAATCAAAGTATTTGCGCAACTCAAAGTCATCGACTCCAAAAAGGGCCGTGAATTTATCATTCCGTTCGCTTTTCCCTTTCGGAGCCGTAAAACTCTTTTATTGCTAACTCCGTAACGAAATATAACATTGTTTCGTGAACGACGCGCGTGTCTTTTCGTCAAACAAAATATTTTACACGCGTCCAAAAATACATCGCAGTCAATAATTCGTATTGGATCTCCCCGTTTCGAAGCCATATGTCTTTATAATACATGACGAAATTTTTATTTACAACTCGGGCGGAGTGACGTTCGCTCGTGAAATTTATACCGAAAACGCATGTGCAACGTGCACTCTCATATATCCATCGACGCTTTCTGAAACACTTGGGGTGTTACTCTACTTTGAGAATATGTAAAATAAACACGCACAATTTTGACAGGGGGTCTTCTTTGGAATTTATAAACAAAAATATGTGTAGATTGTTTATGAAGAGGGCATGGAATTGATAATTATGATTTCAAAATCGGGATATTTATGAAACTTTTTTGCTTATTTAAAAAAAATATCATAATATTTATAATTACACATGGCTGAGTTAACGTTTCGTCGCAATTTCAACTTAAATTAACTTCGGCTAAGTGGAGATTTTAAGTAAGTCTACGCCTCTCGCACATCCTAATACGCGAATAAGGATACGACGATATAATTAATCGCTCCGACGTTCCGCTTTAATTAATCTCGATTGTTTCTAGCGATGAAAACCTTGAAAAGTTTTCCCGCCGCCGTGGAAAAGTTCAGGTGAGAAAATTCGTCTTTTCCCGAGGACTTTGCCGGTGTCTCGCTTAAATGGATTTAAGTTAAACTCGATCGAGAAACGGGATATTCTTCGCGATCAATCAATTAGAAAAGCGATACGGTTTCTTTGATAGACTCTAATGAACGATGCTTTCACGGTCGTTATTTCATTATGTAAATTGTCTATTGATTCGACAATAATGTGTTGATCCTTCGGTCAAATTAATAGAAAAACATCACTCGAACGTAACAAATGTTTATTTAGAAATAAAAATAATTTGATTAATCACTATAATTGATACAATCGAAACCCCTAGTATCTCGAGTGAGTCGCTAAATTTAATTACACTCACACAATCGTCCTTTACAAAGCTTCACATAGGACGTTCATTCAAACGCGAAAACCTCCACCACTTACGTAATTCAACGTGTTTTTTTTTTTCTGACGACATACACACACGTGCCGATCTTGATATGCCCGTCTAGTCACAGTGTCGCGAACGGGCCAAAGAGCAAAAAGATCCTAATCTGTCTTCGGACTGTTGGCGATCGTCGATGCAGGGCACGCGGCGCCAGTTCCCACTGCAGACATCACAAAGGGCTCTAAGCGAATTGTTACATTGTCCCTGAAGATGCGCTACACGAGGATCCGGCTCCCTGGGACCCTTGTACGTGAACTGAACGCGAAAATATCCTCGAGGAGTATGAGGCCGATGCCGCGTCCGCGAGAAAAACTACAATACGATACGGCGAATGTACGTGTTTTTGGATTGTTATAATAGACCAGATATTTGTGAAGATTCGGAAGTTTATCAATTTAAGATCAAAGGTTTGATAAATTAGGTATTTAGTACAAAGCAAGCTAAACTCTGAGATAAAATAGACAATATATAGACAGTATATGCGTCGTTTGTGAAATTATTACGTTTGTATAATATAATAGATTTATATTGTAGGAAGGTACTTTGTTGATGTTTTTCAAAACTAAACGCCTTCATTGTTTGAAATTTGAACTTTTTTTTTCTAATTTACGAAATTTTTGCCTTGTAAAGAGCTTACATCAAAGACGCTTGATTTTAAAATGTAAAATAAAATTTGATGATTTACACATGTTGTTCAACTCTATAACCTTCCGTGATGATTTTCCGTACACTACTAAACAATTGACAAAAAATTTGACAGATGTCACTTTAACAACATAACTGTTATAACCTAACAAATTTGAGCATCCCTATTGAAATACCCTATAGATAACAATTAGAACATCAATTCATTGACATTTCCATGATCATGAATAGGGAGGATTGTGAAAACGAAGATAATTAAAAAGAAAAAGTTCAAATCAAGATTAAAAAAAAACATAAACAGAGCATGACTCCACTGTTTATTCGCAAATTTAGCGATTTTACAAACGATACGTAACATATAATTGTAAAAACATTGAACTTTTCTTCGTATTAATGATCATTTACATATAAAAATCTTCATAGATCCTTTTGTTTGAATTTTTTTAACAAGTTCGTCGCGTTAGGATCCGTTCTCTTCCCACGGGAGCTTTCTGGGCAATCTAGACGTAAACAGCACGTCGAGTGAAACACTCCATCTAACCGGGGCGAACTCGCGCTGCTCTAAATCAGTTTATTCGACGACGTGCCGACATATTGCTTCATATGTGCGGGTGTTGTGTTGTATGTATGTGCGTGGATCGTGTATGTAAAATGTTCATAAAAAAAGTAAAAACGTTCGCTTGAATTTTGGATGAAATTCATTTTTGATGTCGTAATATGGGAGGTTGTCGTGCTTGTTTGATCGTTTGATGTATCTTGTGTCGTAAAGTTTTTTTTTCGGTAATTTAGAAAGCTTTTGTGTTAAGATTATTTTAAATTTGTTTCTGCGTAATCTTATTGAAACTTTTTCAATCGTCTGATGATGCCTTTCAGTTCATTGAAACCGAACGAATTGAGCAACTGAAGACAATTCAGAAAGATCGAATCTCGTCGTCGTAAAAATCAAAACCGCGTACGATCCGCAACATCAAAAGGCCACAGACGAAAATTAACGAATCACTAGCATATTAAATTTCCACCGTTCCACGGTCCGTTTACAAGCACCGACTGCATTGAATAATTTATGTGATGACCTTTGCCGGAGTCCACTCGGGCCGTCTGAATAATTCATCGAACAAATGAGTCCTGCCGCCCTCCCCCAGGACCGGCTTTGTTTTCTCATGATCATCTGCCGGGGATATTGGATTATAACGATCTCTATTTGCATTTAATGTTTGTGGAAGGCACAACTTGTCCGCCGTTTAACCGCCTCCTCGGCCATATATCGCGGGCGAATGCGTATATGCAATCGGGATGCATATATGCAATTAGCGTATGCACTCCCCGCTGACTTCCCGTCCATATATCGTTCGGTTTTAGCGCCGATTTGGACATGCATGTGAAGAACATGCCCGATCCGTCCAGCGATATAATAATATTGATATTATACTCTTTCGAGTCGATATTAATCATGGGAATTGTGTGTGTGAATCTGAATCGGAGGTTTTCGGGTGAAAAATTTCGTTCGGTTTTCGGATTTGACAATTATTGCGGAGGGCTGTTAAATTAGTGGTTTGTGGTCGAGAAGAACGCTTATCGAATTGCAGAGGCTCCCATCAGCGCATATGGGTATATCGAATGTTTCGAAACGGAAAAAATCGAATCGAAGTTTCGTTTTTTTTTCGACGACACGCGCCGATCGGATTAAAAACTGGATCTCTCGCGAAATGAAAAAAAATGTAAAGCTGTACGTTTTGCTTATAAAATGGGTTTATGTATAAAATTTCGAGCCTTATACGCTTGTAGATAAGCTTCTAAAAAATCGATACGTCCATTTTGTTTTGTGTGTATTTTTTTAGTGTAGGTTCGTTTTATATTTTGGCTTCGAGCTTGTTTTATTACTATGTGATTTTGTATATGGATTGATTTGTATCGACTCGCTTGCATTATTATCCGCTTTTGCACTAATGGATTAACCGGTTCTTTCACTAACAACTCTCCGTAAATAAGATTCATAAAAAAATATTGCCTGTATTTAAATTTTATACGCTGAATATGCATTAAAAATACTATAATTTTAATTTTTTAATGAGGAACTCACTACGGCGAGTCTATATAATTTTTTTCGCTATAAATTTCAGCTTATATGCTCCATGGGATCCATGGCTCATTTCCAAGTGTTCTTCGAATATTCAAGTTCCATTTCATTTTATTTAATTAAAACAAAAACATGTGGAATTTCAGCGTATCATTAATCACTGCAAGAATCACGCAACGTATAATATTATTTTATGCCAAATTTTTCTGTTCCGATTCATGCCAAAATTTTTGGTCAGACATTAACTTTTATATTATAACTTGTAAAACTTAAATACTATTTTACAATGTATTTAAATAAAATCAAACGTGTATAAACAAATCGAACGTTTTCGTAAAAGGAAATTTCGAATCAGACGCGACGTAAAAAGATGCACTTTCTCGTGCGTGCGTTTACCTGAAATAAAACATGCGGCCAACGTCCGACGAAGAATTTATCTTATTTATATTGACTTGAGTATCGTTTTTACATACAATTGATGAATATTTATGGGTCGATCTCGGGGGGAAGTTGGTTAAACACTGTCAAGCTGTCGAGAGAAGCGCACGAGGAGGCAATACGAACCGAACCGGCCCGGCGGACATCTGCGTCGACAAAGCGAAATCAATCGAAATTAAACGAAAATAATCCAAAATACCGATAAAATTTTCGATATATACCTACTCAAGGATATTTTCTAAGACTTGCATGAATAATTTTCCAGGTTTCGTAGTTTCTAAGGCGGTTTTTCTAGGGTGGTAGTCGGACAGAGTCGGCGCCCGGTCCCTTTTACGGACGCGGCAGGACTCCATTCAAACGTCGATCAGACAGGAAGAGTGTGACGGGTCCCCGGAGGACTGGGTCCCTTCAGGAGCCCTTAAGCGATGTAAGAGTCGGGACTGTATTATATATTATGGGCTTTGGTTAATAACGATCGAACCGTGGCGCGGACTTTTCATCGACGCGTTTCAGTATTGGCCTTTGAATCTGTGTCTATTCGCTTTCAATGTCGTTAATTTTATAGTTTCCTATTTAAATTTTATATAATTATTTTATTTAAGGGTATATATTTTTGTTCTGATTGCTCAATTCATTATTGAAGATAATGGTTTTATTTTTATTGGAATTCGTCTCATAAAAATGCGACAAACGAATAAAGAAAACGATTTTTTATACAGAATGTGACAATTCGGTAACCTCCATTGTAATCAAACGTTGCCTCATATAATTTGATTGACAATTCAAAGAATTTCTATATGCGCTATTGAGAACTGTGTCGCGCGCACATTCACTTTATTGCGAGATCGAACGACATATGAAAAAAGCCCTAACGGAATCCGATTCGATTTGCCATTTGCGAAGACGGTCCCGAACAATCTTCAGCCATTTTTCAGAACTTACACACAAACACACGGCGCAAAAGCAGAGGAACGTTTGATTCGTCGGGACGACAGTTATCTCCGTCTGGGATCTCGTTTGCTTATAAGGCGTTTATTTGCGCCGAGAGTGCATCGGGTCTCTTGTATGCAAATAAATCGCATCCACGGGGTGAGACTGCTATAACAACCCGCGGTATAGGACCGTCCTCCTTATCTTCCACTCGATCCATCGTCCTTTTCCTGGTTTTCAGTCCTCGAGAGCGGTCTGATCGGATCTTTCAGCTGCGCGCGTGTTGCATTGAACCGTCACTCAGATCAGCGGAAAGGCCTTCGAGGAAGGTTTTCGTCTGTTGCTTTGGGGAGTACTTGCACTTTGGTCATTGCAGACAGTTACAGCCAATTTAAATATGTGTAAGTATAAAAGAAATCTCGAAAAAGTAGCAGTTTCAGCCGTTTATAGAGTATGAGAGATTGTTCAGAAATAGAATAATTGCTAAAGCTTTATCCGAGTCGGAATTTTTGCTTGAAAGACATAAAAACGTTTCGGTGTACTAATTTGTTTTTCATGTTCGTTTTGAGTGCGCTCATTTGTGTCTAAATGTGACAAACAAGTTTATGAATCTTAATTAATTTATATTTTTTGTTGCATTTTTTAAATGTCACTTACTTTGATATAATCTGGAAGAAAATTTCAATTAAAATTCCAGCAAAACTAACCATTATTTCTAGAGTGAAATGATTGATTTGAAATGTTTATTGTATGTAATTAATTATTTTACGCAAATATGTGCTTATTTCTAATGTTGCGAATATTTGTTTCAAAATTCGATTCGAAAAATCCGTGTATGGAAAAAATCGGAATGCAAGTCACACGACAACAAAAAGGGAAAATCGAAGTATACACGTCAGTCAAAGTCGAATTTTTTCGTAATCGCACTTTCATACAAAAAAAAAACAAAAGCGTACGTTTTGAGATCAACGTTCGTGCTTATCGTCACATCGATCGAATTTTCGGCACTTTTCAGCGGCTGATTTCGTTCCATTTTGTTTTATATTGTTATTTTTTCCTTTTCTTTCATTATATCGGACGGCGGGAGCGATTAAGCGGTACCGATTAAGCGCTCCAGTTTAAATACGAAATTGCGATAATTTCGAGGCGAAAACCTCGCTTTCATTACCCGTAATGTTACATATGGAACATTCAAACTACGCACTTATGCGATATTCCAAATTAGCAGTTCAAAATCAAAAGTTACAATAGACTTTCTTGTGAAAATTGTTTATTTTAGATACTAGTAATATTAAATGTCAACTGCTAAGATTTCATTAACGTACATTTGTATTAATACCAAAAAGAAAGTCCATTTTTCAAAAACTTGACTTGAAAAATTCTTCGTGTTGAAAAAGTAATTATTTAATTAATATTGTGAATTTTGATTCAACACCTCGCTAATATACAAAACACTATACAGTGCGTTTGAATAATTTGCACGTCTTTCGCCGAAACGAAACCCGTGTTCAGGCGACTTGCGATAAAAATTTGCATACCGTCGTCGAGTTTTGTACAAAAAGTGCTAATTTGTTTCGTTTTTCGAAGCCGATCGTCGTCTGAGTTTTGCATGTCGTGTATTAATTGCGTTTGTCGAAATAATTAATGTCGTTGCGATAACGTCCGAAAATAATAGTTTGCGAGCTTTTAAAGCGTCGTTTTCACTCGACTGCCTCCGTTTAACGTTTGTAATGCGTTTTCGTAAAAAGTTTGGCCCAATTTCGATACTTTGTGTGTCAAAGTGTACAGGTTTTTTTATAAACCGATTATGTTACGAATTTGTAATTTAACAAAGTCCATTTATACCCACAATTGGATTTTTTCTATTTTTTACGATGTTTTATTCAAGGAGTATGAAGTACATGAAAAATTTGTATGTATATATAAAAGACTATTTTAGGAATATTTCTCGGAAATAAAGTCGCAATTCAACAGAAAAAAATGATTCTTTCATATTTTAAAAAAACATGTTAAAAAAATCCAACTTGTTTTTCATTTCTACAAATCTAGCAATCACCCAAGAATCACCCGTATCACAGTTCTCGGTAAATCTCGCGATTTTTATTCGTTTCGCTTTTATTTTCCATTAAAATAGCTTACAAACATAAAACACACAATATGCGTAGACGCAAAACGAAAAATATAAACCCACACACACAAAATTTCGCCTTCGCTTATCTTTCGTCCGCTATTTTCAAAGCACCCTTATCGAAAATAAACAACCCTCGCCGAAAAAAAAAACGGTGAAAAATCTGAATAAAGTTTCAACGGCAGTTTTTTAAGCCTACTTCTCTCCAGCCGTTAACACAACCATGCACGTACTTATAATATGTACTTCGCATTATGACCGCGGAATGAAAAAAAAGTGTCCCCCGAATAGATACGCTTTGAACTTATTTTTAGATAAGCCTCGATGCGCGAGGCTAATGGCTTTCCGAAGCGAGATATTACTCGCAATTTTTCAAAGATATCTCAAATTGTTCTCGAATATTCGACTGATACGCGATAACTGGCTTTATCCCGGAGGTGTCAATCACTTCAAACGTACGGAAATTCTTTTTCAATTCGCGATTCGTTTTCACTATCTGTTTCGGCTCATTTCATCGAAAGGAGCTTATCGGTTTTTGTGACGAAAATTATTTTCATCGGAAAATTTGGATGAAAGCAATCAAAATTCTTATCAGTAGATGGACTCAATCACATACCGTTTATCCGAAATTCGTGGTATCGTAATCGTACTTATCCTTCAATGTTATATAAGTTTGATTTGATTATATTATATTTATATAACATTTTTTTTCGACCTAAATCCTCCGAATTAAATTAAACTGTGTCAATCCGAAAATTTGCCCGGTTTGCTCAATTTTTCGGCCTTTCCTAGCAAGGGATCGCATTACGGTTAATGAGCACGCTTACCGACGACGGCCAACTTTACGTCCCCAGAAATGGATTTATAATAACTTACCGAATGGTCGGTCGTTAGACGGTGTCCGGTCGTTATGGCTTAAAACTTACAACTTACGTATGTGTATACACCCTACGAATCCCAAATGTTGCGTTGCATTACGGTTATGTACATAGATCCTTTTGATATTTTGATATTTTGATATCGATATAAAAAAAATTTAATTGCATCTCCATTCGAGGTATCGGATTTGCAATTTTTGCGCTAACGACCATGCAGTTAATCGCTTTCCGGAATATGGCACGATTGCCAATTTGGCCGCCTCGGATTAATAAAATTGACGAATCGGAACCAATCGAACCTTTGTGCATCGCTAATCTGCAGGGCGCTTCGGTTTTGCCTCGCTGTTTGTCGAACGGCAACAAAGAAATAAATTAAAGCTTACACGGTATTGTGTTTAATTTAACGGTTCGATAAACTTCGGCAAACGGGCCGCGAGCGATTTAACCCCCATGTGCCCGAGAGGGGTTTTGAACTGAAAGCGAGCGTTAATTACAATAGTTTCGCGCTATTTTGCACCATGTGCGTTTCGACGGGATCGCATGTTGAAATTTTGATGTATTCGGTAGTGTCGTGTTTGAATTTTTTGGTGTATTCAAATTGGTTTGAGGAATGTACTTGGGGGTACTTAGTGCTGTTTGCTATTGTTTTTTATGCGTTTTTGTTCGGTTATTGAATTGTTTCGTAGTGGGAAGACCAAATGTCGGGTGTAGTGGGTTGTCAGCTTTCTATTATACGAGCGTAGTTGTGATCCATTATTCGAAAACGAAATGTAAACTCATTTGTTACCGGTCATATTCAATTACTGTCTCCTGCTTATGCAAACGAAACTGCGCTGTGTAAACACACTACAGAGTAGAGCGATCGTCAACCTTATCGATTTTGAAAGAAAGTTTGCTATGGAAACTTTCGTATAAATAAAAATTATTTTCGATATACACTAATAAGATCTTTTTGCGTCGTCTATTTTCGACGTTCGCCAAAGGATCTTTGTCTTATTTGTGTCGTTTATGTTCCATATATAAAAAAAATCGCCGGCGCTATTGACGTTGACATATCAATTGTGCTTCGCACGCACATATTCCTAGAAATTTTTCTTCCGAGGCCCCACAAATGAAAAATATTTCGAAATTCGCATCAATACATTTTCCCTTTTATCGCACTCAAAGAAACGTATACGGCGCCTACGATCTTTGTACGCGATAAAAGAAAAACGCGCCTACGACAATGTCATTTTTCACACTAATCATCTTTCATTTCTTCTACCGATCGCGTCTCCTCGAATATCTTTCTTCGAAAAAAAGGTTGGCAAACCCCAACGCCGTTTTTTCCCGCCCCCGAAGATATGATTAATGACGCGCGTCTTTCTACCAGACGCTCCACGTAGCCAGTCACTATGGAAAACTATGATGGGCAAGCAATTACCGTAACACGTCGTTAACTTCGATGAATATTTTTAATTTCGTTTCGAATGCTCCGAACATGTCGGTGTGTTATTACTGTGCGCACGGTGTGTGCGCGTAAATGGCGTTTTATATAAACAATGAATCGTAAAATGTTGGTATAAGCCGTTTTCAGACGACGAGCTTTTAGATTGTAATGTAGCGTAGCGAAACGGTCGTAAAGCTCATTTCAATGTGAAGCATTTACGACAATATGCGAAATGAAATATTATATTATATGTTTTTATGTTAATTTTTTTGGATGGAAATCTTTTTGATTAATGTAGCATTTCAAAATAATTATTATGCATTAAACATTTTTATTTATCTATGTACCCATTTTGTTGTGATATAATACATTAATTTTCAATGAGTTAAATATTGATAATAGTTTCAGATTTACTAATCACATCTATTGAATGATCGCTTTACATCGCTTCAATCATCGACCAGAATTAACTTCAAAATATTTAGTACATACAATTTTTTTTTAATTTTAAGATGTCGGTTTTAGATCTGAATTTCTAATAGCTTCCAATTAACACTACTCCAAATAGATACGAATTAAATCTGTAACATTCTCACAGTTCCCACGGGTACGAAACTGCGCGCTCCGTTAACGCCTAAACTGCGGAAATTCATCCGAACGATCGATTAATTAACAGACATATAAAAATTCCACGAAAATTAAACGGAACATAAGGCACGCACATACACATAATAGTTCTAACGACGAAACGATCCGCTCTACTCGTCTAAGCGCTTTTTAAACGTCGATCCTAATAACAATTAAGGCGGCCAGTTCGGAGCGAGCTCACGCACCGTAAGAGCCAAATTAATTAATGGGGTTGGTAAGCGTGTCGTGTAAACACGTACACCACCATGGGGTGAAAAAAGGGCGGCAGCGAGAGTGAATCTGTGAGATTTTTTTCCGCGTTTTCTTTTCGGGGACCGCAATTAGCGCGTCTCGCTTTTGTGTTGTTGTCGGAAGCTGAGTGGGATTACATGGCAAAAAGTGGTGTTGTTGTTGTTGTTGTTGTTATTGTTCGTTAGTAGCCGGGCGAGAGCACCTGTTGACTTGATTAATAAACTCGGCCCGAGTTGACTCAATCGGCTGAATTTCCACGTAAATCGTGTGTGCTCTCTATGAGCTTTGTTGTTATGGAAATTTCAATTTGATTTCTCGCTCGATTGGATACGTCTGTATAAATATCGAAATACAAAAAAAGGTTCGAATATATCAAAGTGAAAAATATCTCTTCATCATCGCACGAAATTCATACGATGCTCGGAAAGCTTCGAATAATTCAATAATAACGCTATTCAAATCGTCGCCCTAAAATATTTATTACATTTTAAAATACCGTGTCGCTCGTACGGTGTCGTATCGAGTGAAAATAGCTGTTTTATAGGTATCCTGTCTGTTGCTTTTATAACCTGTTAATAACCCGTCAATAAATTTTCGAAATACTCGTAAAAGTATCTGCAGCCGTTATCGTCTTTCGAGAAGATGAAACGCTTCGCCATCCACTTGTGTCATTTCGAACGGAATTAACTAAAAATGTAACATATCGAGCTTCTTCTTCGGTAACTCGACACGAATTCGAAATAAAACGATTATCACGAGCGCGTGCACGGTTAATTTGTCATTCATTGCTCGACATTGACGGCCCATCGTTTGTCAGTCGAACGAATCATCATTAGTCATGACTTATTACCTGCGCTTTTTTTCCTTAGTGCACAAAGGACGCACGCTCGATGCATTGAAAATTTTTAGAATGAAAAAAATACGTACGGGCACGCAGTTAATGAAATATTATTTTCGGGCAGTTAACGGCGGCTCGTTAAAAAAAATGGGAAACGTGTACTCGAGAGTGGTTCTCGGCGCTGTTGATCGTATGTAACTAATTGAAAATTACAGTTAAACGAATCGAGCCTAACACGAAATTTATGATTTTCGTGTGCGTCGCTTTTTGATCTGAAGATCACGAATTGTTTCGAATCGGGAACGATGTTTCGTTAATTTGTGTTAAATATGGTGTTTTATCATATCGTAGCGCCATATAGTGACATAATGATTTGAAACCTAATTTTCTTGTTTTAAAAATGGACAATTTTTTATGAAAAACTTCTTCAATGGTTAAATTTGAATAAAATAATTTTATTTTAAATTGAAAATGTGCTAAATATTTTTTTTTTTTTGTTTCAGGAGTGGCTGTAAGATGCGCGATGGATCAGCGTTGTGGTCGCCGCGTAATGTCGCCGGTCGACGAGGCTGAAGCCATCTATTGCGGCCGGTACGGTCCTTCAGGACCTCCGGCTCAACCTTGCCGACCCCTGCTTCACTTTCCACCCCCACCTCATCATCCTCCCCCTCGCCACAACAATAACTTTTCGGACCAAGACTTCGATCTGAAGGAATCACAGCACGCTTACAACAATCACCATCAGAGCCCGTGTATCGATCATCTGGACGACGATCGTCACGGCGACGACGAAGAGGAAGATTGTCACGGATACAATCACCGCAATTACCTCCGTGATGATCCGATCCTTTGCGATCGAAGATTGTTCGAAAGGAACCATTTCGCCACGAGCTCGCGCCACGGACACGTCAAGTGCTATTCGGACGATGTCCAAAAGTCTAAAACGTTCGGACATCACCGACACCACCATCTGCACACATCCTCCGAACCGGCTCAGGACACTAGATTATGCCAATCGTACATTAACGACGACCATATTCTCACTACTGCCGAGGTGCACAACTATCCGCCCAAAGACGGTGGTTCACCAAAGGAATGCAACCACAAAAGCTATAGCTCCAAAAAGTACCAGTCGAAAAATTCGCAAAAGTATCCCGACGACGGAGATAAGATTCTGTCGTTAGACGAAAGATGTGCTAAGGATTTAGACGAAATCTTGCCAGCACGGTTTGCTGCATTGTCAGCATCTCAAAGAGACGGAGTGCAGTGGAATCGCGATAACATAGCGGCCACCATGGAGCGCTTCGAACCCGGTGATTATTCTTACGCTTATTACGAACCGGGGGTCAGTTCAAGAAGACTGAGTTCTTCGGCGCCCGGTTCGTCGAGGTCAAACAACTGCTGTCAAAAAACGCCGACCAACATACCGAAGAGTCTGATCCCTAAGGATAGAGCATTAAGGCATACGTATCTTACGAGATACGGAACTGAGGAGAACATATACGAAGAGATAACGGAAGGGTCGAGAAACGCTTGTCCCAAACATAGAACTGCACATCAACAGTCTTTAATATCGCTGAATCAGAGCATTGTCGAGGAGGAGGTGCGGAGGGTAGAAAATAGGCACAAGCGAATACTAGGCGAACTTAATCTAAGCGTAGAAGCTATGTTGATGCCCGAATCGGAATCGCCAGATTCCGAAAAGGCGGAGGGAGGAGATAATCTTGAAGAACTTTTGAGGGTAGGTCCCACAGACGAACTACTCTCGCCGGCGAGTTGTCACCCACCGGATTTGGATAGCGGATTCAGCGGTAGCAGCTCAGGTGCTAGTTATGTAGGTAGTCTGAGGTACAAGCCTAGAGGTTCTCTGAGCTTACCCAGGGCTTCGCCTCCGGCTGTCATTTACGGATCGGGAAGAGGTGTGAAAATTTTGGACCACAAAGACAACAGAACCAACGAGTGCAACACCCAATGCTCTCGGAAAGTGGACAATGCCATATTGTCAAGCAAGAGTCAAAATAGTGTCGGTAACGAAGCTAATGGTGGTCAAAAATCGGGTGGTTTCTGGAGCAAGAAGGCGTGGAAGAAGATACCGGGGTTTTCGAGCTCCAACAGCATCAATAAGGCTGGCCTATCTGGTGAGTGTTTAAATCTTGATTATTAATTTTTTTTCTTCATGCATCAGGATAATTATCGTGTTTAATTTAATTACGTACGCGAGTCAAATCAGAGCACACGAAACGTATTATTTAGACGCGTTTCTATTCTGTTTTATTTTATTTTTTTGTGTATAATTCAGGGTTTCCTGTTCGTTTCCCATTGTGTGCGCTGTTTGTTGTTCTAAATAAAAGCCTATCGGCCAGATAATTTCCTTCGATGCATTTCTCTTAATGTTGCATGACGTATCGATATTTTACGCTTAATGCATTTGTTTTATAATAGATTCTTGTACGTGTGTCGTTTATCTTCACTTATACATTTACCGCTTACGTGCGCCATCAATAAATGTTAATTCTCTCCGAAGTACATAATAACGAGATATAATATTACGTAATAAAAAAAAATGAAAATTTATCTAAACAAAGCAAAATATAAATATATTATTTTACGTAACAAAACAATC
The DNA here is from genome assembly GCA_009617725.1 of Hydropsyche tenuis. NCBI lineage: Eukaryota > Metazoa > Arthropoda > Insecta > Trichoptera > Hydropsychidae > Hydropsyche > Hydropsyche tenuis. The sequence goes on along the minus strand of VTON01000034.1, from coordinate 626,884 downwards.
GATTTTTGTCACTGAATACGTTCTACTAAGAATAGTATTGCAAAATTAAATAACGGACATATACGAAAAACCATCGCAAAAATATCAGATAAAAATCCGCGTACACGAAACGGATACTGCAAAAAGTGTCATCGTCTGATACATTGCGTAGATTCGCGGCAACACGTTAAAAATATTATATCGTTCATAAAAATTACGAAGCATGTTTATTATTCTGTATACTGTCATGTAAAACGTTTTCGGATATTGTGTGCGTCGCGTGCATATTTTATTGCTCGCCATTCATAATTTTTTAGTGAACGCGGTACACGTTCGACGCTGAAAGCTTCTATCAATCAAATTTTCCGCATACGTTTCCGCCGAATTTTCATCATCGTTGCCATTTTTCTCAGCCTCGGGCTTCAGGCCGACGAAAAAAATGTACCAGTATAATATTCGGTACGCATTCGAAATGTTCGCATACCGACTCGTCGACTTTTTGACGTATTTCCCGGGAAATTCGGCACAAATGGGACGCCGATGGGTGGCCTTCTTTAAAGAAATATAAATTTCTACGGAATCGTGTACGTGTTTCGCGTGTGACGTAACATCCACGGCTTCTTAGTATGCTCCGTAAACGACGTTTAATATATTATGTATTTTTTTTATAACGCTCAGTATTATTTTCGTCGTTCTGGGAAAACGTTCATAATGCGCCGCGTCGGAAAAGCGAAACCCTATTCGCGAAATACGCAACAAAAGATTTCCTTCCCTTTAATGCGCCGTCCGGTTCAGGAAACTCGTGTCAAATTCTGCCTAAATTATTTTACGGTATTTAGAGCTTTTTCCTAGGCATATTTATTTATGCGTCAAATGTAATAAGATTCGTAATTAAATCAGATTATTTTTATACATTGCGTGAAAACCTTGGAAAAGAAGGATTTATTCTTTCTTATAAAGCAAAATGTATTTTTTTTTGCTTTTTAATGTTTTTTCTTGACTTGTAAAAACGCGCTATTAAATTTGTGAAAACATTATTTTATTTTCGTATATTATATTATACTCGAGTCTACCAACTTATCTAATCTAAATTCAAATACCTACGAAAATTACACTAAAACATCGTTCTATATAAACCAATCCATCCTTATCTTAAACTTCGACACGATTTTCCCAACTCGATCGCAAATCCCGAATCCAAAGTCGATCGTAAAGAGCGCGAAAAGTGCAAAAGCAGCGGCGCGAACTTGGTGCACATTTATCTGCAGCAGCTCGTGCATTTTCGCGGTACGGCCGCGGAGTGCACAATTAAGCTCCGGGAGCTTATCTGATCCCCGGGGAACCTGAATTATTTATACATTTCGGATCGGGACCGACGGCCATTTAGCCCGAGAAGAGAGACCGTCCGTCCGTCGGTCCGTACGACCGCAACCTATCAAGATCGCCACTGCGATAAATTGCATTCGGATGCGCACGAATACGGTCGGAAGCTCGAATTATTTGAAAGAAGATGTTTTTTTTTAAGTTTATTTGAGTTTTTGGTAAGATTTTGAATGGTTATTTTGAGTGTGAGCCGGCAAAGGATTTGGAAAATTTTTACAGGGGAGCGATTTTTTAGATTTGTTAAATGTTAATGATTTTTTTTCTTTAAATATAAAATCTTTATAAATCTATAACAAATGTTCATAAGCTTTTGGATTGATGTGCTAAAAATTTTCCTATTTCCAAATAATTTGTAGGCCCCAATGAAAAATTAAAAACCGTTGGTTTCGAATTAATCATTTAAAAATATTATAATAATAATGATTTGCTAATTACAAAAAAATTATGTATTTAATATTATTGGAAATATTTTAATGATTAATGCCGAAGACGAAATTTTTTTGTGTGTCATAAAATCTACGAGTATAACAGTGGTATCTACTTTATTTGTGTCTTGCACCCCTCTTATCAAAATATTCAAGCTACCTAACAAATTCGGAAACAAAAATACAGTTAAATTAGTCACCTCACTTTTATTTAGCTAATAGAATTTTTTTTTATATACAAATACAGCAGTTTTTGCATCTTTTTCGGAAAATCAGGGTTACAATATCAAAATTTTGTTTTTGAAAATGCGTTTTTGCGTTTATTTTGCAAAAAAAAAAACATTTTATGGTCTATAATAATTATGGGCGATTGCACCCACCACCTCCTCGCTGGATCCGTCCCTGATGTGAGCTTGGGTTTGATCGATAAGTTTGCGATCAAATATTCCGTTGTATATTTTGATAAGACATTGATTTAAAATATTTCAAAAATAAATTTAAACTTATTTCATACAACTTTCTCATATTCTCTAACATTTTGTATAAGAAAATCTTCAGTTTTATCCATTCATATTCACTCCAATCTTCGATCGAATACAAAATCACTAAAAACGTTCACACGCGAAAACTCAGCTCATTCACATAAAATTTTCCCCATACGAAATCGCCACCTCAAAAAACCCCATATATAATTCTCGGAAAATGTTTTATTTATACGTCTTTGTTTCAAAACACTAATATTTTCAGCATTCGCCGACAAAGTCGCGGTCCGTCTTTCGTCTGCGAGTCCGTCGGTTGGCGACAATCGGTCGTAACTAAAGAGTGTCGGACGGGAGCGCGTCTCGGCCATTTCGCATCACCGAGGAATTATTTATCGAGCCTCCATATAAGGCCGAGATTTATTAAGTCCGGTCCAAAGCGCCCAAGGCACCGAAAGGGTTACGATAAAACGCGCCGTTCCGTAAGCGAGTTTATCCGATTGCGATCTGCTCGAACGGGATTGAGTTAGTTGCCGATTTTGACTTAATCCAAGTATTGTTTGTGGGTTTTTTTTTTGGTCGAGGAGTTATGTTGTGGATGTGTTTTGTATTGTATGAAAGTGTGAAAGGTGTGTGATATTATATTTCGGTTGTAAAGTTGAAAATTTGTTATTGAAAATATCGTTTTTAACACAATGGAATTTTTAATATATTATTTTATTGAAAATTTATGTTCGATGTACTTCAGTTCATATTTCATCCGAAAAAAGTGTCAGTTTTTTCTAATGAAAGGCACATTATATAAACCATACACCGGTGTCGATAAATTATAATTATTACGAGCTACTTCAACGATGTCTCACAAAGCATAGTCGCAACGATATTATTTTATTTTTTCCACTATACGAAATCCTATCAAAATTCAATCTGACTGCATTCGTACGACTAATAACAGTCATATTAGCCATCTGAAAAAAAATCATATTTACGACCGGCCCAGGTATAACACACGTGAGAACAAGAAACGCCGAGACCTCCCTTAACGACCGACCATCTTATCTCATACCTTATAATATTATACATTCGAAAAAGTACGGTTTGAAAAAAAATATAATCGGGTGCGTCCAAAGGTGCAACCGAAAGGGCTAAACGGCCACATCACAATAATGGGCGGCTAATGGCCACCATAGAATTCGTATGGGCTCTGGTCTCTTTTACTTTGGGCTTTTTTATACATACACACATACACACCGAGGTGGGGTTACGTTTTTGAACTGGGCTTATCTTATTATGCGGGATTCAAAGTCTGACTTTTAGAGTGGACCGCCTATCAAAACAGTTATGAGAATTAATTAATTTATTAGCGGCCGCTCGGCTTCCTTAGTTATGCGGACGTTTCATTTTTATTTTTACGATCGTTCGAATATATTTGAACTAGTCTTATCTCGGATATTTTGCTCGTAAAAATAAATCGATTTGATAACGACGCGATTTGTTTTTATTATCTTTGAATTTTTTTTATTGTTTATCTTATATAAAGAATGATAGTTTAATTTGTAGTGATCGTTAACTTTGCGAAAGATTTATAGATTTGTTAATTGAAATTTACTAATTCGAATTATACAATTTTTCATGTATACAGCAGCTATTATTGAAATAACTATTTATTGTGATTAAATTTATAATATGTTATATATGAAGTATCAAAGATTTTAGAATGAGTACTCTTTTTGAGTTCTTTTGTTCGTTTCAGTATTGAGAAGAGGTCCTCAAAAATTCTTCTCTTTTAGCATTCCTTGTGTTCTTTAGTTCAAGTTTATTTAATCAATAAATGAGACTGCAAACTTAATATAATTTATTATCTTTGAATATAATCAGCATTAGTTACTTTTTATGTAACATAAACCATTTCGCACTATTGATAGATTTTCGGCGTACTTACATATATATTTTCATAATACACATTTCGAATGAACTTTCTTTGTTTTTCTGTCGAATAAATAAAAGTATATGACGCAGTGTGTGCATTCGCCAAAGTAGGAAGGTCTATAAAAGGGAAAATAGAGGCGGAAAAAAGCACGAGGCGAGGATTCGATATGTCATCTCGTCTGGTTTGGCGTAACATTTTGTCGCCGCCGTCGGAAGTGACGGCTGAGAAAAAAACAAAATATAAATAAAAATAAAATAAAACTGAAAGGTAACGGAGGGGGAGGTGTTGTTTGGAAAAAGAAGAAAAACGAATTTTCCCCGTGGCACGCGGGAAATGACGAAAACCGTTTACGACAGAGGCCCGTTTCCCTCGGCGAAATAATGAATTTTCAATAGCTTTCTGCTCCGCTGATCTATGTATAGATCTACTAGTCATCTTCCGATTGATGATTTCCTTACCGCCAGGTTTCATGATTTGAAATCAGAGTTGTGTCGGAAAAAAATAGAAAACTTAACCTCGTTAAATTTTATCATTCTTTGATTGTTAGCTTTCTACCGGCTAATTAGATCCGACGGTTCGCTAACTTAGTAGTTTTTCTTTGACGTTCAATTAAAAATTTTCTTGGTGAATTTTTTGCTTTACTTAAAACGTTCACTTTATCATAGAAGTCAATTGCAAAATTTCCCATTATTAAAAAAAAACAAATAAATTGCCAAGTGTTCTTACAACAATATAATACGCAGATATTTCTGTAGCGGAAATAGACTCGGTAATAACATTACGTTCATTTCTCAATAACGTGCACTCAATACTAAATAATATACGTTCAGCACTAAACAATGTAGGTTTAGTACTAAATAATACACGCTCAGCTATAAATATCAAAATATAAACAAGCAAATGTCGAAAGGTGTTTTATAACCTAAACATTATTCGTTTAGTATATTTCAAATGACTGTAAGTAAATATACAAAGTCTCGTACACTATGATTTATACCACACTTTCGAATCGGAATTTGTAATATAATACAAATCACTATTCACGGTAATGTATCATTTTTAACTTTGACTCACAAGGAAAAACGCATAATGCAGTCACCGTTTCTGAGAAAATTATTCGTTTTGCATACAATACGAGAAACGTGCACTTCATATCAACTAACTCGTCTCGAATCTATAATTTCGAAAGATACGCGCGAGTTTATCTCATCTCAAAAACATATGGGAAATCTTTTTTAGATCTTTATCGGCTTCATCGACACCTTGGCTCGATTCGTGAAAAATCGACGGATTTTTTTCGACGCCGCCCATTCGCCACTCGAGGGCCATTAATTCGACGATATATGAGTTTTTATTACACAAAACACCGGCGGATTATTAATTACCGCGCACCGTTTTACGTAACGCTGACAGCTTGTAATTTGGACGATTTTTTTTCATTTTGTTCAACTACCGGTCTATTGAATAGATATAGATGGCCGGCCGATTAGTGTGGAATCCGTTTTGAATATGAATGAACGCGCGGCACTCTAATCACATACGTTTCGTGCGTTAAAGGCACTGCGCTATAAATTTGGGACTGACTGATTTTTCTCTTTTTTATTTATTTGTATAGAAAGGGCTAGGATTTCTCAGCTGGGTCCTCTTGGTTAGTTTTTTTGTTCGGTGACGATATGCACTTTATATGAATGCGTTTTACGTGTAGTAAGCTGGTGAGATAATCTGACCGTAAGGTTACACTTCGGATTTTTAATGTGACATTTTTTTCTAGTAATAAAAGTTTTAATGGTCTTTTAAAATCGTGATTTGTTCGGTGTTTCGTTTGGTCCAAATTGAAAAGCGGTGTTGGTTTTTTTGTATGAAAATGACGCGTTTCTAGTTTTATTGTTGGAGGATTTTCATTATAATTCTTGTTAATTTGAAATCTAGTGCTATTTATTCCTATAAATTTTAATAAAATGCAAATATTTCATTTGCAAGCATTTTAATGTTCATATAATTTTCGCTAGAGAAAATCTGTCAAATAGACGTGAAAATACATTTATTTTATTCAAAACTTCTCACTACGCATTCAATTACCAATAAATATGTAAAATCTACAAGTTTCTTCTATAAAGCAGTAAATTTTCAATTTGATTCAGTAGGCGACGCTCTCATGTAATTTTCGTCGATTTCATAAATCATAACATTGACCCGATCGATAAATCTTCGACAATGCGTTCAACCTTTCAAGGGAGCGTTTCGAAACTTCAAAACATGTTCCAAAAACTGAAAATTACAAAAAAAAAGAACGTTTTAAAAAACGACGCATCGCATTTATGCCGTAGACATTTTTTTACCGTTGTCGGCGTGCGCCCGTAGATCATAACGATTTACGACGTAATTTCGATAATGACCCCGTACAGTGTACACACTTTGTTTTTCGACAATTCGTTACCGCATACTCGCATACCGAAGATCCAGTTTCGACTTCGTAAACGGCCTAGAAACAAAAGGTAGTAGCTACGATTTTATTGCGGCATGAACACGTTTCGATGTTGCTGCATATAAAAATGCTACATTGTTCAATTCATACATCAGAATCAATACAAATTATAATTAAATACACCCGATCCTCTTTTTACACGGGGGATACGTTTCAGAGACTACCGTGTGAATAAAAAACCGTGTAAAAAAATGTATGGTGACCATACAAAAATTGGAGATAGGTTCCATCACTATATTTGGATAAAACTTCCATCCAAATCTATTTTATAAAAAATATGCGATGTAAAAAATTTTCGCCATGAAAAATCATCAAAAAACATCGAAATTTTTTATTAAAAACTATAATTATATCAGTATACTAGCCTGCATCAAATCTTACCATTATGGCATAATAATACATATTTTTATACCGTGTTAAAGTTAAAAATCCGTGTAAAAAAAGTAATCGATTTATCTTCCTTGAACCGTGTTATTTCGGAACCGTGTAAAAAGAGATTAATCCATATATCAGAATTATAATGAAATATTAAACGTTTAGATTATTTAGCACTTATGCATCAACTTTGAATTCTCAAATCGAACGATAACGTGTAGATCCTGAAATGCGACTCACATACGATCACATTTTGAGACGTCGCTTTTTTAACTCGAAATTAAACGATTAAATTCCTCCAGCCTCATTCCGGAGATGATTTCACGTTGTATAATTGCGTATCATCAGTGTACGAATTTTCAAATCAATCGGTGTGTTCTTTGATAACGAGAAAGAACATACAAACCGACACACAAGTCAACTTAATAAAAGCTCGAAAATATAAATAAAACACACTCAAATCGGCGTTTCATTCATCAAACGAGCATCCCGTCCATAAATTCGTCGTATCGCATCCAATCGCGGCGTTTAACAGCCGATCGCAATCTGCACGACCGGATATTTAGTCGATCCTGACCAGTGGTAGTTGCAGCTTTAATATCGTTCGTGTTGCTAATTAAAACCGTTCGAAACGGATCGTTTAACGTCCTAGATCGCCGTTTGAACGGTTCCGGACCGTTTTGGCGCCATTGCCGGCAGGTTAACAACGGTTCAAAGTCAATTCCGAATCTACACACTCGTCTAGTTTGCGTTGAATATGAAATGGGATCTGTGAACGGTTTAGCTTTGTCAAACGCAGAGGTTCTATTGATCAGCGATATGTGATGCGGTCGATAGATGGATGCGGTTGTATTAGATGGTTTCGGTGTTCATTTGGTTATTAATTTCTTTCTCTTTATGACTATAGTGATATTGAATATAATTGCATTAAAATTATTTCAATGGACGAATTTGAATTTTTTTTTTCGTAAATGATGCTGTTGACTTTTATAAATTATCAAATTAACATACTCGTAACATCATCAGGTGGCGTATAGTCGTTTTGATGGACGCGATAAAATCATTTATCTCAAATCGAGATAAAATAAGATGCTTATATATATAAATACAATTTGGACATATAAATTGACTTACATAACGCCGTTTGTTACGTGAACTCGCGCACTTTATGGATTCGGTGTCTTGCGTGTATTTGAATAATTGGATACATTTTAATATATTTATTTCTTGGCGACAAATCGTGTTACGTGTGCGTTTCTCGGGTGAAAAGAGAGGTTCTCCTCGCGTGTTTACACGCTCCAAGTGTGTCTCCTTTGTGTTCACGGGACGACGACTACGTGTACGTATAATACGTGAAATTGAAAGGATATTTGCCTCGCATATTTCAGGGGATTATCCCGACCGCGGAGATTCGAATTAAGGATAATCGAGCGCCGGATAGGTGGTGCTAGGCCTCGTAAATCACTCGCTTTTCCATTCGTAATGCGCAAAAGGCTGTTCCCAAAGTTTTCAAGTCGACGCAAAACTATCTACAAATTGAAAGATTCTTATCTGTCGTTCGTTAGAATAATGTTTTCCGCCGACTTTTCTGTTCCGCGTTAAAATCTGATGAAGTCGCCTTTTAGAATGATGGAGTTGATCGTTTCTTGGGTTGTCATTGTTATGATGATGTATTTTTTTTCTGTTATATGATATTTTGTTTCGTAACATTGTTCCCAAATTTTTCATATTTTGATTAAATATGACCTTCTATAAAAATAATTTTTGATGGACTTATTTCGGCTTTTGTTATGAAAAGTCTTTGATATGAAAACGAGCTTCAATAAAATATGAAAAACATTAAAACTTTATCAAAAAAAATCTTTTAAAAATAACATCAAACTTTTAGAGCGCCCCGCGTATAAAAATAATATTAATTCACACCGTTGAGGCGGCTTTCACGTTACTTTTTTTTCTTTTAATATCCGTTCACTGATAAGAAATACTGTATTTTATTATTATCATAACGTATTGTTATAATAAAAAAGGCGAGTTCGCGTAGTGGGCGTTTTCGGAATAAAGTAGCAATAAAAAGTCATAAGCCCACGTATGCTTTTTTGTTCATTTTTTATTATAACGTTTTATTGCGGACGTGTATTTCGGTACACAGGAGGATTATGCAATTGTGAAGTATCGACGAAAAATTTGATGAATGTTCGCGCATAAATTTCAAAAGCAAACTTTGCATACATTTTAATACTAGTAACTGTTTAATAGGAAACACTACGTACAAAACGCCTATGCAAATTTTATTATAGATAAAAGCTTTCGCCTTAATAGCCTCGGCTACTATATATATTAACACGCATCGCTTAGATCTCGATCTCGAGAAAACGACGTTTCGTTTCGATCGATCGATCATAAATCTGTTTTATAAGTAATTTTGTACGCATAACGAACTGGTTTTTTATTGCTCACAAGCGAAAACTCTTCCGTTCGGATTTCGTACTAAAATCGAAACTATAATACGTATAATCGAGCAGGATCGGTTTACACGGATGCAACCATAAAATTAAGTGCTCGAATGTGTTAAAGGCCACCCACAGTATTCGAATATGTTCGGTTGCAAGTTTCTGATTTTGGAGATTGCTAAAAACTGAAATGTCGTCATGTTCCATTATCAATTTGTTTAATTTTCGGGTGTGCGCTAATTGTCGCATTTCGGTTAATTCACGTAATAAACTTTCGGTTTAGTGGTCGTAAATTCACGTTATGTATACACTACGAAACGAATTACTGCAAGGGTTAAGTGCATTAAATTTAATACACGTATCATTTCATACGTATATCTTGTTATGTAGTAAAAATAAGATAAGGCGCTTTCGTGAAAATCTACGTTCAAAAGAAGAGTCAATATCGCAGCTTTCTAAACATGGCCTATGAAAGCCTATGAAAATTCAATCGGTGATCGATCGGAGGAAGCTAAGTGAAATTTTCTCATAAGCCATGGGAAAAACGTGAGACTTTTCCGGGCAGTCGGCTATACCTCGCAGACTTCGGCCATTCCGAAATTTACAATAGTTTTCCGGGTCCTGCGACGCGTGATTTAAGGGCGTATTTTCTACGCGCACTTTTGTGCTAGTTGAGCAATAAAAGTGGGAAAAAAATACTAAAATAGTATACAGTGCGCTCTCTCCCCGTATGTGGGAATAGGTGAAACTCGTGCTCGTAAATTTGAAAGACGACCATAAATCAAATATTTTTATTTCTATGAAGCACGTAAAAAATGTTTTTACGACGAACGCGGTTTTTCTATTCGACGACACGGTATTACAATATAACACGAGTCTCGTTCTTTCCATTTTTCGTTTTGTATTCTTTTAGTGTGCGCTTTTCCCGCGTTTACGCGCCTTTTAAAAACTGATTTATGCATTTTCTAATGCCATAAGCTGTCTTGTATGTGTCTCGTGTAGATAGAAAAATGACTTCTGACGTATTCTATAATCGACGATTATCGTATTTTTTGATTCGCTTTTCTTATGACATACTTCTTTTCGAGTTGCTCTGTTGTGATTCAATTGACGATTTGATATTCTTATACGATACATTATTTTTTATGAATGTAGATATTTTTCTTCTAGAAGCTCATATTTTATAAATTGTACAGACTGAAAGCATCATATAAATTAATAAATCACGACTTTCTTCCATTATATTCCTTCCTCTGTTCGATTTTATTCTCGTTATACAGTATTTTCTTTTGTAATATTTCCCAATATAATTTCACAATTCCTATGTGTTTTTCGAGCAGAAGCGCTGAATTCTACATTATTGAGACGATGCATGTTTTTCGCGTAGATAATTTATCATTTAATTGGTCATTAAATTTCTTATACTGATTCATCGACAGGTTATAATATATGATGCATATTTAACTATGAAAGGGTCTACAGTAAATCATTTCCATATAAATTATTCTTCATTTATTTTTTTAATAATTGATTTATTATATTTATATAATACAAACAATACTCGTCTCATATTACGGCATTAATAAACTTCGACGGCGATGATAATAATACTGTCTAGATATATACTAGAACATTTTAGTTGCATCCGTTATATGCATTTTGCGGCTTCTTACCAACTTCTTCGAACAAGCATCTTTGATGAGATGCTTTAAGTTAGTAACTTTAAAACGCATATAACTTTACGTGCTAATTAAGTGACATTATGCGTCATTCAAACGGAACATTTTGTGCCATCATAATATATGAAAGCTTTCGTAATTCGGCATTTTTTTTTAACGATCGAGATATTAATTTAGCTTCTTTCAGTTATATTGAAAACGTTTAATGAATTACGTTACAGTATAATAATAATAATAATAATAATAATAATAATAATAATAAAAACATTTATTTATAAAAAAAATATATACATACATAATGATATAAATACAAAAATACCACCCTGGTATTACAGGTTTCCCCAAACCGCCAAGGTGGTTAAAAAAAATAAAAACAAATAAATACAAAATAAAGAAAAATAAAGCATTCATATAAAATCAAAAATTAAAAAAAAACAAAAATATAAACAAATGGAAAATTATCCCACACATTCATGCAATCATACATACATTCATATAATATATTTTAATTAAGTGAAAGCGCTCTTGAAAACTTAAACAGCAATCAAATAAGAACTGTGATTTTTACCTGGTATCTCAATTCATTGTTATTTACTCTTCATATTGGATTTTGAGTTATTTTTGGATATTTTTTTCATCGAGCACTTGTCGCGAACTCTCAAGGCTCTATTCACAACAAACCTAACTACGCGATTCATCGAAAATTCATGGTTCTTATCAAGTATTCCCCAACCATATTAGACTCGAAATTTATAAATAGAACTGCGACTTTGCGAATCCGTATCGAAGAAAATTTTCACAATCGAAACACACAAAAGCCCTCTCGAAGAGTTAGCGCGCTGCAAGTGCGCCCTTCCGCCTCCGGGAAAACTCCACTCGCGTTTGTTCCAGATTGAAATGAATCCGTCGTTATTCGGGATTACCTCGTCTTCTGGATTCCTATGGGACCGGAAACTTCCGCTTCCGGTCTATTCGTGTACGTGGAAAATTCTCTATACCCATAACAATACTTTTGTTGAAGGTTTCTCAGACGGCTTTCGCCTTGTCGCCGAATACTTCAGTGCTTCAAATCTGGTTTACTGAATGAATAATGCTTGTTTTCTGTGGAAATTGTTTTAATATTGAAATCGAGACTGTGGTGGAATTTTCAGAAAGGTTGTGTTCGAATATATTTATAGGTTTCGCGGCATGCATTTAAGTCATGTTCGATTTCGATTGAAAGGAACGTACGCGAAGTCGGTACGTCAATCAGTTGAGAAATGTATGTACGCATACATCAGTCGCGCTATTCGACATTTTGAATGGGTGTTGCGACGGAAACTCAATCTGTTACTTTCGATTTCTATATCCGAGTGTATATAAATAATATAATGGTTCGTTAGAAGATTTATAACTTTCCCTCGTATAATCCTATTCTGTGCCGGTGTCGGCACAAACCGAGGGTTCAAATGGTGGGTTCACGTTTTTATGATGCTTTGTTAGGTGTATTTTTTTTTGTCATTTTTGATTAAAATTTAATATTCAAAAGTAAGATTGATTAATTTCCAAGCTGTGAATTTTCCGTGTTTAATTAATGTATAATATAACTTAATTAATACCTTTGCCTTAAATGGCACTTAAACTCGGACATAAAAACTTTTTAGTACACTTTTGATTACGCTCGTAAAAACGAAAACGCACAACTCACCGATCTAAAAAAAACACAATAACATATACAATTTCCCGAAAATTTTCCTTAACGAAGCTTCCCGATCGCATCAATTACCCGCACGCATTCCGGCCACATCATTCACGCGAGACTTTCGACGTACATCTCGCGTTTTCACCATAACGTAATATACGGGTTTGTACAGTACGTCCACGTATACGCGATTTATCACTTTCTTCTTAATTTCAATTAAGCGTTACGCCCAGCTGTCAGTCAACGCGCTCATTTCGGCCTTACGCAGTACAACATAAAAGAGTGTGCCGACGGCTTTCTCGGCTTCAGGCATTCGCGATATTTAATAAGCTCCCGGTGATATTTAATTTAAGGAATAAGAGGAAAATATAAAGAATCGAGAAATTTTGAGATTTCGTACGTGAAATTATATAAATTGAAGTTGGGCCGTTCGATCGTTGGAATTAACATAATATCTAAATATTAAGTACTCGACTTTGTCTTTACAGTCCATGAAATTTCATACAATAACAGTTGGGTTGAAATTTTCGACGGCCGCTGTCCCGAAGGCTAAACGGCCACAGGATTATGCGGTCACCCGACTTACGCAAATTTTATTTATTAATTCGCCCACGAACGGGGTTTCTTTTCCGTATTAATTGGCAATAAAGAGAATTAGTCACGGTCGGCATGGTAGCTTTCGCCCAGCCGCCTAAAGAAAGAAAGGCGAGCTTTTAATTTGAATATTAAAATGGATCCTCTTTTGCTCTCGGACGGGCTCCCTCTCTTTTCCGGTTTGTCCTTAAACTGGTACACCTTTAATTACATTCTTTCATAATGGACAAATTTTTATTAACGTCTATCCGTACGTTTTTTTTCATTCGATTTTAATTATGGAAATTCTCGGCTATGTGTGATGCGTGGGCTTATCGGTTGATTTATCTTTGTTTTAGTGAAACATAATTGAATTAAAATAAATATCGTTTTATGTACGTTCTAATGTTCATAATTTTCTTACTGAATAAACTTTTGTTTCATTCAAGGAGATAAAATAAAATCGTTTCATGAAATGAAGTTAATTATTTTATGAAAACATTCAAAGCAATCTTACTTTGAAGATATTTTGTTTATATTGCAACAGTTCTGTTTTGAATATACATTTCAGTAAGACATTGAATCATTCTTCAACATACACTCACATCGACTTTCAATTCAAAGGATTCGTTCACACTTTCTTCAATGAAAGATTCCGAATCAAGCGTCGACTCTCATATTTTTCAAAGGGTATTATTTTTTCCATGGCATCCCACACATTCGGAGCTACTGAAGATCGCTCGCCACAAATCCGACTTAAACGCATTAGCATACATTATTCACGTAGAGTCGTGACGATGCCGTTAAAATCCCCGTAACAAAACCTTATCGCAACGCACACGGATGCATACTTTGTCTTTGCGAAAGCCTCCCAAAGTGTGGGCCGCTTGTGCCACCGAAAAACCGCTTTCTCATTAATCCTTGCTTAACTGTCTATAACAATTATTAAAGAACGAACACTAAAATCAACTATAATTTCAAATATTTCTTCAATTAACCCAGTTCAAAGATCAATTGCAACTAATAATTTCCATCACGCAATGAGATAACCCGAGTTGACTCGGCGTAATTGAATGATAAAAGTGCGCTGATAATCGTCATTGTGTGAAATAGCCAAGGGACAAAAGTGTCTGAATGATTTCCGGAAGATTATAAAACGGGCGCCACATCCCCTTCCTGTGTCGTGGTGTTTACTCATTTCGTCCACGTAATTATTGTTATTGCATATTGATGACGTTTTGGTGACATCCTCAGATGACATCATTGTTGTGTGCTTGATATCATTGTGTCACGTATCTGTTTTTCGTGTGAATCATTTGAATCGTCGTTTATGATTTTTGTCGCTTTCGTGAGGTGGCGAAGTTGTTTTACGATCGTTTGCGTTATGAATATTTATAGGATTTTAAATTTGACGATTTTTGCGGAAATAAAATTCGAAAAATTATTTTTTTATTATTTCTGAATTGAATCTCATTTTGAATTCGAATGAAACATACGTATACATAATGTGTCATAAAAAACATTACGCCATATTCAAAGTCGATTTATACAATTCGCGAAATAAAACACACATAATACATCATTCGCGACGCAAAGAAAATCATACTAAACGACGCCATTTTCCGATTTTTTTCTCGTATCAAATGAGCTTTCTTCATAAAAGCGTCGTTACATCGGAAAAGATTTTCGCTTCGAACACGAACCATATTTTTTTCCCCACCGATACAATATCTCGTCTCGAACGATCCGAGAATCTTAACGTCTACATCCCACACGGCGATATTAACATCTTACGGACGGGTTCCGCGCTGGCGAGATATTCACACAGGACGGGCAATTTTCGTGCAAAAACGCACGTATTCCAAAATTTATTAAAATCGTCGAAAATAATTTATTAATGAATCGATTTTAATGAAATTTTCAAATAGTGCATAATAGAATACATTTTAAGTGTTGGTGAAATAAAAACGTAATTTTCATGTATAATTACGTTTAAATATGTAATTAAATAACTATGTATGAAATAATAAATAAAAAATGTTGAAAACCACTGACATTCACCAGATTCGTTTATTAGTTCAAAAATAAGTTGCCGAACATAAAATGACACGTTTCGCTTCACATTCAATGTTGATTTTACAAAAAAAATATTCTGAAATATGAACTGCGGCACTATGCGCAACATGCATACAAAAAAAAAGGTTGTCCATTCGTCTTGGGCCGTGAAATCGTTTAGTCGACGACTCGTCGTCTAATAAAAAAACATTATGAAAATATCATTAGATTTCGATTATCGTTATAAATAATTATTTTCACCTATTCGGTAACCCTCTATGTATTCGGATTGTTCCGCAAATTCGAAATTTGTCTTTCAACAATTTAAGTGCTAGATTAACCGAATTGTAAAATTGTCCATGTAGATATTATGCCACAATCCGCGAAATGGACGTAAGAGAAAGTCAATAGTGTCTTCAAGTTTCGCCGAAATCCCCGAGTAAATTTTGAAACTCGAAATGTATGCAGAAGTGGACTCGCACACCATTCTGCAAAGGATTCCATATTTGACAATTTTGCTGGGATTGTAGGTTTTGAACAGCAATCTTCCTTTCCATGGAATCATCGCTTCATCCAAGGAAAGATTTTGATCTGGTTTGTAAATGGTTGCAAATTTTTTTCGGAAAAGTATTTCACCAAAATTGGACTTTTACCAATCGATCCGTATTTTTCCAATATCTTCATTATTGTTGAAATGGAGAAATGTCAGAATTTGCAGAAAACGATCCCTTTTCATCGTTTTAGAAAACACTGAGTCTCGATAAATGGATCAGTGGACCAATAATCTTTCAGCTTATTTTTTCGCACTTGACCCATCAATATTATCAAACAAAAAAAATTTTAATTCTATTACTGTCACATATCTCCATTTTGCTGATTTTTCGGCTCTTTGTATTTTGATTTATTTTGATCATAGTAGCGATTTGTTTCTTTCACTACTTCATCAAAAAAAAATCGTCCCCAATGAACATAGAGGCAACACTTTCTTCACTTTGGGAGTTTTGTGGAAAGATTTTGATACCTGGAGCTCCACAAAAGCTCTGATTATTTCGTGGAGTGTCAGTGTCTGACCAGTCCATATCCACATCACTTTCAGAATTGTTTTTCGGAATCGCTCGAAAGTACTTGCATAGTACGAGGATCCCTTGTTCTTCTTGTTACTATGTCAGAACCACTATCCGAATCACTATCGTCTACATTATCATCACTGAGGTCTTCAGACAACGCGTCGTTATAATTTTCGTTATATATTATATCATCTTCGGATTCCATTTTTTTTTACGTATATTGAAATTAATGAATTATTTGAAAAAGGAAGGCGCAAATTTTCGCGATATTTTGTTCCACAATAAAAAAAATCCCGATCAAAAGTCCGACTGCAACGTCGAAAAGTTGCACGAATACTAATTGTAAAGTGATCAGAAAAGGGCAGTATGAGACAAATTTTCGTTAGAAAAAAAATATAAATGGGATCCAGATGTTGGGATGGACTGTATATTGAAAAACTTCGACCACATTGAACTTATTTTCAAATTCAACCGAAAGATGGTGTAGAGTTCGATGAAAAAATAAATCCTTTCCAAAAAAAATCGCATAAATACAAAATATATGATTTGAAAAGAGCGAAATCAGGTCAAATTTCAAAGTCATAAAAATCTTAGAAATGGAATTCAAATGTTGCAGGAATTGACTATAAAGTTCGAAGCAAACGCATATGAACGAAACTAATTAATTCCCGAATAAATATGTTCTTTTTTTTTTTTCCCCAAGAGATGGTGTTGAAATCGACTGTATACAACCCGCGCAAACGCGGGACCCGTCGTACGCGGTACTATCTAAATTTCCGCGCTAGCGCGGGACCCGTCTTTAAGATGTTAATATGATATTTCATACGCGAAGAAAAACAATATCTCGCGCAAAAAAGCGCACGCGTTCGCGCATCATTTATATTCAGCGCCGAGCAAAAACACGCCATTGAAACGTTTTCGCATGGATATAATCAATATCAATAGGCTTCGTGTACTGTCGGTACGTGCCTATTTTCTCCGGTCCTTTTTCATAGTTATTTTCATTTCGAATTTCCCTGCTAATGTGGTATTCAGCTCGGGCGCGCAGTATGAAACATTCATACGAATGGAAACACATCCGACTTCCACGTGCAGTCTGTTGAAGATGCGAAACGAATCTAGAAGTTCGTTTTAATTTTGTGTATAACGTCGTTATACGGGGTCGGTTTCGAATTAATTGATTCTATATTCGATTACGATGTAAAACGATATTGAGTGAACGTAATAATAAAGTGATCGGTGTATGCAAAGTGGTTGCGGAGTACGTTCGCGTTTCTAGCTCTCGTTTCGCCAATTACGATGTTATCGAGTTATTAGTGGTTTATGTGTTTTATATTTTCGGTTATTATGTGATTAGCGCATGTTTTACTTGTTAGTGTCGATTACGAGAGTTTGCTGTATAGTTTCGCTATGATTTTCAGTAGATTTTGTTTTACGTGAACGTTGGCTGTGTGTTTCTACTGTTTTCACACTGAACCGCTCTGCTGCTCTTTTGCGTATTGATAAAGAAAGTATGAAACTTCCTCTCTTCGCTGAAGCTCTCTTGTCTATCATATTTCTCTTGCGTAACTCGTCAGCAAAGTTTCTTTCTTTTTTGTTACGTATTTTTAGTTTTCTTTTCTGAAGCACAAATATTTTATATATATTTTTTATTCGTGAACGTCGTTTGCCTCTCTTGCTTTTGATGCACTCTCCACGCAGATTGGATGTCTTTGTTCAATATTACTTTGTTTTTTGTTATGAAGAAAATGCAATTATTCTGTTGTGCAGGTCTGCCCTGAGACGCAGGGGAATTCAAGGTATTTAATTACATTTACTTTTTTGTATTTTTTACATATTTATTGTAATCGATATATACATAGATTTTTCTCTGTTTTGCGTATGCCGGCTACGCTTCGTTTTCGGCAAAAAGTTAAATTTATTTTATCGACTACTTTCCCGCAGATTTATTTGCTTCCATGAAATCTGTTCAAAATCTTTCAAAAGCTCTAAACTTGCTGTGTTGTATTTTTTTTTTTTTTTAAGAATTGTAGATTTTAGATTTTAGATTTTTTATATGTACTCATGATTGATGTTAAATTTTTCATCGAAAGCCAGTTTTTTCATTATTTCTTCGATTTGCATATTCTGTTTATCTTCTAAATATTTATTCTATTTTTCGATCATAATAATACAAATATTTTCGAACTAAAATCGTCTAAATAATCAACTTGAATCCTTTGAACAAAGACATGACGAATATCTAAAACCATTACAATTTTCATTACACATATTCCACACTAAAACAATACGACCAGTCTACCCCGTTTGATAGCTTCAACGCAAACATCCAAAGGCCACAATTACCACATTTTCAAAACAATCGCATCAGCCACTCGGCAACAGGAACAACACACATCCCTCACACCGCACCCTACTAATATCCGGAATTCAAACACATTTTCGAAAGAACGTTAAACTCATTTACGCTCCGGCTGCATAACGAATGCACCAGACAGCTTTTTCATTACGTATTCGCCGGGTCAGAAAGCGCACTCTTTGTCGGGAATACTTCGAGCGCCGAAAGTGCAACTGCATATATCGTATAATAGCATAACCATAACAAAGGGGCCCGTTTTCGAAATGTCGGATATTAAAACGTTTCAATTGCCGTTTCGGATCCCGTACATACACCCCGAGCTAAGCAAGGAGCCGAAGAACCTTTTGCATAAATCATCCGCTGATACAATGGCGAACAGGTAGAGGGCTTTTGTCGCGAATTCGACGAATTCGACGGAATAAATTGAATAATGGCGTGTGTTGGTATGTGCACTCTGAATATGCAGACGGCGGTGATTATTAATCAAGACTACAGACGATTCGTTCTAATGACGTTAAATTCTCGCGCCGAAGATGGCGTGTTCTACGTCTCTCGTTCTACGGGTTTAATTTGATAGTTTCGCGTCGCTGGATTCGCCTAGCGTTATGTGTGGAATGGATTCGTTTGAGTTTTAGTGTATGTCATAAGAGTAATTGAATTGTTCGGTAATATGTGAGCCGTTCCGTTGAAATTTAGATTCGTTCCAAGTAAGTTGCTTCTAATGGAAAGTTTTTCGAAAATTTTTTAACATTTTCTTATTTTTGAAATCAGATTTCTTCTATAATCATTTTTTTATTGATCATAATTTTGAATATAACTTTTCTTTGGTTTCTAAAAATCAAAATTTTGTCTTAGAATAGTTTCCATAGCTGAAAGGTTACAGCATAATCTTAGAATTGAGAAGCGCAGTTTTAAAGCTTTCAATCTGTAATATATTCAAAATTAATGTCATAAGAAAGTGCATTTTCTTTTTACATCAGCATCAATGTGCGATTCGTGCAAATTGGACGACGCCGTTCGCGGAAATCTTCAAATTATTTACCGCCGTGTCGGAGCCATATCGTAAACCTTATTCGGTTCATTTACACCCATTTTTATTATTCAAATTGGCACCGTTCGCGACACCATTTCGACGATTGCGAAACGCACTCTCGCTCCGCTCTTCGGCTCACTAAAAGTGCATTAAGCTGATTGTTTGTCCCCCGAAAGCTCGCATGAACGAGCGGTCCCTCCGTTGCGATTGCTTCTTTTTTTTACACAGTCGAAATATTCCCGATATAATGTAATGTATCGCCACCGGGGAGAACGGTCTCGGGTTTCGTTTTTATTTTTAATGGCGTTCCGGTTGCACTTTTCGTTTTTCGAAGCGCATTAAAATCTCATCGCGGCGCAAATTCGTATTACGAGCCATTTGCAAATTGCTCCGTAACGTGTGTAACGTCTAGACGCGTATGTAATATATTTGATTTATAACTCGGCCATTAGTTGCCGCTGGAAAATTCAACAAATGTGATTTATACATTTGAATCGAATAAAAAGTTTGATGAGAGTTTTCCGCTCGTCATCTGTGATTTTTTTATGATTTTCCGACTTTTTTAAGTACAACAGAACTTTGCAGATTACAATCTTAGAGACACGTTTCTGAAACAAATTCGCATCTCCCACAAAACTCATAAGACTTCCTCGCGCACTTTTAAGCATTGCAATTTCTTAATAGCGCAACGATCGTTTCGCAGAAGCAATCTCGACAACTATGGGAGCATAGTTTCTGCAGAAAGCTCGTCCATGTCACTATGGCAATAAACTAAATGGATTTCGAAAGCGAGCGGCTGCGTGGTGTGGGTCCGCCCGTATAGGTGTCGAGCAAGCCGCAGCGTCATTAAAACTTTACCTCGTCCTAATGGCTCACTCGTCACCGGCTTCCATTCTTCCACGTCAGTCGACTCATTGTCGGATTAAATGCAGTAGTTGTGAACCTTTTCGGGTGAAAGTTTATAGATTGAGGGTTGGAGGGTGGAGGTTTTTCGGGTAAATCGATTACTTGTGGTAATACGTGAAAGAGGGTATTATAGTGCTTCTTTACTTACAAATGAACTTAGTATCACTACTACTACAATATTTTATAGAGTGATACTTGATTCGATTTTTTTTTATTGGCCTCAATCGACGATTCACTATCGCTGGACAGTATATCAAACTGTATATTGCCCTAATAAATTATTGAAACGATCCCAAAATACATAAATATATTATAAATTACTTATACATGGTTTATAGTTAGAGGTCTAGACCGATTCGATTGACATGTCTCCGGACGCCGGTTATTTTACAACCGTCTCTCGAAATCGGACATTTTCTCCGTCTCCGAGTCCATCTCGCACAATATTACAATATTTTATTTTATCGCTATTATAATATTATATTGTGTTTTGCGTTCCGGAGCGACGGGCGTAAGTAATACATTTCGTTCGGGTTTGAAATCGAACGTCGGCCGCAATTGATTGATGACACTGGTGCCCCTTTCTTGTGGAGAACGATCGTGAAATTTTCAGGCACTCCTCGAATGTGAGCCATGTGAAAGTTTTTCGATTGTGTGTAGTCGGCTTTTGATTAATAATTTTGTTCGAATTGTTCGTTCTTTTATGCGAGTTTTGAATTGCAGCGAATGCTCTAACGAACTCGGAGTTCTCCTATTTCAATTCTTTCATTCCGATGAGTTTCGCTATAATAGAGTTCGCAATATGATTCTGTCAACTCTGATTTTCAATTGTTAATATTAAATTTGATATATCGATTCGATTAATAACTTCGGCAGAAACAGGCTTATGGAAGGCTCGTGAATATTACAGTATATGTTTAGAACCTGGCTTATTACATTTCGATGATTACAAATTGAATATCCGCCTAGTAATCATTTCAATGTTCAGCTCCAGCGAATACATCATACGCAATAGTGCGTACGCAATCGATGACGCATTGATATTTTCTATGGACCCTAGACTCATTTATATTTATCACTTTTTTTATAACGGGAAAAAACTATCTACTTCAACATCTAACACTCTTCAACTGACCAGTAGTACGTAACATTTTTAAAAAGAGCGACTTCAATAAAATTTACACGATTTTTTTTATTAAAAATTTCTCAATCGTGATCAAATATTATCTAGAACGAACGAAGAATCGATCATTATTTTGAGATTTACAGTTATTTATTTTCGATATCACCGAACCAGCCAAACCAGAGACTCCGGACACCTAATCAACGGCAAAAAAAGGTGACCCCGCGACCCCGTCCATGGCGCAAAACACGCAATCAATTGAACATCGGCCACGATCGTGCCGGAGACAACGGCCAACAATGCGATCCATCGACAAAAACCCGAAACAACGAAGGCCCGACTTAACAACGACAACAACAACAACGATAACAACGACGGACGAGCGCAGGAGACCCGCGTCCACAATGGCCGTCCCCTGTGCTCGCAGACGGCGGCCACTTTGTTGGAATCGTAATTGAATTGGTCCCGACGTTGATAAATTACCATTTGTCATCGTCGTCGTGGTCGTCTGGTAACGTGGAAGCGACGGTTGTTGTTGTAGTACTGTTGTTGTTGCCTCTTGGCGACCTCTCTGTGTAATATTTGCAGTCATCGCTCACTATGTGTTACCTTTCTTGTATGGTTGAACTGTTAGGGATTTCGTTTCGTATAAATAACAAGTTGTTTTAAAATATCATTATTCGGTAACTGTGATTAACGGTTACTTGATACGTTTAATGTATAAAGCGATTTTATACATTTACGTGCAAAAATCGTTTACGGCAACGATTGGGGCGGACTTAGATATTGAAATCCGGGTTGTATGAAAAAATCGCATAAAAGTTAAAAGCATGGAAACAATCCCGAATTTCAGACGTTCGCTCGTCACGCAGTAAACTTTTTAAGGACCTGTTCGATCGTCATGCGAACAGAGAGCGGAAAATTTCAAAGGAAAGCGATATTCAGCAGAAAAAAATAATATGAAGTAGGAAAAAATAAAGGGAACGTGGAATTGAGATCGTTCGATCCCGCGAGCTTTGAGACAAATCGGCGAAACTTGAAGAAGGTCAACGATTCCCCGCGGCGTCCGTTTCGTCCTGCCTTTATTTTATTTTATTTATTTTTTATATTAGATTTTTTCCGCTGTTGGAAAACGATTCGATACTTCAGATTAGGCGAATCGATTTAGAGGAAAATCGGCGAATTGGGTCGCACCGCAATTTTTTTCCCTAACCCAGATTTATTACATCATTTCTTATATATGGGAGGTAAAGAATCAAAATTCACATTCTATACCATCGAATATTCAACTAATTTATATTACGTTTGATTGATTGAAAATATCGAAAAAATATATAATACGTAAACGATTTCAAAATATTTTCGTTCGTTTTCGACAATTCAATATAACATAAAAAAAATAGCCTATGATACGTATAAAGTTTATACGAATAAAGTTTCGTGTGATTAACTACGATTCCGCTCAGATATATTCGCAAACTTTTGTTCTACAACTTTAATACACGCATAATATTTCCACTAGCATTTTTTTAGTATTCATTATGTAATTTTCCGTATACTCATACGAATTTGTTGTTCGTCGTGTACAAAGCAGAAACGTCTGATTTGATTTATTTACGCCAGCGGTCAAATTTCACTCGCCATATATCTCGCGTAGAAAGAGCGACTCGTTCGTTCAAACGCCGATTTTTTTCCCCCCATCGCGGATATTTTCATCCGAAATAACAAACGATAGGCATCGCGGGCTTATTTTCGCGAACGAGTGACAAATTGATCGTTTCGTCCGAGAACGCTGTTTTTCCGCGGAAAATCGCCAAGTATTAATCATAGCGCCGCTTTAAAATCGCACAAACGAAACGAAAAATATGCGAACCGAGCCCCCCCTTATACGCTTTTTCCTTTTCGGGGCGAATATTTGAAAAATTATCGAGGATTGTCAGTTGCATACAATCCGGGACCATTTTTCTCGGGCGGCGGGACGCTCCCATTATCCGGCATCGGCGCGAAGAAAAAGCTCCCTACATCATTAATCACCCGAGGCGAGGATAGGAGTAGAAGTAGTAGAGGTCCTGTGGGTGGTTCTGGATGACGGGTTGGGGGTGGTGGGTGGGTCGAGGATGGATAGGGAAAAAAAGCACTCGTCGCCAATTATGTGTTTCTGTATAACGCCCGAGGACAATGACGGAGCGGCCGCAGATGGTTGGGTGTGGACCTTTGTCCATCTTTTTCCTCTATTTTCATACGTGTTTATTTTCTGAGTTTTCCGAGGTGTCGTTGATCGATAGTTGATCCTTTGATATCGTTGAAGTATGAAATTTTCTATTGGAAAATACCATTTCGTCGGATAAATGTCTATTTATTTTATTTCGTCGAATTTTATATATAGACGTATTTTTTTTTGTATTTGATAGGAAACATTTTATCGATATAGATAAAAATATTTTTAGATGTGTATATACAATTTATAAATTGTTGTGGATATATTGAAATCATGTTTTTATAATCCGTTTTTAAAATTTGTTTTCATAGCCGACGATTAACTGAGGAAATCCTCACGGGTTAAAAGTTAACTCTGTGTTGAAATGTTAATCCTTCGTTTCGTTTATTAATTCGCTTATATAAAAGAGAAAACCTTTTTCATCTCGGACGTGTAATCTGAGATTTCAGAAAATTTTACATAACTCTCATTCAAGATAAAATTTTTATATAATAAAATTATTTTACCTATATTTTCCATTTAAAAAAAAATACTAACTGATTTCATTACAACATCAATAAAGAAAGCACTAAAAAATATTGAATCAATTTTCAACTCCCAACCCTAATGTTTCTTTGATTTTTTTTCACTTAAAAGCCTTCGTGACGAGAACGTCATAAAAAATTCACGATGGAAAATGGGAAAAAGTGCAGCGGACGCGGCTAATCAATTTCGTTCCGACATGCAACCCTATACACCGCACACACACATTTTATGGCGAAAATGAAAAAAAATTCACCCTTTGTATGTTGAGGAAAACGCCTTCGGTTCGTTTGTTTTGCCCCGGGGCCACGACCTACCGCAGTAATTGATTGTGTCTGCGAAAAGTCGGAAAAACTCTGCGGGAAAATTCAATATCGCGAAGACGGAGCTGAACCGTCGATGGGAAATGATATATTATTTAATGGACAAAAATGAAATCTGTGCAACGAAGTGTATGGAGAGCGATCGACAACGCAATAATGAAAATATCTGCGTTTATAAATCATCGTGAGGGAATCGTTTATTAGATTTGAATAAAAAACAGTTTTTGCCTTTTCGTTTTAGTATGAAAACATTTGCATGCATTTGAAGTATGGTTCTTGTTCTATGATTTTAAATTTACATCATCAAATAATGTTTCACATGCATAGAATTTATACAATGAATATCTTTTCACATTCGATTTCAATTTTCAATAAGCTGAAACGCCAATTTTTTAATAATGGTCCATAAAAAATATCCGAACGGATTATACACTTAAAATTCGCGAA
Organism: Hydropsyche tenuis; assembly: GCA_009617725.1. Classification (NCBI taxonomy): domain Eukaryota; kingdom Metazoa; phylum Arthropoda; class Insecta; order Trichoptera; family Hydropsychidae; genus Hydropsyche; species Hydropsyche tenuis. The sequence continues at coordinate 601,392 of VTON01000034.1, read as the reverse complement.
CATTGAAAGTTTGGTTTATGAAAACAATGGATTTTTCTTTAATCCCACTTTTTTTTTTCCAATTACTTTTCATATAAAATAATACTCATAGCTTTCAGAATTATCCACTTAAATGATATCCATTAAATTGATTAATTCATGGTAATCGCTTATTTGTTAATTCATTAAAGATAATTGAATTACTAATCACTAGAAAACCACTTGTCATTACTTAACTAATTAAAATAAGTATGTCTCAATACCCATACTCAAATATATATTTTTTTATGACTGACACGCTTTTAACGCATTAAACTATAGATATCAAAGGCCGACACTAGAACCGCTATCTTGTGCAAACGTTACGACCCAAAGTGGGGAAATTCTATTATTACGTTTTGTTGAAATTTCATTAACTTTCGTATGCCGCACGCGCGTATATCCAAAGTTCATTACGTGCGAAAGTTAACCGAGCCAGAGTTACTCGTCGTACAAAATTCACCCTCACACACGGTTTACACATATTATAATTTGATATCGTAATTTGTACGTTTCGTATCCGGGACAAATTTCGATAGTGAAAGACTAGATTTACGACCCGTCGTCCCGCAAAGCGAAAGCTCCGCGAAACGGCGACACGTAAATATTTCGCATGACGAAACAAACATTCGAACACGGGTAGTACCTTCAGTACACTGGTAGTACCTTCAGTACACTGGTACTGGGCGGGCATTACGTGTGCGAGTGCCTAATACGTGTGTTATCGCCGTATCCTGTGTGCGATATTGTAAACGTCGGGTTCAATGTTATTGTGTATGTCGGGAAAATTTAATACGAAAACACGCGGTGTTTGCATTTCGCGACCGTAATTCGATTTTCCCGGAGACTTTTCCGAGCGGAACGATTTTATTTGTGCGGGTACGAAAATTAACGATTTTGTCGGTGTATAGTTTCGTTTTTTTTTTTTATTCGGAAATATCGTGTTTCATGATGCGGATTTGATCATTTTTGTCTCGTATTTTTATTCGTTAAATCTAAATTTCTTTACATGTTGACTTTGTTAAAAGAAACACGATAGGCAAATCATTAAGCACAATATTTCATATATCGCGAAATTTTATTTTGTATAATATATATAGAAGCGATATATTTTAAGAAGATTTTTTTCTCAGCACCGAAGATGATCGCTCAGTAAATCATCATTTATGCGGCTTAGATTTGCGCGTTTTGCTTTCGTTTTTTTTCTATTTTATTTTTCTCTAACCAAATGAAAAGTTAGGACTGTCGACGACATTTTTCGCCTTTCTTCCATTCTGTTATTTATGTGTGCGAGTTTTCTTCGTTTCATTTTTTTTTCAGCCGCGCCGAAACCGTCGAAAGGAGCACTGAACGTTTTCAGCTTTTCGTTCGCCGTAATTGAAATACACAAAATGACCGAGCTTTCTTTATTTAATCGCGCGAAGTTCCCGGCGAAAAAATCGAGAGGATGAAATCCCGTCGTCTTGGGTGCTTTCTCGACGACCTGAGAAGATAATCCGCGTATATAATTTATCGTCAACTAAATAAAACGGGAAAATAAAATATATTTGCATGCGAGAGCCGTAAATATTATTCCCGAGATTGGATCGACCCCGACGCGCTCATAAGACTTTTTTATCATCCGAAATATTGAGATTATGTACGAGTACGTTCGTTGCATTCATTTCATATGTCGTAAACATTTTGAAATATTTTATATTTAATAGCGTCCTGAGTCTGACTAAATCTTTTTGAACATTTTATGAATATAAAAATATATCTTTTTACAAATCTAATCTGTTAAATTTAAAAAATAATTAAATTTTGTATGTGTGATTCTGCTGATATTACAATGACTCATTTTTGATACTTTTTTCTTAAATTACACACCGAATAGAAGTAGAGTAGATTGCCAAATAACAACTACGACTACGATCTCTGGCAATGCTCCATTCGCGATAGACTACGTTCATTTGAACGCGACGGTGCTCCACGTTTATCTGCATTTTTCATTTAATTTTATTTCCAATGCGAACACGCGGTGCATTTAATTCGAAAAATTATAAATGAGATGAAATTCTCGTTCTATCGTACACGTGTAACTGTTTTAAAATCGTTCTAACGATCTTCACTAAGAGAGTGAAAAGTTTTGAAAATCACGGACCACCGAGGCGCGAGAAGATTAACGAGTCACGTCAATTCCGTTGACTCTTTCGCATTTTTAACACAGTATATGTAGAGGAAATTCGGTTAATCACACATGATTTTTTTTAATGAGTTTTATTAAGGTTCACGAACTGATACTTTATAAATAGTTATACGTATCACAAAATATAACTTAAAATTTAAATAAGTTTTCGAATTTACTATACCACGAAACTAGTCGAAACTCCCCATACGTACGAATGTATGTTAAAAAATGTGTCGGAACTTTTTTATTTTTATGTCCTGTGTGTTTTGAACGCGTGTGGGAGATTCCCCTCGATGATTCCGGAGTCGATTTACGACAGCGCATATATTCGTCCTTTACAAATTGAGTGTGACTTACCAGTTTGTAGTGTGTACATATCGAGGATCTGATTCGTCCTTTGGGGAATGTGTTTAAAACGCGACCACCTCATGTGCGGTGTACGTGGGACGATAAATCCAAGTTTCACGATTTGCAAAATCGCAGTTTCGATGTCGGAAACGTCTTATATTTGTCAGATATACATATTTTTTTAAATATTGTGCTAAAAAATGGTTTTATTCAGTAAAAATTCCAATGCATATTTAAATTTCTGGTTCGTTTAATATCAATTATTTTTTAATTCGATACGAGTAGACAACGCTTAAAAGTTCACAGTTCGTCTGGATTTTTTTAAACTGTTGTAAGCTATTAAAATGTTCGTTTTGTATCAGATACAAGCATTCCATTCTGTGAAGCATTCCATATTTACATTTATGGCCGCAGCGCCATTGTGTGCAAACGAAATTCACGAAAATTCGATAAACATCTCGGAAACACCATGATTCGACAAATTCGCACGCCTTCGACTAGAAAATAATATATTAGGAGAGAAAATAAAAAGGAAAGACTAAACGAAACAGTCCCATCATCGAATTATTTTCAGTAGAGTTCATCATTTTATTGTTTCCGTTTGTTATTGAGCGACCGGGCCGTTAACCGGCGAAAATGAGACTCGTCCAGGAAAAACTTTATCGGGGGAGAAAAGGAAAATTCTGGCTCGACGGAGAAAAAGTCTATCTAGGTATTTATAGGCAATCGCTTGTAATTTTCCGCAAATTCGTTTTTACTAAGCTCGTAAATATAATCGTTCCGATATTTTCCTAACAAACAAACGTTCGCCGACTCAAAAACCATTAGCCGGAAAATAAGTGCCGCGTAAAACTTTTTATGGCTTTTTTTGGTCTTTTCTTTCATTCTTTTGAGAGTGCTCTTATATAGTGTACCACGGTTATACGCAAGCTTTATGCAATAATAAAAATATGGGTCGACGCCGATGATTTTATCGAATTTCGATACTCTTCTATTGTTTGCCAGCTACGAACTTTCAGACAAAAAAGAATATAATGTTATTATATATCGCCTTTATATTTTTCGTTTCATAGTTTTCTATGTTACGTCGTAATTGAAACTTTCGAAAGCATTTATTTCGCAGAAAACTTCGTACGAAAGATTCCAATTTTTTCCTTTCGTTTATTAGGGCCGTTCGCGAAATTTTCCAACCACTCGGTACGAGAAGACAAACTTGGCGAATCTTTTTTACATAATCCCTGAAATTTGAACCTAATCGAAATAGTTTTATTATACCCGACTCGCGCAAACACTTCGCATACTATAAATAACTTCGATCCAATCTAACTCCAACACCGCTAATAACATACGACGAAATTACTGAATAACCAACGTCACATTACAAATTGAACCCATAAACCAAATTGACATAACATATATTAACATAAACACCTCACACGTCAGCCAATCGAAACATAACGTTATTACAGCCCCTTCACTGTTTACGTACCGTTAAATATCCTTTCGTATATTCCAGTCGCTCGTATTTAGCGCCATTTGAGAAATGCACCTCTGTATAACAACGTTTATCGCCTATTATTGATGTAAGCTTAATGAGATGTGTAATAAACGCCAAGATGAGAGCATTAATAACCGACCGATACCGCTCACGTATTATATTCGTAACCGGTCCGCCTTCTATATACAGCCTGCTGTAGTTGCTCTCGAAATTGTAAAATATTTATTATTTTCCATTTTTAATACTAGGGCCGCTTTTGAGAACGTTCTTATTCTTGTTTAATCGTCGTAATTCATTAGTGTGCCCCGCCGACACGAATAATGCTGTAATTAAATTTACAGCGTTTTTTTTTCGTTTAGAAATAACGAGTCGGATGCGCGTGGGTTATATTCGTTTAATTAATAACATCTTGTCATTGTATTTTTTTTGTTCGTTTCGGTCCACAGGTGTACTTCAACAATCTGATATAGATCCGATCTGGTGAATTGTTATCCGAGTTCAGCGGTTTAACCTTTGACTGAGTAATACAGATTAATAGACAGATTAACCGTTCGAGTTAACCATTTCGCTCACGAACGAGATTTTATCGGTTTAATTAATAAATTATACCCGCACTTTTTTTTGTTTTACTTTAATAAATTTTCTTATTAAAACGGCCCGTTTGATTTACGGCGACTTTTATTTATTCGGATGCATGTTAACGTGTTGACCACGCAATGTTTTCGAATGGTGAGGCTTTTTTTTCGTATTTATTTCGATCCGAACAGATTTCTTTTATAGTACTACTGATTATGAATATGCATGCATGTGTCGTATATCAAATCGGTCGTTGTTCGCTTCAATTTTTATTAATAAATATTCTTAAGTACGAATGTTGCTCGTATCGAAGATTAATTGTGTACAGGTAAAATTAACGATTTTAAATATTGAACGTTGAAAAAATGGATGCTGTAATTGAATTTGTGTAAATCTGTTAAGTGTCGTTAATAATAAACGAGATATTTATTAATGTGAAATTGTAATTCGAATGAATTATTAATAAAATTCTTGTTTATTACTTTTCAGTATGTGCGTACAATGACGCAATACGAATTTTTTTTCGACGATTTCTCATACTTTTCGTTTGATAGAATAAATTTTCTTGCATATAATAATATCAAAATTAATTACGAAATCGTTATAAATCGCGTGTTATTTTATTCGAAATAAGCCTGGATTACAGCAATTTTTCTTTGATGTTTAATACAGCATTTTTGTGCGGTTCATTAATATTAATAATGCACATCAGATTTTCTCTGAAATTTCAAATCTCATCATTTTTTATGCGATGCTTTTGTATTTCTTAACATTTTAGTATTTCCCGAAAAAATGTATTAGTATAAAATTTAACTATCGATTCAATATGTACGATAAAGTAAAAATTGTATCGTTTGTTTCAAATGAAATTCATTATTTTTCAAAAATCTGCTAGTTACAGAATATTATTTTATAAACGAACACGCTTCCTCAGGTAGAACGAAACGCACACGGACTTTTTTTTACAACATTTTCGTCGCCGGTGACCGTCGTATTCCGCTCCAAGAATAAATTGAAAAATATTCATAGCGTAATTGGATATTTTCTATGAATAAATACGAATTTATTATGCGCCAAAGCCGTTTTCACAGTGGGCAACGAAACGCCACACGCTCTTGACTCTTTATGTAAATTAAACGCTTCGACGTTGAGCCTTTCCCTTTTATCCATATTTCAATATTATACGTATCTGTTGCCCACACATTGTTGTGCCTTTTACGACCCCGGCATTTATATACCCCTGGCCTAATCTCCGCATCGAGATTCCGTACCTTTTTTTCTCCGTATATATAAAATGTATTTTATTATTTTATTCCTGCCTCTTATTATTGTGTATGCGATGAATATTTTATTTAGGTCGCGTTCGGCTTTATTCGCTTTTCAAATTGCACAAAAATATATTATTGCCGCGAAACATCTTATCGGGCAAGTATCCGCGGGAGAAATCGGATCACGTCTCGATATTGTTTCAAAAATAGGATATTTTCGTATATATGAATGTGTAGTATATTTTTCAAAGGGAGCGCAACGTGAAGTGCTTACGATAACGTGTACGTCATGTACGGTCGGAAAGCTTGTGCACTTTAATGCGCTTTATTTTTTGCTTTCGTATTGCTGTTGTCGCAATATGAGGTTAATTTTAAATTTTACGTGAATAATTGTGTTTTGTCGCTTTTTCGACACGCGGAAATGTTTGTTATAGTTTGGCTTCCTCGAAACTTTTTCTCGTACTTCGAAAATATAATACGTCGTGCAGGTGGTGCAAAAGTTACTTGGCACTTTGTTCTAAGCGTAACTTTTCAACTAAAAAATAAATGGAAAGTCTTTTAATGTTAATATAATATCAAAGAATGACAAAAATCTTTATTAACTTGACGTTGAAGGTAAATGCATTTATTATGATTTTTATATTAATATTATATTACGGTCTATTCAATATTGTCGTGATGAAAAATATTTTCCTCGAGCTCTTTGTCAATATTTTAATATATTTCATAATAAAGTTTATAAAAAATACTTGAATTTAATTAATAAAAAAGCGTATAGGTACTATTTGTTGTATTGAATAGGAACAGCCCCATATTTTATTCATTCTACACGAACAACTGTCTCGATTACCATTATTTTCTTATGCAACATAGAAACGTCTCGATAACTCGATACTGAAAACGTCACTGAACCAATTTATTTTAATTAAACTAAAATAAAACGAAATCCAAACCGGAAGTACAGACTTTTCTCTCGCATGAAAAGTACAAAATCGAAAACAACACATTTTCAATTTAAACAAATTATCAGCTGAAAACAAAATCTATTAATTTTTTCTATAAATCTAAACGCTTATAAAATTGATATTTCCGAGTTTATCAATTCCGATTTAACACCCGTCATATACGTATTATCACATCGTGAAAAGTTTCGTTCCTCCCCAAGGATCATTATCGAAAGGTCGTTAACTGGTCGCCGTCATCCCTCGTTTCCTACTACGGGGCTCGTGACTGTGTAGTTCAATTACTATAATACGGCTCGTTATTTACGCCAATTACCGTGTTGAGGGTCCAGGGATGGACCGGAGGTTCGATACGTTGTTTTCGACCCATCACTCTAATGAGATTTCGAAAGTGCATCCGTTCATTGCACGGAAATGCATCTTGACGGGTTTTATGTTTTGGCGCTTTCGGGATTAATCCATTTGTGTGTTTTCGAAGGATGCTACCATGAAATTTTGTAATATATATTTATCATTAATCAGATTATATTCATCGATTTTTTAACATTTGGATGATGTAAATATTTCCGGAATAATCTCGAATCAAAGATTTGTTTCACGTCGTAACTTTCCACTCGAGATAATCAAATGATATAATTATCGGAACGCCGAAATATAAAAGCGCAAAACAAAGACTTCGTTATTCGAAACTCGAATAGATGAACGTCACACTAGAAATTTTCCGTCTTTTAATTACGGCGACCGGTCGGAAACGCCCGACAGCTCCGAAGCGAAAAAAGAAGGAAAAAACAGAAGTAAAATATACGGACGAAATACAGGAAAAAAAGGCCTGAAAATAGACGTGAAAAGCACTCGATCTGTGAAAAACTCGCGCGTGAAAACGTGATTTGTGTCGAGTTCGGTAGTGTTTATTTAGCTGTGCGGCTTTTTCGTCCCTTCTTCGGCTTCCCTTCCGCTTCATTATCTCGCGGCTGGTGCGCGTCTCTCGTAACGAACTCTTTCTCCTTATTTCTGTTTCGTTTTATTTTATTTTATTTATATTTTTTATATATACATTTTGTGTATTACGTGTATTTTTCGCCCGCTTTCATTTTTGACACTTCGAGCCGTTTGACGGCTTCGAATCTCTCACCGCTTTTAATGATCTGCTAAAAAATTTTCCGACCGCGGCTTAACGAACTCAATTTGTTCCTTTACGTTTACGATTTTATCTTTATTAGAATTTTTCAATGCATTTCTTATATTTTAATTAATGATAGTATTCGTTTTTTTTTACAACTTAAACTAAATAAAATATCACTATTTAATCTATTTTATATAAAACTCAAACGTTGTATGTATCTAATAAACTCCTAAACTGATTAACGAATCTTCATTAAATTTGGCAAGAATGTGCTTTGAAATCTGAAGAAATTATCTAAGTATTTAGTTTTTTTATATCGTTTCGAATTTCAGTTTTTTTCTATCGATCAAAATTTATTTTCAAATCCCGAGTAACTCCGAGTACAAGCCGCTAGTTATTAATAAATAAACATGATATTAAAAAAAAATATTTGCATTTATTTACTCAAGTAATTCCGGCAGTTGTTAGCAAAATCGCACTAATACCGATCGCTGACGTACAGCGAGCTTTCAATTGCGGCACCGCAGACACCAAAACGAACTAAAAGCTCCGTTCGAAAATAGATACGAAAAAATCAAAAGGGAATGGCGAAAAAAAATGCACGTGCCATGGCACCGGTAGGGAAAATACTCTATGCGATGCATTTTTCCAATTCCGCAGATGGACGGACTCAATTACGCAGGCGGCTCGTGACGTTTAGCCCTGTCGACGTTGAAAGATTTCGTAAACGGTATGGCGACTGAATCTGTGAAAAAAATATTGGAAATCCTGAAAAAATATTGTCAAACACAGTCTGTCGATTTTGCATTTTGTGCGCCGCAGATTGGAAGTTTGTTCGGTACAGTCTTGTTTGTCAATTTCGGTAAGTAGTCTGCGTTTTTTGGTATACGACTGACAAATACGGATTTAGTTTCAGTAAGGTTTTTTTCAATTTATTTTTCCTGTATATAAATTGATATAATATATTTTTCTTCGTTCCGAAAGAATCAACTTAGTCCATTTCTTCGCTCTCGAATCAATCGAACCGCCACTTTTCTCGATATCGAACTATAAACTACTTTTAAAATAGAAGCGCATTATCTTTTCCGATCCAGCGTGGGAGGAAACTCATCCTTGCATCAAAAACAAAACACATCATCGAAATCAAAACACGGTACGCAACAATATGCGAGGTGCAATAACTCACCGGCTCACCCACTTATCGTCGCACAATCGCCGATCGCGATCGAGCAATCGCTGAACAATAACACACATATATATTATTATGTATATTAAATGTATTATTTCGACGATCCCAACGACCCCGTGTTCGCATGCCGAGATCAAAAGGTGCGTTTTAAACGAGTTAGCGGGGAACGTTCGATCTCGTTCATTCGTGATTTATGCCGGTTATTATTTAGAATGGAGGCGAGCATTTTAGTGCCGCGTAATATAGGCACGTAAAGTGCATGTGCATCTGTCGAATGCATTTTATTTATTTCCTTTGGGTTATTTGAAAGAGTTGTCAGATTTCTTTATTGTTTTGAGTCTTGTAAAATTGTATCGTATGTTTTTAATAGATTTTTTTAATGAAATTATGTTATTTATCAGTATATGCAAGATGAAACTCGTGCAAAATTATTATTTTATCAAATAATTTTAAATATGTGCATCCTTCTTTGAATCATACCACTTCTTGTTTAATTTAACCCATATACTGCTGTGTTCCCCAATTGGGAACACGCTGAAACCCGCGAGCTTTTTACTCTCGCAATCAGTTAATTTTACTTGATGAAATGTTGCAAATAATAAAATATGTATGTAAAGAAAACTCTATAAAGTATAATTATTAAAAAAAAATCTATATTTACATTGTAAACTTCGATTTTTAAGCGATACAAGCTAAAATTTTTAGATAAATCATAAGAAAATTTCGCAGGAAATTGGTTAAGTGGTCGATGCATTCAACTATATTTTAACCGTTGAATTAATAATGATAATAGAATGTGAAATCTTCAATCGTCAGCGCACACAATTCGATCTCGTTCCGCGTGATTTACACTAGTTATTATTTAGAAGTGAGCCTCAGTGCACGGGCAATGTATAATATTAAGTAGAGTGCATCGAATGCGCACGTGCATATATCCCTCGAATGCCTTTCGGTGGTACTCGTTTCGTCTGAGCATTTCGCTCTTGCTCGTTTTTCGATTAGAAGCAGAGATGCAAGTGCCGCCTTCGCTCGATCTTCATTATTAAACGGCGTTCAGCTTCAAAGGCGGGAATTATTCATCGGAGTCTAATGTCGTTTGTATTCTTCAAGTTGTCGGCTCGTTCGAATGATGGAGGCGTTTTGGAAGTCGGTGAAGCTCCGTTCAGACGCTCTTCTGCTTTTTCAGCCGGGTAATATATGATGGTCTGAAGCTTCTTCTGTAAGGTTGTTTTGTTGAACTTTTGAAATTTTGTTCTTATCTTTCCGTGTGTTGGAAGCCGATGATTAATAGATATTTACGGGAGATGGTAGTTAAATTTTATTTAACGTCCGCATTATACAATCGATTATTTTTATTATCAAATCATTGAAAGATTATTGAAATTTATAGACTGATTAATTGACGATCAGTAAAGTTAGTAGTGTCTTTTGTTATGTTACATCATCGAGTCGGTCCATTAAAATATTTTTGCACATCATTAAATTTAATTAAAGTTTTAAAAATTGTATAAAATATTATATTATAACATTATCTGTTTTCAAAATGTACGAAACACTTTTCAATCATTATACCATCGCCGAAATAACGATTCATTAATTCCGTCCCAATTTCGCCGAAACGACTATGTTTAGCTGCGAAAAGTTAAGATAGACGCAAAACAAACATTTTGCATAATTTCGCACCCCAGCAAACTCGATCCTACGACAAGTATAATATTATCGCATTATGTGTTTTTAGGCGACGGCGGCGCACAGCACACCTACAACTAATATTGTTAACGTTATCATAACAATAACACTTAACATTAATAAACCGTCTCCGCTAATGGGCGCATAACGACAAGTGTTGTTGTTAACCTTATCGCGTTGGAAGCACACGCCTATGATTTCGATCATTTCGACGAATTCAATTTTCATCGTCCTTTTTTTGGAAAATATTCGAAGGCTTTGAAGGATTCTGCGGTTCTCAAGTTTTCGTTTTGAAATTATTTGTGTTTTTTTTATAACCCTTGTTTTTTGGTCGGTTTTTTATTAAGATTCTCATAATAGATTGCCGCTTTTTCGCTTGGTACTTCGGCAGAGTTAATGTTTGTCACCCACCACCTGAAGAAAAATTTATGGACTGCTCGAGCCCTTTTTCTTTAGGGACACCCTGCGAACCTATTTCCGCCCATTTTGTGTACAAAAACAACTTTGTGTTTTATTAATTTGTGATTTATTTCCTCTCGAGTGGTTACGTCGATTTTCACTTGTATGTACTCTTTGAGAATTTCCCATTAAAAATTTTCAACTTTTTAAGTGCTTAAAAAACTTATTATTTTATAAAAAAAATATTCAATAATCTCACTCTGTAATATGATATACAATACATTTACATACATTTTATGATTGAATATTTTCATGATTTTACATGGTCTGGCGTAGACATAAACCTTTCAGAATGATCTATGAATCTTAGAAGGTATCTATGACCGTTATAAATAGGAAAAGTTTTGGTTGTCGATGCGATTATATCAAAGTTGCAACACAAAGGGCTTCCCCCTTTGCGTATCATGCAAAAATGGCAGTAAATCCTGAAGATTTATCGACGCTGCATCTAATATTTCATGCTCGTTTTCAGCACACACATATTTCCCTTCTGGACCACGGGATGGTGTCCCTTATTTATTATTACATTCAATTTTTACGGTGCACTTGGTACACGTACTTAGCCCTCTGAAACCAGATGTCTGAACCCTCACAGCCAATCCTCTTAAAGCGAAAAAAAAAAATCAAATATTTAATATGTGTGCGGAATAAAGCCGCTGAACACTTATTATCTATATTTAATAAAATATTTACGACACAGCGGATACGCTCATGCTAATTAATTTTTTTAATTGGGTGCCACGACGAAATGTGTATGCGCTTTTCTCACGAGAACATCTCGAAAGATCAAAGCCGAAATCACGAGCTAATCATCTTCAACTTTATGTACATTTTATGTCGGCTCATATTCTACTTGTCAATCATGGGATATTCTCGATATAATCACGCTTTTTTTCCAGGTCACGATCCTTCATATTCCCAAAGTCTATGCGATTTTTTTTGTATATTGCTTTTTTCACGTATGCGTCGATTACGTATTATAACGATCCATCTTCTTGGGTTAATTGAGTTTATTGCTCATTGTCGGTTTTGTGATATATATATTTTTCGATTGGAAAACGTTTGGAAATCTCGCGTTCGATGCCGCGCCATCTAATTTGTATGGAAAAATCTCGTTAATGTCGACTTCAAAGGATCAAAATTCGCTCGACGCGTTGCGCTTCGCAAACGTTTTGTCAATTCATTATGATAATTTATATTTTAATTTTGGCCATTATGCGCATATTAACGACGAGACGCCGAATTAATATTTTACAAAATGTTAATATTTAATTTATGAATAAATTTGCGTCCGAAAATAAGCACCCCAGTCTCCCCGCGCATCCGTAATAAGTATTTTATACGTCTGCTAAGAAAATTTCATTAATGCAAAAACAATATTTATTTTAGCATATCATCCATAAAATAATCAATTTCGAATCGATTATACTATAAATATTGATGGATATATAATTTTTATTATTCTACGAAGACTGAAATTGTTATTCCAATAGCATCCACATTAATATATTCTGAAATTGTACATTTTACATTATCCATTAAATTCAAATATGATGAAAATACGCCAATAAATTTATCATAAAATTCTCTAATATTTGAAATGTTCCTTAAATCATAGAATATTTTAATTTTTAAACAGGTGCCTTTATAGAATTTTTTTATTTAAATTGTTACTAATATTAGAATATATCTGTTTCGTTCTGATAAAAACATCGATAAGATTTTTATTTAGTATCGAAAATAATTTGTATATTATGAAATTTCGTAATTAAGCAATTTGCTCGAAGTTCTATCTATTTAACGAAATAATGACTTCCGAAGCACACTGTGCAATAATTAAAGTCATGAAAACAATCAAATTGAATTGCGCCAGTGGGGCCTTTTGATCGTCAAGTGTTAGAGAAGCGTCGACAATCAACCGCCCCTTTGACATGCCGAAGCACAATTAACCCATTGACTGACGAGCGCATTTCGCGCACAAAAACACGGCCGTCGAAACTATGGAAATTTTCCGCCTGTAGATTTTCGCCAAAGTCACCTCTGCCAATACGATTTCGAGAAAGCGCAAACAGTTGCCTCAGTTTCCGAGGATTCGATTCACAAGTGAATCCTTTCGGAATTTAAGACCCGAATCGTTTATGACCCGGGATAAGGTAGTTTTTTTACGGTTTGCAGTGCGAAACTGCGCCGAACCCTCGACTGGTCGTAAAATAGTTTTTCATATAAAATCTTATACGGGTAATGATAGATTTTCGTGAATTTTGTTTTATGCTTCGCTGCTTCTGCGAATCAAACGCCCGTTTTTACAGCGTCTTCGTTTGGTATATATGTTACAATCAGAGCGTTCATCGTCGTTAATACATACATTATCTAGAGATTGTATACGCGCGCTTTAAGTTTTAGAGAAAGCGCACGATACAAGATTCCGCATACGTTATCTCTAGAGATAGCATATATTAACGAGAGAATGCATCGAATTGCCGACGTCGATTAGACAAACTGTATAATAAGTGATTTGACAGATGAGAAATACATTCTATAATACAAAGCGTGTATGGGTCTCTATGTGTTACCAACCGTTTTCCGTTTCCGCAGCGATACTTATTTGTCACAATTTCTTATACGTAAACCAAAAACAAAATAGCGTAAATTGGATATTTTAGGTTTCTCGCATTTCCTAAAATAAAATATACCTTACCATATTCCCTACTTGCGATTTAATTAACTACGTCGGAATAGATGACTCATTCATTCTCTAGTCAACATGCTCATTCATACTCCCGTGTATGTTTTCTCAGAGCGATTTAGACAAAGTATTCATTTGCAAGATAATGCATGTATTAACGGGCTTGATGCTTTGCCTGGAACATATATACGATTTTTTTATTTTGAAAGAATGATTAAACGAATGAACATCTATTTTTCATCATAATTAATTATTATGTTATGATATTCGATCCAGCTTGTTAATAATTCATAACGAATTAATAAAGACAATCAATTATTCGAACTAATTATCTTCATCGGTTAAGAATAATTTAAAGCATTGCCTTGAGCGAAATCTTTTAAAGCAAACCTTCATTAACAAAGCCTTCGCAATATAACGTGCAAATTTCGCATCGAAAAACAAATTAAAACGTATAAAAAAAAGCAACGAAGCTTCGTGCATCTCGTTGCAATGAATCATCATATTCACGTGTAAAACGCCCGGGGCCGGCGCGGCCCGCCCGGCCGTCTGACAAATTAGACGTCCGCTCTGCAGCGAAAGGGTTAACGCGCCACCCAAGTGGACGAAGACGGATTCCCCTCTTTCCGCAATAATTCCGAGCATTTATTTATATCAAACCGTGCAGGATAAAGGGAATCGCAAAAAGAATACGTAAAAAATCGCCTCGGAGCACCGCAGCCGAAAAAAATCGCAGTACACTTGAACTCGGATTTGCATCGCGTTCAATTTGAATTAATTAGTTGATTCATTTAGTTTTTTTAATCGTATCAAAAATTAAAGGTATTTAGTATTTTTTTAAATTATTTTTAATCAAATTCAGTACAGATATATAATTTTTAATATAAAAATAAAAAGTTTAATACTGAAAATTTATTTTGATTTCAAATTGATGATATCTGTTTTATTTTCTGATATGTTACTTAGCTCCATTAAAAAATCAAATGTTTAAGTACATCCTTTTATATAAATTTATTAAAAAATAAATGAGGCGTTCACTGTACAGATCGATTAATTCCACTTTTTGAAAAATCTTAAATTTAAGTATCAAAGCACTAGATATAGTCATAATTTTTTATGTTTAAAATAAAATTCCTGAATAATACAGAATCATATCATTAAACGATAAAAAATTTTCGGCCATTGAATAATAAATAATTTTTTTCGGGGCTTTTTGATTAATTCCATACTCTAATGTAAATCATTGCAATAATGCAACTCAAATACACTACATCTGTATTTATGCATTCTACAGTATTTATTTGAATTTGAAAACAATGTACATTGTTTCATCGCATTTCTCAACTTTTTGTTTCATGGAGTTAATCAATGTGTGCATTGAACGGCTCAAATAAGATATTAGATACATATAACTTCTCAAACCAATTCAAAAATTATACATGAATCTAAAATCCTATTTAAATCAAAACCATCATATTATCCACACACTACTGTATTTCGAGAGTGTGTCGACCAGGGCCGCCGCTCCTTTTTCTATTTTTATTATTTATACATTTTTTTCGTTACTTTTCCTATACATCCACTCTCGTTATTTCGTTAGCGGAGATGAGCCGTCGCGCATTTTTCCCACGTATTCGGAGAATTCCGAACGTGGAACATTCGTCAAATTTAATAATGCGTGTATATTTAGAGTTTCGTTATTAATTCGAAACGCGACAAGGATATGCACTTAACGTGGAAGCCACTAAAGCCCACCTATAAAGCTCCTTTGACAAATAGCGAACGTTTGACGGCATTCTTTCGGAATTAATTGCGACGAGTCGGCCGTTAAATTAATTTTCGTTTTTTCGTGCCAATTCGAACGTTAGCGTCAGAATGTGTATATATAATTATCTGTGTTTGGATATCGGATTTTGAATCGAATTCGTCCGTCGAAATACATTATTCAAATTCGGCTGAAATGTGCGTGTCGGAACGTTAACGTTTTGATAACCTTTTAATATTTAATTAATGTGTAACTTGTTAATTTATCAACCGGGTAGTGCTGTGTAATTAATTTATTAATAAGTGTAACAAATAGTATGAATAATTTATGACTATTTACATATAATAATTCGGAGGTGTATTAATGTTGTATTTGACGAGGTCGAACGTTTCGATTATATTTGAATTTCGTTTGTGATGATAATATATCGTTCTTTCTTTTGATTATTTAACGCGCACATTTATAAAATTATAATGAAACAATTTCCATGTTTTCTTCTTTTATTTTAAAAGCTCGCCGCCCTTGATATTTTCATTTGTCGTACCTAGAGGGTGCCCTTTGCAACATTTATTCACTTTAGTCGGCTTCGCGTTTAAATGGAGACAAACGCAATCCGCAAAAACGCTCCCCCTTAAACCCATTCTCCCCTAAGTACCATTACTTCTAAGATTTTAAAAGCATCCTAGACATGATTCAGTACCTCTCATTTGATATAATACTGAAAAATGTGTATTAATTACAAACGTGTGCTGTTATATATCATATTCGTTTCTAAAACGTAGACCATTCACCTTGAAACTTCTGGATAATCTTCGGACGATTACAGCACAAAATGCACATTAATCACATAAAATTTATATCCCAAACGAGACTTACACCGAAAATCCGAATGATCGCAGCTTCGAAACTAACCGCATTGTCGCCGTTTGCGGTCGTGCGTGATAAATCAAAGGACATATAACCGAAGCCATGTTTACACGGTACCTCACTTTCGGTTTGGCAATTTAATCTCGGTGTACATACGGATGTGTATGTGCCCAGTTAATAATACAGTAGTTTCGCATGTCAATGGCAGGCCGACGTGACCGATTCCACTGTCGAATCGCGGATCGATAAAGGCCCTTTGTTTCACGTTTATTTTAGGACATTTCTATAAATGCGATTCGCTTTATACGGCGGAAAATGTTAGACGTCACATACAACGATTTAATCATAATCAACATTCGTATGAATATGCAATTAGATCCGAATCCCGATCGACCTTTATCAAGTCGATAAGTCCTGTTTGTATCTCATACTCAAAAATCGTGTATTGTACCCAAAATGAATTTCCATATCAATTCAAAGACCACATCTAATTTGCGAGAACGAAAACGCGATAATCGAAACGCTACTTTCCGACAGCCGTTGCGAACTCTTCAACAACAAACGTAAGGCATCACAGAGACCGCAACGGGAGCCGCTTTCGTACGTAAAGCTCGTTTTTCACCATAATTAAAACGTACGATTTCCACTAACGAACCCCTACCCGCGGTTTTATACACTGTCGTATATTTAGACACTGCGTGTACAATAATGGCGGCGCAAAGGCGACGTTTTGAGTATGATTGACGCGCATAATTAATAACTGCAAACGATGACAGTTCGCTGGCCGTTTCGAGGTGTGTATGCCTGTGTGAAAGGAATTCGTTGATTGGGCGATCGATAAAGTGGGCTTTGCGATCAAGTCGTTTGTATATTATATTATGTTGAAGATTTTAAAGAGAAAATTGCATGTTTTTATTTAAAACTAGCGGTTCGTACCCGACGCTGTGAAAATAAATTGTGTACCGAT
Source organism: Hydropsyche tenuis (assembly GCA_009617725.1). Classification (NCBI taxonomy): domain Eukaryota; kingdom Metazoa; phylum Arthropoda; class Insecta; order Trichoptera; family Hydropsychidae; genus Hydropsyche; species Hydropsyche tenuis. The sequence continues at coordinate 583,807 of VTON01000034.1, read as the reverse complement.
TGTAATTATTGTCACAATCAATCGCGACGTTGGCACATTTTATATTATATTTTGTATGACGATCGATAGAAAAAACTGAAATGTGAAACGATATTAAAAAATCGAATGCTTACTTAGTTTTTCCAGTTTTCATACCACATTCTTGCCAAATTTTGTGAAGATTTTCCATCGGTTTAGGAGTTTATTGGATGCATATATATGTACATACACCGTTTGGTTTCATATACATATATAGATTTTACTAGTTTTCTTATAGTGAATTAGAGAATTTGATCTAGTCGTTTGGATCGTTAGTGTCATATTATATAATTTCTTGAAAGGTTATAATTTAGTAGAAAGTTTTCACATAGTAAATATAGTATCATAGTACCACAGTACTGGTATACTTGGTATGTATAGTGGAAAAATTGCTAATGCAATGCAATCGCGTCTGGTACATTCTGTACGGAGTCTGTCTCTTTTGCAAATGTAAAATAATATTTTCGTTGTTTTTATTTACCAGCATTAATGTCGGGCGTCTTCAGCGAGCGAGTTTTTCCGTCCCATGTTTTCCTTTTATTGTGGAAAATTTGACTTAATATTAAATTTATGTCTGGAAAATGCAAGACGTCGTAAATGTTTTATATTCATTTATTTTCGCAAAATTTCACTTTTTTTACATTTACCCAACATACTCAACAATTACAACTTTACAAACATATACCATCACCGACACCAAAAACAACCGCATCTCTGGAACCCCCCGCTCGAATTTCGCCGACTCTTCCCGGGCACATTAACAATTTGTCACATTTGATCGATTCCGCTTGCACATAAAATATTGACCACGGCGCATAAAAGGTTAACGGATTTGCATAGTGTGGGCGTTTCGCGGAGCGTCACACGAGAGAGCGAACTTTGATTGATCGACGTCCGAGAACAACGAACTGTTGCAGCAAAAAGCCCGTCAGTTATGCACGTCTCGTTTCGAATAAATTAACTTAATGAAGGTGCTGTGTATGTATGTGGTTTTAGTGTGTGATATGTGAAGGGGTGTATTTGTGGGTTTTGTATAGGTTTTTGGAAGTTTTGTAGTTGATTAGTGGGTTGAATACTGAAACTTGTAAAATTTTATATCAAAAGATCATACATTTATTGGTCATTTCAAATGTAACTATATTTTGAATATCGATAGAAACAGTTTTATATGGAAAAATAAGGGTGCGATTTAACTGCATTAAAATAATATACGATATGCATTAAAATAGTTTACGATATGCATTATTTCTTTTGCATTAAAGAATCTCGTGTTGAACATCATTTTATTTATAGTGTGCAATGAAAAAAAATTCTTGTGCATTAAAAAATATGAAATGATCTACAGGTGACAACGTCGCCAGAGTAAAGTCTTCCTCCACATACAATACAATTTATTTATATTCATTCTAATGCACGTTTTATTCATTTTAAAGCACAGATGTATTTTCAATGGTCAAAATATTTTTTCGAATGCACACTCTTAAATGCTCGTGCAAAATAATGTACACTAATTTTATTAAATGTTCAGATTAAATGCACATTTATTTTATATAATGCACGTTTAATTTGTCCCCAAAAAAATAATATGATATTACTTATTTTATACAAATTATATTTTTCATCTATATTTTACAAACTTTAAAAACCTTTTTCATGCAATTCATGCATTTAATCTCAAATAAATAAATATTTAAACCTTACACGTTTTCCTCACATCAAAGTGAGTCGTCCCACTGGCATTAGCTCCAATTTAAATGCATGTAAAGATCAAAAGTATAAATTCCCATCGTATCATACAAAATGTCTCAAAAGCCACGTTATCTTCGTAATGATGTAACATAAAGGTAGCGCAAGGACAACATAACGAATATGACACGCTGATACGATGCACCGTTGGCCGGTTGCAATATGCAAAATTTTGCAACGACCCGTTCCCCTTTTGCACACCGGAGAGATGATAAACGACCAACAGGTAGGTCGCACAAATCCCCCGACCGATAAAGAACCGCCCTCCGACACAAAAGGGTTATTAAAAGTTAGGAACGATGTCGACTAACTGGGAAAAAAGCATAAAAACGACGTTCGAAGCCAACCGATGGCCGCTCGAGGGCTTTAAATTTTACGTCTTGCGTGTAAGGAGGGTTTATGTTACGTTTCGTTGATTCGTTTGAGTGATTGTTATTTTTGGATTATGTTTCGAGTTTGTGTCGTTATGGATGTGTATTGTTTTATTTGAGAAAATTTTGTTTAGTTTGTGAAAACGATTTTATGTTATTGAAGGTAATGATATCTTTTTGTTAAAAAAAAATGTGATGGTCATATACACGATACACCCAATCCTCTTTTTAGACAGTTCCGAAATGACACGATTCAAGGAAGAAGAAGTGATTATTTTTTAACACGGTATAAAAATGTATTATTATGCCACAATGGTATGATTCGATTCAGGCTAGTATACTGTTATAATTATAGTTATTATATTAAAATTTTCGATGATTTTAATGATTTTACATGGCGAAATTTTTTCACATTTTTTATAAAGAACATTTGGATGAAAATTCAATCCAAATACACTGATGGAACTTATCTCCAATTTTTATATGGTCACCATGCATTTTTTTACATATTAGTCTCTAGAACGTATCCTCTGTATAAAAAAAGCTTAAAAAAGAGAATTGAGTGTATATTATAATTGAGTGTATTTTTATCTGTGAAAACATGTTATTGGTGTTTAGTTATTTTTTTTACTTTTATTAGCACTGTATGTTTTCCTGTGAAATTAAAATAAATAAATTAAATAAAATAGCAATTATTCGAGTCATTCAAATTTATTCGTCATTCAACAAAAGCGCAAAATTATCCTCATACTCAAATCGGCGCCAAAAATCGCACACGCGAGGCACACCTTAAACGTATCATTTAAATTAAAAAAAATTCAATTCCTAAAAAGAATCCAACTTGATACATTCTCAACATAAAAAAAAAACTGCGGATTGAACGAGTGCGCTGATACTCGCGTTATTTATGCCTTCCTTCGCTGAAAACATAGCCGACAGGGTCGAATCGGGGATAAAAGTAAATTATTGTCGGGGGGGAGGTTATATGAAATCGCGGCCCCGTACTTGCATACACTTTTACGTGCACTCGCGTACGTAAAATGTACGTGTACGTGTCGGAGAACGTCGTCGGACCGCGGCGCAATAAAACGGGAGCGCCGCGCATACTTTGCGGGATTTAGGGGCGGAGATAAGGAATCGAGTTTCGCTTTTGACGTTTTATTCATCGCGAAAGGACGCTTTTATGATCGATATTACAATTCGCTTTCCGTGCTCGACTGTTTTTGGATATATCGATAGTGATGTTTCTGCGGGGTTTTTCGAATTTCGCTTTTATGTGAGTGTTTTTTGGGGATGTTTCTTATCTGTGTGCAATCGTTTTGTTTATGGTTGAATGAATAATGTTAGTTTTTAGAGTAAATATTGCAAATGTTGTATATGATGATGAATATACGTATTATATATGGTCTTTCAATAGGGACACTCGAAATTTTTTTAGGTTATAACAGCCGTGGTGTTTAAAGTTACATTTGACAAATTTAATGTCAATTGTTTAGTAGTGTACAGCAAATCATCATGGAAGATTATTATAGCGTTGAACAATGTGTAAATATCATCAAATTTTATTGTTCATTTTAAAATTGAGCGTCCCTATTGAAAGACCCTATACAACTAATTCTTTAATATTTTTTTTCAAATATTGTATGTTAAACAGTTTCATATTTTTTAAGATCAATTTATTGATAAATTCACGGTAGAGTCGACCCTCCGCGTCGCCTTAAACTAAAAAAAATATATTTAAATACATCTCACGCACTAAAGGGCTAATCCTCGAATCTATTTACATTTGAATCGACGCTTTCGAAGTTTACGCATTTATTTACAAACGTATATCCGCTCACAATGCACCGCGCTCAAATTAAATTCGAGATTATATCTAAGAGCGGCTCGAGGAACTGTCCAAATATGAGCTTTTAACACGACCCACGAACCGCCATTGTATTTTAATGCATTCTTTATACAAAACGCGAACGCAAATGTAATTTAATATAGCAACAAAGTATCGAAGTATCAACGCGTGACCTAATCCGCTTATGTAAATCTACGGAAAAGTTCCGTTTTTTTTCGTTATAAAGACTTTCGAAAGTTTTTCGTATAAACAGCCCTTTTGTTGCGATGACGAAGATGGTGATGGCTTTAATTTTCGTTTAATTCTCTCGCTGGCGAATGTGCACTGTTGGGTAAATGGTCCCTTCTTGTGACGGGTGACTAATGTCCCGTCTCTTCGAGGAAGATGATCCCTGGTTCGTCTTATTCGTCTCGTCTGTATTTTTTCCGTTTCGTTTTATTTTTTTCATATTTATTTTCTCCTCGTTCCGACGACATCTCGCATCATTAGCCAAAATATGGGGAAAAAACGAGGGAAAAATAAACGAAATGCTTCGTACTAGTATGTAACGACGCGTTACAGACGGTTAGTTAACTCGGATGATTTCTTATCCGAGATTATTGTAAAATTTGATCTAGATTTATGTTCGTATCTTTTTTTTGATATGTCAGAATTTGATATATACGAACGAAACTTTTCAAATTTATTTTAGTTACATGCATATTAGTTGCGCACGTTAAAAGCTCTAATTGAAGGCAACAACGTACACAAACAATATTAATTAAATCCCGCTTTTGTTCGCTAAAACCAAAAATTCCTCAAAACAACGCAATTTTTCCTGAAATTCCGCACACACGCTGCCACGGTTAAAATTTGAACGTACAAACTGTAAAATATGAGAATTTCTTTGATGCGGCGCATATGCGCTCGATTGACATCATTCCAAATTATTACGTCCATTTCGAATAATCCTTTGTGAATTGCATTACGTGCGGTTTGGATGCACCGAAACTCCATGCATATTTTTCCACATTTCGTGTGCGGCGATGGAAATTCGTGTACTGGATCGAAGAGTGATCCCTGTAGATTTTCGGATTTCGGATGTGTCGTGGGTTGTAGGGGATGTTTTGCAAATTTCGAGCTTTATTTTGGAACAAAGTGGTTAATTTTTGTAAAAATTTAAGTTGAATCAATTTTTTATTGTTTCGCAACGGAATATATTTTTTTTAATAATCGTAAGAATAAACATTTTTGTGTTGAAAATTATTGAAATTTTTTTTATGAATAGTATTGGTATTGAGATGTAATGCATCAAATATTATATATTTTTTAAATATATCATAGAATTTAACAATTTTCCCCAATATCTATCAGCGATACGATTGTTTTGCTAGCTAGGTGAATCGCCTGACACACAGTGTTCCAGAAATAACTCAACGGTAACGTGACACTTCGCTCGTTACACAATGCAAATGCAACTGCATACCTAAACACACCCTCCACACAAACAACCCCATATGTAAAATACGGAGTGCAGCCGGGGTCAAAGTTTGCCTAATTTTAGAACCGTTACCGCTTCACGGTGGCAAATTGAATCGTTCTAGTCTTGAAAGGAGCGAAACGATCTCTCGCTTCCGTCAAACTGTTTATTTACAACCGCTAAGTTATTATTAAAAGGATATTTCGCGTGTGTGTGGCGATAAATATGAGATCGCAACAAAAGATAGCATGAAATATATACGAGAGGAGGGAAAAGATACCGAGCGTGAAAGGGACACCGGGCGTGTGTGTCCCTTTGTTTCGCGTAAACGTACGCGCTAAGATAAAACAATTTATTATTATGCGAATTTAGATAGTGTTATTAAATACGTCCGATGTGCCGTTATTCTTCTGGGATGTTTATATCATTGGTGTGTCCTTGTGATTTTTTTTTATATACTCATACTTTTGTGTTTAACGTATAAATTTTCCTAGTTTTTCACATAAGCAATTTCAACATTCATATAATATTGAATTTTACGTATCATTTGTATTATTCACAAATGATAAATGAAATAGTCGAGCAAATATTTTCTAAGCTAACGACGTGATTCAATATATCGTAAACGAACCAGAAAGCTCTCTAAAGTATAATATGACCCGTATATCAAAATTTTTGCTTTAATTTTTCACTCTTTTTCCATAACACATTACACCATCGTTGCACAAAGGATAATCGTCCACGAACGGTTCATATACTCTAGTCCCAAAGACGCTTTTTAACGTTTCGGAAACATCCATAAACTTTTTCGTCGACCGTAAAAGCTACACGTCACTTTTATTATTTTTTTCGGCTGAAAAATTACACAGAATAGCCGTTGCAGTTGGCTCTACGCCACCAAGTCAACTGCAATATAACAACGTTGCATTTTTGCAACAATTTATCCGGCGAGAAATGAGCCGTAGCACTAACACCACCAATGGTGACCCTTTCGAAGAAGATGCATATTGCATGAAATGCGAGCGTTAGAGGATCGTGTCACAGTCGCGGCATTAATGTGTAGAATCTGCAATGCTAAATCGAACTGAAAATGTTGAATTTAATATGTCAGTCGTATTTGTTTTTATTTTGCTCTTCTACTCACTTATTTTCTTTTGAGATAATTTTTAAAATATTCGGTTGGGGATGAAATTTTCGTGCGAGTGCCAAAAATATATGTAAATAGTACAAAACCTCCGCAAATGTGTCACTCTGCTTTTGAGTGCACTCAGATGGTGCATTTGGTATGTACACGCTCTCAGTGTCACCTTAATTTGTCATACAAGACGGTTTTATTGCAGCAATCCTATGCGAAAGTATCATGTTGCACTATATCGCGACTTTTCTCACGGTTTAGTGTCGCTTTTATGCATGCCGAATGGTTTTTCTTTGTTGCGATTTTATAATTTCGAAAATGTCGTGTGACTCTGTCGTCAAAGTTTTCGTTGAAAAAGCTGTTATTGGAATAGACGTATTTTTATGAAAACACATTGACATAGATGAAAATGTGATGCAACGTTTTAGATACAGATACGATCCTCACAATAATTCTCACTCAACGTTGTTTGCTATCTAGTTTCGCCAAACGAAACAAATTGAACGGGATTTATTACGGCCATTTTTACAACGCTTATACGCGTTTTTTCGCGACGTAAACGTTTGTCCTGCGCCCTCTCCTCGCGCTCATACATATTCCTTTATTTTTTCCCCGACAAGCTTCCTGTTATTCCCATCAAAGCGGCCACTTTATACGCGAATATTTCACCGAGCCAGCCGTCTTCCCCCCTTTCACGGAGGAACACTTCGTCAAAACAGCGCCGGAGTGAGAAAAAAGCCGACCCAGCTTTATGGCCATCAGCCGAAAATTGGGCCACACTTGGCGCCGAAACCTCCGGAGCTTTTAAACCTCCTTTTTGCCGTGTGACCGAGCGCTAATCAACAAACTTATGACCCACTCAATCTAGAAAGTCTCATATTTTCCGAGTCTCATCCCTCGGAGTGTGTCGTTTTTGCCCCGCCGTAGCGAATCCGGCTCGTGGTTTTTAAAGCTTCTTCTTGTGTTATTATATTGTGTGTATATCTTGGCGAGATATGGCGTTCGTAAAATATCCATTAGCGTCATTGAAAGCCTCTTTTTACTGCTGGGCATTAAGGATTTATTTATACTGTGGATGTGGGTGTATTAAAGGATGCATCTTGCAGTGTGTGCGCGTGTACGTGTTCGAGCAATGACGAATCACGAGACATCGTAAAATTAATGGCTACACACTAAAAAGACGATCCGATAAAGCTCGGATTCATCCCCATACTACCGAGATTGTGTCTTGGCGTAAAAACAAGTATCCTTTAAAAGGAAAACTCTATAATATATATGTATATCAAATATACAGATTTTTATAATTTTATTTACTAAATCGTTTAAAACTATGTCAACATCGCCCTTTGACTCGACTCCACAAATTAATTGGATGCCCATCGAAAAGCGGCGCATACATCCTGGAAAAGGAGCTCTCCACTAAAACGCGGACTGCTTCGAATTCACAGCCGTTTAGCAATGTCCACGGAAAGTCAGAGGCGAGCAGTTTGCGCATATCGAATATGAAATGCATGGGGAAACTCGAATCGGGTGCCAGCCGAAGCCTGAAATGAGAAAGTCGCGTTTCCCGACGAGGACTTTTCCCCGAATGCGGAAAACCGCCTGCTTCCACTTCGCCTTCCCCTCGGGTCGTCGGAAAAGTTGCCAACTCCGAAGGTTTGAAAACTCTCTCGCACTCGTAGCAAAAATACCTGGAGTAATATTTCTTACTTTTCGTGCAATTCGCTTCCCGTGTAGCGGAAGCGCGTTTGTTGGATTAAATTTTAAAAGTGCCACTCGCCCCGTTGCCGGCTGCGGCTTTTCAGCATTGTGCATAATTTAAGCGATTTAAATCATTACTTTAGGTTTAAAAAAAAATTAAAACATCCAATTGACATTTTTCATATAAAAAAATGATTAACACAGTAACTAATTCATTTTTCAACTCTAGAAAGTTAAAAATATTCGCTGAAATTTGTATTTGTATCTCATGTGTCGACTACTGTTATTAAATTTTCATCGCCAATTCATACATGCGATATAATAACAACAATTATTTTTTGAAAATCTGTCATACGATTAAAATCATTACTGTGAGTTGAAAAAAAATTTTAAACATCCAATTGACATTTTTCTTACAAAAAAATGATTAAAACAGTAACTAATTCATTTTTCAAATCTAGAAAGTTAAAAATATTCGCTGAAATTTATATTTGTATCTCACGTGTCAACTACTGTTGTTAAATTTTCATTGCCAATCCATTCATGCGATATAATAACGACCATTAATTTTTGGAAATCTGTTATACGATTTATATCTACGTTATGACGTTTTCGCGTCCGCAAATTGCGTAATTCGGGCGTCTGAATTTACGGGCGCGCGATTCGCGAACGACGCCTAATGAAAAATATGGTAATCACCATTGTGGACCAGCTAGGTACATGTACAGGTACCCAATTCTCTAGTACAGTTGTTGATAACCATTGGCTTTGTGTCTGTGGAATTCTTAAATTATTAATATTCATTTTACCATTTAAATTATTCAAATTATATATTTGCCTTTTAAAATAATATTTTTTAAAGATGTTTCCATGAAATTTTTGATAGTGAAAGTTTTTAAGTTTGAATGAGTTTTTAAGCTTCTTTTCTTTTTTTGTATATTATTTGTTTTCCCAAAAAGTTTGTTCATCTCTGTCCACGATAGCCAGGTACCAGTTTGAACCATTGCATGCGCAATAATGTAAATTTCGCCATGGCGAAAAGGGGCGTAATGAAACGTGTGAAAAACGGCACGCCTCACTTCTGTTAATTTTTCCGGCCGCCTTTTTTATTTTATTTCATTCAATTTTTATTTTCAGCAATCGTTATTTCGTTGTTTTTTTCACGGCAGTTGCGAACGTTTTCAATTTATGCCGTTTTCATACATGTCGAACATGTCGTATTGCGTAACAATTGTTACTTTTTTTCAAGCTTTTATTCCATGAAAATTGAACCAATTTTAAAACTTTTCCATTAAAAAAATCACTCGAATCGCAAGAATACTTCGAAACAATCCGAACATTATTTTCGTAATTTTCATTCTATTATCCATATCCATTAAAGTTTATCGATATTTGGAATTTTTCTTTCTTTTATAAACTGAATATTTTTTCTGTAACATAAATTCTAATATTTTTTAAGTGGAACGTTCAAAAAAACGACTCTATCTCGTTTTCGTAGGCCATTCGAACCGCAAAGCGCGAAGGCTCTATTAGCGCTAACCGTGAATCACACACACATACCGATAAAACGTTTGCCTTTTGCCTGCAACTGAAATTTATGCAAAATTGCACACTACTGAAAATCACACCCCTGTGCACGCCATAACGTCTTGTTACCGCCTTATTTACAGAAGCTTCCACTTCTGCTGAAGGTTCATGAAACCGAACGATACCCCGAGCGCGAATTAAGTTTTCAAAAAAAAACGTATATCATACAAACGTTTTCTACCGAGATTCGTTTTATTCGAATGCGTGGGATCGGAATAACCGTCGGTTAAATCGCAACCAGTTATTTATAGGGTTAATGTGATTTAAACTTGTTTCGGTTTGACCGCGCGAATGTACAAAATTTGCGCCGGTGCATGAACTTTACTTGTTATCTGTATACGCTTTTTAATGATCGGTTTATGGAATCTTATGTTTAATGGATCTTTGTATATTTTAAATAGTTATATAAGACTAGTACATTTATTTGTATAAATTAAAAAATTTCATTTAATTTTCAATTGTAATTATAAGCTCTTTTTGGAAGATCGGTAATGCAAACGCAAATCGCATCCTTTATATGCGTATTCTATGGCTTCGCGATTTTTGTACAGTAAATAATTTTAAAATTTCAATTTATTTTCTTAGAAGTCATCTTAATTCACGTCCATCATCATCAGAACAAATATTCGTTCGAACAACATAATTCAAAGGCACGTCACGCGAACGTATCTACAAACCGTAACACTTTATTCACCACAAATCAAAATAAAGGCCCATTGTTTATCAGAGCACTCGCACGTGTATACATACATAATATATTTACCATCGGACCTTCTGAGAAGTCATACACGCGTCGCGACAATCGATATACCATAATCGAATCGCAGAATCAATCAACGGCAATTTGCACCCACCCTCCGTAGAATATAACCCAACCCAACTTAACCCAGCCCAACCCGGCCCAGATGAACCGGCCGAGCTTTGTCTCTCCGGCGAATTGAATATTATCTCATTAGGCTCGCGGCTCACCGTGCCGGAAAATTCCCGTGGACAAATTGAATTTGTTTTCTAACGGTCTGCTGACTTTCGGGGCCTAGGCCCGCCCAGTTGGGCCCGCTTGAGCGTAGGGATTCGGATCTTCGTCTCGGACGCTGAGACTCTTTGCGAGTATTGGGACGAGTCGATTTTATCGTTTTTGCTCTGATTTAGTTATGTTTTTGTGGCAGAATTTTCTATGATATAAATTGGATATTTTTTTCGTGGGTTTTTTCGGTAAATTGGTTATTAATCGAATTTTTTACGCTCGATCGATTTTCGCTCGGCTAGTGATTTTTCTTTAATAATAATTGAATATTTCGCATCGTTTCGTTTCACATGGGTACATATATGGAGTATTTTATCGTAAATGTTTTATGAAAACGTTTCAAAACCAGATGTATAATACTCGAATCCGATAAATAATTTAGAATAAACATATTTTCGATGTAAACTGTCAGTCTTATTTATGCTGACTCAATTCGCTCACGAAATATTCACGAGACTTTCGTACGAAAATTCTTCTTTCACGTACCCACGTTAGAGCTTTCAGCGAGCTTTTCGAGCTTTCATTTTTCAGCGAGTGCCTTATGCATCCACTGCGCCAAGAACAGGTAAACATCGGTTCTGTTGCACATACAGCGTAATGTGTGCATCCAACTCGAAATCCCGTTCTGTACATGCGACTTCTAAATACGAAGCCAAAAAGTTAAGAAAATATTTTTTTAATAAAAATTGTATTAATTAGTTATTTATATGTCGTTTCATATGAATGCAAGAATTTTTAATATTGAAATATTTCACAAAGAAAAGCGCATACTTTCAAAAGAAATTCTTGTGACTTATTTGTTGAATGTCCATTCTCGATTCTGAGAAACAATCCTTTCATAATTTTATAGCAACAATATATTCATCTCGACAAAAGCATTTTCATTCTCAGAACTACGATATTACATTTTATAAATCATACCGTAAGAAGACAATTTTCTTTAGATCAAACGATTCATATAATACAATTCATATCTAAAAAACAAAACTGCTTGAAAATTCAATAGCAACCATATTCGTCTACTCGCCGGTCTTATCTTCAATCTTCTTACCGTGGCATTGCACTTGCAATGGCCCTCAAAGGCACCGACCAACCTCTTCTGGGGACCTCCAGATAATGTAATTGTCACGACTTCTCCAGTTTATTCGAGACCATTTCGTAAACTTCGGACGTATTGTTGTCGTGCCGGAGCGCTTAATGCAAAAGTTTCGCATTCGCGTTTTTGTCTGCACAATAGACGTATTGCTTTTTTCGCGTGTTCGTTTATTTATATATGAAATAATGGAAAAATTCGCAATATTTCACGTTGTTGAATTTAAAAGCTTCTCGCGCAAATAGGACAGCTTTTATTTTACGACCCGGCTTTTGTATAGCACGTAGTGTTTTTCGTATTTCATTCTTTTCACTTTTGATGTGTGTTGTATAATATTTTGCGATTCGTTTATTTTTAATTGTAACATTCATTTATTTTCTGTCTTGCTCATCCCTTTCATACACTTTGATCCTTATCGAAGTTAAATCCTTAGATAATTTATTAAATTTCCACATTTCCATTGACCACCAGTTTTACACAACACATTATGATTTGCAGATCGTTTTCTCACAATGACTAAAATTTCAATAACATTTTTCAAACAATCATTGCCGAAAACGATCTGCATCCCAAATGAAATGATACCACCTCGCAAAAAAATTATGATAGCGAAAACCTGGAAGTTCGGACTGACGGCATGGGCGTCCATTATTTTTCTGCGTTCCAGGTCTGCTTGTTAGGTACACATTCCGAAGGAAGGGTAGCCAGGAGTCAAAGGGCAGCCCTACGTCGGCCCCTGACGTCGCAGCAGACACGTGCCGTGCCTGCCTCAACCAGAGGTGCTAAAGCCAACGACGACCCATTGCCAAAAATCGAAAAGGTAAGCTGAAACTGAAAGCCACAGTGGCATTTTTGCTGCGCGTGAGGGTCGCCTTGGCTGCTTTTAACGTGTGCGGAAAGCTCCGGGCCAACGTAACGACAGACTGTTTGGGGATGTTTTTCGAAATGTGTGCTTTTATGGCCGTTTGTCGTTCGTTGGGTCGGTGGTTTTATTGCTGTTTTGTTGTTTCATATACTAACATTTGTTGTTTTTTTTTTTTGGTTAATTTCGGTGGTCAGGTGTTCACATCTCACATTACTACTCTGTCCTTGTCACCTTTGTGATCCTGTATGTGCTATTGCTTTTTAACGCTTTTTCTTCTTTGACTGATTTATCTTGGTGTTTTTTTTATATTTAATATAAATGTGTACATATAAATTCTTGAGCGTTTAAAAAATCAATGTGCTTTTCGATGGTTCAGTTTTTTCGCAGCATATTATATAAAATATTACTCTTCTAAAAAAAATATGATTTGATTTCGGAGCTTCGAACCCCACAGAAATCGGATACGAATACGAAAGTACGTATCAAAAATACATAAGCGCACCAGAATCCGGCGTTTTGTTTCGCCAGACCGTTAACGTAAACAACGTCTGGGAACTACCCTTCGCGAAAATCTCGTGAATGCACACAGATATATACGATGCCTATCAAATAATAAGGTTTCGAATGGTGTATATGGGCAAAGGGGACCTTATTCTATACACTATGGAAAAACTCATACATTTCCTATATAGAAAAACGCGTATATACTCCCTTCGCAGTGGAGAGGGAACGACGGACTAACATCGTTCGCGTATTTCTCCCGGAGAAAATCGCATTCCGATATATTATTATGTGATGCCCTAGTGTGTGTATGTTGTACATTCGTATATCAGTTCCAGCGTGTATTCGTATGTGGAAAAACATCTCGTGAAAAATGGAAAACCCAGCGCCGGAAAAGCTGCGCGACCGAAGCAGTTATGCACACCCGCTTCGAGATTTTTGACCCTCGTCTTTTTCATCAAACGTCTGATTTTTCTCGTATATTTTATATACTTGCGAGTCGTTTTTGAACTCAGATAAAATACTTATTTTATTCAATACACTTTGATATAAATATCTGTAAACAAATTATTGATTTTGTGTTCATATAGTATTTATCAATTCAATAGTTTTACAAGTTGTTTGTTTAATTATAATTTTTCAATATACGTATGTTTTCGATAAGATTCTTCACTATAATGATTTCTTTGAATTAGTTCGTATTCACCGCAGGAAAAATAATTTCGTTATTGTTCGAATCATTATTTATTATTTCATTTTTCCGAGAAGACGGGAAACATAAAAGACTAATAATACCACATAGCAAAAGTCGTCTGAAAGTCGCCCGTTTTTACTGAATGCAAATTCGCGACGAGCATTTAAATTTTAGCTGTTTACTGCCCTCCCAGTGTTTCATTCGCCTTGATTATTACTCTCGTTCAATTATATGGTATTGTTTCGGGTCGAACACGCAGACAGCACTAAAAACTTTCGTGAAATCTAAACTCGGCGAAAGCATTGTTAAAATAATCGTTTAACCGATGCTATTTAGACGAAAGCCTCGAACTTTGACGCGCCTCCGTCGTTCGGAGCGAATTGTTTGACTTTTCCATCGTGCTTATTATCGCGGAACGTTAATCAGTATTGTATTACGCTTTCATTTTGTTTCACAAATATAATTGAATACCTTATTTATACATTTTATCTTGTTTTTTTTATATACATCTGTTTAAAAAATCAATTAAGTTTGTTAGAAATAAACGACAACATTATTTAAATCATCGCTCTCAATGGACGAGCATTTTCGTTTCATTTTCATCATATAATATGAACAACATAAATAAAAAAGACCAACCTTCCTCCTAAAGAACCCAACGAAAGTATTTCGCTCTTTCTCGTTGCTTGGTGTAAATTAAAAAGCGTTTTCATTTGCATTTTCGCGCGTCGCAAAGCTATCACTTCTCCTAGGGCGGCGGCACTTCGTTAATTTCGCGCAATTTATATACCACACTCGCACCTAGCAAAAAGTACACATAAATATATATAAATATTCAGTAATTAGAGACCTTCTTCGCCGTCTGTTAACGAGCTGCGACTGTCACGAGTGCGCAAAAACTCCGCTCTTTTGATCTCCCCGAAGTTTTCCACGGGAAAGTCACCCCAGATACTTCTCCCTTGAAATGTGTCTAAATTGCGCCCAAGTGACGAAACGCATTCTGGGAATTAATTAATAATGTTATTTAAGCGTGGCGTGCTTTCAGCAAATGCAGTTGCCCCCGTCTGCTGTGCGGTTTTGCTTTGAGGACTATCGAGCTTTTCCGAGAATCCAATTGTTTTAAGTGTATCGAAATTAGCTCACATCGTATCTAGGTTTATCGGGCCAATCTATTTAATTGTTCGTTATCAAACGGTACTCTATTGTGATGAAGCTTTTATTAAATATACTCTTATATGATTCTGAATTTTTTTTTAATTATTGTAAAATAATTTCATCGATAAATTTTGAATCACTACTAAAATCATAATTGAAATATGAAATTTTTGAAATTTTCAACTGTTATAGTCAAAGTTATTGTATTGATTCTTGCATATGCGTAGTGGGCAGGGGACAAATATAATATTACATAGCAGTGTTCCAGTTACGATACAATTGGGAACAATATCTCACAATGTATGTAAAAGCCGTAAAAGTGATGGCAAACGCGAAGCACACGAGCCAACTGAGAAGAACTGCTACGTGATTTATCGTAGAATTTATTAGCAGCAGGGTTGCATAAATGATTTGCATATTTTAATTAACGAATATAATTTAAATTTTGCATTGAACATTACGCAGTCTAAAAATATAACCAAACCCCATTATACTCAAACGAACTCTGTGATTATAATCTACTTATCTACTTTCCCCCAGTATTTGCATCTATAAAGAATTGCTATATTTATTTATATACAAGCGCTCATTATTCAAATAATCAATTTTCATTATAGAAACAATTTCATTAAGTCACGTTCCAAAAAAACTAATCGAGTCACACGAAAAACGCGATCTCCACAATCCAGAACATTCAAGCAAATTAAAGTACAACACGCAAATTGCATTCGCAGACCGAATCCATGAATCGCCTCGCTTTACGTAAATTCGCGCATCGGGGTCGGACAAGAGCGGACACGGAATCCCTTATTGCTCCTTCGCGAGATTCAATATGGGCAGGGAGCTTTTACGGCGGCGAGCTTTTGTCACATTAGCATGACAGTGCGACTCGTCGGGAATGCAATCTTCTTTAATTGGTTCGTCTCGAACGCTCGAAAGCTCAAAAGATGAAAGCTCGGATCTCGAAAGCTCGCCTCGACCGTACGTGGAGCGAGCCCTTTGTTGTCGGGGAGCTTTAAAGCTCGGTCGTACGTGACGCGACGGGTGGGTTGCATTCTTTCGATTGCATCCGTTGAATGTGCAATATTTATTCAACACTTCGAAACGTCAGATATTTCACGATTTCATAAACTTTATGAAGATTTATATTAAATTTTGTAAACAAAAATTAATATTAAAATATTGTTGATCTTTTTTCAAATTAAAAAACTTTTGAAACGTGACAAACGACAAATCTTCCGACTGCAATAGTGTTTTTATTTTTTTCGCTAAACCTCTTCAAACTACGTACAATAACCACAGAAAAAAGCTCCGACAACGTAAAGAGAGAAACGTCGTACACCATGTCTCTTTCACTGTTATAAATTATACCCGTGGCGAAAGTATTCGCATAAATATACCCTTCGGGATCGCCGCTTCCAAACTTTTATTCGCCGAGTTCGCACCATGTCGAACATGTGAGTGGTGTAGATTCAAACGTCACGATATTTTTTTATACAAGATATTTATACATCCTTCCGTGACTTCTCTATCTATAAATAATAATAATAAATAGTTTAACTGTTATATTAATTTGATAAAAATCATTCATTCGATAAAAACATGGATCTTATTTTTTTTCTAATCCAAATGACAACTTTTATTTAAAAAAGAACGTATTTTATTAAATTATATTGAAATATTCAAAATGTTTGTTTGTTTTCCATGAACTATCCTCAGTGACGATTGCGACTTTTGATTCACCGACTTTCCATATTATACTATGTAAGGAAGGGTACGTAGCCTCGCGGGGTCTCGCAATAATGGTTGCTGTGGACTCGAATGGCCCTACAACCTTTAAAGATGGTAGTTTTTCGTTTTTTTGTGATAAATCGTATTTGGAGTGCTTGAAAAATGTTCGGGAGGCCGTGAAATATGTGATAGTTTTGGGAAATCGTTGCTTAAAACTGCTGACGCTTGAATACGATTTGTTTGATAGATTCTATTCTTTATTTATTCGCACTGGGAAAATTCTCGACAATCTTATTATAACGCACCTGCGAATTGTTCCAAAACATCAAACGTTACATTTATCTCTCTGTGTACGAGACGCATTAAAATTTAAATCCGATTAAGCTTCCGAGGCATTATGAGCGATCATGAATGCGTTCGCATTGCTTACACGTTGCACTCGCCATATTTATCATACCAACAATAGACGAATGCATTCACTCGAGGTGCACCTGTTTATAACTCGGAACACGTAACTGTTCCAAACATTAAGACAATCGGCTCTCCTCGAGGGCCTTCCGAGTACCCAGCAACACAAAGCAGTATTTCAAACGAGAGCCTTATTAATCTAGCGATATTGCGAGAGAGGTTTCTCAATATATCGAAACGGAACGATTATAATACCCGGTAAATCTTATCTGAAATTTCATATACGAGTATATTTATATGGTGTATGTTGCAATGGATATGTGATAAAGAAGCTACACGTTCACAGGAAGTGTGTCTCTCTTAGATCCTTATCTGGGTGCATTTCCTGCTGAAGACGACAGTTGACCGAGACCAGTTGTATGCACTTTGTTTTAGTTTTAGCTTTATCGCGAACGATACGAACTGAACTGGCGTATTGACACGATAACCTTATCCGGTCGTAGTTTGATAAAGAGTTTATATCCGTGTAGAGATAATATTAAAAATTTTCAATTTCAATATATAAGATTAAATTTATTTATTATTATAATATATAATTAAAAAAAAAGACCATGTATTCATTTTGATAAAATAAATCAAATAATTTTATTTCCATATACTCGACCAATAAAGGGGAAACTTTTAAGTGGTACCCAATGGCCGTATTCGCTCGTCGGAAAATCCAAAGTTTTTTCCACCGTACACGAACGGGAAAATTGCAAAATTGCATTTTCATTACGATCGCCCATTTAATCGAAACGATAGCGTACATAAAACATACACTTTGAGTCCCGTTTTAGGCATTTTTGAATTTTATGCTCATACGCTGGTGGCGCGTAGGTCGAACTTAATAAAACTTTCGGCGGTGTCAAATTACGTTTGATTAATGCGAAAAGTGGAAATAGCGGTAAAATTTATATAAGAGCTCGGTGGGCCTCCAGGGACTGAAAACCTGAAAATTTCGGCAAGAAACGCTGAAATTCGCCGAACGCGCGATTTAACACCTCTGCGAAACGTGCGCGCTCCAGAATGTAAATATGTACATGTTTAGACGCAAAGAACCTTCGTTGGCATATTGTTCGTTATTGTTATATTGTATTCCGTTGTGCTCGAGTATGGATATTTATATAATGGAACGTGTTTAATTATTCTCACTTCCTTATCTGTGCGCGCAGCATATTTGATTATGCGGTGGCGCGGGGTTACTTTGCGCCTTGAAACTTCTTCTGAAAATAAATGGATCTGACTCAATATATTATGCAAATTGTTCAAAAGTTTCATTTGAAAAAAAAAAATTATTTAACATGTGTGATAAAAATTATTATTAGAAACTTATCGAAAAACAAGAGTATATCGTGAATTTGTCTCTGATGCGGATTACGTGCGTTTTTCACCCAATTTCCTCGCTTTTTTGTATTCGAGACTTCTTTATATAGCGACGATGGCTTTCGAGCTAAATCCCGCTTCGCCCATTGAAACGTTTTCGAAAGCTCTCGCGGGATTTCGGCGCACTTCGTTATGCGCGCTTTTTTGCCCGCGAAACCATCCCCATTCACACTTTGACGCGTTCGGCGTTCGTTATTATTTTTATTGAGGTGCGAATCTACCCCGTATTCGAATACACCCTACCAATTCCAAATCCAAAACCCTTCATTCATCAAAACGCGTTTCTTCTAATGAAAAGATCCAACCGACAACTCGAGCGGGATCCGTCCGATTTCCGCCGTTAAAAATCGTCTGAAAAGCTCCGCTCTTTTGCATTTCGCACCGTCGAACGATTCCAAATCATTCCATGCATAGCAGCAAAATGCATCGAACACACCAGTGGAAAGACGGGCAATAAAACACGGCGAGATGAGGCGATAAGGCGTTCGAATGGTAAACGGTAACGGCGCGTGCATTACTCATGCGGACTAAACGCCGCCTGCAACCGACTATGATAAATGCATTCGACGGCGATCGTAAAACGGCAGCAGAGAACACTTTTGCATATGCATTCCATCGCTGTAAAATCGAAAAGGTGTGTGTGTGTGTGCATGTTCTGTTCGAGTTTCGAGGCTTTATGGTTTTTCGAATGGTTCCGCTTGCTTTCCGTTCTGGAGAGTAGGTACGTGCGAAGTTTCAATGTTGCATATTCAAGTCTTACATCAATTCGAATTGAATATTTAATATAATTTCTATGTAAAATTAACTTCGTGTTTACTATATTCATTTCGGGATTTTCGTCTATTGTTATTTTTTTTAATTTCATCATCTCGAAATACTTTTCAACTAGAGCGGACCGTTGTAAAATTTCGAAACAACGAAACGGTTAAATATTTACGTTTATTATACGCTATTTTCAGTTTGAGCCGAGGAAAGTTTGTGATAAAATTTTCTCATCTTTGCGTATGTAAAAGTACGAGCGATTCCCTCGAGTCTACTTTGCACCGCACAAACTTTCCGTATACGCTGAAAAATGCGACATGGTTCGCTATATTAAATATTTTTCTCAAGTACGCGATTGAATTTTCGAAACTTGCCGAAACGAATATTATATCGTGCTGCGAGATATCGTTATAAAATATTCTAATGAACTTTGCTTTGTATAATATTTAAGGATATCGTAACAAGTTAAAATCACACGATGTACTGATAGTTATTTCTGGATGTTTCAAAACGAAATTTAAAATTTTAGTTAAACGATAAACAAAATTAGCTGTTGCTTTCGAAAATGAACTATAATTGTATGAAATTCTTCAAGCAGAAGTTTTATACACCACATTCATAAATCGCTTTAAAGGAAAATTTTGTTTAAAAATAGTTTTATTTCGACTCGCGAAACTTTAAAGCGTATAAATTCAAACTTTTCTTACCGGGAAATATTATTTTATATGCCTTAAAAACATACACAATATAATATTATATAATGCGTTTCGGGTACCGAATAACAACAATATTGTATAACGATAGACGAAACAGGATCGACGCCCGTTTCTTCGTTAACGATCAAATTCGCAAATTCCTCGTTTTCGGAAATAATATTAAAACGGCGAGAAGCCTTCGCAGTTTAATGGCGGCGATAATTCTCGGATGCCTGAAAACTGATTAACCGAGAATAATAAGATCCGAAACGATCCGTTTCTTCTGCAAGCCAAACCCCGTTTGAAAATGCCAGAATTGAGAAGCGTTTTAAAGCCGAAAATTTTCATAGACGAGTAGAAAATTCGACGAATTCTTAACAAAATATGTACTGTGAATTAAGTGTGAAGTTAACGAAACTGATTTTTTTATACCATATAAAATTTTTGATAATATAAAAAATTGTCAAAAATTTTCAACTTTGTCTGTAAATTTCTCAAAGTGCTCTTGAAATTCACGTCTTTCATATTACGTTTATACGTAAAGTTGCGTTACGTTTCAGGCTGTCGTAATTGATAGTTGCTGGAACGTAAGTAGATTTGCATAATCGCGTCTCGACTATAAATCACGGACAAAGTGACAAAAGAGTTAGCGGTTGTGTCTAGCTTTTCCTCGGCAGACACGTCCTTTGCCGTTTTCTCGTTGAAGATTATGGATGTCAGTGGTGTTTGCTTCAGTCCTAGTCGTGGTCGTATTATATTAAACTTTAAATAATCGCAGTTATGCTACGTTTAAGTTTCAGCTGGAAATACGCGAGGAAAATCTGTATATTTGTGTGTGTGTCGAGAGTTTTCTTGTACGGTCCGTCGGAGTTCTATTCAAAATAATTAAATTCACAAACAGATGTCATTAATCTTTTACACATCCTTGTTAACTTTAAAACATATTATTATTCAAAGACTGTTTCGCTTAAAACAATTGTTGAATTAAATTTATTAAATCAAATGTTTATATACGAACACGGATTGAACGAAATTAACTCACAGCGCCTTACTAGGTAGAAATTTCCTTCGAAATCGAATTTTCTTGCTAAACTCCCGCTTAGGCACAGGATGCGGAACTCATTGTTTCCACCGGCAATGGCGCATACGTTGGCGAAGTTATCAGCGTGAAAAATTCCACGGTAAAAGAAGCAGAAGAAGGGTGTGTAAGACATCCGATGGTGCGAGGACCTGTTGCCGGGGAAAAGCGCAGTTTTCCGCTTTTCCAACGGCGAAAACACGTTACGGACGAAAAGCTTCCGCCGGATGCGGAGGCTACGCTAAAGCCTCATACTGGAAAATGTGTTATAATAACCGCATACACTTCTCAAACGTTAAAATGTTATGTATGAACTGCACTACGGGTTTGTGTTATCTTTATTTTTATGCGGGAAACGTGCCGGTTGAATTTTTGCGATTTTAAATACAGACAGTATAAAAAATATACCTGAAAATGAATTTCCGTTTCGAAACTTTTCCAATTGGTTATGATGCTCAAAAGTTCATTTTGAAATTTTTTCATCGATTCAATAAAATAACTTTTTTATAACTAGCACCTATATTATCCCATAAAATATAGTATAACATAATACTAAAAAAATTCAAATCTATGAATACGATACTTTTAGAACAATTTATACTTCTACGCCCAATTATAACAAAATAAATAACATAAATTCCCGAAAATCTAACCCGTATAATCCCGTTAAACCGAAACCGCTTTCATAATTCACAATCACGTACAACTTACAGACTCGCATACATAGTAATAGTTTAGAAAAGTCCACTTTGGGGAAATAAAAATAAAGGAAAGCCCCCTAACGAGGCGTTATGGGCGCTAATGACGCGATAAAAACGTCCCGAATAATTTAAGTCGGTCGTCACTGAATAATCAATTGACCGTTCGTATTAATGGGAGATTTTCATAAAACGTACAGATAAAACTGGAAAATTCGAACGGCGCGCTCTTTTATATCCGTTTTATTCAAATTTCTCGGCTGATTGTACCTATTTTCGGGATATTGACGAAACGGGCGATGTTTACAACGTTATCTTCGTTTTACATTAAGTATTACACCGTTTTACGTTTGAATTATTTATTTTCTTAATTATTTTTAATTTTATTATATTTCGTGATGATTCTTTCTCAATCCGTTTGTTTTATTATACTGAAAGGTTCATTTCATATGAAAAATCTCATATCATGTTCATATTATTCAAATATTTTACTTTTTGAATTACATATTCGTATAATATTTTCAAATATATTAAATTGATATTTTTCATTTACATACTAAATTCATCGTTGTATATGCTTCGAAATGCCATGATTACAATTTTTGAATTTTCCTTCAATTTCCTCGAGTCTGCTTTTAATCAAAACCGATACTTCATTTCGAACTCTTCCGTTGAATATATCCGATACACACACTTCACCATCAAAATTTTCCCAAGACGACAAGATAGCCGCATCGTTTTTCCGAACTTTTCCTACAAATTGGTGTGGGAAAAAATAAAATACCACGCAATAATCAGAAGAGACGACTGCGACTTTTTTCCTCTTTCGTACGAATAATGAAAATCGACGGTCGGCCGTATCGACGACTCGCTTTTTTTCGCTTTTTCGGCCAAAATTTCGAATCGGAGTGGTGTGAGAAGTATTTTTCTCGGTTTTTTTTTAGTTTTTTATCTGGACGGAAACGGGAGCTTTCGCGCGCCATGACCCGATGACGGATATTCGACGCGAGCTTTCGAAAGAACGGATAAGCTCGAAATTCTGGTCGCTTTCGCTCTATCACATTTTTCTTTGGGTCGGCCATGGACGCGGTCTTGAAGTCGATGGCCAATAAAACCAATGCCGGTTTTATCTCGGCTCTTCCGACGGGAAAATTTTCGATTTAACCTTAAAATAAACGTTATCTTTGCGAGTATCTGCGTTCCAAAAAAAATCAGATTTTTTGTCGTTCTACGAGTTATTTCTCTAGTAATGTATTAATTTGAACTGATGTTGACTTATTTTATGTATATTGAATTTGGTTAGTTCAATATGAAAAATATTGTCTGAAATATTTTATATCTATTATATAATATCATCGCACTTTATATTCGCATATATCAATTTATGAGTCTATCGAAATTTTCTAAAAACATATCAATTTCATATTTTCCATCCCATAAAACACGCATCTCTTCAGACAGATAGTCTCCCGCAATTTTTATCGCACATTCACTTCGAAGAAAGTTTTATAATAATTTATTGCGCTCGATATTATATTATGGCACTTCTACTACATTATTATTATATATTCGAACTACGAACGATTCCATTTATTTTATTTTTTTCATTCAACAATAGAGCGTGCACCCATTTCGCCTGTCACAGCTCGATGTCACCTACAATTGACATTTTAATTGAAACGATTGCGTCAATTGAGATTATTAAAACTGTGCAGTTAAACGGCTGTCAATTCAAAAAGATACAATGATGGATTGCATTTAGGCCATGTACGTACTTTAAATTATCCAAAGCATCGAATTCCATTGCGATGAAGCCATCTAAATGAAACAAAAGCGGAATTAGTTATATGCTATACAAATATTTTTAATTGTAAATTTTTTTATTCAAATCAAATTGATTTCGTTCAACACGATTTCCTTTCGCCAAATTCTTGAAAAGTTTTATGCAATATAAATTTATTTATTCATTTACCCATACAAATACATAACTATATGAGTACACATATACCACCATAGCCTAACAGGTCACCCTTGAAAAATATTATTCAAATCAAATTGATTTCGTTCAACGTGATTTCCTTTCGATTTTCCTAAGAATTATCCGCTATTAGGAAACCTTATCCTACACATAGGAGGTCTCACTAATGTCTCCTGGACGTAACGGCAATAAAACGGTTCGAATCCCGAAGACCGGCTCACAATGGCCACGTAAGCCACTTTGCAGCAGTTAAACCGGTAAGCGGTTAAGTCCTTCGTGAAGGAGACGTTCCTCACGACCGTTAGGCTGTTGTTCTTGCTCCCGACTGCCGTCGTTGTTGTTGTTGTTGTTGTTCTTCTTGTTGTTGTGTCGCCATTGTTGTTATTGCTGCTGCCGCTGCTTCTGGTGCTCGTCTTGACGTCGTTCGCAAAACTTAAATCCGACCATTGTCAAATATTAATCGTCGGGTGGTAAAACGGGATTTTGCGCAACACCGGGATTTTGACGCTTCTTATACCATCGGTGACGTACTCTAATCGCGTTTGTTTCGTTCGATTGGATGGATTTACTTGTAAGGTTTCGATTTTTATATTCTGATATGCTGATTGTATAATACTTTCTTAATAATTCAGATGATCCATTATCGTATTCATTGAAATTTTCAGATACAATATTTTCCATATACATCGAAATATAAAACATATCGAAAGTACGAAAACAATAAAGAAAATTATTAATTCATGAAGAAAATCGTCGGAGCGAAAAAAAAGCGATATCGCTCAGAAAACACCGCATTATTTATTTATCTCCCACGCGAACGGGCTGCGAAAAAAATTATATCATAATCAAATCGTCACCGAATATTTTTCTTTCATTCCCGACAGATCTAACTATCACGAATAAGTATAGATCTTCAATAATAAAGCTGTCACCGACCGAGCGGATCGATCGATCACGCGGCCCTTCGGTGCGATACAATCGCTTCAATTTTTCACCACCCGCTTATTTATTTTCCCGCCATTTTCGCCACACTATATCCGAACGTATCGGAAAAGCCGGAAAAGCTCGGCGCAGCTTTCGCCCAAATTGAAATGATACGTCTCGCGCATTATTAGATGTTTGCTGTGTCGGCGCGCGTCCTAAGACAATATTTTGCTTGCGCCTCTTTTATTCGGCCGGTCAACAAAAACGGCCCACGTTTCGTTCGTGTTATTATATAATATATTATTTATGTGTTTTCGTGTGTGTGTTCACGATAAACACAAATAAAGTATCAGTTTTTCCGCGGAGGAAATTTGTTTGTTTTCCCGCCGAGCCGCGTGCATGGGAAATTGTATCGGGAAAACGATCGATCAATCAGGCCGTGTTTGTCTCGCGCTTAAAATGCCATATTTCGTCTTTATTAGGTTTATCGCTTTGTGGGATAATAAACAGGTTGCTATGATTGATTTTTATCGCGGGTAATTATCAATTGCTTTAAATTTGATTTTTGTGTTGCTCTAACGTTAAATACGAAACATGAACCGAACTCGCTTTTGTTTCTGTTACTTTGCGCCCTTATCTCCCACATATCGCGCAAAGTTAACCCGTTAAAGTAACTCAATATTAACCTTACGCAATAAATTCATTCGTTCGCATTATGCGATATATAATATACGGAAAAACTCGCGTAATCATTTGCGAAACTTTGCGTACGAAGAGTTACCACTTTCCCTATATCGCGCCGACCGCAGGCACCAATAGGTATAACTTGAGGGCTCTTTTTTTCCCGACGAGATAAAAGCGAACTTTCAAACAACCCTTTCGGACCAAGGTCGTCAAGATAAAGAAGCCAAGGGTTAAATTGATTACGACACGTGTGGTTTTATACACAAGTACACTATATATGCGCTGCCGGATTAATTAGTTTCGGTCCACGTGAAAAATGCCCCAATACGTTCTCGACTTCTTTCTGCTAAATTAGAAAGGATCTATTGTATTTTTTTTATATAGTGTACGTGCACGTTTAAAAAGTTCTATATTTTATAATGTTGAAGTACGGTCCGAGTTTTGTCGGATGGCGGAATCACGTTTCTCATAAGAGGCATCTTCGATGCAATATGTTCATTGTGATATTATATAATATAATATTATATATTTTATAGTTGGATGAAAATAATATTTAATTTTTATTTCAATGCGTTGAAAATATAATATCTATAAATATATATTTGTGCTTTATATATGAACATATTAAGAATACTAAATTAATTTCTTAGAATAGTTAATCTCGTCTGAAACGTTTTCATATAATAATTTGTATTGAATATGTTCATATTATATAAATTTCTCGTTTAGATAGAATTCCGAATAGTTTCTTTTCAAAACGAAATTCTCTGAAACTACATAATGAACAGAGATTTTCATTGAAATATGAAGCATCCCATAAACAAGTACATTAATAATCACACATCAATCGAACCTTTGAAAAAATAACGAAAATCACATCCCGACCATACAATCGATAAGATTTCATTCCACAGTCCTACACTACTACTTCCTCGAATACACTTTGAATATTTTCGAAGCACTCACCGTAGCAGCTAGTTTGGAAGCGCTTTTCCCGTAACGGACACTCGGCCGCCTTTTGCCTTCAATTTTCAATGGGTCCCGGTCCCGGAGGAGGACCTTTTCGCTTTTTCCTTTGCCCTGCACGCCTGTGCTCTTCCAATCCATCCCGGAACCTCTCCTTGTCTGTCCCGGACTTCGTGGTCCTCTCTCGTCTCTTTTATTGCCTTTGGTGAACGCCAAATAAAGTAGCGTGTATGCGGCAGGCATCAAAAGCGAGTGGGACACCTCGCTCTCGAAGATCCTCGACGGAGCAAAAAGAGTGCCGCGGCGAACTTCAATCGAATATATATTTATTGATGGATATGGATAAGGGCATACGTGCACATTTTTAAAATTTCATGTCAGATTTTGCTATATAATCCGACGGAAATTCTTGTAATCGACTTGGAAATTTCGTACATGAAAAGTCTCTTAATTTTATCGCGTTACTGGGGGGTCCTTAAAATGGCTATTTCGCGATGTCTCAGCCAATTTCGCATTCGGTCGCTAATTTCAGAATTAAATCTGGCGCGTCGTGGGTTTCTATTTCCGTGTCGGCTTGCGACCACCGTCGACGGTCTCTTTGTGATCGCTTTCTCAACACTTGACAGACAGAAGCACGACAATTCCCTTGAAGGAAATGAACGAACCGGAACACCCTCAAGACATTTCGGCCATGTTATATGGAGGAGTTTCTCTGTTTTCTTCCGAATCTGATCCCTTCTGAGACATCTAATGATTTTTAAATAAAATACTCTCAAAACATTGTTTATTTTTTCAAATAATAAATATTAATAATGAACGTTATTATCCGTATAATAAACAAGATAAATTACCTTGCAATTTCTAGAAAATAAATCAAGTTTGCGTCTTAATCAATAATGCACCGTCTACCTTTCAATATTCATTAAAACTTTCACGGACATTTACTTTGATTGAAAACTTGCTAATATAAACACGCTATAAAATATCGCAATATGCGCAAATACGGCTCATACTAATTCAGAAGCGCATGATCCTTTCAGCTCGCTTATGCAAATTCCGCGCGGCGAATTTATCCCGCGGTAAGTTTGGAAATTCCCCGTCGGACAAATCGCTAAACGATCGACGCGATCCGAAATTCGGCCATAAATATGGCAAACAGGAAATTGGCCTGTTCCTTGCCGCTGAAGATGAATTTTGACGATGTCGCTTGGGCGATAAGAAGAAATCCAGGATCCGGAAAGGAGGTTCGTGTTTGCACGAAGGACATCGGTCGCGAATAGTCGTGACGAAGGTCCACTGTTCTCTTCTATATGCTAACGGGAAGACCATAACTGAATACTAATGGTGTTCGTTGTTGGACGGAAGTATGCGGATTCGGGCCGTCTGTGGGATTTTTTATTTTATTGAAATTTTTCGTGGTGAATGCGATAGGTCGTGGTTTTTAAAGTGATGCGGAATTTGTTTGAAAAAGTTATTTGTATTTTTTTTTTGTATATGTAGTTTTCCTATTTTGAAACTTTTGAATTTGCGTTAAATTCTTGTGAAATTTGTGGTTTATTGGGTCATTTGGTCATTTATGTTTTCAATTATAAAATTATAAATTTCTTATTATTGTCAGTATTTTTGTTGAATGTTAAATTTCAGATTTTTTTCTTATGTTAGAAAATTCAATTTATATTATTTATTTTAAATTCAGAGCCACCTATATCACGTTGTAAACACTATAAAATAAATGGTTCAGTTTTCGGATAAAAATACTGATTAAATAAATTTTATTTTCTTGTATAGGTGTCACTATAAATTAATTTTTTTACCAACTTATTTTACAATTACACCACTATCAAAAAATATTTTCTAGCATACAAATAAATAAATTGTATTTAAATTAATTTCTTACATTTTTATAACGTTTAAAATGAAAAATATTTATTTTAAAAATGTTACGACTCCTCTACGTGTATTATTTCGAACTAATGAAAATTTTTAGTTGTGAGATTTTCCGATAGGTGACAGTATATAGAATGTTGCACATTGCACATATTTCAACCTTTTTATTATTATAAATATTTCTAGAATTCTAGAATTTAGAACTGTACATACTTATATTAAAATATGATAATCCATGCATCCTAAAAGAAACAATTACAATTTTAATTGCGACAACGATCGCTGTACAAATAGGAAATCCTTATACGACCATAGAACATCAACCGCAAATCACCCACACAATGAATCACTTTTCCATGACAATAGACAAGTGGGCGCGCGACAAATCGTCGCTAAAACAAACGAAATAGAGGAGTACCCATAAATTTCACCGCGATCACGATGGATCCGCATCGGAAGGCGAATAAAGCACAAGCTGACCTTTCCTCGTAGGAAAAACGGAAATTTCAAAGCTCTGCAAATGCAAATCGGAACGTGACGGACGCATTAGAGCCGCGACGAAGAAGCAGCTTTGGGCTAAACTTTCACGACGTACATGCGTTCCATAAATCGTACGCTTTCATCTAATTTGCGGGCTAAGAAGCGCCGTGTCGCATTATTTATGCAACAAAATGTGCATATACCGCCCACGAAGTAAAACCTCCTTATGGTGACGTTTTTATTTATTTTTTCACTTATGCGACACTAAATTCGAAATGTTATAATATACACTTTCTAATATTAGATTGATATCGTTCATATTTTCGAAAAGCCCACCTGTCATTCAACAAAACTCGAACTTTTCCATCAACCCAATAAACACAGCGGTACAAAGGAAACCATCGACATTGACACGGTCCAAGTTCACGCACCTTCGAGTCCATCAACGTCCACCATCGTCCGGCTCTCACGCACCATAAAACGAGAGGAAAAGAGACGGATCCGACCAACGCATAAATTATAACATAACACAAGCCGGGCCGATATATTATTCATCTGGGGCCCGCGGCGGACGAGAGCGCGCCGAATCGGCCCCCGATAATGATTGAAAAAGTCATCTTCACGCGCTCGAAGGCATCGCTTTCGTGAAAAGTGATATCGTGCTGTGATTCTGGCGTTTTTCGAATTTTCGAATTCGGTGAGGTTCGCGCCACAAACGGGGTCGGAACCGCGCGCGCTTTCTTCGGGCCACTTGCGCGAGTGGCGCAATTAAATTGTCGGTTTTTTTGTTATTATATTTAAATTTTGTTTTGATTTTTTTCGGCTGGTGGTTAAGGCCGAGTCGGTCCTTTTGTCGGCTGAGGATGAAAGGATATGTATTCTTGCGTACGTTTGGAAATTTGTCTTTCTTTTGATTCGTTCTTGAACGCTATAAAAGGACTCTATACCGAGTTTCGTCTTATTTTTTTCGTAATTTGTCTGCGCTTCGTTGTGTGAATAGCTCATTATGTATGCTCAAATATCCTTTGTATGTTTATTTTTGTTGTTGTGAAAAAAAAATCGACGATTTCAAATTACACGTTTAAATAATTAGGTATTTGCTACAATACTTCAAAGATTCAACCATTATCTTTATTGTGATTCATTCATCATATTTAAATTATTAGTTTTTTATTATTTGATCGATTTTTTATAACATCTGAAATCCATCGATTGAATTATATACAATTGTTTAAAAAAAAATCCATTATTTTCATTTCCATATAATCGACAACAATGCAATATTTAAATAATCTAAAAATTCGTTTACGAATATTAAAAATATTATTTTTATATTCAAATATGTATACAACTTTAAAATGTAATTATAAAAAACGAACTTTAAACCAGTGAACTCAACGCTTCCATCTTCAAACAAAAGCAACGTTCAAACCCAAAAATTTCACACAATTTTCA
Source organism: Hydropsyche tenuis (assembly GCA_009617725.1). NCBI lineage: Eukaryota > Metazoa > Arthropoda > Insecta > Trichoptera > Hydropsychidae > Hydropsyche > Hydropsyche tenuis. Next base: position 553,438 of record VTON01000034.1, on the reverse strand, counting down.
AAATTTTCTTCACAAAACTCAAAAATATCACAAATCAACATCTCCAATACCAAAACAGATATTCAAACGCATGTCCAACATGCACTTTTTCGACGAGATGCGTTCCCACGGTTGTCGCAGGAAGCAGCGCGTCGATAATGCTTGACACTAAGCGCATACACGCGTTGCATTTCCTGCAATATCCGGGTGCATTAAGAGGGATACGTCGTGCCGACATACCGATCTTATTTTCCAATAATTGTGTGCTTCATTATCGTTTTTATCGCGTATTTTTAATCGGGGGTTCTGTGCGACGAAAGCGAACGCCGGCGCTTTTAGTTTCGTTGTCGTTTTTTATGCGCGTTATATAAAAAGTTCGTTGAATATGTCGGTTTTTTGGTCGATTTGATGCTAAGGGATGTGATCGATCAATGGGCTTTTATAGTGATTATTTATGCTTTGTCATGTATGATTTTTTTTGTAGTGCGAATTTAATGGATTCGTTACGTCTGCTTATTATGTTCAGTACATAGTACAGTTCAAAACAATATATGTAATTGTTATTGAAAGTTATCTTGTTAGAAAATACTAACTTATTTTATATTTATATTCATAATAATAAATAATAGTTATCTCACGGATAAATATTATGATTTAATTGATGTTATTTATGATTAATTTTAATTATCTTTTCCTCGTTAATTATTATACATAATTGATCATATTTCACGTGAACGTTGTACAATTCGGATACAAAAAGATGAACTTTAAACACATTCAGCTATCATATTTTCATTTCAACATGCTTTATTATTTCATAAACGTACACCCAACATATCTGAAAACATTTAACCTCGTTAAGCTAAACAAACTCCGATGTTCAATAAGCCATTTCAAAAGTTAACCCTTTGAGCGTCAACCTCCCGCCGCGTCCTCATATAATTTTTCCACCTTTACGACCACCTATCTGGGTGTCCTGGATACTTTATTACAACGTCGGTGTTTTGTGATCTTGTTACATACCCGACTATATATACATAATATTGTACGAAAGGGATCTTTTCCACGACTTTTTACATTCACAGTACGTACGTACAAAGTGACCGCGTTCACACTTTACGTGGACGCGCTGTTTCGAGTTAAGTTATTTTTTTATTTTATCTTATTATTTTTTTCGCTTTGTTTCATTATTTAGTATGCGATGGATGCGCTTTTGTCCTTTGCCGGCTCTCTTTCTCTGCAGCTTTGTTTTCTGTATGCGAAGGACTTATTTGCCGTCGAAGTGTCCTTTGTGTTTTAACTCTTCGCTTGCATTTTTTTGTTGTTGTTTATTTTGACCGTGACTGTAATAGTTACGTTATCTATTTGATTTAACTGCTTGCACGTTGCTCAAGGATTGTTTTCCCGCTTTCACATTGCATTCGTTTGAACGTCATCGAAATAATATTAACTTTCATTTTGATAACATCAAAGATCCTATTTGTATGCATTTTCCACTAACATTTTCGCTAAATGTATTTTTGAAAACTTTCTGAATATTTTAATTGCCGTTTCAAAGAATCATGCAAATTTAACCTAGATGAAAATATTATATTAAACATAAATTTTATATATAAACCTTTTACATGATAACAATCACTAATTTCCTATAGATGTCTCAAAATTAATAAAAATATTTTATTTCCATTTTCATCGATAGATTTATCATAATATAAACATGACAATCTTTCCCAACTTTTGAGACATCAATATTTCCAACGAAAGCATAACATGCACCAATGGTTGACCATGTACTAGTAATTGACCACTTCTAAAAAAAAAACGTAAAAATTATGGTTTTTATTTCGATAATCTTTCGGAAATGGTGCGATAGATTATCTATCGCATACTTTCCAAAAAATCATCGTCTTTGAAAACCGTAATTTTTACGATTTTCTGAGTAGTGCTCAATTACTGGTATAATACATGGTCAATTACTTGTTTCGTTATCTTACCCAATGAATGATTATACATCAAGCTTCTAACTTCTTTGTATGCATCTGCATTTCATATCATCTCACAACTATTTTTTCATATTAATTCCAGCTACCCCGACCGACAACTGGTGGTGGAGATGGATTCCATAACATAAAGCGGAGGCGGGCGTTGTACCTCAGCAGCAGCCCGTCATCATCAGTGAGCCTCAACAGCCTCATCAGCCTCATCAACCACCCCCTGGAACCTCTCTATACGAAGAATCCTCGTCCATAGTCAGCTCCTCGGCCCTGGCTGGCTCCACCAGCTCTTCTGATGGGCTAGGAGCCACTGAGTCGAGCACCACCAGCGATCCAGTAACCTCGGTTTATGTCAACTGAAACAATGGAAAATATTTTGGTCTTATATGTATTACTGTAAGTGTGTATTCGGAAGGCTCTGCTCGGTTTGTGCAGTGTGTAGTTTTATGGTTCGATGTAAAAAGTAATCGGGAAAGTTGTGAAGTTCGGTGCAGTTTTCGTATTTATGAGATTCGTCTTGATATGATATTTTTTATATTGTCAAATTTGTATAGACGATATTTTGGGGATGTGCTGTTTAATTTTGCGTATACATCTTGTTTATCATCATGGATTATTTGAAAAAAAAAAAATTTTTTTTCAAAATACATCTTCATGAAACTAGAATTCAATCATTCATAATATTTTATTTTTAGTTATTGTAATGTAATTCAAGATGAACGTGAGAAAGGCATCCCCAAAATTACTCAATAAAATAAGCCTTTTTCGACTACGGTAACTAATTAACGATCCGTGTAAAAAATGTCGTTGTACAGTCGATGCAAATTAATGCCATTTTCAGCCCTTCGTCCTTAATATTGCCTAATTTTAAGCGAACAACTAGTCAATTTAATTAACACGTTTTTAGGGTTTTTAACGGGCAAAAAAAATGTATCGAGTGTTTAACTAACCAATATTTTTCCTCTTTCGTAAAAAATGAAACGATCGTGTAAATTGTAATATTAATAAAACTTTTTTCATATGTGTAGTGTCCTTAAACATTTGTATATTAAAAATATATATTATGAAAATGGACTCGAAAAAATTCGCATCTATGTATTTAAAAATATGTGATAATAAAAATTTATTACAATTATCGCTGTGATAATATTTTCATGGCGATAAATTTATATTGTACTTTGTAATTGTGAAAATTGTACATAGATTGTATAAATTGATCGATTTTCATCGATTGGTGTTTGTGTATGATGCAATTTGCAAATTGATGAACATTTAAATCATTGAATCCGAAAGCGATTCCGCTGGATATGGTTTTTGTTAATGTTAATTTTCATTTTCATGACTTGATATGAAATGATGTTATGTTTGCATTTGTGGCTTGAATAATTTCTGAACTGGCCAGTGTTTGATTTTTCTTTATAATGTGTACTAAGTCAATTTTGTGTGTACATTCATTATTCGTACGCGCACACGATTGATCACAAAGATCGTTTTTCATTAGGAATTTTATATATATTAAATATTATAAATATTGAAAAGAAACTTGTAAGTGTAAGTTTAAGTCACGTTGATGTTCATTGATATATTATAATAGATATTAAGTAATTAAAGAAGAAATAAATCACGTATAATCGATTGCCTTTGTGTAAATAAAAAAAAATTGAATGATAGTTAAGTAAATGTTACCCAAATTTTTCCTCAGAAAACGGACCCTTCATATATGTTCATATTTTATAGAAAAAGTAAATGATTACATTTCCTTGAATTATTGTTATTTGTATCCACAAAATCTGACACGATTATTGTAAAATATAATTATTGTATAAAATATATAAATGAACTGCCTTTTTTCACGATTTTTGCAAATTGAAAAGTCCCTAATAAATACGAAATTATCAATTTTGTATTTTCAATATACGTAAGCTGATTTTTTTTAATTTTTAAGTTTTACACTTTTCGATCATGCTATGAATGAATGAGAGATTTTTTACCCGTCGAGGTATGAAAATTGATATTGAATGTGCATTTTTATATAAACATATCTAGTTTTTTTTTGTGTTTTCATGAATTTCCATACTTTCATTTAGCTGAATCATTTAAATCGTTAAATCATTTTTTTTGAAAATAATTATTGGGTCATTTTGAAAATTCATATATTTTATGTATATGTATATAATATATTCTTTGAAATGTATATAATCATTGGTCATATTAAATGTTCAAAATTTTCATAATGTATTATATGTATTGTATGTTATGTGTCAGGCACTGTATTTTGAATACATAGAAAAATTATTTTATTGTAATTTAAAAAACATGTCATTGAAAAACAATTACCTTTAGTAATTCTGAATTATTTTTCCGGTTAAACTGATATTTTTTTCAAGTCTTATATTTGAAATACAGTGTTTGATATGTAAATCAAGAAAAGTTAGTAAACGATGAAAGAAAACGTGTCAAGTCAAAATTCATTATTTATATATTTTTTCGCACACTTGCATGTTTGTATAATATTAAAAATAATTTAGAATTTCAAGATGAAAAATATATTTGGAGTCATATTTATTTATAAAAGAAAATTAACTAAATGAAAAATTATATAATATTATTGAATATATTTTTGCTAAATCATTAACAGCAGCACTACAACCCATTCACACAATATGTACTAAAATTAAATCATTATCATATATTTACTGATCATTGTCATTTAACTTGTTGGATGCCAAATTTAATTTTTCTTTATTTCATTTTATTTTTTAATTTAAATCATATATTGTCGTGTGTTTTGGCAGCCAACATGTTAAAAAAATATAATAAATGTAATTTTTGTAATCTTCTCTGTCGAAAAGCGTTTACCATTTGAACACAAATACACTCGATTTATGAAAAAATGGCTGATTAATCACTGTTGAATTTAGGACAGAAATGTACCAACAATAGGGTGGACAAGGTCAAAACGTGTAATTGTAGTAAATAGATTGTTTCAATTGAATAAAAACTCTGTTGAAATTTACAAAAAAATAAAAAATGTCTTTCAATTACACACATCCTTTTAAAATAAATAAATTATAATCAACCCCCCCCTTCCTTTTTAACATACAAAAGAGATAGTTTGACGTTCAATTACAATTTTATTATTATTTATTTATTTACGTTTGATTCCAAACGACCACCCGTCGTTTCGGCCATACTATTCACAAAGGATGCACTTAAAAATGCATAGACACCCTTTTTTATAGGGACGGCCAACCTTCACACATGCACACGGACAATAAAAATAGAAACCCCATTTTTAATATAATATAATACGTACGTAATTTATGGCTTTGCGGTGGGCTCATCTAGTCTGTGAGATTTGTAATTCAATATTTTGAATGACCGCTTTCCCACAATTAAAGGCGGCAAAGCTGGGTGTCTGTTGGGATTTAATTAATTTATATAATTGATTCTGTCAATGCAAATATGATTTGAAATGCGGTTGACAATGGGGCTTTTGTCGAAAGTTCATTTCGGCGATGGGCTTAATTCGATAAGGGATGTTTTCCTTTAGCGTGCTTCTAAATAAATGGGCTATTTTGGACAAAAATACACGTAAATATCTTATAACAAAGCTTTATATTTCGTACGATATATCCAGAGCTGTAGCAATGTTTTTGGCGCTCTTGGCAAATATTAAATTTGGCGCTCCTCTATTATTTCTTTTTTTATTAGATCTAAAGGGTTTATTTCAATTAAAATTACCAGGAGTGCATGTGATTTAAAAAAGTATAATAGAAAAGATTACGCGAATTAATTTTTTTATTTTAATTTCAAAATTCTAAGGCTGTGAAGTCTGAACGAAATTACCAGGAGTGCATGTGATTTAAAAAAGTAAATATTGTTTCGCCATTTATTTTTTTTATTTTTATTTTAAATTCTAAGACGGTGAAGTCTGAACGAAATTACCAGGAGTACATATGATTTAGGAAAGTATAATACAAATAGTTACGCCAGTAATTTTTTTATTTTAATTTAAAATTTTTAGACGGTAAAGTCTGAACGAAATTACCAGGAGTACATATGATTTAAAAAAGTATAATAGTAACGGTTACTCGAATTATTTTTTTAATTTTAATTTCAAATTCTAAGACGGTGATGTATGAACGAAATTACCAGGAGTACATATGATTTAAAAAAAGTATAATAGTAACGGTTACTCGAATGATTTTTTTAATTTTAATTTCAAATTCTAAGACGGTGATGTATGAACGAAATTACCAGGAGTACATATGATTTAGGAAAGTATAATAGAAACGGTTACGCGAATTAATTTTTTAATTTTAATTTTAAATTCTAAGACGGTGAAGTCTAAACGAAATTACCAGGAGTGCATGTGATTTAAAAAAGTAAATATTGTTTCGCCATTTATTTTTTAAATCTTAAATCTTGCGCCCTTGGCACTTTACTTACCCATTTACCAATAAATTGCTACGGTGCTGGATATATAACATAAAGCTTTTGAGCTAAAAATCTCATTTTCTCATATCGATACGGCCCATATAAAATATTATAACATTAATACGTATCTGAGGTCATAGATCGTATTCGACGTTATAAAAAAAGATTTATTTTACACAGTAGAATGATTTACAGCCATTTAATGGCTCTCAAAGCTCGTGCCAAAGTTCGGAGAGCTTTTGTTATAGATCGGACTCTATAAAAAAAACTAGGCATCCCAAGGAAACTGACACTAAGCCTTTTGAATCGCCCAATCAAAGCTTTTTTTTTTAACAACTATACATCATACGAATTTGACGGTTGGTACAATAAATTTGCAACACACCCCAAACTGCGACCCCTAAAATTTAGCGTTTTCTATCTCCTATTCATAGACCACGAGTCGAATGCAATAATATCCTATTGTTGTGGAAGATTACACAGCGGGATACCAATGTTTACATTGATCTAATAAAATTAACACATTTCCCACATAAAGTATTGAAACTAACCTAAATTCGGACTGACATAAACTTTAATTTATCCAGACTCCCTATGGATTAAATCTCAAATGAGAAACTGACAAAAATCGACCCTAAAATTCAATGATCACATTATTTCTTATTGTGAACATTTCCTGTCTGATTTTTTGACCTTCTACAAAAAGTGAATCTTTATCAACGTTGTGTATAAAACTTTTATATTCCTTAATAAAAATAAGTCCCAATCCTATACTAAGGGGGGTCCGCACATAAAACGCGGTTTCTTCACGCTCGACCACCTCGTAATGGTCGATACGAAACGATTAAAGCACTGTGTCTTTTTTTTATCCGTATCTTAAAGTAAAAATATGTGGGTTTTTCACTGGGGAAAACAATGGTCTTCGTCTATATTGTTCAAGGGTTTTATTATATCTACGCGAGATTACGAGAAACGCCACTAAAAATATCGATAACAATAGTGAGACTTTTATTAGAGATCAACAATGGTTTTAAGTTTCTATAGTTTCGTTTGAAAATTTATGTTTCAATTGATATCAGAATTTTGTTTTCAGTTTCATATTCGAGAAATAATCAGAGTTCGGAGCCGATTGATGCTTTCATTTATAACGTTTCTAGGAAGTTTTTCGATCTATTGCATCCGAGCGAACTTCAACAATGCAAAAGAATAGATCACCTGGCAAACGTTGGGATGGAAATCCCAACAAAAAGGAAACAACACGACCCGATTTCAACGAGTATACATTAGCACACATAAAAAAACCCACTATTGAAAACCAAATAAGAAAGAAACGGACCGATTCTTGGAACTCTACACACCTTCCCTGCTCATAGAGCAGTGTTTGTTCCCGTCGGGATCACTTGTCAGGTGGACACATACACCATCAGGCAGACGGTGGATGAGCCTTTGAAGGTGTTGGCGTAGGTGTTGTTGTCGACAATGTACGTAGGTTCTAGTGCCTTGCCTACCTGGACAGGTAGTGGGCCTCCTAGGAACGACAAACAGAACAGATTCGTGTTTGGAGAGTGGACCGATTATAATGCGGTTACGGCTCCCCGAAAATGTACATGAATTCATTCGGTGTTATATTATTATAATGTTATTTTAGAACAATACGGGCTCGAGTTAGTAAGAGAAAAGTGTGTTTGAACGTTTTAATGCGATTCACATGTGCGGTTTCGAGTTGGAGCTGGTTTCGGAGTTGCGGCGATGCGGGCGTTCATTATGGTCGGATAAATAAATAAAAAAACAAATGAAAATAATAAAAAATAATAAAAAATGTGTTTCCGAAATTGTACCTTTGCATATAATATGATATGGAAAATGTATAGGTATACGTTTCATCCTTTTATGTACGACTTTTGCATACAAAATCTCTCGAGAAGATTCAAAGGAGAGAAAACTTCACAGGAAATAGCCTCTCCATGCCGTATCAACAGAACGGTCTTTTTATTATGCACTACGAGTACAAACTTATTTACACTGTGCTCATACTAAATAATAAAATAATTATTTTTAAAGTTTGAACACGTCTGACTGTGAAAAAAATCGTTTTCAGCTCGTAAAACGGCGCCAAATAAGTTTACCTAAATACCGACCCTTATAAAACCTCTTCTCCCCTCAAAAATCACTTCGCTGATGAAAGAATCGTGTTTTTAAGTTTTTTTCCATCAATCTGTTACGATTTTTTTTAACTAGACAATTCATTTTATCCACTTAGGAAAGACGCGGTCATGATTTCGACGTGAAGTGTTCGAAGCCATCTTTCGATGTAAAATTTTCGCAAAGAGGCCGTCTTATATTGAGTTCATGTATAAAAAACGATGTTCTTATAATATTAAATTGTCGGTTTACCAAAGTGCATCTAGTAAAACATCGATCGTTCGTTCATGAACATGGATGTATACGTAAAATCGTGGGTTGTTTAGCGTCAGCGAGCACGTCGTCGTACAATTATTTCATTAAACTGAATTTATTGTTTATATAAAATAGTTGTAGGAGCGGCAAACTAATGCGACGAACAACCTCTGGATTCGCGATTCTCAAACTGCCTTAAAAAATTGCACGAATATCATACAATAACATTAGAAAATTATATCCGTTATGTCAAACAATCATAAATCAGCACAACTCTATTTTATTACCATTAGATAAGATTTCATGTGAATAAACTGTCTTAAAAGATAATAAAAAGGATATTGCAAATTGTATAAACAATAGATAATTTACGAACATTACATTTACGGTACATTTATTTTAAAATACACTTTATCAACAAAAAATATGACTCTATAACACTAGTAGAGGTCATCTGATAATACAATTTATCTAATGGTGATATGCAAAATTTTTGTTTTATATATTTTATCACGAAACATCTATTATCATAATACTTCTGAGAATTTCAAATGGAAAATTTAAATGATTGAAAATATTGTTAACAGAAAATATTGTTGTATTGATATTTTTGTATTGTTTTAAATATTCATACAATTGTATACGATTTTTATTCGACGGAAGTTAAATTATTATATGAATAAATACAATAAAGAAAAATTTGTGAGTTTGCGCAAATAGCATTTGCACATACGACATTGGCACATACCGACAGTAGCACACACGACACATTTTAGGAAAATCGGAGGACTTAAATGGTCAAAATTTATTTTAATCATACTATTCCAAAATTTTTCGCAAATTGTGTTCTACTCTCGGTGTGGTAGGGTCATGTGTGCTACTGTGATTGTGTGCCAATATCGTATGTACTCACATTGTCGTATGTGCTCATCATCTGGATACCAGAAAATTTATATTGTCCTAAGACATAACATTCTTAAGCTCATATAATCCAACGAATTAATCCAAACCAAAACCCCGCGGAACCGCAAAATAAATCCATCACCACCCACAGTTTAAGCACCACCCAACAAAACTTCTAAACGCCACAGAAGAAAGCGCAAGGCGATAAGGTCAGACACTATCGTTTCGAGTTCACTCCGGTTTCGGGTTCAGAAAATAATAATTGCGAATCTCGACCGGGTTTACATTTCGCGTAATTACGAGACAAGTGAAAGCCGACCGTTTTCCTCGAGCGGGGAAATCGCGCGGATTTTCGCGAGACGCACACACACACACACATACACACAATGCACCGAAAAGTCGTTTTGCAAATTCGTCGTTTCCTACCGTTGTCGTTGTTACGTCAGTGTTGTGCATTGCCGTTCATCGGGATCAACTTGGGTCAGCGGTGCACGAATGTGCATCTCTTCGGCTCTTCCGTGCGATTTTCGTTTTCGTTTCTTCCGCATGAGATCGTTGTTTAGTATGTGTGTATTTGTATATATTAGTGTGTGTGTGTGTTTCGATGTATGAAAGTCGGAAAATTTAGCGTGATGGTGGTAATTTGCGATGTTTTGCGGAAGGATTTAGCGCTGGTTGAGGGCTCGTTTGAGGGTTCGAAAGGTTGTGTAATATTTCGATTGTTGACCTATTGACTGGATTAAAATTATTGTGACGTCTTGTCGATCAAATGTGTTATATAATGCATGTTCAGATTCGATTTCGGATTCGTGTGAATTGTGTCTATGAAATATTCGAATTTCCCTTTCATAATTTCACAATTCGAAGTTGAGAAAATTTTTTTTAAATGAAAATTTATACTAAAATTATTTTGCAGATTGTCTCCAGCATACCTGCCAATTAAAAAATGAACATCGACCAGTTGATTCTCCATATCCGATGAGATTTCATAATCGAGGTGAGTGAACGAAATATTTGTGTAATAGATTGTATATGTATATTATGTATATGTATCGATGCAAAAGATCGATGCAAAAGTTACCGCACTTTTTTTATCGGTTGACTCGTATCTTCAACGCGAATTCTCTGATATTTTGACTTACAATTAGATCACAATAAATTATGGCCAGTAACATGCCATTATCATATTTATTAGTTTATAAAAAATCCCCAGATCTGAATTTTGATAATTATAATTGAGTGATTCTAACGTTAATTGCATCTCTATCGTATATTTAGCTGTTGTAGTCCCGTTATTATTTTTACAAAATTTATATAATTTAAAATGCCATAAATATCCTTCATTATTAATCACTTCAAAAATCTCTACGGGATGTTTATTGTTCACTGACTAGGCCAAAACTTAGCACACTCTGAAAAGGAAGTATCCTGACATAATAGAATAAAACTATTTTTATACAGATGTTATTCATTAGTTTGGAGAAAGCAGAAAAATATTATATTTGACTATCGAAAAAATACGATGAGAATAATGCATTGATCTACTAGTATCAATTTCATCACCAAAATCCACAAAAGCGAAAACTTAACACATCCCCAACATCGAATCCGATAATGATCTAAAGAACAGCGGATAAATCAAAAACAGAAATCACACATAATCGTTCCGATTTCATTCGATCAACGTTCGTGCCCGATTTGAACCCGCCTAATCCGATCGACTCCCCGTTTATCTCGGAACGTCGAAATATTTTCACGATGCCAACAAGAACAATAACGCCACGGAGAGAGAAGCCTAGTAATGAAGCCTCTCAATAATAATATTAACGGCGGCAATTTGCTACACAGTGAAAGATGCGGATGAAAGTAAAACGATAAGGGGCCCCTGTGCCGCCAGACTGCATGGCAGCGAGTGCAATAGGTTAAACGGCAAGAGCAAATATTGCACCGGGGAAAACTGCGTGAGGTTCTGGTTTGTGTGGGTGTGTGTTGTTGAGATGTTGTGTGATGGTTTGTAGAAGAGTTGAGTTGAGTTGGATTAGTGGTTTTTGAATTGTATGGGTGTGAAAATTGGTGTTGTAAAAAATTATGAACGTATGAAAAATTGGGATCAGTAAGATGAAAGATGTATAAGATAGCTATTCAATATGTTGATAAGAAAGAGAATTGTAAATTATTTAATGTTTTGAATTGGTTGTGGTGTGTGATTTTTGGATTGTATGGTTTGGGAATTTGAAGTTGTAAAAAACTATGGACGTATGAAAAATTGGGATCGGTAAGATGAAAAATGTATAAAGTTGGTATTCAATATGTCGATAAGAAAAAGAATTATAATTTTTTAAATTGAATCGGAGTTAGTGAGTGATTTCGGATCGTATGGTTTTGGAAATTGGTGGTTGTAAAAAGTTATGAAGGTATTAAAATAGTGATAGGTTGAAGGTGGGATGAATATGTGAAATATAATAGAATGGTGTCGGAGATATTGATAAGGAAATTAGAATTTTTTTATTTAATAGTACCGAAATAAAAAAAACTATTATACGTGATTATGATAAAAATTCAATATGTTTTTATTTGTTTTACGAGTTTCTGATCTTAAATATTGATTTTATGATTCTTGTCGATTTGTCTGTTTTATTTTGAATGGATTTTGAGTAATTGCTAATGCACAACCACTTAAGTAGGGCGTCGATGAAAATAATATAGTACTTTCTAAAAGTAATCAAAACATTCATATTAGGAGCAGATTTTCAAGACATAATTTTCGAGAATCATTAAATTATATAATAATTTTATATTCTTCAAACTACTTTCTTAGATCTAAGTTTATCGTATTCATAAAATCCATTAGATATTTCGTTCGACAACATCATAATTATTTACATGAATCTATCACTAATGGGCTCTATGCACTTCCACGTATTGCATAATATAATATAATACATCTTTTCCAATAACTTGACCATAAAATTACATTTAATTAAAAATCTCGAGCATGAATAAGCTATTAGCTTATCCGGATTCGATTTAAACATCGTATAACAACACCTAATTTATCATTACATAATTATACATGTACGAAAGCGTAAAAAAACCAAAACGTGAGTATCGCTTTATTCCAGAGCGCTTTTCTCATCGTTCGCACAATAATAATCATCTTCGGCTAGAAAGGGCCGATCCTATGTTGTTGTTATTATTATTATAAAACAATTTTGACGCGTTCCGTAACGTTCGCTCGCTTACACGAATTAGTTAAGTTAATACTCTCGATTAAAATATGACGTGACGTGGCCCGAGGAAAGTGCATGATCGTTCCATCATTATTTTATTATTAAAATGCATTATTATATATATTGAATGTTTCGCACCGTGGACTTGTTTGTTGGAAATCGCAGTGGCGTTTAAGAAGTTGAAGATGAGTTGATGTTAGAAGAGAATCTTTGCATGGGCGTATGGTAAAGTGGCAGAGCAGTATTGGATTGTATTCGATGATTTAATTGATAATTTTTGTGTGAAATGTGGAGAAAGTCTTGTTCAAATATAAAATAGTTTATCGAAAAGTGCTGAACAATTATTAGTTTTGAATTAGATCAAATATTTACATCCATATTCGAGTATCGGCTTTCTCTTAAAATAAAATTCGTATAAAGATCATGAATTGTTTTAAGTTCCCCACATAAAAACCTTAACAAATTCATCAATCTCGATCATTAAACTTTTCCCAATACATTTTCAATATTGAAAACGAAATCAATTCCGTTGCAAAACGAAAACAACAGAACATATAATTACAAATTGATTGAAAAATCGTGCACGCGTCTTGAGTACGTACCACGCGATCTAGCCGCGAAATGAACCATCATCATTATCAACGATCATCATCGCACCGTGAAATATCCATTTTCTCCCGTTTTGTGGACATATCGCTTGCCGATCGTGAAATAACCGGAAAACGGCAGATAGAAATTTCTACCAGATTTACACGTGAACTTTGAAGAGAGCCGGTAATTATAAACCGGCGAATTTAATATCCTCGTCACGTCGATTTACCGTTACAATACAACGTGTAAATTTTTCGTACGAGACCGGTCGGAAAAATTGACAGTTTCGATCGTTTATGCGAAAATTTGACCGCGTTGATATGAGAGTTTTCGAGAATAGATGTTGGATTTTTTGTAAGATGACATTCCTCATTCGTCATAGTGACACGTTTGAAGAAAATTGTATAATCTCGATAATTTTTCGGGTCATTATATAAAATTGAAATTGAAATTGTGTGGTGTGTTCGTAGAAAAAAAATGAGGAATCGTCATGCTGCATAATTCGCACGAATCTTCAACTGAGGTTGAATAGGTGAAATATGTGTTTTTTTTTCTCGTTCTTTTAGTAATTTCCTGATTTTTACGATGTGAAACTCGAATGAATCGGTGATAAATTTATGCTAACGATATAATAATGTACGATTTTATTGACAATAAGAAGGAAGTTCGTTTTATTAATCGGCGTGTAACTGCCATTCTAAAACAAATATTATCTGGTTTGCCCGCGAAAAAAATGCTTGATCCAGTCTCGAATCGCGTAATCCGCTTTATTATGAGAATTATTGCACAATCGTGGTATTTTTAACGAAGGCGTTTTTATTGTCATCGATATTTTACTTTCGAGAACGATCGTTTATTAGGAAGAGGGAAACGTCGAAGTTCACGTGTGATACGAAAAACTCTTTGTTGTAAATATTGTACTTTGTCAGCGATAATTCTGTGACTTCTTGGAAGTAGAAAACGTGTTGATTACTTGATATTTTCAATTATCGCCTTTCCCACTTACCGAACTCGAAGGCATATATAAATGAAAATATTTTAACTCGTCTGTGCTCCATACAAACACATTATCTTTTTATTGTGTATATATACGAAGTTAAAAAATATACCGAGAGATAAACCTTTGGAAACTGACAATATTTACTTACAAATGTTTCTTTTACTAACTTTTCAAATGTCTTATCGCTATCCAAACGTATAATTCAAAAAGAATACTTAGAAAATTCTCGACATACAGAAAATTTGCATATGATTAGTATAAATTTCCTTCCACAAAAGAAACACTTAATTGTGAGAAAATTACACAAAACTGTATCTTAAATCGATAACATTCTGTGATCAAGTATGATCAGTCATTAGGTTGCGTAATTATTTCTCACACAAACAATTAACTTGCCATTATCCACTAAAATTAGTTCGCACGCGAGCAATTAAGTATAATACCATTACGTATAATCCTACGTATGTACGTTTCGATAGCACTTAATTCAATATTTACACTACGAAACAACAATTAATCGACACCGGGACAAAATGCAAATTATACACATCCAATTATTGAAATACTCATTTTTAATTAAAGTCGCGTACTTTGGAAACAAGTTTTTGTTTTTGAACTGTAAACTTTAATGTGCCATATAAATTCTGTGCTGTACACGTTCAGGTATTATTTCATATTACTGTACAATTGTAACCACACTAAAATCTCAATCTACAAACGTAATGAAACACGACTGGAGGTCGAGGCGATTATGTTGTATACAACCAGTCTCACAGTATGTAAAAATAGAAGGTTTAAAATAAAAAGACAACCCCTGGAACCCAAAATAAGTACAGCCCTACGAAACAAAACAAAATGTTTAGACTGGGCAACGTTGAGTAATAACACTAATTTCATTTTGGGTCTCGATATGTATTCATAGATTTCGGCTTTGGTTATGCCCGGGGAATTTCGTGTTTATTTTATTAATTAAATATAAATATTTGGCGCGATTTATATAATGAAACTTTAGTGATTCTTGGAAATTTTCATCAACCATATTCTGCTTTACGAGTTCGTATAAGGTCGACCGTTATAAGGGTTTATTATTCTGCGAACTTTTACCTAAGATCTCTCGTACGATGAAAGAATATCTTTATGTGTTTTACCGTTAATGATTATTATGCAATCGACGGAGAGCTTAATAGATTTATAAACTTTATTAATATCCGCGCTTATGTGCGCAATTATTACTTTTTTACACATATTTTCGTACATCTCATGAGGTTGTTGAACCGACTTAATCGCTTTTCACGGCAGTTAATTTTGCATCTGAAAATTTTAGACGTTTTACTAGATTTTTTACGACATATAAAAAATAATAACGCCGAGTTTCCTACGACTGATTCGAAATTTCGATAAAGTGAATCGCGCAGTAAAACGAATGGAAATATCAAAGAAACCTCATTCTCGAACTTCTCACTACATAATTTACATATCGATTGAATTTATTTTTATAAATTAAAATAGTCATAATATACAAAATCTTTGCTATATCGAAACAACATTCGAATCCGAAGCAACCTTCACCCGATCACAAGTTATCACAACAATAACATAACACAAACCAAAACAGACCACGGTCTTTGATACCACTTCGATGTCTATCAGCTACCACCGGTTCTAGAATACATATAACCACATTTCAACTCATAACACTAAGTTACACGTACGTGCCCGAGCCCATGCTCCAGACGAATCTAGGAATCTGGGGGAACTGGATGGACGGTGACAAGACATGCCATCATCATCGTGGAAGTCGTCGTCGTGGTGCGCGACATGAATCCGAAGTGGTTGGTAAAGACGATTGAAAACATGCGGAAGAGGAATGCTGTTAAGGAGGGTAACTTATTGGTCGATTGCTGGGGTATAATGATGATGTGCAATGTCTTGTGGGTGCGATTTAAATGTGTGTTGAAAAAGTATGGATTGTGCCTTAATATGAATTGTTTGGTATTAGAATAATATACGATGTGTGTTTTGGTTTATTGAAGAATGTCGTATTGAGCATCGTTTTATTTGTTGTTTGCATTGGTAAAAAATTTTGTGCATTGAAAAATATGAAATGAATAGAAAAAATAGTTTGTACATTGAAATGATCCACATGTGATAACGTCGCTAGAGTAAAATTTTCATCCACCGACAACACAATACTGTCGACTGTTAATATTTCCTTTTGTTAAAATTTTAATCACATTTTAACAATTTGATTCTATTATGAAAGATGGGATTGTGAATAATGTTATTTCGCCTTGTTCGCGTTTGCGGTATTTTCGATATTTTATTTATATTCATTCTAATACAAATTTTATTCGTTTTAAAGTACAGATATTTTTTCAATGATCAAAATATTTTTTCGAATACTCACATTTCAATGTTCGTGCAAAATGCGCACATTATTTTTTAAATGTACACTAATTTTATCAAATGCACATTAATTTTACACAATGCACGTTTATTATTCTTATTGCATGGTCTGATTGGAAAGAAGATGACCTTTTCACGTGTTTGAACTGTGCGACGTTATATTTGAATTTTATCGTATCGATTTTAATTTCTAAACTTAAAATATCTGAAAGTATTTATATTTGTATCCTTTATGCGCATTAAATCAATGATTCGAAAAACGCAACAAACCTGTTTTATACGAAAGCTCCTTTTCATTTGATCTCAAAATATTAACCTTAACACAAAAGGAAAACCGATCGAGTGTTAACGACCCTCTTCATCATAGAAAGATTCCGATCGATATTCAGTCCTACACACAGAACAGAAATGCATTGTCGAAGCGGAATTCTTTAAATTCTCACCCTACAATGTAAACGTAACGATTCACAACAAATCCAAACGAACGCTCACAGAATTCGTTAGCATCAACATCATTAGTCCGAAAAGTGAGCACTAACGATTCTAATCAAGCCGGCCATAAAACAGAACCGAAGCCTGGACGTGCCCAAGATACGTTTTTACCGAAAAACGGCTTCCAAAGCAAAGCAAAGCAAAACAATAAAATAATTCGGAAGAACTGCGCCGGTAATTGCGGCCGAGAACTTTAACGGCCGTCCGTTTACGGCAAATTCATATTCGTTTTGTTTATATTCATATTAAGTGTGTGTGTGTGCACGTTATAAATGCAGCTTTTTGCGCCGGTCGTAATTAAAACGCGGTAGGTAAAAGCTCCTCCGAGCAACGGTACATTTCGCGAAAAATTCGAAGCTTTCATTGAACGGTGGGTGAAGTATGCGAGAATGTTTTATATGAGTTTATTTTTTCGTACATAAATTTTATGAGTGCATGAGAGTCATCGGAATGGTATCCGTTGAATGTCCGCGGATGTGTGTCATTTGTTAATGCGAAAATGTTGTGTTGAATTTTAAATGCTGCAACGAATTTAACCCTAGATAGTTATTTAATTATTTTGGAAATAGAGTCGTTACTTTTTTAGATTTATTGTCCATGTGGAATTAAATAAAAGTAAATAATATCTGTAGATAAACATGTCACCTCTTACACCTGCGATAGTAAATTTAGGCAGGTCAAAAGTTTGAAACGATTATCACAAATAAAATATTGCAAAACGTAGATTTATTTAGTAAAAAAATTGAACTGCAGCAATACTAAATTCAGTTGACACAAAAAATATTGCTTCATCAAAATTTTTAACCGAAATTTTATTTTAAGGTTAATTTTGTAATCACTTACTTGACAGTTAATCTTATGGAAATCAAAAAAACTACGCCATGACTGTCAGATAATATTTTATTAATGCAAAAATATACATGAGAAATACTAATACATAGGTTACATGGAAATTGCGTTGACATCATATCATATTTGAACATCATAGCAGCAATGTCATCAAATGTTACCAATAATTCTAGTGAAATAGATGAACAATTTAATATAAAATACGGATAAAAATCAATAAATCTACAATCTGCGTTAACAAACTACAACAGCCGGATATTGTAACACCGCAATTAACAGCAGTTTCGCCAATTGTACAATGAAAATCGTATTTCACAATATGTCAGTACAATTGGTAACAGTATCATGAAATGTAACCGATTCAAAAAACATTTAGATAATTATTATAATTTAAAAGTAAATTAAATAAAACTTAAAAATATATACAAAAACATTTTATGTTATGTTTTAGTTTCACAATTGGCAGCAACGTTATTAAAAATTACGATAGTTAAAATAAATTTTAGATTATTAATTGAGAAAAAAAATCAATATTTTATATATTAATAAATTCAAAACGTTGATAATTCGTGTTAAAATTTTTAAAAATCATATCACAGCATCACAGTTGGCAGCAGTATCACGAAACAACTTCTAATTTAAACAAATTTCAAATAATCAACTGATAAATAACCTATAGATAATATTATAGTTAAAAACCGAAATAAAAAATATATAATTTAAATAACCAATTACAAACCGCACTAACACACTATAGAAATCGCACATTCCATCACCACATGTGGCAACACTATCACCAAACACGACCACCAACTCAACCAATTACACACCATCAACTCAGATTATTAAATAATCAACAGTTTATATTAAAAAATTCAAAACTTTAATAATTTTAGAAATCATGTATCACAGTTGGCGACAGTGTCACTAAACAATTACTAATCCAAACAAATTTCCAAATAATCAATCAATAAACAAACCAATATAACATTAAAAAATCTAAATAAAAATATAATTAAACCATCCAAACCATTTACAAATCGCACTATAACATATAAAAATCGCACATGCCACCAACTTCAACCACACACTACCAACACAAAACCGGCCCAAAAAATATAATGAAAAAAAACCAACACATGTACAAATCGCATATGCCGCAATTGGCAATGGTAGCACAATCACCAAACACGTCCACCAACACAAAACCAGTCCAAAAAAAAACCAACACATTTACAAATCACATTATACAAACCACACATCCCATTGCCACAGTTGGCAACACTATCACTAAACACAACTACCAAGTCAACCAACACAAAATCGACCCAAAAATATTTAAAAATCCAATACACTTACAAATCACACTATAACACACTATAGAAATCGCACATGCCACAGTTGGCAACACTATCACCAAACACGTCCACCAACCCAATCAAACCACACACCACCAACACAAAACCGGCCCAACACACTATAGAAATCGCACGTGCCACAGTTGGCAACACTATCACCAAACACGTCCACCAACCCATCTAACACAAAACCTATCCAAAAACATTAAAAAAAACCAACACACTTTCAAATCACACTACACAAATCGCACATGCCACAGTTGGCAACACTATCACCAAACACGTCCACCAGCCCAATCAAACCACACACCACCAACACAAAACCGACCCAACACACTATAGAAATCGCACATGCCACAGTTGGCAACACTATCACCAAACACGTCCACCAACCCATCTAACACAAAACCTATCCAAAACATTAAAAAAAAAAACCCAACACACTTTCAAATCACACTACACAAATCACACATCCAACAGTTGGCAACACTATCACCAAACACGTCCACCAACCCAATCAAACCACACAAAACCAACACAAAACCGGCCCAACACACTATAGAAATCGCACATGCCACAGTTGGCAACACTATCACCAAACACGTCCACCAACCCATCTAACACAAAACCTATCCAAAAACATTAAAAAAAACCAACACACTTTCAAATCACACTACACAAATCACACATCCAACAGTTGGCAACACTATCACCAAACACGTCCACCAACCCAATCAAACCACACACCACCAACACAAAACCGGCCCAAAAAATATTCAAAAAACCAACACATTTACAGTTCGCGCTAACACACCGTGGAAACCGTACGTCGCGGCGCCACAGTTGGCAGCACTGAGTCGCGCTGTTTTTGTTGATCCCAACAGGCCGGCGGCCAGTCTCGTGCGGGCGCGCGCTCGCGCTGGTCTCGCGTGCTGCGTGCTGGCTTCGTGCTGACGTCGCGCCGGTTTGTCCAATTCGCCCAATTTTTTCGATTTAGAACCCCTGAAGCCTCCTTTTCCTTTTGGACAAAATGTCGTTCCTGTGCGTTTTGTTTTTGTCTCGGTTTTTCGACTGTTAGTGCTCGAGGATTGTGTTCCTCGTGGTCAAAGAATTGTTACGTGCCATCGGAGGCGTGTTGCGATGACACATTCGCGATTTTGTTGTTTTTTTTTTAGAAGCGGTTTAAGTTTTGAATTTTTTTTATTAGATTGATTCATTCGAATGTAACAATTTTTATAATTCAAATCATCAAGAATTCATAATGACGAATTCCTTTGATTACTGTGATACTTTCTTATAGTCCGATTTGAAGTTTTGAACGTTGAATTTGAAGTGTGAAAACTGTAATGAAACTTGCGCTGTTTTCGCATTATAATTGTCAATTTAAAAATGTTGAACTTCACCTTTCGTTTTCGAAGAATTTAATGTGACTCTTGTATCGTGTTATTCGTAAAGGAAATGTTTGCGCGATTAGTAATTTTATCGATATTTATTCACAAGTGTTCTATTAGTGGACATTACCGTCAATATTTGAATTTTGATTGCTTCTTTATACGATTATGAGTCGTTTCGATTGATTTCGTTTAATTTGAGAAAATTCTAGCATTGCCGCGTTCATTAGAAATTTGCATGTGATCATAAAACATGACATTTTGAAATTGCACAACATCCGAACAAACAGCGTTTACCGTTCAATTAAAACAAACTCAAAAGCAGAAACTCATCAACGTGGCGCCGCACCAACAATAGTCGACTCTTTCCGTTTTTATTTTACATAATAGTCAATCGTGTCGATAACCCCGATAACATTACGACTCAAAAATAAACCTCGACTTCACCAATCGTCAAAACGAGATAAAAATTCAACAACAATCCCAAAATTCAATCCCGCAGGAAACTTCAGCGATACGACTCAACATTACAAAAGTGTACATACATGTGAAAAATTAAAAATCCAAAAAAAAATCATCGAATGTGTAGTGGTAGTGTCGAATATCCGTTTTTTGTTCTTGTTCATAGCGGCGTGCATGCATGACCGTACTATAAGCGTTCGCATACGAAAACGCGCTTTGTACGCACTCGCTGGATAAAGTTTGAGGAATATAAATAAACGTGTGGAATATAACTGTGGTTTTGCAAATAACTTGAGTTGGGGTTGGTCTTGCCGATAGACTCGCCGAGATTGCGACCAGCTCGAGGGTTTTCGTTGTCTTCGAAAATGCTGTTTCTTGAAGTCGTTGACCGGAACGAGATATGAAAACGAACACGATGCAGGACGTACAGAACGGTGTCGTCTTGATCAAATGTGAGTATTTTCTATGTTTTGTTGTTTATAATTGGGTGAATGGTTCTGATGATTCGAATGTTTGGGCTGCGGTTTGCGTTGGGAACCAATCTTTAAATGTCGGCAGATAAGGCCCAGTCATAATGTTTATTTATAAAATATTTTAAAGTTTAAATTGTTTGACAATGAGTAGTTGGATTTGATTTGAATACTTAGAAATTATTCGAATATATATTTTTTAATTGTTCGATCAATAAAGGACAAAGAATTTCATATGACCTTTATTCCCATTATGTTTCTTCCTTCACGACTGATTATAATTGTTATTTTTTAATTGAAGTTATCAAAGTTTATTATTTTTATAATAAATCAAACACTTGAACAAACATAATAAACAAACATACGACTAGGGATGTGATTGCTGGTAAACCGGTTTGCCGGTAAATTACCCAAATGACAGTTCGGTAATTTACCGGTAAATAAAAAGTATATATTTTGGAAAAGTCGGTTTTCGTTAGTGTGCAGGTTTTTTTTTATGACGTTTTTTTTGGAAAGTATTTTTGAATTTTCGTTTTTTTCGGCATTTCGTCATTTTTTTCCAGTTTTTATTTAAAATTGAATTTACCAGTAAAACAGTAATAAAAAAAATACCGATCAATGAAAATTACAATAAATCTGACATCCCTACATACGACATACATAAATCCAATAAAATTTCATGAAGGTTCCACCGATTTCATAACTAATCCTCATTTCAAGCCGAATCACCTCATAAAATTAACTACACACTACAATCGAGCATCACAAACACCAAAATGACCACCAAAAATCGTAAAAACGACACGAAACCCAAAAAGCCCCCGACGATCGAGGTCGCGCCATTGATGCACTCGCAGAGTACACGCACCCGATGCACTTACACACTTTTATTCGCACGCGTTGCATTGTTCTATTTTAGTGTCGTCTTCGCTTCAACACAAATCTCTCCGGACGTCGTAAATCGGCATAGTATAGCCCAAGTGTAAGTATAACCCAAGTGTCGAGTCGAAACCGCCATTTCTAATGGCACTTCGCGTTCCTACCGTGCACATGTGTGCATCGTTTCGGACTCAACTTTATTGCTTCTTTCACTCTGCGGTCTCTTTTCCATTCTATCGCCTCCAGGTGTCGTATGAATGATCTTTTTTCGTGTTCCGTGTCTTCTGGTGTCGTTTTTCACTTCGGATGGTGAATGTGTACTCTCGCAGTTCGGTGTTGTTAAATTGCGCTGTTGGCGTATTTCGCCGTTTGGTAGATTCTTGACTTTCTTACTTAATTGTGAATGTTGATTTTATGATTGGGATATTTGTTATTTTTTTGTGTTTATCGATATTCGCAATGTGTATATGAGCGTTCGTTTTTTGTTCGGATGTCGATTGAAAAATTTGAGCGTTGTTAACTGTCGTATTTGAAAAACGGCTTCGATAACAAAACGGTATCGAACGTCACCTGTCATTGCCGCCTGTTTGCCAGTTATAGTCAACTTTTTTCTTTGGAGACTTTCGTTTCAAGGCCTTGACATCAGCATCCACTAGAAACAATCCACTTATATAATCTTCCCATTCGTTTCTTTCGCCTGCTCCATTTGTTACACTTCATTGAAAAAAATAGTGAACTCGTATGAAGTGACATTTTCACGCTGGCAATGCGAGTTCGTTTGACGGCATGTCACTTTCGATCATCATTTAATCATCTCGAAGAACGATTGGCGACTTCTGCTTGAGACAATAGACCGCCCACGAATTTTTCAAACATTTTTTCCAAGGAGAGTTCATTCTGCTGGCGTGAGTTTCCGCTTTGCGATTAAGCCCAACATTGTGCCAAATTTTTACGCGTTTTTGTTTATCTATTTTCGGCTGAAAATTGCCGACTATAATCCGAGATAAATGTTTAGTTACTTCAGAAGAAAAAACAAATACATAAATAAATAAATACAGCGAACGAAAATTTCGAGCGGAACGCTAATTAACGTGTACGTGTATGCTAGAAGCTGTGTGCTTGAAACACAGTAGGTTATTTGCACTTTTGTTGTCTAATTAAACGTCATGCGTGACGTTTTAATTTTTCCACGTACCGTATACGATGAAAATTTTCATTATACTCTCTATGTATTACGAGTCTAGGTGTGAGGTCCGAAATTAACTGTATAAGAACTCATCTTAGATCATTTACTCGTAATGAGAGATGATCGTTTCTCATTTACCATTAAATCATTTATTTTTACATCTAAAAATTCCTCGACTTTTTTTCTAAACATCATTTAATTTTTTGCATATTTTCCATCAGTAATTTAAAATTCGTTCTAGGAAAGAATAGATCGACTTGCTTCGAACGAACTTCAGATTTATGGGTACTTTGAAAGGACCTCTCGCTATTGTGTATGATTTATTGAAATTCAACGTCAACACGCTCATGATATGAATAGGGACGTTTTTATTACGTTGTCGTCTCCATTCAATAATTTTAATACGGCACAATTTAATGGTTTTTTCTTTGAAAATCGTCTCGTGTCGCCTTAATGTAATCCGTTTGAAAAATCGCCGAACGGAACCTGTGCCGATGAGTGGCAAAAGTGCATCAAAAATTTATGTGCACACTGAACTAAAAAAAGCTTTTTACGAACGAGTTCTCCGTTTCAATGGGCGTTTTTGTTAAAATGGAGAAAAAAGACAGCAGTTCCCTTTGAGAAGACACCAAACGAAATACATAACACGGTCAGCCAAGTTGGAAAACCTTTTGTGTGCTCCCATAGAAATAATAAAGCATACTCTCTTATATACGTAACAGGAACGGACCGAGAAATCTAACAGTAAGAACGAGAATACATTAGGGCCGTATCATTAGTCTATACTTTTGTTTACATTTTGTCGTAGCTCTTTATGTCAAAATTTGAATAATTTTATTCAGAAATATGTATGAGGTGTTCCTAATTCGATACGCAACGTGACATATGGGAGTGTAGATTGACTTTACATTAAAAGTGTGGACTTAGTAAACAGCAATAAGTTTCAATCAACAATCCCATCTGTTGCATCGAATACCAAAATCAATTCTGATCGTTCTTTGAAAATCTGTCAATAATACAGTATTGAAAAGTCATCGTTTATTCGAATTTCAATACACAAATCAACAGATGGATTCGAGGATTAAAATTTACATCGAATCACGAACTAACAAATCAGACTTATAAACCTTGATTTTTTTCTTGACTCTCGTTCGAACCCACCTTGAACTTGCCGCTTTTTCAGATCAACAGCCGTCTTTGAAGCAAGTCGAATTTGCTCGGTCAATCATCGGGAGTGACGTTCGACGTGGACCGATTTCGAAAAAAATAACCGTTATTGATCCGAAACGTCGAAATCGACTGTTTATTAGCGTATAAATTTTTATAAGAGGGCTGGTAAACGGTACTCCGAGACGTCCGAATCTATTATGGTCCGGTCCGGTGTTTTGCTTTGTTTTCGTTTTTTATGTGTGTTGTTTTTTTATCCTTCGTACGAGGATCGATAGATCTTTTAGCAGTATCGAAAAAAAGAAGAAAACGATCTTTCGCAGGCCCTCATGCGTTATGAGGGCACGTATAAGGTTTCGCTGTATAAAAGGTTCCCGCTTGCTCGTCATAAAAACTAATGCTACGTAAATTTTCCCATGTTCTTCTTCCACTTATAAGGGCGGGTTTTAGTCGTTTATTTTTTTTTGTGTTGCGCAAAAAATCTATGTAATTGTAGTAAAACAATCTTTTCCTTCGAAAATCTTGATATTTATTTATGGAACCATAATAAATTCTTTTTTTTTTCGTATCGATATCAATTTCACGTAAACTTTCGACGCTAATGCGTTCGCGTGGATTGTTTCAATTTACTTGGTGACTTCATTTTCGATATGGCTGTTTTATTATCTTTACACAGTTCTACACTTTATTTACCTTCACGCCTTAGTCACTTTTTCATTCTGTATCATTCAATGCCAAATTTTTATTGACGTTCGGCGAAAAGACTGATTTATATTAAGCGAAATCTAATGTACATTTTGGCGCATACCTTCACACATTTCCACCGTCAATAATCGTACATCTTTCAAAAAAAAATCTAATCGTCATACATCGAATTGAAAAAATTTTAATGTAGCACATTCGACATTCTCGTACGTGCCTAATGGCTCGTCCTGTCCTACGTTCACGTACCGCTTTTCCGAAGAAAAATACGCATTTTACGAGCGATCGCATCTTCTTTGGACATTTGACATGTGCGACACGACATCGTTATCGAAATGTGGAACGATGCACAGACACACAAGTTATTGTATACACAAATAATAATTTAACATTCCTGGACGGTCGAACGTTGTACCGGAACGATAACGAGTCCGAGAATAAATCGTGGAAATTTTTGTATATCCATATAAGAATGAACGATCGTGTTATTGCGAGTGTCTTTATTATGAATGCGTGGGAAAAATCGCACGTGGAAACTGTGTCGTTTGCGGAAAATCGCATTCTTAAATATATTTGTGAATCGCGATTTTTTTCGCGATCTATTTCTGACGATTGGCACTCGCGCGGATCTATTCGATGCGTTTCGGAATTTTCCGGAATTTCGTTTGAAAAACGTTTAGATTTTTTTATTTCGGGATTGAAATGGTTTATGTTTCTGAAAAGCTGTTGAAAGTGAATTTTGTATCAATCTCGAACAGATCGGGGTCACTTTTTATGATCACTCATACGAAAATTTATGAAATCGAATAAATATTTTTTTTTTATATAAATTTCTTCTATTATTAAGATTGTACAATTCTATTTTATTGTATTTACGATAACAAGAGCATTATATTTATCATTCGAATACTGTTATAATACCGCATTCATAAACAGCAGTTCAAACGAAAGGAGTACTTAAAAAAATGTTTACGTGTTCTCTTTTTCAAAACAATAAACACTTTAAAACACGGAACAATAGAAGTTAAACATTATTATAAACAATCACACGCAACTGCGATAATTCTATCGCCTTCTTGCCGACTTTAAAACACACATTCCCCACACAAACGCCACTTCACCATTCAAACACACCCCGCATACAAGCACCATCCTTCACCCAGTTTGTATATCGACCGAGCTTTCAGAATTATACTTTCCCACACAACAATAAAGCGAATTCCTCTCTATTTTCGCGGAACCATCACGCACGATAATAGCCACCGTCTGGAATGTTATTTATAATTTTAATCAAGTTTATTATTACATATCGGCGGTGTCTGGCAGCGTTGACCTGCCACGTTTCGTACACGAGCGACCGCAATAATAATTATATTGAAATCATTGAGAGATTGGCTCAATTCGCTCTTTCTTTCTACACGGTTCGATGTTGAAAAAGCTACGACGAAATTAACGCCTCTTCACTTTCGATCGGGCTTCGTGTGATTGACGGACGGCGAACGAGTCGATTATGACCACTTTCTTCTCATTGACGCCTAAATTAACGAGGTGCGATAATTAAATTTTTATTCGGCACTTTCGAGTTTCGGTCATAACGAATGTCGATCGAAAATTCGATTATTTCGGTGTGAAAGATCGCTGGAGTGCGTCGGATGTTGTCTTTTTGTCGTTGAGATGTGTGGGGTTTTATTATTAGTTTTTTGATAATTCTATGATGTGTTGCTTATTTGGATTTGTTTGTTATTTTTATAAACAATTTGTTAGTTATCTTCATATGAAGATCGTAATGAATGTCGATCGAAAGTTCGATTATTTGGGTGTGAAAGATCGCCGGAGTTCATCAAATGTTATCTTTTTCTCGTTGGGAATATGTGTGGGGTTTTATTAGTTTTTCGATAATTCTATGATGATTTGTTGCTTATTTAGATTCGTATGTTATTTTTATATAAACAATTTGTTAGTCATCATTATATGAAGATTATATAATATCCATCGCAGAATAAGATTTTTCTGATCACTCAATTTTTATACTATTTTTACATATAAACATATGACAATATGAATTCAAATAGGAAGTGATCGAAATTTTATTATTGTAATCATTTCGATCGTATTGACCTTTTAAATTGAAGACGAATGCAATCGAATACGCAATTTTGTCAATGTCAACAAAACTTCCGCATTTGAAACGTCCTCGAAGTTAATTTTTTTAATTGCGTTTTCGGTCATTTTCAACGTCAATGACAAAACCGTAGACAATATCAGTGCGTTAAAATATAATAGTTCGCTGATGATGATGATGGCTTTGGCGACCTTGCGAACAAGAGCGAAAGTGCAAACTAACAACAGCATCTAAATAAAAAAATAACATCTTTGATGAACGATGTACTGTCATTTATTATAATTTGGCCACGCTCGTGTTATTTTTTTTTTCGCTTTTCATCTCCCGTACACGTTAAAATACATCGCGGATTGACGTAGTGTAAAAAAATTTCGCGCACATTCAATTAACCAGAAACGATAATGACAGTTACCGCAAAAAACGGTTTTGTTTATTTATTGTGCTTTTTTGTTAACGTGCCACCCGCGGCGTAAAGGTTAAATTGTATTTGTACTCGCGAGGACATCTAATTGCATCTGTGATTAGAATATTAACATTGTGACCGAATAATGACTTCATTTTTTGTGTAAAAACATCATTTTTGTTAAAAAAAATCGTTATAAATAAATTGAACGGTTTAAGTACGTCTATTTATATAATGACATCTGTTGAAATTTAAATTGAGTTAGTAATTATTAATGAAATTGTTCATGTTTTCATTACTTATTATAATCGCATATAATATAATATATAGCTTTTTCACATCTAATTAAAGCTGTTACAAATTAAATCTAATCATCGAAATATGTATAATATTTCATAGTAATCAATGAAATGCAATATATTATATTATTAAATTTTACTTTGATGAACTCAGTTGATGATTTTTACATACATTATTAATTACATTTTTCAATAAATCAATTTGAAAATATGTATCATGAATATGTACCTAACGTTTTTTTTAACTTTTCACGAAACCATAAAAAAATTTTAAAAAGAAGAAAATAAATTTGTGTCGATTGAATTTGAAGTTCGAAATGTTGAATTTTAAGTTTACACGATTAAATTTGGAGTTTAAAAGGTTGTATTTGATTTGTTTGGATTCAAATAGGAAGTGATCGAAATTTTATTGTGATTATACATTTCGATCCTATTGACCTTTTAAGACCTTTAATTTAGAGATAAAAACTGTATTATTGCTATTTTATCTGAATTAATTAGTATCGATTAAATTTAAAAAAAAATACTTTCATATTCATTATAACAATATCCCTTATAAATAAACAAATTCAATCGAATGCACACACAATTTAATCAAAACGACTCCCATATAAATAATCAAATAACCACGATAACACAATAGTCCGCCACAAAACGAATCGCGCACCAACCTTCCCATTCAACATCCAATTTTCAATCAGCCGAATCGGAAAAACGCCAACAATAACCACACACTCCCAATTAAAAAACCTTAATCCGTCCCATTTTCAGGCACCATAATTGAATTTTCCCGTTCAGTTCTTGGTTTAGCGCGTCGACAGGCGCACACAGGGTTGCCAACCGTCCCGGATTGTTCCGGAATTGAAATCGCTGACCCGTATCCCGGATAAATGCTAAATTGTCCCAGAAATTTAGTGAAAAGAATCAGATTAGATTTAATACGACTTAATACAGTTTTTTTTACTCCAAGTTGAATGTTTTCCACTTCGAACCAAATACTTTCCATTTCAAATGAAATAATTTTAATTTCAAAATAAATATGATATTTTCTATTTTAAATCTTCGTATTTTTTTTCTCCATTACCATTATCAAATCGCTTACCGGTATTACAAATGTGAATGATAATAGAGAAAAAATATTTTCAACATATGACGTGACTTGAATCGACGATGATTTGAAATGGAGAATATTTATTTTGAAATTAAAAATATTTTATTTAAAATAGAAAATATTTCATTTGAAATGGAAAATATTTGGTTCGAAATAGAATACATTCAACGTGCGGTAAAAAAAACTGTAGTGAATCGTGTGCAAAATTTGACTGACTAGTAATGATGATGATGTACAGCAGGCTTGTCCAAAGGGCCACCTGTGGGCCAAAATGGCTCCCAGTGCTCGCACGAGTGGCCCCCCACTTTTCACACAAAAACACACAGCATTTATTCTGAAATGTACTCATTGAAATAGTTTTATAATGGAAATAAATAACTTTACCAATATTTTAATACTTATTACGTTTTGAATTTACAACAATTGAAATTTCGAAATTTGAAATTTGTAAGTGGCCCCCGATGTTTGTACATTTCAGCCAAAGTTGCCCCCGCAAACCGAAATTTTGGATAAGCCTGATGTACAGTTTTGAGCATGGTCATAGCCAGGATTTTTTTAGGGGGAGGGATGGGGGGGTGGTTTTAGGTCCTCATACCCCTCCCCCCTGACTCGTCCATAATTTTGAGCTAATTGTCCTCGAATCATCACAGAAAAGTTAGCAACCCTAATTTTTTCAGGGGGGGTCTAAGGGTGGGGTTATTTCAGGTCCTCATACCCTTCCCCTACCCCGACTACGTCCATAATTTTGAGCTATTTATCCCGGAATCATCACAGAAAAGTTGGCAACCCTATCACATACGTATTGTTACTCGCAGGCCGGCCGGGCAGTGATTCATGACGCTCGGACTCATTGTTGTCATTGGCCGCTGTTGTGCACGTTTAATTTATTAATGGAACGATCAGGAAACAACGTTTCCTGTAAGGCCTATAACCCGACCGATCGACGGATTCGGTTTCGTCTGTGTACGCACAAATTTGTGTGGTTGGGAGAACGGGAATTGCGGTGTGTGAGTTGTGGACTGGGTGTCGGGAGGAGATGGTGATGTATGCGAGCGTTAATGTTTGGTTGAGTGTCAGATAAATTTATTTAATACAAATTTAAAGGTTCTTTAATCTGTTTGATTGGTGATTATGCTGTAAATGCGGTGCATATTGCGAAATTTTTAAAATTAAGAATTTTTTATCATATAGGGTAGCCACTGAAAGACTGGAAGGTTTAGAAAAGTCATAACTAGTTTATTTTCTATTTTTTTTTTTACAGGTTATAAAAAAACTATAGGAGATTAAAACGGCTGCGTATGTTGTCCAGCAACGAATAAAACTCATTGGGTTTTTCTATTCCAGTGAAAGATCGATTATTGAAAGTCATAAAATGTTGTCAGTATTTTCTCTGACTTTCAATAATTGATCTTTCACTGTAGAAAAACTCGATAAATTTTAATTTTCTCTGGACATAATTTTTAACCATTCTATGGTATCGTGATTAGATTTTTTTTATCAAAAAAATATATAAATCAAATTATGATCGGAATATCCAATTTGATACATATTTTTATCAAAACTATATTTAACGATCACTTAAAAATATGAAATTTATTTAATTAACTCTTCAAACTATTTTTTTCACCGTTTTACTATTATTATTTATCTTTATTTACTATTATTTATATTTACTCTTCAAACTATTATTTATCAGACTTATTCAACTCCATTGGAATCTAGGCCTATCCGCTAGTTTTTTTATATTCTTCAAGAGATCTTTTAGATATAAAGTTTCAAGTGTCATTAAAAAAAGACGCTTCGCCAAGAATTCTCAAACAAAGAATAAAAAAGATTGTCACAATCGGATCGGAATTCCAAGTTTTCTTCTTATTCTTTATCTGCGGAGCTTTGTCA
Source organism: Hydropsyche tenuis (assembly GCA_009617725.1). Lineage (NCBI taxonomy): Eukaryota > Metazoa > Arthropoda > Insecta > Trichoptera > Hydropsychidae > Hydropsyche > Hydropsyche tenuis. The sequence goes on along the minus strand of VTON01000034.1, from coordinate 521,711 downwards.
TTGAACTCTAACGAGACAGTACGTCAACAGCCATGATATAAGAGGAAGCCGAGTTTTCACTCTCACAAAACAGCCATCTACGCCATAATTTATTATTTATATGCGTACTGTGTTCTGAATCGATACGTCATCGAATTGTATAACACCGGATGCCATTGCCATTCGTACAGGGTCAACACACTTCTTATTCGGATCGAATGACTTTTTCAAGCTTTTTTTCTATTGGATTCGCCCCGTGGCGGATCGTTTTCGAATTATCGATAATTTTTCCAATCAACGGGTCCCGTTTTGTCTAGACTAGACGCAGAAAATCGACTGCGGTCCAAAACGAATGATTCATCATCGGTAACGGTCTTTTTTTCGTTTTTTTTCGAATTTCACAAACGACAATCCCACGTTTCTAGATGCATCCGAGAGTCTTGAAATTTCGCGTTTAATTTTAGTCTGTAGTGCGTAAACGCGATCGAAATAGATTCCTTACGTTCCGAATAGGTCAAATTCTTGTCTGAGACGATCGGAATTAATTTAATGAATACGTAAATAGGCTATATTACAAATTTCCCGAATGCTTTCAAGATGAAAAAAATATTCGATTTACTCTCGTATAAAATTCAATATACACAATCTAGTCAATACAAACTCAACTAAATTGCACCCGTACAACTTAAACCACCTAGAATTTGCAAACGATCCTTTCATACTATAATCTAGCAATTGATCCAACTCGCAACACCCGAGATCCGTTTAGAGACTTAAACGCTCATAATATAGGATAGATCCTCGATCGGGCCGTTTAATAGGCCGATAAATCGCGATCGAGGATTCAAAGTGCACATGTGGCCGATGTGTGTTTACCCTTTGAGTGTATCCGATGTGTGCATTATGCGCAGAATAATGTGCAATAATTCATTTGCGGCGTTAACTGGACGCCCACGTCGGCGTCATCCTTCACACTCTATTTGTTATAGGGTTCGTTTGTTTGTCTGACGGCGATTCGTTTTGTCGATTTGTGTGCATTGTTCGTTTGAATAAATTGCATCGATTTGCGTCAGAGGTTGTCAAGTTGGTCGTTAATAAAATTGGAATGATTCGATCGAGGGTTTGGTTGTTTATGTTAGATTTTGTTTCAATGAATTGTTTTTTTTGCATTTCATTACGGTTTTTAATCGTTATTAGAATTTGAATTATCTGTATACGATTCGTGCACTTTGTATATTTTGAAAATTATTGGAGAATATCAGACAACTGGTTAGTTCGATCGAAAAGTATATTTTCAAACAAACTCAACGCTTGTTTACCGTTGAGTAGTTTATTATTTCCGCTATTTAAATCCATAAAATTTATTTTGATTAAACTGATAAACGTTACATAAATGCGAGTGCTTTTTAACATTTTCCGAATCGCCGCACATCGAAAATCGCAACTTTACATAATGGAGCGATGAAAATGCGACGTCGGACAATCGACAAACGGTTAACAATGTAATAGAGTCAAGGTGAATTTTCCTGTAATCTAAAGGTACCATTTAAACACTTAAAAAACCATTTTTTTTTATTATCTCCGCTCCAATTTTTATTTATCTCCGTTTTAGCAATCGGTTTCTAATCTGCGATAAATAACCCGGGTATGCGAACCGTGTAATTATCGTTCATTTCGTGACACGAAATCCTAATCGCCAATTTCCTGAATGCACTGTAAGACCGTTATTTTTTCGTATATTACGATCTCGATCGGTAAAAAAATGTATGCAAAAAATTTCACGACACGGGCGTTTATTGTTTACGTGTCTTTTTATATCAGATATTGATCTTCGCGCATTGTAATTCTGACATAATTCCAGGAAGAGACAGAGCTTTCGCCGTGCCGATGAGAAATTAATAAATTCGTATCGAACGGTCGTTTTGTGTATTATAGAATCATCGTGATTTGTGTTTTCAGTTATGTAACGATGACTTTCAGTATTCAGGAGGTCGACCTTGTTTCGTATTGGATTGCAAAGGATGTCTTTTTAATTGTACATGAACGCGTGTTCGGAACGTAACTGCAACGTATGTTCTTTAATTAAATGAAGATTTTCGAAACTTTATCTTGTGAAATTTATATATTTGGAAATTGTAGGGCATTGGCCTTTAATGTTTCAATTAAATGATTGATGTTGTTAAATAAAAATTCTATCGTATTGTCTCAAAATAGCTCTTTTGATTCAGTATAAATTTCTCACAAAATTAGACAAATTCTACGAAGTCTATTGAAAGTAATTTGTTCGTATTTACTTCAATTACATTTTCTATTAATACATACATACGGCTCGGTATTTTTTTACAAAGCCATTCACATATTTAGAGAACCACGCCCAACGTACGGAGACAGGTTTTCTTTAGTAAACCAAATATTCACTTTTTCTTTCAACCATTTTTATCATAACTGGGGTATGGGCATTCGCTGAACCGGATTCCTAGAATCATTTCATCATCTGTAAACTTCTTTTTTATCATTACTTTCTCTGTGCGTGATACACATATCGTGATTTTGGCGATCGTGAAAAGTCGACCTCGACATTCGATCGAATAAATTGCTCTATAACACTTCACCTTTGAACTGTGACGCGCATAGTTTATAATGAAAGTTTCGAATCGAATCACGTTCGTAGTCAAATGCGAAAAAAATTCGATTTATTTAGCGGAGATATATAAATTTTGTTTTATTTATTTTATGTTTTTAAACTTTATGACTAGTGTACGCTTATTATAATATAAATCTTCTTTTCAATGTTTATTTTTTAATCTGACATGTATTATCAGGTTACTAACATGGTACATATTATGATTAATCAACTGCTGTGCAATTATTTGAAAAACGATCTACTGATGCAATTTTTCGATATCAAACTATAATAAACTTTATCGTTTCAAAGAAGTTGTATAAATCGCATCATATCTCGCTACTCAACTTCTGCGATACTTTAAGTTTCGTTAATGAAATATCGGTATTATGCTCAGTACATTGAATATTTTATTACATCCGCCAGGTGTTCGTCAACTTTGACTTTTAAAATCCATTAAACACCGCTCGATTATTTATACTATCGAAACTTTATTCTTCTATGAATACTAAATCACCGTTGATAAACCGAGTTCTGCACACAATAGAGGCATATAGGAAATGCGGTTTGGTGGTCACGCCCGGTTTTCTTCATGCGATTTTTTCTTTCAGATCGCCAACGCATCGTTCGGAATCGCACGTTTCTTATTCTATGCATTTTACATGCGCATAATGTTCGCACGTTTTCTCCCTAGAACGTGCAACTTTGTCGGCTCTCGATTGTTGTTGCTGAAACGAGATTTACCTATATTTCCTATATGTAGAATGGGTCTTTTTCGCGGTCGTTCCGAAGCACTTTTGCCAACGACCTCGTTATCAACAGGGGCTTCTTTAATTTGCATTATGCACCTTTCGTATTGTGCGTGTGCTTATTGCTGGGTAATGAGCCGTTTGCGCATTATGCACTTCGAATGCGCCATAATTGCAGCCTTAACTTTGGCCGCATCTATCATCCGCGTATTGAAATCGTGATCGCGCACTTTGTTCATGCCTTTCCGAAAACGATCGAACGATTCTACGGGTAGGAATGGTTTCGTTGATTTTCAAACTGTGAATCGTAATTGATTTATTTTTGATCAATTCGTGAAAATGTATGTTACTTCATATGTTCTATAGTCCGGGGAATAAAGACATAATCGCTTCGTAAAGGTTGGCGGAAAGCTGAATTTTGATATGAAGTTTGATATTGCAGTTTTTAATAAAATGAAAAAAAAAACCTCCTGTCGATTATATAATAGGTCAGTATAAAATTTTGCGTCTGGTCAAAGGTTAAACGAAAACGGTTTTTTGTAAATATCTCGTTAACTATGAGTTTTACAGAAATATTTATATATTATAATAACAATTTGAAAATTCAACAATTCTGAATTTTAAGTTTAATTCAAAATTTCAAGTTCAAGTTAAAATTATAATTATGTTAGATATTTCACAGCACTGAAAATAATACTAGTCAAACTAAACTTCAGAAGGTTTATAATCGCATTAATTATTTCTGAATAATTTATTCTGTTTACGAATTAAAAATATTTTCTTAGAATTTTTTAAGGTCTCTCCTACGTACATAACTATAATATATGCTGATATGAAATAGTACGAATTCTGTTAATCGAATTATCCCCAAAACAGTTATTCTTACGAATAAATTTTATAATATCTCTTTTTTATGAAATTTTCTAAGATACAAATTTGTCTTGCAATATTTTTCTCTAAAAGTGACAGTTAATGAGATATTTACGAAAAACCATTTTCAGTAACCTTTGACCTCCCATTTTTTTTTTTTACTGACTTCTAATCGATACGGAGTTTTCGAAATTTCGTTTAGAACCACAATATCAAACTTCATACCAAAATTCAGTTTTTCACTGATATTTTCTTAGTTACTACTTTATTTTCTTCATTCCCCGGACTATAAGATTTTTCCCTATAATAACATTTGAAACTGGACGCACATAATAATAAATTCAAATACAAATATCGACAATGTCTCGACTTTGATCCTCTAAATCATTTTCATTGCGAATTCATTGTCCAATTTATCAGTTCGCGTCGCATTTGACGCCCCCGTACGAAATCGGCTTGCACGGCCGTATTGCGGCAAAATTGCAATATCGAACTGTTTGGCATACGAAATGCATTCCTGTCTTTCGCTCATACATAATACATCTAATATATTGCGATATGGACAGTGCACAGAATGCGCCAAATACCATGTTTATTATCGAATGCATTTGCGTCGTAAATCATCGGGAAAATATAGTTCGTGACCGTTCGCCGTTCGATACCACGTGTTTGCGTTCTACTGTTTGCCATAAGTAGCTTTTTTAATGAGACTTTTTTGTCGGAAAGAATGTGTATTGAATCGATTCTTTTTTTGTGTGAAAATCGTTAATTGATTATGTGAAAAGTGTCTTTTTATTGTGTTCGTGATTCATCGCGCTATACAAGTTTTTTTGTTGAGATAATGTTTTTTAAGCGTCGAACATACGTTTCGTATAAATTTTAAGTTTCTTGTCAGTTTTTTTGCGGTTGAAATGATTTTTGTGTCTGTTAGTTGTTTCATAAAAAAGAGCGATTGGTACATCTCGTCACACTCAATGAATTCATTATCAATTTGGTTGAAATATGAAATTATTATTTTATTACATGTTTCAATTATCTCTTGTGTACAAATATACAGACATTCGTTCAAATGTCAATTGATAGTGAGTCAATTGTGAAACGATTTCATTGAATTTCAAAAGCGACCATTTCAAAACTGATCCGCTTACTTGTTTATTGATATATTTTTTCCGAACATTTAAAAAAAACTAATGTCCGACATTCAAAAAATGTAAGACTTCGAGTCGAAAGTTTGTCCGCAAACATTCGAAGGCTGTAAATTCTTCGAGCCGAGCGCCTTATTTAAATAGTTAACAATGCCTTTCATTGACTTTTCCAACTTTTATCGAGAAAAGACGTTTGCCGATACTATTCGAGCGTTGATGAAAATTCTTCGAGACTTTTCGCTATTCGCCCCAACTTTTACGACCGGATTTCAAACTCGACTTATTATTTATTATACACTTATTATCGGAGTCGATTCGGTTCGTCGTGTCGTCGGAAGTATCGCACACAACAATAATTATTGCGATCGAGTTTTCTTTATCGTCCCCGCTGCAATTTCCTAGAACGGCCGTTTGATATTAGACCGAAGTCGCGGCATTATATGCATTTGTGTATAAATATAATATTGTACATATAAAATATGGTGCAGTGTATGTACAGGACCGGCGATAACGCATTCCTATTGCGCTAATAACAATGCTCATGTGCTGCAATCGTGTGCATGTTTGTACGCGAGCTTGTGTTTTATGTTATTGTATGTTCCTCGAGACCGTTTGCCTCCCATATTTATTATTCGATAATAATAAACATTATCGAACAATCGCGCCCCGGAACGGTCGACCACACTGCTTACAGCTGCAGATTCTCAATTTTATATTTGAATAAAATTTTTGTATGAAAACGTCGAACGTACGGTCCTTTTTCAGTTTTGTATATCAATTATGATTAAATTATGAGAGTTCACACCCGAATTTATCCGAGGAGGCGTCTCGAAAGCGTATCTGACACATCTGGCATTTAACCGTATAACAGAATCATAATAGAGTTTAGTCTCCCACCGAGATAAGAAGCGTAATAAGCTTGCGGTCGGAAAAAAATCATGTAAAAATAAACCGTAGGCGACGGCCGTAGCCGCATACGTACAACATAATCTTTTAAATTAAAAATTCGTACGCGGGACGTAAAAAATGTATATAATTCACGACACGTTACACACAACGATGCCCCGCATTATTATGCCGCGAGAGGTTCGTTCCCGTTATATTAATCCTTTAGCGGTCGCCGGTTCATTCTTCTCGTTTGACCCTAGAGTTACGCTTTCTTCATGATGGAAAGATCATTATGGTCATGAGACGCCTTGTGATTGTGACAAATCGATCCGAAACGAAGCGTTCGCATTCAGATTTCCGGATTATGAAAGATAACGTTTGAAAACGACGACACTTTCCAAGATTTACCTTAAAAAATCTCGTAAACTTTCGCTGGAAACTCGCACGGTTTCTGAATTCGTTCACACATTGATCTGTCACGTATGGCCGGTAAAAAGGTACGCATTTCACCGTTTTAGGGCTGCACTTTCACTGGTGAAAAATTCGAAACGGCCATAATTCGAATGATCAACACACGTGTACAGTATTATACCCATACGACTAATGGGCCTCGAATTTGCATGTCCGACGGTCACGGGTCGCGACCCGAGCTATTGAAAATCGTCGATACGAAAATAAAATATATGCGCGTTTTCAATATAATTCGCTTGTTGGATTTGTCGAACGCATACGGAATTTCTATATGCGAATTCGAAACCCGATTGTTATTTCGAGAGCGAGTTTTCATTGTGCGCTGAATCGAAATCGCCCCTTAATAAGCTGTAAGGGCGAATTTGATGTTTTTTCTTGATTAAATTTTGTATATAATAAAAACCGCGAGTCCTTATGGCTTTTTTGCGATATGAGTGGTATTGTTCGTTCGTGATTAAACGTCGACAGTGGGCTGTCGATATTCGTGACTTGTCGCCGAGAGAAAAAATCCCAATTCACGACATGTAAAATATTCGCGAGTGCGATTCAATTATTGTTAAATTAATGGACGCCCGAGTCTCGCTTCGAAAAAATCTAATTGCACGATTTTCATTAATTGATGTCGATTGCAGAACGTGTCTCAAAACTTGCATAGGTTCGTTTTCGCAATGTCACCGTATGGCACTTTGTTTGCGTTTTAATTAAATTGTCAACTTATTAATCGATCGAAATATTTTAATGACATGTTGCTACAGAGCGTTCTTAAAAAAATGTATTGCGGAAATTTTATTTTCGTATAACGCTTCGCATCCCGTTGAAACGTTATAACAAATCGTTTGCCCCAAATTTTTTCGTATAAATCTTTCAGTAATTATAACTCTCTCTAGAAACTTAATATTTGCGAAAGTCACACGTTTTATATTACAAACGATTTATAATAGTAAACAAACACACCTATTTTTACTTCATTCATCAAAGTGTATCACGCAAAAACAAACACCGCGTTCACATTAAGGACATAATCCCCCACAACTACCGGACCAACATTCACTAATAGTTAGCACAAATTTCGACACGACAACCACAAAGAGCGGCACTTTTCAAACGTCACTCACGGATTTGATCGATCGCGACGACTTTGAGCGATCGTATGTCACTTGTATGAAAAAGTATCATAAACACATATTATTTATCATTAGGCAATGTTGTATCAGAGGGACACGCACGTGGAATGCTCAAGCGGTAGTATATCTGTCGAATCCGAATCAAAATTCAATATTGGTTTACTCGACGTGATAGATTACCCTTTTGGCTGTTGGCGTTTTCAGATTTTGTTTTCGGTGTATAAATCATTTCGCGTTCCGGTACGGTAAGTCCTTGGAATTTCCATTTGGTCTGTCGATGCGTTTCCTCGTGTGTTTTTTGAGTGGTTTGATATCTGAGAGATCCGCCTGTTTGGGAAAATTACCGTGAGTTTTACTTCTCCTACGTAAATTTCGCGGATAATTTGCAGTGTGAAGGTTGGCGCCGATATGTGAATGAAAATCGGTGCGGGTTGATTGTTTTTTCAGGGACGTTTGGTTTTTGTCGTGTGCTTGCTGTGTTTTGGATTATTTTATTACATCATGTGGCCATATTGTTATTTTTTTTTGCGTATTCAATTTTTAGATTGTTTTTGAAGTATATCCGTTTGATATTTTACTGAATTTAATATTCAAATCAGATTTTGTATATTTATTGCTTTCTATTTTCGATTAATATTATAAAATTTTAATGTAAATCTTAAAAATATATACTTCCTGAATTGAAACATGAATAATTTAAGAAATATTTGAATAAATAATCAATACTAGTAGCGGGAAACATTCCTCATTGAAAATAAAATTTCTATATTTAGAATATTTATGTTGATTAAAATATTTTCTTTCAATATATCCGAATCCATGAATTTTATAAAAATCATATTTCGATTCAAATTTTTCCAATATTTAAAAGTTCAAAAAAACATTCTGAATTTATACAAGGTTAGTGGTTGTCAACTTTTCAAAAAATCCTAAAAATTATGGTTTTTGAAAACCATATTTTTTCGGAAAGGGTTTAATAAGATGTAATAAACAGCTAATCTGGTATAGGCTCTTTCAATAGGGACGCTTGATTTTAAAATGTACAATAAAATTTGATGATTTTCAAACATTGCTCAACGCTATAACCTTCCATGGTGATTTTCCGTACACTACTAAACAATTGACAACAAATTCGACATATGTATGTCACTTTAACAACATGGCTGCTATAACCTAACAAATTTCGAATATATACATGTTCAACCACTTTAATACCAAAAACATCAACATTCTCAAATTTTCACTATCACTCCAACCCAAACACGCAACATCTTCAAATTTTCAACCATCGCTTCTCCAACCTTTACAAAAACTCTCCAGCTTACATCCCAACACAAAACCACTCCATCCAAACCCACAAAGCGAATCAGATCCATCATCCATCGCGATAAAAGCTCCCCTGGACCAATTAGCGGCGACGCCGCGTCGCAGATTCCTCCCATCAGCCTCACCAGAAGCACAACGACGGACAATGCTTTGCCTTCAGACGGATCGTCCGTCACAGATTGTGGCCAAGATGCCTTCGTTCTTCTCCTCAGACGAAACATACACGACACGATTGTTCAAGGGACGGCGCCCCGGCGTCAGATCGCGTCGTTCGATAGTATCGAATAAATATATCGTCGAGAGGTCGAGTGTAAATCGGAGAAAACAAATGTGTGGGTGGAGTGGGGAGGAGGATTGGGATGGGTTGGGCTTTTGAGGGGTGGTTGGGGATGAGTTGAATTGTGTTATCAATATGCGAAAGTAGATTATGCACATAATTTAGGAATATGTACGTTTTGTTTTTGTATTGTGTATCGAAAATATGAAAGTTTAAAAAAAATTGGAGTATAAAATTATAATATATTAATAATATTTTTTAAGTCCTCCGATATTATATGGATAGATAACGTATTCACAATGAGTATATTTAATTTGTACGTGTTTATTTTTTCAATAAACCAGTGCTCTGTTCTGTGTCTATTTTTTGATGCGATCGTTCCGATGGGTATCACTCGATTGTTATTCAAATCGATTTGATTTCTTTGAATTCTTTTATTAAAAAATACAGTGGAAAACATTTAATACGAAACTGAAGTGATATAAATATCTTTTGTGTTAAATGAATTTCACATTAAACATCATACGTACGTAGTATTTTGTTAGGACGGCAGTATTATCTTTTGTTAAACGATTTCCACCGTAGTTAATGGTTGAATTGAAGCTAACAATAAATTATATTTAAAACGATTCTATGATGAATGTATTTATATATCTTTGATCTAAAAATAAGATCATTTTGCAAAGAATACGTCGGATATAAAACTTCTTCATCACGTAGAAAGACACCCAATCTTTTAATTATATCGAAAAGATCTCAACTTTCATTGGACGTCATACGAGCTGCACACAAATAAAAATAACGAAACATTGATTTTATTATCGGTAACGTAATCGATACTCCACTGCACAACAATAACAATACTACGTGAATTTCCAGAGGTGCACATCGGGTGTGCGCGCCCATTCAATTAGGCGAACGCGGCGCCTTGACTTGCATTTCCATTGTTTCGCAAAAGTGCATTCGCTGCAGCCGAACGGACGCTTATTTATTCGTTTGTCTTGTTTATAATGCGGCCGATGTTGATCGATGTGTGTTTCTCTCGTCGATATGTGCGATGCGATTAATGTGCCGTTATGCGAGATCGATTTGCATTGCGTGTTTTTTTTGTTTCGATCCGAGATTGAAATGTCTGGGCGATTTTTATATTAGCGAATTCCGTAAGTAATGTCGTGTTTGTGATGGTCCTTTTCGATCCACAGTTGTGTCGTTTTCGTCGACTTTTCATCATATGTTATATGTTATATTGATCATAGACATTCTCAAAGACGTATTTTATTATATTAAATCTTTTTTCAAGTCATTTTACAAAGAGAAACGTTTAATTCGACTGAAGAATATATTCTCTTTTCTATGTTTTACCATTTTTTTAAGAAAAAGTACAACTGTCGCGATCGACAGTGTTTCTATTAGGAAATTTTGACCTTAAAAATCGCCTTTGAAATGGAAGATCGATTCTCGTGGATGAAGATATTTTAAGAAACAAATCTAACTGCAAATATTCAAAATATTGATGAAAATCCATAACACGTTGACTCAAGTGTAAATGAATATATGAAAAAAAAATTGACAAGGTGTGAAAAGAAGGAAAATGGACGCCGCATACATTGAGCAAAGACAATATGGACGAACTTGCGTCCATATATTTCGAAAATCACGAAAGATAAAATTATGGAGTTAGGGTTGGAGACAATTCGACATCATCCATACTTTCCAGATCTTGTACTATCAGATTACCATATTTTCAGGTCATTACAAAATTATTTAGATAGGAATTTTTTTTTAAATTCAGAGGAAGTGAAAAGGGACCTTCTGAATATTTTGATTCATAACCAACACAATTTTACAAAAAAGGGATAAAAAATTTGACAGAAACGTGGACAAAAGTTTTAAATAACGGTAGAAACTATATTTTAAATCTTTATTGAATATTTAATCAATCGTTAGAAATATGATACGACTTTCGGGATAGCCTAACATATTGATATTTCGAGAAATTATTTCGCGATCCTTCAGAACAATTTCCTGTCTTTACAATAAAAGTACACGTGTGCCGTCTGGCACAAAGAGGACAACTCATCTCGGGACTTCCCTCCGACCCTTTTCCTTGAAAAACACGAACCCCCCCATAGAAACGAACCGCTTGAATAATGCGAGTAAATTGGATCCGTGACCCGCACCGAGGTATCCCCATACTGAATTTTTATTTATACTTTTTTGCCACACACACTCCCGTGTGGCCAACCCCTCTAAACCGAATAAAAATATTGGTAGTATCCGATGTTGAAGCACTCAGGTGTGCGAAGCGTTCTGCTCTGGCGGGTTCTGGTTTTGACTATGGCGAAACGACAAGGGGAGCTCTCTTTCTGGTATTTTATAATGTAGAGTGTATGTAATATGGATGGTAATTCGATTTGAAACGTGCCCGGTTCGATGTCGAAGTTTTCGTGTGTCAAAATCAGAAAGATTGTGTCGGATCATTAGTGCATGCTGATTATGTGCTCGGGCTATGGGAAAATATTGGACGGTTCGTTGAATATGCTTGAATGGTTAGTGCTATTATTTTTTTATGTTCAATTAATTCAAGGCTAATTAATGACGCAATCATCGATTTTATGATGCGGGAAGACGCATCTAACATGTTTTTATTTCTTAATCGGTGATGTTTCGGATTGAATTTTACCTGCGTGATAAATTATACGATTGTAATAGCCTTATTAAAGTTGTATTATTTATCGTGTTATCCCATCGACTTTTTATTGACCAATCGGATCTTTGGCAATTTTCGATTAACACAAATGTGAGAAAACATCTAAAATTCAATATTTTCAAACGAATTATACAAACAACAACATACCCAAACAACAACAAATCAACCTTCATTCAAGACATAACAGCACAAACATTCCAACCGCGCAAATTCGCACGTCCATCATCGAACATACTTAAAGTATGCACGCGAACACAACAGTGTTGCCTCATTATCGTACCTGCGATCTCTGGAGGCACCTCGTCGTGTCGGCGGACCTCCTTTATGGCAGATACCTTCTTTTGAACTCGTACCTGCCTTCCGCGGAGACGGCACACAAAACACCATATGGTAACCCGGTTTTGTCGAGCGCTAATTACACCGGTCCAAGAGGTTCCCGCAAAAGTGAAAAGCGCCCTTTTTCCTTGTCCTCGATCCTCGATTATTGATCACGTCTGATATTCGAATGTGTTGTTATGTTGAGTTGAGTATCGATCTTATGAAGGATTGACTTTCTCGTATTGTTATGTTCCGGTGATGAAATTTTTCGTTGTTGGGTTTCTCTTCGTGTGATCGTATTACTAGATTGAGATTCATAAACTTTTATGAACGTGAACGACATGTCTTTCGAATTGTGTTGGCTTCGATTGTGGTGACACGGTTGGGTATTGAAAATCAGGCTTGCTGACAAACTTTTTTTATCTTTATGTGCGAGATAGCCATCGTCAATCTGTTCTAGTGTTAGCAATCTATCATCGAGTCGTAGTTCAAACATTTGCAACGAGCTGTTGACCTGATTCGTTCTCGTGTGCATAGCGATCGATTAGTTTGCAGTTCGTATCAGTTAATTGCGCAAAAACTGCACTGAAATCAGTGCGGAATTCTTAGTGTTTAACTGTCGTTAGTATGAAGCAGAGTTCAATTGGATTCGATATATTCTTTTAAATTTATATAACGATAATTTCTCTTCGAGCGTCACTTCCTTTGTCGCGTGTAGATTTCGTCATTTCCATCTCAAAATTTAATCGACGTATTGTTTTGATACGATATTTTTGACACGTACGTTTTTTTCGTATGCCTATCACTTTGTCGAACGTTTTGTTAATCATTATGATTGACAGCGTCGTGCTGTTGGCAAAAATTAAATTGTCCAAGCGTCATTTTATACAGGGGATCCTCAACTTTTACACATTCGACGTTCTAACTTTTAATAAACTGAGAATCCGAATTAAAAAAATTCTATTAGAATTAAATAATATATATTTTAGTCGAACATTTGATATGGAACGATAAAAATGTGTTCAAGTCTTAAATATCATCGATTTACGTGTTTGACTTTAAAAAAATTGACATTCTCAAGAATTGTGTGTAATTGAATGACTCGCAGTAAAAAATTCGCATTCAAACCATACAAAACAATTAAAAATTTGATGCGACATTTCAATACATACATGCCTTTTATAATACGCGTTTTATTAATATTTTTTTCCTTCAAGCTTCTGTTGCTTTGATGGCTTTCCTCATTATGTTTTCAATCGAGTGTGACGCATCGGTTTCAATAATAAACGGGATCGATGATTTTCGCAATTTGTCGGTTACGTTTTGTAAACTAATCGTTGGCGAAAATTTGCAATTCGCAATTTATAATTGTGTTGAATAATAATGAAACCGTTGATTTTGGCGAAAGCCGGAAAAGTCTTTGAAGTGCGAAATTATTATGTGTTTCGGAACATATTGCGTTTTTTCGTTTCCTATGATGCTAATTTCGTCATATGATACTTTTCAAATCATATAATCAATCGAAATTGCCTGAAAAATTATTTCGCTCGAATCTCAAGAAACTTTCTTCATAACTTTAATTGAAATTGGTTTATATGATCGTTTGAGATTTTTTTTCGTCGGGAAAAATAATTTCGTGCCGAGTATGAAAATTCGATAACGATGTTTGATTTAATTTTTTCCAAGCAAATACTAAATTGAATTAATTAATATTCATGTTTGCAGCAAAGAGCAAAAATCCATCGCACACTTATTTATTCCAGCTCGATTATATTCAGCACTGTATATCAAACAATTAAATTACGACGCTGTCTTTTTTTATTTATTTACCTTTTTCAGCGAACCAAATTAACGTTATTAAGCTCGACACTCGCTGGAAATACGATTTTTTTATATTTATTTCCATATCCAATTTTCTCTGGTGAATTTTTTTTTTCAGAAAACGTGCTTGTATATTACGCAGTAAAATTGAGAAAATTGTGATATATTCACGTTTCAACGTCAGCAAAACCGTCGAATCGACGATCCGATTTATCCATAATATTTACAAAGACGAATAGCCGAGATGAGTTCATCGATTCGTAATCAAAATATTTAATTATTCAAAGACGATATACGAGCTTCGGTTTGTTTTCATTTCAACGTACTGAAACTACTCGCCATAAACCGAGAGGCGGTTGATTTCTTTTGATATATGCTATTATTGAATTGTAAGTTCGTTCCTTAACAATCAGAGAATATTTTATGTGATTATTTTAGTCGAAGTCTTATTTTAGAGCTTTCGAATTGAAATAAATAGATATTCCGCCTTTTAACGAACACATGTGACTTGTGCAAGGTGAACGTCACATTTGCAACTGAAATCTGACTTCACATAATAATGAACGTATCCGACGTTGATCGAAAACGTCATCGCAACGAACAGTGCGTCATTTAATCATATTTATTACACGATCGCTTCATATATGCGAAAGCCGTCAATTTCGACGAGAATTTCGCCCCAACTTTCACCGCCTATATTGCTACGCACAACACGACTTTAAATCGGCCCACCGAAATTGATAACATTATCAAGATCCGCGACGACGTACTTTTCCACCGTAAAAACAACCACTGCCATTATGTTGTGTATTAAACGAAAAAATAAATTGGCCCGAGATAAAAGGGGCACTACCGACGACGTGCATCGAGCGTATCATTTAAAATAATTTATGGTCGTCGCATCGACGATCTCTAGTTATTATATTACGTGCACCCTGAATAATTGAACATTTTAGCTCGAATGCGAACACATTGTGGCGAAATTTGTGCAAAGGTTTTTTTCTTCGGAAGGAGTCGGGAAACTTTTTTGAAAGGGACAGATCGTGAAAATTTGGGATACGGGAGACCGGATAGAAAATTTTGAAGATATTTATATGGATAATTCTATTCAAACAGTGAAAAAAAGGCTCAAAATTTTAAAAAGTTAAAAGTAATCGATTTCAAAATAGGTATTTGAAAATTCATATGCTGGTTTCAAAAAAATTTTTTATATGCAGGTAATGTCAAGGAAATAAGTACAAATGAATAGGCAGACAGGCTGTTTTTTTCGTTTTTTATTATGTAATTATATTATACATATAATTGCATTGATTACTTTTGAATAAGTCATTCTGTTTACGAGTTAAAACATTTTCAGGGAATTTTTCGAAAACCCCGCGTACAAACCGTTGAGAAATGGATAGGTACTGTTAATAGCAATGTTTTAAAGCGAATTATCTCCAAAACGGTTATTCTTACAAATATAAGTCATCGCATCTTTTCTGTAGGAATTTCTTTAAGCTACAAAATTGTTGTATATAATATTTCTGTAAACGTGATAGTAAACAAGATATTTACGAAAAACCGTTTTCAGCGCTCTTTGACCTCGTATAAAATTTTAGGCAATTCTCAAATCGATATAAACTTTTTAAAATAAATAAATAAATCACAATACTAAGCTTCTTTCCGAAATCTAGCTTTCCTGTAGTTATTAGACAATTCGACCGTTTTTTCGTCTTTATTTACTGGACCAAAGACCCGAAAAACGCTTTTGTAACTGTAGTAACAATAATTGCAAAAAATATATATGCTGCGATTTTTTTTAAAAGATGAGAATTTCTAAATTGATTCTAAATTTATAAAATTTTAAATTTTTCGATAAAAAAAATGTTAGCCATTGGACCGGAGTTTGCCGATACCTGTAACTTCACAATGGGCAAAGCTTTCCACCGTGTTTTCACTCATTTTCCCTCGTAAATCGCATTCACCGCGAAATGCAACGTGCACTTAGCATTCGTTCGATTTATCTGGACGATTTATGCATTTTCGAAGGGACGAGCGGCAAAACGGAAAGTCGATTCGATCCGATGCGATCTCGCAGCTCCTTATTTGCGTAATTTATAATAATTACGGTACGATGCGTCCGCTTGATGGGTCTTAGTTGTGTTGTTATTTGCCGTTTGTTCGGTCGCGGTCCGCCGGCTCGAAAATTGTAATCGTATGTATGTATGTATGTATATATATATATATTTATTTATTTATGTATGTATCCAATAAACTCCTAAACCGATAGACGAATCTGCACTAAATTCGGCTAGAATGTGCTTTGAAATCCAGAGAAACTAAGTAAGCGTTCAGTTTTACCGTTTCGCATTTCAGTTTTTTCTATCGATCGCCATACAAATTATAATATAATGTGCCGGCGTCGCGATTGATTGTGACAATGATTAAAATCGGTATACAATTTATTTTCACGAGTCCCGAGCAACACCGGGTACAAGCCGCTAGTGTATGTATAATAATGTTTTTGTGAGAGGAATTGGTTGATGGTATCCTGTTTTTCTTGGAGAAATTTCGGCTTGATTTGTGACGGGTTGAAAAATGCGGAATTATATAGTGGACCGTTATTATTGTGTGAAATTTATGTGTAAATCGAAAAATCTTGATTTATTCGTCGGATTTTCCTGTAAGTGTGTTTCGTTGCTTTAAAAATTGCATGTGCGTACTCGCGTGTTCATTTTTCTTCGCATCGACATAAATTTCACTAGTGTCAACCTGAAAAAATATAAATATTTGTATTATGTCAAAATATTGACGAGGAAATTTTGTTAATTTAAAAATCCATTGTTTACGTTTCCTCAAATGGTGAAATGTGGATTTTTCTATTATTTACGTCATCGGTTTCATCGAGTGTTTTGAAATGTCGGATTTCTGATTCATATTCAAATGATTATTTTTTTTATTGATAATCGTATGTTTTTCATGTACATTTTGTCCGCGTTTTATGACTGTTCATAATACGTGTCCTCTTGTAGGAAACCGCAAAGTTTACTAAAAGACGTCACGTCTATACACCAGCAGCACTTTGAAGTTTATCTTTCTGCTTGTGCACACACAAGTGCGTGCCCGTACTGAGGACGTTGGATGAATAAAATCTAATTATTTTCCTTCGAGTATCATAGAAAATAACAACTTTATAAAACGTCGGTGACGTCTTCGTTTACATAGAACTGAATTGCAAAAAAATATACTCTCACGGTCTTATTCTTTGTGTAGTGTTATTAGTATTTCTTTAATCAGTTTTTAACTTGTTCATATTTGTTTGAGTTTTATTTTATAATTTTAATGATTTCCTGTTTGTCAGTTTTACTTATCATAACACTTTGATATGTCTGTAAAGAGATTGGAAAAAAACAACGATGATCTTCTTATAAGACAGTAATCCAGTATAAAAGCGTTGATGCCTGTCTCGTTATCATCGATTTGACAGACGAACATTTCTAATTACAATTTACTATTTGATTAAAATGTTTGTTTTATCATATAAAATCCGATTGCTACAACATTAAATTATAATAAAAATATATTTTTGATCGATTCAATTTTCCATTACTTACTGACTGAAATCAACAGTTTTATTTTGTAAAACCGATAAAACACAAACTTTCATTCCAACATCCAACTATATACCATATTCAGCACATCTTACCATCAACTTCCGTCGAATTAATCAATAAACTCAAACTGCACAGAGGCCGGTTCGCACTTAACATTCCAACCTTAAACACGTGCCACCATCACCATCATCACTTCCTCCCACAGTTCGACTCTCGTTTCATGCTCAATTAACAATGATGCTATTTACCGACTTTCATATACGCCTCGATGTATACTTCATCTTCGGAAGACTGTCACCATTACGTCTGTTGCACGCTACTGCAACGCAATTTGCATGTGCAATTAGTTGATGTGCGATAACACGTACGTGTCCGATATCGTAATTGATACGTAATTTGGAGAAATGATTATTTTGTGTTTTATGAGTGATCTAATTTTTATTTGTTTTTTTGTTTCAGGTGAGTCTTGTTTGCTTTACTGTGGAAATCTTCTAGATGAGTATGTATTTTTTTAAGGGTACGATTTAAGTGTGCATTGAAAAAATATAGGTTATGCCTTAAAACGAATTGTTTGTGTGTCAGAATAATATACGATGTGAATTAAAGAATTTCGAATTAAGCATCGTTTTATTAGTCATGTGCAATGAAAAAAAAATTTTGTGCATTATAAAGTGAGCGTTAAAAAATATGAAATGAACAATAGAAAAAATAATTTGTGTATTGAAATCATCGAGAGTTGGCAACGTAGCCAGAGTTAAGTCTTTCTTCACAGATAATACAAGTCAACGTTTCCTTTTGTTCAAATTTTAACTTCATTCAATTTCAATCACATTATAACAATTTTATTCTATTATGAAAGTTGTTAATAATGATCGTGCGGTTGGTATTTCATTTGCGTCGTTGCCGATCCTTTATTTATATTCATTCTAATACACGTTTTATTCATTTTAAGGCACAGATATATTTTCATATTTTTTATAACCAATATAAACTTTTTCAATATTAAACACGATTGTGCCCGTATTCGCATTTTTAGCACAAAACATTACGAATATCATCATCATCATCATCATCAACGTTCATCTTGGCGTCCCAATTATTTTTTGCATCAACAAAACCGCCATCATTAAGCACACAACCGAATCATCATAAACAAACAAAAACACCCAAGATCCGTTTAGCGTTTCGCCATTAAACAAACAAAACGGTTTCCTCCTGCGAAAAGCCTCTCTCGGAAAATGTGAACCGCGCTCTCGTTCCTCCTCGAGAAAGACACACCTATCATCGTTCAATCAGCACGGCCCAGAGCCTCGGGGACCTTCCGGATCTGGTTGTCGTCTCGATGGAACTCTTGGAAATATAACACGTCGAGAAAGAAAGAAGGCATCCGAGAAAAGCCGGAGAGGACTCGAGAACGAGGCGCAATTTGAACGCGACCCCCTTACGGAATTATGAGCCGAAAGGCGATCGCCCTTTTCGAAATCGAATATCTCGTGAATTATTCATTTTGCGAAGGTGAAAATGATGGGTTGTTCGAGTGCGTGCCGCGGTTCGAATTTGTCGAGTGTTTAATTTGGCGCGTTTTGGCGGAATCGAACGTGAGAGGTAGAGCTTTCGCGAAATTGCC
This sequence comes from Hydropsyche tenuis, assembly GCA_009617725.1. NCBI lineage: Eukaryota > Metazoa > Arthropoda > Insecta > Trichoptera > Hydropsychidae > Hydropsyche > Hydropsyche tenuis. The sequence goes on along the minus strand of VTON01000034.1, from coordinate 502,187 downwards.
GGCGGGTGGGTTGTTGAATGAGATCTGTTTATAATTTATTCAAATCTGAGTTAGATAAGAAATTTCATCACGCTGGATTGATTCATCAATTTGTTTTGATGAATATTTATTTTGATCGTTCTTTTATAATAGACAAGTTTCTCGTGTGAGTGTTATCTAAATTTTCAATATCGCAATTTGCATAATTGACGAAAGCGAACGAACTTTTTTCGAATCGAGTGCGAAAAAAACGGTCCAATCTCGTTTTTGTTTACATATCGAATATACAGGTAGTTCTCGACTTACTACGATTCGCATTTACGACCGAAAAAATTGTTTTTTTTGTTTTTTTTTTAATTAGTTATTTTAAAAATTACAATTTACGACTTACCTCAAAATATTCACTTCTATCACTTATTATTTCAAATTAACAAAACGAACATTGTTTATTTTTTGTCATATTTATACTTTAGAGTTTTTCTAAACTTAAATAAGTTATCATTGGTAAAATTTTACTAAACACAATCAATTGTAGAGCAAAAAAGACGTTGTTCCCAATTTGGAACCGTGGCAAGAATATGGGTTAAAAATGAAAATTTTTATATTAATAAAATAATTGATTTTTATTTGTATGAATTCAATTTGCGACCGATTCCGTCATAATTCAAAAACTATCTATATTATGAAACATTTCAGACTAAAAACACACCCAATACAATTATCAAATTAACACATTAGATGCAAAACTCGAGATAATTCTTCCGATCCTCATCAACGTCCCGATGATGTTGTCACGACTCTGAACCGCTGTCAACCAAAGCGAAACCGGCTCTTATAATACGAGGTACAAGAAAACCCGAGAGTTACGCGATAATCGCGTTAATTTCGCGTTTTTGTCCCGTCTCGATAATTGCGAGCGTTGGTGCAGATATGCGACGCGACGTCACCTGGCCGTCGAGTTTGCGGTGTCCGTTACGCGAATGTCTCGTTCGAATTAACCGAGGAAATTGGCTGTGTTTTGCATGTTTGTTGTGGGTTGGAATGGTGTGGTTGTGTTTAGGAATTCGATGGAAGTGGATGAAGTGGTGCGGTGTTGGTTAATCTTGTTGGTTTTGGGAAATTCGTGGAGAGTAGAGGAAAGTGGGTCCCCGACTATGGGAGTTCTAGACCATGTGAGGTCTGGACCTTTGGAGTTCTGATTGATGGTTCTGGACCATCTGAAAAAAATTTACAACCTAGTCGAGAACTCTCATACATAACTCCATTGTGGAGTAGAGTTTCATTGTAGTTTGAACTACCTCCAAGTTGGGTAGAACTTCTATCCAAATATACTTTATAAAAAATGTGTAATGTGTCAAAGTTTTGCAATGTGAAATCATCGAAAAATATCGTAAATTTTCATTTAATAACTACAATTGTACTCGTATACTGGCCTGGTCCCAGATCTTAAGATTGTGGCATAATGATATTTTATTTTTGCCCCGTGTTAAAGTAAAAAAAAATATGGATTATTTTTATTGAATTGTGTTATTTTGAAACCATATAAAAAGTGTTTTGGGTGCATATTTAATATTAAGTTTTTATGTTTAACAAACAGTTTATTTCTATTGTTATCGTCATATGCAGCCTAAACAAAGCATTTCCGATAAATCATCGGGAACTCGGACATTTTTTCCTTATCGTATGACCCACTTGCTTTGACGAATTAGAATACTAAAAATCTTTTTTTTTTCAATAGAGTTCCAATATTAATTCCTGTCATTTAGCACTGACAGGATAATGGGTTTTCCCTTTCATTTATTCAAAAACTAACCATTTTTTTTTTTTTTTTATAATAATAATTTTCTTTATATTATCGTATCTGATTAAAAAAAAATTCTTCTTCACAATTTTATTGCCTTAATCACAATCCAGAATTCATCAAAAATTCAAAATATATCCACATTTCCACGTATGATTCATACGCATTAACATTTCACGGCTATTTCAAACCATTAATAAAAAGAATCTGTGCGCATATGCACCTCGCACTTGACCTCGCGAATATCATAAATCAAAAGCACGAATTCGCCCGTCGGCAAAGCCATATCCGCCTATGAGTGCACATACACACACGATTTAATGTACATTGACATCCCGAGCACTCGAAAGGAAATTTCTTTCTCACTTTCGTTCGCGTACTGTGAATTCGGTTAACGTCGACCGACGGCCGATTGTTTGCTTTGCCGCGCACTTATCGCCCGCGGCCATCGATCATTGCGAATGGCATTATAATGTCGTATTATTATATTATATTATGAAAAAAAAGCGGTCTATCGATTTCGTTTTGGGTCACGGTGATTGATAAACGGACGTGTGTGATATTAGGTTTTTTGCTCGAGCCCCCGAAAGATTCTGTATGAAAAACGATCGAGAAGTTCGTGTAAGTGAAATTTTGCATATAATTTTTTTTAAGCTGTTTCACTTTTGTTCTGTGTGTTTATTCAATCAGTTCTCGATTAATCATTTAATCTTTGAAATATGATTTAATTATTTTAATTTCATATATTACTCGTGCTGCTAACTCGCGGTTTGAATATTAATGAGTTGCATATGAACTTTTCTTATTTTTTATGGGACCTTTTAAAATATCTTCACACGAATTCAAACACATGTGAAAGCGTATCGACGAGTGCTTTTATCTAAAAAAAAACTGGTATTGAATATGTTTGTTTTTATTTTTGGGGGGCACACCGAAAACACAGATACATCGGGTCAAAACGTTCATCGCTTGTTTCGAAAACGATGACGACACGCCTTTTTTTCGTTAAAATATTCGCAAATAAAACACGTACAAACAAATCGGTGAATCATCCAGTCGATCGAGAACAGAATTACGGGCCGTTTACGAGTTTCGCGTCACTTTTCCACCATCGGCGATTTATGGGTGGAAATTCGCAGTTGGGCGACATCAAAGCGTTTTCGCATGCGGCATGGTAAACAGGTTCATCATAGTGCACATTCAGCAACGTATCCCTTTTGTCTTTTACGAGTTTGCGATGCATTCGTATGCGCGAAATTGCAATAACTTCTGGGAAGGAGAGAATATAAAGGAAGTTGTACGTCAACGCGGGATACGACCCCGCCCCGTTATGTGCAAGCAGAATGCGGAATTTTCTTCGTGAAATTGTTTATGTGGGATTTGTCGAGGTGTTGATGTTGACGTTGCTGAAAATTTGTAGTCGGTTTTTCGGTTTTCGTCCACAGATTCATTGATATTCCGTGTGGAGGAAGAGACGTGCTCATATTACGTTGGCTTTTCATCAGATGCACGATTCGTCCTTTACTTCCTGTTTCAAGGGCTCGTAAATCTTTTTTTCAATATTGCTCATGCAGCTAGTCTGGGCAGGAAGTTCAAAGTTTGATTCTCACCGACATTGTATACTTCCTGCGTAATAGAAGGGGACTGCTGCTGAATCGGTAATTTCTCCTTCTCCACTTTTACTACCTTTTCGGAACGAAATTGGGAATTTTAATATTGGTTTGAAATTTGATTTCACTACGGAACGTAATTGAGTTTTATGTGTTCGTAATTCTGGCGCTATGCGAGTCGCTCGTGATACAAGTCACATGTATAAAAGTAACATGTGCGGACCGTTCTGAAAGTGTCAATTTTTTTTGTAAATTGCTAAATGTTTTTTGTATAAAACTGTAAAATACACGATATTTATAATGTGTATTTTAGATTTTTTTAATTTAATACTGGTATATATAATAATATTATTTGTGGTTTTTTTAATATGATTTTCGATTAGTTAGTTGGATATGTTATGCTTCGTTTATGAAATTGTTACATTTGCGAATAATGTACAGTGGAATAGTGGTATGTTTGTTTTTTAATCAAAATTTGAACTCTTTCCTTTTCATCTTACGGTATCTTTTGTTAGTTTCTACATCTCTTCTTATTCATGATCTTGGAAATTTCAATGATTAAGTTAGGTTGGATTTGATTTTTTTTTTAGATTCATACTCTAATTTTTATCTACAAGGTTAAAGTTTCGTGTGTTGAAAAAGAAGTTTAATTTCAGACAATGAAGGTGTTTAGTTTTGAGAAACATCAACAAAGCATCTTCTCACTACATATGTATAATTCGCATACGACACAAAACTTTTCGTATTGTACGCAAACGTAGCAATTGCACAAACGAAACGTAACAGATATATGTACATATTTTCAAATGAGATTTTCTACGATATTTTCATCATAACGTTTCAATCAAAAACTGTTAAACTAATAATTATCTTAAAATTCTAAACTTCCAAAACGATCCACACTCGCGGTCACAATTCGCATATGAAGATCTCGCATTCGACGTCACGTGTCGACCACGTCTCTCGCGCAAAAGCGAGACGACGTTCGTGCAAAAAAATGGCACATTCCGCCGAATCGACAAAACGACCGCTTTTTTAACCGTCGTATAAATAGAATGTTGTCGCCGCATAAAGATTTCCTCTCGCATATGTCATTTGACCGTTTTCGTACACCGCGGACCGGTCTCTTGCGCGGCGGTCGCCAATTATGCAACGGTAAGGTCGCCTCAACCCCGATTTCGAGACGACTCATCAACCCAAATTACGAAACGAGCCTCTTTTTCCACGAGACGAAGGCTTTCGGGGTTTTTTGCTTGTCTGTGAAGTGTATGGGGTCTTCCTGTACGGCCGCTCGCTCGTGTTGCGTGCTGGGCTTCGGAAAACGGGTTGAAGATGGCCGTATTTTTCTATGAATGGTTGAATTATGCATGGCGCGTTGTCGGTATATGCGATCTAATGCTACGATGTTGTGTGTCAGAACACCGGTTCACAAAACGCCTTATCCATTATAGATATCGGGTTGGGATCGATATGATCTATTATGCGTTTGAAAGTTATCGACGTTGTTTCTTTAATGGGTTTGATTGATTTCTATAAATGCTTTGTTGAATGGTTCGACCTCGAACGAATTGTGCACTTGTTAATTTGATTTGCAAGGTAAACTTTGATCGTTTTGTTTCAATGTTATTATTTTGAAATTCTTCGGAGTATTGAACCATAATACGTCCATTGATCAATATCGCATTACCGTTTATAAACGACATATAGAAACCGTTCATTTGTCACTGCGCATCAGCTGCCGCTCGTGTACGTTTTCAACTATGCAATTTTTCACTCTCGTCTAAAAAGCACTTTGAAAAATGGAAAAGTGCCGTTACACTTGACACCCGAGAGAGTCACCTGTCCACGCTGAAAACGAGTTTCCTATCCATGAGTCACGAGTCGTGCTAAACAAAAAATGATCGTCAAGGAGGCAGGTACGATTGCCTCATTGTTTGCCGAAAGTGTTTTGTGTATTATATATATTCGTTACAGTGATGTCTCGTTTATACGGAATCACCCATCAAATTTTTTATTTAACTCGATTTTTCAAGCTTTTTATTAGCTTGTTAAAACCATTCATTCGATCTCTATATAATTTCATTTGAGTATGAGTCACATTGAAAATTTTATTCGTATTTAACGCATTCTAAACGTATAGATTCTACTGTAAAACACGTCCTTATTTCGCTTTCACTGACCGCAAAACAACTTATTTTTAGTGGGACACCCCCGAAATGACAATGGCGAATGATGAAACAGTTCTACTACACCTATGACAGATGATTCATTCCGCTTACACAACGGAACTCCCACGCGTGCAAATTATACCGTTTTTATTTACGATATGCACATAAACGCGTTGCATTTGTGATCGAATTGAAATTCATCGTGCGACATGCTCCGGTCGAGCTCGTGATATCATAGTCCTCTGCTCCTCATGACTTTGCATATGTATAGTCATCGGTGTCAATGGAATTGACATCGATTTTCCTCTCGATTCGAAAACGTCTTCCTAATCCGATCGGTTGGTGCTAAATCTTGTTTAGTACGCAAATCGATTGATCAATCGTATTTAATTTGTAATACCGTATTTTATGGATGTAATACTATGTTTAGCGTTTGAAAGTTTAGATTTTGTAGTCGAGGAAACCAATGATTTTAATGAGAAATACCAAAAGTTCTTTATTTGAATTAATGTTCACCGATTGCTACACATTTTCTCAATCTTTCAGATAATTTGTAGATACTGTTGCAATTGAATCTTTTTTATTTTGAGGCAAATCATTCAAAGATCCAATTTTCCACTTTGTAGATTTTGAATAACTGCTTAGAAAGTGCATGTGCCATCGATTGAAACTACATAGTAGTATTCTGAAGGAAAAAGGTTTGGTAAATACTGCGGGTAGGTCAAAACTTCCCAGGCAATAACTTTTAAAATGTCTTTCACTGGTTTTGAAATTTGTGATAGTGCATTATTATCAATGTTTATATATTATGTTCACTTATTGTTGTGGTATCAATTTAAAGGCATATGAAATTATCATTTTCAAAATATTTGAATCAACTCTCATAAATATCTTGAGATGGAACATGTTTACTATTTTCATTACCAAGCCATATAATAGTTTTCAGCAACTTTTCTTCAAGATATAAGGAATTTAAACTTTCTGCAGATTCCTTTTTTTTTACGACGTGAATTTTAATACTTTTAAACATAAAAATATTTAGGATTTCAACATCTTTAAAAAAAATTGACATATGAAGATTTATAGCTTGTTATCAAAACAAACAAAAAAATCATATAAATTAAATCGCATATATAATATATCAACATGTGTGGAAATCTATCCATAAAAAAAAAATCCGCAATATTAATTTTTACACCTAATACAATATATCAAAATTCGAATGTGTTTCCGAAGAAAATCGTTTATCATAGCGTGCATGTACGATTCAGTGCCACATTTTTGAACAATTTTCCGATTTCACCATAATGACAACGTCGACTTTTCTCGCGCGTCCGCATTTCAGTCTAGAGCGTGCTAATCATCGGAATTAAAATCATGAATTACCCAGTCCACATCTGAAATTGAAACCTCGTCTCGTAGAGCGTCAATCACGACGCCGCAGAGTCGGCTTTTAATTCATTATACCGCAATGCATACCAGATGATGACACAATTTTCCAGTGGGAAATGTAATACGACGTGTCCCACGGCCACTGTTAAGACACATCTAATTAGGCTGACCATACGTCCCGTTTTCGCCGGGACAGTCCCGTTTTCGTCGTGTCTTGCGTTCGTCCCATCTTTTTCGTAAAATTGTTTGATTTGTCCCGTTTTTCCGGTTCACATATTTTGATGGACGAAGGATTGATGGATTTTGATGGACGATGACTGACTTTTTTTTAATATTTATCGAAATAATATTTTTTAAATCATTTTCCTTGGAATTTTTTTGCTTAACAATTTTATTGAATTCAGCACACCAAAATGATCTAATATACTCGTAGATACCTTTCAAAAAAATATTGCATACCTGTGTTATTTAAAAGTTATTTTGAGTGATAAATTTGTTAAAAAATGTATGATATTGAAAAAAATATGGGTGGACAAATATATTTTGTCGGTATTGTATTTCTTTGACGATATTAATTGAGGGAAAATTTTTGAACGTGCAACAATTTTTTTTTTATATAAGGGTGGGGGACGTTAATTTTTTTTTTCCCGTTTTGTGTCCTGAGTAATATGGTCACCCTACATCTAATGCATATTTTGCTCTATCTAATATCCGAGTAGCATCCCGAGATGATCTACCTCAATCCAGCGATTTTCCCACGTCGGAAAATCCCACATGGGTCGATCGATCATCGTCAGCGGATTCACTTTTGATGGTCGACGGGAAAAAAACTTTCGTTTTTGAGCCCACACGCGATAATCGAACGAAAACGATACTTTCGTGCGTCAATCACACCAAGTCCCATTTTCACTCGGATGCACCGATGATTTACTACGCTTTTCCTATCGGAACTGAAACGTTCATTACTGCGATCGTATACCATAATATTTGGCCGGGCTCGTCACGAACCGTTCGTGCACACGTTTGATGTCTATATAAGACTCGTCGCCGGTCTTTTATCGTTTATCATTTTGATCATTTTAACTGTTTTCGATCATCGGACGCTGTTTCCTGCTTCTGACGAATATTTATCGTAGATGAAAAATTGATAATGAATACCATTACATAAATTGTATTATTATTGATACTTGCATTCTTTTCAATCTGTAAACATATCACGTCTTGTTGAATGCGCCGGTAATCACTGATGACCAAAATTGAGTGACATATGACATATAAATAGATTTGATTGAGACTTTGATCTGAGATTATTCGATAAGAGATGATTTTCAATATTCAAATTAAGTATTTTTTTAACGGCAGCTAAATTTTAAAAAATGCCGTAAAAACGCATAGCATCTGAATTTTTGTTACCATAGCAATGAAATGTTTTTTTACCATAGCAACGGGATTTTGATTACCATAGCAATAGAGTTTTTGTCTACCATAGCAACGAAAATTTTGATTGACTTAGCATTGGAATTTTTGTTTATCATAACATAACAATTTTTATTTATTTAACTTAAATATTATGTTTTGCTTTATAACAGAAAAAAAAACGGTAAAGGACGCTCGGAAAAACATTACTCAAAGGAGCTAAAATAAAAAGGTTGAATTAGAGCCGACTCTAGATGTAGGTAACCCTCATCCAACAAGATTTCGCTTTAACACGGTTTGGACAAAACCGATTTTGTCCAAAAAATTATTGTTTTTTGATAAAATACTGTTTCACTGAGCTACATAGAGCGATGTGAATTGTTGAGAATTACGTTTACGATGCATCTATAACCTTTTTGTTTATTAAAAAAATATATCTGAAGAAAAACGATATGTACACTTTGTAAACATTTAGTTTCTTGAATTCTTCACTGCGAATCCTCGTTTCCAACTAATTATCAATTTCAAGTGAACCCAAAAGTCATAACAAAGCTCCGGTGCAATTTCGACGAATTCTGTAAAAACTAACATGCTAACTTGCTGGTATCCAGCTCAAGAAGCTGGCATAGAGTGGAGTACATGTAACAAACGAGATGGTGGGCTTCCCTTCGATAACATATGTTATCTTTTAATTTTCTATAAAAAACTTATCTCCCTCTCTTCCATTTACCACAACTCCGTTTTACACGGCCAACTAAAGGTGGCCATATACGCTACGAGAAATCGTTACGATCAGACTGTACAGTTCGAACGGTACCGATAAATCGCTACATGTTATAAAACTGTACAGTTTCGTCCGATTTTTTAAGACTGTGCAGTCGAACGGAACAATACGAAAATTTCAATTGATTAACGGAATCGAATGAACTGTGCCGACTGATCGTAACGTGTATGCGCTCGTTCAGTTTCACCCTTATGCCATCGCTGACACGTGTGCGTCGGCACCGTTTATTGTACCGTCTGATCGTAACGATTTCTCGTAGCGTATATAGCTTGTATGCCATGTACGATAAACTGTACCGTTCGAACTGTACAGTCTGATCGTAATGATTTCTCGTAGCGTATATGGCCACCATAACAAAACCTACCAACCACGTCAAACGGACACCTGCACACACATTCACACACGACCACACCGACATCCACCACGCAACCCATCTCTCCTCACCCACATCCATTATCCGCCGCTGCATCGGCGCTAATTGTCGACAATAGCACAATCGGCATTACGCGACGCGGAAGAAGATCGATGGACCGATTGACTTTTCCCGATTGGAAAGTTGCAGAGTCGACTCCCTCTCGCTGCATCCCCGCGGGCTCGGTCGCGATCTCTCTCCTTGTGATCATCGATCAATGATCGACGAGCCTGATTGAGCGGAAAATGGCCGATGGACGAATCCCTGTCATTTCGAATCGTCTCGCGTAATGTTGGCCGATTTGCTGTAGGTGGCCGATTGTTGGAGGCGAGCGGTCGATTTCGTTTCGGATCAGTGTGAAGGGGGTGAGGGATTGGGGGTTTTCGAGTTTGAGTTTAATATTTTGGAAATCTGATGAGACAGAGTGGGATAGCTGCTGATGAGCAAGGAGATGCAAAGCATCCAGGCCCGAGCTCCGACCTTTCGGAGCTTTGGGCCCTTGCCCAAATTTTTAAACGCTGAATATGAAAAAAAAACAATTATTATCCATCTAAAAATATCAAATGTTGAAATTGTAGAAAAACATTGAATATTTATTATTTCAAATAAAATATATATATCAAATTAATTTCATTTTTTTTTAATATCAAGGTGCTCTTAATTGCTAATTAATTGTTAATTAATTGCTCTTAATTAATCTTATGTAATTCTTGCATTTTGGGCCAAAATTTCTAGCTATGCCACCGGAGGCAGGGTTCAATATCAAATACATATATTGTATTACATGTAGAGTTTTTGAAAACTCGGATTTTCAAAACCTGGCGAGTTCGAGTCCAGTATTTTAAAAACCGGAGAATCCGGGTCCAATATCAAATATATTTAAATCATCAGATGTATCATAAATATAATGCTAGCCGATTGCTGAATGTGTTGTATGTAGGGTGTTTGAAAACCCGGGTTATCATAACCTAACGAGTTCAATGTTTTGGAAACCCAACGCGTCTGAATTGGATCCGGGTCCAAAATCAAATATACATATATAATATTATAGTAAATATAAATATATATATAATAATATTATAGTAAATATAGTGCTATCTGATTGCTGAATGTATTGCACAAGCATCTTGATCTTTTTACCATTGTTTCTTACGACTTGTTCCATTTTGTTTTGTATTATTTTGAATTTTTAAAAGTTCAATTAATTTGATAAGTTAAATTTATTTATTTGTGATATAATTTAGTAATGGTTTGTAATAAATTCTTTTTTTTATTGATTTATTGAATTAATTATTAATAATTTATAACTTATTTTGTTTTTATTGATTTATTGTTGGGTTATGATTTGTTTTCAATTGAATTTTTCATTTTTGATTGTTATTAATTAATTTCATTGGTCTAATATTTCAAGTTATTAATTTTATTGCTTATATATTATCAGTTACGATTAAAACAATTTAAATACAATAATAAATTTTTATTTTTATAAAATTATTTTATTCTAATTACTCGACTCGCCGGGTTTCAATTTTAATCTCGAATCTGGATTAAAGATCATTACTCGACGAGTCCGAGTCGTGTACTAAAAACCTAAGCGTGACCTCTTATTGCTTTTTATTCGATACTTTTAAACGATTTTAACACCGGAAGTTAAGGATGTAACACTAATCCGACGAACTTCCCTTTCGCGATGATCTTTGCGCTTCCGTACGTGATGTCACCGAAACGTGCGCTTATGTAATTAAATTACCCGCACATTATGCATATGCCACCTTGAAGCTCTGTTTTGCCCTCCAGCAAAAAATCGTCGTTCGTTAACGTTATTACCGAAGTTTCATACATTACGCCGGGTTCGAGACAATCGCGAATCGTGATCGCCGATCCATCATGGTTGGCTGCGAAACGACCATGATTCACCACCATCCAGCACGGTGGTTGACTTCGTCTGAATAATAATAACATTAAGCGCAACAGTATAAAAAAAGAGCAACGCCATCGTCGCGTTACATAAATACTTTATATGCGAGATAACAGACGGGAGCATTGCACCGTTTTAGCTAGACTCGACCGTGCTTTTTTTCAGCAAAATGTAATTTAGATGGCATTTTTTTTGTTTACTGGATACCGTTTGTGAATTTTTAATATTTTCTATTGTGTCTGAGATGGTTTTCTATTGTTTTTTTTTTTTATAAGATTTAGAATTATTCTAGTCTTGTAAGTATTCGATTTAAATTCAATATCAGTTTTCGCGAGTTTATGCGCGTTTTTTGTCATGTTGAGTTGTTTGTTTTGAGTCAGCTGGTCGGTTCGGACCACCGCAGTGGTGAAAATCTCTCCCTGAGGGCGACTTGAGATCGGCTCGGGTTGATGGTTCAGTTTTGCCGTTCCTGGATCGATTCTAGTTTCTTTATGAAAGCTCGTTTATATGGCCCTCAGGCTCGGCGATGGCCATCCTGATGATTGCCCAGTCTACTTCTTTCGAACGCACGTGAACGTATAACGTACTAATTCCGAACTTCAAAGGTTTCCTCAATCGGTTTTTTTAAATAAATATTATGTTTGACTATCTAGATTTAAGCTTTGAATTAGTTCAACTCTAAAACGACTTTTCTAGATTTATTTCGAAATTTATAAATTCGCAAGATTCCGATTAAGATATTAACGACCATTCCGCGTTCTTTAACGACGACAATAAAACGAAGCACACCTCTCACTCGGCCGATCTCGAAAGGGCGGCGCGATAATTACGCTACGTAAATCTCTACAGAAGAAAAAAAACACACATACACACACAATCTCGAGAGCTCGCGAAGCGCAAAATTAAAACGGCATAATTCATTTTTATTTTATTGTATATCTTGGCATTATCGCGCAATAAAAAGCGCGTAAACGGCGCGAATTTATCTCGCGCGCGTCCATCTTCTCGGCTCGTCGTTATAACGCTCGTCGTATTCAAATATTCGTTATTGTGTACGTGTGTTAAGCCTCGTATCTAGGCGTTATTTATGTCGTTACGATACAGCCTTTACATTAGACGCGGTCTTGTTTGGATGTCATCGTTTATATCGCGTTACCGAACGTTCGTATTACCATATTCAGCGCAATTCGAAGCCGGTACGCGTTCTCCTGAAAATTCTGAAACTGTTCAATATTTAATTGATCGAATATTAATTTTGATTTATATATCAGTTCTTGTTTGTATTTTTTATGTAACAGTGAAATCGAGGTATTCCATATTGATTTTTTTTTAATTGGAAAATGTAATAAATGTAACATGATAGTTTGAGAAATGATACATGTACCAATTAACTCGCTCATTACTGAATTGAATTATTTTTTATTACGTACATCAAAAGTAATATTTTATATCAATTGTACAAATGTGTCTTTTTATTGTCTGAAATTTAGGGTTTTCATGAAAGTTTTTGTCGTTTCATTAAGAAATCTTAAAGTAGAGTCTATTTTTATCTTATTATAAAAAAGTTTCATATTTTCCGGTGCTTTCTGTACATGTCGTATGAAAATGTGGCTACCTAGTAATTTTCAGGCTTGAAAAGTTTCTAGCCCGGCACGAATACGCTTCGCATGTAAAATAGCCTTCAGTCTGTTCGTTAATTTTTTCCGTTTTTTTGTGAACGGGAGTTTTTTTTCATTTTTTTGAGCAATTAAGACAGGACTGCCTAGGGCACGAATTAATTACAGTGAAAAGAAACTCGAACCTGAATAAGTTAACCGAATTGGTGATTTATTATGAATCGTCGAAGAGAGATCGTAAGAAGAGCGCACGCCGAGCGAAAGCTTTTCATTTATGGTAAGAAATGGCAACACTAGAACATTTGTCCAATTAAGTAGAACTAATTTAAATTATGTACGTGTATGAATCGGTTGAACGACCGCGAAAAATATAATATTAGCGTTGTATGCATTGGAGATTAGTCAATGGCTTCTGCTGAGTATTATAAGAGCAGATTTTCTCTTGTTACAAAAAAGATCGTTCAATAATGACGTGTGAGTCGAAAGCTCTATTATTATGTTATTGTCAATTTAATATTTTTTTGACGTTCGTTTTAGTTCGGATTGTCTGCTCTGTACGTCAAATTTATACAGATTTTCTTGAAAAAAATTTGAAATTATGACTTGAAAAATAAATACAAGTCGGAAAACTCGGGAAAAGTTGAAGAAAAATCGTGCGACGTCTTTTCCATTCTTGTTTTAATGCGACTTTTCGTTTTGCTTATTATAAACTTTGTTGACAGCTTTCGTGCTCTTTCGTGGTCCGTACGCGCATTACCCCATTCAGAAAATATAATATTTACAAAGAAAAACGTTTAATTTTAGATATTTATTTTCGAGCAACATTCGATAATTTCAATCGTCCACATCAAAATTCCAACAATTTCCAAACATTTCCATGAACCCATCGCCAAATTTCCTCGCAGAGCTTTCACACAACAAACACAAAGACCGAAAGATGGGCATAATGAAACGCATAGAAATCTCCTATTTAAAACGTTCTCTTCTGCGAATCTCGAGGCCTTTGTCTCCGCAGTTATGACCTTTGGCACGTTTAAGGACTAGCAGTGAAACGGACCTTTGGCTACCTTATCTTTCACGACACCGTTTGGCCATATTCGGCACGTATTGGTCGCGTGGGATTCGTCTAATGGCCGGCTCGGCTTGGTCCTGTGCGTGGCTCCCATAACAACAACAACAACAACAACAACAACGAAAATACAACAGCAACTACAACTGTTGCGGTCGTCCGTCCTGCCGTCGTCAGTCGCTTTTGCCATTTATAGACGATTCACGACCGCGCATAAATTTTCCCATAGACTTTCCTCGAGCTCGTGGCATATTTCGACAACGTAAAAGATTCCTACTGCATGTCCTAAATATTTAACGGAATCGCCAGTGTTCAAAAGATCGCTAAACATTGCATATTGATTCTTAAATATATATTAGAATGTGTCATACTCAGCCCTCGTATAACACTGTTTTATATAACACGATCAACGAATTGTGACTTATTTTTGTTCAAAACTTCATATAACATGGTTTGAAAAAAAACAACTAAAATTAATTAGATAATGCTTTACTTACAATTAGGTACATAAATTATTTATTGACAAGTTTGCTTTTTAATATGAATAAAAATACATTACGAGTGCTTAAATCGAAATTTCAAACTAATTTCTAGCGTAATTTATACATTATAAATGTGAATTTTTTTATCGAATTTCGCGTGTAGTTTTAAGTTATATTTATCAATTTTTAACTGTATCTTAACAAGTTTCGGGTTTACAGTTGTCCAGTAACACTTTTTTTCATCCGAACTGTTGGCATGTGCGAATTTAGACGATCTTATTGTTAGTGACATAATTAAACATAATTTCCTCACAAGACGCACACGTAAAAACTACGCAAGAAATTCGTTAAGAAACCTAATTTGGGAACTTATTATATAATACATGAAATACATTAAGGAATTTAATATAAGCATCTATAATGCATTTTTATTTAAATACGCAAATGTATATTTTCTGGATTGTTCATTAAAAAAAAATTAACAAACTTAATATTTTTTGGAACTTCAAACCTCATATAACACAAATAAGACAAACACGGACAAAGACAGACACAAACACAAATAAGACAAAACAGACACAAACACGGATTTGAATTACATGACGTTTTTATTGAACCATACAACCGCATTATACGAAACCCAAGCTTATTTTTCGCTATCGGATAAACTTTCGCACAATGCATCATTATTTCCGCGATAAGTCGCGTCGACACGAAACATGCGGATATCACAAGAGCCCAATAACACTTGAACTTTCGCATCCTCCGGAGTCGAGCCTATATTGGAAAGCCATTTATAAATATGCAACGGAAAATTGACACGCATTACCGTCAAAGGCGTGAGAAGAGAAAAGGCATAACAGCGCCGATCGCCGATCCGATACGGCCGTCACTTTTCAATATCGAGCCGAATCCCTCCTCGTCGTAGATAGGGAGAGAAAGGTTGACAATCCCTGGCCGGTGCCATTATAATAATGTAAGTCATGCGACGAGCCGTCCCTTCGTGTGACGCGAGCGTTTCACTATCTAAAACGCTCGTAATACTGTTTATTGTGTTGTCGGCGTCGTGCTCGGGTCGTTCTGAAAGTTCTGCGATGCTGTGAGAACATTTTCGGTCGTTTGTCATCGCGGTGTGGTATTTGAGGTTTGGTTGTTTCAGGTTCGTTCGAGTGCGATTTATAATCATTTTCCAAAAAAATAGGATATGTATGTCAAATCAATGAATTATTGATTGTATTATGGTGGTTTGTTTTATTACATGATCCTTGCATCGATTTATCGAAAAGTGCTATCGTTAACGATTTTATCAAAATACAAGATCAAATGTATGAAATGTCAAGACGGATGCAATCCGAACATAACATGAACTACCACGGGCATCATAAATTTACATTATATTATCACTCGATGTCGTATATATATTTTTAAATTCGTCTCATTAAATTATATTAACAAAAAAAATCATTTTTCGATATCATGTGTTTTTTTTTGCTTTATATTACTTCTCTTCAGATCTCAATTCTTCTAATTTTTGAAGGCCCAAAAGGCCTACCCATCGCTAGTGGAAGGCCCTATCGTAGCCAAACAGACCCGCTAGTTTTTTTTATATAAATTCTTCCGGAATAATTTTTTAGTAGACAAAGACCATAATTCATATTAGATATTTTTTCTGTTTTTCCTTATTTTATGATTTATGATTACACATTTAAGAAATATGATCAATTAGTAATTCTAGTCAAAGAATTCGCTGCGTGTTTTACATTTTAGATTTTTATTTTTTTCTACCATTAATATTTAGAGAACAGCACAAATTAACGCATATTAATTTTATCATAACTGAATAATTTCAATATGAATATGAGCAGTCATTTTATTTAATTCAATGTAATTATAAACGTAAGAACAAATTAAAATTGATATATCAATTTCTGAAAAAACAACATGAAAAAATTCATATTTATTAAATAAACATAAGTAATGTGCCATACTCTTTATTTCATTTAGCATTTACATTTTGTTACGAACAGTAAATAAAATCTAATTTTCCATATTTCGCTCCAGCTTTATTAATCAACACCAAATAATTAGATTCCAATCACATTTAAAATCAACCCAATATAACACGATCACCTTTCAATCGAATCATCCCAATTTTTCACCCGAAACTCTTCGGCTGACCCTCCGCGTATACATCATTATCGGCAATAGATTCGTTCGCTTCTATTTAGCGACAATTCCATTCGGGGAAAGTACCGTCTTCTAAATAATACATAATGATTATTGTAATGCACCGGCCGAGATGACAATCTTTCGGCCGATTCGAAATTTGCCTCCTTTACACTCGTCCGTGCCTTTGTTGTCTGCTAAAAATCGTCGCGATGCCAGAATCGATATGGTGCCTTTTGATTTCGTGTCGCTTTCTTATTCGAAATGGTATAAGTGGGAAATAAGTCAGAGAAAAATTGAATCGACGAGAACGTAACGGGGAAAAGAAGTCGAGTGCATTTGGTATCTTTTGATAATTTCGACGGTCGCTTTTGTATTATTCATTAGATTCCGTTCGGATTCAATAGAAAATTTCGCATTGATTTTTTTTTTGCATACACTTTCAAATTTTATTAGAACAATCGCATATTTTTGCAAACGCCGTTCTTCAAAATTTTCGTGTTCACCTTTCACCAGCATCTTTTCTATTATTTTATCGGTGAATTGTATAATTTGAATATTTTTGCCAATTGGTCGTATTTTTTTTAAATATTTTACGTTTCAACTACTAACATACTTGTTTTCAAACGAGGTTGATAATTTTAATTAATGACACGAATTTATATTCTAACAATTATGACGAAAACTTTTCAAAAGCGAATTTTCATGTCCGACGCTAAACTAGAAAAGAGCCTTCAGCGAAATTTGAACTTTTTGTTTCAAACAGATTTTTCATTCGGACTTTGATAAATGCATATTTTTAAATTTCGAATTAAAAATTTTCGAATCATGAAAATGTATTTAATTAAATTTTATGCGATATTCAGATAGATTTTCATGAACGTGATGTACCTATTCGATATCGTCGAGATAAAATCGCAATTTTTTTTTAAAGATATTTTGATCTTGATCAGAAACTATCGTCCATTTTCGTCGGACGATAAATAACATTCATTAACATACAACACGCATAAACTTTTACGAAAAATTTCGCAACCCGTCCCATATTTCGCACAGAAGCGCCAACTCGCCGAGCATTTTTGAGGCCACCGTCTCTACCGTATGCAAATCCTTCGAATCTCAAACTCTCCTAATACAGTCATTTCGACGATTTCATCGGCAAAAGTGATCTATGAAACCACCTAGAGCCGGTCCAGTTTTAGAAAACTGAAAACGGCCATATGGACGAGCGCCGGTAGCCGCGCGCTCCCCTTATAAGGATCAAAATGTCGAATGGAAATCCGTCGTCGTTCTTCGGTTTCTATTCCTAACAGACCTGGGTTCTGGGCTTTTGTGTATCGGAATGAAAACGAAATGTGGTCGTTTTGAAATTTCAAAGTTCGCCGCCGAAAATCGGGATTTATGCGATCGTGATCGTTAAGTCGTCAACGGTTCGTCGGAAAGGTTAATCTGTTCGATTATGACGTTTATGCGCCGATTTCGTATTTTATTGTGTTCGGTAATGTGTATTTCGATTTTGTTTGATCGGATTGTCGTGCTGAAATGTTTTTCCGTTTAATAATATTTGTTATGGATTGATATTTTATTTCAGAAAACGAATGGATTTTTTTCCGAAATATTTTTATTAATCTATCTTATGCTTTTTAGTTCAAATAAATTATTTTGTCGTATTAATAATTCGAAACTCGTATTTACAGTAGAGTTATTTTAGAACTGTTAATTTATTCATAAAGTTCACGGTGAATTTTTTAAAATATTCTACTCCATTATACGTAATAAAATCAACAAATGACGCAGTTTATATTTCCATCTATAAATAAGACCTATATTTTTAACAAATTGGATATTGGATATATTTCACATTCCATAATGGGATGTTTGTATTTATATCCATATATGTATATCAATAAACTAGCGGCGTGTAGTCTTGTACCCTGCGTTGCTTGTGACTGTGAAAATAAATTGTGTACCGACTGTAATTATTGTCACAATCAATCGTGACGCCGGCATATTATATTATAATTTGTATGGCGATCGATAGAAAAAACTGAAAAAAAACAGAAATGCGAAACGATATTAAAAAACTGAACGCTTACTTAGTTTCTCCGGATTTCAAAGCACATTCTTGCCAAATTTAGTGAAGATTCGTCTATCGATTTAAGAAATTATTGGATACATATACATATATACATTATATACCGTTTGACTTTTATATATGTAGGGTGTCTCAAAATAGATGACAGAAGTGATTTTGATAGAAAACATAGATTTTTAATTAAAACTTGTAATTTTTTTATTGATTCACACAGTATACGTGTGGAATAGCATATCAGGTAAATGGCTTTACTGGCATATACATAGATAACCACTACGTTAACCAACAAAAAAATGCAACCGTTAAACAATAATCTTTAACAAATCCATCATTTCCATAACCTGCATACAACCTCGAATCAAAAAAGCAAACAATCTCAAAACTGTTAAATCGTAAAACGGCATCGCATGAAAGTTTTCACTCTTCCGTGATGTATGGAGGCGTCTTTAACTCATTGTCGTTCGGGCCCTTTGCGTGCCTCGAAAAGGGCATGCGTGCATACGTAAATACGGCCACATTCACTCGTAATATATAAATATATTACACGGATGTAATACGGTTCACGACGTGTGAATGAGCCTCGTTAGTCACCTGGGAACGTCTTCTTCATCTCGACGACGGTAAAGTACGACTTATGTACAGTATATGCTTATGAGGCCGCTTTGTTCGTTAACTCGCACGCATCGGCGTTATTTATGCGCCGTCCATTATATCGCATTATTTATAAGTATTTTTGTTTCGGATTGTTATTTTTGTTTCGTATAAAACTCGCCTTTTATCTGGGTAGTGTCGTTTGATTGGCGGTTGCTTTGGATTGGCGTTGGAGCAGTGTTAGATCGGTGGAATGCGTGCTGTTTAATTTTTTTTGATCGTTTGATTTTTAATGGGTGTGGTTTAGCTGTGTATTGAAAAAATATAGGTTGTGCTTTGAAATTAATTATTTGTGCATTATAATAATAAACAATGTGCATTAATAAATTTCGTATTGAGCATCATTTTATTTGCAGTGTGCAATGAAAAATTTTTGTGCATTACAAAATATGAAATGAACGATATAAAAAACAGTTTGTGCATTGAAATTATCGACAGGTGGTAACGTCGCTAGAGTAAAGTCCTCCTCGACAGACAATACAATACAACTGTAAACATTACTGTCAATGTTTCTTTTTGTTATTATTTTAATTTCATGTCATTTTTAATCACATTTTAACAATTTGATTCTATTGTGAAAATTGTGAATAATGTCGCACGGTTGGTATTTCATCCTGTTCTCGTTTGCAGCGTTACCTATCCTTTATTCATATTAATTTGAATGCACGTTTTATTGATTTTAAGGTACAGATGTTTTTTCAATCAAGAAAATATTCTTCCGATTGTATTTTATTTAATTTCTTCAACATCAACATTTCAATGCTCATGCAAAATGCACTTATTTTATATAATGCATGTTTTAATTGTCCCCATTTTCAATTTGTGATGATTAAAAATTTCATCATCATAAGTACCGTTATAGTTCAAGACCTTTTTGATATAATTATATTTTTCACATTATCATCACATAGTAAGAGGAAATTAATTTCAAGATATAATCTGTGGGAATAGTCACATTCGGCCAAGCTACGTCGTTAATTTCACGGTTGTTACCGCTCAAAAAATCAAATTAACATCCAATGGTTCGCGACGTCTGATTTGTGCATCTGTCGTACAATCGTAGCACGCGAAACGATCGATTTGCATCCGGCGAAAGTTTCGCTTTTTATAACGAGATAATTGCATGTAAACATCGCCTCCCGTGAATAGTGTTATAAATCTTACGTATCGTAATTTTATCGTCGCTTCATATCTGCGGGCCGACACTCGTCGACTGTGCAAACTGCAACCGAGTCGACTGCAAACTGCAACCGAAGGCTGTATCGACGATCCATGATCTATTATACATGATCCAGCTGTATTATAATTAATAATGGAGGACTAGGGGTCCGTTGAATAACACCGGGGCTCTTCGGTGGTCTTATCGAGATCTTATCGGCGGTCTCGTTGTCTGAACTTTCTAAGGCGATGGCTTCCCGGGATTGTGTTTGTTTATATGGGTATCGAGAGAATTTCTGCGTGTACGCTTTTCTCAGTATGACGTTCGTTATTGCCATTATTAGATGAAGATTAGATTGAGCGGTTGTGGGTTTAAGATGCCGATTATGATGTTGGGTGAAGCGATTGGGAGGTTTTTGTTAGAAAAGTGTTTGATAGGTTTGAATGTTTTTTTTAATAGAGTATTTCATGATTATGTATTTAATACATTTTGAATAATTTTTTTGAAATTATAATGAATTCCAATCATATAATCAACGAATAAAAGCTTCGCTACACACCGAGGGTGGGTAATTGCTTCAGGTGGCGGGCCAGGTTGAAAATTTCCGAAGCCTTATCTAGTGAAAAAATAAACCATCGTCGATTTCTTTGAAATCTTAACATCGCCATTCAAATTCTGCACGTAGTTCAAAAATAAGAAAATTCTGGAAAATAAAAATTTTGGAAATAGTTCATACTGAAATTTTTGTAACATTTTGTATAATTGAAAAATAGTCGAATTTTTCCTCTCTTAAATTTTTCAAAAAAAGTTATTATTTAGCCATAAATGCTTCAATAAAACTGATAATGAATACTTCAAATACCATTATTTCTTTTCCTTGTAATTTAATATTTAACTCATTCAAATAATTCAGAATATTGATCGAAAAATTAAAATCGTTTTTCCAAGTCTGTTTCATTATCAGTTCAGGAAAATCATTTATTTTTTGTTCCATTTCCGATGATATAAAGATATACTTTTTTTATTCTCATACTTTTCAAAATTGTTTTTATTTAGTTTATTTATTAAATTTTCTTTCATTAACTTCGTATGATTTTAAATTTACATTTTGATTATAATTAATATGAGCCGGATAAAATCAGCCCGCGGACTTGCCCACGGGCCCCTTTTTGCCCATTCCTACCGTACACTACATATATCTATTTAATCTCGAAGCGACACTTAACGGACTCAACCGTTGGATTCATCAATTTATTTGCACACATATACAAACAACTTCAACACTTTTTCATATACCGTCTCTACCCGCCGAGGACCACTCATCATCCACTCTCATACAATAAAACGCTGAGCAAAATCATGCAAATGAGCGCGATGATCGCAGCACGTCCTCTCGACCACCATGATTTCTTAATTTCAACACTAGCAAGTCAAACAAACAAACAAATAAACATAACTGTGCTCAAATAGCCGCACCTCGAACGCAGCCGTGAATGAACATTCGTGACCGTTGCATTATAGAATGTGCACCTACGCTGTGTGAGATTGCACTTTTTCGATTGCAATGTGACGTTTCGAAAATGCGAATGTATGTCTGTGTTATTATGCTAACGAGTCTGAGCCGTGTTATTATGACGGTGGTGTAAACGGTTCAAGAAATTATTGTGATTTCGCGCGAATCGGGCTTTTGTACGGTTGAGTCTTTTGATTGATGCCCGAAAATGTTCTGGATTAATTGTTTAATGAGTGTTTGAATAGTGAAAGTTTAATAGACGATTTATTATGTATTAAGTATTCTTTGATGTTTGATTGACATTTGTAAATCCGATGATCTATAAAGATGACTTTTCTAATTGTCATTGTGATGGATGTACGAAGATAATGTCTGACAAGTGAAAATGTTTTAAATGTTTTTTTTCTTGACTTGTCTAATTGTGAGTTTTCATTATTTTATTAGTTGAGTATTTATCGATTAGATTTTGAGTGTTGTAAAAAATTGATAACACGAATGTCTTAATTACTGGTTGTGGCTTATAAAGCTTTCATTAATTCGCTTGAATTATCGAGCTTCGATCAGCTGCGAATTAAGTCCATAGACCATTGGTGAAACGTTCATGAATCAGATTACTACAATTTTAATAAATGACCCGTTCCATTCATAGAAAACCATACTTAAACTACGCCTAATATTTTCTATCGCTAACTTAATATACCTCCGAACCGCACATAGATTTCGCAGTGCTGATATTTTTATGATTTATAACGCGTCTTAAACTTTTACTATGACAAACAAAAACGTCCTTTCTCCGAGACCATAAGCGACGAAGAAAGCGATTAACATATTCGCTGTAATAATATGTTAGAGTTCTTGAACACAATTAACGGTCGAATGCTCAAATCGCATTAAGTGGGTCGTGTGTGCAAAATTTTGAACGTAGATAAGAACGTTTTCGTTTTCGGATTCGAAAAATTTACGATCGGCAACATCAAAAATGTTGGAGGAGAAACGGTAGATTTATCGACGTTTTGTGTGCGTGTCGCATAAATTAAAATTCTCTATTGTTTGATTTTTTGTGTGTATTTATAATATCGGAGTCAATCGCTCCAAATTTTTCAATTACTATTAATCTAGTTAGTGACTTTCTTTTGGGCGTCGTAAATAATTTTGACCTTTCACTTGATCCACACGACGCTGTGATTTAAAGAGCAGTAAACGAAACGTTATCTTTTATTATGTATACTAGCTTTAGGGCCGTATTATATAGCCGGCGAATGAAATATTCAAATTTAATAGATAAATATTATGTGGATGAAATTTTAGTACGTTTGAAAGGCAGCTCGCTTTCGATTGCTTTGCAGATTTATTGGCGGTAATTTGAAATTTCTCGATTGTTTGTTGTTATTCTCTTTTTCGATCATAGGTCGAACGTTTCATCATCGAATTTATGTTGTCTTTCTAAATTTTAAAAATTGAAACCATATGTTCAGCTGAATGACCAATTTATTAGCGAAATCTTTAATTTTTTTTATTTTATACGTTTCAATTACTGTTCTTATTTCAATTAGATTATATTGATTCACAATTTCCTCTCGATACATACCAATTTCAATACACACACACTCATTACTTATAAAAAAAATCAATCGATTGACACAACAGTTAGGATTGGAAAGCACCTTCAACATCTTCCGTTCGTGGAGTTTTTAATACGTGTTTATAGGCAATTTATTCTATTTTTTCTAACGACGCACTCGACCATCGAACAAGCCACGATTTGACGATGAACGACGTGAAAGTTTTTCACTTGTGCGTGATTTACGTACCCCAAAAGCTTCCCAAGTATAGACACAATGTATTTATTGTATCGTACGGAATATTTATTCGTAACGAGAACACTTTCGTCACGGACTTTTCGTACCGACTGTACAAGTACATAGTAATCGATGACGCAAATTACATGACCGTATTCGGTTAGATCGAATCACAGTGTTTTATTAACGAGTTAAACGTCGGGTTATTACAGTGCTTCGCGGTGACTTTTCTGATGTGAAAATCGTCCGAATTTTCGTTTTCGAAAACGTCACTTTCTCTAATGCTTTATTCGATCGGTCCGCGTGATTTTTCGATTTTCGTTTTCGGATTTTTTGCGAGCGCAGATTTCGCGAAACGAATGCTGGATGATATCAATCGTGACTCGTTATTAATTGAATTATGTTTAATTAAAATGAAAATATTGAAATGTTGACGGGTTTTGAAATCGCATTGCTTTTTTTGGTTTGTTTGTGTTGTTTGATTTTGACGCGTGATCCGTTTTCATTTGAACGTACTGTTTGAAATCATTTCGAATATTTTATTACGAAATTTTTATATCTAGGTCCAATAATTGATTGGTTTTGTCGAACCTATCAGTTTCCACTAGAAATTAAAGTTACGCAACATATTGTGGGATTGGTTGATAGACAAGATTGAGACCCAACGCCGTTTTCAATATTCAGATTCCTGAAATTTTGACTTCTCTTATAGCTTCATAGAATATAATCAAGATGATAACTAATTCATTTTAAATCCAAACTTTTATATTACTAAAATAGATTATTAAAAACACATGTTTCTATCAAATGAGAACAACCATTTAGCGCTATAGAGCTCTATTATATTATAGATCGATATTAAATTATCCTTTTCGGTTTCTCTAATATGTTTTATTGTTATTGCAATCATAATATCTTCTTATTATAGAAATCTAGTTTGCCCCTTCTTCTGTCGTATTGAAAGATCGTTATTTAATTTTTAACGATCTCGTGTTTAATAGTTCAAATATATTAGAACTGCAAGACACGTTCGATTTCTAATTTACAACGCATTAAATCTAAACGCAATTCAATATTATGATCTATCATTAGATATTCGAAACAAACACCTTCGTCAGCTGTAAACGTCAATCGTTTTAGTATGAACATTAATTCTGACGATTTTATAGTTCCCTACTGTGATAAGAACGTGTAATTTTGAATTACACTCGACGAAAACTTGAATAGAAAATTAAATAGACGAATATTATATTTTGATGGGTTTATACTTTTAGACACTGTTGAAAAACCTTCGCGCTTTATGTCTGTATCATGAACTTATATTTTAGAAATAAAGTTTCAATATACACACATCTGTCACGTAGAATGTCAAAAACTTTTTATTCGAAAACATCTTCTTTGAGTTTGAATCAAATTTAGCGAAATTTGATAAACAACACAACAGATGAAATGTCATGTATTATAATATAGTTTGAATCAAAAATAAAATGTGATAACATGAACTAAAAACTAATCTACACAACAAGCGAACGCATTATAATGTTATCGACATTACCCAACAAATGTTATTTACAAAATGTTATTCGTCATTTCTTCGATAAAACGTCGGCTTCTTCTCGTATGTACCATACGTCTCGCATTTGCATTAAAAACTTCTTATTCGAAAACATCTTCTTAGAGTTTTGACTCAAATTTAGTGAAATTTGATAACCAATCCAACAGATGGAGATGTTTTATAATATAATATAGTTTTAATCGAAAATAAAATGCGATAATATGATAATCTATTATACTAGTACATAACAAGAGAACGCATTAAAATTTTATCGACATTATCCAACAAATGTTATTTACAAACACACATTCCTCGTTTCTTCGATAAAACATCGGCTTCTTCTCATGTGTACCATACGTCTCGCATTTGCATTTATCTGTTTCTTATTCGAATATTCGAGGGTGCTCTCGCGTGTGTCGGGATACGGTTTTTTGTCCGAAACGGAAACACCATCTGCGCCAGGTGTAACGTCTGCGTGGGCAGGTGTCGCAAACTGCGTGCGCCGTTCCCATTCGCTGAAATCTTGCGAAATTTTATGCGAAAACGGCGATTATTCAGCGTACGTAATGGTACCTGTTTCGCGCTAGATGGGACGATGTGACTAAGCTTTCGTTGATGATTCTGAGAAAATGGACGATAATTGTGTTTGGCGTGTGTGTAGGAATATGATTTAGAGTTGAGATCGTATCGTTTTGAAATTTGAATGTTTTCCTTGATGATTTTTTTTTTATGTTAAATCTGCAGTTGTTTGCGTGGTGTCTATTGGATACTAGTGCATATAATTTCAGTGATAAATCTGTAAAAGACAGTTATTATTAAATAATTTTTAAGTGATAAAATGTGGATTTATGGATATATTTCTGAAGCTAAGCTTTGCAAAAGTCTCATTGTCAGACGCTGTTTTTTTTTAAATTTCTAATAAAATTTGGTGTTCCCACACCATTCATCATCGTAATCACATAACATATGTAACATAGTTTAAAAATACGCGTTGACTAAATGGGTTATAAAATAAAAACGAATACACCCTGCACAAAGATTTCTTGCAAACTAAATTATGAAGATTGATTTAATAGAAAACTGAAAAAAATAATCTATAATACGTATTATCTTAGGTATAAAACTTTTATCCGATTTTAGTTTGATCAAATTTTCATATTACTGTAAATTTCTCAAATATCATTCAAGATTAGTGAAAATTATTGTAACGAATCATTGATTAGTAATAAAAAGGCATGTGAAAAAAGAGATTTTTAACTTTTCTGATTCTAAAGATATTTTTTGTTTTTCACCCACTGATGTCTGACAGACGCCACGCGAGTAACGGAGAGTTAAAGCCAGTGCTGATTGCATTTCAGACAAAAAAAAACATTATTCCCAATTACGTTCTATATTTATAATATTCATTATTTCAAATGAAAATCAGTTCATCGACATTTCATCTGATTTTTTTAGATAGACCATTAGCATCGAAATCTCATAAAAATCGTATAACACGCATTAATAAGCATTAGCATAAATTAAATCCAACACAACACCATTAAATTATTTAAGACCGCCTCGACAGCGGTCCACGGATTCGCAACATAAATCGACCTATCAATTAAACAGTACATAATTCAAAACCCGAACCCGCCAACAACGCCCAACATTAAATATTTAATCGCAACCTCACCTATGGAATAGCAGTCAAATCGCGAACCGCTTTCGCGAGTCCAAGATTTCAATTAACCAGCAACCGGACCGCAGATCTATCCACCTCCTGGATCATCGCTTTTGGATCCTTACAATATTACATTGCAGTGAATTATATGTCCGTCTGTGTGTCTCGGTGCGTTTACCCTACTCATCTCGCCGGAGAACATTCCACGCTTATTACGCCCGTCATAACCGAAACAGGTTCTTGTAATGCGTCCGAAGCACTCTGCTATGTTACCGACAACACCTTTTGAAGATTCGATCCTGAGGATGTACGGATTTTCGTTTCGTTGTACTGTGAATCAGTGGAAGCTTGTCTAATTGTAAGGGCAAGCGGAGCAGTGCCCCACATACATTTCTCGTAATGAAAATATTATAATAAATAGCTTTTAAAAATAAATGTTTTAATACGTGAGCGATTCGTCAAATGTCAATAATCTTTATTTATAGAATACATATATAGTACTGTATCAACAGTAGATGAAAAAGATCTGTATTCTCGTATACAGAAGGTCGCTTTTCGTTGCCTGCTAAAGATCTCTTTTGGGCGGAAGCATGTCTGCCCGGTCGCATATATTTTCTATACGATTCGAAAAATACACGATACAAATTTTTCGATCTATATTTTACAAAGTATGCTTTAATTTTCAAATAATATATGAATGTACTAAAAATATTTTTTTCATTTTTCGGGGAAAAAATCAGGGGGTCTTTGCACCTTATGCCCCACCTGTTTTTGAAATCACTATCCGCCCCTGCTGAGATAGCGTAAAGATGGCGATTGAATTGTGCAATGTCTATTGCAACAAAAATTTCAACGAGTTCATAGTAATTGTATGGAATGGATCGGACAATGTGGCATTGCTATTATGTATCTGGTGTGCGTGTTATCTGTTCGAGATCGTAGAATCTAGATATCCATTTTCTGGATCGAGTTTCGCGGCCGGCAGACTAACCCACTAGCATAGAACAAATATGTCGAAAAGAAGGATATCGCGGCCGATGGAAGAGGTTTCTTGTTAATGTTGAAGATGCAACTGGTCGATCTCGATCTATTGATGTGTGATTTATTTCGCGTGTTTTTGTTTTCAACGGCGATTCGATGTGTGTCGATGATAAAACGAGACTCGAGCTTGATTAGTGTGCGAATGTTGAGATTTTCGTTTCGATGTTAATTTACATCGCGTTGATTTATAATACAATTTCAACCCTCGAGGTGTCTGGGTTTTAGATATTAGAAGCTATAAATCTGTGTGATTTTATTTTTGGCGTTTTCGTTTAACATCTATATTTGATCGTAAAATAGTTTATAACGAAGCTCGTAGGAACTATTTTTCGTGTATGAATATTCGCTGTGGATTTATACTACGCATTTATTTTTATTCATTCAAGAATAATCAATGACTTGACCTTTTAAAGTTGTGCTTTTCTATATCCTTTTTTGATTTACACGACAGTCTTTTTAATATATTAGCCCCCCAAATCCAGCAGAGTACATATTAATATTACAAATATATGGCCATAACGTATAAATTAAAATTTATGATTGGAACACGCTGTTAGCTTTTACCAAGCGCAAAAAAAAAACGCGGATTTATTATATAAACAAGGAAGTGCATTTTTTTTACTGCCTATTGTATTTTTTTTTGCAAATATATATATCACAGCGACTCGTGTAAATCTTTCTTTATCTTTTGATCGACCTTCGTTTCAGACAACACGTTTCGTAGGCGTAAAATAACACGCTTTGATCAAAATAAAATATAATAAATTTCATAAAAAAAGCACGTAGTTTTCACTCTTTTTACGATCGCACATGGAGCTTACTATGTACTCACGCACCGTACGAGCCTTTTTTTATTTTATACGCTTTTATTTTATTATATCAGATACGCCTCTTAGCTCTTATTACGTCGACGTATGAATCAGTGACCGCTACTTGGTATCTCAAATGGTATTCGTATCTTTTATATATGAAAAGTATAAAATAAATTTATTTTTATATACGTATTTTGTCGATTTTACGACTGACAAAGCGGACGGTGCGTTTGAAATTTACGCGTTTTCGGATCGGATCAAAGCGATGATATTTATTCGCGATATAAATAATGATTAAATTGAAAAACTTATTATGTACTTCTAACTATTTATCAATCAGCTGATTGAATCAATATTGAACAAATTCTCTCGACAATCCATTAAAGTCTTGCTCAACGTTTTTATGCTTCGCCAATCCGACGACGTCCATTCCAAGTTTTTCCATTGAACCAATCCGACGTTTGCATAAACGATTTAATAACAATTTGAGCGTAATTTGGGTCAGTCGCAATGCTTTCAACACCCGGCCCTCGATTATTCGTTTCATTGATGTTCATCGGATCACATTGCATCTGCTGCACCGAGGATTAATGCATTTATCCTATAGGGGAGAGAGCATCGGTCGAAATCGCATATGCATATTTGACTTCTGGCACGGTCAAATGGTTCCGTGACCCCAACATGTGACTCAACGGGTTAATTCTGCCCGCTCGGTTTCTTCTCGTTAATTAGTATTGAGTGAAAAATGTAAAAATGATTCATTTGTTTAAATGAAATACAGTTATTATTTTTAGAAAGGGTGCGATTTGGCTGTGCATTGAAAAAATATAGATTGTGCCTTAAAATTAATTATTTGTGAATTAGAAAAATATATTATGTGTTTTAAAGAATCTCGTATTGAGCATCGTTTTATTTGTAGTGTATAATGAAGAATTTTTTTTGTGTATTATAAAGTGAGCATTAAAAAATATGAAATGAGCAATAGAAAAAAATAGTTTGTGCATTGAAATGATCGAGAGATAACAACGTCGCCAGAGTAAAGTCTTCCTCCACAGACAATACAATACAACTGTTAACTATTATATCAATGCTTCCTTTTGTTAAAATTTTAATCTAATTTTAATTATTTGGCCTAATTTGATTCTATTATAAAAGTTGTGAATAATGGTCATGCGATTGGTATTCGCCCTGTTCGCGTTTGCGGCGTTTATTTCTATTCATTCTAACGCACGTTTTATTCGTTTTAAGATACAGATGTTTTTCAAGCTTTTTATTTCTTATGTAGGTACAAATTTCAATACTCGTGCAAAATTCACACAAATTTTATTAAATGCACATTTATTTTATATGATGCACGTTTAAATTGTCCCATTTTTAGAAATTGTATTAAAGTTTCAGTTATCTCCTGCACACATGGCTCTATTCCCATTCAGCAGGTGTTTTCAGAGTTCCATATTAAAAGGAAACAGACGTCACGGAAATACACACGAAAGGTCGCACACATGTTCCATCCCGAACTTTAAAATCTAAAATAGCACAGACCGCGCACACAACGAAATCGCACAACACGAGCGGCCCCAACCTCCGCCTCCTCCTCCGCGAAAAGAGGTCGTAACTCGCGCTTTTTCGGAACAATCTCCGATTTAATTATACGAAACGAATCCTCGTGCCTCATACGAAGATTTATGGGTGGTTTCGGGCCGGTGAAAAAGCGTGCCACGACAACACGAAGCACTTTCGGGCACCGATCGCTGGGCCCAGCGCGTCCTACGCCGCCAATTTGGCAGGTGGGCAATGTCCATACATATGAATGAACGAGGAACGGCGGAGGGCGTGCCCGGAGGCCGCTGGTATGAAATTAATATCGCCGAGATAAATCTGCTCGGTGCACTTTCCGAAGTGGTTCACTTGTGCGTGCGTTTATTGCGGCGAGGGCGTTCAAATTCGATATGGGGATTTATCAAGTTCGCGGGACGAGTTTTGCTGGTTTTTCGGTCTTTGTGTATTTAAATTTTGGAATTATTCTTGATTGTCGTGTTTTTTCGAAAATAAGACCAAGTCTTATATTTTTTTTGTAATAAAAAAAACTCCATGTGGCTTATTTTCGGAGGATGTCTTATATTTTTGTGGAAAAAAAACCGAAAAGACAAAACAATGTCTAATACTTTCATGTAAAAGGAAATAATTATAGATATTGCTAAAAAAGAGATTTTTCAATCTCGAAAATTCACAATCGCTAATCTCTCATGTTAAGCTATATTTTTGTGTAGCGTGCATTTTTTTACTCGGTCTTATTTTCGAGTAGGGCTCATATTAAAAAAATCTACAAAAATCTTGGTAGAACCTATTTTAAAAGTATGTAGGTCATATTTTCGAATAAACGCGGTGTATGATATTTTCATCATAATTATTATGTGCAATCAATAGTCGGATATGGATTTTTTATACCAAGGATTGTATTATTTTCCTTATTGCATCCTTCTCAAAAAGTTGATTATTGAAATTAAATAGTACGTGATTATATCCATATACAAATAGTGCCATATATCGCTTTACTTTAATGATTTTTGTATTCGATAAATCTAAACCATTAACCAACATTCCTTCACGTGAACATGAAAAATACATTTAGATTTAATCCATGAAACATTAGATAATGTTCAATGAATACAATAATATATCAAACCCAGCATTATTTCAAGTTTAAACACGAATATCCTTGTCAATGAACTCCCATCAATACAAGATGAACAACCTCGTACGTTGTCCGAATTTCGATCGCACTTGAACCACCCATGACTTATAATATTATGCCTGAATATAATTCACGTTCACACTCTCGTGTGTCGAGAATTTACACCGCCTTTTTCGAAATTTGTTCTCGGTGTTTGTTCCCTTGACGTTTCGTTTCTGGCGTTTTCCGGTATTCCAGTTCATCTCGCATGTAAGTGTTTTCAAGTGCAAGTACATGCGCTAGTACACCGAGTGTCGGTGCTCTCATCAATATTCATAAGGCGCTCGTTTTTCGCCTTTCTTCTTTCGATGTTGTCGTCTGTGGAATTTCCTTCGCGTTTTGCATTACGGACGTGCTGCTTAAGAGTCCGAGGTATTCTTCGTTTTCATTTGAAAGCATGTACTTTCTGCGTATTATCTCCAGTCTTTGGGATTCGATCTGAATGTCATTTTTTTCAGTATAATTTCTACGCTCTACATAACACGACATGCTGTCGTCGTGTTTTAGGTACGAAAATATTCAATTTAGAAACTTTCAGCTTATGACGGATATTATATGAAGCGGATTCTTTACATAACTATCGTAAATCGCATGCGAGGACGCTAAATCAAGATTGCAGCCACGACTCGCGATTATAAAATACACTAATTAAATTGTAAAACAGTAAATCTCGACGATTTTATGCGATCCAACGTGCAGTAAATCTATACTTTATCGGCTGCTCCTACCACAAATTCCATCGACAGAATGCACTTAATTCCTCAACTTGTCTCCGGCATGATCTCGTCCGTTCTCAAATCATTAGCGTTATTGGTAGCAAGAACTCTAACCCGGTACGTGGACCGCATTATCGAACAGATACCGAAACAGGTATGTTTTGACGTTATCCGACCACCGTAATAATATGTAGGTGCATTATTATTGCACCTGATTGTATGTAGTGCGACTGTTAACTGCCAATACTAATCCTCGTACCCCCAATAAGGCTTAATGCCTCAACTCTCCAGATAAGACTGGATTTCGACTAGATATTTTACCGGTGCACGTTTTCATACCGATTTTATATTCATTGGCGTAGCTTTATGCGATTTTCATGTTAATAATAATCTCGACAAGACGACCGTTCAATTTCTTGTCGCTAATTAATCGTGAAAAGAGATTTCTTTTCTGCTCTGTAGTATTTTTATTATCGCTAGTCGCGTATAGTGCGCGACACATTTATTAATTATTATGGAGAAGAAAGCTCGTGTGTGACCGGTAGTTTGTGTCTCTAGTGTGTTTTAAGTTAAATGATCATTCGTGTTCGGTGAATGATATGCTACTTTCTTGATCACGTGTTAAAGAGCTTTTCTTTTGTTACTTTGTGCTTTCATGGTTTTCGAAAGCTTCGGATTCATGCGGTTCCATAAAATTTAAACGCAGATCTCTCGCTGAATTTTCATTCGATCGATAAGTTTTCACACCATAAATGCATCCATAATTTTTTGATATTATCTCACGTCTTCTTCATAAAATATACTTATCTCGATAACGAAACTTTCAAGGACCGATACCCCACACCGCATGCGATGAACCACTCGAACGCAATGAATAATAAAATACATTAAAGTAAAATTGACGAACCATCTCGACTTAGATGGAGAGCGACCGCGTAGGAAGAAACCTCTCAAATTGGGAATGATGGATTGAGTCATATTTCGATAGGATGCCTTTTTTACGATCGCCTTCAGCCGTATGCCGTAAATAAAAAGCGGTAAGTCAATTATTTTACGACACGTGAGAGTCAAAGAGGAGTACCGACTGTGGGTAAGAAGTGTCGCACTTGTAAATTGGTTTACATGTGGGTGGAATAAAAAGGAACTTCGTTACGAAGCCATGAGCGAACCGTGTTATGGAAGAGGGCTCGAGGGCCAGATTAGGACCCAGATGCCTTATCTTGGCTGGATTAATGTTAACAACGACCCCAATAAAGATAGGCTTCGTTGTGAAAACACGAAGAACAATGAGATAAGAGTGTTTAAGCTCTACGGGGAGGAGTGTTGAAGATGCTTCTTTTCAGTTAATGATGCACAATGAGAGATCGGTTTTCGTGTGGTTGGATCACGCTTAGATCTCTATTAGATAGCCGATCCGTTTTATGTGTGTATCGTGAAGCGTACTATTATTAGCGATTGCTCGTAATCTTTTTAAATAATGATTTTTATTCGTGAAAGTCGATCGGGCCGTTGTCTTAGTTCCTGAATTATTTTTAAAGGCTCGTTTCGTTGCTCGCTCGGAAATATTAATGTTACGAAATTGTATACGATTTTTTTCTTGAACGCTCAATTAATTATTGTAATAGCAGAACGCAATAAAACTACAATTACTGTACTTGTTTTATGATAATGTTCGCCTGAGCATAAACTGGTCTAACAGTCACAATTAAACTCCACTACTTTTTACCCGGCAATGTTTTCATTTCAATCAACAACACATCCCGAACTATTCTTAATATTATACAAACACACTCACAACCTTCAACCGTTTTAAACCAAACAAACCCATCCAACCCAAATTCGACTCTTAATTCACCAAAACCCAAACAAGAGCACGAGCGCGAGACGTAATGTCGCCGTTTTCCCAAGTCGGGTGTCATCAGTCATGAACGATATTATCGTCGACTTTAATTACCGTATATCACGGCACGATAGGGCATTGTTATTATGTAAGAAGGCAAGGCGCACCGTCACGACGCGCAATGGCACTGTGCAATGCATTGTATGCATCCGTACATGCATTTATATGCGCACGTAGCGTTTCGTTTCGTTTCCGATCATGATCCGTCGGTTGCGCAAAAGGCCTGCCCGGCACGACCGTGCCCTCTGCAAAAGCAAAAAGCTTCGCCAGATGGACTCTGGAGTGTGGAAAAGGGTCTGGGTCCCTTCTGGAGTTGGGTCTGATTTAGTCTGGGAGTGTGGGCGGGAGATGTATGGCTTTGCGGAACTTCGAATTTGGTAGTAGTCTATAGGGACAGTTTAAATGGGAATAATATAAAATTAATGTGCCTGAACCTGGGAATTTAATCAAATTGGTGTGTATGCGAAAAAATATGTGGATCTTGAAATAAATAAAACGTGCATTAGAATGAATATAATAAAGGTAAGCAATGCCGAAAAGTCGAACAGGACGAAATACCAACCGCAATACCCTTATAAGGGTGTGATTTAACTGTGCATTAAAAAAATATAGATTGTGCCTTAAAACGAATTACTTGTGCATTAAAATATTATACGATATGCATTAGAGAATCTCATATTGAGCATCATTTTATTTGTAGTGCGCAATGGACATTTTTTTGCAATATTTTTATTCTCTGGATCTAGACTATCGTCTACTGGCACTAGATTCTGTGTTTATCCTGTGCACGAGTCCAGAAACGCTCCAAACCATCCGTTGCTGATCATTAGTCATAATGTTCTATTGCTCCGTTCATACATAAACAAAAGTAAACCTTGACACTTGAACAATTGACAGTTGTATTGTATTGCCTGTAGAGGAAGACTTTAAGCTGGCCAAATTGCCACCTCTCTGTCATTTCAATGCATAAACTATTTTTTCTATTGCACATTTCATATTTTTTAATGCTCACTTTATAAATGCACTATTTTTTTTCTTTGCACACTACAAATAAAATGATCTTCAATACAAGATACTTTAATGCACCAGAAATGATGCCCATTATATATTATTCTAATGCACAAGTAATTCGTTTTAAGGCACAGTTAAATCGCACCCAGTCTATATACATACTAAGCTGAAAATATCAACGAAACGCTAATAGTTTGTTTTAATTATGCCACGCATAAAGGAAACATCGATAATAGTGTGTGCGCGATGATAAAAGAAAATAATGATAATGTTTGTCGATTGTGTCTCGCCTCCGCCGAAGTGGCACAATGGCACCGTACATCACACAACTCGCCCGAACAATGCTCGCCTAATAAATTAATAATAATCAACGGGGACGTAACGCGACAATCTCTTCGTCTTACGACTAATTCAATCGGCCATTGTTTCTTTTTGTCGACGTTTTGTTCTCGCTGCTGATACTGCTGCTGCACTATTTGCTTTGACGCCGATATGTCTTTGCGATAACGGTTTTTGTGTCGTTGAACACTAATGGAAAATCTCAAAACTCTACTCTAATTTTCGAGTTGAATTTTAAAACCAACCAACGGCGGATCCTGGAAATTTGCAGGGTGGGGGGCAATTCCTAATTTTTAATACACTTTTTTTCAAAAATAAGTCTTATTATTCAGTTATTTTTTGAAAAAATAGGTGTCAGTTTGCATTTTTTTTATCAAACTTTCTATGATTTAATTTTTTCATCAATTATTTTTAATAGCGCCACAGGCGAATTTTTTTCACAAAAAGTATCGATGTTAATAAAAAAATTAAAAAAATGTACTTAAAATACTAATTTTTTTGATGAAAACAAGACGATTGAATTGCTTTTTTTTCTCAAAATTAGAGACATTAGCGCCGCAGGCAGATTTTTTTTCAAAAATATACCATATTAGTGAAATTATATCTGAAAAATTATAAAAATCTATATGTGATTAAATATTTTATTTATTAAACTTTAAAAAAAAATCCGAATTTTAATTAAAATGTAAATGTATAAATTTATGTAAATCTCTAGGGTGGTGGCAATTGACCGTTTGCCACCACCGTGGATCCGCCAATGAAACCAACCCTTGATAAATATTTCATTTCAATATGATTGAATTTTTGATTAACGAATCAACTTGTAATATTATTTAATAATGCTCCACTCATATAACAAAATTTTATGAGAACAACATATAATACAATATGATCCATACATTGTGTAGAATGTTTCACAAGTTACGCTATGAAATATAACTCGGTATTAAGCTCCCAACATGCAGTAATTGCTTCATTCTGTATCGTAAATTCTCAATCTCTCGCAAATTTCGCTAACTTCGTATTGCGTCTTTATTTTCTCGCATGCTAGCCGATCATGAATTGACCGGATGACGATTTAAATTTAAAATTATGACCCGATTGTTCGATAAACACTCCGGGGCTGTGTGCAAATCGAAATGCTTTATCGCCGGTGTGATGCAACGAATAAGTTGTCATTTGAATTATGTATGGCCGTTTTGTAATGCGCCATTATTCGCGTGCACTTTTCCGAGCCACGAATATTTGTAATTCATACGTTTTCGTAGACGAATTTCCTGTGTTGATTGGCGATGAGGATACATGGGTTATTCGCCGTGGATTTTTTCCGAGAAATAAAATAATCGTGGGTATAAAAAACGTATATTTATTGCTCGTTCGTAATACGATGATTTACTGCATCTAATGAGCCATAAATCTAAATTTTTCATTTATTTCTCGGTTGGGAAACGTTCAGATTGCTAATCACATATTTTGTCGGAAGTTTATAGTGTGTGTACTGATATGCGGGCTCCCGCACCACCCCCATTCAATTGAACACTTCAAAACAAAAGTTTTCTCGTATAATAGAAGTAGTACGCGCTTCCACGAGAAAATTAAAAGCTTATGGCTTCTGTTTTCAATATATTATGTTTTGCCGCGTAATATTCTTCGGATCCTATATAAGAATATGTTTTTCTAATGTTATTTTCATTTTTGTTTCAGGTGAGTGTTTTTTTTCGGCCACAAATTGTTTCCTGTACTTTAGTATGAACTATGAAGGGCATAAAAGCAATAAAAAAGGACAGTACGTACGTATAATTAAACCAAACATAATTGAACTCGTTCTTGCGTAGCTTTTGATACATCAACGTTGTTCGGTTTGTACAGTGCGTTCAAAAAAGAACTCACATACGCAATGTTCGTGTTTCGGAAACCGTAAACGTTTACAGCATTATATGCGATCATTCAAACGACGCATTGACTGCTCGTTTTCTATTGTACCATTTTTAAATTTCAAGGTTGTGTGAACTATGGTCGTTTTTTTATTTGTTTATTTAGTGTAATGATTGCACGATTTGCATACAATCGGTCGAACGTATGAGTCGTACGTTAAAATTATAAATATTTACATTTATATTTCTTTCACAGGCTTGATTCTGTTAATGGTTTTATGGTTTTACTCGTGTAATTTTTACTATTCCGTTCGTTGCGCATCCATGTGCCAGTCAATTGTTGCATGTAATTGCTCGTGTAATGTCCTGGGTCGTTATCATGTGCCCTTAAAAGGACTTTAGACGAAAAACGACATCCTTAATGATCCGAATTTACTTTCTGTAACGCTGTATTCTAGACTCGATTAACCACCGAAACAAAGCGAACGTATTTCTCACATTCGTAACCGAGCATTGTTCGCTCGGTTATTAAAACTTGTGAATTTTCCCCTAAATTTAATTAATCGCGTTTATTTGTCAAAATATCCCGTTCGCCGTTTGTATCGCCAGCAATGAAAGGCTGTGTGCGCGTGTGATTTAATTTAATTTCATCTCGTCTAAGTGGATTTGCGTGTCTGTCTCGTTTCGGGTCAAGGTTGATTTTCTTACATTTCTTCCTGTTTTTCAGCCGTTTCAATTGTCCGTTATTTATTCAACGGCGCTTCTGAAACGTTCGAGCGTATTTCGAATTCAAATCGGCAATACGGTTATGAAAATTTATCGTGAGCGATAAACGTAAAAGGCTCGAATCATAGTTATTATACGGCAGCAATAAATACGTCAATGCAAAATCGAAACGCCCTGTTTATCTATCTTCCAACGATTCCAAAAGCTTTCAACATTAAAATTTTCAATTTTAAAAAGCTCCTTTAACGGTCCAAATCTATTTAATGCGATTTAAAACACACCATCATCCCGAAATCGAGACGTGAGTTCAAACACGACCGCGTCCATTTCTGATGCATTGTTCGCGTGCCCCAAATAATTTCACTCCCGTGCCATGGGCCCACTTAAACCGGCGGGTTAATTCAATCACCATCATCATCCACCGGGCCCTACGAGAGGACCCCATAGACCATGGTGTGTGCGACGGACATAAAACGGAGCTTCGGGGAAGATCGGTCCATCGGTCAAATGGGGCCAATCTATTGAAGTGGCCGTACTTTGTCCGTCGCTCGCTCGATAGTTCGTGTCCGAAAGTATCTTGTGTCTATTATGAATGGGGGAGTTATGGGTGTTTCGTCGATTGGTCGTATTGGGATTGTGGAAATTTTGGACCAGTTTGGAAATTGTTGGATTTCAAGCTCGATAAACTTTTTTTTTTATATGGATAATGTTTGAAAGTGAATGTGGTGAATATGCAAAATTTTGCTTTCGAATTGTTTTAATATTTGAGAAATTTTGATATTAGTTGTGTTTTATGAACTGAAAATGTTTATTGAAATTTATATAGCGACCTTGTATCATTTGACTTCATGAAATCGTATATCCTGCGATTTATTTCATTTACTGGATTAAGAAAATAAAACAACGTATGAAACGATGATTAAGTGAGCTTATGTTTCATATTTGTTATGATCCTTGCTTACATTTATTTCAATTTTCACGTAGAAAAACACGAAAATCCAACATCACTAAACAACCAGAGTGTCCCCCTTATAGTCTAATGGCGCATATACAAACGAAAGCAATTAATTTCAATTCGGCCGATGTTAGAGACCGAGAAGACGTTCGATTCGATTAAGCCCAATCGAATTTTGAATGTTTCCGTTGGATGGTATAATACTTTGTACATGTGAAATTCGTTGCGAATTCAAGCGACGGAA
This sequence comes from Hydropsyche tenuis, assembly GCA_009617725.1. Lineage (NCBI taxonomy): Eukaryota > Metazoa > Arthropoda > Insecta > Trichoptera > Hydropsychidae > Hydropsyche > Hydropsyche tenuis. The sequence goes on along the minus strand of VTON01000034.1, from coordinate 462,587 downwards.
CATAATCGCGTTCACGTATTCCACGGTGTATCTAGTTCGGGGAAAGGTCTTTGTTTAGTTCCAGTTTATAAATACGGGCCTCGGTAAACACGTATGTGGGTAATGGGATTCGATCTAATTGATTTATCGATTCTTGGACGTTAACGTTCGTGTCCGTTCTTCTTAAACAGTTTGATAGATGTTTCCGTAAACAAAGTGATCGTTTTCGATTGTCCGATAAGCGAACGTATCGAATCTAAAAATGGTGCTCAAATAATGCGGAAGAGCATGTTTGACCCTCATTGCATATGCAGTTTCGTTGAATGGCAAGAAATTTTCATGAATTATTTAGCGATCTTTCCGTTGTTGATTTTAGACAGGAATATTGCCGAAATCGACATGATGTATCGGGTGTTCGTTGATTTCTTTCCGTCGTCCAATTTTTCACATGAGATCGCGATGATAAACAATAATTATAACGTTGCCGTTTCGTACACAAAAATTCAAATTTCGAACAATCGCTCTTATCTTTTAATTTATCAGTACACGTCGTTGATCGCGCGCTTTACGTAAATCTCTCCATTATATCTGCGAATTACTTTTGAAAACATATTTTATAAAAAAAACCTATCATCCATACTGATTCGATTGAATTAACGAACACATAACAACGATAGGTGAATGTATAATTTAATTATAAATTTCCGATACTGCGTAGTCGAACAATGAGCTTTCCTCGCCCCAAATCAATACGATATGTATTGATAACAAATGATGAAATGCATTATGCATCCGAACAATGGTTCGACACCCGACGTGTGTGTGTATGTACACTTCGGACCTTTCATTTTCAACCATCTGTTGTTGCATGTGGTCTATTTTGTTCTGGTGTATTCTGTTATCTGCAACTAGTTCGGAACGCTGTATGCCAATCTGTCGTGCGGCCGTTAATGGGCCTTTGCGAATCGTGTTTGCGCTTTCAGAAGTCACGCGAAAATGGGTAAAAAATAAACAATTCGGGTTTATCGTATATAATTCGAATGCCATATGTTCGAATTCGGTTTACGCATAATAATGGATGTCGTTCGTATAAATAGTTCGGCCTTTGCGACGCGACCTTATGTCAAGGTTCGTCACTTGAAAATGTTAAGAAATGCCGTATATTTTAATGAAATATGTACTCGTAGAATGCAACGAATACACAAATGAATCATTCATGATTCGCATTGTCGAGATGATAAATTTGTCGAGTTCGAGATTTATTTTTCCATAATTCGGGCCGGAAGCGCGAAAAATACGGATGTTTCATTTGAATTTTGAAACAATCGCGAATGTGCATTGGATCATAACACGTGTTCGCAGACCGAATAATGGGATAATGAGAGATAATCTCGAATTCAGGGAGTGCATCACTCCAAGAATGCAACTGCACTTCCTATTGTCATCCTTCAATCATCGTCATATTAATAACGGCATTTTTCAGTCGAAAAGCGCACTCAATCGTATTAATAATTTTTTCGACTTGCATTATTTTTTATCAACAATTTCATTTCCTTATACATCGGATTGAAACCATAATAACCATATTTTTTGCGACAATTTCTCATTTCACATAACAGGCGCTTTCGAGCGCATCACACTCGACAATACACGTGTTCTTATTACACACTCGGACTCAATCTTCCATATATATATTAATTTTTCCATCGCGCACATGTCACCCATCAATCGCTGACTTATCATCGCCATTATTACGACGAACCGGTAACTCGCGGATCACTATATACCCGCCAAGGGACTCGGCCGATTCTCAATCCCAATTTGTTCAGACCGCACATCCTGTTGGACGAGAGAAATCCGGTTGACCACGTCGTATAGTGGTGGATCGTTGGCGCCATTTGTCAGTCTAGAAATGGACAAGAGGCTTCCTAACGTCCCATAATGGTCACCCGATTATGTGCGCTCTGAATCAATGTCGGATCGAAAATGAGCCGGCGATTTGTTCCACTTGGAATGAAAAAAGCTTGAAAAAGCGCAATGTTTTGACACGGTTTGCGCCGCCTCGTTGACATGTGAGAATGTGCGGATTTATGATGGTGTTTCAGTTCTTCTTGCGCCTACGTGTTTGTAATTGGTGAATGATGACGCTTTGGGTGGGTACTTGATCAATGTGAGACAAATTGGATAGTGTAATTAAATGCACGTCGATTTATGTAATGTGATCAAGGTCGATTGTGCGCGGTTTATGTGAAGAATTGATTAACGCGTCTATTATAGAGCGGGTTTGTGATATTCGTTATTGGTGTTTGATTTATTCGCATTTAAATGGATGAGATTTATGGTGTTGTCGAACGGAACTTGAATCTAGATGCATTCAATTTGTTTTTCTGATTCGAATTATTTTAATTATGTGTATAACGATAGGATACGTTAAGTGGATGTTTAATGTAACAGATTGAAATGATGGATGGAGAGATCATTAATGATAAATAAATCATTCGTAAACTCGTTTTTTTTTTCATTAACAGTACGGTAGAAGTTAATCGATTTTTTTATGCATACAAAAAAAGATAATATACCGTTTCCTTACATCAAAATTTCAATTGTCAATTTTTTCACTTTCTCAACCGAATCTATAAACTTCAGACACTACCATTTGTACTCAAAGCCGCACTATTACTACTCGCCAACCCTTCGACCGCAATCCGATTGACCATCAACTTTAGGGTGCCCTTTATGGCCAAATCGCGCCCAATTTCAAAGGCTCGACCTTGAGCTGTCCCATAAAATCGATGGTCATCAATCGACCGGTGACATCGCACCCCGTTTAGTAAAGGGTTAGGTTAGGGTGCCCCTCGAATTACGCGAGCGGAACGAATCCGCGGACACGTTCACAGGCCGATGCCCTCCGACAAAGGGACAGATTGTTTCGATTAATTTCGTGTGTGTGTTTTTTCATGTGTGGCGTTTTGAAAACGGTGGAATTTGTTTGGGTGTTTCGGTCGGTGGTTTGAGGTCGTTGGTGTTTTTGAGATGTGTAATGAAATGTCGAGTTGTTATCTATGTAGCTTGTATGATGTGTATTGTTTGATATTATCTTTTTGGTATCGATTGGGTGTTTTAGTAAAAATAGCCGCTGAATATTTCAATATTCAAAACGGTATAAAACAACTAACATGCATTATTTAAGTATTGATCGTGTTTAGTGTCGCTAAACTTTTGTAATCACTGAAAAAAGTATATTTAATAAAAAATATGTTTTTTAATTAAAAATTGAACAAAGCACTTTGTACTTTTACATGAACGTTGCAATTAAGGTCGATGAAGCTCATTCATAAACATTTTCCTAATAATTCATTAAACTTTTATACTCATGCAAATTTCAACTTTGCATATTAGAAAAAATATGATACTAATTATACCCCTAATTTACGTATTCTTTCATTGTTAAACGCGCAATTCGGCAAACAACAAAAATTAAAAACACGCATAAAACCCCTCAATTAACCCAACCCTATCATCGTGCCAATTGTCTGATCTAGTTTTCAATTTAACTCACGTGTAAAAAGGCGGTTTTTCCTCTTTGTGCGATTGTCACACGAACGACAACCATTCGTTCGTTCATGCTTTGTTAGTTGCGATCAGATACGGAATTAATTCGACGCTTTATCTCGTTGAAAGTATGACGTTTCAATTACGCTCCTCGGACGTCATCTGTAACCCAATTACAGCTTTTTTGCAACGCGATCCGCCTGAAAATTTGTTTGGTCGAGTCTACCCACTTGAGTCAGGTGGGAAATTCGATTATACAGTCGACGATTGTTCAATTTGAAACGCGATATTGGCTCGTGTGTGTACCCGTGGATATTATGTAATGCCGAGGTTTAAAATATTGGTGTTGTGTAATGGTTTTATGTAGGGCCTCGCAGGGTTAACTTGTGGCCGCTATCGTTATCGCTCTTGTGCTCTCTCACTAATTGGATCCAGAACCGAAATAGTATCAAAACTTAATCTGTAATTGGTGTAATTATTAAGGTTTTACCCTACTCTCTTATGGTGCACTTTATCTGATAATTCTTATTACGAATTATATTTTTTTTTTAGTTTTAAATTAAATGTTTAATTTGTCAATCTTCGATAGGTTGAGCTGTCGGTTTTCGAACAAGGACGAATGCTCCACTTAAAAAATACATATTTAGTCCATTAATTTTGATGATATCGCACTAAAATTCCGTTTAATTATATAACATCGAGTCGAATTCTCTCGCGAACGTTTTTAATTATTTTCATGCAAATTATTTTTTTGCGGTCGGAATTTTCGTTCGTTGGCCCGTGAATTGTCTGCATTCAAAAACACAATGTGAACGTATTGAAGATCATCCTGAAGATAGTCGTCGAAACGTGTTAGTTTTTCATAATTTTTTCGCACAATGTTTTGGATTCCGTTTTCGCGGGAAAGCAGATACGATTGAAAATGTTTTGACTGCAAAAAAGTTATGACGTTCTCTTCAGAGACGATGAGTTTTATCGCGAATTCGTCTGCGGTTATGTCAGCCCCAACAAACCATTCTGTTTGTTTTATTATTTATCGTGGGTGAAGTGCGTGTTTATCATGGCGAGGAGCAAAAAGCGCTCTCTAACAAATGGGAAAAGTTCATTTTTCCGATATCGGATTATGTATGGGATCGGTTCACGGGCACGAATTTTCGATGTACGTCATAACTTCGCCCGTATGAAATATTTTAAATGTTTTCCATTATAGAGAATTTAGGTAACTTTTAGTTCGCTTCATGTAAATTTCGATATTAAATCCTTTCATAAATAGACGTATAAAAACTCATTGATTATATAATATAACACTCTGCATACTCCACTCAACAATACGCCTCTTTCAAAATCAGTATTGTAATTTATTTATGAATTTTTCCCAATTCGTAATCGTAAAATCATATTTATGAAAATCACAATACCCCAATGAATATTTATACATCTCAAATATTTTCCGCATCTTGCGACATCTCCGAAGACTACGCAACTTTCAGCCTCGCACCCCAATTAAGCCCGACAATCGATTTCACACTTTTCAGCGGCAATCATCAATTTTCCCGACGATCGATCAACGTCGCCGTACATTTGCACACACACACCATAAGCGAAAGCTCGAAAATCCCAAACGAAAATCGATCGAATTAGCGTATTAGCCGTCCGGTCATTATGCATGCAGCTTTCACTGAACAAACAGCGGCTCTTCCAGCGAGAGAGCACACACAACGAGACCGGCAACAATTTCACATATATTCAAATGAGCTGAGTTAAGCGAATGCAATAAATTCGATACCACGAACGTATCATTTCTCACGATTTGCGTGCAAAACACGAGGAAGGCGATGCAATTGCATGAGCTTCGGCGAGGCGGGCCCGCGGGCCACGCGACAACTCATGACCCGTTTAATTTGCTGGTTTATTATGCGAATGTTCGATTATCGCTATGAATGTGTGATGGATTATGTTTGGATTAGTTTTGTGGTAGTTTTGGGAAAGGTATGTGTCGGGAAATTGGGGATTTGGATGGTCGTTTTGGTGTGTTGGAGCGTGCGCTTTGGTTTGTCTTGAACGCGAGGAATGTAATGTTCTTTTTATTTCATAATTGAAAATTTATTTAGAATTGAAAGAATATACTATTTTGAATAAGTAGTAGTAATAAGTAGTTTAAAATTAAAAATTTTATCTAAGAAATATTTGAATTAATTTGAATATTTGACATAACTTCATATACCGTTCGTTTCTAAATGATGAAAATTGATAGTTAAATCACATGCGTACGTTTTCAAAGAAAATTCTATTAATTAGCCTAATTAACTATTTAAAACTTGAAAGAATTTTATTTCGAATTATGCAAATTCGCCTCACTCATACAGATTGCGCAATTAAGATAAACAAAACATTGTTTATCTCATAATAAAATTGCTGCTTTATCATAATGCGATAAAGTGCGAGTTTCCGTCGAAATTTGAAATAATCGAGTAGCCAACGAACGGTAATAACAGTTCCGTATACGTCGCAATTATCTTCAATTAAAGAAATTACCTTTTAATTGGCACGCGTGCGTCGTCTCGTTAATTTTTTGATGATATCGCAATATTTTACTCTTTTTATCCGACAACGATTTTTTTTCATTACATTGAAGAACCGAAGAACGCAACTCATCCGTGAATTATTACATCATAAAAGTTATTTATATCACAAATATAATTTTTTAACATCTCTTCTCCATTTTCCGATACACTTCCGCAAACAAAAACGCTTTTCGAGACCGTTCAAGTACAATCGATCCTGATTGATTCGAGAATGGGAATCGGGCTGTAATATTAAAACCCGTAGCGGAACTTTGACCTCCGTCGACCTCATCATCGGCGACGACAAAAGATAATTCAGCATAGAGCCTATTAAACCGTTCTTCGTCTCTTATCCGACCCAACATCTGACGAAAGTTCGAATCCCAAAGACGAGGGTCACTTTTTGCGGTGAGCTTGACCAACGGTATCGGGTCGAAGTGTTCGCACGGTGCCCATCACACTGTTGGCTTTGTTGTTTTTGAATTTTACGTTTAACGATTCTATTAACGGTTTTGTGTTAATGTTGTATTAGCATATGGATGCTACACTTTTTGCGTGCGGGGTTACGTAATGGATGATGATCGTGATGTTTGTTTCGTGGATCGATTTTTTAATATGAATATTTTTTTGGAGTTCATAAATAATGTGTTGGAAGATTATTTTAATTTTAGATTTAATCTATTTAGAATATGTTTTTGGTAATGTTTGTAAATTTTTTGAATAACGGTAGTTTTTTTTATTGTTTATTTAAAAATCTATCGATAATAGTGGCGGGTTTACCTATAGGTAAAAATAAAAAACCTATTGGTGGTAGAGGTACTCGTTTCAGTGTCCCTTACATTTTTTATGAATTATTAGTTTTTTTTTATATCAATCCATTAGACATCAAAAGTTGAATATTTTTCTGAAGAAAAAAGCGTTCATTTTCTTAAAAGCAAAATTTATTTTCCAAAATCGCCCATTTGTTCTTTGTTTTCTAAAATTGACTACATATTACATATCAATATTTAACGAAAAAAATTTCATCTGCGGCGCTACTTTTACAAGCTTTTATTTTTCTAATTTATTTATGTGTAATCGAAGGAGTAAATTTGGAATTCGATCTTGTATAGAAGCCTCTAAAAATTTCTGACGTCTAAGCCCCTGGTGAATTAAATCCGCCACTGATCGATAATATTCATTTTGTATTATGAATAGTTTATATTATTTATGGAGACATTAGCTAATATCATTTTATTATGAACAGTTGGTGAATTTATCAAACATTTTCTATTCAACTTGATACAAAATCGATATTGATAGTATAGATAAAATATTTTCTATATCGAAACTTTCTCAATTATTATGATCCTTCTTCTTCGGAATACATAATACATCTCAAATAGACAAACCGAACCGCATCCATCCACAACAACGTCGTCTTTATTAAACATCAATGTCAAAAAGCCAGCACAGCACACCGACTGCAACACTAGAATTGCATTCCTCCGCATGCACCACGCGCGGAGAAAATTGCATTCCTCCCGTCGCGGGGAGGCGACAATGCAGTCGGACTGGGTCTTCGAACCACTTCTTTTAGCCAGATCCATTCTTCGTGTCGTCAATTAGTCTCATAACAATTTGTGAAATCATAATTTACGACGTATCGCAGCGGCGCGCGGAGAAAATTCTTACATGGACGGCGCGTGCCGGCGCTTTCTTCCACGGCGAGACGATTCCCTTAGAAGAGTCGCAAAAAAAAAATGGACATTATGGGTGTTACGTATGTATGGGAACCGCCGATTCCGTATGTCGGAGAAAGCTCTCGGGTGCTGGCCGTTCTAAAACGAGATAAAAACGCTCTTTACACGGTAATTGTGTCCCGCGCTCGGTGTGATGACCATTATTCACTATCGAGATTTCCTGGCCACCTCTTTTAACGAGGTTGCTGCTAACACGTGTCCTCGACAGGCGTTGGCAACTCGATTTGGTTTGAAATTAAAAAAAAAATGCAATCTGAATGGTCTTTTCTTCGCATATTATTGGATATGCTTGAAAATGTACACCCAATCCTCTTTTTACACGACGGGTACGTTCCAGAGACTTTCGTGTGAAAAAAACATATATCAACCATATAAAAATTTGAGATAGGTTCCATATTCATTCTAATATACATACATACTTTGTAAAAAATGTGTAATGTGGAAAAATTTCGCCATGTGAAATAATCGAAAAACTTCGAAATTTTTTATTTAATAACTATAATTGTGTATCGAAATACTCTGGATCTTACTATTGTGGCAAAACAATTCATTTTTTTAAGTAAAATAAGTGTAAAAAAAATTATCGGATCTTTTTCTTTGAACCGTGTTATTTAGGAACCGCGTAAAAAGAGTTTTGAGTGTATCTGCAATTAAATTATTTTGAAAATTTATCAATGACACTATATCAATAAAATTAATCGGATTTAGATATATTCAAAACAATAATAAATGATACGGAATTATCTGTATCTTGAATACGTACATATCGCTTAGAACTCCTACGTTATTATAGGGAAATAGTTGATTAGAAATTATATCGTTTTATGTTAGAATTCAAAAATGTTTCCGAGTAGATGTGTTGATTTAGTTATTAGTCGGTACTGTGCAATCTAGTCCTTTGAAACTTGCAATTCTATGTGTCGTGGAATTGCCGCTATCGTTACGTTGCAGTGTCTAGTAATATAGTTAGAGACCCGACGAAGTTTGCAAACTGCTGAAACACGTAAGATACAACCGTGTATAGTGTAATTTGATTGTGTGTTCAATGTAATAAATCCTTCATTATGTGCATGGAAGGTGCATTGTGTGCGTCGCTCACAATTTGCATAGATACGTACTAATTTACAGAAGTCTGCTCAACGTATAGAACTTGTTCGATTCAAACGTAAAGGTTTTCCAATTTACAATTTATGACGTTTTATATGAATTGAAAACTTTGACTCGAACTGTCATGAAATATGCGCATGCTCTCGAGATGTGCATAATCATTTAAGTTAGTTGAACATGCACCGACTTCTCAATCAATCTGTCTAATCATCAAGCTCACGTAAACTTTCCTTATGAATATTGCATAAGCTTCCATGCTATCTCATTGTAAAACGTTATTTAAATAAATCGAAAAGCGATGTTTCCTACTACCGGCAAACGTTGTCTATAAACCCTTAACTTTATATTGTAATATTCAAGTTCTTCCCATTTACTTTCTGTCGCACAAATATCACCGTTAGGCACGCAACACCACAAAAGCGACATATAACAAATTATTCCCTAAAGACCGAACACAACTTTGTACGAAATTATTAATTAAATGTTACAATGTTCTATTATACACAACACTAACATTAATGAAAATCCTCATAAAATTTTCAACTCAACATAAAGAGAAACCCACAATCTCGCCTTCTATTCCAGATCCACACAATAAAAATTTCATAAAATATCACAAAATTGCATACACCCATATCCATGTCAAGCCAAAAGGAAACCTCATAAAATATTTGAAAATACAACCTCAAAACCCGATCGCATGCCGCACTCCAATACGAAACAAAGTAAAACCCGACTACCGTTCCGCGATACGTAATGTCCTACAACGTCGAACAAAATACGAAATGCACTCGCAATCGCAGGCTGCACTTTCAGGTGGATCGTGAACCTAAGCCTAATGAGTTCATTAACATTATTATGTGTTCGGGAAGCAGAGTCGTGAACTCTCGGCTGTGGCCAGCGGCCGTAATTAATTCGAGTCTAATTGTGCTTGCCGCTGTTGGGCGAAACTGTTGCCGATTGCGATATGCAAATTCGTTATTTATTCGTTCATAGGTATCCACCAGACGGGCGTTATATAAAAGTCGTCGGTTAAAACTGTCTAGCTGCCGCCGGTTTGCGGAATTGATTTTCTAGACAAAAGTCTAATGCAGGGGCGGCTCAAATAGGGAGCAGAATAGGCACTTGCCTAGGGCGCTTAGCGCCGCTCTCACATTTTCTTCTTTGGTTATGAAATTGAAATATTATAATTTATATTTTGAAAAGTGTCGAATAATTCTGAAAAACGTCGACCTTTTTTTTATAAAAAAAAAATTTGAGATTCGAATAATTTTTAAATTCGAAAAATATTTATAAAATATGAGAGAGGGGGGCGCAGAAAATCAATTTGTCTAGAGCGCCATATACCCTCGAGCCTGCCCTGGTCTAATGTGTATGGTTTTGTGGATTTTTTGGATTCGAAATCAATTATTATGAATGTTGAAATCAATCGATTCATAATAGACAATGCAACACGAGTCGTTAATTGGCACGTTTTTCTTCATCTACGTGTGTGGTTCGATCTTTTGACTTGACCGACAATTAGCACGTGTGTTTCTTTACACGTGATAATTGATTATTATTGTTTTCGCTCGTAATGCAATGTTATATCGCTTCGTGCACTCCGAATACGCTTTATCCGTTACATTGTGTTGCATAACAAAATGGAGCTTTTATACCGGATTTATTGTGTTCTGCATTAAAAAAATTATCATACAAAATTGAAACGGCACATCTTTCAAAGCGGAATCAATAAAATACACACACATACACACCATAGAAACCGCAGTGGAAATGTCGAAGCACAATAGCCGCATTCCGAGGTTCTAGCTCTTCGTGAAAACTCATTCATACGTGCATACAATGAAAAATTGAAACGTTCTCAAACAACGTCCTGTTAAATATATCACGGGCTAATTGTGTGTCAGATTGCACCAGGATTGTGTCCACCCACGCGTTTGTACCTTGTGAACTTGTCGTCCTTGGCGTGTCATTTGCATTCGCTCACTATCATTGTCCAACATTTCGCACTGAAACTCGGTTCAGAATCCTACTTATCTATATTAGGAAATCTGCGATGCTTGAAAAGGTCAATTCAGGTCATTGTCATCGAAAATGCTTTAATTGAATAATGTCATTTAAAAGGTTTAAACCGATAGCCGTATTTATCGAATGGTCGTGCGATTGATAATTGTGTATGTCACTGAATGCGTGTTGTGTAATAGTTGTTTGTGAAATATATCATCGTATATAATTCGTTTGATCGGAAATATTTATCGAACATATGCCTAATTATGTAATGATCTATATTGTTAAATTTCTTAGAAAGGAAATACAAAACTTTTCAACGAAATTTTCCAATAATTATTATTTCTATTACATACGTCTCCAGCAATATAATGAAAAATAATCTTTTCGGTAGAACTCGAATCCTTGAACCACTCACATTAAAATATAAAACATTCGTAGAATCATATGGAAAAAAAAACATTTTCAATGACAAAATTTAGCCCTGAAAACACTCCGATGGAGAAAAAAAAACAGTCTGCCTCCGAAAAGGTCGGCAGTTTCATTATTCGTAATCCGTTAAATTCGTTAAAATCGCACACACACTGCTGGGACACGTGATCCTTTCGTATCGGATAAATTGCCACGAGTGTCCTTCAAAATGTTTCTATGTAATCTCGTTACGATTGAACGTAATCCGTTTCGCGGAAATCGACAATTGTTCGAACCCCTTGTCTTTACGGGTGCGATGAACTCGCTCGTTTATTTATAATATAATATGACATGCTAAAACATGTTCGACATCATCAAATGATCGATGTCCTCCGAGAAAAGATGAACGATATCTGATTTTAGTGACACCAGTCGATCGTTTTACTCGGTCGACTCGACAATTTTATATTGACTGCCTACAAATTAGCAGAACTCTATCGTTTGAGAGCAGATCGTTAACTGGCTTGCGCATTCATCACCAACTCAACTGCTCAATTGGCCCAATCCGACCAAATTATCGACGGACAAAAAGTCTCTCGTCTGCGCCTAATACTTTATCCGAATCATCCTTAACATTTTCGCATTCACACCGATTGTTTTTCGAATCATCGATCGGCCATTCGACCCGATCCGACACCGAACCGATCCATCTAAACGCTTTCGATTAACCAACCAATCCTAACCTTTCGAAATGATCGATATGCAAAAGCGTCGCGTCTCGATCATGCAAAAGTCACGTTCCGCGAAACCGACACATAATTCGCGTTCTCTGATGAATTGCCGATTCGGCCGTATCCTGTTTGCGGCTATGATAAATCCCCAAGCTCACTGTTGCAATGCCCTCGTTGACGTTTCGCGTTGCACCGGATTGCATAGGCAAGCGGTGTCTGTCCGTCCGTTTTTGCATTGTGTGTAAACACGGCCTGAGCGTCGTGCTGTCGATCACACGAACGGTCGAGCGAAAAGGAAACGTGGGCGAAGTCATGCCCGATGCCTTCGTATGGGTTTGGATTGTGTGTTTTTGTCGAATGTGTCGATTTTGGATGTGTTTGTGTCGGTAGATGGGCGCGATTGCGGTATGGGTTGGGTAGGTGATGGGAAAATTTTTGGATCTAATATGAAGCTTTTTTGAAAAAATCTAGTGTAGAAAAATCATGGTTTTTTTATTGAAAATGTTGGGAATGTGAAGGTTGTTTTTGAATATTTTTTTGATGTTCCTTTTGTTTATCATTGAAAATTTTATATGAATGATAAAATGTATAGAATGAGATACCCCCAATCCTTTTTTTACGTGGTTCCGAAATAATACGGTTCAAGGAAGAAAAACTGATTATTTTTTTTACTCAGTTTTTTCTTGTTAAACACGGTATAAAAATTTGTATTATTATATTACAATGGTAAGATTCGGTACAGGCCAGTATGCTGTTATAATTATATGTATGTTATTATAGTTATTAAATTCGATGAATTTCGGCAAAATTTTCTCTCATTGCACATTTTTTATAAAGTAAATTTGAATGAAATTTTTATCTAAATATAATGATGGAACCTATCTCCAATTTTGATATGGTCCCCATACATTATTTTACCGTAGTCTCTGAAAAATATCCTCGTGTAAAAAGAGGATTGGGTAATGTAACAGGCGAGATGGCGAATTTCCCTGCGAATCAAAAAATACATTAAAAAAATCGTTGATTTGTTATACGAATTAAAAATTAACCCTCGTCAAAATCAAGTGTAGTTATCTTCTTCATACAGCTCATGAAATACATATAAAATTGTTCAATTAAAAAAACTTTCACTCAGAGATTTGATCTTTTCATATATAATACGAATTAAAAATACTTTAAATTTTCAATTTTAGACGAATATGCAAATCAACCTGATGATTTAAGTTTAAAAAAAAATTACTTTCATTTTTGTAATGAATATAACATCACTGTGAAACTAAACGTTATATAACGCCCAGTATTGTAATCGAATGTGCTCTCTGCACACATCGAGAAAGTCCGTTGTTAATTAATTTCGTCGAAGGGCTCGTGGAAGACGGATTGTTTCGTTTCGCTTGTCGAAATTAAACACGAGAAGTGGCCGCTCGTGGTACCCTCAAGGGCTTCGGCCTCGCAACATACTATTCCAACTTCGACTGTTATTTGAATACGTTTCTATTATGCTCGATGTTTGCCCACAGTTTAAAACGTGAACGTCGAGTAATTCGCTTCCGACATATCGAAACGCTCGTGCGATTCGATCGTTTTCAATTATGAATTTTTGAAGTTAATCGAATGAATTTTTTTAATTAAATTGATAGATTGTTAGTTATTAAATTTTTATAACGGGTCTTTTTTATTGGGTGGAATAATTTGGAATGCGTGACGTATTGGTGTATTAATCACGGGATCCGAATGCGGGACTAATTGAGTTTGTGAATAAATTAAATTATTTATATTAAAAATTTGACATAGTCGCAACAACATATGAATACAAATGAAAGAAACTACACTTGGGTCTGTTTTTATGCGATAGATACGTTTGCATAAAAATACACTTGAACTACAAAGAAAACTGATGGTTAGGTTCCATTATTTTTAAAAACTGCATAACTTCAAATCAATGTGATAGAATGTACCAAAAATCGCATTGAAAATCAGTCAGCATTCATATTTATGAATATATATCAGAACAATCAACACTAAACGATAATTATCGGCATGATTAAGATAATTCAAGAAGAGAAAATGAAGAAAAAATTCAAATGCGAGGATGCGAGTTGCCAAATTTAATAAAAACAATTCCGTTCGCCCATCGCCCTATACACTAACACTTTAATGGTCATAACTTTCACTAGTATTTTAGATTTTTTTAATGCACATTCAAATAAAAAAAAGCTTTGTTCTCTATGGAAAGGTATAGGTTCCATTATTTTTGAAACGCATAACTTCGAAATCGCAAAAAAACAGACCCAAGTGTAGTCTAAATGTATATTACTTACGATTTATTTTCTAACGTCATTATGTAAACCAGGCATTCATTCCTTTCAAATCAAAATCAGCACACCCTCAACACACAACCCGAATCCAGCACTCATCAACCTTCCGGTAATCAAGTAACCAGATATCCTCCCGATTGTGTTGCCGACGCGATTTTCGCTTTCTAGACGCATCGTCCATTGTAAACAAACGGCTCGGCTTACATAAACCCCGCCATGACGGAAGGCGTGCATCAAAACGCTTTTCGAGCCCAACAAAGTACGTACATTCCGAATAATAACACACCAGAAGAACCAGTAGGCTGTAGCGGGAGCTTTGCTCTAACCTCTGAAGAAGTTTAGAAACTAGAATTAATGGAATCTGTTCTGTTCGCCGACGTTTTCCACTCGAGCTGACGCGCCCGTTGCACAATGGCGTTAATCTTTAGTAAGAGAACGACTTTTGCTGTCTGGGATCTCGCGGATTCGTTTGTTTTGTTTATGTGTGTGTGTGTAATGTATCGTTTGTTGTTTGTCGGTGGTTTTTTGATTTGTGTTCGTTTGTTGCAGGTGAGTACTCTGGAGAGTTTTCCACGGCGCGACCGATCGATTGTGAGTACTTTTTTATGCGTTTGTTTATTTTATGATGTTCGATTGTGTTTTTGTTATTTAAGTGCGGCTGTTTGTTTTTTCAAGATTGTAATCTTATTATGTAATCTATTATGAGGCTTTTATATATTATAAGACCCGGAAATTTGGGTTATTTTAGTATTGTGTACACATATTAAATTGTTATGTGGTAATAATTATCTTGAAATAAAATGCTAATACTATTATTTTTTTCGAAATGTTTTTAATACATCTTATAAATCCATCGCTTTACTTTAATATTTGACAATTTACTTAATCGGTAAAAATTAGGGCATTCAAGTAGGTCGAACTCGACTTTAAAATTTATACGATTACACTCACATTTTCGTTTGATATTTATTCACCAATTTCCTAATATTTAATTACAATAAACACACAGTCGAAACACGCCATAAAAGAAGAATTAAATGTTGAATTATCATAATTACGATCTTGGAAAAACTCAATTAACGCATTAACACGCTAACGTCACATTTGCGAGCTTACGGCGCGCTTTTCTTTCAATTTCCCGTTCGCTTTTCGCGAGCCATTTTCCGCGCCGGCCGTTACACAGGGACGCCGACGACGACATAACGAATAACGGCGTCGTTATCAAAACAATTTACGACACGAACGATCATCACCGAGACCGTCATCGGCTCTGACGCAAAACGAACCGAACGTTCGACAATGTCACGCTTTTTTCACGCGCCATAACGCCCGAAAGCTCGCCCGTTTGCATGTGGAAAATTCGCGAATTTCCTCAAATAAATTTTTTTATTCAATTTTTAATTGAGTTTATATTTGAAAATCGATCGTTGAGCTTCTCGATTCATATGTATTTTATTATAGATATGTATATTTGTCTAAGAATGGACTAGTTTTCAAGTTTGAATCTTATAATCGTATATAATCGGTCACTTAATCATCTACTTATTACATTGTACATAACGAGTTTATCTGATATCTTTGAGGGATTGTGCAAATAAAAAAATATATAAATTTTTTTGAGTTAAATTTTATACAGAGGCGTATCGTATTGTGTTCGACCGATGTCTTGAAAATTTGATGTCGTTTTGTCGCTGACGGTATCGTAGAGATTTTAATCTGCGTCTAGCTATTGTCCCTTCGGTCATTATAAATTCGTTTTGACTCGAGACTGAAAGTCCTCTCGGGGACCACCTTTGTGATTTTTGAGGACTCTCACATAAATTATGTGTCGTAAGCAAAGAGCAAAAATGGAACATCTATCGCCCCCGGCTACATATTACCGTACAAAAGGAAAAACGATGAATAAATGATTAAAATGCTGGAAGATGTCAACTGTACGTCGAGTCTATTATATTTTGTTGTATTCAAACCTTTCCTTATTGCACGATCGTTCAAACTTTCATTCCGCTTTCTGTATAGAAACGGATCAAATCGATTCGCAGTTATGTCTTGTTATTATTTATAAAACAATTTATTTTTGTATATTAAAAACACAGTATGTATCGCTTAAATTGAATTATATTCTGTTGAATATTTCATTGAAGTCTGTAGTTCGGTTATTGATTTTGGCTGTAGGAAATGCAAAATGCATGAGCCAATATCCGGATCCGGAGCCACAATATACAATCAGTTTACTGCTTGAATTATTTTTTAGATTTGTATCGGTCTTCATTGTATATTATTTGTTGTATTATACGATATTATGGAGTTTGAATAATGTGTTTTTATCAGGTTTTTACCCAATGGCACTTCGTACATGATTAATTTTCTCATCTCTGTCCGCGCGTCCATTTATCACCCGTAGAACAAATTTGCTCTTCTATATTTAGTTCACGTCCTCTATATCCGATTACAATTACGAAACCAAAATTTTACGGTTGACAATATTGTTTTGAACAGTTATCGTTTTAATTTTCGACTTGTTAATATTAGCATTCATTATGATAATTAAAAAATTAAGCAACGGTCTTTGACGTGAAACTGGCCCGTGGCAAAAACGGTTTCGTTTATGCGTCGAAAATAATCACATAATTACTCGTGCCGTTTTCTAAAGTGGTTATTTTTAACCGGGGTTCAATTCATTCAATGTACGTATAAAGTCATATGTATGCGTATCGGTAGTTCAATTTTCTTGGTGAACTTTCACATTTTTAAACTTTTGACCTTAAAAAGACGCAGTCTCGATTTGCGTCATAGCGCCGAATGTACGCTCTTTGGCTAAAATAGAAAATTGCGCTTTTCAGCTCTTCCTTATACTCATCTTCATCCAATACACGTAGATAATTAAATTCTTAATTCAATTTGTTTTGTAATGTTTGGCGAACCGTTCCAATCCCTCATGCTGCCGAAATTCTTCGGTCTAAAAATATCGTATTGAATTTTATATAATTTCTGATAGATTTTATTTAGAAAACTATTAAATTGTTATATAAATATTGTGTTTGAAAAAGTAAGTAATATTTTGAGCGATAAATTATCATCAAATTTTACGAGACTTTTACACAACGTTTTACGCTCATCCGTCAGAAATTACCCAAGGGAAAATTAGTATATTATCTCGAAATAAACATTTCCCTAACACGATTCTAATAAACAATAAAACCTCAGCAATTAACCTTTCGAAACGTCGTTAAAACACGTACGCACACGTCGGGCGCGCAATCAATTTATATCAGATAAACGTAGTGATTTACTCCATCTTGGTGTTTTATTTTGGTAGACACACTCGAACCTTGGCTCGTAAATTCGAGCCTGGTCTGTTAAAAGCCCATAAAATTTTCCTATTCTTAAATTCTGAAGAGAGCCGAAGAAGGGTCGACCACACGCGTGGGGCCCTCCCATACATAATCCGAACGATTAAGCGTATGTAATCGTAATGCTATTGCGCGAAGACGATGACTTTCAGTTAAAAGGTTCGAATTGGATGTTTCGCAATCGACTTTTTTATTATTCGACGAAAGGAAGCGAGATTGAGTGGATTGTTTGTTTCGGGGCGATTAAAGCGATGCTCTTTGACGCGACCCTAGAAAGTGTTTATGGGCGTTGTTTTGTTTCGTAATTTTATTGTTGAGGTGTCGATGAGGTTTTGTAAAAGTTTGTTATTTTTTGTTTGGACCTCTCTCGCGCGTGCGTGTGTCATAACAAATTCGTGTTTGATTGTGCTTAAATGCGGCTTATGTGTTAACTTGAAGACGAGTGTATCTCACAATCGGTTGATTTTCTCTTTTAGTGATCTTCAGTGGTCAGCCGCTACTTTTTTCAATATAAATTATATAAAAAATCACGAAATTACCTTATTTATGAGCCGCCATCATTCAAATTCTATGAATTACAATAAATTTCGCCGAATAACATGAAAAAGTGCACGCGTCGGTAATTCGTTAACTTTTCCTTGATTTGATTAAGCACGAGCGTTCAAATATAATTTTTCACTATAATATATGACCCGCACATTGCACCCACGATTCGGACAATTCATTGACGAGGCTCGATTTTTATTGACGGTAATTAGAGTAATGATACACTTGAAACCGGCAGCTTTCTACACGCGAACGCATTTAAAACGTCGTCCATACATTGTGTGCGTATAATAATAACGAGCGAAAGTTACTCTCGGAGATTCCCCTCGACTGAAATAATGTCATTAGGGTCCTAGATTGGATAATGATGAACCTTGATGGATCGAATCTGTGTTCATTACCAGTTTTTTGATTATGAGGAAAGTCAAACAATGTCGATTGAATTGAAATTGGATCTGTTTTATGAATGTGTATTAGAAAATGGTTATCGTGAATGAAATTGTTCATGTCTCTATAGTATTTAAGTATGATGAATGATCTTGTGTAAGAACCGGTCATATTAAATATCATAGTTTTTTTTAATACGAACTCACAACTACCCATTGACATTTATTCAAAAATATTTCATCACAAAAAACTATACAAAAGTAAAAACATGACATTTGATTGCGAAACAAGAAACCAGAACAAATCACCAATCCGCACGCGGTATAACCCGAAATTCCAACATCCGACTCTCACACAAATCAAGCACCAATCCCTAGAACTCACCTAGAACAGATCCGAGATAAGGCAGATCATGAATTCGACTTTTAAACCACCTGAAAATACGTATTAAGTCACCGATACCGATCGGAAATTCCTCGCACATGACTAACGGGCGTACCATTGCATTGCCGGCGAAGTATGCGAACAATTCCCAGGTCACTGTCGACCGCCGATTCTCAAAATGTCCGAGTGAAAGTGACAGCCCTACATATCTCTTGTATCTATGCTGTGCGAGAATTGTCGAATCGGTTTGTGTGTGTGTGACTTTCGTTTTCTTGTGTTAACCGTTAGTTCGGGCGTCGTGACCGCGCACCACTCTCGCTGTCAAATTATCAGTTCAAGGTGGTAATAATGGATAATGGTGTAATATTCGCGATTGTTCCGCGTCGAAAGATCGCAATTGGTGGATGTTGAATGAAGCGATTGTAAAAGTGAGGTGTTACGAGAGGGATGCGGATTATTGACGTTCGATTGTGGTGTTTAGAAAATGAAGGTTTTGTCAGCTGATCAATGCGAATTGACTGTCTGTTAGATTTTCAGTTTTGATTTGGAAAGTATAATATAACAATAGTCTATAATTCATAATGAAAAGATGAATCAAACAATATTTTTATATAATCTCGAGTTTTGTGAGTAAAATGAGCGGATTCGAACTTCGTCCAATTTATAAATGAACCCGTAAAAAATTCAAAAAAATCCTCTCTCATTTTATTTTTTGTTATTCAGATTATTTTTCATAAATATTTATAACTCGCGATAAAAAAGGCTTTGCGAAAACAGCGGAATGATATAGACGGATTTCGCTATACGGAGACGCGCAGGGGCACGAGGCTTCGAAATAATCCGAAAGTAACGTCAGGAGTAAGGCGAATTTAAGAGGGGCCCTTTTAAGTCGTATAAATCCCAACTTTGCGGTGTGTTTTCAGCCATTTCCAGCCATACGCGTCGAGGAACCGATCGTAAGCTACGAAACGTGGATTTTGAAAGTTCGAGCGCGAAAAGCATATGCGGGTTGACGATTATTGTGTTGGTGATAGATTTTTGGTGTAATTTTCAATGGTTAATGAAGAAAATTTATTTGAATATAGCGAATATGCGAAATGCGTTTTAATTTCGCAATCTTCTTAGAAGTTAGTTTTATCGCGTTAATATTTTATTTTAACGTCTACGTTGTTTCTTTATCGCGTCGTAATAAAACTTTACTAATAAAACTTTCCGATCCTGGCACCGATGCAACAGCACCGAATGCATTTCGTATTTCGTACTTCGTTTACAGAACATTGTTTGTCCAATAACGAGCATGAAATACGTGTTTCGAATTACAAAATTTTCACGAAATCAACACCGCCTGTTTCAAATTTTCAAAATCGTACCATTACTGAATCAAAAACGTATCGAATCGCCAATTTTACCCAAATAACTACCAAATTTTCATCTCCACGCCACAATACACACCCGAATCTCGTCGATTCGACACCGTCGACTTTTTCGATTATTTTTCAAACATTTTTTAATGTCCCCGCGATGAGTCACACGACAGATGAGAGTGACCGTCTCGGTTCAAAGACGGCCGTTCCCCGGGCCGTTCACCTTATTCTTTCTGGTCCGATCGTGATGTAACAACAACAATAATGACGGCAACAGCCTCCGTCGAATGTTTCACGTGTCCGCGTCATATTCGGAAAAATAGCCGCAATTTTGTACCGAGCGATTTACAGGTGCGATCGCCGGATAGTGGTGAATGAAAACCGGACTGTTACTGGCCCGGGGACTGGTCACTCTGGTTCCTGTGTCGAAATCGGATTCCGATATGTAATTAAAAAAATTGTGGTTCCTCTGTGAGGTTGGCGGTTGTCATTTTTTATGGGATTAATCGAGTTTGGATCTCTTTGAGTGTGCGCGTTGCGAAATGTTGTTTATCTCTTTGTATGGTCGGAATAGTTATGGATGTTCGTGGATTTTTAATATTATTCTATATTTATGATGAGGAAACATAAATTTTTATTTATAATTTATTAAGTATAAATAATGTATAAATCATTTTGATTATTTAAATTACAAAACAAGATTCATTCTTCTAATCTCTATATACATATAATATCTTACGCTACTTTTGTGTAATCGCTTCGTCTATGAATAAAGCGAAGAATCTTGCCTTTTCTGTGAAATTTAACATCTACTGCAACATTTTACGTATTTTGTTAAATATGACAGTTGATGCGCCGTTTACGACATACTTATGGAAGGCATTAAAATTTCCTTGGCTCACCTGATACTCATTGTCACTAAAAAAACATTTGGAAATATCAGCACATGAACGAAGAAACATTTGCAACTACTATTGTAAGGCACGACAACTGTCATATTTGACAGAAGACATTAAATGATATATCTATAATGCGCATAAATTAAATGGCACCTATACACCTTAACCCCCAGATGTTGTTAAATTTAATAGACAATGCAGGATTCTTTGCTTTGTTCATATACGAAGTGATTACACAAACGCAACGTAACATATACATAAATAACAACTGATTTCAGTCAATACTTAAATTCGATACAATAGAAGTAAACCGTTAACATAATATTTCGAAATCTGTTTGTGGATTCAAATCGAATCACTATACAACACAATAAATTTCAAGTTTTTTTATAAAACGATTTTTCAAAACGACCTCCGTCACTCACTAGAAACGAAAATAATAGAACTCATTCAAATTTGACAATCTCATATTAATTTGAAAATTACAACAAAAGCACCTATTCAACATCACATCTCAAAATCAACCCCTATCAAAAGTCATTCCAGCAACGATCCCCATTAATTTCAGCACACGATCAAAACGCAAATGAAATATTTAAATTCCGCATTACGAACGGGCGCCACGCACGATCCATAAACACACACACACACACACACACACACACACACGGCTTAGGAATTTCTCATTTCGCCAAAGGGCCGACCTTTGGAGAAGCACTGGCACGATTAGACGGCGGCGCTTAAAGGGTCAAATGGCCGCATTGTGGCTGTTGCTCTTGACCCGTACCTCGGTGCCCGTTGTACCGGAAATTTTGTCGTTTATTATTCGTGGAGCGTGCTCGCTCTCCGGCCACCGAAATACCCACGTCTCGGGCTAGAGGTATATACACCTAAAGACAAAAAAAAGTTCCGGGTCCCTAATACGCGCCTTTGATGTTCCGTTTAGTCACTAATTTACGACGAAATTTTTCAAGGTTCATAAATTTACGAAGCTAGACAACTGATCTTTCATTTAACATTAAAAAAAAAAAAGACAAATATGTCAGGAACCTCGACCACAAGGGATGAAAGGCATCCGTATCGAATTACAATGATGATACAAAAGCGTGAAATGTCCATGATTTATTAATGTGACGGTTTTTTTTTTTGCATGTTTCAGAATTATAGACTCTTGTTTATATTATGGTTTAAGAATTTAGTAAATAAAACAAAAAAAAAAAGTTAAATCTATTTAATATTTGGTATTACCACCCTTATTTTTTTAATTATTTCTAATATTCTATTTGGAATTGATTTATACAAATTATTAATAATATCTTCATTTATTTCATTACTCCAAATCTCTTCGATGTTTTTTTTTCAATTGGAAAATATTTTTCGACTGTTTTCTAGCTAATTTCGTCTTTATAATGGCCCACAAATGCTCGATGGGATTGAGGTCCGGACTGTTCCCCAGGCCATTTTAAAGACGAAATTCCGATTTTGTCCTTGTATTTTGTAATTTGTAATTAAAATATAGTATCAGGAATCGCTTTATAAAAAAAAAAAAAAAAAATAATAATAAGGATTTATCAAACGGCTTGAGCTCGATGACAAGGCGCAGAGTCGTTTTGGAAAATCGGCTCGGTATATTGAGTAATATCCCCTCAATTGCCGGCAAAACGTTTTCTTTTATGATTTTTTTATATTTTTTTGCATTCACTGTACCTTCGACAATTATTTAAGGCCCCAAACCGAACGCGTCATGCAGCCCCATATCATCACCGAAGGGGAAAACTTCACCGTCGGTGTGACACAATGCGCGTGGAATCTTTCACCAGACTTTCGACGCACAATCTCTGTCCATCCCGAGCAAATAAATTAATCTTTGATTCATCTGAATAGATTACACTCCTCCAGTCATTTAAAGACCAGTTTTGATATTCTTTGGCCCACTCTAATCGAGTTTTCCTCATTTTAGGGTCAATGGGGTTTTCGCCGATCGTCTTGATCGGAATCCATATTCTTGAGCCTCCTATGTACTGTTTTGGAAATTTTTTTTTCACTGGTTGACGCAAATTTCTGATAAATTTCTTGTGAAGTTTGAAATCGATCCTTCATCAAAATATTTTTTTAATCGACGGTCATCGCGAGCAGTTGTCGATCTTCCTCTTCCGCTTCCTTTTTTTTTTCGCTCTAAAGAGCCACTTTCTCTGAATTTCCTGACAAAAAATACTCACAGCACGTGAAGAATATCCAACTCTTCTCGAAATTTCTGCGAAAGATTTTTTTTCTTCCAACAAAACGACGATTTTCGATTTTGTCGCAACGGACATTTGTTTTGTTCTTTCCATAGTTCACTGGACGTTTACACGAAGACGGTTGGCAAAACACCGCCGGGATTTCAAAAATAACGAAAGTTGTTCACATGTGTGCATATTGCATTTCCTCATAATACAAAAAAAAAAGGTCAAAAATCGGAGCATATTTCTAGGAAAAAAATTGGTTTGAATGCAACGCATCGGGACCGGAACTTTTTTTTGTCTTTAGGTGTAGTTTTTGGTCGTGGAACTGAAAGGTGAGGCTATATCCAGGCTATGGATTCGTGTGGATGTTGGGCGAGGCTCTGCGGCTGATGCCGGAGTGCTTCTCGGAAGATTGGGCCCGTTTTGAGTTATGGAATTATTGTCGGTTCGAATAAGTGTAGTGATTGAATGTATGGTCCGATCGGAGGGTGTGTGTTTATAATAGGGGTACCGGGCGAAAATGTCGCCGCTCAAATGTAAAGACAAATATGCTAATAAATCATTTATTGCTCAAAAAATTATCCTTTACATACTCTCAATTTGGGTCTGATACATTCTTCCAATTTAAAAGCATTTTTATATCTTTAGAATAAAAAGGTTCTGGTTTTTATGCAGAATATTTCGCGAGTCCAGATTTTACTTCGTCGATATTATTAAATTTTTTGCCAGACAAGAAATGTTGCAATGATCTGAACAAATGATAATCTGATGGGTGAATAGGGAGTAGATTCGATGGGAGAAACATAACTGACGACTAATTAGGTGACACTTTTGTCCGGTACCCCTATTATAAAGGCGACAAATTATTTAGTTAGTTTATTATTCCAAAAGCGGTCAGTAAAAATATGAAAATTTTATCAGTAATTAATTATAAACATGATCAGTAATTTGTTCTAAATGATCAGTAAACTTTTCATTTTTTATCAGTAAATTATCCATTTTTATCAGTAAATTATTCATTTTTTATCACTAAATAAATCTTTTTTGATCAGTATTTAATTTAAAAATGGTTAGGTTAGATTAGATTAGATTTAAGTTAGTATAACAGCGGTATCCGAACTTGCCTCCTGGGTCCATTACCCTTGAAAGAGGTCCGAAAAAACGTAAAATATAAAAAATATAAACGTAAACGTCAACAGAAATGCAAGAACTGACACGCGATATGTCAACACTGACGATTTTCTGACTATCAAAATGAAATGATTATTTTTAAATTATGTCACTGATCATTTAGTTTAATAACTGATTGTGAGTATATAACAACTGATGACAGCTTACTGATCATTTAGAATACTCACTGATAATTTCGAAATATTTACTGATAATTTAGTTATTTTTACTGATCAATTAAATACACGCCTTATATAAATCTGCGTAGTTGGAAGAAAATTTTATTTTCGCGGTACAGAATGTTCGGTATAATGTTTCCCAATTAGTATTCCGCTGTCGAATCTTGGAAAAATCTTAATTAAAGGATCGGGCTGAATTTAATTTCGATGAAAAAATCTGGATTCTCTCTTACGCGTGTATCGAGGAGCGGTCGGGCTTTAATTCAATTTATAAATAAAATGACCCCAATAGCGAGTTACCATAAACGTATATAAATATACTGCGATATTTGTGGCCGAAATAAATTGGATACATCTCGCGTTATTGATGATGCACTCCGAAATAGAATTAGTATCCGATTCCTTTTCGTATTATTATTAACTTTGTTCGAAACGAAAACGAAGACGAAACCCGTCAACCCTTTCAATATGGTTAAAAATCACCACAGATTTGATGGATGCCGCCGTTATTACTAACGTCTCTATACGTTTCGATTATTTCGTGCACGTCGTTAACGCGTTCGTAAAAAATGAAAACCGTTTTCGTCCGTTGGTAAAACAGTCGTAGCGGTCATCTTGACCTTGCTTGAAATATCCTCTTTTGAATTATTAATGCGTTCAAACGTTTGTAATTCGACGGTTCCAGGAAGACTCGGCCCGCCCATTGAATAATTATGTTCAGAAGCTTCTTTTTTTCTCACATTTTTTCCACCATCTTGCTCCGAGACGTTTCCGGCCGAAAGGTCTTCACGAGGAGAGGAGATCGTGAAACTTTTCAATTTCGTTCTAATTTCGCGAACCTTGAACCGATTCGTGTAATTTCGCCGACTATGTAGGGCGGTCTAATTGATTTCTTATTTTCGAGAACGTCCATTAGGTTTTTTTTACGAGAAATTTTCTCTTTTGCATCGTCGAGTATCATTCTAAAATTACACTTTGCGTTTTAATAATTCACCGTGTATGAGCCCTCCATCACAATTAGTCGGTTCCGAATTATTGATAGTGGCAATTTTGGACGGTGCACTCTGGAATCGTTTGAATAAATGATCGGGTGGATTCGTTGTTGTGTTGGGTGTTTTTGTACTAGATAATTATGAATGATGGCCTCGGGCGATTCTGTGCTTTTTATGGGAGATATGGCGCTTTAGTAAAGTTCAAAAGATATCTATTCACTTAGTGGTGAACACGATTTTGGCTGAATCTATAAATACGCCGTGTCGAATCCGTTAAAATGTTAATATAATATATTGTCGATTCATTGTGTATAATTAATTAGTCATCTTAAATAAATAATGGAAAATGCAATCGACGTTAATGTATGCAAATTTGTAATGAATATATCCTTCGTGCGCGATAAGTGAATGTGTCGATGATTTGTTGATCGTGAATCATGATTGCTGTTTTTATATCGTTAAATTTATCGAACCAAATTCTTACCACGCGTGAACATTAAAATGTTAATTTTACTGTGTTATTTTTTTTATATTCAGTATGTCAAAACTTACATCATTTCAGTATTTTTTTTATAAATTTGAATTGCTTTTAACGGCCAGTAAAACTCAATTACTTGTGGAAATGGAGCGCCCAGCGTAGCTTTTTATGCAATCATCTCTACACGAACGTACAGCCGATTGTATTTTTCAGCTCCAGGCGCTAGCGGCAAAACAAACTTTCGTTCGCGTACAAAAGCGAATAAATAAAATCTCGCTTTTCAACTCGCACGATAATCATTCAAAAAACACCAACCGCAAAACAAATTAACAAACATCGGAAAAATCGCCAATTATTCAACACTCCCCACAAAGCCGCAACGGCGCCATCACACCGAGTACGTTCACCCGCGATTTCCCGAAAAACCTCCCGATCCGAAAGCATCGATTTATAATTTATACGTCCACATGGTTCAGAGGCGATGCCACAATGCCCCCGGCCTGTGCAATAAAATGTCGGGCCGCCGTTTTTAGCACCGCGAGCCGTCTCGAATGCAACTCGAGAGTCGTAAAGCGAGCGCACTGGCTCGCCGTCGTGTCGAAACGAAGCACTTCTCGCAAAAGCCATCAACTTTATTGTTTCTTACAGTTCTTATGATATATTGGCCGCCGGTTCGCAATCGGGACCGATTGGGACCTGCAGGTTCGCACGGTTTCGGTTCTACTTGTACGGAGGCGTCTCGTATGAATTGATTCAAATTTCCCCTTGATGGCCGCTCGAGTGTGCTTTGTTTCTTTTCGGTGGGTATTTAATTTATGTTGAGCCGTTCGGTTCGAGATTCGAATGATTTAGTGCGTGGAGTGGTCCTGTTTGGTCGAATGGACTAGTTTTTGTATGTAAATTCGGTGCAGATATGTGATTATTTCGAGTAGATTAAAAACCTTGTCATGGCTCCGAATCGGCTGTGTTCACAGTTTCGAATTAGGCTCGAGATTCGATTTATAATCTTGGAAAAAAAATTATATGTAACAAGATATAATTTAGTTGGTCTCCTTATCGTGTTACACGACATATCTGTTCTGTCATTTAGATAAACTTTGATTAAACACTATTTGAATACATTTCTTTTGATACTCTAATGAAAAAATCTTACGATTGTGACTCACTAACACAAGAAATATCATCGACCGCTCCATAAAATTTTCAACAATTCATTATGAATATACAATTTAGATATCTTGACATAGATTTTTTTTATTCAATATTTGTTCTCAATCAATTTTCTCCAAGTCGATAACGAACCTATTGACTCTAATTACGCTCTTAGTGCACTTCCTGTAATCCTACATAGTATGAAATCGTCTATTCATCGAGCTCTAGTTTCGCGGTCAATCGGAACCTCGGATGCGTGGGCCTTGTAATCTTTACGCTCTATTACGATATTATTTTTATTTTATTTTCGATTTTATTTTTTCGAACGCGAGCCATATGTCGGGTCGTGAGTTACGCGGGTCGCCCACGCAACTCGAAACTATTGACGTGGGAGGTCCTTCTCTTGTCCGGCGAATAGAATAATAGATTTTTGAATAGTTCCGACTCTCGTTATTTCATGGGTCTAAGGACATGGGAATTATTTTACTTATGCTTCGTTATGTGACTATACTTTGTTTAAAATTTGAATCGGTTCTTTCATAGAATTTTAATATTACTGACTTCAAATGCAATATAATAATAAAGACATGAGGATTGTTTTACTTTAGTTTTGATTCTATGTGACTTTACTTTGTTTAAGATTTGAATCAGTTCTTTCATATAATTTTAATTGGTATAAACTATCGTCGTCAAATGCAATAAAATAATATTTTAATTGTTTATTAAATATTTTTTTCTTGTTAGATATTAATTCAAATGAATCAAATACTGAAACGATTTTTTCTCAAATCACGTATTCAACTATTGATCGTACGTTTATCAACGATTAAACTGTTGAAATTATTTATTTTCAACCAAATATTTTAGAAGTAAACTCGATTAAAATTCTATTAAACTAATAAAAAGCTTGAAAAACAATCAAAAGATCCGATAATTTCTTAAAGAAATATACAAAAATTTGATTTCAAAACACTCCCAAAATACCGTTCAGTACACAAGCACAAAAAATTCATTCATAAATGCATACGAACGCTGACAAAAAAATAAAATAAAACAGCTGTTGTCAAACGCACTGAATATAGAGGTCAGATGCATGCAGTTGCGCAACGCGATCGCGCAGAACAATGCCCGCCGTGCAATAACACCTTACGGACCGCTTTTTCTTTCGTTTTATTTATTGTTTTTAGTATCATTGTGGGTTTTTTTTATCGTTTTTCACGTAATAATCACGTTGCAGTCGTTGCACTCGGGTCGTGATCTTCGGGGTTGGGTCGGTCTTTGTCTAGGTCCGCGGGCCGACGATCACGACACCTGCAGTGTTTTAAACCCTTTCGTGACCGGTCTTCGGGGTCTATTGTTTAAAAATTTTCGGTGTATTGTTTGTTTATTGATGGAATTATTATGTTTCGAGAATTGTTGAATTATTAATATTTTTTATGGAAATTATGTCGGATGTTTTGTTAATTGTCTTATCGAAAGTGTTTTTTTTTATATAGAATGATTACGCATTGTTGGATTCGCTCGTTTGTTTTGCGTCATTTGATATACATACAATGTTGAATCATAGATTGACCACATAATAAAAAAATAAATCTTTCACACCAGTGAATGATAAAAAACATGATTTTCTATATTATGGAATATACAGTGACGAATTTATTTTACTGAAGGCTGAAGGGAATTTTTGTGGGGCCCATTACATTTATAAATACATGTATGACATATATAATAAAATTTATTATTTATATATGTTATAGTCAGTATGTTTTGCCGTTAGTTTGTAGTTTGTTATAGTTTGTAGAAAATATAATAGTCAGTTTCATAAAATAGAAAACAAATAGGCTGTTCTAGAAAAAAAAAATTTTTTTTTGAACAAACAACCCCTTTTTTCTTGAGAAAATGATTCAAATTTTATGATGTTCATTTGATTTATATAAAAAACTATAATAATTCATAAAAAAATATTTTTCAAAAATGATAAGGGCTGAGGCGAGAGCCTCCACTGCCTATATGTAAATCCGATACTGGGAATATATAAAATTTCATATTTCTACCAAAACCATTTTTGAATGATATAAATTCAATTTTATATCAAAAAAACAATCTGAAACTCTTCAAAAAAATTCCTTTTTATAAAAAAGACCAATTTTTTCATTTCTACCATATTTTATAAGCATTGCGTGCTAGGCGCTCACAGAGCTTTGATCTCCGACAGTCACTCGTCACGACCATCTCAATTGGTTCCATAAAAACAAATAAAATCGAAACAAATATAAATTCTCGTTTCTCGTTCTGGAGACGAGGCCCGTGAGGTCAGGGCCGGCGTGGAAATTGCACATGGCCGCAATCTCGAATGGCGGCGGCAAACCACTTTTCTTTATAACACTCCTGGAAAATGGGGTCGATTTGAAAATTGAACGATCGGCTTGAACGATCGGTTTTCTGTTTTGTATTGTGGGTTTCGGTGTGGAGAAATTTCGGGCGTATGTATGCAAACATGACCGCGATAATTCGCTAATTATGAGGTGGTGTAATTATGAAAATTGTTGTGTAAGTTGTCGTTATGCGTTCGGTGTTGTATAACAGTTTTTCTCGGATTGGAATCGGATCGGAAATTTTTCTTTATGTGTGCAAATTTCACGTTCGTTGAATAAGCTGACGTTAGTGTGGCTATATAATATAGTGATTTTCCATTTACGTTGAAATTGACGTTTTTTCCTATAATCTATCTACGTTTTGCCATATTTGTGTGAAATGCGTAAGAATGTATCGGTTTTTGCAACATTAGTTTTCTTTCGCAGTGATTTATAAATATGTTCACATTCTTCGTATAAAAAGATTCTTTTAATTTAGTTTGTATTGATATATTCGAATTCGATAGTAATACATTATCTATTTCAACTTCAACGATTTTAAAATGGCTTTTTTCCATATCGCAAAACATAGATTGATCGATTAAATATTTTAATTTATTTTAAAAATATTAAATCTTTTTTCATTGATAAAATATTTTTTATCGTCATTAGAATAATCACATTTTCAAAATAACTTATAATAAGCTTTAATTTTTGGCTAAAAACTTTGCGTTCTCAGAACGAGTCCTTTGTTCTTTCGAAATACATATTTTTTGGATGGGATCACGACAGCTGTTTCTAGTCTAGCGCTCGTTTACTTAACATTTTTAATCCGAAACGATCACTATATTTTTCCAATTAAAAATCTCATTTTCTTGCGAGCAAAGTGATCCGCTTTTGATGATTTTGAATTTTTGAAGGCATGTTTGAATTTGCGTTATTCCAATAAACGCTTGAATATGCATGTCAAAAATTTAAGGAAATTCGTTCAAAAAAAATGCATATATTTTTATTTGTAAAACAAATTTATATTTAAATTATGACGATCCAATTATCAGAAACTTTTCGCATTCGTATTGTTTATACAAAAAAAATATAAAAAACACAGATAATTCATATATCACATATTACTCATTAAATTTATCAATTCAAATAACCAATGACTCACATTATTATAAAATGTGTAAAAACCGAATCAAATTACATCATTTAAAAAACACACTATCGATCCGCAGATGAACCGAAACCGACCCAACCTCCCCCCACAAAACAAAGCCCCAGCTACAAAACCAAACCAAAAAATCCAAAACCAAAATGATAAACGATTCGAATCGAGCCTCGACGCTAAAAAATATACCTGCTCGGAATGGAAACGACCTCAGACGACCCACGCGCGATTTTCGCACAATTCCGACCAGCCGTCGAATTATTTCTGTTTCTGGGCTTAACATTTAAGGTTGCCCGCAGACTACAGATTTTTGTCCGGCCGATAGTTTGGTCGGGTTGAGCTGCTAGAGCACACTGAACAACTAAACAGTCGGGTTGGTGGTGAATACGCACACCAACCAACAGTCTTCTCTCGAACGATAGAGCTGTCTGCTAGTTTGTAAGCTGCTTTTTAAAAGAGAGCAGTCGCATAATGAAAGTCAATACAAAATTGTCGAATCGGCTGATGTGCACGCGTAGAAGACCGTCATACTGATTTAGTAGTCTTCCGATAGTTTAGTTTAAAGGCAATCGTTTAGCCTATCAAACTTATTAATCGGCCGATACCGAATCGTTATAAGGCTAGGCGCAAACTACAGACTTTTTGTCGGCCGATAGTTTGATCGGCCAACAAAAAGTCTGTAGTTTGCGCCAAGCCTAATTTGTGCACTTGCATACATCTCCATACTGATTGAACCCGACCAAACTATCGACCGACAAAAAGTCTGTAAACTGCGTGTAGCCTTAACAGATCGGCAATGCGAAAATGCGTCGCCAGCTGATCACCTTGGAGGACCCGTTCGAAAATCTGCGATAGTTCGTCGGATGCGTTTTCTGGCCGATGGTGATGTCATGGGGTTGACTCATGGCAAATAAGGCGGTGTTTGCTCATTTGAAAAGTCCATTTGGATGTGTGGTTTGCGACTGCGAATTCGCGATATCGCCGTCGGATGTCCCGTCAAATATTTGGTCCTGTTTTATCGTCGGGTGAGTTTAATCTGGGGCTACTTTGTGCATGGTTATCTCGGTTTTGTTGTTCGTTTTAATTTGAGTGCTTGGCGGATCCGATTGGTGCAAGTTTGTGCATATGCGAAATCCTGTACGATAACGAATTTGTAAATATTATGCTTTCTGATTGTGTTGTGCAAACTCGCGTTTCTGTATCGCCGCTTTAGATTCGAAGAATCGTTTATTTAAACTGGAAGATATAAACATAAGAAATCATTTTCGTATCGATGATTCAAACAGTACACTCCCTTTTATTATTGGATTGTAATAAAAAATGTTTTGAATCAATTCGAAATCCGATCTTAATATTCGATTTTATCTTTTGCATCGAGTTCCAATGCAATGTCTTGATTGATGCACTTGACCCAAAGATGGACTTTGCTTTCGTTTTTGCAATTCGAATGTGTTCGATCTTCTCGAACCAGGATTTGCTGAGAAATCGATTATTATTGGTCTCGTGTTGTTTATCTTTCGTCAGTTCGTTAGTGAAGTGTACTTTTTTTGAGTGTGAATCAAATGTGTCTAGTTGGTCGTTTGGGGCCGTTGTCGGAATGCTTTTTAAATTAAAATTTATTGTGATTGTTCTAAAGACCTTAATTTATGTACGCAGTGCGTCCGTAATGTTTATTTTTAAATCGTAGTTGGGATATTTTTTTATTAGAAAATTTAACTATTTTTATGAACTCTTTACAAACGATGAAATCTTTTTTTATATATGTTTTATAAATCATGCACACAACTACTTAAACAATGTTTTGCACACATGACGTTTGTGCAATCATTTTATAATTAAACACACTTTATCTCGTACAAAGGTCATTTTTTCGCATTGAACAACGAATCAAAATAACACTCGTTTTTTCATGCGAATTTTCAAAATACACTCCGTTTTTACACTAATAGACTAAACGCCAATTACGTATTACATTTCGAGCCGACACATTAAAATCTTTAACTTCGTAATTGCACGGTTCAAATCCGGCAACGGGCGATAAATCTAATCTACAAAACACCACACGATGAACTTTAGCGTTATTTATTGCACAACGTAGCCTCAGTCGTTTCGTCTATAATAAAAGTTTATTGTAATCATCGAAAACCCTATCCGACGAACCCTTTATGCGAAATTTCGAAGGCCGTCTGCGCGTGTATAAAAATGCAAATTTTATTTGAACGTCGGCGAATTCAGGCGCGAAGGACGATAGGGACGTTTTGCTAAAAATTAATGTTCCAAAAATAAGGTACGAAGGGTCCTTATAAATAAAGCAAAACAGAATCCTCTTGAACGACCACGTGGCTGGATATTTTGCATAACCGGTACGACGGCTGCAGCGATTTTCAACTCGATGTTAATCGGATTTTTTTGTATCGAAATATCAATCGGTTCAATATATTTATTATTATGAAATTAAAATTTATGCACTGCAATTTCGATTCTGATTTATGGCCGAGTCGAAATACCAGCGGATGCATTATTAGATAAAAACGAAAGTAACGAACTTAAATAACATAATGCGGAGTGTGTACGGTTTTATTGGCGCTCCAATAAATTTTATGTGCGATATAAACTTTTCTTTTGTGTTTCAGGTAAGTACGTGAACCACTTTAACGAGAGGATTACGCTTCTAGGTGAGTACATAACACGTGCTTATTAATCTTATGTAGATTTATTGATGTATCGTCGTCGATCGTTAAAAACAAGGATCGCGCTTGATTTATTGCATTCTGGTTCATTTGAATAATGATCGTGTCATGTGTGCGATTTTCATCACGATCTGGTGTGAGATCAACCGGTTAATTTTTTTTTTCGAGTCTTTTTCTATAATAGTAGATGAATTTGAATAAAATTTTGTAAAATGATCGAGTTCGTTGCATAAATTTGTTCTTAGAATGCATTTTGTTTTAAAATTTTTGCAACGTTACAAAGCTTTTGCACCACTGCTTTGTTCGGGTCGATTTTGAATTTATTAGATGTATCGATATCCCGAAAGTGTTTTGTTTCGATCGACGATGATACTTTTTTTTTATTTTTAACTTGATTTTTGCAGTCATTAAAAAAACTGAACGCTTGTTATTTTATATTTTGCAATTAAAATTTAATTTTATAACATTTTGCTAATATTCAATATCTATTGATTTCATCGTAAACATGATCTTTATTTAACACGTTCCGAATCTTCATTATTAAAAATACATTCAATCATCTTTTTACACGGTTCCGAAATAACACGGTTCAAGAAAGAAATACGAATTATTTTTTACACAGTATGAAATTAAAAAAAATCTCTTTTATTATGTCACAATGTTATGATTCGGTGCAATCCAGTATACTGTTATAATTATTTGTATGTAATTATAGTTATTATATAAAAATTTTCGATGTTTTTTAGTGATTTGACATGACGAAATTGTTTCACATGACACATTTTTTATAAAGCGCATTTGGATGGAAGTTCTATCAAAATTACTCGATGATTATTTCTCGAAAATTTCTCAAGAAAAATACCGAAATCGAGATTTCTCATTTCTCGAGATATTTACAAATTTATGGAAAAATTTTCAAAAATTCAGCTTTATCTTTCCTTTGATAATCTGCACAAGAACCCGCTCAGATACGAAGAACTCATTCCGCATGGAAATCGACAAAATGCAACATTATTTAGAACTAATTTAGTTTTTCAATAATCCGGAAAGGTTTTTTTGTAAGACTGTTATTAAAAATTATCTTCACGAGCCGGGTATTTATACGAGAGCCCGAATTTCGTTCATTATTTGACTTTCTGAACCAAATCAAATAATAATAATATTAATGTACTTGTTCAAATATTGGTTAAAAAAATACAAAAATAAGAATAGTAAAGGTGTCTGCAATACTATACTACTGTAATAACATTATGTATTACAAACGTTATATGCGTTTTTTCCATACATTAAAATTTCTCG
This sequence comes from Hydropsyche tenuis, assembly GCA_009617725.1. NCBI lineage: Eukaryota > Metazoa > Arthropoda > Insecta > Trichoptera > Hydropsychidae > Hydropsyche > Hydropsyche tenuis. The sequence continues at coordinate 427,536 of VTON01000034.1, read as the reverse complement.
AGAATTCTCCAGAAATGAAAATCATCGAGAAATCAGAATCCCTAATCCAAATATACTGATCGAGTCTATCTCCAATTTTTATATGGTCACCAACTGATTGTGAGTTTTTTTACACGGTAATCTCTGGAACGTATTCCCCATATCACACATTAAAATTTCTCGAGAATTCGTGAGAAATGAAAATCATCGAGAAATCAGAATCCATAATCCAAACATACTAATGGAACCTATCTCCAATTTTTATATGGTCACCAACTGATTGTGAGTTTTTTTTACACGGTAGTCTCTGGAACGTATTCCCCATATCATACATTAAAATTTCTCGAGAATTCGTGAGAAATGAAAATCATCGAGAAATCAGAATCCATAATCCAAACATACTAATGGAACCTATCTCCAATTTTTATATGGTCACCAACTGATTGTGAGTTTTTTTTACACGGTAGTCTCTGGAACGTATTCCCCATATCATACATTAAAATTTCTCGAGAATTAGTGAGAAATGAAAATCATCGAGAAATCAGAATCCATAATCCAAATATACTAATGGAACCTATCTCCAATTTTTATATGGTCACCAACTGATTGTGAGTTTTTTTTTACACGGTAGTCTCTGGAACGTATTCCCCATATAAAAAGAAGATTGGATACATATCCATTCATCAACTCCATCAACTCAACCAATTTTCCATACAAACACCCGCCGATTGCAAATCTCTTCACCGTTTTTTTTCCACAAGAACCTTGCCACGCTCCGCATTAATTACCTCCAATCCCCTTCGTCTTCACCTGGCCTGCGATTGGCACCTGTCCTCAACGACCGCTTTCCGGCCTCCAGCTCTTGCAGAACCTCCAACACCAACGCGGACGACGATCCCCTCCCCCCGCGCCCCTCGCCCTTTGTGCCATTGTACTTTGTACCCTGCGGTGGGCCTACCTGGGGATAGGGGTGTCGAATCGAGGGCCGGTCCGGGTGTCGGGTTTTGGGGCACGCGACCCCGCTCGTTTGTTTACTTGTACATTTAGTTACCTCTGGCCCAGACGCGAATATACGCACCTACACGTGCAGGCGGTCCGTCCGGACGGGTGTTGTCAATCGGGGATTTGTGGACTGTGAAATTGGTGGTGATTTTGAAATGGGTGTGTTTTTTGGAGTGGGTATGTTGTGGGGTTTGAGTAATGGAGGGGGATTTTTTTTATTGAATGGTTAGGAATAATTTTTGTATAGTATTCAAATTTATAATTTTGAATGGTGGTTAGAATACTTACTTTTTTTAATATTTTGAATTTTAAGTTATCGTGTTCTATTAAAATTATTTATTTTAGTAGGATAATTTAAAAATTTTAATTCGTTTATTTTTTTATATCGAAAAATTTGCATGCAAACTTAAATTGTTTTTTTATTAATCAATGAATATTAGGTTCATATTGAAACTATATTATTTTTTTTTTAATACTTGTTTTTTTTATAACGTTTTTTAAGTGTCTCTAATGAATTTCGTCATATTTCAACAACATTAAATCATTGCAAATCTAATCATACGCTAATTTTGTATACTTACTTCATGTAATGTCATTATAATGTTTATTGTTTTAGTTTTCATAACACAATGTCGCTTGATTTTCCACAACAGTCTTTATATAGATAATAATAAACTATCGCATAATTTTACATCAATATTACTTTGTTATCTTGAGCTTATAAGATTTACATATTTTGAATATGCGAAATATAAATTAATATTTTATAATACATGAAATAACATGAACATACGGCAATTTTAACAGCTCATCATGCACATACTTTCACATGAATAAAACAGTAATTTCCAAATAATACAAAAATTTCCTCATTACGCACATCCACATATAAACAAAACCCACCTATCAAAAATTATATTCCCCACTATAAACAACCGCTCACAAATATTATTATTAAAAACAACCAGTCCGAACATTTCACAGCACGAATTCGCACATCGCAACCACAACAATAACATCCAAAAACACACCGATTGCGCAACTCTTCCATCGAACATTTCCGTACCGCGGACCACCGGTTGGGTATCCCTGCCTCCTACCACCGTTCATCGCAGACGGCGCCGGTTCAGTTGTCCAAAGCCGTTCGTGCGGTTTGGACGTCCGTCGGGTTTTGGTCCAAAACGCCAGTTTATAATCAGATTATCAATCATCGGAAAGTCGGGGGCCGTTCCTCGAGACATTGTTTAGTGGTTCGGTGGATTTTTTGGACGTTTGCGCGAAAATCGCTAGTGATTCGTCAGCGGGAAAAGTTTGCCGTTTTGTTGTAGCGGAGTCGTGATTGCCGTTCTTTTTTTTGTTCAAACATGTGCTTGTGATGTTACGGATTATAGCTGACGAATCGCCGTCGCATGGAAGCCACTCTATGTATGTCGTTTTTGCGAAAGAAGCGTAAACAGAAATGCAATACGCTGACGTTTGCACAATTTTTACGTTTGTTCTTATGATTTGCGAACGAGCCTTGCACAATTTCACCTTTTTTGAAAATGAGTTTTTTTTTGCGTATTTGTTTGTTTATTGAATAGAAAAATTAGGTTGGGAGTGTATGGGGTGCTTTTGTCGACAATGCAGCTGTAACGTATCGTGTTGTACAAAGCATCGCTTCTCAAATGTTTTATTTTTTATTTTATTTTTTGCGCTTGTGCCTAGTATATTGATTGATCTAATATAATACAATATAGTCATGTTGTGTTTTGTTTTTGTAATATTTCGAATTTTGTCGAATATTCTGCCATGTTATGAGAATCCATGTCTGGCGGCAGACAGACGGACTTTACGGATCAATAGACTGCAGAATGTGTCGTATTTAAATTAAAAATTTTATTGCTATTTTAATTTAGATTATAGTTATTGTAATTAATGAATAATCAAAACATTTGCATTTATAGAATTAGATTTAAAAAAATTATATTCAAATTTATTTTTGCAGCAATCTTTAATTTTCAATATGTTTATATTATTTCGTAGTAAATCTATTAATATTTTCAACAAAGATATCGATATCTAGAATTTATCAAGTGTTCTTCTTAGAGTGCCTCGATCCATCAATTAATTACAATTAAATTAAGACGTCAGGGTATGGGAATATGGATACGCCCAGTGAACCTTTTGAGTGCTCTGCGTCCCTTAACGTCTTCCAATGTGACCTTCGTATAGCCCAAATTCATAATTAAATTGTACGAATTTCGTTATGCGAAGCCTCTTGGAAATTCATTCGATACGCTCTGAAAGCTTACGCCATAGCCCTTTCTATTATTTCGAACGCTTTGATTGTATTTCAATGTTTATCCTTTGATAAAGCTTACAGGTGGTCATAAGGCTGTTATGTATACTTCTCGTGATATTTTTTTTTCATAAATTCGATATCGCCCACTCTCGGTTGACCCATTATTTAGATTGCGGGGGGGGTTTTACGATTCGAAAAAAATTCAATGCTGTAAACCTTTTACACACCATACTCGAAGATACGATCGCACCAGAAAATATTCCCGGGGTGAGATTACGATTGTATGGGAAGTACGTCCTGGACCACCCGCGAGATGAACGTTCTCTCATTTTGATTGTTTGTTACGTTTTTTCTGTTCTTTTTGCCGCGTTTTATGGTTCGGGTCGAACGCCAAGCGTAACATTAGATAATTCCGAAAACCCTTTTTTAATGCACGCGAGATGCATCTCAATTCTTCGTGATGGTCTTTTGTCAAATGACCGTCCGATGACTGACATTATTTAGTTAAAATTTAATTCAGGTACTTATTTTGTACTGATGTATAAAGCCGATCAAGTGTAATATTCTGAGTAATCGTCGGAAAATTTCTATGAAAGAAACGCGATATGCGATGGAATATTCTTTTTCTTTCATGGAAACCCCGTCTTTTGTGTATCATCTTGTTTTGTTCCGTTTGTTTTTTGTTTATTCGATTAATTAGTTAATCAATCAATGCGACGTTTGTTTATAATATACATATTATCGATTACGAACGAGTGTTGTTAAATTCACTAATGCGTTTTTAGTAATTAATCAAAGAACACCAATCAAACGGTCCATCAATGTTTATCGCTATCGCATCGTACAGTAATTCTATAAAATAATTTATTTTGATTTATTTATTCCGTTTTAATAGTTTACCACGCATAAAATCGAATTTGTTTATTTTCCGATGAACTGAAAAATATTTACGAAGCACGTCGTTAATTGAGCGCGAAATTCGCGCAACTCACGCCACACACGCTACGCTCTTTTAATTTATTATTATCGCTATTTAAATTATTGCCGATTATCGTCAATTTTTTCGAAATTTCGGTTATCGAACATATGGACGCGGTGCATCGAACGCTCTCGTTAATTGCCAATTAATCGGCTGTCGTGTTAATGGCCTTTCTCGAAAAGTGCGGGTCTGTTTGATCGCGAAATCGGCGCTATCGTTTCGATCGTTTTCGAAATTCGAAACCGCCGAAATTTTCGGTTCGATCGCCTCCGTTTGTTATTTAATATTGATCTTGGGGTTCGGTTTGTTTCATCCGCGCCATTCGGTCATCGTACGTGATCGTTGTTTTCGATCAGGACACGAAAAGGATGTTTGGAGGGTATATAGCATCATCGCCAGGAAATTACTCAGACACTTTTTAATATAAAATGAATCATTGATTCGAGTGTGTATTTTCAGTATAGTTTCCTTTGTAGATAACGCGATAACCGCGAAATTTGACGTGTTCGTTAACTATCAAAAGGATATGGGTCAATTCGCGTTGGGTGTCGATATTGCACCGAATGCATAATGAGCCACTCTCTCGTTGATCGCAAACGAGCCTGAGAAACTAATCCACTCTCTATTCCCAAATGTACTGAGTATTAATTAGATTTGAAGAGAAAAAAGTCGTATCGATCCGTCACGGAATCTCTGGTTTTATTGGCGTTTTTAACGGTCATCGATTGTTGATTTCCGCGCGATAATTATTGATTTCTCGTCCATTACGCGTGTGTGTGATTTTCGTGTTTGATATTGACCATCGTGCTTAGTGAACTTCGTATATGTGTATTTTTTTTAAACTCGGCTCATATTTGTTCAATGTCAATAATTAGAAAGTGAGATTGAGCCTTTATTATTATATGACGGTGGAAAAAAATATTTATATTATTTAGAGATGTAGATACGTGTACGTTCGGTACAATCGATCGTGATACATTTTCGCCAAGCGACGATTTTTTTTTCATATGTGGGTCGATCGCTCATAGCAGAAAGTGTCCGATTTCTATTGTGCGGGAATTTTGCCGAAATTGATTCCACGTTTCGACACTGTTCGAATAAGTTCAAGCTCGTTAATTAATTATTTTTTTCGATACGACGCGTGTACGGTCTTCTTTAGCTGATATTAAATAGATCGTCACTCCGCATTCATCACGCATTCCGATACCGTCAATATTTACGAAAATGGATCTTTCATCCTCATTGTGTGTATAGTTTTTTTTTCCAATCTATTTGTTAAGACTCTAATGATCCTTCAGCTTCTTTAAACAGGTAGGTTACTCATTGCAAGGTTTTCCTATTCGATTTGCCATCATTAATATTCATGGATCGTTTCCAATGCGACAGACGAGCCGTCTCTAGAATACTCACACACCTGTCTCCTCACACATGACATCATTGTGAAGAAATACATACATATATTTCATCAGTATCGCCATCCTTTATTCAAGGATTATATGCATCTTGTTATATGGTATCTCACGCATTCTGACATATTCGATGAGCCGAATGTGAAGTGTACAAAACGTCCGATCGCACATGGTATCGGTAATTTGTAACATGTGCGACAAAATCGTTTTACCTTCACTCGGCTTTCTTTTTTTTGCCAAAGGTGAAATTCGCAAGGCGTCGCAAGCACTTCAAACGCACGTTCGATCAGATAAAACGCGAAACGAGACGCAATTAATCTAATTTATTTGTGTATTTTTTCCATCCCATTAGCATTGGCAATCGTGTTTGATACACCGCGATGAAAGTGTCGACGTACTATTGTAAAGCAGCTACGGATATGTTGAATTTTTTGGATTTTTCGTGCAATTTCTGCGACAAATTGGCACTAGTGCTTTTGCTGTGGCGTTGATTGTTCGGTCTTCAGATTGGATCGATTTCATCATCATCATCATCATCATAAGTACAGTCATCGATAAACGCAGATGTATCTCGTTGACAAGCTCGCTAGCAATCTGCGATTCGGTAAGTGATTTCAATGGATCGAATTCGTTGATTCTGTAATTAAATTATTTATAAAAATTTAAATTATATTGACAAACTCTGGCTGTCATAAAACATGACGTGCGTTTTTCATTTTTTCCGATTATTCTTTGGTAAATTATTAAATGTTCGCAGTGTGCATTTTTATTGATTAATAAAATTGAACGCTTATTGAATTTTTACGGTTCATCGTAAATGTTCGGTTATAATTTTCTATCGAACATCGTTTCGAAATGTATGGCGGCATTCCGTCGTTCAATTATCGACTTTGCTCGAAACTATTACGAAATTCTCGTATGTACAAAATAATGAAAGTATTGGATATTTAATCAATAGCACTATTAAGAATTACTTTAATGTTTCATTACGGAATTCAATATCATAATGTCACTGGACGTAAACATCGCACCTTAATTGATTTCGAAGTTCGAAGTTGACAATTTTACGTATTTCGAATACAAATTATACGTTTTCTATTTGCACTGACAAAATTTACATCCATTTCCGCATTCGCATATGCTGCGGAATGTGAACAAAGGTACTCTTTTATGATTATCGTCGAGTTAATAGATTGTCATGTTTCAATCGTAAATTTTATGATTTATTCAAATTGAATGGTTACATATTAATTTGCATGATGCATGCATAGATTGTAATCAACGACTGGTTTCTAATAAGAAATGCATTACCATTGACTAAGATTGAGATCATTCAATCAATCATCTGGTTGATACTGCATACATTTTTTATTCAATGTTGAACTAATAAATTTATATACCGTATAAAGTTGCGCTTATTATAGTTTTGTATAATTTATACACACACTTCGGGAAAGTTTGAAAAGTTTCATGCTTGAATACGTACATTTAATTGGACCAACCAATACTTTGTACAATCCACAACAACGTATCGTATAATTGCGTTTTTGCCCAGATCTTATCAATGTTAAGAAATGTTTTTTTTTTATTCGAAAGAGAAAAGATACGAGATTGGATATCTCTCTTCCGACAGCCTTAAAATATTTATCCGATTTTATGTGTATGTCCTTTATATACGATAAGAATTTATATCTTTATAGTATGTAATCAATAGTGCTCACTAAACCTTTTCTACTTTTTCGATATCATCAAAAATTCGAACATCTGAAAATTAACTTACCAATGAAAAGGTCGCCAATTCAAATACTGACTACGCAATGTGTCGCCTAACTCAATTTTTAACTCAAATTTACATGTTGACTCTTTTAATATTCGATTCAAACACGAATTCAAAGAATCTATACATACATGTTCAAATAAACAGTACAAAATATCGACAATCATTTGCGTAACTTTATGTAAGCGCGAAAGGCTTTCGCGCTTCAATTTGCATACATTGACGCGCTAGATTTGAACTCAGGAAGGCGGCAAAACTCGAATTCGAATCCTTGACCCCGTTTTCGGAGACGAGTTATCAAACTTTGTCTTTCGTAATGTATGCGAGTGCTTGTCGATCGGAAAGCGGAGTAATTTCGAAGAAAACTGTTGTTTCTGCTTCAGCCTTGAATTTTCAATTTGCGCACAGACAGGTTCGCTCGTTGTCGAAGCATTAGAAGTTTGCATAATATATGCGCAATTTTTTTTTGTGTTCCGAGTTATTTTCGACGCTTCTGCGGTTCAGTGTGTATTGTGTATCAGATGGTACGTTTCGAGTATTGATTTTGACTAAAAATATCGATGTTTTTTCGGGGTGTTTTTAATTTTGTAAATCGGATGTGTTGCTAATTTTGTTTCTTTGTTCTCGGTAAGATTTTAATCTAATAAAAAAAATCATATTAATAGAAATCTAATTCGAATGCGAAACGTAATCAAATGAATCGAAAGTAATCAAACGGAGTCGGCGCAAAAAGCTTAATTAAAACGCAATTTTACCTGAAAGTAACTACGTTTCGTACAAAGCTGGAACAATTTCGTACGAATCTGAAAAAAGATAATGTCGTGCCGCCTGTGTGAAAGGACCATTACCCCAGTTTCACACGAGACGCTTTTACTCATAAATTGCTTATTAGACGATTTCGTTCTTTGATTAACTTTTACCTTTGCATTGTGCGAACTATAACGTCGTTGAAATTCGCATAAGAAAAATCGTCGATATTTAGCCGAATGCATTATCGTCCATCTCGAGTTGGCCTCGTTTATTTCAATTTTCACTACGCGTTTCTCATGGGAGTGGCGGTCGTTCGAGAGGAACCCTCTTTCGTTTTCACGTATGGCAATTGTTAAATCCTCCCCCGTGCTTTTCGGGATATGTATAAATATATCTGGGCATACATATCCGCCCCAGTTTTCATCCGCCTAAGTGGGCTCGATGTTTCCCAAAAACACTATTCCGTATTGTGCGGTTTGTAAACTGCCTGGAAATCCTTTGAATCTTTTCAAGTGCGATGATTCTGCTGGAATTCCAAACGATCTCAATGAGGGCAATTTCAGATTGGATTAGATCGGATAGTGTATTTTTAACATACAAAAACTGACTTTCGTATTAAAAATGAACGGATCCTCGCATTAGTCACATGAAAGTGATTCAGCTTAATCCTTAAATGTGTATAGTATGATGCGGGTCTTCAAATTTCCTCGAATTACACATGAGTGCATTCGATCGAATAAAAAAGCGTAGCGTTACGCGCGTGTTTTATGTGCTTCTTTCGGTTTGATAATTCTATTTATTAAAGTAAACTTGAACTTTGGCCGTTTCAATAACGTTTCGGACGTCTATTGAACTGTCGCTATAAAACAAATACGAATATTTTTTGCGACCGTGATCCCACTTGTGCAAATGTTGATTTATTTTCAAATTACATCTATAAGGAAAATTCTCGTAATGATGAAGATGTTAATAGAAGTTTTCGTGTTTGAAAACCTGGCATTAATATTTTTATTTGTTATTCGGATTATTCGTAAAAAAATTGTAGGTGGAATCATCGCTCTTATTACGGTTGTGAAAAAATTTAATATTATCGAATTTACATAACTAGATTAACTGTTTACGTACGCTGATTTCGAACGTGTACACCTCGACTTTGTAAAGACTCGCTGTGATTTATAATATCCGAAAATTGTCACAATCAACACACATGTATATTACATAAATTCAGCAACATAGAAGTCTTACTTTTTGTACGTATAAAATTAAAACGCCAGCCGTTCCACTTTCAAGGATTGATCAATGCAACGCTAATCGATTAGGAAACGTTGAATCATAGACGAGAATTTTGCATAATACTCCTTCCCACACACCGTTTTACACGTAATTAAACCTATTTTTTATCGCTTCGTATATTGTTTTATTATTAAAAAGACTCACATATGTTTGATAGCGAAAACATATTTTGAAACACGTGTTCCTTTATCGGGTGGGGCGACACAGTCAGTGGGCATTAGTAAGTACCCGGTGATTCAATAGTCGTTTCCTTTCGAAATAGGGAAGCGAGTTGTTCGTGATGTTTTCTGGTCTAAATAGGGGAAGTTGTGTGGATTTTGTGATTTGAATAAATTGGATATTCGGTACATAAGGGTACTTTCAGCGATTCACAATTAGAATTGATTAGTTTTAAGTAGTGGGTTGTTTGTGAAACTTTTTTTCAGAATAGTTTAGTTGGTGAATATTATGGAGTGTTGTTTTCGATTGAATCTATTTTTAATATTAATTGAAATAAAGTTTCTAAATTCTACAATATATTTCGGCTTAATCAACTGGCTGTAAATTTTGTCTTGTCAATGAAGCATTCTTGGAATGTCGAAGTTAGCTGAATTTCCCTATTTGAAGGGGAAGACTGGATTTCGGTAATGTTGTCTTGTGTACAAAACGACGATCACACCCTCGGGAAGCGGTAGGAAATGTCCTCAGCTATGGTATTGCGGCACTTTGTCGAGATTTCCAGCTGAAAGGAAGCTCGGGCTTTCGAACGAAATTAACCGAAACGTTTGTTTCCTATCAAACAATGGGGCTTCAGAGTTAATTTGGTGTGCATAATTGAAGGGACGGAATTTGACCGTTTCGATTCCCGATTCCGGAAGAATCTCGAATGTATTTATTCCTCGATTGCTTTAAGCTCTCGAAAATTCTTTTTACAGAAAAAGCCACTTTAAGCCGAATAGAAACATAGATTTTACACGAAATAACAGTCTTATTTGTATTGTAATTAAAACTTTCGCTTTCGTGTTTTTTTAAGGTTCTCAAGTGAAACTTTAAGGTTGAATAAACATCGATGATTCACTCAACAACCTCTTTTACACTTCCTCATAACGAAAACATCCGAAACCCAATGAAATGAAAGTCAACGAACTAAAGAGAACTTGATTCAAACGTCGGCCTCACACGGCCAACCTTGAATCATTTCACTCATCCGAACACGAGTAATGTAACATATGAAATTTTCTCTGGTCATTCGATGATATTTTTACATATCGATGATATATTTCGGCATTCAAACGAGCGTATGAATATTGTAGTTGTGTTAAATGAAATATTGCAGTAAAAACTTTTCATGAAAAATGTATATTTTTCTGTGTTAACCGAAGGTCGATCCTCGTCTTAGCAGGTGTCGAATACACATCCAAAATTATGGTCATCATTCCTTTTATGAATTTATATTTTATTTTGTCACAGCAAGTGTCGCTTCGGGTCGAACAATGGACGCAGCGTGTTGTTGACACACAATTTTAACATCGCCGTCCGAGAGAGGCTTCAGACTTTTCAGACACCTTTTTTCGTTAAATTTTTTGTATTCAAAATAATAATTCATTGTTGACTATGCTTTCACGCATCGTCCCCGTTTCAAACTCAACACAGCGCCGAATTGATACGACCCAATTTATGCTTAAAATATGTAAATATCATGCGCACCTATAATACTTTTCGAATCTATTTTCACAAACCTATCCCACATTTTGAAAGCCTAGATAATGTGCGTATATAAAACGTGTCGCTTTTTATCTGTATATATAGTAATAATTTCGTGATAAATGCTCTAAAAAACTATAAAAGCTCGACAAACTAATAGTTTAGAACTGTTTCTAATCTTATCTATTTGTGCCGAATCGAATATACGGTCACGTTATCGCACTTGACAAAAGTCAAATTACGGTTATGTTCCATGAAAAACAACGAGAAGTAAATATACAATTTTTCGGTGAATTTTCAGCGGAATCCGTTTCAGATAGCAACGGTTTTCGATTAGTCTTTCGCGCGTCGGTTTCCGGCACACAATTTATTACTTTATCAGCCCTTTGTAGGGATTCCCCACGTTCGAACTGTATAACGAAGAGGTCATCGTTCTTTCTTTAAATGTATTATTATATAACGTATATATTTTTTTTACATCACCGGTTCAATGAGACTCACATATGTGACGAAAATCCTAACTTTCCCAATTGATATGTTCATTGAGAATCGATTCCTTTTTAGACGGTGCGTCCGGTTTGTTCACCTTTTTTCTTCGATTTAGATTCATCTCGGTATTTCGTAAGGTTTTAAAAGCACTTCAGACGATAATAATATAAATAAATATTATAAAATGGAGCCTTGAACCGATCGACTGGTTTCAATTTTACGCGAGGACGATCACTTAAAAAATGGCTCGTTAAAAACCGTTCATAATAAAATAATTTTTAATTAGCCACAAACCTTATACTTTCGATAAGTCGACGATTCGTTACGTTGCCGATTTTTTATATTGAAACAAAAAAGATATACAAAGTCACCTAAGAAAAGTCAAATGGTTGTTGAACTTTTCCTTGACTTTATTCAAACCGATGTGGATTTATGACCAATACTTCGTTCAAATATTGAATCGGTATTAAAATGTATTTTCTTTCGAAATTTCGTCGCCCATTTCAAATACATTTACATACATACAAGGATGAACATTATCCTCAAGTTCACATCCATCAAAGTCGCTTTGCTTTCAGTTTTAAAGCCATTAGCATCGTTTACAAAAATTCACTTAAACGTATCATATTTTTTTCAAAATCTGGCAATTCGATACACCAAATCCCCGATAATCCAGCTCGGTTAAATTCACCGTGAGAGTCAAAATAAACCGTTCGACCCTTCGACGGTTACCTGGTTACACGGGCGCGCGCTCGACGTAGTATTGATTTAATGCTGATTTTACCTTTACGTGTCATCGACTTTTACATATTCATTTTTTCAAAAAAGGGAACAAAACATAAAAAATGAAAGCGGGAGCAATTTATTACCGCGTCCGGCTAATTTCGTCGTACGAGTTCCCGTATGTGTATCGATCTGATGGTTAATACTTAATGGCTCAATTGAGCGCGCCGCTCACGAATAAAATCGTTCACATTAAAAAAATTATTACGAAATTAGTAACTGTATATAATGGTAAATATAGAGTCGTGTGTGTGCGATTACACTGTATCAGTTTCGTGACTGTAGGGTTTTTATATTAGTGGTTTTAGTCGGGAGCAGATGACGTTTACTGATTGGTTCATTGAAATGTGAGAATATGGGATTAACATTTCAAAAATATTTATGGTCGAGTTTCGACGATTCGATTGTATCTAAATACTGTTTTTTCGGTCATAAATTATATGTTTGCTGAATTGAAAAATTTGCATAATCCATTTATACACGTCACATTATGAACGCGTAAAATTATCAGAACGATCGGCCGTAAACAAGGAAATTTAACAAGTTTGATTTTGGTGAACGAGCCATAATAAGTTTTCGTGGAAACAAGAAACATTCGAGTCGCACGTTTCCTCGCATCTTTTTCCGTAAAAAGCGGCATTTCCGTTTCCGCTACATGTGCACTTTATTTGACCTTTTCCATCGTATTATCGCGCAGCTTTCGAAAGCTGTGCGAGTGCTCACCCCCGATTTTTTGATATATTTAGAACTGCCTTTTCTTTCGACTCCGGAGCTTCTGCTCCATTAGCGCCGTGCCTAATTAATTTATACTTCGACTTCCTTTCTGGGGCACATTTCTCGTACAAAGTGTCTGCTCTTCGGGCCCCGTTCTCGGCCGCAGTATAGCTTTCGTGTCGAGACGACTTCTATTTCGAGATTTTCAGTTTTAAATCCCGCCATTAAGTCTCGCATCTTTCGTTTACGACCGCGCGGGAAAAACTCGTAGGAAAATAAAGGATTTTTTCGTTTGGGGAATAGGAAAAGTCTGTGTAAGGTGAGCTCTGTCGGCAAGGCGTATTACCCGATCTGTAAATATTTACGCAACGCTTTACGGCTCAATATACGTGAGCTTTTTACGTTCGCCTTTCGTCTTCTCTTTTCGCGTACACGCTAGATTTGCCCCGCTTTGTTCGGCGAGCTTTTATTGTGTGCCTTCCCTATTACGCTTCTTTTTTCAGTTTCGTGTTATTTAAAATATGTTTTTTTTTCGCTTCGTATTTTTTACATATTATAAAAAAATTCAGCTTTTTATGTAACGGAACGTTGATTAATCTTTTTATCGATTATGGAGACTTTCGGCCTTCCGTTGATATTATTTTGTATTTAATTCGTGTGAAATCGGTTCGCATTAAATGCAGCGACATAAAAAAGTCTTGTTCGTTAATAATTATCAGGGTGTTTTGCAATTTTTCAGAGTGAAAGGGTTAATGATGATAAAATTTCGCTGCGTATGGACACCGCGTTTCGTTTACGTGATCGTAATAATTCACGATTTCGCATGAATGAAACGATCTCTGGTCCGTAAAAAGTTATTTTTACGTCGTTCATATACTTATATTTTATACGCATTGTGAAAATACTTGCGACTTTTGACGTTCGACTCCTTTTACACCCCAATTAAAAATCTCGTTTTATTTTCGCAACGGCCTCCGCTTTTCCGTTTACATTATCGTGTAAAATTCGCTTTTTATCGCCTACGGGGTAAACAGCAGGCTTATTTATTTGCATACGGCAATTATATTCACTCTGTGCACTCATCTCTAACCACTCCCGAGAATAGCCCACTTTTTGTGCGGACTTGTCATTTTTCCCGGCATGTGTGGATGACGAAGGAGCCCTCGAAACTCCCGGCCCTTGTGCCTGTCTTCAGATAAGTCATCGTCTATTATTAGATGCTTTTGGGGAAGTGTTGTTGGGAAACGGGCGTCTACTCTTCTTCTGTCTGGTTATGTTTGGTACATGTGAGATTTTTTGTTTCGATTTTTTTCCTGTTTCCTTCCACGGCAGCTGTTCTCGTGCAAGCTGTTCTTGTGAATTTAGTATTTTTCAAATGTTTCCACTTGAAAAGTTGAGGGATCAAACATAGTGGTGATTTGTTAATTGACTCATTGTCAGATTTATTAAAAATAAAATAAAATAGTTCTTGATTATATTTAATGAAATGTTCCGAAAATTCGTTTAATAAGTGTCATGTATTAATCTAAAAACATTATCAAATTCGTGCGTAATTCGTTACGTACATTTTCGAAGTAAAGTTTGGACATCATCTAACTTTCGGTCCCAAGGGTGAAGAGGATATGCGCATCATATGTTCGGTATCTGAAAAAAAGTACCGCTTTGTCGGGAGTTCGTGAAATTGTTTTAATGGCGGGTCACATTAAAAAATATTGTATTACTTTTTAATTTAATATATTTTCACCGCATACCTGAATATAATAAATTTTAACCCTCGTTTTACTGTTACACATGAGTATTTTGTAACATAGAAAACTGCTTTGTTGTGCTTCGACGACCCAAACAGAAAAAAAATTTACCTGTCTATCAAGATTCTAATGAAAAGTGTCAGACGTGACATCCGACTACACCTTTTTTTGCCACTCTCTCGTATTCTTCGATGAACACTGTCCATATATGAACATTTACTGAATTAGCCTTCACACTTCGTACCTTTATATGCAAACGCTCGGCTCATGACATTATTGACTTTGAAAATTACTTAACGAGCCCTTTAGCAGACTTATTAAGCCTTCCCAATAACAACGAACGAGGAAACTTCGCATTGTCGTAATTCTCGAACAATTCAAAGAGTGTTTAGCGCAAAATGGTCATTCGAGGCTCTGATTTATCTTCGCACATGAACTTGAACCTCGTGTTATTTCGGGAACCGTGTTCTTTTTATGTGTTTTTCACCGTTTTTGGTATAGCGAAAGGCGTGTGAACTTAACATGTGCACGCCTTGGCCACCCACAATGGGTCAGGCGAACGGCTCGGTCAAGATTCGAAGTTCATCGACTTTTTGAGAGGTTTTCGTTAAAATTTAACTGCGTTAATTATCCAGTTACGTTAGATTGTAACGGTATTCGATTTTAATGGCTATCGACGTTTTAATTGGTTTTCTTGTAGCGTTTTAGGCGCATGTGTGGTGAACAATTCGATTGCTTTACGTGTGCGTTGTAAATCTTTTGGTTTTCGTGTTTTGCGATTTTATTTGAATGTGTGCTATAAATTTTTTTTTTCCGTTTATAATATGAGTTCAGTTGTATGTATTATATTTCAAATACGAAAATCAAGATAAAATTTAATAACGTAGACTAAATAAACTTGTGATTGATCTTCTTTTGAAAAAAATCTTTTAACTATTTTATTACAATTTTTTGCAATCCCAATGTTTTTTTAGTAATATTCCTTTTTTATATTAATTGATTATTTTTGTTCTTTAAGCTATATTAAAGAAAATAATCTGTTGTTTTATAGAATCGTATAATCAATGTATCAATCTTTCAGTTTAATATCGTTTTATACATTCATGAATTTTCCACACATAACATACAATAAATGCGCATTTTGATGGACGATGCGTGGAATTAAATTAAAAACTTTTCCACCGCTCGCACTCAAGATACTTCGAATAACATCTCGTTGTCTGACATGTTTCCAAATTGCGTAAGTCACTCGAAACATTTTCCAGAATTCCTGAAATACGACCGAACAAAAACGGTCGAATTTTCCACCCTTAAACCCGGACCATTGTGCAGAATAATATTTCGCGAAATAATCTACCGTGAATTTGATAAAGCACTCGGGCGAGAGCTTTCCCATCTATTTGCGAGCTTGCAAGCGCAGTTTATTATGGGCTCGTTTTAATTCTTTTAATGTTTCTTTTATATTTGCAAAGTCTCATGGGGTTCGCAGCGTGGGCCCATGAACGCCACATGACGCCATGGCACGCAAATAGATTTAGATTTGGAGACCAGATATGTTCTTGGGCTGCGTAAACAATAAAGTGCTCGATCGGAACCGCGATTATCGCACCTTTTCGCCTTGTTCCGGGAACTTTTCGAATTTATCGTGTGCCTTTTTTAGCCTAAAAAGCTCCCCTGCGATTGTGCGCTTTGTTCGATGTTTTTCGTTATTGTCCATTTTCGGTTTTGGGTGCTTTTCCAGAGTTCGTTTCCGCTCGTTCGGTGCGAGTACGCAACGGGAATTTTACGCTGTTTTTATGGGACATTACGGATGTGTTTTATAGACTTTTAATACTTTATTATGATAATTAATTGAAAAGGATATCCGTTTGTTTTGGAAATTTGTGATTTTTTGATCGCACACACGATACGAATTTTTATAATTTTATTGATGTTTATCGATGATTCGCGTCTAATCGTTAAACCAGTCTTTTTTCTTAGGAAATGATAGATCTTACGGTATTTTTCAATGAGATAATATTACTTTATTTTCATAAAGCAAGTCATATTAAAGATTCTTCGCGAAAACTCATTTTGAACTCATTCATGAAAAAGTTGTTGAATCATCATAACTCTCGGCTAAAAATCGAATCCCTTCTAAAAATAAAAGCGAATTTATGAAATTTTTAATATCTTTGACCCCAAAGTGACTTTATTCAAACCCTTCTTCAGTATAGGAATTTACCAAATTTTCGATTGGCCTAAAATGAAAAAAATGCGCAATTTCGGTTCACAATACGCTTTTCACATTCATATATCTTTTGTGAAACTTGTTAAAACTTTATCGATATCACATAGGTACTACGTAAGCGTCAGTTTTATCTG
Source organism: Hydropsyche tenuis (assembly GCA_009617725.1). Lineage (NCBI taxonomy): Eukaryota > Metazoa > Arthropoda > Insecta > Trichoptera > Hydropsychidae > Hydropsyche > Hydropsyche tenuis. The sequence continues at coordinate 410,282 of VTON01000034.1, read as the reverse complement.
ATATAGTTGTTTTGAGTCGAGTTTACCGACGAAGCAAACATTTGTCTCACGTCGATGTAGCTTGTAACCAGCATGTAACAACTTTATCTTTCGCACTGTTTATTATGAATTATGTCCCCGTGTGTATTAAGTAATATTATTACAGATCTTTATCGTTTTATTACTATTTATTATGTCCTATCGTGTTCCGGCCGAGAAGACGCAACAGGAAGCACAAATAAAGATTTATTAATTTGCAACACATTTAAAATCGCATTACATGAATAATTACTTTTTGCCAGTTCCGAGTGCATACGAATACGGAACGAACCGCTGGAATCCAATCGTGATGTAATTGGTTTATGATTTATTAAAAAAGTGTTCAACAATGTTACCAGAGGTCGTTTACATTAGTCAAAAACTATTATGATTGCGGTAGCGATTTTTAGAGACCTTCGCAGTTCGCCCGCGCAATGGTGTTTTCTTCGGGCCTTGCACCGTTGGCCGTTCTGCCAAATGGACGTCCTTCCTTTTTCGACAATAGCATTGCAAAGACGTCGTTGAGAATGAAAATGGAAAAAGTCTCCCGTGAAACAATGGAAAATTTTTGTTTCGTCGTCGCGTACGGCCTTCGGGCAACTTTTTTGGCGGCGCATTAGTATTCCAGCTGTGACTTTTTGAATCGTAATCTCGTTTGGTTTTCTTCGTGTAGTTTCAGTAATCAGATCTTCCCCTGGACTTTCTAATACTCCAAGGATCTTTTCGATTCTTTTTATAGAAAAGAAACCCGTGAAATTGAGGCTATTTTAATTGATTTAGTCATATTTTTGTGATTATCATATTTTCATCATCGATATGAAACAACAATGTTTCTTATTGCTTTTAGTAATAAAAAATGATTCACTCAAACGACGGATCTTCGCAAAAAACTGGGACGCCCCGTTCGTCGTATGAATCATCGAATCTGTTTCATTTTACCTGCGATTTCGCATCCTAATATAATTAAAATATTCTAAACGCGTTTCGCGAAACGCAAATTCGCATGACTCACAGGCAATAAACAAATCCCACCACTAGATCAGCCTTGTTTCGTATCGTTCGCACTCGATATAGCCTAGTTTCGGTATTTGTTATTGGACGAGATTTTCCGCGAACTTATCAATGGAAGCGAGCCGTAACCTTTTCGCCGCCGAAGAAATACGAACTCGAGAAACCGATAAATCTCCCGAGGCGGCCATGTGGTCAAATTTCGACCGATTCCATTTTCCCACGGAATTTCCTAGGAATCTCCAGTTGGTCGGTTCCGTAAGGGAAAACTCGGTTCACTTTCAAATCGGCTAATAGTATTGTTATCCGTCGGGGACGTCTGTCTAATTGTATTGTATTGTGTTTCTTGTGCGAGCTTCTTAATGAGACGATGATTGATGAACGTCGGCACCTGTTCCGCTCTTCGCCACTGTTTTAATGTAATGGTATTAGGGTATTTGTGTCTGCGAATTGTTGATTTATAGTTTTGCTCCAGTATATTTGACTGTTGTGAAAATATGAGGTTTCATTTATAATGTGCTGTTTTTAGTAATGTGGCCGAACGTTGATGGTTTTATTATAACTACGTTTGTGTAATTTTGAATAATGTTGCTATATAAAAATAGGTTCCTTTGAACCAATTGTTCCAAATATAAAAATTTATTCGATGGTGACATTTTTAGTATGCTTATATCGGGGTTTTCGATTTATTTTAATTTTATGCTATGCGTTTTGATATCGAAAAAAGTTATCTCAGATATACATTTTTTTGTTATCAAATAACGCTCGTACATTTTTTTCGTTTTACCCGATTTTTATACGTGGGCCTTTTTATAACGTCGAAGCACACATTGTCACATTCGGAAAATTACGTCCACAATCGCACCGAAAAGCAATTTTCATAAAAAAAACATCATTCCCTCTCTTTTACATTCTCAAATTTTTTTCGAGCGTCGCGCATAAAACGAAACGTCTTCCTTTATTATTATGCGCCTTTCGCGGCGCAAAATAAAACACGCCATTTTGAAAATTCAAATTTTATTTTCGATCTCATCGATGTCAAGCACCACTAGCTCGAATTAATCAAAGTCCGCACTAGCGACAAGACCGATTAATTACGTTTCGTGCTCTCGGTACTTATGGGTCGTGTGTAACTTTCGCGGAAGCTAACATTTGCGCAATATCCGTTTCGCTTTCGAGCCGAAGGCGCCCGATTTTCCCAGATCTCCAACGTGTAAGGACGTGAAATTTCAGAAAAGTGCATTAGCCCCAGGTCTAGGAACTTCCTGGAGACTTCCTCGGTCTATCGTCGCCTGTTTTAGAACGTCAGTCATGCAAAAGTGATGCGCTTTTCTCTCTAGCGTGCGCTTCCCGGCGCCAGAAATAGACGCTGCAACGAGCCAAGTTCAAGCTTTTCTTGTTGCATTTATAGCGGTCGAATTTAGAGTTTTTGATGTTCTAAACTATCCGAGATGTCTCTTTCGGTATTTGCGAATGTAAAATCCGGTTGATGGGCAATGTGAGTTGAATTATATGCTGTTTTCTGGACGTATACGCTCGTTGCATTTAGCCTTGCTCTTTGATGTCGAGTTCTGTTCATGGCAGCAATATCATCAAAATTATTTTCGATTTATTCTTCATACACTCAAAATTTATTATTTGAACATGAATAATTTAATGTTTTTCACTAAACAAACAAAAATGTGATGCAAACAAAGATCATCGAAACGGTTAATTTCACAGAACACCTTCGTATTTATTTACACTGTCTATCTGCCCTTTATACACTGAACCGAGTTATTTATACGTTCAGAAGCACAACAGTAAATAAATTTAGCTAAACTAACTCGCATGAAGCTGCGTTGCTATTCTTTGCGAAATGACGGAACGTCTCCCCGTTGGGCGATTCGCCGGTCGACCGAACCGCAAATTAAAAATCAAATATTTATACGACTCGGTGCGATGTTCATAAATAAATCTCGTTTAATATTTACGCAAACATGCCAGGGATCGTCAATCGTTGTTATGACGAGTTACCGCGGCGTGCACACGTGCATGAGCTATTTTTCAAACTTTTATTCGACTTTTGTGAGGTTTTTCCGTTGCGGTCATCGCACGTGAAAAAACGTTAATGCAGGTCGTAAACATAGTCGTTATTTCCGAATGTTGATCGATTAATTATTTTTCGAGGGAAGTTCGCGTATTTTGTGAAAATTTCATTCATCAAAGACGCTTCTCGGAATTGTCTAATTCAGTTGAATTTATTATGAAGGTGATTTTCTCGGAAGCGTTCTAATTTGTTTAATTTTCTCGTCGCCTTAACCCATTTTTTTACTCGATATTTTATTCATGATTCTATGAATTTTCTAATAAAGTGGATTATCATAATAATTCCTTTAAAAATTTTCTTTCGTTATATCTTTATCTAATAATTTCTTTGAAAAAATTTTAACACATCACTTAATAAACAAATTTAGATGTCAATTAAATTGGAAATACACCCAAATTCAATACACGTTTTACATTTTGTCCAACGTCGCAGGTATTTTCATGTTTACAAACACATTTATTACGCCTCCTCGTTCGGACACACTTGCATACTAATTCCAAGAAGCCGAGAATGTTTATTGCTCAATAAAAGCGCATCCACCGCGAGTCGCCCACTGCAACGATGCACCGTTGCATATCTCCATTGAACTTATCGAAATTGATAGGAAGACCTATCATTCCGTGATATGTGTGTGCCCTTCGAAATTCCACATAAGAAGGCTTCGTTTCGATCGTGATTTATAATTACGCGAACACCGTTACGTGCATTATGAGAAGCTTTCCTTGCGTTACACTTCCTTTCGAGATTCTCAAAGTTTAAATAAAGATTTTATGTTTTATATACAAAATTTCTAATCTAATCACATAAAATTTGAATATCAAAATCGCCTACGTGAAATTCTTCTAAGTAATTTACACGTCGTTAATATAAAACCTCGGTTCGACGTATCTCAAATTTATAAATTCCAGTTGTAAGAACTCACCCCATCGGCAATATTCAAATTCGGAACCGCAGTTTGAGAGGCTCTCTTTACCCAGTTCCATTTACCCAGTTTCCGTCCGGGGGTTTCAATTATACGTTCCGCTTCTGCGTCTCGGTCGTCCGCCTAATCGTTATTCATTCGAACTCGTGATTATCCTTTAAACCCGTTTGACCTTTTCTCTAACCCAACCTGGATTCGAATCTGTGACGTGTCAAATTCGTAGATTGTCTCGAAAACCGCGGCTTAAGCGTTCGAAGTTAGTTTTAAGGCGTCGGAACGCGACGAAGTTTAACGGCGGCCTCTAAATTTTAATTAATTAAACGTGTTATTTATTATGTCGTTTGTTTTTAAAAATGAATGTTTTTATTAATATTTGTCGATGCAAAGTTTTCAAATTATAATTTATTTAATTTTCCTTCAAAGGAAACCTAACAGGGTTACGGCAATTTTAATCCGAACTTTTCAACCGTTTTAACTTTACCAATTAAAATTTTCAAGAGCGAATTTTTTAACAAGTGTTCCGTCTTTTTAACTGAATAAAAAACATAAAATATAACAATACCATAAACACACATACACAAAATTATTAATAAACTTTTTTTGTCTCTTTCCAGGTGAGTCCAACGTTCGAACAGAGCAATCTGTAATGACGCGTTTACCGATTCGTAAGTACGCTTTCCCGATTTTTATCATGGAGAAAATCCCATTATTGTACACGCACACGTTCAGTAAACTTTCCACGTCCGTTTCAGCATTCTAATCGCATTTCGTTTGTCGAAGGAACCCGTCCCGTTTTTGGTTTTTCTTTTGATGTCCGATAAAGCCCTTGACTGACACTTCATTATAGTTCAGCGGACATTAAGCGAACCGTTAACAGCGGCCTACTAGCAATCGAATATTTATATCAATTAATCGAAACGTAGATTCGGCTTTATTTCTGGAGCACTCACAAGTACGAAAACATAATTTAATGTACATTACGAGGGCGTAATTGCAGCCAACGAGCCGTTACGCCGACAGGGCATTAATAATCCTCCGGATCCGATCCTATTTCTATCTTTTATATAATAAACATAACGTTGAGGCCATTTTCAGAGCTCGCCTTCGGTATGAGATACTCCGTCGTTTCGATTATCGCTTTATCGTTTTATTAGTCTCGTTATGCGCGAAAATGTATTCTCTCCCGATGAAGAAACCCCGCGATAAATTTCAATTTGTTTTCCCGGATAATTGCTCGTTCACTTTGTTTTATGTTTTTAGTTGTTTTTCGCCTCGTTATGCGTCTCTTCTGTTGTTAATAATATTTGATTCTTCGGCGCCGTATTGACCCGTTGTAAATTTGTTCCGAAAGCGTTTCGATGATATAAACGAAACGTAAATTGGATTGTCGATATTATTGAGGAAGTCGTGCAGATTTGTATTGTAAAAATCGTTTCCTTATAGTTCGTTATTAAATTTGGTCCATAAATATTTTAATTAAATGATAATGCATATGGATTTGAGATTTGTGGAATTATCTGTACGCTGAAAGCCTGGATGGCCATAATGTCACTTATCTATATTGCTTTATTATATCAATGTTACATAATAAAAGTATCCAACGAAATTTTATATTACTTCTCCGCTAAACTCGAACGTAACTAATTATGTTGAATGAGTCTTGTGGCTTATATCACAAATTTTTGAAGCGACATAAAAAGAAAGTAGACATCCTCACTCGATTGTGTTGCAATTTATAAACTGCTGGTTAAACAGCTCGGTAGATTTAATTACTGGACGGATGCAGCTGTTTGCTTTTCGTTCAGTGACACCGTCGTTCGTCAAAAACAATGTTTACTGGCCTACCAGTTAACCAGACACCAACAGAGAACATATGGATCCCATTACACAAACTTATCACGACAACGAAACTCTAAACACGATCGATAAAAAAAACTCCAGCTGAAATCCTCTCGCCACTTTCACCTTACAATATTTAATAATAAACGATTAAACGTCAATTTTCATCTGGCGACCGTTGCGCAATCGTAATATGGTATTTATTGGTTGTAAAAAAATTTACACGTAACTTTATTGGTAGCCATTTAATTGCGATAATTGCGTATCGAGTGTTGTTAATTCGATGGGTTCCCACGCGCTATCCGGTCTTGTGTGAATCGATAGTTGCTGTTTAGTTTGGCAAAAAATTTCTACTATTGTTTGATAGTTGTGTAGGTCTTTGTCTGTGAAAATTACGTGATTTTGTTTAAATGAGTGTCAAAAGCTCTAATTTGTGGCGAAAGTTTTCGGTGAATATTTCGACGATTGTTGCTGAAAGTGGGTGATTTTTTTTTGTATCTTTGTGAAAATGCGTTCAGATTAAGTGGTCTCGTTTTTAACTCGATTTCTGTGTACATTTTATTGTTATCTCGAATTGTTATTTAAGTGTTTGCATTTGTGTGAATCGTGTTTCGAGAATAAACGCGAGTGTGTATTCTACTGTCATAATTTCACTTTATCTAGAAATTTAATATTAAAACAATTCTTAAATGATAATGAAATGAAATTCTTCTATTTCATATCATCTTGGCGCGACATGCAATTATTAAATTTCTACTTGTGCAAATGTAATGATATTATCTAATTATCAATATTACAGTCCATCTGACATTTCATTCAGAATCCACCCGTTAAACAACTAGTACCAGTATCAAAACCGTCCATCATATATGTGCGAAATGAATCATTTTGCCACGCTTTTCCCCATTAAAATCAATTTCCTTCAAAGCAGATCATTCTGCGCGATGATCGCAACTCAACTCGTCTTATAGAAAACGAGTTCAACATCTTCTTTTACGTCCGATAATAATTTCTTCATTACGTTTGATTATCACGTACCCGCTGCTACGCACTTCCTGCTTCTCGCTAGCAAATTGTCGACGTTCTGCAGATGAGAATAAAACAAAAAAATCGAGCGGCGTTTTCAATTATCTCCCTTGTAGTGCGTTTACCATAATTTTGCATAATAATTGTGCATTAGAATCGCGGAGAATTCGCGGGTTTTTCGCGGGAAAATTCGCTCTGATGCGGAGCCGCATTCTATATTATTCTCACGTGGGAGAATTTTCTCTTTTGCAAATTCCTACTTAGTGTGTACACTCGCTTTATTATTGTATGGAGGACGCTTTTTCAGCTTTGCTGAAACGTTCTCGTCTGCCATACAAATTCGTATGTATCTACGTGAAATTGTCGGAATATAAACGTTTCGCGATATTTATTGCAAAGCTCGCGCTTTTCGCGTTCGTATGGTTTCCTTTTCGCTTTTCCCTCGGGCTTTTGTAATATGTGAAATTGCCTACAAACTCAATTTCATTTTTTTTTGTAATATTTATACAACTGGGTTATTTTCGCATTATGGCAATTATTTAATAGTGTCGTTTTAACGATCAATTTACAACGGTTTTGCAGCAATTTTTATGAATATGCAAATTCGATTTTCATACGCACCATGCGTCGTTTTTCAAATCACATCCAGGCAAAAGTTCGACTTATCTTTTAATTTGATCTGAATGACTAATTCCGATTTCCATTCGAAGCTTATCGATCGCCGTATTGCCAATGTTAAAAGCAAATTTACATTTTCATTCGAGCCTTCTCGTGCAAAGCTCCTCCCATCGAGAATCGACAATTATTTTCCTCCAAAACGTCAATCTTTTACGTTCCGATTTGTAATTCGCTCAAAAATGGCACCTGGTGTATGCACCGCGGCTCATTTCAGATTCGCAAATCGACACAGCTAATCGCAATCTTTCCGATGCAGAAATATGTATCATTTTACGACCCGGACGATTTACGACTTCGTCACCCCCATTGTCTCGGCGGGGCACGCGCAATTCGTACGATCGAATTATGCAGTTTAGATGAAAACGTATAATCCTTCTCGTCGGGGTCCTTTTATGGAACGAGACATAAACGCTCTCGGCCATATATACGTTGAGATAAATCATGTACGTGTACGTGATCAAGGTTTTCCTCGGTCGGTGAGGAGACGTCGCTCTTTCGTGGCTTTGTTCTTGAGGATGTGTTGTAGTCGAGAAAATTGGATGAGAATTCCGCTCGGTTATTGTTTTGCGATGATATCATGTCGTTTTGCATGTTTTTCAATTCGTATGTGCAATTATCATATTTAAACGATGACTGAATCGTAAATATATGCAGATGTTTAGATGTTAATTATAAGAAAATAATTATTTCGAATATTTTTCGAATGATTATTATTTGACGTTTAACGTCCCATCCAAATTTCGGTACATGTGTTCCGACATTTGCGATTTGATTCGTAGCCAAACAACACGTTGCACTATTGATTTCCAATTTCGCATGTCGGCTATTATTGTCCGAAAATACGAACCATATATACTAAAATTTGGCAGAATATTCGCACATCATGCCGAAAAAAAAAGTCGACCGAAAACTGTTGATTGAAAGGCCGCCAATAAACGAATAGGCTTTATTGTGGAATTGTCCGAATAAAACATTTCTGAGTATTTGTTAGAAATTAATACCTTCGAAATAAATATTCGATTTATTCTGTCATTTCGTTTTCTGTATTTTTTTATTAAGCTTTTTCGTCCCTTTTTTGCGAGTTTCCGTCCGATTTGACGATCCCTTTGATGGACGTCCTCTTGTGCTTTTTTTTTTGCTTTGATACCAATATTAGACATTTCCCGATCGATTTTTACTGATTCCGATGTCAAGCGTATCCGTTTTATGTCAGATGTAAACTCTGTAATTATGTTCCTGTCGTTAATGTGCTAAGTACAGAGTAATAATGTACATTCAATTTCATAAAATACTTTACTTTCGCTCAAGCGCATTTCAACCTGTATTGTTCGCCATTTTTTATTTATAATTGATTAATTGACAGTTGATAACGATGATGAATTAATTAATTATATGTATGATGATTTCTGAATTTAGTTTGATAATATAATATATGCTTAATTTGATTATTTTTCATATTAACCTTCAATTTTTCTAGTGTCATGGTATAAGCCGGTTTACACTGGGCCGGTACATTTTTCGTTAGTCTTTTATATTTTGAATAATATTCGCGACACGAGCCGCCCTCTTTATATCTTGAACGTGAAAAATAAAAGATTTTCACGGTTGCCAACTGTGCCAGCGAAAAGAAAACATCAAGGGGAAAGTTTCGTGTCGCGTAACCTATTTTATTTTACGCGAGACATATTTCGAATAGCGTCCCGAATAACTCACGCGACATCGAATTTTCCGTGCAGTTTATCGAAATGAATGGATGTTTATTTGCGCGTTTCATTTTCGCAATATCGTGTCGTGTTGGCATTGTATTCCGCTGGTAAGCAACGAGGTTGAAAATTTTCCTAAAAAAGGTTACCGTTTTCATAAAATTGTCTTATATGGTCTCGAAATGTTGGTTCTATTCGTCTGATGTTTTCTAATATTGAATCTATTATTATTCTAAAATGCTATTATGATAGTTTATATAGATGGAAAAGGTGTGGAATCTGTGGATATTGCTGGTGGAATTGCAGCTCTCTAGTGGCATAACTATCGTCATTCAGACGAGTTAAGATTGTCGTTTGCCACCAGCTTACCAATTAATTTAGCTGATTAATATGTATGTGACTCCGCCTCCATATAGGCGATAGCTTTCCTTCGACGTCCTTATATATTATTTGTATAAATAGTGCGTGTCGACATCCGTGTCTGTTAAACACGTCTGAAATGATAGATTTTCTTTTAAAACGGGAATATGTTTCGTTTAAAATTGTATACAATCTTCTGGATTCTTTCGTGACTTGTATCGTTTAGACATGTTGTAGGTACATGTATTTATATTTTGCGTTCCTTTATATAATGTTTCTGATTTTAAAACGAATTCATCATTTTTAATAATTGAAGTGAAAGTCGATAAAAAATTTTATTTCATCTTCATGGATATGAAAATTTTTATGATTTCATATTCAAAAATTCTCTTTCTCCTCAAGTTTTATTATAAACAGAATTTGCATAGTATATTTTCGTATAGCATGTTTATTTCGTCAATCGTTAAACCAAGTTGTACAATAGAAAGATTTTTATTTGCTTCATTAATGTTAATTGAAATATTTGCATATTCTGTAATATAATATTTTTATTCTCCGCGCGGTAAAAAAAATAAGATTTTTCTTCCTAATGAAAATTAAAAATTCATCTCATAACATTGATGAAAAGCTAAATTTTCAATTCTCCTGAAATTTTTTTTAGCAATTTAACTAGTAAATAATATAAAAACACAATAAAAAATGACAAGCAATCATTTATTAACACGCGTTGAAAATCACCGAAGATTTTCCATTATGTCGACACCCACGACCGAAACAAACTCGAAATATGAAATTTCAAAAACACAAAGATCCGATAAGAAAATTCGATCCCACTTTTCATCCAGATCGACGTTCGGAGAATGTTAATTAGTCAAGTGGGCCACGGTTCGCGCTAATGGAACTCGAATTCGGCGCGTTTTAATCGAACCGGCGATAACGTCGGCAATCAATAACGAATAATAATAAACCGCGATACTCTTCAGACGATTGCGAATGCTGAATATAAAAATTTCATACGTGTGTGTGTTTGCAATTTATGTAGTGCGATTTATATGCGGTGTAATGAAGTGTTTAAATGTTGGGCGCCGATCGTTCGGTTGAAGAGGTTCTGAAATTCGGTCGGAAAATAATGTTTGTTTTTGTTATTGCAGATAATTTTAGATAGGGTTTTCATAATAGTTGAATTATTATTCGTATTGCTAATGAAAATATATGATGTTGAAATGTTTGGTCGTCGAATTGAATCGGTCTTCGTTGCCACAGTATTATATTTTTTTATTTAATAAATTTTAAACGTTTAATGAACGTCTATTATGCGCCTTTGTCATATACGGCTTGGCCCTTATAATTGAACTCTACGCGTGTGTTTCGTATGATCGATCGAGCGTCAACTTCGGTATTCAAATTCCGATATCGAATATTCGGCTCTCGAATTATTAGGGAGTATTGTGAATTATGTCGTACAAGTTTTCTGAAGGATGTTCGATTACCATATTTCCCGATATCCATATTTTGTAATGTAAAACACGTGGAAAAAGTACAATGCTGTGTGGTTCCGCGTATATCGACGGCTTTTATGAAAATTTTATCATTAAAAAAATATGGTTTTTTCAAGCTTTTTATTAGCTTGTTTAATATAATATTGAATCATATAATATAAATAATTTATGTTTTACGCTGTATTACTCTCATTTACATTTTTCATTACGATTCGAATAATATCTCTCTCGAAAAAAATGACTTGATAATCTTTGAACTCGTACACGAACGTCACAGTAATTTCTTCGGACACCCGTAAAATCACAACTTTTCCACCGTACAATTTCCATTATCCCGTTTTCGACATGGTTCTTTTTCATTTAGAGCCTCGCCTCTGACGCAAGTTGGGACGTCACTGCAATCCCTGAAAACGTCATTCGGGACAAATTTTCACGAGCGTTTTCCATTCGCCGAAACGAAAAGCCGCTTTTCCCCGGGGTTAGGCGTCGATCTCGTTTTTCTGCGCAGCCTTGACGAGTTTTTCCCGCTATAATTTTATATACATATAATATAATGTATGCGGTATGAACACACGTTCACCTATGTTTATTTTCTAGCACATTTTCCGCCTTGAGTCGGTTTGTTTCATTGTCGTCGGTACATAGGCGCGGGCGAGACGCGTTTTTGTGCCGCAGAAAATGTCTCGGTCGGGATTTTTCTCCTTTATAAATACACGGTGATCTATACGGAAATTTTTTTCTGTGCACCCGTTTTCGTTTTAGTTCTCGATTTAATTTCGGATGTGTTTGTGCGTGTGTGCGTCGAATAAAGTGAACCGAAATGGGCGCTAAAGGTGAGCAATATCTTTTATGGACTCGTTCGGTTTAATCTTTATTTGAAGCATATTAATAAATTTTTAGTAATGATTTTAGTTAGGGATTTCATTATCGTAAAAATATATATAAATTTTCTCTCGATCGTTTTCATATGTGAGAATATAACGAATCGAAAGCATACCGAACCGATTTACTCCAACGAAATTATTTGTATTACAAACTGATTTATAAGGATATTATTGCTGTATTTAATCGTCGCACATTTCGTGTGATACAATTCAACAGTGAAAGACAGAAAGTCGTTCTTAATGATTATTCGTTCAATTTAAAAGCGTTTCCGATTAGCCGAAATTGTTTCCTGCGTTTATTTTATACGTCGAGACGTTCAAACGACGATTCGTTTTAACGACGCAGCTCGAATAATAAAGTACCGCATAATTCGGATTAATCAAAAGTTAATTAATCGTAAATTTACACGACGTCGGTCAAAAATAAACCCCCGGAGTCTTTTAATCTGGACCGAGCACTAATTAAAATCAAAGACGATTGATCGACGACGTTTCACTGCCAAAATCGTGAACTGGTCTATTTCCATTTTTCAATAGCGAATTTGAATATATATTTGCGTTCGGAATGATTTATTATTATCTTAATACACTTTCACCATATTTTTATAATAGCGAGTCCATTTGTGTTTCATCTGTTGCTTTTGACATATTTATTCAGTGGTTCACAACGCGCGGTCAACACAAAGATATTTCGCAAGCGGGAAAAAATTCAAAACACCTGAATTCGGCGAAATGTGTTCGAATAGAAATCATACGCTCGAGAGTGTATACACACACACGGCAGCTGTGTTGATTCGTAATCGTTTCGTAAACTCGAAACGTTTCCATAATTATGTCGTGCTCTATCAATATTTATTTTGGACGGAGATCGAATTCGAAATCGCAAGTTCGCAATGACAGATGTGACCAGAATACGAACGGGATACCTTTGTGTCTATTTCTAGTTCGAAATCTATCAGGGGAAATTATTTCATACATACATATATCGCGGATGTTTCGAAAAAGTGTTCGTTGTCTGAAAACGTCCAAATTCGTCGTTCATGACGAGTATTAACGATCTCGTCTGTCGACTTAATTGTTTTGTTTGTCATTTCGTCGAAAATAAACCGAAAACTCGGCTCGTGTGTGTATTTTTTCTTTCCGGTCCCGCTGCGTGTATACAAACTTGGTTTCGACGGGTTTTTCGCACCGTTTTTCATTTTTCACACATTCCGATTTCGATACGAAGTTATTCTCGTACGGATCAATTAAACCAAGCTTTTTTTTATTCCGTCTGATTTGTTTCCGATTAGATGCGAGGCCGCGTTCCTGAATGCGTCATTTTGTTTTGGATTTTCTTTCCCGAAAATAATACGCGAGATTCATTCCTTTGGTATGATACAACGCTTGAATTATTTCGATAAGTTTAAAAAAGTGCACTTTCATATTACGAGACTTGGCATCCTCGACTATTCCACTCTAGGTCTGATGAATTTCGGGAAAAAATAAAAACCACGCTTTTCGGTGATGTGTCATAGAACATGCGAGTTCGCGTATCTACGCCAAATGAATATTTTTATTATTCACTTTTTCAGCAGTCCGAATCAACATGTATTTCAATATGTATATAGTGTAATGAATCTTCCTCACATTGACATCATCTACTTTAGACGTATATGAGAAACTAAACATAGTTTCCTAAACAAACATTCGCTCCGCCGACATTTCCATACGGCAATCACACAGATCCATAAATCGCAGCCGTTAATTTTCCGTTCGAGATTTCGCCTCGATGATTTCGATTATTTTCTCTTGGATCCGTTGAATCCCGTCTTTCCGTATACGCGAGATCTAATGCACTTTTTTCCAATCCCGAGTTCCGTATATGCATCATAGCGCCAGTTTTTCTCAGCTCATTTCTCTCTTTTTACGACTGCTTTCAACGCCGGTATGGCGGATGCAACTTTTTTCAATGCAATCTGTATGCATATGAGGCGTGCGTATGCGCAAGCGACAAATTGAACAAACGTAAATATATTATAATAGCACTTTTTGCCCGTCGATGTGTAAACGAGATAAAAAACTGGATTGTATTACTGAATTTTTTTTAATGAGAAACGGTTGATATTCGAAGCGGTTCATTATTGAATCTACAGTCGATCTCCGCACCAATTTCGCGTTCGATTAACGTAGGCAAATCGAGAAAACGGCAGGCACTTCGTCTGGGTGGAAACGAGTCAATTACGAATCCAATGTCGACAACGACCGTTTCTTATATTGCGGAATAATAAGTGTGGTATACGCGTCGATTTATTGTCGGCCGGCTTGCGCCAAAAAGTTATGCTAATTCGCATCTCGAGTGCCTTCGAAAGGCCGCTCACGGGTCCGCCTTGACAGTGAATTCTATTATAATTGTGTTCCCAGATCGTTACACAACATCGCTTCCGTCAACAATGTCGAAGGGCTTTCGTGATCCCACTTTCGGGCGTGAAATTCGGGCCAAGGAGATGTTCGAGTGAGGAAAGCGTTTATAAGTGCTTTGTGTATTGGGTATATGTTTTTTAAATATTACGAGTATTCGAAGACTTCGTATAATGTTTGAGATGCTCATCTAATTGCTCGTGTAACTGCCTTATTAAAACATCATTATTCTATATTTATTATGTGTCGTTCTATATTCTGAACATGGCGAAGCATCCTTGATGTCAGTGTAACATTCAGAACGTTGCCATATTTTGTTTTGAGCGAGTCATGCATAATTTTATCGTTGGTCATGTTGACGATTCGTTTGCACATTTTTCGCTATGGAAAATTATAAAAAGAATGTCGTGAAGCGCTTTGCGCCTTAATCACTTCTCGTCCGCAGGTGTCTTCGACGCTTGTTTTCCCACGGAGTTTTCACATAGGATTTTTCCTTCTTCCTCTCGTTTATGGTAACATCGACTGTTGGCCATTGTCTGTTGGCACAATCGATAGACCAAACATGGTCTCTACGGAATGTAGGTGAGCTTAAGCCATCGATCTTCCTGCTTTTGTACGTGTCGCTGCGGATAGCTATTTTAAACTGACTGAAAACGATATTGTTGTTTGTCAAAGAAATCTTTGTAAGAAGTATTTTGATTTTTTCCATTGCACGTATCACATTCTAATTTTAGATCATGATTTATCATGTTTTATTATCAATATCTCTATATATTTCATCGTATTGATTAAAAGATTCGAACACTATATGTAACCCCGGTATTAGAAAATAAATAAAAAATTTAATAAAGAAAATAAAATCGTGATTTCAAAGAAAGATTCGTATATCATTTTTCATCCGACTAGTTTTGCAGAATTTTTCTCTCTTTGTTTTTTTTTCAGTTTGATAGAAAGATTTCCGAGAAACCGTATAATCCCTTCGGAATATTATATTACATCTAGCTCTTGTGTTTCTCGTAGAAAGTTCGTCCCGGCGCAGAAATGGCTTTTCGCACAGTTTTCCACCTCTCTCGTATTTATTTCGAATACATCGAATTTTCCCGAAAATCCTGTCGCGGTGTGCGTGTATTGTGATACGGAGGAAAAGCGTTATGCAAGCGCGTGGAAAACGTTGCGCAAACACATGAAAAAAAAATTATATTATATTTGAACGACTTACGCAGTACATCAGGTCGAAAGTGTTTTGTATTTGTTTGTATGTTATATATATTTTTTTCCACCTCTCCATTTGTGTTTATCGATCGTAGACAAATAACAGTTGTTTGAGCACTCTGAGCTTACAAACGAAAAGTCATCGCATATTACACTCTTTCTAATGTTGGCGTACTTAAAAAATCCATTTTTGAAATTAACGCTCTCTTTCAATCTCTCGACCTATTTGTTAAGTGTATTTACATAAATATTCGAAAATTCAAATTGAGAGCCCTCAGGATGCACTAATTGGTAATTAAGCTCACGACCCAGTTTATGAAATTGACAAATTTGCACGGCGCAGTTTCGAGAGTAATTTCCACAATTTCTCGTTCAACGAAATTGATAACGAATTCATCTTCTACGGTAACTGAACGTGATATAAGCTAATATATTACATGCTAATATTTTTTATTTACTCATATTAATCTTATTAGTTTATTATGTATCGATTTAAAAGCTTTATACACCATACATAGTCCCGTGAGAAATTGACATAAGATTTTCGCCATCATGATCTCTCAATTACTAAATAATTGTAATTATTCAATGTGACTTTCTTCTTAGAACAATTTCGATCGATCTAATGGAACGACTCCTTGCAAAAAAGTCCTACGAAGACGAATTGGAATTTATATAAGTCGGCGACGGTCAAATTGGTCTTCGCTTTCGAAGGTTGCGCAACTTCTCGAACGTCGATTGCAACTGTTGATCTAATTGCACCATTCTCACTAATCCATGGATGTGATAATTGTATGTTTTCAGAGTTTCGATTGTCGCGTTCGACACGTTTGAATTGCCGACGTTTGAATGAGCCTGTCCGTCAAATCGTAGAAAGGAAAATTGTTCTGCTTGTTCGCTTTATAATTGCAGAAAGTCGTTTCTGAAAATGACGCAATAAATACGTAAAAAGTTGTTAAATGTTGCAGGAAATGCGTGAATGTTTGACACGTACAAAAACTTAATAAATAGCCCCATTAGTGCTAATTTAATTAATGATCTATGCTATTCATTACTTCGATTCAGCGCGAACCTTCGCTTGTTCAGAAGGCCGTTTTTTTTTGTTCGAGCTAAAACCACTTTGACACATTTCCCGATGACGGTTGCATTTTTCTAATGTACGTGCGCATTATTAATTTTTCTCGCTGTAATATCGAAATTCCTTTGAATCGAATAACTATGCGTAGGTGTATAATTCGAATGTGAACTGTTGATAATTTGAATTTGTGTCTTGCTATTTTTTGCGTTGTGAAGCTTAAATATTTTGATGGTATAGTGGTTATAATTCGAACGTTTTAATCCTCTTACGTCGTGTACCAGAATATTAGAAGTGTGTATAGGTTTTGACGCAATATCGACTATAGCATTACATATTACGAATATACACTTGGCTTCGAAAATTATAAGATCGTAAATCCATTACGGCGCTCTCGAGAAAATGACGTATGCAGATTTTTCATTGATCAATATAAGCAATGACTCGTTTTTTTGTTTTGTTTGTGCGTATCAATATTGACTTTCTCGTTCACTTGTACAAGTATTTTTTTCAAAAAACAAATATTACGTTTTCCCCATTCACACGTCTTTTTCTTCGGTTTTGACACTCCGATGTAACCGTTACATGTGATCATGCAATGTTTATATGCGCTTGATTGCATTTCATTTCGAAATTTCATCACTTGGATTTATTTTCTAAGCGTACGTGAAGCTATTAATACTTCGGTCACGATCATTACGTGTATATTTTTCGAATTAAAAAAGAAATTATAATTTATATTATAGACCACCTGTTCGATCAGTTAAAGTAAACAAATGTATCAAATATAAGATTTATACTTTTTTATATTTATAGCATTTTAAACACAATCTTGAGTATACTAAATCTTACAAAATTGACAGGGGGAAATTTTTGTTATACGAGAGAGTGTAAAAGGAATTCGATCAGATTTTAAATGAGAATGGCATTCGAATCTTTGAGGTTTATTTCGAATCTCAGATTGGCAGCCGCCTTTTGAACGTTCCGAAAGTCATGCAAATTTATTCGTTTCTCATCTCCCTACGTGTCCCATATAAAAGAGAGACACGTCTGGAAACTTCTCTCGTCATTTTCTTTTCGCGCATATAATGAATAATCATTCCTTCGCCAACACAGAGCGAAAAATCTGTATACACAATAGGCGGGATCTTTTTTTTTAATCTCGTTTTACCTTGTTTGCTTTCGCGTTTTTAAATTAGCCGATTTCGAAGGCGGCGGATTTGAATGCTTTCAAAAGTACGCTTCGGCAAATACGAAATACTTATTAATTCAAGAGTCGATTATGTAACGTGATTGTTTTGTTTTCTTCAGGGCACCCATCCACATCCTCCAATCATGTAATTTCGATTTCGAATGATTTTTGTACGAATCCACGATGACGATAAGATGACGAAGGCAAGTTTGCCAGACGAACCCGAAGCTCTGCCTGCAAGTGGCAGCAGCATGAAGAAGGCCATACTGAAAGTGCAGAGTCTTCTGAGGCTGTCTTCTTTAGATTTGGGTACGACGATTTGCCCCGGAGTTGCTTGCTTGAAAACCATCAAAAAATATAATCCAAAAACTTCCATAAACATTTCCCTTTCACAGAACGCAGCTTGAGTTTTTTTTGTCTTCTTAACCCGTTGTTTTTGGGATTCTTATGTCTAATCGAAATTGTCTGTGTTATTTTAATCATATGTGATCTTCAGCTTTGTCATAACACACGCTTGATTGGTTTTTTGGCGTTTCGCTTATGAAATTGTTATTAACAGATGTGTTTTCGCTTGCGGCGTTCGACGTTCGATACGTTTCGCCGGTCGAAATTGAATCGTATCGATTCGTTTAATGTGAAAATTCCATTTGGCTTTCGAAAATATTTCAGGAAATTCGAGTTCCTTTGAGACGTGATTTATATCGATACAACGTTTAGTTTTATTATGTGTACTATGCGTCGTATGAAAATATTTTATTATTGACATTGATTCAAACAATGCGAGTATAATACATATTTTATTTCACTTATTGATTTCGAATATTTGACGAAATATATTTTTTATTTGATAGAATATTCATCATACTTATTCTAATGTAACTTAATTAATACTTAAATACCGTTTAGAAATTTGACGTAAATAAAAATTCCACAAAAATTAATTTCAACAACAAACTAATTAACCCAATTGAACCTTAAATTATTCATACGACTGTCGTTGAATACTTATCGATCGCAATTATTGTCTCGATAGTTCTACCGAAAACCGGAAAATTTTCTACTTATCATTCGAAAACTATACATCATCTTATCCAATGAAAATTCGCATCCGAACCGACACGTCGAACATAGCAAGTGAAGTTTTCTCACACGCTCCAAAAGGCAACGAACGTTCGCTTAATCTCGCTCTCGTAAATTGGACCTATTTCCGATCTCGCTTTGTTTTCGGACGTCTGCCGGCGACGCTTTTAACATTTTTATTATTCTCATATAACAACAACAACGAAATGACTGATGGAACTGGCTCTCGCACGTACCATTGTGTGTCTGAAAGTAAAATCCCATCGGATAGCTTTCGTCGTCGTGTGTACAATTTTGTTTTTTTGCCGTTTCTCACTTTCTCGGTTTCGAGGCGGCTCCGTTGTCGTTTCGAGAATTGTGTGTGTATGTACTTTTTAAAGGCCTTTATGGGCTTTGAGCGATCACGATACGCTTCTTCTTGTTTCGCTTTTATTGTTTTGATGTTGTCGACGTTGATCCACTGACGGATCGGACGTCAAAAGATCACAGGATGTTCGTATTTTTGCGATTTCTCTATTGGGATGTTCGACTTGTTCACGCGTGATATTTACTACGTTTCACGGTGTATTATACATTAATCTGTGCACGATTTTAATAGCTTTATATTCAGAAATATCACAAGATCAAGAGTATGAGATGAAGGACGAAATAATTAGCGAGCGCGCGTACATTAACGATAGTTTAATTTGCATGAATTATTCCGCATTTTCTAGATAAGCACTCTAACGATTAATGCGAAATTAATAATACGTTCGATCAGAAGCATTCTATTACGTTCGAATCGGTCTATTCTGATGCAAAATTCAGATCGCGGTCGCAAAAATGCGATTTCTCAATATGACGCACACACCGCTTCCGAGCGACGCATAATTCTTACCGTTCCACACAAAAGTAGGGTATTTCGCTGGAATTTTCATCGATTATCTCTAAAAGCGTGCAATTATTATACTCAGAGGCGTACAATTACTCGTTCGCGGACTTTACAAAGTCAACAACGACCGCCGCGCCGATAGAAACTCGAATATGCGATTTCGAACTTCTGACAAGACGCGCG
This sequence comes from Hydropsyche tenuis, assembly GCA_009617725.1. Lineage (NCBI taxonomy): Eukaryota > Metazoa > Arthropoda > Insecta > Trichoptera > Hydropsychidae > Hydropsyche > Hydropsyche tenuis. Next base: position 390,243 of record VTON01000034.1, on the reverse strand, counting down.
CGCTTTTCCGAGTGAAACTCTCGCATAAGCCATCGGCGCCATCGAGAATTGAATTATTTAATACTCGAGACTATTATTTATGTAAACCGTTCGTTTTTTTATCGGAATAAAAGTGTGTTTTAGCAATTGTGCGTCTGCCGATCGACGCGTGCCGATCGATCGATCTGGTTGCGTAAAATCGATCGTTAAATCATTCCGTCACGTGCTTGTCTTTGCTTACCGACGACAACCTTCTTGATATAACGATGCCGTCCTTCGTTTTGATTGATCGTTTTCATTTCATGTTTTTTTCATTTGACCCATTTTGCATGCGTAATTCATTCCGATGCATTTCCACTTGATATCGATCGATTTTGTTACGTTTTTCTTTGTAAAGTTAAATTTATTTATTTTCGTATTTCTTGTTTCAATCTTTATATACAAGAGTGCGATTGCGAATAGATAAATATCTCGCCTTTGATCAATTATTCAAAGGGCGAAACTTTCCGTATGTAAAACACGAATAGTCCTCCTAATAAGGGGAGCGCGTCTCGAGTCGAAGATTAAAATCTTCAAGGGCACTTTTAGAAGGGAGGATTCGCGAATCGAAGGACCTATCCCAAAATAACGTCGGGGGATATAACGAAATTCAATTTCTCGGATAAGGATCCGCATCTAGAGCAACAGATTCGCCATTAGCGAAGTTTCGCCGAACAATGCGGCTATATGTATATTTTCGGGGATAACGCGCAAACAAACTGCGTGGACCAAATTTCGCTTTTCGACATGGGCCGAATGGCTTTCAGGCTTTGTGCGAGAGTAACGTATTCTAAATTATGCAGACCGCCGTATTTTTGTGTTATAGAAAAAAATTCGCGTCTCCTTAACGTGAGAGGATTTAAAGAAAATGGATGTAATTTAAACTTTCGCAGTTTGCAAAAGTTGGGATGTCTTGTGTTCTAAATTGATATTCATAACGCGTTGTGTGTGCGTGGTGTTTTATCCGTTGCTCTTGTATGAAAAATATGGGTTCACTAAATTACTCAATTGAGATTTAGTGCAGTTTACGCAATCTTCCTGTATACGATAACCAAAAACGGTACTTTTATTCAGATCGTAATTCTAGAACTACCGCGTTTTTACACTCCACACTCATCCTCGCATTCAAATACGTTACTCATTTAACTTAATTTTATCGCAGTCATGAAAACACAAAAAATAAAACCGCCACTTAATCCCACACCCACTTACAAAACTTCGTAGAGCACACTCCGAGAACACACTCTTTTGAATATCATCGTATTTATAGAATATCAATTTACGACAATTACGAATTTCCGCGGAACAAATCGACCGTGCATAACCCGAGAGGACGGCCGCTTGATATTTCGGCCATATCGAAACGCGCGAACACAATGTTTTATTCAGCAATAATGTAAAATCGTAAACCAAGACAGGTTGTTAGGCTCCGCAGGCGCCGGAGACCAGCTCCTTCGGAGACTCCATACATGGAGCCGACCTTCGGAGACCACTTCTTCGACGTCTCGTCGCCGCAGACCTGGAGAGCACGTTGCGCAACCATTATGATTTCGCGTTCGCAAATTTCATTATGTGCAATATAAGCCAGACCGTAGTTTGACACTCGAAGAGTCGTTGGTTAAAATCCCAGGTGCGACAAAAGCGATTTTTGTCTAATGAAAAATTGGATTAGATGAAAATTTTATTTGATTAGATGGTCAGTATGGATAATAGGGATTCTAGTTAAATTTGGCGTGAAAATTAGCATTAATTAAAAATCGAAATCGAAAATAAACTTTAAGTTTGTGTAATCGCTTCGTTCATAAACGAAGCAAAAAGACTCTTGCTTTTTCTATGAAATTTAACAATATCTAGGGATCAGTAGACGTCATCTAGCATAGGCACATTATAGGTGCATTATTTAATGTCTTCTGTTAAATATGACAGTTGACGTGTCTTACGACATTCTTATAAAAGGCATTAAAATTTCTTTGGCATGTCTGATAATTAGTTAAAAATATTTGGAAATTTCAGTACGTGAACGAAAAACGGTTCACCACCGCTGTCATAAAGCACATCAACTGTCATATTTGACAGAAGACGTTAAATTGTGCACCTATGATGCGCCTATATGATACACCACCAGATGTTATTAAATTCCATAGACAAAGTAATTACACATACGTATCGTGACATATATAATATTAATTATCAAACTTATACATTTGCGAAATTGAACGTCTTGCCTGTAACATATTTAGCAAAGTCCCAATAAAACATTATTCATCAAAATATTGCAACAAACTCCCTATAATACGAAAATTTTTCACTTGCTTATGCTATCAAAAATATTAACCGCCTAGTATAAACACTGATAATTTCATATAAATTGTCAGTAGTAAATACAGACCAAAAAAAATGGTCGCACGATGAGACGACCGTTTAAACATTAGGATACATGATATGCAAATGTTGTTTTCGTCCTATAAAAGGCAATGATATAAAAACTTCATGAAAGTCTAATGAGTCCAAAATAAGTATTACGTTATCTAAAAAAAAATTATTATGATATTAAGCGGATTGTCCCTCCGGTCTCGAAATAGTGCTCGTGTCACAGGAAATGCCGTCTCCGAACTTGGAACTTGGTCTCCAGTATGACGAGTATGTTGTCGGGTTATAAATATAATGGGCCCGAGGGAAGAGTCCGCCTCTGGTTGGTCCTTCTTCGTTTTTGTCTTCGATGTCTGGACCGTTCGTTTAATTCTCTCGCGTTAAATCTTTATGGTTGTCGATTCGGCTGTTCCGCTTTGTTCGTTGATTTAATTAAAGTACATTGCATTATTGGCGTTATAATGGTCGGACTTCTGTTCGGACGTTTGTTTCGTTAATAACTTTGAGGTTGTAAAATAAGACGATTTTCGATTTTATGAGTGAATTTCGCGGATTTTATTGTGCATGCATAATTGAAATTTCTTTGTTTCTTCGACATCGGACATTTATATTGCAGAGTTTAATGTCACTTTTGTATAATTTTCATTCCATATGACCACAAAGCCGATAATTATTTCCATACATTAAATCGCTAATAAATCATAATATTCACATAAAATATTTATTCTGAATAAAGTCGATAATTAATGCCTTTCCTTTAATTTTAACTGATCGTCGCTAAGACCTCGTATTTTATGGCCGCCCGAGGTTTAAATCCTGCAAAATGCCAACTTTCCCCGAATTTATTTTTTATATTTATTTTTTTCGCATCGCACACATACCATCGAAACACTTTCGTCCCTCGCCTCCCTATAAATCTCATTTAGCGACCGTTTGTTTTATTGGCGTTGATAAAATAATGCTTCTGCGTTGATTGCCTTACAACGGCAGGGTCATGCTCGTATACGATTTGCCTCGCCGTTTTCCTCATTGTCTTCGTTTTATGACGGATTTTTCCGGAATCGGTTGCATCATCGTGGTCATCGTGATATCAATTGTCGTCGGCTGATGTTGACGTTTTCCGTCCGCAAACACTCTGGTCAGATTGTCGAAGAATATAGGCGAAAATAATATCCGATTTCGCACACATGCCGAATTTTCCGCTATATCCAATATCCGTTTTTCGGCATTTTATCGCGAAATATCGAATTTTGTTTGCGTCAATATTAATGTCGAAAATGAGTTTCAGATTCGATGGAAAGATCAGATGTTCTTGATATGTTTTTGTATAATACATGTTCATGTGGTTTATCATAAAACGTTCAATTGCTCGTTGACAAATGTACAGCTATTACTTCAAAGTCTCAAAGAACAAGAATCATCGCTGTACTGTTGTGTTACAGATTTTCTAGATGTTTTTTTTTCGTTTTGTACGGGCATTTGATTGTACAGTTATATTTCATTGAGCCCCTGTCTATCTATGGGCGATCCCTAGGACAATCGTCCCAGTAAAAACTGGTCGCCAGAGCCGGACTGGTTCTTCGGATCCCTTTGAGAATCTTTTTTCAATCGATCCACATTTATTTTGTTCGAAGTCGGCGTCTTCGCGTGGGCGCACCAATAAGGGCATCGTCAAATAAGGGACAGCGACCGCTTCTTCATCATCGCGATCATTGTCCGATGTCTTAGAGGGAAAGGGTCACTTTTTGTGTTGTAGTTCCCTTTGATCATTTTGTCGATTGTATTTTTTCGTATGTGAGAATGGCACAATACCATACATTTAATGGGAACGGCCAGTTCTTGTGCATTCGAATGTCTTTTTAAAATTGTTGAGATAAAGATTTTTTTCAATAGAAAATTCTATATGAAATATGATTATACACTGGAGCATATGGGAACGTGATCCTTGTATAAATATTCTTTCATATTTTATGTTTTGTATGAGGTAATGTTATTCTTATCACAAAATATCTCTATCTGGATTTGCAATTATTTATATTACGCTCATAATATTTCACGAGCTTTGCCGCATTCAGTAAATTCAAAAGAATACAGATGTTCATAATATGGTTATTGCGCAAACGGCTGTGTAAAGTAATAACCTTTAACCCTTTTGAGGTCGAAAGTTGTGTTAACGACTTGAATTTTATATTTCTCAATAACGACTTTGTATGTGAAATGCGCTTTTACAATGGCGTAAAAAATGACCGCCACTTTTGTCTCGTTCAATTGACTCATTTATACTTGAAATAAATGATTTTTTTTGACGTCCGAATACAGATAAAGGTAATTCAACAAAGCTGAATCGATTGAATATGGATAAAGCATACTTAATTGAAATTACTTTTTAGTCGAAGAAACACGTAAATGGGAAAATAGTTGATATAAACCATAAATATTCTATTTAATTAATACTCTTTCGATTTAAAAACACAATTAATTATGCACGTATCATTAACGCAATTCATTTCACGTTTCGCATAAAGTCGTCGCGAATAAAAATCGCATATTTTACCTCCATCGAATTAAAATTTCTCATGACGTCTCCGGATAGCATCCTGTGGTTTTCGATTCCCGACACATAATGAACATATCGTTCCGAGAAGTGTTAATTGTACGAAACGAACATGTCCATAAATTACACACATACACCGCGCATTAATTTATAATCATTCCGAGAAACAAAAGTATGAATGGTCAATAGTCATAAACTTCGCCGCCCACGCTTCAACTGCACAAGCGACACGCTTGACATTTGCGAATGCGTTTCATTATGCCATACACAACGATAATCCTGTTAAATGTTAAACTAGCATAAATATTCGATATTTTTTACGTCGCGAAACAGCGATTAGTCTCTCGATTCGAACGTATTAACGGGATTGCGTAGTTCGTGCGACATCGATTATCTCCACACGAAAGGGTAGAGAAAATCTGGGACGTGCTCAAAACTCTAATTACAGAATCCCGTAGATAAGACCCGAGGATTTATGGCGCCTTTCTATATAAAGATGGCCCGCGGGACGATCACAGTACCCATCACGAATCGTATCAATTAGAAAATACGTCTCTAATTAAGGCGCACTTTCGTTTCGGCGTGAAAAATGCTCCCGAAGGGTCCTTGCAGGCATTCGTAGTGTGCTTTTATTAGAGTACGTAGAAAGGCGTTTTCCGATCGCCATATTTACGATTGTCGATTGATCGAGGCGTTAATTTTAATTTATTGCCGACGTGGCCCTTTGTAGGTGGTATAGCCGACCGATGCCTGGGGGCTCGATCGGAGCTTTGGAAAAAAGTTTGGTTCGAAACTGACGTAATTACTTATAATGCTTGGTAGCTTTTAACGAAGGACACGTATTTCACGCTACGTGTCGTGTAGATCTTTATAATGGAAGAAAGTGTAGTTTGCTCCGATTTATCTGGGCTTAGGATACTTTCGAATCGAATCGAAAGGGGTGTGGATAAATTTACATCGATTTTGTATTGGTTGAATGTTTTATCGATTGAGATTGTTCTATTTCAATATTAATTTATTTAATCAAATGGATTAGTTATAATTGAAAAGTTTTGTTGAAAAATTCACTGGGATTTGATCAAACATCAAAATTGGATCTTATCTGACATATCAAATTATATTTTCAAAGTTAACTATTATATAAATCAAGGATTCGCAATACGGAGCGCTCCAATACCGTATTTTATATAATCGAAGACTATTTCTATGGTCGTTTTTCGAACCGGAGAATTTTCCGCGAATCGTTCTCCTAATTGATTTTCGGATCTTCGACAGAGTAATTCGATTCCCGCGAACACTGACGGCATTGACTCGGACGTATCTAATTTTCCTTCGGAATTTCGCTTAAATGAAATATACCGACATTCAATAACAAAACTAGGAATGTTCAGACCCCGAGTTGCGCAACTTAGCCCCGGCAACAATTGATTTACAATGGAACGGGTGCGGGACTGCATTTTACAACAATCGAAACGTGATAAATGCCGCTTTTGCGACCGCAAGACTTAATTCGCGACAAGTTTCAGTCTCGTGTTTACTGTGGATAGTTAACGGCCCGTTGCTATGTTGGCGTATGACGTGATATTTCGAATCGAAATTCTTCGATGTTTGCCCGAAACGTGTGCTTTGAATTTTTTATGCAAATTTGCAAATGAAGTGTACAGAGGTTCGTAACGGTTCGACGTATTGGTGTTTTATTTGTATAAAAAAAATTGACTGAAACTGTTCTTTGCGTAATGAAAAAAAAAAGTCGATTTGTTAAAGAAATTTTTATTTTATATCATTCGATCGTATAAAAAAATATCGTTTCATATTAAATTGTATAATAATGATTCGTTTTGTTGTGGAAAATTATTATTTTGACTAATTTTTTGTTTTTTTTTTTGTGATTTTAGACGAACCCCGTCTCCAAAGTGGGGGCGGAGGTGGCGGCGGGGGGGGAGGGGCCTGGGAGGACCGGGGGGGTACCGGGAGGCGCTCCTTGAGAGTGCCTCGCCGGGAACTCCCAGCCAGGGAGGAATCATGGGGATCAGCCAGTGACAGGGACGCCTCTTCCGATGACGAAGCCGACAAGTCTATCGGATTCAAGTCAGTACCTTTTTTATTTGTTTCTATAATTTTCATTTAAGTTTTTTGCGTTATTTTTATTGAAAAAGTCAATATGAAATGTATTCCTTACCGAAATACGGCTTGGGCTAGCGCGGTAAGGTATAGCCTAGACTGCCTATTTGTCTGGTAAGGCCTTGTCTTGCAGTGGATAACTTATAGGCTGCTAATGATGATGTTGATGAATCATCATCATCATTATCAACATAAACATTCAATGCAGGATGAAGTCTTATCAATTGACGTTGACAGCCTGGGCGGTACCTTATCACGTGTGTCCACCATGGTTCGATAAGGGGCAGGGAAGATAAGAGCCAACTCCACCACATGTCAACAGGAATGGCTCGATGATGATGAATATGAAATGTAAATGATCACGACCAAAGTGACCAAAACGATGACCCGTAACCAAAGGATGATCCGTATAAAAAAGGTTGAAAAACTAGGATGTTTCTTTAAAGCTGAGAATTCATAGTGAGCGTTTTCATTTGTGTTCCCATACAATTTATCTAATAATTTGTATAGGAACGTTTACCATCTCAACCTGCATATAAATATCCTACGAATGAACTCCCTTTATTGAAATTTTATATGAAACTGCAATATGAAAATATTTCAATTGCATTTTCTCCCTTCCTAGAAAATTCAAATTCAAACGACATGTAATTAAATTCCGCTGAATACAAATTATGCAAATTCACCGAATCCGAGCAGCACTGTACATTTCCCATTAAAAAAGACGTATAATGCGGCAAAAGGAGCGACGTAGAAACGGGGGGGGGGTGTCGAAAGAAAAAGAAAAACACGAATCAATTACGCCAACGAGGCCCTCGACGTCGTTTTTCCACCGGTCCGAGTCTTTCTCTATCTCGATTTTTCAAATTAAAACCGCGACGGGGAGGAGGAAAAAGCGCCGTCCGTGTTTATTCGCCTGTTTATGTGTTTAATATATTTATTTCGGCTCGTTCGGTTGTCGGACCTGTGCGTTTTGCAGGCGAAATTTTCGCGCGCCGTATCCGTTTTTCTCATTTTCGTCGCGGCGGGAATTTTCGCGGGAAATTCGACCGCTAATTTCGTTTGGCGTTTCCGCCGTTTCGAATAAATAATTTGACTTTGTATTTTTCGCTTCGGTGTTTGCAATTTTCCTCCGCAGCCGATTTAACGCGCTTACCGTTTAATTTGATTTTTTTTCTGTTTATTTGCGTATTCGTCGCGGAATATTGGTGATTTTTCAATTACCGTCTCTTTTAATTATAAATGGAATCGATTTTGTTTTACACAGTTAAATTTATAATTTTTTTACATAAACATAATAAGTTATCTATTCCATTATTTGGTGTACGTATAATATCTATAAAAACTGAATATGTACTCGATTTATTGCCTTGATAAAATATTTACTTATAATTTTTTTATATACAAATAAATATAACGTATTATTATATTTTGTACAGAAAAATATATGAGGAAGCATAAAATTTACGATTTTTTGATAGTCCTTAAATATTTTCTATTAAAATGTCATATTACTGCCGTAATACCTCTATTATAACTTTACGACCCATTTTTCGAGAATAGGTCATATAAACTCGACATATACAAGTTCGTATACATTATTGATAATAATAATAAACAATTTTTCTTTCACAAACACATTACAATTTGAAAACGTCGGCACGTTTAAGGCTTCGGTTGCACTCGAAGCGGAAATTCATCAAAGTTTCCCGCGGCCATTATTAGCGCCGATGTGTGCATTGCTTACCATATATGCAGCTCGAGCCACTTTATGCAAATGCGTTTTGTTTTCGAACCAGTTTACCATTTTTCGTCTTAACGACCGCCTTTTGTTCAATAAAGTTCAACTCGTTTGACCCCGCTCCTAACCTAGGCTTGCATTCGCCGAGAGATCGATTATGTGAAACATTCACATGCTAGCATCTTTAAGCGGGGATATATTGCTTGCAGGAAGTTGTCGAGAGTTGTGCTGAATACGTGTGAAAAATCGTTATGATTTAAATGAAAATAAATTTCACACAGCTTCGTTATAAGATCGTTGTCGCGTGCGCAGAATGCGAAATTAATCGCGCTCATAAATCCGAGGATTAACGGATGAAATATCGTTCGAAATCGCATTCCGAAACGTTTGAGGATCCCTGAAAAAATTGAGTTTATCGCGGTTAAAAACAACTAAATATTTTCTCGCTTTCGATCCGTTCGAAAGTCCTGCAGCTATTGTGAGAAACGATGACACACATAGATAATTCTTTGACTGGTCGGCAATAGGTTAACGACACAATGCGACGTCAAATTTTCCAATTTAATGATAAAATATCGAAGGTACTCGTATATTGGAATTTTCATAGACCAGAATCCAATTTACATAAAATCATAACCGGCTCTACGCATTATATTATTCAAACGTTCGTCGTTTCCGAGCCTATCGGAAAATTCGTGATTTATCAGCGCTGAATCGATTGTGAGATCGTCCCCAAATGAACGAAACTTTCGCAATATCGCCGAATCATAATGGCTTTATTTTAGCTTAAATCGAATGAACTATAGTCGTATATTATTGCTAGATTCTGTGCTTCTCAATTTATCTCATTATTTCTACATAAAATCCTTATTTTATTACATAAAAATATCCTGAGACATCATAAACGAATTTCATGTACATTTATAGAACCTAGAAGCTAAAAGGAAATTTTCTTTGTGCGAAAATTATACAATCCTTTGTTATGATTTCCATACTCATGCGACACACACGTACATTGTGATGTGAACCATCGGTTCGTTCAGCAAGAACGAAGGCTCGATGGTCCACTGAGATACGAAGAAGAGACCACGTACACACACGATGGTTGGCGGCACCTGGTCAACAATGGCCCCATAGGGTCACGGTGCGAAGTGTTTGCAATAAAAGCAGAATTGCGAATCGATTTCCGTTCCACAGTTTTACGGGAAGCCGGCTATACGTATATCGCGCATTGTGTGCGCTCGAGACGTGTGCTAGAATTTGAACCTGTTCTATATGGTTGAGTCATGAAATATTTTAGGTGAAATGAAGAAATTCTCAATAACGAAATCGCTGTAATTATATTCGATGATTTGTTGAATTTTATTTATGAACGTACGCACCGAAAATTATTCACGGGTGAAAAATCTTCAGACTCGTTCCAAGACGTGAAATATTGCAATACGAACCTCGTTGGAATTGTACCTATAATATTGTAGAGTTGAATGCTCTCTGTTACACCTTTGAGTCCCGAATGACCGCTGAAAAGTCGTAAACGACGGGGTCATATTGCACCAGCAATAAAATTCAGGACTGTGCAAGTTGAGCGAAACCTAAGTGCAGCAATGAATGCACTTTATCTGCTGAACCCCTTTCGTTCTGCTGCAAAGAAGTAGTCTCATCAAATTTGTATTTAGTTGAAGAAAATGCACCCAAATTGCTTCCACGATATACTTATACGTTTTTGAAATAGTGGTTCCGTATACGAAACGTCGATATTTCGAATTTTGAAAATTGAGGATGTTTTATAGTTTTCGATTTGGCAGAGGGCACCGTTCGAAGGTTCTGTGTCATTTTTTAGATTTATCGTTGAGCGAGAAGTCGTTAAATGCGCTGCTTTATGCAACGTCGTCGTAAAATACTATAATAACGATCTTACGTACAAAGTTATCGATGTTTAATAAGCGAGTAACAAATGTTCGTATGCTTACTGTCAAAAGTCACGCGAATCTGAGTTGGATCATTTTTTCTCATGGTTTTCTGATTTTTGTTTTATGTTTTGTATAAATTTGTATGATTTTTTTTGGTTTATAAAATGTAGGAAGAGTGCTTTCGAACTACAATCTAATGAGGAAATTTTTCTCACGTGCGGATTTCCCTTTGCGCTTTGTATAAAATGCTTGATCATTCATGATTTTTTGTTACACAGTTAAACAATACAATTGATTGTGTTGTTAATAGTAAAAATTTATTATGTTTTTCTTTATTAAAATTTTTCATTTCACTTAAGTGAGATTTATGGTTTCATTTAAGAAAGGTTCAATTTTTTTTAAGAAAAATGTTTCTATTATGATCCGAAAACGAAACCATTTATAATCTCCTAATAATACGTATCCGTAGTTTTTTCACGATTTCTTAGAACTCATCAGATTAATTAACAATTCTTAGATTCGTTATGATTCCGATTAATAATTCAAATTACAAACACCGTACACATCAAAGGTGGAAAAAAAAGAAAACTCGTATAATAGCCCGAAGGTTCGATTAATATTCTCTCTCGTTTCATTTTATTTTACTTTCTGTATTTTTTTCTTCTGAATCCAGCTTTCTCCCTAATAATAATAATACATTTGCTAAGTTACGCTCCATTGTTGTAACCTCTCCTTCCAACTTAAATTAACCTGATAATTTTTTCACCAGAGATATTTGGGCATTTTCATTATTGAATATTTTCGCCGAAAAGAGAAAATTATGCGGCGGCGTCTCTTCGACAAGAATTTCAATTTTAAATTCGCCTTGTTTTCGCGTACATAAAGTTCAAAAAAGATGAAAATGACTCCCACACAGAACGTAAAATCCTAACAATTTCGTAATACGTGTTTACGCTTTTCTTATCTCGTTTCATTTGAGACGTTAATTCTATAATACATGAAAAAAATCGAATTATTCGAGTATAATTTGTACGCGATCGAAACGATTGCGACTCGTTCCTCGTGTAGCTTTTAATGGCGTTTTCCGGCAACATCATTGTACCGATTTCGTTGCTTTTCGTCGTTAATGAGCTTATTTGGCGCTTTTTTAAGGCTTCGAATTAAATTTGATGAGATACGCGTTAGTTCCATTCGTCGGATAATTTGTTTTCTAGTTTATTTTACTAACGAGGCGCGTTCGGACATAATGAATCCGAACAGAAAGTATGTTTAACTTTTTTTCGTGCAACGTTTGTTCTTCGGAACCGTCCGCCTTTTGAACCATTCGAGCTTTGAAAACCGTATCTTATTCAAAGGTTTCCAACAGATCTCACAAGATAAGTTTGCAGATGGAAAATCTTTGTTATGTGCGTCTCCTCTGGAAATTACCTTCTTATAGCGAAATCGTAGCACGAAATTCCGCAGTCAGTTTCGGTGAAAATGTTCGTTTATTTCCCATCAAAGTCACGGCAATTTTTCGGTAGCTTTTCGTTTATGTTAATATTCGTCGAAAAAAAGTTCGGGATAACCCCTCGTTGAAGGATCGTCGAAAAATTTTCAACATGCATAACTTGCTGAAAATTCCATGCGCGTTTTTCGCCGGAAAAACGTGAAAAACTGCGATAAAAGCTCTTATTAAGTTGCTTGCCTGTGTGTTCGTACGTGTGTGGGCACAAAGTTTCAGCTCAGCTTAAAAATTAAAATTTTCCTCATATATTATATGAAAGTGGATTTTTTCGCTTTTTTTTCTTTTCTTCGAAATGTATTTCTAAATTTCCATATAAATCAGATCATATTGATACCTTATGTAAACAAACAATCATTTTGCTTACCCAATTAGGTAATATCATTTTCAAGTATTCAAAAATATCACACAAAAATTTCGAATTCGTAAATAACTCACAGTATAAAATTTCATCATAGTCTAAAATAAATTTTAAATTTATATCAAATTTTATAATATTCTATCTACAAACATTTTTCATATAAACGAACCAATTTTTTTAAACCAGATTAATTTCCACGAAGCTTGACTCGAACAATAGAAAATTTAGAGCATATTCCATCTTAAAAATAAATTCTTTTGAACAATCTTAATTAAAATGACCTCCACTCCTCCGAAGGCTACCACCATCGTGCATAATCTCGAACATCGAAGTACCACCAAACCTCGCAGACTCCACCCCCGCAATAAAGAGAACCTCATTAAGACCTTAGGGGCTGAAGTTATCTAGATCGGAGACAAGACCCCGTCAGTCGACAATGGCTGACGACGAAAGCGACACGATTGACCTCAGACCCTCGTAAAACGAAGGCTTCCACCATCGAAGTCCAAGGTCGAGGACGATTGCCTAGGATGGGCGATCGAGGGTGAAGATGTCCGCGTTCTTAACTTTAATCCGTCTGTGATCTAATGATGCGAACTGGAGTTGTTTCCGAAGGGTAGGTTATTTTCGTCCTATCCGTATCCTTGTACACTAAAGAGACTCTTTGATAGTACAATATGTGCTCTTTTATATAACTAGCGGTTTGTGCCTGGCGTTATTCGGGACTCTGTGAAAATAAATAGATTATGCACCGATTGTAATTATTGTCACAATCAATCGCTACGCCGGCACATTGTATCATAATTTGTCCATACAATGTTCGATAAAAATTAAAAAAACTGAAATGCGAATCGATATTAAAAAATTAAATGCTTACTTAGTTTACCCAGATTTCAAAGCACATTCTTGCCAAATTTAGTGAAGATTCGTCTATCTTTTTAGGAGTTTATTGGATTCATACGTACATACACCGTTTGAGTTTTATATATATAGATTGCATCATACAAAATTTATTTTTATCTAAAATCGTAATGAAACTATAGATCTCACATGAGATTAACAAACGATATTCGAAATATAATCCTAATATATTATTTTTTTTAATTAAATCTCATTAGCCTAAATTTTCGTATAGTTCACACCGAAGGGAAATGCAGCTTCTGATTTCGCGTGTGAAACTTTCACTGTTATCTTTTATATTTTATCAGGTTGGATATTCAAATTTGAATTGATCACGATCGATCGTGTTGTGAATTCCAGATACAGATCGATCGTTTATTAATAAATGTGTATAATAACGTTACGATGTCGGTAACGAATAGCCGCTTCCTGTTTTCGTCGTTAGAAATTACATTTATTTTAATATAATATAATTATTTATGTTAATACGAAATCGCCAAAGAGATTAAATCGTTATCGGATCCTACGCATTCGAAATCAAAACGTGATTTTCATCACATGCAAAAATAATCTTATCCCACTCATCGAAGATCGCACTTCATCGAACTTTCGATAATCGACAAAAAAACCGAAATTTCCAGTTCGAAAAATTCACATTTCAAAACTTCAAGGACATGGCGACTCTTCGTCGATTTTCCGCCGTCGGAAATGCACTTTCGTCGTCGCAAAAAATAAAAATCGCAATCTCTAGTACGGTTCCGAGAGTCGCACGTTCCACTTTATCGGCCACGAACACTTGAACCCTTTGGGTGCCGCGCACTTAACCTCTCCCACCGAACAGAATGCAAATTTGCCGCCGTTGACCACCCGCCTATGGGTAGGCTCATCCCGAGCCAGGATTTGAATATGATGTGTAGATATGTGTGTGTGTGCGTTTTGCATCGTTGCAATTTCGTAATGTTAATAAATCGGATGAAGAAATCGCTGTTTTGCGTGCGCGCATTGTGTTATGCAAATTCCGTTGCAGTTCAGCGTTTGTCGCATGCACATGCCGCTTTCTAAACGTTGGTCGTCCCTTATTTATGTGGCTTGTGGTTCTCGGTGTTTTTTTTATATGGAAATTATCGGAAATGTGTATTGGTTAAAATTGTATGTGTTAAAAGGTTCACTTTCATATAGATGGAATTAATTTTAGATTATCGTCGCATGTACGTCTGTAATGTTCGTTTTTATCTTTCGACTGTTGACAGTTCGGATGATAACTTGTATTTTTATTATATCATTAATAATTTTACTGTACGTATATTAATTAGTAGTTTGAAAATTATCAACGTGCTCTGATAAGAAATTGATGTTTGAATTCAGTTCACTTTGATCACTTTTAAAGCTTCTATTTGAACTCACGTTTTATCTAAATTGAGTTAGTATATAAATAACACGGAGATAAAGCAGCCTTTCATGACTGTGCTTTATCAAAATTCTGTTTTCATTTCCCATAAGATATTCCTCCGTACGTCTTCATAGAGCAGAGTTAACCGTCACATAATTTAACCGCGTTTAAAATAAACGCTCGAGTCACCGACCGGAATGTAAAGAGACTTTTTTTTACATAGAGTCCGACGATTAATTTCGAACTTTCGACAATTTGTATTCAGACGGGACACGTTCGCGTGCTGCATTTAATTGCAAGTTTAAAGGATCGCATGTGCCGCATTCGCTTTTTTCCTTAGAGTATCGCACGTACAAACATTTATACTATTCTTTCAACGAAGCGAGTCGGAAAATCGTCTTTGAAATCGGATTTTTTTGCGGTTTATTTCTTGAATCTTTGACGTCGTGAAGGATTTGATTGCTTCTCGTGAAAATTGATGGGATTGTTCAATGATAAAATGGCGTAGATTTATTTCAATCGTATACGTATTTCGACGGGTGATTTTAGTCATTCAAAATAGGGAACAATATATTTGGTCAGTACTATTTTATTAGATGGTTAGTATAAATAATAATGATGCTAGTTAATCTAACTTTAGCTAGTTAATTAAATGTGGGAACTTGTATTGTGAGCATTAATTAAAAATTGAAGCGCGTGTGTGTATAATATTAATTAGCGAAATTGAACGTTTTGCCTGTATCATATTATATTTAGCAAAGTCCCAATAAAGCGTGCTTCGTCAAAATATGATAAACTTCCGATAATGCAAAAAATTACCGCCTGTCTGGGTTTTCAAAAATATTGACGATGGATAAATATTGACCGCTTAGTATAAATACGAACCTTTTAATATAAATGGTCAGTATTAATGTTTAAATACTGACTACGATTGAATTAAAATACGAACCAAAAAATGAGAATTTTTAAACAATTTCATGTCAACAATTTTAGACTTATTGAATGCATGGACATGCGCATCGTAGACTTGACAGAAGGTAGTCTTTTTTTTTCAAGCTTTTTATTATTTTATATTCAAACTCATCGATATATTTTGATACCTGTAATAAAGAAAAATATCCAAAAGTCATAAAACTTTGATTATAGAATAACAATGATCACTTTTCATAAAAAAATATTATTGCGGTTACATCAACACCTCGACTATCAATCGAGCACAATGCACACTAAAAATCTGAAATGATACAAAAATAGGACCATATTATAATAAGGCATGACTAACAAATCGATAAATAATTATGACGCACTGAAAACGAGCTCGTTTCGTCACACATGCATAAAACGCAATTGCACACTTGCACACGACGAGCCGGCGCTATATGCAATCCTCTGCCACAATGGACGCGACCGTCTCGAAATAAACTCGCACGTTGCGATTCAACAACGCCAAAGGAGACCGTCTTCTAGAATTGCACATACACACACTTGTTATATTTGCCTCTCTCGTGTTGCGTGGGCGACTTCAATCACTCACCGACGAGGACCTCCGAGTGCCGGTTGCATCTCTTGCATCTCGTGTCCTCTGGGTTCTTGGGTTCGTGTTGGCTTTTTTCCGGCTACCCTGGTTGTTGTTGGTGGTTTGTTCTCGTTGTTTTGTTGTCTCGTGGCTGTTCGTGACTCGATGGTCACATATGGCTGGCTCGGCTTTTGTCTTATAAACATTCTTGACCTATAAATCGAGCGGATTGTCGATGGCGCTTCAATTGCTTTGGGGACGTGTGATTTAGATTTTATCTATGTATTGTGTTGAAAGGTCAATTCACTCCAAGTGACGACGGTAATTCGGTAAAGAATTTCAATGTTTGTTTGACTAATTGCGCAATCTGATGCATAACGTATAACATCTGTTGAGTTATGACTTTTATTTATTAATCGACGCTCCGTTTATTATAAACCAATTAATTTTCGTAACGGAATCCGGTTAACTCGAGCACGTACAACCTGTCGTTTAATAAATGAGGATAATCGAACGCTACCATGTACCGCATCCAAAAAAAGAACCCTTATCGAAAATTTTAATTCCAACCATTTTTCAAAGCACCAACCAGGACGCGGAGGCGTCGCCCGAAAAACTTCAGATAACATTTTTCTTCCTTGACGAAAGCGACTCACAAAAAAAATACCGACGCACATACACCCAGAGTAATTTATGTGATGTGTGTGTAACCAGAATTCTTGGGTGCATCTAGCGTTTTATGTGTACTCGGTTATACCGCAAAGCCCACGCAAGTTCAACGCACCGCGACGCGCCCCTGCATTTCTCACACACGCCGTTCTCGCTCGCATGCGAGAACAAGACGGTCGGCTCGTTAAAAAGTTATTGAATGAATCCGAAGAGACGAGGAAAAGAAGCGGGATGATCGAAATTACCGTTCGTGTGGGCCTTAGATAACAGGACGACTCGTATCTGGGACGATCTCTAATTAAAATAGGCTCGAAGTTGTCTGGTCGCTGTTATCGCGGAGACCTCCCGTGTTGTCGGTTTCGGTGGATGGATATTGAGAATTGGCTGCCAGAGGTTGGTCATAGACATTGGACAATGTTGCTGGTGCTAGAAAATGTTTGAATAAGGTGCTATGTTTTATAAAGGGAAACGTGTTGATTCGTGGGGTTAGTGTGAGGGGTGTTGCTGCAAGTTTTGTGATAACAGATTGGGAAATTGGGAAATTTCTGGTTTTTCTCACAGACTCAGTGTTATTTTGGCGACTGTAATCGGTGGTAAGCAGTCCCAAATCTTGTTTTATGTGAGTATGATCGGCTTTGTTGTGAGTTGTGAATGTGTGTGCAAAAAGGACGCGAAGTTTTCCGTAGAAATTTAATAATATACTTCGATCACGTTCGATCCGATCGCAAAGGTTGATTCGACCTGCACGTTTTGTATATTAGCGTAAATATGCTAATTTCTTCGACTTTGTAACAACCAGCTGATTGATTAAGAATCGCGTATACGCAATGTTGTTTGATTTTTTTTCAAATCCATTTCTATATAAGAACGCGTCGACTATCGTTTTCCGAGAACATGTCATTTCGTGCGATAAACTCTTCATAGTGAATTTAAATTAATCGTCCGAATCATGGTAGGGTCACCTTCTGATCCCGGCCCGCTGCTTCTGTTTATAAACATTGTCGACAATTGATAATTTCCTCCATCTGTTGATGAAATAAATGTGTCGTGCAACCAACCTATCGCTTCAACAAAACTCGACACACACATCTCGTGAACTCTTCAATATATCCTCATTGGACGTCGGAAAGTCAAGTGCGGCTTTGGCACGTCTGCCATCCGCTGGCACCGTCTTCGACCCATCCATCTACCGTCCATCCATCCATCGGCGTCTAATCTGCTTTTGTAATTGCAGCCGAGGTCAAGCGTATCTATCTCCGCTCGGTACTTGTGTGATCTATGACCGCCGAACTGTGTTTATTTTTCTCGCTCTCGGTATAGAGACGCTATCAAGAATTCCTGTTTGACGACGATTCGATAATTCAATACTGATTTATTGCTTTAGTGACGGTAGTCAGTGTCTCCTTTCGTCCGTTCGTGAACGACGTCTTCGTCTGGGTCTTAAGAATTGTGCGGTTCCGTACCCGTTTCGTTTTATGTGCGTATAAATATACTTTTTCATCATACTTGGGCGAAATAGAGTTTCGGATACGAACAAAAAGAAATAAAATTTCTACGACGTACGTTTGTGATATATCAATTATTCAATATTCTGTTCCATGTGAGTATTCTTAAATGGAATCTATTGCAACGAATCATTTTTCAACCTTTTTTATAACGCACCGGTCGTTTTATCTAGACTTTCCGCCCGACTTCTTAGAATGAAATAATGTTCCAATAAGGAAAAAAATTATTTATAAAAAGCATTTTCCCCGGTCTAAACAGAATCGGGATTCCGGTGGGTTTTCGTTCGGCGTTCTGGAGATTACTTATGCGCATATATTGTCCTTTGTGCACGTTGTTGGTAAACATACGCCCCCTAAGCTCGCCGCTTGATACAAATGTATGTAGTTGCTAATCGCTTGAGCTCCATTACAGTTTAGTTGGTCTTAATACATCCCAGTTCAGTTACTTTTGACGTTAACACACGTTCTGCTCACTGGATATCTCGTCTCGAGTGTTTGCTCAGCCTTTAGGGTCCGTCGTTTATTGTCGGCCTCCTATGATGCCCGTCTCATTAATTTTGTCCTATACGCGTTGAACCCAAAGTGTGTTAATACGCTCTCATCGTCACTCGTTTTAATTGTCTCTCACTTTGTTTCTAACGCGCTGTTTTCTTTTCAGGAGTAATGGCCAATTCCGAAATACTCTCAACAAAGCCCGCACGTTGTGCGAAAAGATTCGCAGCGGAGGGGGCGGAGGAGGTGGCTCTGCTGCATCAGCTGATTGCACCTCCTTGCCCGGTGACATTTCGCCTGGTGGACGTCTCAGTCGCTGGTTCAGCGTCCGCAGGGGCTCTGGACATCAGTACGATGTAGCCACCGAGCCTTCTCCAGCCAAAATGCCACAACTGCCCGAGGTATTTCATTGTTTTTAATTTAATTTTTCATTGTTAACTCGAGATTTCAATGATGATTTGACGATAGGTCGATGAGGACACTGTTTGCGGTTCGACCATCAACAGCATGGGATCGCTCAGTGCTTTGCCGAGGTGGGATCGTCGACAGGCACCACCTGCTTTGCCTCCACCACCTCCGGGATTATCTCCTCAGCAGCTCAAACGAAGACACATCGTTGCTGCTATCATACATAGTGAAAATTCTTACGTCGCCACTCTTCAGCGCCTCGTCAATGTAAATATTTGTTCAGTATAATTGAAAATTTGTCTGTGTTTGTATTTTTTTCAGTGTCGTAAAATTTAAATATTTTTATCTGTAGGAGTATAAAAAGCCGTTAGAAGAGAACCCTGCCATATTGAGTTCAGCCAAAATCAATACATTATTTCACCGTTTACCTGATATTCTCCAATGCCATACACTATTCCGTATTGCTCTGGCAGATTGTGTTCGCAATTGGGACCGAGAAGAAAAGCTAGGTAATTTAGTGGTTTTTCTTTTTGGATACATTTCAAAAACATATTTCAATCTTATTTATGAATTGAAATGTTACAGGTGATGTCTTTGTAGCTTCCTTTTCGAAAGCTTTAGTCTTAGACATTTATTCTGGCTTCATAAACAACTTTTCGGTGGCGATGGATCTTGCAAAAATGGAAGCAAAACGAAAATCAGCCCTCGCTGACTTCCTGAAAGTCAAACAGATAGGTGCACATGATCGTCTTTCCTTTTTCGGTCTTATGGTGAAACCTGTTCAAAGATTTCCACAATTCATTTTGTTTTTACAAGTGAGTTTTATTATTTTATTATCATGTGTACGTCGTAAATATTATGCGATATTTTAATGTGAATGCATTACGCGTTTTTCAGGACTTATTAAAACATACTCCCCAAGGTCACCACGACAGAATGTCGTTGCAATTGGCACTAACACAATTAGAATCTCTCGCTGAAATGTTAAACGAACGCAAACGAGAAGCAGAACAAAGTCAAGCCTTCAAAGAAATGTTGCGAAACATCAGTAGTAAATTTACAGCTCGACCACTTACTGATGGAAATCGACATTTATTGCGAGAAGATAATGTTACACAACTTGTGAGTGAACACTATTACACTATTTATTACGTTTTGTCTTCAAAAATCTTCCTTTTATTGATTTAACTTTTTTTTATATATTCTAGGAGTTCAATCAAGCTGGTATGATAACTAAAACGAAATCTAGGCGACTGCTTCTACTCAATGATCTTGTGGTATGCGTGTCTGTTGCTCCACGCCAATCTGAAGAATTCGGTGCAAATGAGCGACTTAGTCTTAAATGGATGCATCCAGTAGCAGATCTTGAAATCGTAGATAGTAGTGCTTCTCCCACTCTTAGTAGAATTCTCACTGCAGGTATGTATTTATTGTTAACAAATTTATGAATTTGAACAATCAAATTATTGTTAACTAATATGAATGATATTGATTTAGGTCTACACAGAGGTGGCAGTCTAAAATCTACCAGTTCTGGTGAAGGAGTCGGCTCAACTAATGTTGGAGCCGGTGCTGATTCACTTTGCAGTGAAATGTCTGCTCTTATGCATGACTACGAAGTTGTTTCTCGAATTGCCGACTTAGCTGGAACGTTACGCGGTCAATATAATGAACTGAGTCAAGATGTTACTAAACGAATACTACAGCAAATTCAACACAGTATCCAAGTATGTTGAATTACTCACATTGTTTTATAAAAATTATATTATTGTATTGTACCAAAAAATTTATTAAATAAATGATATTACAGAGAAAAGATGAAGAAATGGCATGGGTAGATTCTTGCTGTCTTCAAATAATTGCCAAAAACAAATCTGGAAAAGAAGAGACATATACTTTCCAAACTGAAAACCCTAATGTTAAAAAGGATTGGATCACCGAATTGAGACTAGCTCAACTCGCCCTCGATACCAACAACTCTCCAGGATGGGAAGTGCTGGAACAAGAACAAAGACCGTCAACCAAAATGCCATTGTTTGTTAAAGCTCAACCTGTTTATAAGTCACAGCATCAAACCGAGGTAAATTTTATTCAATATTTTATTTCAACAGTGCAGTTTTTTATATGAAATTTTTGTTTAGTTATATTTTTGTTTATTATGTCATCTTTTGTTGATATAAAAATTTTGTTCTTAGGTACGCTGTGGTTGTTATTATAATGTGAGCGTTAACAATACAATCAACCTAACAGGAGCCCGTAGTGGATCTAGAAGACGTAAAGGTCCACGTGGATATCTATGGGTTTGTACAACAGACGGTGCCAGCAGTCACATTGCTATATTGGGTCAACATGCACAACACGCAGGACAACTACGTGATGTTGGGGCTTTCGATTTAGTTGAAACTCAGGTATAATTCTTTTCAAATTCATTCATATTATTACATTTAAAAAATTTGCATTTATAATAATAACTGAAAATTATTTTTATTAAAATTCCAATTTACCAATTTCAGGTGATTGCAATGGAATTCGTTAAAGGCATTTCTGAAGAAAATCTTTCCACAAGTGATTCAGTCTGGCTTGGAACAGATAGTCGAAAGATATTCTTATATGCCGCCATGGAACCAGAAAAGCAAGATCAAATCGCCCAAACTGTGGTGCCAGCTATTATAACACAGATAAAATATCACTGTGACTGTGTATTTGTTGCTCTAGGAAATGGAAACGTATTAATTTTCCACAGAGATATGACAGGTGCATGGTCATTAAAGGATCCAATTACTATAAATTTGGGTACTGATCCAGTTTCTTGTCTTCTTCCTATTAACATGACTGTATATGCTGCCTGTGGCAAGAAAGTTTGGGTTATTAGTTGCGTCACTGGCGAAGTTCAGAAGAGTTTCAGTGTGCAACATGACCATATTGGAAATGTCAATCTTATGGCTCATTCAGGAGTTGGTCTTTGGATATCATTGAAAAATTCTAGCACAATATGCCTATATCATACTGAAACATTCAAACATTTACAAGATATAAATCTGGCATCAAATGTATTGCGAGTGATGGGAAATGCTAAATGTGGAAATCATGAATGCTTTAATAAAGGAGGAAGAACGACAGTCACTGTTTCAGCATTGTTGGCATGCCGAGGTTTACTTTGGGTCGGAACAAGTGCTGGTATTAGTTTAACTATTCCATTACCTCGTTTAGAAGGTGTACCTATCATAAGTGGTAGAGTTAACATCTCTTATCACTCTCATTTCGGACCCATTACGTTCTTATTAGCACTGCAACCTAGAACATACAGTGTCAATCCATTTTACAATATTCAATCAATTAAAGAAATCCCTGCCCCTCCTCTTAAAGAAAATGATAGTACAAATAATAAAGAAATTGAACCCACTAAAGACAATGAAAAAACAACAGAGCCAACGGAAAAGAAAGAAAATGAACGACAAAAATTAGAGAAGCAACTTTCTGATAACACAATGCAAATAATATCTGCCAAACTTAAACATCAACTGAACAGTCCTGTAGTGATACGACGGCGAAAATCTAAAGATAATGAAATGTCAAGATTGTCCAAAACACTACCTCGAGGACTAGGAGCAGGAGCCGGTGGTGCTCTTTTCTGTTCTACAACATCATCTCAAGGATCAGGGGACGCTTGTGACGTTTATGGTTTGTACGGTGAATTGATGTATGTAAAAGACTGTGAAGGCGAATCCGGTACATTAGGTGAGCCTGCTTATGAAACACTCCGCCGCAGTGATCCTGAATTAGCTGCTATACCTGCCAAAGTCAGCACACTTGACAGAAAATTACGTATGAAGGTATCACGTCCTCGCTCTCTTGATCTTTCCAACTGGTCTGTAGATTCTCGCTCATCCAGCCTTTACACCTCATCGGGAAGTGAAGAAAGCATGGCTCTACGAGGAGGTCTTGGCAGGAGTATCTCACGAAACAACAGTAATGCTAGTCGAACCATTCAGTTAAACAATGGATCAACCGATGTTGTAAATATTACTGTCAACGTGAATAATATAACATCTACGTTACATTCTAACTTAACCAACGGTAATGCCATAAATCATGCTCTTGACAATAGATCTGTTTCACGTAGCAATTCTGTAGCTCAGGACGGTATAGATGCCAAAAATAAAAATAAAAAGAATTTGAACAAAGCCAACTGCACGAATGACCCTAGCCGAAAAACTGTGATAACTTTGATGGGTGGACGTGGATATGTTAACTGGAGACAATCATGTTGCATTGCTGACCGCCAAAGAGGATCATTACCAGCTCCTCCAAGTCGAGAACCAAACAAAACAGATGCACACATTGTAGTTTGGGAAACCAAATTGTGATGAGGATAATTTTTTTTTATTTTGAATATAGTGTTTTGTATATTTTGTATATTTATAAATTTCATAGAAATCTCATTCATTACATCTTTGTGTAAACATATTAATTATTATTTATGAAAATTATTCGAAAAATATTATGTATACTAATGATTAGGATAAAAAAAATCTGTGTACATTTATACCAATTACTCGGGACTCATGCATAATAAACTTTGTAAAATATATTTTTTCGAAAAGTAAGATTATACATAGAATTTATGTTTATATGCTTTATTGCATTTTGAAATTAAATAAATATATCGGCCTAAATATTGTTAATGTAAACTGTAAATTGCATGATAGCGTATGTTTTCAAATGTTTGCAACAGAATAGTTTATATGTGAAATATGCTATTCCTATTTTGTCTTACAATTAATAGGATTAGGTATCCATAAAAGTGATATATATTTATATGAACAATATTTTTGTAACATACAAAATTCAGGACAAAATCCATCTTATTTTACAGCAAAATTCATGAAAAAAAAAAATGCAAAATTATTTTTGTCCGCAAGCTTTTGAACGTATAGGCTTAAAATTTCTAATAGCATTTTCAGTAAGTGATATCCAAATATTAGGTGGTCCAATAAAAACATATAGAATATGTATTTCTTTTTTATGTAGTTGTAGACTAATTGTGAATATATATTAGTTTGTTGCGATGTCTATTTATTATAATTATTTAAATACACATTTTGTAATTATTCTTTGAAGACCATATATTATGATGACTTCTTAATTCCACACGTGAAGGAACTTTTTTTTCAGTATATGGCCCTTGACATGTGTATTTCCATTATTTAAAGTAAAATTGTCAATCGAATATGTTAGATTATTTCTTTCATTATTTTAGTTTGATTATGATATGTTAAATGTGCTATTTATCTTTGAATTCCTAGTTCATTGTGCAAATTGTTTATAATATAAGACTTTTCATAAAAACTTATCACTTAAAATTCATATTTATATGTTTGAAAAAATGTATATTTGATATGACATAATCAAAATAAATCAATGATATGTTCGAAATATAAGAAAATACTTAAAAATATGTACATAATATCATTTAGATCTTAATCGGATTATGTTCACTGTTTAATATAATTTTTTGTAGTGTTGATAATTATTCAATTTTAATCATTTAACAAAGAATAAAATCAGTACCCTCATCAAACTATAGACAAAAACAATAGACATTTACCTAAAAAATACAATCAAAGAATAAAACTTTTTTTCATAAAATTTTATTTATATTTTTGATTGTAATTTTTTCCATGTTCTCTATATATGTTTTGACTTTCGACTTATGTGATTTGACAGCGAAGATACTAGGACATATAAAAAATATTCTGATTTGTCTGCTGATTATAGTAAAATGTAAATTTACTAGATTTACTGTAATAATAAGTACATATTACATGGTAAATTTAGTTATGAAGTTTGAATGTGACAGTGAATGATTCTCTAATAATGTTAAAAAAATAAAAAAAAAGTTTTTAAGAATCGGGTAAAATATTTGCATGGTAATTTTAATGTTTTGATAACAAATACAAATAAAATATCATAGCATTAATTGGATTTACGCAATTCTACATTTTCATTCAAAAATTAATTAATAATCTTTGAGTTTATCTTACTTGACTTTTTCTTTCAATTTTCATTTTCTATTCAGGCATATTCCTAAAATCAATTGTATTATTTGTCTTATAAATGTATTATATTTTGTTTTGTAAAGTATGTTTAGAATCGTTTCGCGGATTGTTTAATACTTTGTTTATATTTACTATTTTTAACTTTCTAATAATAAAATATTTTTTCTTGCATGTCGTTAAATCATAAAATTTAGCCATTCCTTTAATTTTTCAATAAGGACAGTTATTTCAGTAATTAAAAATAAAAATATAAAAAAAAACAATTCCATAAATTTAATTTTAATCAAAAATGTTATAAGATACATCATAAAAATATTTTAATATTTCAAACATAAGAAATATTTGGTTTAAATATTTTTAAGTGTGTTGTATATTTTGTATATTTGATGAATTATAATTATCACGTTTTGAATTGTTGAAAATAGATAAAATTAATAAGACAATGGACTGACAAATCAAAATTTTCCTATTACCTTTATTTTTCAAGATAACTGAATCAAACTTGATTTTTTTACAAAAAAATCTTTGTTAATTGAATTTAATTATGTATAACCTTTATATTTTATTATTTCCTTTCTAGTTTAACCCAGCAACATTGCGAATATTTTTTTCACTTGTAGCTTGTACTCGTTTTAGTCAAATCACATTACGCCATATTAATATATTAATGGAGAAAAAAAAAACACTATTTATATAGTCAAAACATATATGTGTAAAAATATATCATATGTATAATATTATGTATAATACAGAGTAAATAAATGTTTATAAAACGGAGCAATGACCTTTGATTTAAGACCTCTATTTTCTTGTTTTCATCTAAATAAAAAAAATTAATACAATTTTCCAACAAAACCTTTTTTCATATTACAATCATGTTTAAAAACATATTTTAATTGGACTTCACATTTTTTCATCAGTGCTAAAAGTTTTAAGGAAACTTATTTAAAAAAAAATCATAATTTCAATTATCACTTCAGAATTTTTTAGCTAAATCTCATTTAAAACCAATTACATTATATATGTATTGCGATTATGCACAAATGTAATTAAACAACGAACGAATTTTCATCTTCGAAAACGAGCTTTACAGTATATATAGAACTGAAAAGTAAGTACAACATTGGAAAATCAATAATTTCGTGGTAGCCATTTTCATCCCTTATATCATATTTAGTTATATACATATTATATCGTGTATATTTTGTTCAAAATAAAATTCGGATATTTCATATTTCACTCAATGGACACGATCAAATAACAATACGTAGAATTAATATTCCAATTTCGACGGATCAATTTGTTTTGTTTTTTTTTTTACGCGTTTTTTGTATGAAATCGGATTCACTTGAATTTGAAATTTTAAAACAGCTCTTAAGTGAAAACGTAAACATTTTATTATAAAAAGGTATCTGTAAATTTATTGAAATTACTTGGGTTCAATTTTTTATTGAAGGAAATATTAAATCGTTATAAAACTCATTATACAAAACCGA
Source organism: Hydropsyche tenuis (assembly GCA_009617725.1). Taxonomy (NCBI): domain Eukaryota; kingdom Metazoa; phylum Arthropoda; class Insecta; order Trichoptera; family Hydropsychidae; genus Hydropsyche; species Hydropsyche tenuis. The sequence goes on along the minus strand of VTON01000034.1, from coordinate 363,229 downwards.
CGAAAGTAAAAACCCGGAAATTTTCAAATTCATTATATTTCGCAAAAAAGCATAATTGGCCCAATTGACACAAAACGACCAACGATTTTCTAAAACGACTACGAAATCATTCCAAATTACTGTAAAACATCCAAAGTTACACCTGACTAAATTTCATCAAGTTCCCATGAAAAAAATCGAAACTCTCGATTAAATTTCCCAAATTGCAATTTAATAAAAGCATAACAAAATTTTGCATTCGCTCACTTGAAGCACCTGTCTATTTGAACAGTTACGTAACGTTTGCACCACACACTTTTGCAACACCCAATATTATAACGAGAAAAAATTATGTAGAAACATTTTGCATTGTTACACTTTATAATGGAAAAATCGGCTTTGACCATCGAAACTATGAAGATATGATTCATTATCGCAATCGAAAATTAGAAATCTAATAGATTTTCTTTATTCAATCTGATAAAAATATAAATAATTTAGGATAATAATAAATCGAAAATTAAATGTGAAAAACGCGGCCACTTTCCCCCGCCAAGGGAACTCTTTCAAAACCGCACAAACACGAGTCTAAACACCGACATATACGTCCATCGTCAGGTTTGAAAGAGCCGGAGCTCTGTCGGAGTTCGCTGACACTAATGCGAACCTTCACCAGCGGTGGTCAAGCTGGGGTTCGCGGTCTCGATAGAACCGGAACCGGACTTGGGAACCCCTGCCCGGCTATTTTTAGGGCTGCTCTAATAGTACAGAATGTTCCGCGGTGTGTCCTCCGCTGTTGTGTATTTGTATATGTTTTTGTGTATGTGTGTGTTTGGTTTGTGTATGTGTTGGTTTGGCCCTAAAAATACTGTATTGAATGTTTTATTTGATGTATCTAAATTTAATGTGATAGTTTAATTAATCGTAGTTGATTAATGCGGAATATGACAATCTGTGGTTTGTGGAGTTCCTGTGTATGTGAGATTATTGGCGTTTATGATTCAGGGAATGTTAAGATTTGTATCTAATTTTCTTTTAATAATACCTGGTCGAATGAAAATGATGAATACGTGTATTTAATCTAAAAATACACTTGTGCTAGGATGGCCAACTTTTTATGAAGCCAAGAAGGGACAAAATGTATTCACGACCAAGACGTTAATCGCTATCGATAAAAAAAAATACACATATTATACAAACACAATTTTATTATCGTGGTATTAAGGTCACAGAAAAACACCATAATAATGATCATAAGGAATTTTAATATTACATACTAATAATAAATTTCACAAAAAAAACACGATACCAAAAAAAAAAATAGAAGAATCCTTCCAAATTCAAAAAGATTGGTCACCCACACATAATCCTAATATTCTTAATACATTCACATTTTCAGAATATACGCACAAAATATACACATAAGAATAAATAGCACACACACACAAGTTCACACCAGACTCACATACACCCTCTAATATATGTCAATAACAAAGTACACATACGCGAAATTACACATGTATTCCGCTCTTGTACGAGCAAACATATTGTAATATAATTTGTATTTATGAAGGTACCTATGTCGGATCATACTGTACTCGGGAGTCCGTATATGCATATGTTAACCATGACGTATGCATACGCGAAGGTGTGTGTGTTAAATGGCAATTCTATTTGTTTATTTAAATTCGTTAATTGGTTTCAGTGTTACGTATGTGGGTTTCCAGTTATGCGTTTGTGTATATACGGGGTTATGCGTTTTTTATCGTGTCGGATTTTCGTTGTTCAAATGTTTATATTGTCTTATCAATTATTCGAATAATACGATAATTGTGGAATCACCACATTTTCATATTTCTGAGGGAATGTTTTGTATCAATTTTTCAATGTGTTATCGAGTGGAAAATCAGATAGCTATGATAGGGAACTTGTCAACTAATTTCCTTTTGATGATAAAAATGTATATATTTTCGGAAACGTTTAAATTTTTATCGAGAAATAAAACCTTTCAGTATTTTTAGAAAGTAGGCCTTTTGAATGTCAATAAAAATAGTCTGCATTTTTAATTCTCATAAAATTTTAGGACGCACCAAGAAAAATGTTAGATGAAACAAAGATAGAACGGAAACTCGTTATATTTCATTTTTTTTTTTCTGAACGTTATACTTAATTATCGTTCAAATATTTTCCACACATGCCACATCACTCAGAATTAATTCACTTTCGAAATCAATACGAGAAAACCATTATTTATTATTACACAAATAGAAAGAGTTCCGATAAGGCGAGCACGACCCTAATCACTTGTTTATCAATTAAAGCACATTTCTCAATCCAGTATATAAATAACACAATCGCTTGTTTACCGAAAAGGGCTAAGAATTTCAAATTCGCATTTACAATGCGAATTCCTTATGATAATTTCGTTACGCCATTGTCGAAAAACAGTTCCACCGTCCATTACGAATAACGTTACGTAAATCGTTTCAGATTTCGTTGAAAAAAAAAACAAAACTAGATATACTGAAAATACACATCGAGCCCAAAACGAAAAAAGCTCGATTCCAAAGTAGACCGAAAGATTTACCGTTGTCCAGATCAATGATCGATCGGACTTAATTGGAATCACTTTCGCTAACTGTTTTCCTCGACATGAGCAAATGACCTAAAATTCAGGGATTCGTATGTACATCGGTAAGTACAGTGCGCACCGATTTATTTGAATGAATTTGAATCTGGAGATTTTACGTAAGCCGATTCGAAATTCAAATTTTCCGCGCGATCAATGAGCGAGATTTACGTACAGGAAAAGTCGAAGCTTTCTCGTCGAAGTTCCCATAATAAAATCGAACCGAATGCGTAATTTCGTTTTATTTCGAATAGCAAACGGTTGAAAGTTTGTATTTCGATATGATTGGTGTTGCAGATTCAATTGCTTCGATTATCGTAAATGCATTTCGGAAAGCTTTCACGTTCAATTTGCATTCAGTTTTCATAATAAAATTTTATTATCAGAATATATGCACATATAATACTTTCATTAATATAATATTCTTGTTGATGAACGTGAATATTTTCGGAAAATTAAGATGTATTATAAATAGACTAATATTATTAGAAGAATATAATATAAAGAAGTCAATTTGAGTTGAAAATACAAAAAAATGAAATCGAATCCAAATCCTTTCTTTGAATATTGCTTTTCATTAAAACCGACTCAACATATTCTGAAATCCCTTATTATAATATATAACATCACACAAATCTCAAAGCCTTTCTTAATGCGAAGAAAATTGCAAAATACATCTTCATCGTTGCATCATATGCAACTTTCACAACCACACACACGCATTATTATCGAATTTCCTTCGGCAAATGAACACTTGCAAGTTGCAAACATGCACTTCAAATCGCCATGATAAAATGGCGGCCTTGAACTAGTCATAGTGAATGCGTTCTCTACTAGTCGGGTTCATGTGCTGGTTATAAAAATCGTAATAAAAAAATTGTTATTTTGCAAATGGAAGACCATACATTGTACTGTGATATTGTAAAATGAAGATGTCGGTATTAGTGTGTTCTATTCGTATAAGTTTGTATTGCGTATATATAAATTATAAGGGCGCGTGCTAGAAATGTGTATGTGCGTTTTATCGATTTACCAAATGAATGTATTGCTGGGGAAATTTTTACGATGACGTTTGCAATTAATTGATCTTTTATCGAAATGATTCTGTTGCATAGATTAAAGGAGCATAGTTCATGTTTATATACACTTTAACAAATATATATCATACATTTTATAGATAACGAAAATTTATATCCACTATTCTTAATAACAAAAAAAAAGTTAATTCATTTATATAGACGAAATAACGGTAAATTATTTATATTCTTCGTAACGTAACGGTAAAACATAACATCATATCGATGAAACAACCAAAATTTTATACAAAAATCTCCAATATATAAAAAACCACCCTCACCAAAAAAACACCAAATGAGAACCACAGCTCTAGCACAAACACCTCCTCCACCATTTTGGAACCGCTGGCACATCAGAGGGCGCTTCAATGACATTGTATGAGTGCAAAATATAACTACACAAAACCGTATACGTACACGTATTATGCAACTGTGTGCATGCACCAACACATGCAACCAGTTTCGGTACAAAGAAGTGCGAGGGTTCAATGCGGCTAGCTCCCAACCAGGTGTTCGAAATACTGCATAGAAAAATACTGGTACGAAATTATGATTATGGGTAGTTGTGATCGAATTCGGGATGATTATGGGGTTGGAAACGACTTGAATTGCTCATGGTGGAATATTCGATTGAGGTTGTTTTTTGGATCTTTTTAAATAGATTTTTTTTGTATAGACTCTGATGCAATGAATAAATTACTTTCGATTTCTCGATGAATTTTCGTTTTGATTTGTGGAAAGGATGTTGTAATAACCCGCCCCGGAAGAATCGGATCGTTTCGTCGGAAGATCGGATGAATTCTTTTCAGGTTTTCAGTTTTCAGATACTTTTTTGCACGTGCTCTGTACTCCCGAGGAGGGGTCCTTGAACTATGAGTCCTTGAGGCGAAGCCCTATTATTCCAGACGTAAATGCCACGTCGTTTGTTATGTGTATGAAGATGTAATTATTGTATAAGAAGTATCCGTATGAATTATCTGTTTGTTAAAAAAAATAATTATACTGGTAAAAATTCTTGTTTGATGTATGCTTTTTTTTTGACAGAACTGCATAAGAACGCTAATGCGCTGTTGCAGTTTGCAAATTACTTCCGTGATACATACCATTTTTGTTGCGAGCGTTTTAAATTGGCAATAGTCGACGATTCTTAAGAATTATTCCAATTATTAATCGAAAAGTACTTAAAAACGAGTACATAAAAAACAACGGAGATAACACGAATACTATTTTCGTATGTATTGAACGAATAGTAAAAAGTACGTGGAAAATATGAGAAATACATTCAAAGGAAATTACGCAATACGAAAATAGGTTAAGAATGTTCGTTGTTTCGACATTATAATACAAACGGATATTTTATATTGAATAAAAATTTAAAAAAATATGGATTTAAAAAAAAAATTTTTTTCAAATCATTCAGCATTTCAACGAATCGCGCACAAAATCCAAAACTAAAAATAAAACACATATTTCAACAATGCATCATAAATGATTCACCGATGACTTATCCATCAAATTCATAGGAAACTAAAACGATATGCATAAATCCTAATCTATGAACAAAATTGCCGAACGGCACGAAAATTCACGATGGACGACCGTTCGAGAACTTTCACTTTTTCACAATATTGATATCAGATTTTGATACAGGTAATGAGCACTTATAATTTAATTGCATTTTCTTTTCATTCGCGACTCCACGTTAATTTAGGATATTCAAACGATAGTGGAATTTAACATACGATGAGTGATGGTCGACTCACCATTTGTTGCTAAATAAGCGACCTTTACATACATGAATATATTACATAAATAAGGTATGTAATATATTGCGCATCTCCATACATTATTGGAGGGAACGAGATGAAATTTATAACGATTTATTAGTTTTAAATCGGAAGAAATTTCGTTTACTTATCTCTACTTTAAGATATGAATATTGTGTGAGTCATTCTTTATCATTTATTGTCCACATGCTACGTCACGTTGAAAGGATATAAGTCATTTTAAATACGTCACGGATTTCATTTAAAAAAAATTGATTAGATAATAAAAAATCGTAAATATTATAGATTTTGATAATACAAATTTTAAAATGATAAAGTGAAACTTGAGATATGGAATGGTATTGGACTTATACCGTTATGTGAAAAGGCGAATTTTTTTAATAATCTGATGCAAATCTGTCGAGAGGTTCGCTACGAAGACAAAACGGTTGTTAGCGAGTTCATCGACAAGAACGAACTTAAAAAATTATGAAAGAAACATTTGGCAGGGTAATTTCGAAAAAAGAGACGTGGGAGGGAACTCAAAAAACTTAGATTAAAAACGGACGTCGGCTAAAAAATTAAATCGAGAATAAAAATCTCGAAGCTCGTTTCAATTTTTTTTAAATCATTGTTTTGCCCATCGCTGAATTAATTTTTATAGATCGAATATAATTTCGCGCACGTGCGTTCGTTTTCATATCATAACGGTACATCTAATTCGAAAACGCTCGATTATAATTAAAATAACCAATTATAACATAATTCAAAACGAAGGTTCTTTTAAAATCGGATACCTTTCATCTATATATGTGTGTGTATATTTTTTGTTTTCGGTTCCTTTCCGATCCAGACAGCTCTTCCTACATTCATAACTATATACGTGTATAATAAAAAGACACGACTATAGTGAATCAGCCAGGGGGAGGGGGAGGGCGTTCACTGCCATTTCTACAAGGGTAGTACTCACACAGTACGTACGTACTTTTGGATAGTATTGATTTATATGGGATAAAAATTGCGTATTATAACTACCCGCTTCCCGATCGCTTCCGCGCGCCTCTTTCGAATTTTGGCGCCTCCGTTCAAACGTCGCGGATCAACACGAAAGCTGTCCAACTACCGCGAAACTACGATCGCCTTTCTAAACGCATCTCGCGTTCTTTTAAGCTTCGCGTGCATTTTATAAATCGACGATATTTACGTTCGGGAATTACAAGACACGAAGGGGGAGGCTCGGGGAACAGCACGGGGGGGAGGGGGTGCAAGAAGAAAATTGTCCCGTAACGAAGATGGAATTTTTTCTCGTTAGGAGTTTTCGTCATGCGCCTTCACCGTGCCAAGGTTGAGCGGGTATCGGGCACGCGCGCGCCGGTATCGTTACGCCCGACCCGAGGAAATCTCGGGCTAAACGTTACGTCGGCGCGCACGTCCGCGCAACGTTGGCGCGAACGGCGCTTCGACGCCACGTCGACCGAAAGAACCGCCAAAGCTCCATCGATCCCGAAAAAATCGCAAACCCCCAAGAAAACTTCAAAAAAACACCTTCCCGCCATCCGGCCGCAGAACGACGGCCATAACCGCTCCGGCGAAACCGCGGTAAATTTGAAAATCCCAACCGACCAGGGGCGCTTTTTGAAGGTTTCTTCCCTCGGGAAGCGCCTTCGCGCTTTCGGGACGCGCGAGGGCGGGGGGGCGCGGGGCGCGGGACGGCCGCCATCTGTCGCGAACGGCCGTGCAAAGTTGGTAGGAACGGCTCGCGTCCGTGCGAGGCTACGTCGAACGCGGCGGGCGGGCCCACTCCGCGCCGGGGGGGCCGACGGGTCGGACTGTTTCGCGCGCGCGCCCCGCACCTGCGCCCCACAGCCCCCCGCACGGGACTACGCCCTCGGACTTCGCCCCGGAGCACGGTGAGTGGAAAAAACCTCGAAGACTGCGCCCCTACAAGACCGCTTCGGCGTCTCCGAATCCGACGAGGGGGCAGAGCCGCGGCGCCTCCGCCACCGACGCGCGCTGACATCCAGCGCCCCCATACGTCTCGCTGCATCATCGTGCTAGTGCTGAAGTTTCCGAAATTTGTGCGCGATCCATCATCAGAGGATCCCGAGGATATTGCGGCGCTTTATTAGCGCAGTTCGCCATGTTGCGCGTATGTGTGTGTGCATCGACGTGTACGTGTGTGCGTGTGCGCGGCCGCCCGAGGGGAAGCGGACGCTGCGCGGCGTGGGGGCGGGGGCCCGGGCGCTCCGCCCCCCGACTTTAAGGTTATCCCGGCGTCCGATCCGTCAACGTGTGCCGCCAAACAAAAGCAAGCGGTCACCTGTCAAAGTTGAAATGCGCGCGTTCTCCCGTCACCCGGTGACGCCGCCGACGGATCGGCGCGGGAAGGGGGCGGGGGGAGGGCGGGGGACTGGCTCGAGAGTCGCTTTCGTGCAACCATAACCTCTTCGAAGCTGGTGTTGTGGATTGCGATGTGTTTCGTATGGTCGAATATTGTCACATTTTAGGTTTAGGTTCTGTTCGTGTGCCGTTTGGTTTTCTTTTGGCGGAAAAACGCGATTTCGTAATCATAACAATTTCGTAATTTTAACAATATGGCGGTGCAGTTTTGGATACCGTTGTATTGCAACACTGAAACGTCGAGGGAAATTGTTTTGGTATTCTTATTCGAATTCGAAATCAACGTTCGTTTTATTTATTTTTTTTATTTAAATTTTTATCAATCGATATTATCGATCTTCAAACATTGCTTATTATACATATCCCGCTTCGAGAAAACCCCATTCGAAACATCAACATTCCCATCGAACCAAACATGCACACGCGAGTACATCTTGTCACACACGAGCATTAACATCAGCTGATACGACAACAAACAACTCCGCACAATCGAATCGTGCAAAATCCTCAAAAGAAAACCACACAATACAAAATGGCCTTCACCCTGAAACGTCCGACCATAATTCCTCCACCATAAAAAAATCGGAAAAATCCCAAAACGCACATGGGGGCCTAACGTCAAAACAAGAAACGGGGGGCGCGGGGCGTGCGCCCCATCCGCGGCCGACGATGATCGATCGATTTCCTTTCCTCGCCGCTATATTTTGATTTAGGGCCAAAGAAACGTTGCAACGCGCGCACGAACAGGGGGCGAGGCGCGCGGGGCGCCGTCCCCTTCCCCCCCCCCGCGGGCGCCCCCCCGGCCCGCGCCCCCCGCCCTCTCCCCCGCGCCTCCCGCCTTCGGCGGCCATCTTGAAAAACGTGTGTTGGCGGGCGGGGGCGCCGCACGTGGGACACCGCGCAACTACACACACACACACACACACATACTACTGTTATTTGTACCGCTATGTGTGTGTTGGTGTTTGCATCCTCTGAAATGTATGTGTGTGTGTTAGAATTGCTATTCTAATATTGGTACCTTTCGAATTTTTTTTTTCCAATATGGCCCCCGTTTTTTTCCTGAATTTTTTTTTCAAATTGAATTTCTATTATATAAATATAATAACATCGACATTTCTATTTTTTTTTTTACGTTTTGTTTATTTTATTGAAATCGAAAAAAAACAATTGTTTTTAAACTCTACAAATCTTTTTCATTACTGAAATACATAGGGTGGTTCATAAAATGTTTAAATTGTAAATTAAACACAGTAAATTATTATTTTAATGTAATGTTTTCTTTGATTTATAAAATAGGCATGTTGAGATTAATTATGGAATAGAATATCATTTAATTAACTGCCCATGTCCGTGCTGGAATACCCTGATTCTTTTGATCAAATTTTCGATGACTTTTTCTATGTCAGTTGGATCAATTTCAGAAATAACACATAGAATTTCTGTTTTCTGCTCATGAATTGTTTTTGGTTTGTTAGCATAAACTTTACAAAACTCCCCAAAAAAATCTCAAGTTGCATGATCTGGGTGGCCAATTAACTTCAGCATTTTTGGAAATCACAAACAGGAAAACTTTGACTAAATCGATGGTCTCTCTTGTCTTATAACATGTAGCACCATCATCCTGTTGAAATCACATTTCTTCACGGTCCATATTGTCCAATAGATCCCACAATTTTTTTTTAATTCATCCTCAACAGTAGACTATTAAGTAAAATATGGAAACCAAAAATTCCACAAACTATTTGATAAGTCGTCGCAAAACTTTCGCCATTTTGTAACGTGTTTTAACGATAACAAAACGTTTAATCTTTTATAAAATGATACATTTATAAAAATCTCAGGCTTCAGATTCCAAATACTAAAAATTAAGGTTGCCATCTTAAATATTAAACAAATTATGAGAAATTTAAAACCTATGTTAGCGGGCCACTATATAACGATTGAATTTATTTATAAAAAAAAATTTATGCATAAATTTCATAGTGTTTTGAAATGTTTGTTTGTGTTTTCCAGTGAATGCATTCTCAGTGACGGATCGATCAGCCCAATCGTCCATAATGAACGGCACCATGGACGAAAGTATGGATACGTCCTCGTCGGAGATGCCCTACTCGTCGATCGCCTGCAAAAGTCCACAATCCAACTTGAACGTTTTGAATAATCACGCAGACAGCAGCAACAACACTGATAGTAGTGTCACCGAAAATGGACATTATCAGGCAGAAAACAGTCAGAATAGTGATAAAATGTCAAATCTTAACAGTTTCCAATCGAATCAACAGAACGATGAATGTACTCCTATGGAAGTAGATCAAAATGACGATTGCACGTCTGTACAAAAGCAAACCGAAAATGATAAGAGTAATAGTCAAGTCGGGAATAAACGAACTAATTCACTCGATCCCTTAGCCGAATCCAGTAGCGATAGCTTCCAAAACGCTAACACAAACAATAGAGATAAAACAAACACGGTTCATAGTACTACAAATTTGGGAGAAACCGAAAACAGCAACGATAGTCGGACTTCAAACAGTAATATGGATGAAAGACGGCGAAATATGAACAACTGTCCAAATAGTAATGACTCAGCTGCCAATTCCGATTCGGTGGATAGTTCTCATTTGAAACACAAAAGTGAAACGGGGAGCGATGATGAATCTGGAGAAATTCACGAAATACAATCTGACTCTGAAAACGATCAGGTGAAAACAGTGACAGTCAACGATGAGGTAAATATTAATTTTGGATTTTACTTTCTTGGGTTGAGAATTATATTTAATGTTTGTTTTCATTTTTTATTAAATTTAAGGATACCGATGAAGAGTTGGACTCAGAAGAAGATTCATCCGATGACGATTTATCCGATGGTTCAGAAGTATGTGCAGAAGATGGTATCAGTGGTCCAGAAGAAGGACCAGTCAGTATTCATTCTGATTCTGAACCGGAGGCAATCGGTGATGATTCGTCTAAAGACAGTCAAAATCGTAACACTAACAAATCTAGTGAAGTTTTATTAGTAGATGATGCCTCCAATCAAGGTGATGAGAAAAACGATAAAAGTTCTCTAAACAAAAAACCTTCCAGTCCAATTATACACGAAATTACTAGTGATAATGACGATTGCATTGTGACAGATGAAAAGTTGGGCGATGACGACAAACTAGACTTGGACAATTCTATACGGCGAAGCTCTAGGATTATGGATAAGTCTTTTAAATCACAAAAATACGGATACGATCACGATGATGAATCAGATATCGAAGAAGTTTTGACTGATCCACTTAATCAAAATTCGAAAACTAAAAATGCCATTGTTATTAATAATACTAAAAAATTAGTAGATCTCGCGTTGAAACAAAATGGAAAACCAGGAATGACCACTCCTGGACAAAAAAAAGAGCCAACTGTCGTTATTATTGACACTAACTCAATATTGACTACGAAGACACAAGTACCTGTTCCTCCCAAAGTGCCGTTTTCAAGCTTACCTCCACAAACCTTATACGAAAGTATGGCCGCTCGTGGGACCACCGTTACACCTTTATCAGCGAAGCCTATGCCTACACAACCTGCTGCTCCCCCGACTCCATCCCCGGCCGTCATTTTGCCGTCTTTGACAGACGATATGTTTGTTGTTGAAGCACCGTCGTTTATTGTGCCATATGTATACGAAAAACCTTCTTTGAAGCCTTTTAGAGAGTTTGTTGACATACTCGGTAAAGAATTAGATGAACAAATTAAAAAGGAGGAGCAAGATCGTCTCGAAAAAGAGAGAGAATATAGAGAAAAAATGGGTCTGAATAAAAAAGAATCTGAAGTCACGGCTGCAATTGTTGAAAAAGTACATTCAAAGTCTAAAGACAGATCTATGGAAGTAGACGATGAACTACAATTGCTAGATAGTAAAAAGGGATCAAGCAAGAAAAGTATGTATTCAGTTTTGTAGTTTTGTTCTTTTTTTTTTGTTGTGTTATATTTATGTTTTATTTTTTTCAGGTCGTAAAAAGAAAAAAGAAGATGATGACGCTTCTTGGGATGGTGAATCGACTTCTGATTCGGACGATGAAGGTCTTAGTGACGACGACAGACCTAAGACTATAATAATCAAAGAAAAAGATGACGATTCCTTAGATGCTATTAAAGATCCTATGATAACAGATTTAACCACTGATTCAAAAGCTCCGAAAAGCAATAGTTATTTCGATAATTCATTGGGAAAGTTCTTCATCAATATAGGAATGAATCTTGTACAAGAATTTGTTCAAAGCGACCTGCTCAAGCAACAAAAGCGCAAATTACAAAGAGAAAACAGAATGGGATCGGGCAATATCAAAGCTACTGAAACTGCCATATCTTCATTACTTAAAAATTTGGAATTTAGCAAAGAGAATAACGCTCCTTACAAATTCCAACATAAAAAATGCGAATTTTGTAATTTCAAAACTGAATCGGCTTTAGCGATGGCACATCATATGGAAACCCCACATATGAAAAATGGTGTATATAAGTGTAACTTCTGCCCTTACGAAGTTCGTAGTCCTCACGATATATTATTTCATATGGAAGCTGAGCACAATACTCGGGGCCGCCTCGAAAGGGCTCCCTCTTATCACCAATGTCCAAATTGTCCGTTCGAAGACAACGGCAAAGGAAAATTGGGCAGGCATTTGATTTCTTGTGCCAAAAAATTCAAACCCGAACATAATTTAATACCACCAATAGAATGGGAACCTCCAGCTAAAATACCAAAGGTTAGCAATGTGAGTCTATCATCATTGGGTAAAAGCAGAAATGTTAAATTTTTTTATATAATTTCTTTATTTATTTTTTCAGGCAACTCATGCCAGACACAGTATGATGAATTCTTATCAAAACGTGTTTGCGAAAATGCAAACCAACACGCAGATAACCCCCGGAGGCATGATACCCCAAGTTGTAAGAGGGCGAGGCCGACCACCGATCCTGCCTAGTCTCAAACCCGTGCAAAACCCCATGCTTAGAGGTGGTGTTCTTTTCAAACAATCAACTCCACAACAGGTTCTCCTACCTAATTACCAAGTCTTGCCGGTTAATAATCAGCGAGTTACTTATTTTCTATCTTAAAATCGTAACTTTTTATTGATTTTTATTGTCGATTTTCAGAATGCACAACAAGCTGCTAACCTTCAACTGCCAAAGGTGCTACAGCATCAACCATCCATTTCCATCACTCCGCTTCCACGAACCCCTCAGTCTTCTGTTTCCGTTCCGACACCGAGTCAAGCTGCTGCCTCATTAGCTCAAAACAAATCGACATTTGTCATTTGTGAAATATGCGATGGATACATCAAAGATCTGGAACAGTTAAGAAACCATATGCAATGGATTCACAAAGTTAAAATACATCCGAAAATGATATACAACCGCCCACCGTTAAATTGTCAAAAGTGTCAATTTAGGTAAATATAAACATTTTCTATTTGTTAAAATATATTTTGAATCTAGTTTAGTTTTTGAATGATTTGAATTTTAGATGTGTTCTAACGATATTTTTTATTTTGCAGGTTTTTCACCGATCAAGGTCTAGAAAGGCATTTACTCGGTTCCCATGGACTAGTCACAAGTTCAATGCAAGAGGCTGCCAATAAAGGAAAAGATGCAGGAAGATGTCCTATTTGTGGCAGGGTACGTCACATTTTTTTCTATCGATTTTAATTACATTATTATAAAATTATCTTATGTATATTTTTTTAATCATTTTATTAGGTATATCAATGGAAACTGTTGAATCACGTGGCGAGGGATCATAATATGACATTGAAGCCAGCACACCTGTCATATAAATGCACCGTATGCACAGCGACGTTTGGAATGTATAGGCAATTCGAAAACCACGTGTATTCCGCTCATAGTGTAGTAGCTAAAAGGGCCACCGATAAGAACAAGGGTTCAACGGCATCGGCTCCCAGTTCTTCAAAAGTGACAGTGACTTCCGGTGGTTCGTTATTGAAACCCGTTAATTAAGCGTCGTCCTTTGCCAATTCATTGAAAATCCAAATCTATCTCTACGTTATTATTTTTGGTGAGGAATCTGAATTTTTTTTTTTATATAATGTTCTGTTTGTTTTACTTTTGAGTACATGTCATTTTTAATTTTCAGATTTTATTTATATACATCAAATTTTGAAAGATCGAATATTTTAGTTATTTTTATTTTAGTGAAGAATGTTTTCGATAGATTGTGGATTTTTCGGAAACTATTAGTACAATTTGTATAATACAGCAGTCAACAATAATCGAAAATGAAGTGCTACATGTAATTTTGAAATATTTTGGAATTATTTATCGATTGATGAATACCGAAAATCAATTTGTCAATTTTGTACTCCAAATCAACTGGCTTTCAGTATTTAGTCAACTTTGGATATGTTTTATATACAATATTACAGTGATTAGTGATACTTCATACTGATGAAGCTTAGATGATTTTTCAAGACTTGTGATGTGCTACACTTAGTTTCGTTAAAACAGCACTTCTAACATTCAAATTAATTTGTAGAAATCATTTTGTGATGTGATCTAGGAAACAAACTTATAGTGTTTTGCAGACGATAACATCAAAACAACGCATATGCGGACAGTTTATAACATTTTGTGATCATATCTGGATTTAGTTGGCCAAAATGAGCAAAGTCGTGCTCTTCGTATGTGATTTTTTTTTTAATTTTTACCATACTTATTTATTTGCGTAGATTATGTACTGTGGTTTCATTTGTATTAATTTGTCTTGTGTATGAAATTAAAACTCGTTCAGATGGAGTGCACTTCTATAGAGTTTTCTTTATGTGCTCATCAAAATGATTATCATTTTGAGACGAGACCAGAATAAGAATTACCAGAGTTTATAGATTATTATTGGGTATAACGAGCTCATCTGTTTTTTGTAAATAAATGTATATTGTAACCACTAGGTGGATATTTATATTTATTGTTACAGAGAAATTATTCACTCCTTCACACATGTATTTTTATATCTATTTACGGGTTATGTGTTTAAAGATTTAAAGCATACAACGTGTAAATATTAGAGGTTTACTTTTAATTTTAATTAAATACTGTTGAGAACTTAGGTGTTTAAATAATTGGATACTTGATAATTTAAAATAAGGTATTTTAATAAAACCCATGTCACATTCTTAAAAACGATTTTTTTTTAATCACATTTATTCCCCATTTGCATTACACAAAAAACTCTGAAACAAATATTTCAAGGTTTCTAAATTGATGTGCTGAAAATTTTGTTTGTTCAAGTGTGTATTTAGGATTTTCATCGTCACGAAAAAATTTTGTATGTGGTTGAACTTTCACTTTTTCCAACAGCGTGACATCTATATATTTGCATATAAAACTTTTTCTACATTATATAACAATTAATTAACAATATTTATATATTTTCACTGTGAAAAGGGATAAACATTATTATTGTTAGGCTTTGGACAATGTCTATAATAAGCGCAAATCAATCGCAGTGACATAAAATACATGATTTCCACAAAGCTCAAGAAACTAAACCCTAGAAAGAGACCTAGAAGTCCGCCAGTGTTAGCTGAAAGCAGAATTATATTAAATCCAACATCATACAAAACATAAATATCGTAATATGTACTTACAAAGAAAGTCAGTGAAACCAAATAGTTCGCCTTTAGTATATCTGATAAAAGAAGCGTCCACAAAATAAACGTGTACAATAGCCATATTTTTTCTGTCGAAATATTCAATATTATTATACACTATGGAGTTAATTTCACATATATATTTATTTTTGATATACCGACTTGAAATATTCTGGTGATTTTCCCCCCGAATATTTCTCTTGGACTAATAAACCTTCAGTCAACGGCGCAGTGCTATATTCTTTACTGTAAGATAATTCATGGCAAGCAGGAAAGCAATCATCACAATTTGTATTGAGCAACACTGCACTCTCGTTCAGCCCTATTTTATCTTCAATTGCCACTACAATTATGAATTATCATAAGTTATATTGAAAGTTTTTTATTTATCATTTAAATTTTACCTTTTAATTCGACATAACAAGTAGAATCAGCCATTCCACAAATCCTTATAGAACTATTTTCTATAAAAAATTAACGTGTGATTCATATTTTTAATCATAGTATTATGGATATTATTCAAACTTACTCGGCATAAAATATTGTGAACAATTACATCTTTCTAATGTCAATCTGGCCTCACATTCCATAACACAATTCTTTTGAGTGTACGTTCTGTTTGAATTTAATTTGAAAGATTATTTAGTTGAAACTAGTTATTATTTCATAAACATTGAATTAGTTAACCTATAATAAACCAATTTTCTTTCATTGGAAAAATAACATCTTCTCTTATTTTTATTAATTGTTCGAACTTGAGATTGGGCATCGTAAATCCTCGGTTTTACAACTAATCTTACTTCATTACCTGGTTGTAATAGATCACCGAAATCTTTAATTTTCGGTGTTTCAGACGGATTATGTAAAAGTATCTAAAATTAAACAATTTTACAGATATAATATTAAAATTTCATAAACAAAATAAAATATAATATATACTTTGAATCCTAAACTACTTGTCGATGAACAATAATATTCATCCAACGCTGCATCCAAGGTTAAAGTCAATCCCAAATTAGCTCCAGTACCTAAAATAAAAAATCAATAAAAACCATAAAATTAAACACAAATCAGACATTAAAAAATCAACCTAAAGGCCTCCAAGGAAATCCATCAGACGGAGCATCATCCGGATAACCATCTTCAGGAGTCCAATCCACAGCAGGGAAAGGAAACGTGACATTCAAATCCGACAAATCCCTCCTATAAACAACAACAATTTAACATTTCTTCATACACAAATATTATATTTATATCAAAACCTAACGGATTCCGAAACATCTTCTCCCTATGGAGGCTGTTGAACGTGCAGCAGAGTCCTTCATCAGTCAAAGCAGCATTGAACAAAGTGTCGCAAGCGCGAGGCTCCGATTTCCAATAGCACGAGGTTATCAGTTGGGTGCACGGTTGGGTCACCTGAAAAAACCAAGTATTGATTGTTGTAATGAATGCTGTATTCGAAAAGGTCGTTGAACTCACGTTAATCAAGAAGTGCTTGAAATAAGTCCATTCGCCGGCTCGTTCTGATGCGTCTATGTCCAATATGGCTGAATCGTTTTCTACGTTGCATAACATCTGTAATAGTTTCTTGTCTGTTATTGATCTGAAATTTAGATATGAAAATAAAATTAATAATATTCAATCTATTATAGTAGTATTGTTTGTTCAATGATAATTTTATAATAAACGATGATAATATTTAAAAAAAATACAAAACTGTCAGTGCGTATTATACGCTATCTAAATTTAACGTGACAATGACTTGTACATTCAAAATTTATCAGTGAAAAAAATTGGCATTTTATAATTACTTGGCGTTCATAATTCGATCGGCCACGCTTTTCCTAGCTTGATTCATGTTGCATATTGTTATTGCTGGAAATGGAATGCTTGTCAATTGCGCATTTTCAGGATTTAATGAAACTATCATCGGTTCATTAGTCCATCTTGAATATATGTTATTGATGAAATATGTAGCTACTACCATTGCCAAAAATACGGCGATGAACCAAAAGATTCTATAATTAAAACGTATTTTTAAGAATTATGATTGTATTTGGATTAATCATAATCGATCTTACCTTTCTATTAATGATAAATGTCCATCGCCTATATATCTCAAACCGTGCAACGTACATTTCATCAAATACTGTTTCATATTAATATTGAAACCTTTCGACGAAAAACAACTAACATCCCTATCGAGATCATTTTTATTCGGCTTCGAATCCTCTTCTTTACTTCGATTCATCATCACTTTCTTACCAGCTTCGAACAACGACTTAATAGTCGTATCACCATCATTCTTTTTCTCTACAAACTCAGTGTTTCCCCAAGACTTGAGCTCCCCGACACTCTGCTGCTTCCTGGTCCTCAACAACATATTACTTTCAAGTCTTTTTCTGTTGGAGAACGTAGCCATGGTGGCCTTCAGCAAACTCGAAAAGTTTTTATTTTTCGGCGATCTTTTAGCGACAACGCCCGACTTGATTTTTAGAGCCATTTACGGCCAGATAACGCTTCAGCGGACAAGTCCTGAAAAAAGCAAAACGATCAGCGTAAATATCAACGCAATCATTTATGCATATATCAAGGAGAGCCGGCTACCGTTGTAGCGATATTATCGGCGTTAAATATTATATTAATATATCGCAGGCCTTTTAACGAAATAAAAGCGGATCGTAAATCATTCGTGGGCTTAATGATTTTTATTATACATTTAAGTTGAATAATTTGTACCGGTCCAGAATTGTAACAGCGTGTACTTGAGGAATTTAATGTCTTGTTTTTGAATGTTTCAGATGTCTGATGTTTTAATACTGTGGATTAAATATATGTATAATAAACAAATTAAAAAAAATATTCGTTTACCATGTTACCTTTCGTTTGGGTATTATTAATGTGAAAGTGCGAGATTTTGAATTTTTCTTATAAATCGAAATAATAATAACTCAAAAACTATCATACTTTTGACTGAGGTATATTTGGTTTAAAATGATCCAAATAACATTTTCTATCACCTCTTTAAGGCTTTAAGGAGATTTTTGTAACATCTGTATAAAGATTACATCGTAACTTGTTCGTATTTAAATCTTCATAAAGTCCAAATATCCAACAATCAATTACATAGAATTTTATTATTAAATATTTAACCCAACCTAATCCAAAACTTCGACCAAAACAAATAAAATTGTCGAAAAAAACCTTGCCCGAACCAACCCAACCAGTGCCGTAGCAAGCCATTGGCAATTGGGCAAGCGCCAAGGGCGCGTGACTTTTGGGGCCCCAAAAGTGATTACTTTTAAACAATTTAGATGTTTTCCACGGGAAAAAATTTTTGGGGTCCGAAAAATTTTTAGAAATGTCGAATATCGAAAAAAATATTTCCGAAAGTTAGTGTGAAATAATTTCGCGTGAAGGTAACTTCACGCTAAATTATTTACCAAACAACGATAGGTTGGGTTAGGCTTGATGAGAAGTTCATGAAAATATTTCCGGAAATGGGGTTAGCTTCACGCGAAACTATTCATCAAACAACGATAGGTTGGGTTAGGCTTGGTGAGAAATTCGCGAAAATATTTCCGAAAGCTGGGTTAACTTCACGCAAAATTATTCATCAAACAATGATAGGTTGGGTTAAGCTTGGTAACAAATTCTCAAAGATATTTCCGAATGTTGGGTTACATTCACGCGAATTTATTCATCAAACAACGATAGGTTGGGTTACGCTTGGTGAGAAATTCGCGAAAATATTTCCGAAAGTTGGGTTTGCTTCACGCGAATTTATTCATCAAATGACGATAGGTTGGGTTAGGCTTGGTGAAAAATTCGCGAAAAAATTTCGGAAAGTTGGGCTACATTAATGCGTTGAGCTTTTTTTAACAAGAATTTTTTTGAGGTTCGAACACGTTCGAATAGTGACAAATAATTTTTCATTTGAAAATTATGAAATTGAAAAATTATTTATGACCAGCTTCCCCATGGAAAAAAAGGGGCGCCAAATTTTATATTTGCCAAGGGCACCAAAAAAATTGCTACGGCTCTGAACCCAACTCTATCTAACCCAACTCAATTCCAAAAAATGTGAATTTATGACCGATCCAAATATACATGAACTGAACATGGACAGACCAAATATACATGGATTGAATATACTCGGACTGTGACAACTTATAAATTATGCGGTTATAACCGTTACCATAACTGACTGCGGGTTTTCGCGTTTTTCCTACAAAACTTATGCTCTTCGCGTGCAGCAATTATATCGAAACATTTGCACGTAATCCACTTAGATTTTAATCGTTTTTGAAAACGAACGTCCTATGTTGAGCTCGTCCAGTTCCATACTGAAATGGTTCATAGGTCAAACCGGTAATCAGAGGTTTTAATTTAATTTCTTCGGATTGATCTGGTCGATAGTGTTACTTTATTTGGTCAACGTAACACTCCGATTGGATTGCGAGTTCTAAATTTATTGGACGGTTTTGTTACGGCTATTTCAAATTTAAATTTAACTATAAAAAAATTGTCTGTTGTGAAAGATTAATGAATTGATTTATAATTGTATAAATTATTATGGTTCACTAATATGGTGTGCATGATTCATAGAATTGATTAATTATCATTTCCTGGATTCTTGATTTTACGTGTTGTTTTCTTTCTCCTTTTATAGATGTTTCGTATATAACGGTTGGCATTTGAAAATGGATCAATTAATAATTTGCGTAAATTAGATCGTTTCCTTTTTATATAGATGGGTATATCGTTGAAGTGTAATCGTGGAAAAATTTATCGATGACCCAATACCGATAGATGTAATTATTACCGAAGCTTTAGATTGATATCTAATTTAAACGAGTACGTTGGTTCAATTACTATTAGGGTGAAAGAAAAAAACTAAAATCGATTAATAATCCGTACAAATTTACATGAAATGTATTTAAAAGTCGGTACGTGTGATATGAATCTAGCATGTCACACGTAATTAATAGGTACGATATGAAATGTTATCACATGTACGTACATTTAATTTTTAATTTTTAATATAATACAAATGGGGAAGATCGGAATTTATTGTATGCAATAAAAGAAAATGAACTGAGTAAAAAAATTTATTTTCATTATTTTTTCTAAATAAATTTATAGTAAGAAACTTTTTACAAAAGGTAACAAATAAAATAAGAAAGGAAGATGAACTAAAAATTTGAAAAAAAGAGGAAAAAAAAGAAAAAGAAAAAGAAAAATAGAAAATACATAGGAAACATTTTTAGGAAAAAAATTATAAATAGTATGAATAAGTACGAAAGTGAGACGCGCTCCTGGCGGACTAGCGGGAAACCCTCACACGATCATGTCTGGCGCGGAAGTGGAGCTACTTCCAACATTAAACTACTTATCACATAATACAAAAAGGAAGGAAGCACGAGGTGGTAACACCGTCTGCAGCCTACCAGTGGCGGGCTGGGGCGGGGGCAGCGTGGGCGCCAGCGGCAGCGTGGGCGGCCAAGTGGGCGGCTCTAGCTTGAACTACTTCAGGAGTATCAGCAATGGGAGCTGGGGCACCTCCGGCATGGTTCCAGGCTGGGGCAGCTGGGGCAGCGTTCCATTGTTGAGCTGGGGCACCGCTCCATTGTTGGGCTGGGGCAGAGTTCCATTGGGGAGCTGGGGCAGAGTTCCACTGTTGGGCTGGGGCACCGCTCCATTGTTGAGCTGGGGCACCGCTCCATTGTTGGGCTGGGGCGTTGTGGGATGGACCAGCGGTGGCTTGAGCGGCGCTGTAGGCGGCAAGGTGGGCGGCTCTGGCGGCGGCTACTTCAGGGGTGTCCAAAACGTGTTGTCCGTCTTGGGAGAGGGCGATGTTGGCTGGTTGAGCTTGCCATTTGGCGGAAGCGGCAGAGTTCCATTGGGGTTGAGCTGGGGCAGCGTTCCATTGGTTTTGGGCTGGGGCACCGCTCCATTGTTGAGCTGGGGCTCCGCTCCATTGTTGAGCTGGGGCACCGCTCCATTGTTGAGCTGGAGCAGCGTTCCATTGGTTTTGGGCGGGAGCGGCGTTGTATTGGTTGGGTTGGTATTGGGATTCAGCTTCCCAACGGCTGTCGTAGGAACCATCATCGTTGGTGTTTCCAGCTACCGATTTAGCTTGGGAAAGAGCAGCCAAGTGGGCGGCACGAGCTTGAGCTACTTCGGGAGTGTCAAGCACGTTCCTTCCGTCCTGGCTGAGGACGATGTTGGCGGGAACTGGGGCCTGAGCATAGCTTCCGGAATTGCCAGCATTCCAGTTAGCGAAAGCCGGAGCGGCGAAGGCGATCAAGAAGATTACTCTCTGAAATCGATAAAAACAAACAATAAAACATCGATACGCATTAAACAACCCGAAAGTGGCATTGTTAAGTTTCAAGGATTTCGAACCTTTCGAAATCGAGGAATTCATAACGGCCTCTATCGCCAGCCATTAGCAACAACAATCCGCGGTCTGAAATAGGAAACTGGTCTCCGGCTATAGATCAGAATCGATAGTTATAGATCGAAGATCGGGCGTGGTCCGTGCGACAATCGAGAGCAAGGTCAAAGACAGGACTTTTGAAATATACATTTTTTTTTAAATTTGAAAAAAATGGTCTCGGCAAGTGCACGAAACAATGTCACTTCTGTCCGTTTTGTTTCCGATCGATCGTTCAATCTGTCTCGCTTTTCGATTCGAGCAAGGTTAAACGACATTCAAATATTTTAATAACTGTCAATGGTCAATTAAAAAAATAATCAAGCGAAAAAAATGTGTACATAAATTACGCGATGACATTTACGCGCACGGAAATGTGCAAAAAAAACTGTAACGGTCTCGGTTAATATAGCTTATGCTAATTCGATATAGAAATGATTGCGAGCTTATCATAAAATCATCATAAATATTAATCGATTACATTTTTTACATCTTAATTGATTTTATATTTTTTTATAATAAGCAACTTTTCAAATACACTTGTTTTGAAAATGAAGTTTTTTGAAATCATTTCAAAGTGAAATTTGAAATATTTACTTTTCCTTAGATGAGTCAAAAGAATTTTCTGAAAATTTTCAAATTTCAATTTGAACGAATCTGTTAATTTTTCAACATCTTCTAAAAGCTCAATGAAAGCTTTCTACAAAAAAAAATTTAAATTACTATCAACTACAAAATCCTTGAAAAATCAACAAGAAAGCGATCTCGAACTTGAAACACCCAAAACTTTCATCTGAAAATCCCGAAAAAAAAAAACAAAACAACCCTCAACAAACTCACCATTGAATTCATGTCGAAATTTAATCAAATCGTTATTATTGAAAAATAATGAAATCCACTGAAGCCTTGCAACGCTGCTGGCCTGCCAGAACTCGCTACTGCTCTTAGTGCGGCTCCAACAATTGAACAGCGCACTTTTATACCCGCCTCGCAATGGCCCCCTGCCACTCGGGCCGATGGACAATGTCGTCGTCTTTTATCAGCCCATTTTTAATGCTGATGAGGCATCTGGAGTCGTCCTGGCCGCTGATAGTTGGTGGTGCTCTAAAAAATGTCGGCGTTCTTGAAAATTTCGAGGCCGATCGTCTTGCGCGGTCTTCTTGCGATTTTTTGTTATTGATGATTAATTTAGTATGCGAATTTTTAATTTTGATATTGCTAATATTATATTCTTTCATTTTGAATGAAATAATTTAAGAATATATTCAAAATTTATATGAAAATTTATATCAAATTTTTTGTCACATAAAGAATCAGTATAACACCGAAAGAATCTACAAAACGGAAAAAACCTAAACATATAAATTACATAAGAATAAAATTAATTGTATGGAAAGTCCAAATATTTCACTTTCAGTAATATAATATTTATTTAAATTTTCAGTTGTAATTAAACGCATTGGAATTAGTCTTAAAGTCGGATTTATCTAATGTAATCGTGCAATTCGAAAGCGTATTTTCTTATATTATTATAATTTTGTTATCTTTCAGTCGCACTTTGAATGTTGCAATATTGCACGCAAAACGAACCCGTGTAATGACTACGTAATATAATAATTACCCGTTAATTAGAGACATTTATCATTCTAAATATTAATTATCGACACGTATCTTAAACGATCGGGTGGTGAAAGTAAACGATTTTTATGAACAATATTTTTTGTGCAATGTATAATTTATGAATTTACACCTTGAAAGTAATTTCGTGTGATGCTAATTAAATAAATATTTGCTTAAGAAAGATTATCATCTATGCTCTTTTAACAAAATTGCGAAATTCGTTGTAATTTAGAACAACGTAAAATTGTTTCACTTTGAATATGATATGATAATATTTTACGTAAACTCAACTCGAAATTTATTGTCATTGTTTCATATGAAAAAATATACATGTCTGATTTTAAACATCCTTGTATATGAATATTAAATTTTATGTTCACAATAAAAGTTGAATGAAATTTATGAAATCAGCTTAAAACTAAGCGCTGATTTATGGCTATATATAGAATCAAAATTTCACATCAACATAGATTTGATTCTGCGGAAAATTCTACAACCTTCGACAATACAAACAGTCTAATGAATATGTCAAAAACTTCGCAATGAAACAGTCCAAATAATAACTATTATTAGATGTGTGTCCTTTTATTTTAATTAAATAATCAATCGTATTCGTTTGATTGATATTCGCAATATCTCTTGCCTATCATATTAGAAATAATTTCGAAATTCTTTTCGCAGTACACCATTTATAAAAAATACTACATAAGAACGAGTGGGCGGAGTCCCTATAAATACAAGGTTAATAAAAAATCGATCGCAATAGTAATCAGTGGTAATCAACCTTTCGACAAAGGGAAATTTATCGATACCAATCAATTATCTTCGACGGAATTTTATTGAGACGCCGTTACGGATAAGATTTACGAGATTTTCAGCAACAAATTGAATTAATCCAACATAATTCAACAACCATGAGAAATTTACTTTCATAAGAATTTTTATGCATTATCGTCATACTATGCACATTTTCAGACGTAATAATAGATTGTAGTTTGGCAACAATGTGACGACTACTTCAAATATCATATGCAGTGTATGTGATTCGCAAAAAAAAAATCACTCAAGGCGATTTTATAATGTTTAATTGGTCAGTGACAAAGCGTATGCGTCCTACTAAAATTAATAACTAAAAATTATTAGTATGAGATAATAATTTTTATTCTGTGTCATAGGAATAATTTCATTTTTTTTATTAGTCTTATTAAAAACATATTTATCCTGCGACCTTCGTTTATAAAAAATATTAAAATTGCTTTCGGATATGTATGTCGTTTTCATTTTCTTTGATTTCGTAATATAATATGTTTTAGTATCACGAATTTATGGTTACCCTAACAGAATATATATCTTTCCTATACAAATTTCACCTTAATAAAATTTACAACCGTTTCAAGTGCGATAATATATCAATGGAAATTAGATATATCATCATTCGAATTAGCATTCACTGACAGTCGAATTTGCATAAGAAAGAACGATTGCATTCAGCATCGTTATAAAATATTTCCACGAACTGACAAATGGCAATTTGCTAAACTATTTCATTCAAAAGACGAAAATGCGGAAATTGAAGTTTTATGCGATTCTCAACATGAAAATATATTCGTATCAAAAAAAATCGGATAATGACCGTAATGATTGACACACCATTCAATCGGGAATCAATCTTAATTTTCTTCGACGATTGACCGATGTTAAACGAATAGCATTCATCACGTATTACCAACTAAAAACAAAGTGTTAATTGAGTTGCCAGCATTAATTACTATTGAACTAAAAGCACTCAATTACACCGTCATTAATTCGACAGCATATCTAATTATTTCGATTTTTTTCAGGTTAAGATAAAGCCGAGATGGACTTCACATCAATGAAAAGCCTTGGTATTTTAATGAATTCACATCCAGTGGCATGTCTTATCTATTTCGACACAAAGTTAAGTCACAAATTGAAGACAAACACATAAATTTACTCTCTACTCTTTCGACGTTGTTGTTTTGCCAAAAAGGACCTCTAACTGTACAAATCGTAAAATTTTATTACGCATGCTTCTAATTAAACTTTTTTGTTTCAATGCTACTGCGAACTATTTTTCGATTTTAGGCACGCTCAAATAAATCTGGCACGAGACTTTAACGACGATAATTACTA
Organism: Hydropsyche tenuis; assembly: GCA_009617725.1. Taxonomy (NCBI): domain Eukaryota; kingdom Metazoa; phylum Arthropoda; class Insecta; order Trichoptera; family Hydropsychidae; genus Hydropsyche; species Hydropsyche tenuis. The sequence continues at coordinate 337,511 of VTON01000034.1, read as the reverse complement.
CGTTTATTTAAATCAATATTGATCGCAATAAATCAATCCGAGGAGAGTGAGGGCAATCGATCATTTAAATAAAAATTTTGCTTAAAGTCCTGTGGACGTTCTTGAGGAACGGGTTCGGCGCTCCATTTCGATACAATATTGGTTTTTGTGTTAATTTATAAGCAATTAATAGGTTTCGCACTATAAACGTGGGCGATACACCGTGACATTAATATTTGTAAACACCGTGTCTTTTGACATTTTGAAAAAGCTCGCAAATCGTTAGTTCGGTTCTAATTAACTTCATTGTCAACTTTTGCAGAACAAATTCGTATAATTACTGGGAGTGCCGCTTAAATACTATGCATATACTAAAATTTAATTATTGTTGAAGCATTGAAAATTTCGAAAGGGTTGAAAGTTTTTAGAAACTTATCCCATTCATTTTCTCAAAGTCAAATGTCTTTCTAACTTCTAAATCACATATATTGATGTGTTCAATATTGTTTTATTTTTATATTACATGTGTTTGTAAATAAAAATCGTGTTCGATTTTTGTTCATACATCACATTGTCTAATAAAACGTGAATTAACAATATTGTCCTTTTCGTGTGTCATACACGATGTTGTTTTAATCGTAAATAAACGCCGACTCTATTCCGGTTGTATCACACAATTGAATATCGAATATGGACTCAAACGATAACAGAATACCATCACTTGCATAAAACGATGCAACAGCCTACGTTATGTAATGAAAGTCTTCATAAAATACAAATAAAATCTCAAGACATTGCGGATGTAATCTAAATAACAATACATTGATATTTTTTAGTGTTTCAAGCACAAAAAACTAATGAGCTTTCTTAAGCTTTCAAACTTTGGATACTGATTTATTATAGTAAAATCCAAAATCATATACTTACATCTGATAACTCAAAATCTAATCTCAAAGATGCATATAGTCTAAGATTCAACAGTTGAATTGAAATCGCCGAGCCGACAATTAGCGAGCACATTTTGCGAAACGGTCAACCGATCGACGATAATTTCTCAATTAGACTTCATTTAAAAGTTGCGAAATTCCGCGGACACGTACAATGTATAATATTTTCAATAGCGAGATGTATAATGTGAAATATATCTCGGTTGGGGCGCCCGAGTGGGCGGCGCCCACCGCCTCGAAACCTTTTCGAATTCTTGGATAAATGGCGTTTCGTTTATGGTTTGACGTACTAAATCATACGATGAAATAAGCCCCTAACGAGACTTCTTGGATTGCTAGGATTCGGTTCGGGTTGCGCCATTTTCGAGTGGTTTCGATGGTCGTGAAGGGTTATTTATGTTTAGTGACGCTTTTGAGTGAGCTTTATGGTGCTTTGAGGTGTCTTATTGTATTTGAATAATATTTGTTAAAGATTAAATATTTTTTTAGATACAACTCATTGATATTTATGTATAGGAACAAAAAGCTCACTTGTAGCTTTTTTGGTCAAACTTTTTTCAATTAGAAAAAAAAAAACGATGGGTTGATTGATTCGAATTTTATTCGACCTTTTCAAAACCAATTATTGTGTATTTCATTATGTCACAAAAAGGCATGTGCAAACGAAGATTTTTCACTTGATCTCAAACATGTTATGTTAAACAGTTCATTCAACAAACATTAACATCAAGTCGATCTTAATCTCAAGTATATAAAAATAGCAAAACCGTCATTCAGAATAGATTTCGGGAAAGGTTTCTTGTCGATTTCGAAACGATCATCGAAGATAATTCCCGTACACGATATCCTTGGCGGCGATAACAATTTCTCGCGAAAAGGCTTGCGAAATGTCCGCGACAAGTGCACACCGCTCTCATCGTCGATCTATTACACTTTTTCACTCCACAGACTTCGATTCGAAATGGTAAGAGTGCGTCGAAGGACACACCACCGTCTTGGGCGAGCAGTCGACAAAGGTTCGGGTGGATACGAATCGAGCGGCGATAAATTATATTGTGAATTGCACACGTCTTTCTAAGGCTGGTTCAACGATTTCAAACGTTCGAAGTATATCACCGCAAACCCTCTGGTGTCTAGTGTGCCACCCAGAAAGTTGTCTCTGGAGTTTCGTCATTATTAATGAATGTGGATTTATCGTTCTGTTCCGTGAAGTTTGCCACTCCATCATTAGGTATTGCGGAATCGGTGAGGTCCTTCGTGGAAGTGTTTAAATGTCTCTTATTTGTGAAAATTGAAATATTTTTTTAATGGTCACTTAACGTGGATGACCGCTATAGTAGTTATAGCGAAAAAGTTTGTAATTCGGAATACTAGTATTTAAATAAAATTTATAAGGAATAATGTGTATTTCATTATTTGAAAAAATACTATAAGTATGAATTGATATATAATATTTGGTTACTAGAAGAAATATTACGATGCATGTTTATACATAGTCTAAAACTCGATCAAATATGGATATGAACTTGTATGGCTATTTTCCGTTGTGAAAATTTGGTTTTTCGTTGTAAAGGGTTAAAAGGTTTTTTGAAATACATATATTACATTTCGAGTTAGAAAGATGGCAATTGGTATGGTCGTAACAATGCTTAAGAGGAGTGTTCGTATACTTGGCACAGCTGCGGATATATTTTGCGAATACATTAACATATTTTTGTCACATTATTGCAGTTTAGTGGGAATGTCTCGAATATCCTTTAGGTTTCTTAAGCCATTATATATTTTACGGCAGAGCTAAAGCTACGTCTAAAGCTACTACTATAAACTACGTCGTACAAAGTACAACTTATGATCTTCAATCCATAAGCTGGTGTAAATTTTAATAACACAATTCCTGATATGAAATAAACTCAACTTCGTTCCGAAAATAGATCAGTTTTTTTTAAACGATATTTAAATTCTTCCGTTTAGATATTGAATATTGAACGCTACGGTTTTATAATTCGAATGTCGTTTCGCGATTTATTTTTGACTCCTTCGACAACCCTGTACAGTCATAAACGGAACATGACGATTTCGATACAGTTGTTGCGTGAAACAAAACGCAATTTATTAAAATTTATTCTAAAGATCAAACCAAACCCGTCGTGTCATTGACGGGTGAGCCGTTGATGGATTTTCATTTCGCTCTCGTTTACACTATCTATGAATCGGCAAGAGTTTTCCAAACTGTGCAGCATTTGCATTTTACAATCGCTCGTATCGAAGCGATCGATATTAAGTAACGTTCTCTTCCGTTATGGATATGAGAGTGTTTGAGAATCATTAAAAGTCGAGATCAATGGCGGATATGTGATGTGAATTTTTAATGTTTCCGAGGTTGTGGCGACATTCGTCATAATATTCAAAATACAATTAGTGCTATTAAATATCGATATATCCTTGAACCGAAAATTCGTAAGGCAGCAATAAATTCTCAATATGTATCGAAAACTATTATATTTTAACTATTTGACTAATTCGTTTACATGCATGACAAATTACTTTAAGCTGCGTTACTAGACATAAAACTAATCTAATTAACGACTGACTGAGTCTAGACAATAATAATTCGATTTAAATAAATTGTTTATTACTCTAGATACAAAGACATGGCGACCAATTAATTAATATTGATTAAACTTTTTTATGCCTACATAAAACTGGTGTAAATTAAATTACATGTACTCACTCGATCAAGTTCAAGTCACACCTTTTCGTTAATTAAATTAAAGTGGTCAAAATTGTGACATACGCATGCTTACACCTTTGAATTTTTCCACAGAATAACATACATTAATATCGTATGTTTACTCAAAACTTGTACTTTGCAAGGTTGTTGATAAAATTGAATTATGGTTTTCTGCTTAACTCGAAGCTCGATAATTGCATTTTTATGTCTACCATAAAATTAATTATATGCTTAATTCAAGTTTTCTTTGTGAAAATATACCAACGAGCTATATTTAATTAAATTAGAGTATATTTATAAATATTTTGAAATAAAATCAATTTAAATCGATTTAATGTCGCCGATACGTGTAGAGTGGTGTGAAAATAATTTCAGTTAAAATTTTATTGTTAGTGAAATACTTGTTCCGAAATATACCTATATTTACTAAATTTTGTTCAATTAAATTACTCTCGATCGATTTATTGAGATGGACGTGTAAAATTTGAATTTTTAGTGTGGAATTCAAATGAGATTCTCAAGTAATCAAATAAATAAGACGTAAAGTCGTTAACAGAAAAACCATTTAGGGCGAGTGACATACGTTAATAGATATCAAATTGAAGCATATTTTCGACAAGAACCATTCGTTTTCGCAAATTTACATAACAAAATCGCATAAATATTGTGGAAAATGTCACTCTACGTTTTTCACGATTACCATTGGCAATGGTTTAATATTTTCAAGTTTAACTTTATATGCGGAGGGAAAACTTGCTGAACGCCCGAAGGCACATTACATGTGCAATTACAACAATCTAGGCCACTGTCGAAGACTGGTTCAAAACAGCTGACATTTTCATCTCACATGTTCAATGCGAAAGGTTATGGACACTAGCTATAAAAATGCATCCTATCTTGCATAGTATGCGTTCACTTGTATTTTCCGCATGGCGTCAAACAGTTTTGAGCTAAATAAAATCGTTATTTTATAATTAATGAGGTCGTATGAATAGAATCACAGGAAATTAAAAGATACAGTTAATTATATACTTTTTTCAATATCAACTTTGTAATAAAAATGCTTTTTTTGTTTATGAGCTTTGTGATATTTATACTTTCCGCATAGAAGCTCTGTCTTTCTATTCTGCGTTGTTAGGAATGATTTTTTTCAATTCGATTGCATTCGTATTGAATTGCAAACATTTGTTTTTTTTTTATTCAACAAAAAACGTTTTATACTAAAAGTAAGAGTGTTTTTGCTGCGTTTCCTTTTACATATTATTTTTTTTAAATAAATATTTTAATTAATTCTAATTGTATTTAAATTTGACGTGTGAATATCATCGCAAAATTTTGGTGTACATGTAATTAATATTAGCACGTGAATTATATCTTTTCGAGGTCATTTAATTGTTTTTCGAGTACTTATGATTGAAAATTAAATAATTCTTAATAAAAATTTAAATTTTCATTGTGTGAAATATATTTTTATATCGATAAGTATCGAAAACTTGTTTACGATTCTAATGATCTCCTAGCACAAATAAAACATGAGCTTCTGAACGTGAATTAAAAAACTTCTTGTATTTAATTTACAAAGTCATTAATTAACTGTAGTATCAGATACAGAATATTTTTTTAACATGCAATTTTATTGTTTGGGTGAAAAATGAGATTTTTTTGTGCTTTTGTGCAAAAACTTCAACGATAGGTTAGGCGCGAAACCCGTACATAATGTTTTGAAATTGAATTGAATCGATTTAAAAATGTAAAAATTACAAAACCTCTTATCTTTATAATAAGTTCAATCTCTCGAATAAATTTTTTTCAGATATATAAAAAAATTAAATAAATATTTTATTTGCAATCAAAATACAGATATAAAATCTTATCGACTACGCTGGATTGACATAATCAGCTTCCATCAAAAAATGAATAAGCAAAACCTCATTCGCCTCACACCCAAGAAAAAACCATAACAATTTAATAACTTCAAGGACACAGACGACTGAATCATACCATCCTTGAACTGTCAACATTCTTTTAAACATATCATGCACTGGAGCGTAACAACAGTAGCGCAACTCAGCGGTGGATTCATATAATACTTATCCTTTTTAACGTTTCATACTTTTCCGGAAGATCATTATTATGTCTACTAATGATATAACATATAAGACAAATTTTAAATTTATATAGTAAATAATAAAAATATGTTTAATGATAAATTATTTTGGGTAGTGTTTTCAATGTCAGATTCAATCTTTCGACATAAAATACTTGGTAATTTAATTTTAATTTCAACATAGGTAATTTAAAAATTTCTCAAGTGACCAATCTGCCCCTGCGCATACATGGTAATTAACAGCAAATGCATCCGGCGTCATTTGTGTCCAGGCCTGAACATTTTAAAATTGGACCAAACAACTTTTCCCTTGCCCTGGCGAGCTGGTCTGGTCTGACCCTGACGACAGTTACGTCACTGACCACGCCGCATACCTTTAACTATTCATATTGGACGAGATTTTAGCCACCATGATATCTCTGTCTGTCTGGTCTGCGATACTCATCGACATAACGTAATTATTAGTGGAAATTGCTTCATGTATCCATCATCGAAAATCAAGGTTAACTTTAACGGTTCACTTCCCTAAATATTAAGATTGGTTCAATTTGTTTACAACATGCAATTTTAGTAATTCATAAGTGCTGAATCTTTAAATATAATATGTTAAACAACATCATCCGAATCTTTTTATATTATGACCGTTTTCGTAAGTAATCAACAAGATGGAATATTGTTACAATTATAACCATTTACTTATATGATAATGCACAATCCGGATATTCGAAAAGCAAACAGAGCCTTGAACCGGCTTTTGTCGATAGTAAAGCAGCCATTAATTTATCGTTTTCACGTTAAAAATCTGCGAACACTGCGCCTATTAAAGTGTCGTTTATCATATAGTATCGCATTATGGTAGCTTTCGGAGTCCTTGGCAACCTGGGTGTAACCGCATGTCAATTTCGATATTGGATCTGCGACATGTTCCATTCCATTTTTGTTTTTGTTTTATTTTATTTGGAAGTTTTTTCTCTATAGTTTCAGGTCGATTCGCTTTGGAAATTTTCACGGCAAGGCCGTTTCAAACTGTCTCCGATTTTTTCTGGTTGTGATCTTTTTCTTCCGTTCGAATAATTAAATGCATAATTATTTTTTGCTAGTGTATCGGTTCGTTGATTTGACAATGAATATTTTAACACAAAAACTTGAATAGAAATAAATTTTTAAGTTTTACTGCATCATCTACGTTCACTTTCAAAATAAAATTGTTTTCTACCAAGTCATGTTTGACTTGGTAGAAAACAATTTTATTTTGAAAAACTTCAATAAATCAACAATTCCAATTTTTCAAAATAATAAATCGAGTTGAAATTTATTGCGTTGTTATATTTTATAAATCGGAAGTCCCATCAAGGAGAATCTTTTAAATGCTCTCGAAACAAAAACTGCTTTTACTATTGGCATGTTTGCGATACACGCAACAATAAAAGAAACGGGTTCGAATTACCAATTTAATTTTGTAAAAAATTCATCGAAAACATTCTGAAAACTTCGTGCAATTATTCAAGTCCTCGTTCTCCTGTACTTGCACCAGTAAATTATTAAGACACTCGGTATATTTCTTATAGTAAGTACAGCTGTATCAATTCGAATACTTTCAAAATTGCATTGTATGCAGAAAATGTACAAAAAACTACATGCATGAAATTCAATTTTTTATAAATGTGAAAAATATAATCAAAACCATAAAAAATATTTTTTTCAACATTTAAAATATTTATAGACCTCAAATTGAATCATTAATGGTGGTGCTGAAATTTGACACGATTTTATCTCCATATTAAGTTACAACCTCCAACGAGTACTTCACATGTATTACATTCAGCACGAAATTCTGTAATTTATACAAATTGAACCATTCATAACTCGAGTAATAACAGTCTACCAAAAAAATTGACCAACCGAATTAACACGTAAACGTTTAACGACCACCAATCAGCAATCGTTATATACGCACAAATTGCAATTTAATCGACACTTTTTTTTATTTATAAACTCATAATTCATACTTTTAGCCGAGATGTATATAGAGCGACGAAAAACTCGCATTGCTTTTCCATGCCAATTAGTTTGCAAACGACACCTTTTTCGATCCAGTTTTCATTGAAGAGCACATACATTTTCGTTCGCGTCGTCTTTTAAAGATGCCGAAGATCGATAAAGTCGAGGCTATGCGAAGGTCGTCGCCTAAGTTAACCCTTTGAAAGTCGTGACCTGCCCGTAGGCTTCGTTGTTATTTGAGCGTTTAGAACTTGTCTGGAGAACCAGTCCCAAAGTAAACAAAGGTAAACGACAATGGTCGCATTGTTCCTATTGTCTGATTATTCATTCATTTTTATATCGGCTAATGGATAATGACAAATCAAATTGATCTGAATTGTTCCTTTCTATTTTTCTTCTTATAAATGATATTCGTAATTAGTTGCATTGTATATCTACGACTAGGGCTTGCATTACCGGTTTACCGGTAAATAGCCAAAAACGTACCATCGGTAATTATCGGTAAATTGGAAAAATTATCGGTAATTACCGGAAATTATTTTATCGCGAATTAAGGGCAAATACAGGAATATTATAATGAAAGTTTATTGTGATATTCATGCGGAATAGGGAGTTTTTTTTCTACTCTGGTAACATTGATACACATTTTTTTTACTTGTCACACTGGTGTCATCTGTCATCACAATCACAAAACGAAACGAAACGAAACGAAACGAAATGAAATTACTATGTTAAATCATTTTCGTATTCGGAAAATAATTTATATGCTTCGATTTTAGTCGACAACACCTGACTCGATATCGAATATAGAATATTTAATTAGTCATTATTTATTTCAAATTTTTATGGTTCGAATTATATTGGAAAAATTATTTTAACATATTAATTTTCTTGTATATTCTTCATATTTACTAATTATTTCAAAAAACTCGTAATTTTTATTTGTATGTATTATGTCCGGTAGAGTTTTGTCCCAGTAGCGTTTTGTCCAGGTAGCGTTTTGTCTCGGTAGCGTTTTGTCCAGGCAGCATTTTGTCGGTCGCCTTTTGTGGTTTAGCGTTATGTCGCGGGACCGCTACATACAGTTATACTTTATTTATCTAATTTACATACGTTTATTGTTTTTATTTACAGGTAAATAATCGGTAAACCGGTAATGGTAAAAAATTTTTACCGTTTACTGGTAATTGAAATTTAACGGTAAATTGCAAGCCTTATCTACGACTAATATTTGTTACTGCCACATCAAATATAAACAATATTTTAACTAATGCTAATTATTTGACGTTTTTCATATTCAAATATTAAATGGTATAAATGTGATTGTGAATGAACATATTACAAATTATATTATCATGTTTTGTGATATTGATCTCTAATAATAATAATTGTTAAATTTAGTCCAATTACACGAAAAAACTCTGTTCGCAAAACAGTTAACGAATATACCAAACTACCAAATCAACTCTTAATAGATTCCGATTAAACGATAATAATTGCCGAGAAAATTCGCACGTTTATTGTTCAATTTTGAAATTAATGCGCGTAAATTCCTGATACATAATTAGACAAATGCGAGGCCATCACTAACCAGATTAACGCTCCGTTTTTTTAATCGTTTGTTATTTTTTTCCTGTTTTCGCTTACGTTCACCCACATTTTTGTATTCCGAATGAGCACACAGGCTATTATTATATTTTAAATTGTTTTTTTTTTTTCAAACGTGTCCTTTGTTGTGCGTCAAATGTTAATATCACTGTAACAGTACAAGCGCACTAGTTTAAATGGAAAATTCTTCCGCTAAAGCGTTCTTTGCTCACCTCTTACACTATTAACGCGTTAGATTATATCTTTATATTAAAATTAATATTCCAATGTTTTGCCGCAACGAAACTCAATATCCGCTATTCGCCAATGTGAACAGATCATAGAGATTGTCCGACAAGTGTTGTCGAATATCCTGTAATATTCGCGATATTTTATCTTCGAAATCGATCGGTGCTGTTTTGACATTATTAATAAGTTCAGCAATATTTGAATTGTAAAATAAATTGATAATACTTTTGAATAAAATCACAATTTGTCTTTGTGTGTTTACACATTGGTGGCGTTTGACAAATTTGATTTATCACTTTTATTGTGGTTGGTACATTTTATTTGATTCAAAATAGTTTCAAAATGAATTTGTATTGTAAAATACTCGTTTCATACCTCGACTCGGATACTGGGTGAAATTTATGTTTCATTGATCTATTATATGCAAATTCGATAAAATAAACGACATTTTCACTTTGGTCATATACTTGGGTTCAGTTTTATCAAAATGTACTTCAAGGATTCGTTTATTATGCCTGTGACATTTTGAAACTGTCTTTAAGGAAAAATTGATTCGCATTTTAAGTTAGATTATAATGATAAGAATTTGTTCATTGAATCATTAAATTTTGCAAAGTGTTATCTTTACAATAAAAGTTTTTGAATTGATAAAATATTTATGAATATGAAACATCATCACCTTTATTTTTTTGTTTGTTATATCGTCTCGGACACGTCATAAATAAATGTTATACTTTTGTTGTTCATTACTTTCAAGAAGTTGGAAAAAAATCACACCTATAAATAACAATATTATATTACCCAGCAAGTGAACTGACAATGAGTGTGGATAACTTTTAAATAATTTATTATTTCGATCATATCTTATTGTAATTTATATAGAGCAAAGTGTCATTATCGGGATAGATCATTTCAAATAAAACATAATTGTAATTTATTTTTAAGATGGCCCTGAAAATCAAATGTTATAATCGGTAGCTCAATTCCGGTTACGCACAAATTTATTTAAACCAAAATGATGTTTGTCACATTCAATGTCAAGTTTGTTTATGTTTCGGTTATCTTGAACTCAATAAAGCAAATATTTAGTGAATTATTTCATATTATTATATATTTTATAATACATATAATATTAAACATAGTTGATACATTTTCAGTTTATAATTTCAATCAACTTTCACTATGGGTTATTTTTTGTCCGAAATTTGAATAAATTTTATACAATCTCAATACCGTGATAATAAATGCAATTCGATATTATCACACCCAATACTCGTTTATAACGAAATAGTTTTCAATGAAATTGCACCTCAAAATCGAGAGTAAATCAAAGCTCTTGACATTTACAAGCACCATTGTGAATGGAGACATTATTCAGGCGCCAAATATGAAACCGAACAATAGTAGAAGGGCTATTATTACATCGGATATGAATAAACATATTTTGACAACGGCTTTCGAACCAGCCATTTGAGACGCATTTTTTTTTCAACATATCGACAACGATCCCCATATTATAATACATAGACAATGCCGATCGGCCTTGATACGCCTATATAGGAAGTTGTATAAACTCTAATATGCAACCCGAATCGTGACATGTCTTTTGGAAATCGATAGCTCAAATACAGAATATTTTAAATTCGACAATTTTTATACAGAAAAGTATTTATATGCATTTTTGTGCCGAATGCGATCGAAAGTTATTTGGCATTTGTGAACGATCCAATGATGTCATTGCTCTAAGGTTTTTCCGACTTTTAAATTGCATTTATCGATCAAGCGGCCAATTTGTAAATTCTACACAATAATTAGAGTATTTTACAATACAAAGAGTCGAAGAATGTATTGTGAAAAAAGCGAAATTTGTCATGAGAATAAAGGCCATAATTCGCAGAGTGAGTTTCAATTGGGAGCGGCTGACGTATCACGGTCGACTGGAAATTATTCTGGTTTTTTTTCTTTAGTATTTTTTCATTATTATACTGGACATTTGTGCGTTTAATCATAATAGTTGACCGGCGTACGTGTAATGTTAAATTGTACGTGTCTTTTCTCTTGGACCAAAGACGATTTGCTCAAAGGACGTTTCGCGAATGCGAACGAATGTTCTCCTTGATATATGAAATCGACATAAACTTATCGATTCGATAATGGTATTTATAATACTCGATAAATTTAAATCAGAGCGTATTTTAAATTCGATGCGTCGTTTTTTTTCTTTGCGAGCTTCGCCATCTGCTATGCAATGGTTTTTCAGTGTATGGAAATATTCGTTGGTTCTTTAAAATTATGATTTTATGATTCGAGGTCGATAGTGTGATCATTGGTGGATCATATGCAACAATATGTTGTTTATCAAAACAAAAGTCATTGTTTCATATTCGAGTTTTTATATATGAAAAATAATGTCGTGTAATAAATTTTGTAGTTTCGCAATAGTTTGTATATTTTGAAGGATATAGCGGTTGATTTGTAACTGTATCGTTTTTCTTACAATACTAAATTATAATCATAAATTTGAATTTATTTTTATTGCTTCTAAATCACATCTACCAAAAATAATGACTGCATTTCTTACTCGTATTATATTAATTTTCTAAAGTTGCAGAATTGTAAAATATAGACATCTATCGATATATAAATTCACAATAATAAAATCACAATCAATTACACAATTATACCATAATAAAACCTTTTGATAGACATCTATCGATAAACTATTTGAATATTGCAAAATAATATGTAATATATTTTCACTGAACTTACATACATACATATACGAGTATGTATCAATGATCACCTAGACATGATAAATGTCATTTAAAAAGTACCACAATAAATTTATATAAGAAAACATCGAAACATTCGGAAAAGTTATATTCGGTTTGCAATACGATTCAATATTACCTGCATCAGTTTACGCAAGGTGTCGTACTCAGATTACGTTTCAGCAACGAAAACCATAAAATTTGCAACAAATTCCCCATAAATAACAAATTCACCAATAAATAACAATAAATAATTCCCCATAAATAACAAATTTCCAACAAATTCACCATAAATATTCATCGTATGAAATTTTAAACATCAAAGCATAAATTTGACACGTCAAAGCGCATCGTTGCAAAAAATTATCCAAGGACACGATGAACAAACGAATTCGATCGAGCGCATCGGAACGACATTCTTCGATGAAAATGCGGTCCGTCGAATCTGGAAACGGTACTATTTTCACAGGGTTACGATATTTGTGTGAAAGAGTTTTCCACTCCACTTATTTTAGTGCCAGCCTATAGGCATGAATCTTTGGCAATTTCCACACATGGGATCAGTATAAATAACCGGGGTGCTTCATCGTTGAAGCATACACAAATCATCAGTTCAACTGCACAGTGAACAACAACCAACAATCCAAAATGAAGGTATTAATACATTTGAATATTTTATTTCTGAAAATTTCTTGTTTATAATTTAATCGTTTTGTTTAGGCTGTATTGTTAATGATCTTCGGAGTTGTCTCAATCCACGCCCAAATTGGACATGGATATGGAGGTATTGGAATCTGGGGAGGACAAGGAATCGGAGGTGGTCAAGGAGGTTGGGGTGGTCAAGGCGGCTGGGGAATCCAAGGAGGATATGGAATCCACAAACATGCACCAGCACCAATTGGCCACGATGGACGCGTTATTGACACACCTGAAGTAGCTCATGCTAAAGCAGAACATTTCAAAGCTCTCGCTGCTGCATCTCATGGTAAACTCGGAGCTGGAATTGGAATCGGAGCTGGAATCGGAATCGGAGCAGGTGCTGGAATCGGTGGTGGACTCTATGGCGGATATGGAGGACAAGGCGGATACGCTGGTGGTTATGGAGGACAAAAATGGCACGGACCCATCGCTCACATCGAATTGACCCATGATGGTAAATTCGTAAAAGATACTCCCGAAGTCGCTCATGCTAAAGCCCAACATTTCGCTGCTCTCGCTGCCGCTAAAGGAGGTGCTGGTATCGGAATCGGAGGAGGATATGGAGGTATTGGAATCGGAGGAGGATATGGAGGTGGATATGGAGGTGGATACGAAGGCGCTGGTATCGGAGGATACGATGATGGACAATACAGAGGCGAAGGTGAAGAATTAGGACAATACAAAGGAGAAGGTGAAGGTATCGGAGGAGGATACGATGGTTATGGACAAGGATATTAAAAACAACTATATCTGACTGATACATTTATATATTATATTATATTATATTTAATAATAGCAAATTGTGTATATGAACACGACATAAAACCAATAAAAAAATTACAAACTTACTTCATGTTTTTTATTGATATGACATAAAATAGTTAAGTTATACAACAGATTGATTTATGCACTAAATAACTATCAGGAAATTTATGTCATTTAACCGTTTGTTGAATGCAATACAAACATCAAATATCACTGAAGTTGGCATCTATATAAAAAGTTTTTTTGGTTAATATTTTGAAATTTCTATGCAGTTACATATCCGTTCGTTACGGTCAAGTAAACGGATCGATTTCTTTTATCCATTTCTACCCGCTTTTATAATGTGATGAAAAAAGTTGCGCTCACGCAATTGTTACAAAACTGCGGTCAACATTTTTAGCTGTATACATAATGTGCTGAAAACTTTTTATTTTCGGAACGTTAACAAGTGCACTTTTCAAACGTGTTCCAAAAATTATTCGTACTTTTATTTGTTATGCAAGACACTATGAATATTCAATAATTTCCCATTTTGAAATGTCAATTTTACGTTTTAATTTTATTCTCAAAACTTGAATAAGAATTTGTGATTTTTTTTATAAATATAATTTACAATTAGATTTATTTTTATTTTATTTTAAAAGTATTTTTTTTATCCAAAAATATTTTGTATATATTATTCATACATTTATCGAGAACCGTTGAGAGGGGTAAATTCCCAGGGCCTGGGCTATTTTGAGGGCCCGAGACCGAATTTGAAAATTTTTGGGCCCCGAACTTTTATCCTATGTTTTGAATAATTTTTAAAAAGTGTAGATTTTCGAAAAAAATTCTAGGGTTCGGATAATTTTGGAAATCGTCCCCGAAATATTTTAATTCTTTTTTTCCAAGGCCCGGAATTTCTCTCAATGGTCCTGCACTTATCATTTGAATTTTTATAAATGTTATCAATTTTTTGGTATTAATTAATTAATTAATATTCAAATTTTAATTAAACAGAAAATATATGTAGTTATATTTGGAAAACTCATTTTCCTCAAATAATGATTGAATTTTCATTACTGATATGCCAATTTTATGAAATTTTTTGAACCGATATTTTTTTCATTATTTTATATCCTGAATTGTGATTGTTTGATTTTATATGTATTTGATAATTGGGAATGTTTTTTGAATTAAAACCTTGTTTCAGTTATTTATGGTACTATAGAATAATATTTCCAATAAAATTATAATTTTTACGGATGTGAAACTACGGATAAATATTTAATTGCAATTGGTTAATTATTATTTCCTTGTTTTAAATGAAAGATTTAAATTCTTTGAATCCCTCTTTTATTTATAGAAGAATTAACATTTCATAACATTTTAACAATACATATAAAAAAGTAATAAATATACATAGAAATGAAGGAACTTAAATATATTTTTGGTGCAAATAATCATCACTTCAATGCAGAAAATTCAACTAATTTGAGTATCGATCATTTTTTACTAGTGAAATCCTAGTAATATCCTTGTTGTTGTCTGCCTTGGTATTGGTTTCCAGGTCCATAGCTTGGTTTGGGTTGATTATATTGTGCACTGTAATCTCCTTCGCCTCTATATTGGCCATCATCTTCACCTTGGTATCCTGCATATTGACTGCCCTTGTGAGAATTGGAGTTTCCACCATTATTATAGTTCCTGTTTTCTCCTTCCCCTTGATAGTTCTTGTTGTATCCACCATCGTAAATTCCTTCATATCCTACACTTGGGCGGGTTTGCTTGACAGCAGAGAATGCTGCTAAGTGCTGTTGTCTAGCATGAGCTACTTCGGGAGTTTCCTTTACGAATTTTCCATCACTGGTCAATTCAATCTTAGCTGGTGGTCCTCTCCATTTCTTTTCAACATTGTTGGAACTGTAATCGTCACTGCTTCTGTCATCATAATTGTCATAATCCCTGTTGTATTCTTGAGATGGTTGGTATTTTTGGTTGTATTCTTGAGATGGTTGGTATTTTTGGTTATATTCTTGTTGGGGTTGTTGGTATTTTTGGTTATATTGAGGAGATGTGTATCTTTGACTTCCATAATCTTGATTTCTGGGTTCATGGATATAATCTGTGTATCCTGGCCTTTGGTTAGGAAGTGCTCTTTTGGCGGCATCATGAGCAGCAAAATGAGCTTGTTTGGCTTGATTAATTTCAGGAGTGTCTAAAACGCGTCCATCGTGAGAAAGGGGGGCAGGCTTGAAATTATATTTCGGTCCATGACTCTCCCAGTTTTGAGCAACGACCACTCCGACGAGGGCAAAAAGATATACCTGAAAACCAATCGATTAATATTCAAATTTCAATAGCTGAATGATTAAAACATATGATCCTTACCAAAACACCCATGATTTTTAAACTTTGGTTCGAATCACTCTTGCTTTGTATGCTTGAGGCGTTCTGTGTCCAAACAAACCAAAGCTGCACTCTTTTATAGAACCCCACTTTTCTGGGCATAGTACAGAAAGAATTTCCCCACTATTTTTGTGATTTTTCCATTGATTTCCGCGTTGACCCCCTCGTGTCGCAAACTTAATAGACCGTCAAATGTTACATACCGAATTCCAATGGGTGTGAAGTAATGGTTGGTAATGCTCTTTTCTGCTGCCACCGCCATCGCCACGACTCCATAGGCCGTCGTTGCAGAATTTCATATCATTAAACCATTACAATAATAATATTTCAGTATGAAACCCTGTCATAGTCGAGTGGATACGTCAGTCGAGTCGATCTGCAATCTGACGCAAAACGAACATTCACGATGAATTGAAAAAAAAAAATTGTTTAGCATAGTACGTGTTGATATTTGTAGAGAAATAATGACTTAATCTTTATAGAATTTTCTTATTTTATTTATTTTAAATAAGACGAAAGGTTAATATAATCAATTTCGAAACATAAAAAGTTTGAGATTATATTGCTAGATGTCAGCGTTTTAAATATTATGAAATTTAAATGTTTGTTGAATATTCGTTAGATGAATCCAAATATCGTTCATCGTCATATTCCATATTCATTGAATTGATCTGGCTTATATTATTGGATGAATGGATATTTATCAATTGATGATAAAGATAAATTATCTCACAAGAAGCTGATTTTTCCAAGTATATTTTTCAAAAATATTTTCCGACTAATGGTACGTAATTACGTCAATCTATTGACCACGTCATACATCACTCAACTTCGATAACCAACGGAACCTTTTCAACACAATAAATCAAAAAAATACTCCATAACCTTCCATTTCAACGAACTATCAATCCATATCATACATCATAAATATTTACTCGAATGGATTACCGTAACTCATTTTGACGCTTCATATTTCGAAAAAAATGCATATTCAAGCTCAGTAACTTTTGATTTCTGTCCAAACCTGACCGATGAAGATATCAACAGTTGAATGAGCAAGTGTGTCCGAACGTTCAACCTGGTAACATTGAATCTAAGTGAAGACTCGTTTTCTTTACCGCGAAGCCGTTACGCACACGTAACCGTATCAAAACGTTACTTAACCATTTGAAAAAAATTACAAAAAGTAAAAACGATAATTTTGGTATGCAACAAATCGGTAGGATATATTTTATATAATGTAATCAAAGAAAAGTTGGATTTTTATTTCATCGTTTATTACAATGCATTTTTATGACGATAAAACAATACCTCAATATCAATGAAAGTAATTTAAAAATGGCATTTTTGTTCAATGATGCCATCCTTCTTTGATTTCGTCAAATTTTTTGAAATGATCCTTTGCAGCTAAATATACTTCTTTCGTTTTAGGAATATATTTTCCGTCGATAAGTTCAAAGTCTCCGTGAACGTTATAAAAATTTCCAGGATCTGTAAATTTTAATAATTAATATTAAATATTCTAAATCTTGAAAATTAAAGAAAAAAATACTTACTATCGGCAGTTCTCAAATGGGGATATTTTTCATGACTTTCATGTTCGAAAGCACCTGCGTGGTGCAATTTTTCGAGGGCCTCATCATGAGCCTTAGCATGTAGTTTTTTCACGTAAGCCACTTCATGGGTATCCACTACTTTCCCATCATGTCCTATTGGTGCAGGTTCGAATTTGTGATCGTATTCAGCATACACCAGAGTAATTAAAGCGATGAAAAATATTAACTAAAAATGAATAGAATAAATATTAAGAATAGTTATCTAAATAAGAAAAGTTATCTTTATAACAATATTAAAGTTGCATACCTTGACCATTTTGATGATGATAGTTGACGATTTCTCACTCCAAAATCTTCTATGATTTGAAAAATGAATTTCTCCTCTTATATAGATGTTTAATGTATCATATTTTATCTATATTTGAACAAATTACGTTCTGGAATTTCCATCATTTTAAATAATTATTTGTCAGGTGTAAATCATCTAGTGAATGTTTTTAATTAATGAAATTTTATAAAATTATTATATATTATATTTTTCACTTTGATTAAATATAATATCAACCAAGAATTTAATATTATACATACATACATGGTGAATGTTTTTAGAGCTCATCGAAAATGTAATATGATAAACACCATAAGTAACATAAACTATATAATTTTATCGTATTCAAAGATCGAATTTATAACCTAATTAATTTTATTTTAATCATTCTAAATATTGATCGACATTTATGTATCAATATTTCAAATTGAATACATCTGAATTCATTAAAAACCCGTTCAAAACTAAACTGTTATAAATCATATCATTAGGAAATTTTAATAGATGAGACATGTCGTTGACTATGAAGTTATCATAAAATAGCTCATTATTATTTTTTTACAATAAATCATTTAAAATAGAGCACAGATAACTTTTAATTTTTTATTATTTATGAATACTCAGAAGTAATCATAAAATCAACTATAATCGCAAGAAACAAGATCAAAATTATTAGACTGTGCACTTACAATATTATATCAATTACAAACGCACAAATCAAATAACAACGAATTATAGCAAAAATGTAAAATATGCCGATAAGGTCAACCGGAATGTTATTCAAGTACCATTCACACAACACCGAGCCACACCCAATCGGAAATAAGAACATCTCGGATAACATCTATAGGAAATTTTCTTTTAATCCTTGATAAGTGAATGTCCTCGTCGTTGCCGAAGCTTTCTTCACCTGCTCCATCAATATGTATTTATTAATAATTGCGATTCTTTGAACGCCCACTTGTTGGTTTACACGCGGATATAATCGCATACAAATTTAATTTATTGAATGAGTGGGCGATCTATCAAACGACAGAAATGGCACATTTTACGAAAATAGAGTGAACAGCCTTTCGTTCATTTGAATGTTTAATGTAATCTGCTACGCAGTTTATCCGCCTCGGTTTAAATTGAAAACTATTAATGTTATGGTTTTGCGTTATCTGAGTCAATGATATTGATATGGGAATGTCACCGTTTGCGTCATTATGATGCTGATTTAAAATATTTTAAAGTTTGGAAATTTAACATACATATGTTATGCTGACTTGAAAAATGTTTGTTTTTATTTACTTTGGGCATGTTTACGATTGAAATTAATATTCAATGGAAGGAATTTGCACAAAAATTCATCTTCTAAAAATAAACTTTATGCAAGTTGTTACATAGACTTTTTAATTGAACGACATTTAAATTTTTTCATAGATCAATGAAAAAATAATTATATCATATTCCATTAACATAATGAATAAATATGAACCACGTTCAAAGCCACTGACTTGACCACACCTTAGTGAGGACATTTTCCTTTTTCATTTGACTAGGAAGGATTTTAGCGATAATTCCAATTTTTTACCATTACGAACCGTCAAGGATACTACACACACCACACTATTCGTGGTGATTGTCAATGGTAATGAACCTGTACTTATTAGAAGGCTACCGATGAAAACAAATCCCCACCCCAAACCACACACCGTTGACCACTATATAACAAGAATCGACCACCAACGGAAACCCGTCGAACAACGGCAGTTTTCTATTACAGAATAGGCTTAGACGCTAAAATATGAAATTCGCAGTAAGTACCGACGACATAGATAACAATGACGATCTACTAGGTTGAATATCAAAAGGGATGCTTTCGTATTTCAGCTATTTGTGGCACTTTTGTGCCTCGGAGGACTAGCGTCCGCTCATCACGGTGTCGCGTATGATGGCTTATACAAATACGGACCAGCCCCCATTGGACATGACGGACGAGTTGTAGATACTCCTGAGGTTGCATATGCCAAAGCGGCTCACATCTCTGCTTTCAATTCTATTGCTTCTCATAACTATGCTCCGTTATATTCGGGAGTTTACCAATATGGAGCTGCTCCTTTGGCTGTTGATGGACGAGTTTTGGATACCCCCGAAGTCGCTCACGCTAAAGCCGCTCATTTCGCTGCCTACAATGCTATAGCTCAACGCAACTATGCTGGAGTGTACGCTTCTGGATATCATCAATATGGACCTGCTCCTTTGGCTGCTGATGGACGTGTTGTCGACACACCGGAAGTATCTCACGCCAAGGCCGCCCACTTTGCCGCTTACAATGCTGCCCTTCATGCCAACAACGATCACGGTGCTTTGGTTCCAGTATATGCTTCTGGATATCATCAATATGGACCAGCTCCTTTGGCTGCTGACGGACGCGTCATCGATACTCCTGAAGTAGCTCATGCTAAAGCAGCTCACTTCGCCGCTCATAATGAAGCTTTGCACAGGACTACTGCTCCAATTTACGGAGCAGGAGTTTATCCACTATATGGAGTGGCTCAAGTTCAATTGACTCATGATGGCCAATACTTGCAAGATACCGCAGCTGTAGCTCATGCTAGGGCTGCTCATCTCGCTGCTTATAATGCTGTCGCCAGCGGAGTAGCAGCTCATGCTGGATCTTATGTTTATGCCCCGGCTCAAGTTCAACTTACTCACGACGGAAAATACTTGCAAGAAACACCAGCAGTTTCTTACGCTAGAGCTCAACATTTGGCTGCATACAATGCTGTCGCCTCTCGTGACGTTAATGTCAATTACGGATCAGCTTATCCTCATTATCAATGGTGATTTCTCCGAAGAATATTCTTAATTTTTTTGATTTCTAGTCTAGCTTTTCTTCTATTTTCCGTTTTGCTTTTTATTATGTATTTTTCTATCAATACCGAATTAAACTAATACATAAGCAGAATTATTTTTTTTGATTATTATTCGCTTCTTTTTAAGTTTGTTATTTATATTATTTTCATGATCTGTGATGTAAAATAATAAAAAAAATAATTACTTATAATTGTATTTTTTCATTATTGAATTTTTCGACGAAACTTAAATTTATTTCTGATTGTATAACCAATTAATTTTGCAATCATTTTTTTAATCGCTTTAATTTTCATTTAACGATGACTTAAACAACATAATCCGATTTGCAGACACACTCATAGCAACACGCAAATGCGTAATATGAAAGTGCAAAAAAAAGGTTCTAACGCCCAACGTAACAATTCGTAATCTACAAAGAATATAACGCCGAATTTAGGCGGATACAGTCTATTGGTTTCCAATTATTTTTTATTATTGTATACTGTTCGTGAACGATATCAATCTAAAAACGAGATCAGGTTTCCGAACGACCTTGCTCGCAGAATTTTCAATATGTCAACTGCTTGTCTATGGATACTGCTTTTTTTTCTCGGTTTCGGCACACAAGGCGTACACTGCTTTGACTGGTTGAATTATATGCACAATGGCCAGACTACACACGTTCATACACATACAGCCAGGAAATACTGTCTCTCAATATTCCGGTATGTGAATAATTTGAGCGACGCCCTTCAAAATCGTTCATTTTTTATTCCGCAGTTTCGGCAATAGCAATTTAAATAATAACGGTTTGGATGTGGTGAGAAATACGACATAAGTTTCGAATCATTTATGATTTTATATTTTCAGAATATTTTATATACAATATCATATTATTTCAGACATACTCCTTTGGTTATTAAAACAAATACATGGCACTACAAAATAAATAAAAAGTCAGCTAATTCCAAGTCGTAACTAATCAATAGTGGTTGTATACAGCAGAATGGGCGGCTAAGTGGGCGGCTTTAGCTTGAGCTACTTCTGGGGTGTCTTTTAAAAATTCACCATTTGGGGTCAATTCAATACGGGCAATGCCATAATTTTGGGAATGAATAGGAATATTTTCTGGTTGATAATATTGGGAATGAGATACGGCATTCAAAGCAGCAAAATGGGCAGCTTTAGCTTGGGCGACTTCAGGAGTATCTTTCAAGAATTTGCCATCAGCAGTTAATTCAACATGGGCAGCACCATAAGATCCATATGAGTTAGCATAGATGGGAGCAGATACTGCTGGTCCATGGTTAGCAGCTGCCAAAGCAGCCAAATGAGCAGCTTTAGCTTGAGCTACTTCAGGAGTATCTTGAATATATTTTCCATCAGCAGTCAATTGAATTGGGGCAGCACCATAATGTAATGGGGCAGCAGGTCCATGGTTGGCAGCAGCCAAAGCAGCATAATGGGCAGCTTTAGCTTGAGCAACTTCGGGGGTATCTACAACGCGGCCATCAGCTCCCAAAGGAGCAGCAGAGTGGTATCCATAAGCATACTGTCCGTAAACTGGATATTGATAGTTATTATCGTACTGTCCATAGTCTTGAGATTCGGCTAATCCTTCTCCCTTCCAACTGCCGTCATCCTCGTAGGATAAAACGGAGCCTCCAAGGCACAAAAGAGCAACTGCTACCTGTAATTAATTAAAAAATCATATAATATTTTTTTTATTAAATAAACGTATTCAAAGAAAAAATAGTTCTGAAAGATGTGAAAATGTTTAATGCGTGAAAGATGCTTACTGCGAATTTCATCTCGGTTCTTTCAGATGAGCCTTTTCCGTGTAGAAAACTGCTTCTAAGCCCAAGATGAGAAGACGATCATTTTATATAGTCGTCAGGAAGTGTAATGATTTAAGAGTAGGGGCATACGCGTACTGCCTATCTTCAATAGCTCTCCTTGATAATTATGTATTCCCATGCGACGAGTATGTGACACAAACACGCCTATTTGGTGCGTCGATTTCCGCGATTTTTTCAACCTCAACATTGTATGTGTACTCGAATTCGTATATAACCTTAGACCCAAATGTCTATATTATGGATCTCAACTATTAATCACAATCGATGTTGCGAAATAGATTTGAATAAATCATCATTGTATGTTTCGATATGCCGTTTGAATTTCATAGAAACAGTTGCATTGTCGGTTTTTTCAAATATACCAGGAATCGTTATTTTTTATTTATTTTTTAATAAATATTCATGTATTAGATAGTATAACTAGATATCCTTGGAAAGGTTTTCCTTTAAAATTTCAAGTGAACTTCCGACGTATGAAACGAAATCAGTTCACAACAATGGAGCGCAAATTATAAGTAGCTAGATTTGCATCGCGTTCCATTCAAATTAAATTACGCAAAAGTACTATAACTAACTAATAATTAACCGTAATATTGAGAGTAGCAATGCTGTTGAATTTGCGCAACAACAGGAATGTCTACCACCTGCCTTTCAGCAACGAGTTCTAAAATCGATCCGATACAGTCGTCCTTTTGCCCTAGTTTACAACAGTTTCGACAGTATCATAAATATTGTATAAATGCGCAATGCAAAAATGCAACGTCTTGAATCACAAATAAATCAGTAGGATAAAGGTCAATGTTGATACGTTTTTTACGGATGGAAATAACATTTCAGAAATGCACAAAGAAAGGAACCTGGTATGGAAATTTCGAAAGAACGCATATGAGAAATTCATGAAAATATTCCGTTTCAACAATGGTGATACATATTGTTAATAAATGTCTCAACTTGTCTCGGTATGCAGCAATATCTATACCTACATATTTTTCGAATCGGCAATAATTGTGGGTTTCAATGTTAACTGCATCGGTTCGATGCAACGGCAGCAGTGAAGGAAAGTTGATCGCAGCCGCCTTGAGATTTTAATAATAAATCTGATCTTTGTCCTTTTGTATGTGAATTATCTGTAACACGCTTTCGAACGGACTCGCCCATTGAATTCGTTAGAATATCAAGCAAATGCGGATTCCGTGTTAGTTGGATCAGTTCGTCGATGTTCTTGTAGAAAATAAATCTGTAACAGTCTACCGATTTAGAAGATTGTGAAAAAATACTGCACGACATTTGGTTTTTTCAATCTGTTGAAAATTAAATATGGTTTTTTGTGATGTGATCTTTAAGTTAATTAACTACTTCAGAGCATGCAATCAATTTTAATCAGAACATTTTTATTTTACTGGATTTTTATCTAGATTCAACCATTTTTTGTATTATATCAATATTTAGTGCATAGCGAATAGAATATATTATATAATGTCAATTATATGAAAATTGATAAATTTTTTTTAAAAGGTTGATTATTTCTTTGGATTATATGATTATCAAATGTATTTATAAAAAAAATGTTGAAAGTATTAATTACATTTGATGACTTTTTAATTTCAGATATCAATTCTAATTATGTGTACTAAAATTTCATATAGAAAGATGATCGTTACAGAAAATGAAAATCATATATAGATTATTCAATTTTTTTTATTAATTTTTTCGTTGCTTGTATATAAATTAAATTATAATAAACTAAAAAAAATAATAATACATATTTTAAAATATATAAAAGACTGAGCTGATCATAAAAAAAACAACATAAAATGACTGGTTTTCCACAGGAAAAAACAGAAGAGTAGATCAAAGTGAAAAAAATTCAATAGGACAATAAACAGTCATTTAGTGGAGGGCAGCAGCCTTGGCGGCGAAGTGGGCAGCCTTGGCGATGGCAACTTCGGGGGTGTCTACGACGCGTCCATCAAGACCGATGGGGGCACCAGCATGAGCATAACCATAACCATAGATGGCTTGGGCAACTGGGACAGCAGATACAGTGCGGAGGCCAGCAACAGCTGGGACTCCAGCGTAGGCGGCGACGATGTGGGGGTTGTATTGTCCGTAGTCTTGGGATTCGAGGAGGCCTTCTCCCTTGTAGCTACCGTCTTCCTGGGCAACTCCTACGACTCCTCCGTATGGGGTGGCGTAAACTCCAGCTTTGATTGGGTTGTATTGTCCGACGTCTTGGGATTCGAGAAGGCCTTCTCCCCTGTAGCTGCCGTCTTGGGCGCTGACACCATAAACTCCTCCGTAGGGGGTGGCGTATACTCCTACTTGGGCTGGGTTGTATTGACCGAAGTCTTGGGACTCAAGGAGACCCTCTCCTCTGTAACTGCCATCATCGTAGGCAGAGACGAAGCCGACAAGGCACAAAGCAACCTGAAATTATAGCAAAATTAGGATCCTGTTGGATTGGATTGTTTTTTTCAAAGAAGGATGTGGGACTTACGAAGAATTTCATGATGACAAGCCTTTTCTGATCAGAAAACTGCTAATGAAAGCTTCTGCGATGTGCTGTCGTTATATAGTGGGTGATCAGCAGCTGGTTAGGGTGGGGCACTCATGTGCGAGTATAAGCCTTCCGCACATTCGTGCTGACTGCTCTCATTGTCATTACCCTTGACCATTGCGTATAGGTAGAGTCGTCCTGTTTCAAAAAAAACGAGATTCCGATAGTTGTTGCCAAGTCACCCAAGCAAAGTTCAGTTACTAAACTCAAGATTAATATTTTTTTTAAATTGCATCATTCCGGCGACAGTTCCTTATGCTCTATTACAGGTGTTGTCAATCGGAATCGATAAAAAAAATTATCTTTTCTAATTGATCGAATTACATTGGACGCTTAATTTAATTATAATATGAAACACTATTACTTATTTTTTATAAATATAAATTTTATTATACATCGTTTGGTTTGCGGTCCTTCGATTAAACACTCATGTTTCTTAACAAATAAACGGATGTAGCAAACAATTTCGACTTCGACATTCGTAGACCTCGAGTACGCGCTTTTAATTGCCCGTGGCTATAGTTATAAGGAAATTTGCGCACGAAAGTTGTATAACACACAGATCCTTCATCATTTAAAACAATTATATAGTTTTCTTTGTAAAAACAGCATTGACGTCAAATATCTATATGGGAACGACACCGTTTTCTCGCTCTCGATACATAATTGTAATAATTTTGTCTTTTTAATTCAACGTTGATATTTAAAATTGGCCATGAAATATCTCGTTCGCCAAACGAGATCGGTTGTCGAGGTATTCGCGCCGGTCAGTAGCACAATAAGCATTTTCTTTTTTACCAGCAGAACCTACACAAATGTGAACGTCCTTATGTTAATAACGCTGCAATTATATCACAATCGGTAAATGTCGATCGATTCCTAAAAAAATCAATAAATGTCACTAAGTGATTATGTCTAGTCATATAGAAATAATAAAATGACAAGATTATCTGGGATTTCGATAATTTATTATGTATGTAAATATAATTATTGTTCGATTTTTAATTTGTGTAGTTATTTTTATTTTTCATTTAGTTTTCATTTTTATTGTTCGCGTTTTACTCTGTTAGCATTGAAAAAATAATCGAAAGTACTCTCAATACTTTTTATTCAAGGTAAGTAAGAATCAATTTTCTGACGTGGACAGAAATCATGTATTGTTTTGTTTTATTTTGATGCGTAATTTTTTTACGTTTCCATATTTGTAAATGTGGGAAAATTTTAATTTTCTATCAATAATTAATTATATTAGATCTTGCTATTACATAATGTAATACTACAAACACGTATGCATGTACGAGAATTTATATTTATAATATGTTATATATATCAAGGTAAAGAATTCTCCAGCGAGCTATTTGTCTCAATGGTCGAATTATTTTCAGTAAATTCAATAAACTTGCTTTGAAAAGGTCAAGGTAAACTTTCGAACCTGTTCGAATAGTTTGATGAACCCTTTAATTATATTTGAAAAAATGTTTTGGATTCATTAATTAAAAAATATATATATTTGATCATATTTTGTTTATTTTTTTAAATTCTTTTTGGTGCATTACATATACAAATGTACAAACAATTTTCATACAATATATACAAAGATGCAACTGCCGTGCCTAGATCGAAACCATCTTCAAATATTATAAATATAACAACGAAACAAATACGTAAATTTATTTTCGATTTGGAGGAGGGATGAGACAATTTTCACAAAATTCCTTGATTACCATTGATGATGATGGGCATCATAATGTCCATGGGCACCAGCGGCGGCGACGGCGGCGAAATGGGCAGCTTTAGCGTGAGCTACTTCAGGGGTGTCGACAACACGTCCATCATGAGCCAAAGGGGCACCACCATGGGCGTATCCGTGAGCGTAACCGTGAGTGGCCAAAGCGTGAACACCATGGGCAGCTACGGCATGGACTCCATGAGCGGCAACAACGGGAACGGCGAGGGCATGAGCACCATAGACACCATGAGCACCATGGGTGGCGGCAGCCTTGGCGGCGAAGTGGGCGGCTTTAGCGTGAGCTACTTCAGGGGTGTCGACAACACGTCCGTCATGAGCCAAAGGAGCGGCACCATGAGCGTATCCGTGGGCGTATCCGTTTCCGAGGACTCCATGGACTCCTACGACTCCATGAGCGAGATGTCCAGCGTATACTCCAGCGTGTCCGTATTGGCTGTGGTCTTGGGATTCGACGAGGCCTTCTCCTCTCCATTGTCCATCATGGTTAGCTCCATGGACTCCATAAGCTTGAGCTCCATATCCGTAGACTCCATAGACTCCAGCGTTGTGTCCGTTGTATTGACCAAGGTCTTGGGATTCAGCGAGGCCTTCTCCCTTCCATTGACCATCATGGTTAGCTCCATGTCCGTAGACTCCAGCGTAGGGAACGCCGTAGACTCCAGCATGAACATTGTAATGGCTACCATGGTCTTGGGATTCGAGAAGTCCTTCTCCCCTCCATTGCCCATCATTATGAGCGGAGGCAACTCCAGCGATCAAAGCAACGGCGAACTATAAAAAAATTTAGAATGTTTAATTGGCTTATAAAAAAAAATATCGAAAAATTATACATATATGTCAGACAAATTTGAATATAATTAAGATATTCAAAAAATATTTGATTGGCATGTCAAGACTCAATTTATGAAAAATTGTGTCATGAATGTTTCTTACCAAGAATTTCATTGTGGTAGGTATGTGTAGCCTTTCCTGATAAGAAAACTGCTATGAAAAATTAATCGGGGGCTGCACGTTATATAGTAAACCAATTCACGGGTAGAAGGGGGCCGTAAGTACCAGAAGTGTCTTTGCACACACACATAAACTTTTAGTGGTGGTAACCTAACAGTTAAAACACATTCGATAATATCCTTGGTCAATGAATGAAAGTAGTTATGTATTTTTTTCATTGTTAAAACCGCAGCTCTAATTATCGCAAGTATGCAGTGATTCAATTTTTTCGTTCAGTGCACAGCCTTCTGAAAAAAACGGTCGTTTTCTATTACAATGCACATCGGGAATGCAATGTGATGGTGTTAAATTGTTTGGTGTTACATTTCAATCCGATTGAATACTTATTATATGATTCAGTATAATTTAAGTTCCACGTCTTTGATTATTCATTCTTCAAAAAAAATCCATTAGGTAATTTTGGGTATTAATTTCAACTTCATTCATTAATCGAATTAAAAATCGAATCATTGCTGTGAAATATAAAATTTATATAGGTCAGTTTTACGCAAATTTTTATTGTTCATAATAATTTTCAAAGTCAACCACAGAGTGTTTTACCAAACATTTAAATATATCTGATTGAATAAGGCATTGTATTTTTTTTTCAAATTATCTGGATCTATTTTTTCAATTTAGAAAGTAATCATTATTGACGATTACAGAAAAAAAATATTTCATCAACCACGACATTCAAAATCTCACAAGGCAAAAAATGGAACTGTACTTTCAATATCATTTTTTCCAACGAATGTCTATAGATACTGATCACGGTCATTCGTAAAATTTTAAGTTGCAAAGCAAAGATGTCGTACGATTTCAATTTTTTTTTATAAAGAATTTCCATTTAATTTTCATTGTATTATATTTGAAAAGCGTTAGGATTTCTAAAGGCTCTATCAACAGAATGTTAACTGTTGAAAAATTACATAACCAAATTTTTACTTATTGTTAACTACAATAAGTAAAAATTAAACTACTGTATATCTTATTAACTTTTTTAGATTTATATTATTTTTCAAATTGCTTTTGATGACACAAATACGGATGTGTGTTTTACGTCATAACGGAATTAAGACTCGTCTATAAAAAATCCGGGATTTTACGTGACTCATTATAAATTCGAAATTCGACTATATCTTTCTGTTGAAAAATGTTGTTTTATTCTTATTGATACTATAATCAATACTATAATCTACATTAATTTATTTTCATTTTTGCTTCACGGAAGTGCATCTTTACTAACATTACGCAGATTACTATCGCATAAATTCGACAAGCTTACATTTAAATAATTATTTTTTATATTTAATATTCTGTGTTTAGAAATCAAATTTTATATTGATATTATAAAAAAATATTATTTTTAAATAATATTAATATTTTTTACTCTATTTTGTAATTGTAAGATATCTAAATTTGTTTCATGTTCTTAAAAAACTTTAAGCTTCGAATAAAATAAATCCATGATTTATTCAAAATAACAATAAACACACAACACAAATACAGTTATTGTACAGCTCAAATTACGCTGAATATCTATTTCACCCAAACTTTTACCGGAAGAAAATTGCATTGATCCTTATGTAATTCCAATCAAAACAGCAATTTTTGTCATTTTATTATTTGTTTACCAAGCAATAGAAAAAACAATAAATCTGGTTATTTATAAGAATAACTTTATTTAAAAAAAATAATCAATGGTATACAAAAGCGAACAAGAATTCGAAATGACAAACGAAAACATTAAGACAACCTTTTATGCAACATTATTAATAATGACCATAAGATCCATGTCCATGATTTCTGCTAGCTGCAGCATTGTAGGCGGCAAAGTGGACAGATTTGGCATGAGCTACTTCAGGAGTATCGACAACACGTCCATCAGGACCGATTGGAGCAGCTTGATGAGAGTAACCAGCACCACTGTATTGGTTGTATTGACCTCCGAAACTGCCTTGATGACCACCATAACCACCCTGGTTACCACTGTAACCAGCCTGGTTACCACTGTATCCACTGTAACCTCCTACGCCATGAGATCCTGAGTAAGCTCCTTGGGCGGCTGCGTTGTAGGCGGCGAAATGGGCGGCTTTGGCATGAGCAACTTCAGGTGTATCAACTACACGTCCGTCTGGTCCCAATGGAGCAAATCCATGTTGTTGGCCACCACCGTAATATCCCTTGTTGTTGTAGTCTTGGGATTGGGTCCATCCTTCGCCTTTCCAGCTGCCATCTTGGTAGTTGCCATAGCCTTTGTTTAATTGTCCATGGTCTTGAGATTCGGCTAAACCTTCACCTTTCCAACTACCGTCGTGAAATTGACCTCTGCTTAATTGATCTTGAGACTGATGCCATCCCTCGCCATTCCATCTCCCATCGTGATGTGTGGGATAGGCAGAAGCTCCGGCGATGACGCACAACACTCCAATCTGTAGAAAAAAAAATGTATTTAATGTATCGAAATATGTGACAAGAAATAATCAAAATATAAAAACAGTTCACATATCAAAATAGATACTATTTATGTAATAAAGATAAAATATAATTGAATTGAATACGCTTCAATGAATCTATCAATGGATCATTGGTGGAACAAAAAAAACGTATTCATTTCACGAAATTATGGTTAATGATGTCGATTTGAAACTCACCGCGAATTTCATGATGGCTGTTCGTGCTGACTTTTCGCCGAATAAAGCAGTTGTGATTTTTTAACGGAAAATCCGTAATTTTATATAGCGGAGGAGCATCGGTGGCGTGGTAGGGGTAAAGGCGTCGAAGCAATCTTCCGTTCCCACCTTCGTCATTGTTTTCAAATGGTACACGATACACACGTCAATTTTGCATGTATATAAAACTGATATCCTTGAAATATCGATGCAAATAGGAATAAAAGAAATCATACGTTGACTCTTCCTCTACTGATGATTCAATAGTCTTCGGCCAGTAGGAGGCGTTACACGGTCACATCGAAATCGTAAACAATACTTGGATGTTACAATACGTTTTTGATGGGTACATTCATCATTCAATATATTTAGATGTGCTTAAAATTCTTGGGTTTCGTAATTTATGGCGTCTTTCGATATGGAAATCCGGAAAATTTTACGATCTTGAGCTGTTATTTTTTTTTCATAATGTAGTATTTAGTAATGTTTTTGCGTAAAAACGCATTTTGCAAAAAAAATGATCGGCTCAAATAATTTTAAAGTCACTATCGTCTTCGCCGAAGCGAAAAACTCGACCTCAACTCGTGGACTTTTACTGAATTAAAAAAAAAATAATAATACCTATAGAGCAACGTAAATTTCATTGCTCAGTTTCGTAAATGTTATTTTCTAGAAATTTGTGAAATAAATCGTTTCTCAAAATTTTAAATCTTATGTATTAATGTTTTGTGACGTGACTTTTATTGAAGATCGGTAGCTCTAGAATTTTTATGTTTTTTTAAAAGATATTTGATTTAATTATGTCATTTTATTTAAACAGAAAATTATTGACATTTACGAAAAATCGTGTCCATATAAGGAACTAGTTGCGGAAATAATTATGTATGGGAAAACAATAGTAGCTATATGAAGTCATCTACTTCTCGGTACAGGTTCATTGATGAACCTTAACCTTAAGATGGAGTAATGTTCCATCAATTTTCTCATCAAATGATTTGTATCGTTATATAATTAAGTTTCAATAATTGATGAACTTCTATAAAGTAACTGCTTAACTCTTTGAGGCATACTGTAATAAAATATGTCTCACTTTTTTGATCACTTAATTTACACAGTGATATTAAAAATTTCCCACCTTGAAAAATTTAAGTAAATTGAATCACAGAGTTTCACGTAAAATTCCATCTATTATAATTTAATTGGTCAATATTTCACTAATGGATGATATTACATATAGATTTTTTTGTTGAACTGTTGGCCATAAACTTGTCAGTGCGTGTCTAATTAATTATAATAATTAATTTAAAAAAAAATACTTTTCTTATTTCTTATTAATATTATGTAATTATACTTCCTTAGTAACAAAATAATGTTATTTTGTTAAATTTTATGAGGATAAAGTTTTTGTGCAACTAGGGCTTTTTTGACTAATTGTAAAATCTTGTGCTTCAAAGGGTTAAATTAAAACAACATTGTATCAGTATTTTGTGATGGGGAAATACGGAAAACTACTGCAATTTATAAATTACTGTTATTTAAAATTATTGAAGGTAAACTAAAATAAAAAATTCTTTATTTCAGAATACTAATTATTGATATTGATTTGTAATAAAATTTATGAAAAACTTTATGAAATTTATGAAATTTAAAAGGGAAATATTTTAGTTATCGTTATTTTAAAAATATCAAAAATCATTATCAATGTCTAACGATGAATATGAATAACAATGTGTGTAAAATATAATACTTGAATAAAATAGATCAAAATTTTCATGTTCGCCAAAGTAAAATGAAAGAAATATTTGCGTATACGTATATACGATTTATTATCAATTGTACATAATATACATTATACAATAAGAATATACAAGGGAGGATATATACAATTTTGCATTAAAATGCGTTTGGAAACGAAAAATAAAAAAAAAATTAGAAGAAAAACAAAAAATCAAAAGAAAGAAATATCACAACAATTTCGATTGAACTCTAACAGCTGCAGTCTCGTGATCCAGATTACCAATGATGACCATGATGGGCACCAGCGGCAGCTCCGTTAACGGCGGCGAAGTGGGCGGCTTTAGCGGCAGCTACTTCAGGGGTGTCGACAACGCGTCCATCATGAGCCAAGGGAGCGGCTCCATGGGCCCAACCACCATGTCCCCAAGCACCGTGTCCAGCTCCGTAAGCACCAGCTCCATAAGCACCAGCACCATGACCATAAACACCATGGGCGGCACCGTGTCCGGCTCCGTTAACGGCGGCGAAGTGGGCGGCTTTAGCGGCGGCTACTTCAGGGGTGTCTACCACGCGTCCATCATGTCCCAAAGGAGCGGCTCCATGGGCCCAGGCACCACCATGTCCCCAAGCTCCGTGTCCGGCGGCACCATGGTTCCAGGCTCCGTTGTATTGTCCATGGTCTTGAGATTCGGCGATTCCTTCTCCTTTCCATTGGCCATCACTGTTGTCACCGTATCCTCCCCAGGTTCCGTGTCCACCCCAAGCTCCGGCGTAGTGTCCGTTGTATTGTCCATGGTCTTGGGATTCGGCTATGCCTTCTCCTCTCCATTGGCCATCATCATGGGCGGCGGCGAGGCCGGCGATGCACAAAACTGCTACCTGTGAACAAAGTTTATGAAATACCGATTCGTATATGAAATATTTTTCAGCTCGACTGGAGACTTACCACGAATTTCATGTTGTCTGCTAGTCTAGCCTTTTCCGATCGACAGAAAACTGCTATTGATTTGGTTGGGGAGGTCCCTAACGTTATATACTAGTTGGCTGGAGCTTCGAGTAGGAGGGGCACCCAATACGAAGGTGTCGCATGCCCAACCGGTGTACTTTCATTGTCATGTTCGCGGACAAACCGTGAAACATTTACTTCAAACGCTTGGACAGGTATCCTTGACGACCCGCAGAACGAAAGCTGGCATTCGTCAGATTTTTCCGCGCACTTGGTGTGGAACAAAACCACTTAGTCGGTTGGTACGTGCCTTAGAAAAGTTGCATTGCATACTGGTTTTAGATTTTGCATGTTTTTTTTGCCGTTAGCGATTTTCGCGCTTTGAGTTTTCGCGTCGCAATTCGCGATCCTCAAAATTTTCAGGTTATCTGAAAGTCAAAGGTATTCCATTAGTATTCAATAAAGAGTCAATGCCTTCCACTTTCTAATAAGTGTTATGATTGAATGTAACGGTATCACTTTTTTATGATCGGTAAAAAAGGTCGTTCGATATGGAGGGCACTTCAATGTATGATCGCATTTTTTAAATATATTCAAAATTATGCGTTTTATTATATTACTTCTTGGTCGATATTCGACTTAATTGTTGTTATGGAAAGCTTAATTTGAAACTGCAAAGCGATTACGCAAGACTTGTGGAATTCGTTCACGCATAAATTTAGAATGCACCACTTCTAGGCTCCCACTATGATAAATATTGAGGACTTTCGATAATTTTTTGTCGTATGTTAATGAGTTGATTGTGAAGCTTATGAATTAATATATACAAATTAAAATAATTAAAGTACTACTGATACTATCAATTATTTTTCATTTTTACGACGCAGTAAACGTTGTTATAAAAACTCTCTTTTTGTAGCATTACTTCGTGACAAAATGCTTCTATGCAATTTTGTTTTTCATGCATTTTTTTATTAAAAAATAAATTATACTAATAAATATTTCAGTAGAATTGAAATACATACATACGTATACAAAACGTGATTTTCGATATGATACAAATTCGCGAATTATAAATAAATTTGTGCGAAACCAATCATTCCATTCTAACCACACATATCATGCGTAGACTTGAACCTTGAAATATATTAAGATAAATTAAAAAGCCTTGCCAGCATAAATATATTTATAATATAATATGAACCGATAAAATCTTTCAACGTAATTAAACACCGAAAATGATCAAATATAATAAAATATAATGATTGCCATTTAAAAGTAATGAGTTAAAATATTGTTGTAATTAAATTTTATTTGAGTAAACTTTTCAACTATGTTAATTATAACAAAACTGTTATCTTCGCTAAAGACTTTAATAATTATCTTATTTATTTAAGCATTTTCGTCGGATTAAATTGATAAGCTTAATAATGATTGATATATTTTCCATGAATCATCCAAAAGCTTTCTGTAAAAACATTAAAAATATTTTCCATATAAAATATTGTGATTCTTAATCTTTTAATTTGACGACTTGATTGATTTGATTTGTTTATTAATTCATTTCAAAAACTCAATACCTTATTTATATTTTTATATCATACGACTCGACAAAAATGACATGATAATCGTGTTAAAAAAAAACTTCTGGCCTAAGGCAATTCCTTTTTTCTTTTTAATCAAATATTAAATAACTTCCTACTAATCGATCAGGAAGTTTTTATCTAATGTAGAATTTCAACTGTACAAGTCAATCAATTACAAGAATCTTTTTTTTTTTAATTTTCATCAATAAACGAAACTTTTATAATCTTCCCCAAAATATCTGAACCATATATATTATAATATGGTAAAATGGAAAAATCAAAAAATATATTTGCGTATAAATCAACGTATACGATTTATTTGCGTATCTATATACAAATACAAATTTACAGTCATATATGCAATATGTACATGGCGGAGTGCCTTTTAAACAATATTATACAATTTTTTTTGGAATTCGGCTTAAAATTAGTATATTACAGAGTGGACGCATCCAGCAGACGCGCAAAACAATTAATATCACAAATCGATCGAGCGTTGTGGAGAGCTGCTGTCTCGAGGTAGGCGGTTTACCAGTGGGCACCATGGGC
The DNA here is from genome assembly GCA_009617725.1 of Hydropsyche tenuis. Taxonomy (NCBI): domain Eukaryota; kingdom Metazoa; phylum Arthropoda; class Insecta; order Trichoptera; family Hydropsychidae; genus Hydropsyche; species Hydropsyche tenuis. Next base: position 301,916 of record VTON01000034.1, on the reverse strand, counting down.
GGCGGCGGCCTTGGCGGCCAAATGGGCGGCCTTGGCGTGGGCTACTTCAGGGGTATCGACGACACGTCCATCATGAGCCAAAGGGGCAGCACCATGAGCCCAAGCTCCATTGTTCCAGGCTCCATTGTTCCAGGCGGCACCGTTCCAAGCACCATTGTTCCAGTTTCCGTGTCCGGCGGCGTAGACGGCTACAGCTCCGTGTCCAGCGTTGTTCTTGGCGGCGAAGTGGGCGGCTTTAGCGGCAGCAACTTCAGGGGTATCTACAACACGTCCATCATGTCCCAAAGGAGCGGCTCCATGGGCCCAGGCACCATTTCCCCAAGCTCCATTGTTCCAGGCTCCGTTGTAGGCACCGTTCCATCCATTGTTCCAGGCTCCGTTGTGGGCACCGTTCCATCCGTTGTTCCAGGCACCGTTCACAGCACCGTTCCAGCCGTTGTTCCAGCCATTGTTCCATTGTCCATGATCTTGGGATTCAGCGAGACCTTCTCCTTTCCATTGGCCGTCGTTGTTTCCATAGCCGCTCCATGCTCCGTATCCAGACCATCCGTTGTTCAAGCCGTTGTTCCATCCATTGTTCCATTCTCCATGGTCTTGGGATTCGGCGAGGCCTTCTCCTCTCCATTGGCCATCGTCATGGGCGGCTACGAAGCCAACCAGGCACAAAACTGCGATCTATAAAAAGACAATTATTAGACTAATCCAATGGTTAACAATTTTATTATATCGATATGAACTCACCATGAATTTCATAGTGACTGTTCGTCTAGCCTTTTCTAGTAAGACAGAAAACTGCTATTGATCCACTTAGGGTACGGCGATCGTTTTATAGTGATTCTACAACAGGTGACCAAGTGGTAGGGGCCATAGATTAGGTTGAGCTTTGAGTACGCTCACGCATATCTAGATGACCGCTAAAAAATCGACATCCTTGAATTCGGTGTCCATGTTGTCCACCGAGGAATGAAAGCCGCGACATTCGTCGCATTTTTCGACACCAACTCCGTTGAACTCGTCGGGGCGTTGGTGAAACATTGTGTAGAAAAAATGCGAAACCATAAAAAAAACGCTGACACTTTTTTCGACCTGACCTTGCGTCGTATTTGGCCGCGGAAATTTTCGCAACATGTGCCGATTAAAAGTTGTTAATGAATTTATTAAAATTATTTTTACGACGGTTCGTACTTTCTAAATCCAATTAAAAATGTAGCCCGATCCTTATTTGTGTGTTTTCGCGCTGAATGTTCGATGACAGTTTCAGAGCATGTCATTGAATTTTTTTCACATGAAACTTTCATGAAAATTGGGGTGAAATATTGCAACGATTCTGTAATATGATACTATTACTTTAAATTTAATTTTAGAATGTATCTTTATGAAACTTTTATAAAAGAAAATGAATTAATTATATAATCCATTCTATTGCTGAAAATCTTATGAAATAATATCAAACAAACAAGCAACTTCATTTTCGTACTAACACTAATACTGACTTGAAAACGAGTTCGAAATATTTTGATTCCAGTATTTAGTAACACAATATATTTTATGCATAATACAATGTTTGGTTTGTATACATTTCACAATGCACTAAATGAAAGCCGATTCTGATCAGATAAATAATAAAGTCGATTGTTTATGGATGGTTCAGGAATTTGATCTAAAAAATGTATCGTGTAAATAATTATTTGTTATGGTACGATACAATAAACTTGAGGAATGAAACAATCGAATTTATTTTGCATGTCCTTGGTTGGTAAAAGATATTAAAAAAAACCTTACAAACTCATTCACATATCAATCATACTATTTATAGTCCTTAGTATGTAAAGGTATGCGGTTAATATCCGATATCAAATACCTATGAGGTAATATTTATTTAGATCAATATTTAATAACTATAATACAAGAACATTTCATTAAATAATATCAAACCTTTGATACAATTAGTAAAAACCTATCTTGTATAATAACTTTGATTAAATAATTTCGTTTTCATTTCAACTGGCTAGTTAAATAGATAGCCAAAAATAACTTTAGAAACATCCAATTGTATAAATACATATATTAATTCAAAAATCTTGGTTAAATATAAAAATTTTCATTGGCATTTAAACTAGTTCCGATTTTTCCCGCTGCATTCAAAAGCGCTACGTTCGATGGCATATATGGTAAACTTGCAAAGCTCGTTCTGTGAAAAGTGGTTGTCGATTTTCATCGCAAGATGGGGCTCTAATTAATCGAGCTTTTCATACAAACTTATGAATAATATTATTAATCTTATATTAAATATAAATTAACATATCTATCTTAATTTTAAATATTTTTATTGAGTTAATTTAATGTGATCATTGAAAACTATTGTGATTTTGCACAATTATTTCAATGAAAATTGATCGAAGTAATTATTAAAAAAAAACTCTGATATTTAAAAAAATATGAATTATTTTTATTTATTATATTAAATATTATATTTGATTTAAATATAGATTATGAATTTATACATTAAATTTAAATTAAGCTCAAATGGTAAGTTACCTTGTGAATAATATGATTTATTAAAAAATTTGATTCATATTATAATGAAGGATAAAGAAAAATCATTTAAAACATTTCAGATAATTTTAAATTTCGTATTTGAATTACCTAATTAACCCTGAATTGTAATAGCCTTGTCATAAATCAATTTGATGTAACATGGATCAAATAAATCACAAAGAAATTTCTATCGAAGCGAATTAATCCGCAGTCACCGTACAAAATGTGTTACACAAAATTTATGTAAATCATTTACATTTTATTACTGTGCTGCATGAAAGTGAAATACTTATCGGTTGTTGTCAAGAGAACAAAAAACAGATACCAACCCATTTTTAAGCCGCATAGTCAGGTGCAAAAACAAAATTGGAATTATTGATGTTAAATCATAGCAATTATGATGACTAAGCAGAATGTGTGGTTTAAGAAGATAATTATACGAATTTCATTCTTTTAGTAAAAGTAAATCTTATACTTCTCGATTTATATTTTTTTCTCGTTTTATTGTTTTATACACGTTCATTATTCCAATAAAAATATGTTAGTGCAATTTTAAGCGATTACTTTTTTATAGATACTCAATTCACTTTTATGCATTTAGATTGTAGTTCATTTAAATTTATCTCTGACTATAAATATAATACAAAAAATAGTTGTGACTATTCAAGCAATTAAATTTAATGTAATATTGTGAACTCTGACATCGATTAAAATCCAATATTATTTTTATCGATCCCAAATCATTTCGATTCATTTGAAATGCTTATTTTATCAAATATTTCGATGAAAATGTATTAAAAAACATAAAATATTTTTATATACGATTTATTTATCGTTGAATTATATACACGATGGTATACACAAATACGCTGACACTCGAAATTCCAACAAAGGAAAACTCCTATGCAATTATGCACCAGCCGCCCAAAATCGTGACGGCCATGTCAAAACGCCCTAGTGTCAGCGTACACAAACAGTCAAAATGAAATTATTTACAAATGTGCTTATATGGCTATAGGTGGTAAGGAAAGTAAACAAATAAATACACATAAAAATAATGAGAATCTCATCGTGGTCTAGGAAGTAGAATAAGATCGAGGTGGTGGCGTTGTCCCGTACAGCTATGGTCTAAGTTGGCTTAATAATGTCCGTAACCGTGTCCATGGGCGGAACCAGCAGCGGCAGCGCTGAAGGCGGCATAGTGGGCGGCTTTAGCGTGAGCTACTTCAGGGGTATCGACGACACGTCCATCATGAGCAAGAGGGGCAGCTGGGCCAGCATAGTGACCGGCATAAGCTCCATGGGCTCCAGCAACTCCGAGGATAGCTGGGCCTACTGGTCCTACTGGGCCGTGGAGACCAGCTCCATGGGCGGCGGCGTTGAAGGCGGCAAAGTGGGCGGCTTTAGCGTGGGCTACTTCGGGGGTATCGACGACACGTCCATCATGAGCGAGAGGGGCAGCTGGGCCAGCATAGTGACCACCGGCATAACCTCCATGAGCTCCATAACCGCCATAGGCTCCAGCACCATAAGCTCCGGCACCATAGGCTCCGGCACCATAGGCTCCAGCGCCATAAGCTCCACCGTAGTGTCCATCATATTGGCCGTAGTCTTGGGATTCGGCTAAGCCTTCTCCCTTCCATTGGCCATCATCATGAGAGGCGGCGACGAAGCCGACAACGCACAAGAAGACGATCTAAACATGAAAGGATAATTAGTTAATTATTACATGAAAAATCTTAATAAAATTATATGAGATTATGTAAAAAAAGGTATAAAGGTTAAAATACAATATATGAATCCTTTTGGTATTGAATATTTAAATTTAATAAAAATAATTAAGAATGTAATCAGCAAAATATCCAAGTCGAATCATCGCTTGGAACTCACCGCGAATTTCATTTTGACTGGTTTGAGGTTAGAACTGAAGCCTTTTCTCGATGGAAAACTGCTGTTGGATATTCTGGAAACAGCCACAGATTATATACTAACCGAACGGTCTTCTGGTAGGGGCAGCCTTCCACCGCCCGCTGCACATTTGCAACCGGCAGAGGTGGTGTAATTGTACACCCATACCAACAGCCATGGCATCGGACAATGCTGGTGTGCGGTATTGTAAATCGAAATGGTAACGTGTATAGTATTGTAAATCGCACTAATGTCTACAGCTGCGCGGTATCCTTGAGTGCTGGCCGAACGGTCTCGTAGGGCCAATTTCGTGGGTTTTTTTGCTGGGCGCCAATTAGCCGGGTTGTGTATGGGTGTGGTGTCGATGGTTAATCGATATCGTGTGTATGTGTTCAGGAAATAATTTTTGCGTTTTGAATAATTGTTTTAGGTTTTTTTGGGTGTAATGAATTTTTGAGGGTTTTTTGTGTGGAGGCACTTAAAATATTCTTGAGTTATGTGTGAATTGTTGGTAGTGATTGAGTGTCGAAATTGTATTTGATTTAAAAAAGTATTTTTAGAATAATTGAATTGTATTTTGATACCAAAAAAAAATGATGATTAAAACATATTTTAGAGAATGTATAATATTATACATACTACCTATACATACATATATAGTTGATGCGTTATAAATTAAGATTGAATAGTAGTTTTATTTATGTTTTTTTTAATCATAACTTTTCATATACATTTTTGTAAGATATGTATTAGATTGGCGTGCATAATTGACGAAAAAACTATTATTTTTTTCTGACAACAAAAAAAGGTCAAAAGTGCAACTGCACGACTAGTACGCCTCGATACACTTATGGTAATCTGAGAAATCGTTCATTAGAAAAAAATGTGAAAGTATCAGTAAGGATACATGGCAAAAAATTGATTATTCAAGGATAGTTTTAACGGGAAACCATTTATTATAATTCATATTATACATTTTATAAATATGACCAAACAAAAAAAGTGTTTCCTATGATATCATCAAACAATTCAACACATCGTAAAAAAAAAAAACCTAATTGATACAACACATAAACGATATCATTTATAACATTCGATCATTAACAATCGACTTTGAACAACCATATACGATCATCCAAAACTAACAAGCAATTACGCTCATTTCTCATTCGGACTCTTTTCCCGACGTAATCGGGCCACACAATTTCCCGCTCGAAATTGCGAAACACACACCTTTCCACAATCACAATTTTCATAATGAGACCGATACAATAATATAATAAAATTTATCGGCTGTCGGCCGTTTAACCGGAATGTGTTGCCGTTAACGCCCAACGAATTGTTGCCGCGCCGGAAAACTCTTGCCAAACGCTAGCGGGCTTTTCCAATGGTGCATGCTGCGTGAAAATTCGCAGATCCGATGGCCGATAGGGAAGAATGTGGGGTTTTCGGTTTGGAAATCGGTTCGTGGCCATCGGTTCCAATCTGTGGAAATTCGATGTATTAAGTCGTTCGTCCGAGCGTCAAAAGTGTATTTTCTTTTTTTTTCATGGGTCGGTTTGCAATGCTGCGTGTGTGCGAAATCGATCGTTTTGAAATTTGTGAAACGTTTAATGTCAAGATCATTTTGGTTTTTTTTATTGTAAGAGGAAAGTTTGCGTTATCAAGGTTTTGATTTGCAGATCACTTTCTTGTGAGCAGAATTGTTCAACCTATTAAAGGTTATTGCATTTTTTGCGTTCATACCATTACAGTTTTAACATTTCGAATTCAATCTTTTAAATTTCAAATTTAACATTTTGAACTTTAAATTTAACATTTTGAACTTCAAATTCTACCATAAGAAAGTATTATTAATACCTTTGAATGAAATATTTCATTAATTACTATTACAGAGAATTTGAAATTTAAATGCTTGAATGTGAAGCGCAAAAAACTGAATAATTTTCATAGTACATAAATTTATTTGATACATGACTTTTAAATAACATTTTCGTATAAATAAATCACATTTTGAATACTGAACGTGCAGTTAATTAAAAAAATCAGAATTAAGAGTTATTTGAAAAAATAATATTTTCAGGTAACTCTTATTCTCTTTAATATTTTGATATGTTTATTTTTATCAAAAAGGTCAAATTCCAACATTCAACAAAAAAGATATATCATTTTTATTTTTAATAATTGCAATTGTAATTGAATAATTAAATATTTACATATTTTGTATATTAAAAAAAATTTATATGTTTTTCCGATTGTTTGAATATGCAAAAGTAAACCGACAGTAACAACTTTTTAATTGGTTCTACTTTCTCTAAATAGATGGAGTTATTCATGTGAAATGTATATTTGGCATTATTTTTTATTTATCATTTTTTTCGATAGGCATATGAGTATATGATATAAAAAATCATTCATGTTATTTATATTTAAATTTTGATTATTTCAAAATTTTCTTCATGTTTTCCTCATATTCGTTTTCAAAATAAATATAATAAAAGATATAGAAATATTTTTTTATCATTTATTTGATTTGCTATGTTTGATGGTTATATACAGTGGTGACATCGATGTGCTTTCAAAGTATACACAAAAAATACAATCTATATAAATAAAACGAAATAACATACAATCATATCACACAAAACAATGGGAATGGCCAGATCTATCAAATTATTCAATAATGATGGTATCCCAAATGGTGTCCGAGGGCGGAACCGGCAGCGGCAGCATGGTAGGCGGAAAAGTGGGCGGCTTTAGCGTGGGCGACTTCAGGGGTGTCTACAACACGTCCATCAGCAGCCAAAGGGGCGGCGGCGTAGTGACCAGCATAATGGGAAGCGTAAACTGGAGCGGCTACAATACCATGGGCAAGAGCTCCATGGGCATAACCACCATGAGCGTAAGCTCCATGGACGGCTCCGTGGGAGGCGGCGGCTTTGGCGGCGAAGTGGGCGGCTTTAGCGTGAGCTACTTCAGGGGTGTCGACAACACGTCCATCATGACCCAAGGGAGCGGCTCCATGGGCATAGACTCCATGAGCATAAGCACCGTGGTAGGCTGGGACGATAGCATGGGCGGCTACGAGACCATGGGCGGGGACGAGGCCATGGGATCCGTGGGCGGCGGCGGCTTTGGCGGCAAAGTGGGCAGCTTTAGCGTGGGCTACTTCGGGGGTGTCTACTACGCGTCCATCATGTCCCAAGGGAGCGGCTCCATGGGCATAGGCGGCATGTCCATAGACTCCATGGCCGTAAAGACCTGGATGGGCGGCGGCGGCTGCGATGCAGGCGAAAGCTACGATCTAAAAAAATTAAACAACATATTAAAAACAATGAAAATTTTATAATAAAAATGTTTTTTAAAAATATTTTGACCCCAAAAGTTACTAATGAACTTTTGAACTTGAAATTTAATTTGCAATTAAAAAAAATTGACCCTTTATATCACCCAAGATTGAACTTTAACTATTGAATTTAATTGTTTATACGATTCGACAAATTTTATACAAAAACTGTGAATCTCGAATCAGTTTTTTTATCGAATAATAACAAAGCCATCCACATGACTCACCAAGAATTTCATGGTTAGTTTTGTGGTAAGGCAAGCCTTTTCTTCGACAGAAAACTGCTTCTGACTATGCTTCGGAGGGCTGCTCGTTTTATACGTGACCGTTAATAGTGGGTTTATGGTAGACAAGAGTAGGGGAAACGAGGAGGCTTGCCGCAACACTACTCGTCGGCAACACGTGAAAATCCTTGAAAATTCACACGAAAAAAATATCACACATTATTCGTGTTCTGGGTGCCCAGCAACATGGTTCGTGAGAAGCCATTACGTTATCTATAGGTGTGTTAGATTATTTTTTTAGGTCTTTCGTTCCGTATTTTTTCGATCGAGTTTACGCGGAATATTTTACGCTTGAATTTTGATTAGCGGGTAATTTAGGCGTAGAATAACATTCAGGTGTTTCAATATTTGGTAATAAAAAAGTGATAGTGCATTTACAGGTGTGATTATTTGCAATTAAAATTTCATACATATAGCCAATTTATAAATAACGTTCTAACATAATTTGTAGGTATACGCACTGTTGCTGAATAAATTTGTAGTATTGAGATCATATTTTTAATAAATATGTATGTATTATGATTTTGAACAAAATTCGTTTAATTATTTTTTTAACATATTATTAAATTGCACTTCCGGAAAGAATATTGAAATAAATTTTGGTTTTCAAATTTTATGGAATAATCATATCTTTAATTTGAATATATGAGTCGTTGTGCATGAAAATGACGTAAACGCCAATTTTGAAAACAAAATAAGAATATAAAAAATGGTACAAGTAAAATTTCATTTATGATATAAACGATCTTTCGAGTGCTTAAAAAAAGTCACCTCGGACCATCGGAACCATTCATTAATTGTTTTTAAAATTGGCGTTTACACCATTTTCATATATTACGGATCATAACATACATATTTAAATTGAAGATATGATTATTTAATAAAATTTAAAAATCAATATTTACTTCAATATTCTTCCTGAAAGTGCAATTTAATACTGAAAAAATATAAAATCTATAATTCAACTTCACAAAACCATTAATTTCATATAAAAGCATAATTTATGATAATTTCTACGAATAAGATATTGACACGAATATCATATAACATGAAATCAACCCAAAATCAATATCGAATCCTTAAAACATCTACATAAACCAAAAAAATTCCGAATCGGAATCAAAAAACGACCACCACCATCAAATCAAATCCGCTGTAAAACGACCCAACCGCCAGGTCAATACATCAATTTTTTTTCTTATCCAAACCGATTAAGCAATATACTCTACCGACCATCGATTTCCGCGTCCTTGTTGCTTTACGAAAACCAATAAAACGGTTTTTGTCCGTCGGCGAAATGTAATAATGTCCGAGACCATAGTCACGGCCAAGGCGGACGCGGCACCATTAATCAGACCACGTCCGATTTTCGAGGAAAAATTCACGATATCGCCATTTTTACATAATGGGTAAATGTTCGCATTCTTCGGTGTCGTATGTCGGATTTAGATCATAGATAAAGCAGGCTCGGCTCTGAAATATTGCCGATTCGACTTGCATTCCTTTTAAATTACAATGCATATTGTGCATATATAGGGTGAATGATACTGCGTTTTGTAACGTATAACTCGCGTCAATGTCTGGGATAATATTAGACTGTCAAAAGCAATAAAGCACATTCGATAATATAATCGTTTGAAATTTTCCACTTATTGCGTTCTGTAATGATTAAATTCCAGCTTGATTCAATTTAATTGGACATAACCTAGTGCCGTATCTTTGGTTGGATCTTATACGCTTATTTATTAAATATGCTAGGTTTGACTTTTGTATAGGTAATACTTTTACTTTTTGTGTCAGATCGCTCGAGATTCGTGATGCATATAATTGGAAATCCCTTCGAATGCAACGAATGATTCGAATGAACAATGAATTTTCTGTTATTCTGGTTTAATTTTATAATTTTCGTAATAGATTATGTTTTTATTTAGTTTGTATTGCTATTATTAAAATTAATATAAGTAAAATGATTAAAATCTTCCATCGATAATAATTAACGAAATGTAAATTTATTAAATTAATAATATTAATTGGTATAACGATTTTTTTAATACAAAAATAATGACTTTGTTTGCGAAATTTGTACTCTCTATAACTTTTATTGTGTGTATAGTTTTTGTTTTTTCAAATTCTAAGATTCGTTTTATTTGGAAAATAATAGCAAGAGTTAAAATAGTTGTGAGTGAAGATAACAATAGCTTTTCTCATATGATATATTCATCATAAAAAAACATATAGTTTTCATTGTTTTTATGAGTTATTATAATGTTTGTGTATTAAAAAAAGATGTGTAATAATGTGATAGAAAAATCTTGATGTAATGTTATAAAGGGTTGAAATGAGACATAAAATATTTTTCTCGACTTAAATCGAATTGCTTATATTTTTATTTTTATTTACATTTTCTATTTACAAGAATGAAGATCATAGTTAATATTTACAAAAAATGATGAACTTGAAAAAAAAACTATAAAATAAAAAAAATCATAAAAAAACTAACAGTGAAGCCTTACATTATGAAAAAAATGAACGTCGTTGTATATATTAAAATCAAATGGCGAGACTTAATCTATATTTTTATCGAGCCGATTCCCTTTTTAAGTTCACCAATGATGACCCCAAGCTCCATGAGCGTGGTTTTCAGCGGCGGCGTTGTGGTAAGCAGCAGAGTGAGCAGCTTTAGCGTGGGCGACGGCAGCGGTGTCTACAACACGTCCATCATGTCCCAATGGGGCACCACCATGAGCCCATCCTCCATGTCCCCAGGCACCATTGTTTCCCCAGGCACCGTTTCCCCAGGCACCGTTACCCCAGGCACCGCTTCCCCAGGCACCGTTTCCCCATCCTCCGTGTCCGTATCCAACATGAGCGTGGTTTTCGGCAGCAGCGTTATGGTAAGCAGCAGAGTGGGCAACTTTAGCGTGGGCAACAGCAGGGGTGTCTACGACGCGTCCATCATGTCCCAATGGGGCACCACCATGAGCCCAGGCTCCATGTCCCCAGGCACCATTGTCCCAGGCACCGTTTCCGTATCCATATCCGTGTCCGTAACCGGAGCCGGCCCAAAGACCAATTGGGTTTGCGGAGGCTGCTACGGCCATGCAGGCGAGGGCTACGACGAACTGTTAAAAAAATTAAATTAATTGATTTTAATCATTTATAAGGGTTGATGAATCAAATGAGCTTGAAATTTATGAGTTGGATTGGGGTTGTAATAGAAATTGATAGTAAAATTAATTTATGATTGTTGATTTTTTTTTTGATTTGCTTAAAGCCCTGCCAGTTTAAGGCTAAAAGGATATTGTTGATTTTAGATTAATATAAAAAAATATTTTTAATTATTCAAGGAATGTATGGGGTGCTTTTTGTTATGGGTCATTGATAAATGATTGATTCAATATGTAATACTCACGAATTTCATGGTTGGGTTGTTTTGAGGAGCTTTGCCTTTTCCGACTGGAAAACTGCTTATGAACTTTGAGAAAACGGCGCGCCATTATATAGTGCGAAAAACGGAACCTTCGGGGGGCTCACCCGAACAATTGCCCCACTCGCAAACCCGCTTTGTTTCCTCTAGAAATTGTACGATAACAAGCTCAATGTCACTATAAACGCGGTGCATTATTCGCTCGGTGGTACGAATGGCGGAGTCAATGTAAAAAAAATTGTTTACGACAAAAATCGATGGCATGGTGTGTGGCGTTGGCTTTTTTGCGATTCGCGAATTCCGAGGTGGGGGCCCTTTCACTTTGGCTAGCTTTTTTTTTCGGGTGTCCTTTGCAAAATAAAGGATCTTGTTGTTGAGTTTGCGGTAACTGAGTGTGTTTGATTTGGTTTTTTTTTAGTTTAATTTGACCGTTTTTGGCGGTGGTTGTGGTCGTTTTGATTGTCCGTGTTATAATTTAGGTACTTCGTTAGTATGCATAGTTTAGATATGAAAAAATTCTTCGATACGAACGGCTCGATTTATAATTATATCGTTTTATATTAAAAATAAAAATTACGTAATGTTTTTAAAGTTTTTTATTAAATTTATACTTATATGTTCCGATACTAAATCGATTTTTTGTGTAATTAAAAAATTTAACGTTTCACCTCGATTGAAATAGCATTGTTAATAAACTTTCCAGTTCAAAATTAAAAAAAATCATTCGAATCCTGAATAGACTTCACGGTTATAGTATTCGCAAATTGTTCAAATTCCATATCATCATTTATTTGCAATGTCTCAATTAATCAATCCACACATTCAGATATGCATCGTGATAAATTAATTTGCTAGTTTTTTCTGCAAATTAATTCGAGCAATAAAAAAAATTATACGATGCGCTTTTAACGATTCGATGCAATAACTAGACTCGTTATCATTCGTTTAATAATCAATTACCGCATTGCATTTTCACGTTCACTTGAAAAATTATATAAACACCTTTGATTTGAGTCCAACAGTGCACATAAATGAGCGATTCCCAATTTAACACGTTGGTGCATTCTGTAGCGTAACGTTTAATTAAATGCATCGATAAATGGATTTAATTGTATAAAATTAGGCGATTATTGATAAGTAAGTCATATGGAAATGAAATATCGTTTTTCTAAAAAACAAAATGTGTTTCAACAAGGTTTCGTTTTTTTATTTCATTCCAATCGCGCCCTTGATAAAATCACGTACTTATACAAATATTATGGAAATTCAATCTCGGAATGATTGTAATTTTTTTCATGATATTATTATGAATTTGATATTTCCATATTTATTTTAGAAGAAAAATTTTATCATTCGTTTCAGTTTTATATATTGATCACTATCATATTTTCAAGTAATGATATACATATTATGCTTACTTAAATTATTCTTTTAATTCATGTCAATAATAGTATGCTCATTGAAATTCATCTTCTTATTTATAATTACATTCGAAATATCTTAAAATTTCAAATTGATTCTAGATTAAATTTTAAAGCATGTAAAACTTTAATAATATATTATTGCTTTTAATAGGTTAATGGGAATAGTAATAAACTTAATCTTTTATGTATTTATTGTCAAATGAAAATATCTTTTAATTTATTTATAATGTATTTACCTTTTCACTGTTTATTAATTAAAAGTTAGAAAATTTCTTTCGGGAATATTTTCAGCTTAGTTTTTTTTATAATATTTCCATTGGTATGTATTTTTTTAATTATCCAATTCTTTTTGTCTAATAAAGATACTAAATATTATACATACATACATTTCCTTGGTATGAATTATTGAAATATTTATTGAACTGTTGCATGTTACGAATATAGTACTTTAGTTGATATAGTACTTTCAGTTATCATATTTAGAAATAAAATAAAATACAGAAAATAACGTTTCAGACTTATTTATTGCACTAATATATTTTTTTATTTACATCGATGTAATGATTTTTTCAATGAAGATATGTGCTTATTTACAAGTCAACATGAGTGAAAAATTTAATACAAAATATACAAAGATCGAACTAGCGACGTATTTACAAATATTCAATGCAAAAGACACAAAATAAAAAAAAATCAAAACAAAACAATAACGATGACATTTGACATGGCGATGAGTCGACGATGGCGAGCTTCAACCGAATTCCCTATTTACCAATGATGAGCCCAGTCGTTCCAGTGTCCATCATGATGAGCACCATGGGCAGCGGCAGCCTTGGCGGAGAAGTGGGCAGCTTTGGCATGGGCTACTTCAGGGGTATCTACGACGCGACCATCGTGTCCGATTGGGGCACCACCATGAGCCCAGGCACCATGAGCCCATCCGTTGTTTGCCCATCCATCATGAGCCCATCCATTGTGTGCCCATCCGTCATGAGCCCAGGCTCCGTGGGAAGCGGAGGCCTTGGCGGCGAAGTGAGCAGCCTTGGCATGGGCTACTTCAGGGGTGTCTACGACACGACCGTCGTGTCCAATTGGAGCTCCACCATGAGCCCATCCGTTGCCCCATCCGTGTCCATAGCCGGACCAGGCCAATGGGTGGGCCGAAGCCGCTGCGACCATGCAGGCCAAAGCTACTACGAACTGGAAAATCGAAAATGGAATGTTCAGTAATTGTGTTTGGGTATGTACTTGATTGTTGTGATTGCGGATATGAAGTGAATGAAATATTGAATGCAATTCAAATGGCTTTGAGGTGAAAATTTTATCAGTTTAAATTGGATTATTTTTTACTGTTATGACTAAACGGTCATGTTTTGTGCATTAGTGCTTTCGTAACAACCGAATTAGTGTCACAAATGCATTCGAGTTCTAATTTTGAACTAATTAGATTTGCACAATCCATATGTAGTCAAGGAATTAGATTGCATTTATTCGGTACAAGGATTTAATTTGACTGAAATGTATGTTCAAATATAATAAACATGATAATTTATTTCAATCCTTATTTGTTATCTAGTCAAGGTTCAAACTATATAAAATTTATATTGGACAATAAAATTTCATATACGAAAATCGATATATTAATTTGAAAAAAATAAAATTATTAGAAAACATTTGATCGTTTCATATAATATTAAACAAATTAATGAAACTCAAGTAATTTTCAGACAAATAAACATATAATATAAACTTACGAATTTCATGTTGCTTGCTTGGTTAGCCTTTACCGAGTGGAAAACTGCTTATGTGGTCCATCTGGATTGCGTGTGGTTATATACTCAGAAGAAGAGCCTTCGGTAGGGGCTCGCCCCAGCACACCTCCTTCGACAACCGCCTTGCAAAAACGCCCCCCACCACTCGGTTGAGTTGTTGACAACAACAACAACATTAGTTGTGCACGCTGGCGACTTTGCAAACTGCTACACTTGACCGAGTGTACGCACGCAAAGCTCAATGTCAACGTGGTGAAAAAAAACTTGTTTACTACGATACGATGTGCGTACAGGGTGTGATGGAAACGTATCATTTCTGGGTTCCATAGATGAAAATGGCCGGTGAAGGTCTGTGGAAAATGAGGAAATCGTTCGAGGAAAATCTCGGAAAATTTTCGTTAAAATGATAAAGCTCGTCTATAGTACCAAATTTTAATATGGTTTTAAAATATATTTTTTTATAGAAAAAATCGAATATTTCCTCTTTGTTGTAGGCTTTAAAAAAATATCACATCTAGAAGCCATGAATCATTCATCAATCCCATGAGAATAATTTATAAATTGCTTAATTATATGTTTCGCACTGAACGTTTCATTTCGTATTCGAATAAAAATACGTGGCGATTTCGAAAGCAGCCTGTATACAGAAGGCGTTTTAATACATGAATTAATGTAAATCATTGTTTTGATTTAAATTTTCCATGTCCCTTTCACTCTAAACTGTTGAAAAAAATAGATTTAGTGCTTATCCTAATGAGGCTATAAAACAAATATACAAAAAAAAGCTTAATAAGTAATTAATGCACTTAAACCCATGATTTATAAAAGGTTATATAGAACTGTCAACGCTTATTTATCTACGCATTTTTTGTACATAATGATGACTTTGATATGTTAAATACTTGAAATGAAAGTTTCTTACGATAAGCTTTTGATAGCTCATTTGTTATTTATTATTCTGGTGAGATTTCGCAACAATTATTGAAACTCAAATAAGTTATAAATTCCATTATATTTACAGATCCAGTTATTATATTACATACTTTAAATTCCTTTCAAGTTGATTTCTTGTTTTTTAGTCTGCACGTAAAGCTTTTATTACATCAATCAAAATGGTGTACTAAAAAATTCATTTCAAATATACTTAAAAATGACGTTTAATTTTTATATTCACGTGACAACAGTAGATTAATTTAATCATATCCTTTCAAGGTGTTTTCAAAAATTATCTCTATCTACAAATTCGAAAGTATTTTTATTAAGTCACGTATTTAATATTATCACAATTAATGATTTATTTTCTTTTAACAAACACAACTGGAGGTCTATAAAAATACAATTAGGTTTTTTGCCACTTATGATAATATATTTCTGACACCTGAAAATAGAAGGCGTATAAATCTGATATACGCAAGAATAAATCGACTGGCCAATATTAAATAAGGCTTTTCACAAAGCGATATAAATAAATGATTTGATTATTTCACACGTATGGCAGTTGAGTATGTGTTCTTGACAGTTAATTGCAATTGAAACGTATCGTACTTGTACGAGTAATAAAATCAACATAGTCATAAAATTTATGTTATTCATAAGATTGAGGAAACGAAACGATAAAAATATATTTTTTTAATATCATTTATTTAAATTTGCTAAAATTAAAATAAAACTTAAAAACAAAACATAAAACAAGATAGGATATTTTTACATATTCATATAAATCGAATGTTTTTGATTAATATTTTACAAAGAAGTTTTTCAAAGAAAGATCGAAAAAATATGAAATTTACAAAATGAGATACAAAAAAAAATTCGAAATATACAATGCAACAGTCAGATCAGATCATTTGAGGGACGATATCGAATCATGCGAAGAAGTCCAACTGCAGAATCTACCAGAGGTAAGCACCATGGGCGGCGGCGGCCTTGGCGGCATAGTGGGCGGCCTTGGCCTGGGCGACTTCAGGGGTGTCAATAACACGCCCATCGGGTCCCAAGGGGGCGGCTCCATAAGCCCAGGCTCCTTGGTTCCATCCAGCTCCAGCCCAGGATCCGTGGGCGGCTCTGGAGGCTGCTTCGTTGAGGGCGGCGTAGTGGATGGCCTTTGCTTGGGCTACTTCGGGGGTGTCAATCACGCGGCCATCGGCTCCCAATGGGGCTGCTCCGTATGCCGCCCATGTCAATGGGTAGGCGGAGGCTGAGGCTGCTACCAAGAAGAGGGCGAAGATTACCTGGAATTGTCAAAATGATCGAAATTGAAATTATGATCTATATGAGTATTGATTGTGTAATGTGTTGGATGAATGTTGGTAATTTTAATGGATGTCAATAAATCGCATTGTTTGTGAAAAAAAATGAAGCGTGCTTCGTTACCAATTAGCACACAAGCGTAATTGAAAGTGTGATTTTAACGCGCAACACTCGAACGTCAATTGCGTGCATAATTGCGACAACGTCCTTATTTTTAATGAAACGATCATAATTCTTGATAAAATTACAAAATGCGATAACGAATTGAAAGTGCTATTAATTTCGCACCATGTAATTATTGAGACATTCATACTGTATATATAAATATAGTATCAATATCTTTTCCCCTGATCGAAATCAAGGGGTGAGTTTTCTTTCGATAAAGGGAGCAAACTTACGAATTTCATCTTGCTGTTTTGTTTGTAAAGCCTTTTCTGATCAGAAAACTGCTTATGAGCTTTTAGAAAACGCGTATGCGTTTTATAGTCTCGAAACGTGGTTCGTTTTGAACTCGTGTGGTGTCGCTTGCGTCGACTTCCGGAAACTGAAATATAGCACACCTATCGGGCGTCGGCAAAACTAGATCCGCCACATGTGATGTGGAGGATTTCTCGTTTCATTTGTACATGTGCTTAGTGCGTGTTGATCTGGTGATCTTGCAGCACATCGATGCTATTGTATGACATATAAAAAATCGGTGTCTTTTGATTTTGAATCTTTAACTTTATTTTTTTAATTGTTTAAAGCTCATCGTTTGAAAAGCTCAATGAAATTTTAATGGATTTGTTGATCTTGAAGGTTTGTGACCTATATATTTTTTTTTATTGAAAATTTTAACATCTTCAACTTTGAATGACATACATTTTGTGATACTGATATTATTGTGTTTTTAATTAATCGAAAATTTTCTTCAATTTTAGTTTCATCGAATATGCAATAATCTGATGTAATACTAACTACTTATTTCCATACACTTAATCAAACTTATAATTAAGCAATAAAATATCTTTACACTGACGAACATTTGTTTTATTCACTTTCAAAACGTCAATATTTTTTTGCACAACTTTTTCAACATGAGATTTTTTCACATTTTCAAAAAATATGTACATCAACATATTGATCAATCAATCCTTCCTAACAACCACACCATCAGGGGATTTTCCTAACATCCGATTCATCCAACCCATCCAAAAATGCAAGATTTTTTTCAATTTTCAAAATATATGCACATCAACATATCGATCAATCGATTTTTCCTATCATCCACACAATCATCAACAATTATGAATTTCCCCAACATCCGATCCATCCAATCCACCTAAAAATGCATTTTTTTTTCAAATTTTCTCAACACATGCACATCAACACATCGATCAATCAATTCTTCTTAACAACAACCTTTTCCCAGCATCCGTTCATCCAAACTACACACACGACCCATCTCAATTGGACCATCAACACCGACCATTTTCCAACATCCGATCCGTTTCAAAACCAACACTCGTAACATGCGCTGCACTTTGAAATGTCAATATTGTCTCGGCTGCATTTTATTTACGATTATGTCTGAATTGAATATTCAAGCGAGGCTCGTGGGCTCCGCACTTGGGCAAGAGAGCGCATTTCGAACGAAACCTGCTCGGATTGTTCGAATTATATGTTAATAAAACGGCTCTAGATAAAGTGAGTGCATACTTGCAGCGAATGCACTGCGGGGCTTTGGCCTAACGCTCTAGGGGCTTTCCAGATGCAATTTTGCGGCAAATTTTCGCCGCCGAACAACTATCTGTTATTAAATTAGCATCAATTATGTATTGCGCCGCGGCAAAATCGTCTCATTTAATCCCTTCCTAACGCCGAGCTGTGGGATGTTTCGAAATCGTATTATTTTATATATTATAAATATATTTTAACGCTCGGGGCTTGCTAGTCACTTTGGGCAATTTAGAAAAACTCGTAATATAATAAAAGGCAATTTCCCGTAATATCCGGAACAAAAATTGGTATCCTATTCGGGTGATGTGTCCTCGAAACGTATTTTATTATACCTGCGGTCTACAGGTGTTTCGCATACGTTTTGACGTTAATTCGAGCCGATTATAAATCTTTTCTGTTTCAAAAATTATATTTAATCTATGTAACGTTCCGTGAATGTTTGAATACTTAAACGCACAAATGCTTCGATTGTAAAATCGTTGACAGTATTAAGCAATTAATTTATACGTCTAATTCTAGATAAAGGTATATGGATCGGTATGAAATATTTTCAATATCTACTGACTCATTAGACAACATACTTTGTCTATTTGTGCAAATACACATAAATCGATTGTGCTGACTGTGCAGACTTATGAATATTTGATTTGATTATTTCGTTTGCGTTGAATTGGAATTGCGAAACGTTAATCGTATGCATCATCGTTAATTGAATTAAAGAAAATCCCACCTGGAACGATTCAATTACCATTCAGCGTTAATTTCATAAATATACATATCGACGAGAAATTAGCCTTTCTCATGTAAATAAGACGTCGACTTAACAATATTTTACACAAAACAACCTCGCTAAGGCTTTTCATATACAAAAGCTCGTTAACGAGTATATACTGAAACGCCTGTTCGACTCCCCACGAAATCCTTCTAGGATTTCAAAACTTGTTTATATCATGACTTTTATCTAACGCCAGTTTCAAATTAGCAGCGCGGCCTTTCTTGTCGCAAGGTGTGTTCACTTTAACTTGATATCTCGACATAATACCTAAATATTTCAATCAGATCTCGAAACGAAGTAAACTTCAAATGACACTCGACTTACGGCAATAAATAATATGGAACTGCCTATAAAACATAACATGATATAAATACTGAAATTTATATACAATTTAACAATTTCCGTCAAATAAAAAAAAATTAATCAATCACAATATTTACAGATTACCATAATAAATTACTTTTTCCTGATTTTCATTTGAATGTTTCTTTATCGAATGAACAAAATTTATTTTTTTTCACAACTAATATTATCGTATAACATTGATCGATCATTCAATTCTATGCAGCAAAAAAAAAATGGGGACAGTTCATAAACAATACCATTCAAAGATAAACATCTTGAAAAATGACTTAATTTGAATCGACATTTTCATATGGTCCAAAGATATAGAACTTTCAATATCAATTTTTAAGAATAGTTTGAAAATATCATACGTAGTTTAACAACCGACAATTTACGACTTCCTTCAGCATTTAAACTTTCATTCGAATCAAAATTTAATTGGACATTCAGATCTTCCAATCAACTACACACACATCTAGATCGAGTTTTTTTTTTTCAGATGTTTGCGACACGATAGTATCTTAACGACCAATGTTACCATGCTTCTGTTGGACAAAAATGGGAATAGTTTGCAAACTGGGCGAAAAATTTGCATTCGCTTACGCAATTGTGTCTAACCTCCGGCACGCATATAATCGGCGGCCGCCGGTTATGCTCTCAATGCTTAGTGTCAATAACATTTATGAAGCAAACATTTGCATAAGTCTGTATGAATTGTAAATTCGTTTTTTAATTGTTACGCGTGTGTAATAAAAGGGCGTAAAACTATCACACGAAACGGGCTTACTTTTAATTACAAATTAGCTACGCACGTATGATTTTCATTTTTGAAATTATTCAATGTTTTTCATGCTGTATTGTAATTCCAAGGATTTCGCTATTTGAATGTTATTCGATCGTTTTTATTTCGAGCAAGATTAATGACTTTTATTTGCAAATCAAATGCTATATCACTCATACTTAACATTGTGAAGAATTTAAATAAAAAAATATGTTTTTTTTTTCATCGATTTTATTCGATTTGCTATATATTACAAATAGTCCACAGAAAAATAATCAGTGATGGCAGTATATATTTTACAAAAATTCATGAAAAAAAAAAGAAATAAAAATTAAAGATTCGTACTACGGTAGATTTGAGAAAGAGTCATCTCGTTGTTCCATTTTCAGCATTTACCAGTAGTTACTGTAAGGGTAAGCATAATAAGCACCATTGGTGGCGGCACCGACAGCAGCAAAGTGTCTAGCCTTGGCACTGGCGACTTCAGGAGTATCTTTCAAGTATTTACCATCAGCAGTCAATTCGACGGGAGAGTATCCAGTGTATGCGGTGACTCCAGTAGAAGCAGCAGCATGGGCGGCAAAGTGGGCGGCTTTAGCTTGAGCGACTTCAGGGGTATCCTTAACGTATTTACCATCAGCGGTCAATTCTACGGGATAATTATATCCGGAATAGTATCCATAGCTGTAAGGGTAAGCTTCGCCTTTGGCAACAGCATGGGCGGCGAAGTGGGCGGATTTGGCTTGGGCTACTTCGGGAGTGTCCATCAAGTAGTTGCCAGCGTATGGGTAGGATCCGTAGTAAGGAGCAGCACCGCTCTTGACAGCGGCGGCATTGTAAGCAGCGAAGTGGGATGCTTTGGCACTGGCTACTTCGGGAGTGTCCACAACGCGGCCATCGGCAGCCAAAGGAGCTCCATATCCATAATAGCCATAATAACCAGATCTGTAGTACGGAGAGAATCCGTAATATCCGTTATATTGTCCATAG
Organism: Hydropsyche tenuis; assembly: GCA_009617725.1. NCBI lineage: Eukaryota > Metazoa > Arthropoda > Insecta > Trichoptera > Hydropsychidae > Hydropsyche > Hydropsyche tenuis. Next base: position 280,357 of record VTON01000034.1, on the reverse strand, counting down.
TCCTGAGATTCTGCTAATCCCTCTCCTTTCCAGCTTCCGTCATCTTCAGAGGCGACGAAGCCACTGAGGCACAAAAGAGCGACTACAAACTGTAAAGAATAATACATTTTTTTTTAGTTTATTTTTGATTATATTTTTACTTGGAAAAATTATGAAAGCATCTATAAAACCTTTTTAGGTCAAATTTACATAAATAACTGAATTTTCACAACAAAAATATCTGAAGCTTGGTGCATAAGAAATTGCGTGATATTAACTGATATACAATAAATTTATGAACGTAACAAGCCAATTAAATAATATATTGATAAAATTCCTTCACTAACTTTAGATCAAATCAGATTGAAATCAAACCAAAAGAACTTGATAAATAAAATCTATTTCAGCAAATTTAAGTTGTATTGTTCTTTTACACAATCACAATAACTTCATAAGATTGATTAATACTCACGGCGTAATTCATCCTGAAGAAGCCTTTTCGTTGGAGAAAACTGCTTTCTGAGGACCCATCAGATGTCTCGAGGATTATATAGTTGAATCCTGCCTATGAAAAAGTGGTGGGGGTAGAATCTGCTCGATGGACACGTATACATGTATGTAAATAACCACCATGATGGCCTTCGATGTCGTCTGAAATTCCTCTACACCTATACAGTTGTCAACCGCCCGAAAATCCTGACGCCTAATTATTTGCATATGACAATCAATTAATGCACGTACGATGGTATATATAGACCGGTTTGACATTTAAAAATATTCTCACGTATCTAGTGCATATCCTTGCGATTTAAAAAAAATATATCGGTACAGGATAAATCATTGTGTTTCCTCGAGAACATTTTCGGCATTCTTAATCTAAATAAATTACCATTTTCACCATTTTATTATTGAATAGAATTTTAATTTTTTTATAAAATAAGCAAATTTGTTTATTGAAAATTGAGTAAAATTTATTCACCCAGTTAAGTACATCACTAATGAGTTGCTGTATCCTCAAAAAAAAAACTCGTTAGTCGTACTAGTAACATTTGATCTAATTTGAATTAAATTATGCATTGAAGATACTTAAAAAAGACAAAAAATGTTCGAACTGGATCACACAATATGAATCATGATTAATCTTAAAGGTTACATGTACTATTTTTCATCCCACATGAATTTTAAACGCTGCGTTATCTCAGGAAAAACTTAAATCACATAGCACTAAGGCGTTCATAAATATTCAATTTCTAATTTTTTTTATTTCAAATCGATCAATTTTCAAACACAATATGATATAACTTATTGTGAATCTACATTTTTGATTACTCAAAGTAATATACTTGTACTTGTACTTACCATATTCATACCAATGAATTTTCAAACTTCACACCCACTATTTTTGGCCTAAATCGGACGACTTACATTTTCCTCCTTATATTGATACTTCTATTTTTAAACAACGCATGCATAATTTGGAATTGTTCTTTCGCGACCTTTAAATGGAAGACATTCAAAGTCATCGAGTTTGATAGAGTTTAAGAATTTTATTTTTTTTGTTAATGTTGTTATTGATCGTAAATTTTAATAACAAAACAAGAGTATTCAATATTGACGGATTATGCATTGAAAATATATAACACGTTTAAAGATTCTAAAATATGATTTTGACCACATGAAAAAATATTATTCAATATCAAAAAAACAGTTTTTACGAAATGAGTTCAAATTTTAAAAACAAAAAGTTATCAATATGTGAATTATATTTTATATTATTCTAGTTTTTAATTCATTTGGATTAATGTAAATAAAATTCAGTTTTTTTTTTTAATTCGATTTATTTCGCATTGCAAATATCACAATTATTATGATACATTATTTTTGTGAAAGGAAAATAGACAAGAATAATGTACATAACGAATACTTATATTATCGTAATACTAGTTAGATACAAAATAGTGAGGAAAATGAAGATGAGAATGACAAGAATATGGCAGGAATAATATATACAAGAGTGCACTTTTCCATGTGCTGAATGATGAGAGTATGAAGAATAAATAAAACTTTTATGGGTCGTTGTCGTTGTAGAACGGTGGTTCGAGTCGTCTTGATTTAATAAATAGATGACAGTGACACTATGATCACTGATTGCCGATTAAGAATTTACCATCCGTGTCCATAAGCTGGTCCATAAGCTGCGCCACCATGAGCAGGTCCGTAAGCTGGGCCACCGTGAGATGGTCCATAAGAGTAATCGGGACTCGAAGCGGCAGCATGGGCGGCTTGAGCATAGGCGGCAGCATGGGCGGCTTTAGCATGAGATACTTCAGGGGTATCTTTCAAGAATTTTCCGTCATGGGTCAATTCAACGTGAGCTGGGGGTCCAGTCCATTTTCCGTAATGAGCAGCTGGAGCATAGGCAGCTGGAGCATAGGCAGCTGGAGCGTAGGCGGCAGGAGCGTAACCTCCATGGCCTGCTGGAGCAGCTGGAGCCCAGGAATTGTATGCTGGAGCTGGAGCATATCCTCCATGATAAGATGGATAGGCTGGAGCAGCATGGGCAGCAGCGGCATGAGCGGCTAAATGGGCAGCTTTGAGATGAGCTACTTCAGGTGTGTCTACAACGCGACCATCATGAGCTAAAGGTGCGGGTCCATATTTGCCAGGTCCACCGTAGTGTCCTCCTAAAGCCAAGGCTGTTCCATGTCCGTACCCGGAAGCTGACACGAGTCCTCCCATACACAACAAAGCAACAAAGATCTGCAATGAATTTAAAGAATGTTGATCAATAAATTCTTGATACACAAAGAAGATTATATTATCACTGTTAATAATTTTTCTGAACATGACTTGCTAAAGTGATCAGAATATTTGATATTTATTTTCCCGCAAGGTTGTTCACACTGAAATTATTGTCGATTCATCACAAATTGCAAATGATTGACAAGTTATCAATATTATAACGCACGATTTTCAATGTCGTTCGTATAATGTATTCGTATTACTGCCGCGCACTGTTATCGTTATTGTAAACTGCATTTTAATAGATTGTAATGTTTGACGCGCATATATGCATGCGAAATGCACGAATTTAAATTTGCTATCGTTTGATGTATGTATGTAACATATGCGAGAATAAATCCAATGCATATTAACATTATTCATAATTTAATCCGAAATAATTTTAAGATCGATAAAAAATTTACTTTGTTTGATCATATTTTTTCCACGACTAAAAACACGTTAACAAAACCATTAAGTTAGACTGTTGAAAAAACAATCGAGATAAAAAGTCGTTATAGTTAATTTTATGACATAATTTATCGAACGCTCGGAAACCTGTTAAAAAATCTACTCATACCGAATGTATGTAGTAACGACCGATTCCAACCTTGTCCTTGACTGACATATTGACTCGACGACAAAAAAAAAATCAATCCGGAACAATAATATGACAGATATGAGACTCAACTTATCATAAAATTATTCGTGAGATGAAATGTCAATTGTTAACCGCAAACATTTGAATAAAACGGATTTAACCCGGAGAATTTGACGAGCGGTTAGACGCGAAACCTATACGAGCAAAAAACTAGACCACTTTTTTTTAATTGATCATAAAAGAGATGATGAACCTTTTTTTAAATGAAAAACTAATTCAAGCAATAAAATAATAAAATAATTTACAATTCAGTTTCAAATTCTAATAAAGTCAATATTTAATAGAAAACAATATATTATTTTTTTCAAAAAAATATAATAACCCATTCAAATGATTTCACAAAACACTTCGAAACAATACACCACGATTTAAAAAAATAGAGAAATGCTCTCACCATTGGATTCATTTTAATTTGAATTAGTATTACGACGTAATATGCAATAACGCTGCTGGCGAACCAAACGACCAGTACTCGTTAGCACTAGAAAGCCTTTTCTCGGGAGAAAACTGCTTCTGCCTCATCCAGAGGCACAATCGCCGTTATATACATAGAAGCCCCACTCTATGGGGGCCCTCCGTTTGGTGGGGCTCTTTCTGGAGCCTCACCGCGGAGTGGGGCCCCCACTTTCGGTTTCGGTGGTCGAATTTTTGCGAGAAATCGCCGCTTTTAGCGAGATCCAATTTTAATTGACTGAAAGCGGGTTGCATACGAGCGGGCAGTTACCCAAGGAAATTTGCAAGCGAGATCAAGCACCGATTTGTTCGTTCGGAATTGTTAATTTTCGCACCCACGTTTCGTTTAGTGTGCAGCGAATGTATAATCAACATTTAAAATGTGATTTCGTTTGTTTAATTGCCGTTATATGGTTTTTTTTTATTATTAGCATTTAAGGAAGCTAAGTGAATTCACATAAGATATTGCTAACATTGTAATGGAAAGAAAAGTAATATATATTATAATTTCTATGGCATGAAATTTTAGATTCATATATTAAAAAAAGTATATTAAATTATTAAAATTTATGTATTTTATAATCGAAGTAAATTGATTTGTATAAGAATCATGCAAATGTTTAAAATCTGATATGCAAATCAATCGAACGCATATCGTTTAACTTATCTTAATAGCGATATTAAAAATAAATAATAATTTGAAATTTATAACGCATTTCCTATAATTTTATTATGCTTTATGTTTATCGATATACCATATCTATTTCGTTTTGTTAAAATAACATTAAAAATGCAAATATCGGCCGCGATACATATTCGCTCAATTAGCACTAGTTGCATGTACTTTTTGCATAACAGCTCGATTTTTTGGACACGGATCGTAACGCTCCGTCGATTGATACATATTAAAATAGTCGTTTTTTACAGACAATGAGACTCCGTTCTATAAAAAAATCGTAACATTTTCCAAAATCGCGGAAATATCGACGATCATGGTGAAATGATCGCGCTAATTGAACGTTTCGGCTGTTTTGTATGAGAAAATGTAACGTCCTGTTACAAAAAACAATATCGCACTTTATCACTGTCGATCTTTACACAATCGTGTTTGCGAATTTGTAAAATTTGTACGAATGATCAATTGGTCGTCCACGGCGCGATTGACTCGCGATTATTTATCACCAATGTCAAAGTGCGTAAACTCGGTGCATAATTGGAATTGTGTCAACTGTAATTTACAACTTCGCGCCGGCTTTTTTTGCTTCGGTGTAAAATACGACGTTTATCTGATCTAAATCAATTTGATAAAGTAATAATAATGTTTATGTAAATTATCTTTGGTTAGTATGAAAAAAAATGCTTGACACCGAAAAATTGTCAAGCACTGAAGGTTAAATTTATGTAACTCAATTATTAAGACATTACAATTTTTTGCTTCAATTATATGATATTATTTTTGTTGACAGTGAATCATATATGGTTATGATTCATATTTATTTTTTTGCTTAAGATACTTTTCGGAATATTTAAATTTGAAACCTTTCCCATAGAAACACAGTGATCTAAAATGGTTTCGAAATAATGATAGAAAATTAGCGTAAAGTATTTGTATTTGTACATAACTAGGAAATCATTATACGTCAACGCAAAATTGATCTATCGAGTCGATTTTTCAATAAATATTTTTTAAGCGAAGTGTAATTAAGTCTCATTGTTCGAAAGCAATGCGTATCTTATTTGCATAAATCATTAACGAAAATCTTAATAAACTTCCTCTCTCCGACAATTAAATCAATACGATTTTCCGCTCTAAATTAAAAAAAATAACAATTAATTCACTTATTAAAATTCGCCACAAACACAAAGGCTCATATAACCAAGAACGTAACGTTATATCTTGGCCTTTTTCTGTCAAAATACATACCGCACTTGTAATAATGGTACATTGGGTAATTGTTGTTCAATAATACTCTTGCGGTAGGATTAAAGCATGGTGCAATTACGCAGCGGTTTGACTTATCGACAAATATTTATTACATGTTCGCTTTCCTACAAATTCACTAATTCATTTCAAATATCGAACGTGATCTCGAATCGCCGTTTATATCTTTTCGATTAAAAGCGTAACGTCATGAAAATTCCTTTCATTTCATTGTCGTTTACGTCTCGCAATTTCGTACATGTTTTGAGATTTTTGCAATAAACATTTGATTGCTTTCGCAACTTCATTCAATACCTAGGACGGAAAAAATTCAAAAGTTTTTATCTTGCCTGATCGAAATTCAGTTTCAGTAATCCGATTCTATAGTTATCGAAATTTCAAAACGGTTATTTGTTCTATGATTTTCAAAGGTTCACTCCTTATAAAGTCAACGTACAGATAAGCCGGCGCTCTCGATTTCGTTCGACAGCAGTTTTGAACCATTATCATTGTTATACGAAAATACATCGAAACAATGTTCATGAAGTAAATATGTTTCAGATAAAATTAAACACAGATGTATATTTGCTATTAATGTTATGACATTGTATGAAAAGCAATCTTTAGTCTTGCGAAACGTCTTAATAGAATCATCATGAAAGGTTATCTACCACTATCACGTCCACAGAAAAGTGTAAGTAGATAATATTGGCGCAAATCGAGAGTGAACCAGTTTCTTAGAGAATAATGCGATTTGCAACGCCCAATAATCCGCAATGTCAGGTTGCGCACGTAACCGATGAAAGCTCAAACAAGCTACTCACACAAATACCTCAATTCCCAACAGTAAACCAACAACCAATTTTCCCCATATGTCCAACAACTTAGCAACACACGCTCAATCAATCAACCGGCTAATCGATACAGATAAAATACCGACCTTCGACACTCAAGGAAGCTGAAACGGATAGACAAATCAACAGATCATTGGCTTCTCGACCCCTGCGGTCGTTCAAGGCAATCTATGCCCCGTTTTAGGACGAAAGCATACCAACAAGAATTGGAAATGGAGGTGTTTAACGACTCGCTTATTTATATTACGGTTTAATGGCCGGTGCTTGGTGTCGTTGTCGCTGAGAGAACGCAACGTGTCCCCAGGCTCGATTTTAATTATTTGTTTCAGTCTTGCGGCCCCAGAGAACGTTTATTTCGATCGTTGCAAATATTCTAATTCTGTTCGAATTCGCTGATCTATCGCCATCGGACTCGTATGCAAATGTGTGAACGCGATATTGATCCGTTAGAAAACGTATTTCCAAATTAGGAAAATGCACTCTCCAGACTAATTGGGCAACGAATGTTTATTTATAGGTTTCAAAGTTACATAGCGTCTTGGATCATTCGGACGCATGTATTGAATAGTTTCCGCTAAGCGCAAATCGATCCTGGTTTGCGAAAGCTCTCTAAAGTTTACGATCTGAAAAACTCATCGAACAACCAACCTCCACAAAATACCAACGGCCGACAATGTCGTTCTGTTCGAGTTGTTTAGGAAACGTTTCCATTGCGCAGATAACGCATTTTTGTCGTCCAGAGCGCGGCGGCGTTTTCTCGTTGCACAAATCAATTTTTCAACAGCCGGCCTTTCACCGTTTTCAGGTGCAACTGCTGCACATGCACACACTCCTATACCCGATTTCGATTTTCTCACGTTCAGATCGTAATCTTACATTTTTTTCATAATTTCTATCCGCCCGATTTGGCCACTGTACATTGGCACATCTGAAAAATTTCGTAAATGTTTTGTTTGCGTCGGACGGACGTTGTCGCATCGTAATCTTCCGAGTTTCGTTATTATCGGTTCGAATGAATTCGTTAGACCTTGTGCGGTTTTTTGCCCATGGTTTTTCAATATGGAATTGGGTATTTTATCATGTTTTTGGGTGGTTTTGAGCGTCACGCGCTGGGCGTAGCGAAACGATAGATTTTCTCCATATCGCGGTGTCGAAAGTGATATTGAATGGATATCGAATATTTCGCCGTGTTTAGCGGTTTTTGTGTATAAAACCAGAATATGTAAGTGCGTTTCGTGTTCGGTTCGTTGTTTCATAACGGTAATAACAATGATACAATTTTTTCACTTGGCAGTAATTGATTTTGTTCTCGGATACATTTGAACATGTTATATTAAATGTCACAATGCGAGACGTACGTTTCAAAAAATCTGCGGTTTCGTTTTTCTTTTCGAAACAACGACACGTTCTTATATGACATTGTTGTAAAATATCGAATTTTCGTATAGAAATTGGATTTCCTTATTTGGACCAACTTGAACTTACAAAATAGTCATTCTTTCATCTCAATTATAAGTATTATTCAAAGATTTTTGTCATTTGCGCAACGAGCTGAATAATTCACGACTTGTATGTATCAATGCAAACGTCCAACATGAAAACCTGACTGGTTATCGAAACGACATAGACGTTTGTGCTGGTCGAATTAAATGTTGGAAAACAAAGGAATTCCTCAAATTTTTCCATCAACCAGCAACGCCTTTAAGTGGTGAATTTCAACGAGGTCGACCCAACAATAACAACAATCGGCTCGAACCACCTGCCACTTGCCAACTATCTCGAGTTAGAAAATCGATCTATATAAAAAAAAAAATTATTTATTCGAACACTAAAGATAAACATTTTTTTTTTAAATCGAAATGAAAAAAAAATCGGTATAACATACACCCATAAAGTAGCCGCGTATGGTTCAATGTTAATTATTTATATATGATATTTTTTTTTAGAATACATTATCTATCTTATCGGCATCGAATCTGACGTGTTCTCATTTTGTATGATTATATTCATTACGTGTGTATTATTTTTTTTAACGACAACTCGCTCTTGCTTATTCAAAGTCAATTTTCCGCGATAATTATAATCTAGGACATTTAATGAGACACGCCCCTCGGGGTGTTGGGAACCTTTGAAATAATAATGTGTAATACAGCGCAAACAATGTATTATACTTTCATCTAAAAAAAATCAATCACTAAATCCAATCTATCAAACTTAAATGTGTAATTATAACTCAAAATTTGAAATATGAGACATTGATTTCAAAATTGACTTTCCAACTGTCAATTATGTTCACTTGGACATTAAATTTTCGCTCCTTAAATAATACTTTAAAAATTGATCTGATAGTCTTGAAATAGCACTTCAATTTGACGTGCGAGTTTTCATTTTCCTTATTCGAACATGAAATGTATTGAATTGTATCATAATGATATCCGCGATCGAATATGGCGATTTTGCGTTCATTTTTTTTATGGCCATATCATTTCTACGAAGTGATAGCCGGAACCTTTTAATTTATAACTCTAAAACTTTTCAATGTTTCAAATATAATATATATAGGCACTATAAAATATAATAAAATTGCGAAATCCTTTACAGAATCTGTACAGAAAATTACCGCCGGTTCACAAGATTATTTTAACTATATCACAACCATAAACTTATTAACAATTTTGCGGTGAAATGATCGATAGGTGTTATATAGTAATTCGAGATCGCATTATATACGTACGTAATTTGCTCACGTTGTGGTCTCATTTCTGTTTTACGGTCAATCGGAATCCATTGCGTTGTCATTCGAATTAATTTTCAGTAGTTCACGTGTTATTCATATACAGATAATTTGCAAGAATCATAGCTGAAAAGAGGAAATAGTCGATCAATCGTGCAAAATCAGCGTACGTTTCCTCCACGCTTTAATTAGCAATGCACGATTATAGTGATATAATTGAATAATCGCGTTTTACCCGGAATTCGCAAATAATGTGTGTGTTACCGTTTTTGGTGTTAGTTCGTACGTTATCTCAATGAAATATCTGGAATTTATTAATAATATTATATTTTTTTACGCCAATGCAATTTCAGACGTAAGTTCACGATATTAATCATTTATGTTGTGCGATTATTTGCGTCATTGAAAGATAACGGACTTTGGTAAAAAATGAAATTATTTTATTGAAATTAATTTATAGAATTACGAATATTTTAAAAAATAACGATTGATAAACAAAGATCGTTGCACACGATAAAAGCATGCATAATTCATAAAATAAAAATATGTACATAAAACAAGAAAAAACGTGTAATAATTTCCAATTCATTTGAAAAAATTATGAACTCATAAAAAAGAGACCATGAAGTTCAACACATTGAAAAGTGAATCTAAATATAATATATAACTGTCGAATTTTTTCCAATATTTATATTCTTATAATGAGATCATTACAAAATTGATTATAAAACATTTTCATACAATTTATTATAGCATTTTTCTTTAATTAGTACTGAACACAATTTTCCAGTTTTAATCAACATTTCATATCAGAAAACTTCTACCTTTACTAAATGTCAAAATCATTAATTTCAACGATAGACCAATCACTATAAAAAAAAACACGAAACCCTCCCATCATTCGACCACAGTCCATTCCAGAAATGACCTACCGACACCACAGTTGTATCACGATGCCATTCAGCATTCCAACGCCCAAGTCAGTCAGTGCTTTCGTGATATTTATTGCATTCGCACAACCGTTTCATTATATATTAGGTATTATTATCCAGCCGGCGATCACGAGCGACCACCGGAGGCTCGCTCTCGCCCAAAAGGCACAAAATGCACATTGCACATGCACCGGCTACACCACTGCGCCCACGGCTGGGGGGCTCTTTGGAAAAATTGTCAATTCGTTGTTTATGGAGACCCGGAAGGTGCATTTTGACTTCGTGCCATTGATGCAGTGGTTCTGAAACGTTTGAGCGATTTTCTCAATGAAAAAAAATATTTTCGTATCGTTCAATTGTCCTGAAAAAGATTGTATATTTGTGTATAGGGGATAATTTGAACGTGCATTATATCAAAAAATGTGCATTTAATAAAATTAGTGTGCATTGAAAAAAATAATGTGTGTATTTCGCACGAGCATTGAAATGTGTGCATTCGAAAAAATCTTTTGAACATTGATAAAACATAATATTTTTAGGTACAAAGGAACCTACAAATATTATGTTAGGTGAAGGTAGCTTTTAAGGTTAAAACGTGCATTAGAATGAATATAAATAAAGGTTCGGCAACGCCACTAACGTGAACAGGATGAAATACCGACAGCACGACCATTATTCACAACTTTCATGATAGAATCAAATTGGACCGAATTTTTAAAATATGATTAAAATTTTAATAAAGAAAATGCTGATAGTTGTATTGTATTGTCTATGGAAGAAGACTTTACTTTGGCGACGTTGCCGCCTTTCGGTTATTTCAATACACAAACTATTTTTTCTATTGTTCATTTCGTATTTTTTAATGCTCACTTATAATGCATAATTTTTTTTTTATTTTATTCTACAAAAATAATACACATCATATATTTCTAATGAACAAGTAATTCGTTTCAAGGTACAATCTACATTTTTTCAACACACAGTTAAATCGCATCTTTTATGTATATTTTCTCTATTTGTAATGAGGTCGAAAATTTCGAGTGCAATGTCGATTTATTGGTCTAGTAACGCGCGCGGTTTTTCTCACGGAACACAGTTTGGGAAATCGTGGTGCAACGTATTGTATAAGCTGGGCGTTGGCCAGTCGGCGACAATACTGGACCCAATATCGCGTTACAATCGCGTTTTGTTGATAAGCTCAAATTATGCAAAACGCAATAGAAAATTATTCGATTGTCCGTTCACTTCATTACGGGATCCATTTTGTATGGGAGGCTTTCGTGTGGCATGTTTCATAAGTTCTATGATAGTTTAAGCTTTTGCTTTTATATGTTTTTCATTTGAAATAAGTGGATCAATCATTTGATATTTTTCTTTCAACTTCTTTTTGATGCTTGAAAATTTTCTGTTCCATTACCTTACCTATTATTTTTTCAACATGCTGAATTTGTAATATAAAATTATGTTAAACTTTATATCACATAATCTGTTTTATATCCAGGAAGAAATTACGTAACTATGTATACTTATTTACGTCCTTGTGCAAAGCATAACTCTATATTTCGATTATAATCATAATATCGATCACAATACAATAACGGTCAATAATATATTTAGTGCACCCACAACATGCATTAAATGCAAATTTCGACCACAATCCAAACGAATATTCGCACGTTTATAACACCAAATAAAATTTAATTATGTTCACATTTTTATTAACATACACCCGATAATAAATCGATCTTCCATTTCGGACAGAACAAAACTATTCATTTCCGAACATGTGATTTACAGCAACGTTCGAATCAATTATTCACAGAATATAATTTATTCCTAATGATCACATAAAAAAGGCGTTCATTTTTCCGAAAACACATTACGAATACATTTAAATCCCCATCAATTTATTCGATAATGAGTTTGTTACAGATTTATTGCTGCTCTCCGTTACACTTTTATTGTCGAAAACTGTTCAATAATATATCACGTTTTAATCGAAGGTCCACGACGCGGATATTTCGATAACGATTGTTTTATTTAATACACTTTTTCGCGCGTATATATGATTTATGAATTTTTCGCGGGTTGCAAATGCATCTGGGCCCCCCTTCGAGTTCCTGCATTGTAGAAGTCGCGTTGCCATAAATCACGATTATTTAATTATAGCGATCGAGTTTGTGCTGTTATGGCATGGCCGGCTATAAAGTAGACATTTCTATGTTAAATCTCGCTAATTTAATGGTCCGTTGGGCGTTGCCGTTAGTTCGATTTCGCAATGAGTTTGTGCGATTTCGGTTTGCGGATGCATTGTTGCGAAAGTGCCTGAAGGTGCATCGAAGAAGATTTTGAAGTTGTTAATTTTATGGAAACGATACATTTCCTGGTTTCGGATTGTAAACAATGTCAATTCAATCCAATAACGCCCAATCTATAAATTGAGTTTTATAATCGATCAAATTATATAAGAATTATGTTTTGGATCTGAAATCATGCATGAAAAGATAAATATAATGCATAGTTTACCTTCCTGATTTGGCTGGTTTATATTGTTATTTTTTTCGTTTTAAATATATTCGTATTTCCTCTTTGATACCTGTCGATTCATTTTAGATTCACATATTTTATCGTGCATAACATTCCAGGGCTTATATTATTTATTTTTTTCGTAATAACACGTGTTTAAGAAAAAGTCTATTGTATGATAATCGATGAGTGAAGGTTGAACTTTATGTTTTTTATCCGGGCGTTGTCAACGAGAAAATGTTATCATTACACGAGTGAGACAATGTCTTCATATTGAATACGCATCTACTTATAACAAGTTTTTTTTTAATGTAATGAATCAAAATTTTAAGGAAATGTTTCACATAAATTTTCGACGATCTTCAGAGATTTGTATCTTAATAGTTTTCATGTGTAATCGAATTTGCTGAATTTACATGAAAAATCCATTTGTCAGGTGCATATAACGGGCGTAGAGAAGGTCGTGAATGATAATGCGGCAAAAACATGCTTTTTACGGCACGTCCTTGTTACGAAACTTCAAAGCCGAAAATGCATACTCATTAACATAAAATTTTACTATGCTTCATTTTTTATACTACGAGTACAGAAAACGAAATAATTAAACATGATCTGTAATAAATCTTGTCCGAACGGTAATTAAATATAGTACCAATTTTCATACGCACATATGTACAAGAAAAAAAGTTAATAAATTTCAAGCAATTTCTTCTTAATTAATAGCACATACGCCGGTTCGAAATTAAAGTGTCGTGCGGCAATATAAATAGGAAGTAGTACATACGATATCAAATATACAACGTGGTACATTTTTTATTACTCGACGCAAATTTAATACATTTATTTTTTAAGTATCGAACGGTGTCGAACTGGAGCTACGACCAAGGTTACGTTCCCGTACATAAAATATTTATACGATATTTTTTATTCGGAACGATTTAATTGTAGGAACCGCATCGTAAATGGAGCTTAACACTTGTATTAATTTATGCTTATCATCGTCAATTGCCGACTCGAGACCACTCCTGAAAATTCCGTTTCGAATCACTTTTACCGTTTGTGGATTGACTCATTCATATAAGCATCGAAATTGAAAGTTTCGAAGTGAAGAAACGATTCGAAATATCGACACGTTTGAAAACATTTCAAATCGACCTTCACGATTACGGTGATCGTGAAATACTGAATATTTACCGTTCAACAGAGCGAAACGTTTCGATGGACTTTTCTAGAACAATCGAAATCGTAGATGAATCGATATAAGGTAATATAAGATCGGAATGATTGATCATATATTTTTTTACATTTGGGAAATTTTGCGGTTAGAACGGAGGGTTTTCTATCGTTTCCACGAAGGTTGCGTTTACAAAATGCGATGGAGTAATGATTATCAATGATTAAACTCAGTCATAAGTGCGGCGTCAATAAAACGATATTTCCATTAACCAAACGACATTTTGCGCAAAACCAAAATAATTTATAATGGGCAGAATGTGGGTCGAAACACTTATCGATTTCATGTATAAAGTATATAATGCGTTTTGATATTTTTATTTCCTTTTCAGAGCGAAAATCGTTCTCAGCCTCGTCAATGATGAATGACGTTCGCACTTTCGATATTCAAATAAATTTCAATAAATTCTCCGATGCAGTTTCACTCTCGTTTTCGCAGATAACGCTGAGTTGTTTATTGTTCATAATATTCAATACAAAACGCCTCCTAGGTCAACGAAAGCAAATCCTCGCCCACTTATGAGCGATTCAACAACCCGATAATGCAATCGATGATCATTATAGTGCTATGCAGTTTTGCTATATCTAAAATTAACCAATGACAATAGCGCAAAAGTGGGCGATGAATAGTGATCGCATAAAGTGCAACATCCTCCAAATTTGCATATAAAAAAATATATTTCAGATTGATCAATCATTCGGTTAGATTCATAAATACAAAATTTCGCTCATTAACAAACGGTTTCCATTAAAACCATTACGATTATAAATGGCGATAATGACGCTTCTATTCATCACTTATTATCGCACCTCCGCAAATGCTAACGTTTTGCAATATAAACGACACAAATTGGTCGGATTACTGTTTCCAACGCAATCCAGAGACATATAACATTTGCATTCTTCTGGCACTCATCGTTATTATATAGCGGAAAGGCTGTATATTGAGAGGCCATAACAATTTGTCGGTACGCTCGATTAATGTAAATAAATAAGCGCGAATTCTTAGATAATTGTGAGTGTGGTGTGCGTAATAAATTCGCGACAAAGACTGATTTCGAATATTCGCATTATTAATGGTGTGCAAAAAGTCGACCGCACATATACAACGCTTTTATCGCTTCGGTTAATTATTTCGATTTGCATAACGCCCATTTATTATCGTTTCATACTCCACGGTCAATGCATTTGCATAAAATCGAAAGTCGATGAGGATCTGAAAGATGTGATCGACAAATCTGTTTATTTTCATGTTTCATGTTCTGAAAATATATTATACAATGAACATATGGCGTGTGTGTGAAAATTTTGCACACATTTGACACGACAACCTTGACATGCTCTAGTAAAAAAATAATATATGCACGTGTCTAAAAAAAAGTATAAATTATTTTCAATCGCAATATAAAATATTATCTTTTTTGAATTATGTCACTTGAACGAATTTATCAATCGTTCAATGTGTCCGTATAAAAAACGTATGATCTCGAAACTGAAAGTTTTTTTCACGATCAAATTACTTCGTATTTATTCGAAAGATCTAAATAAAAATAGAACTAGAACTCCTTGGATACGAACGAATTAAATCTCAAATAAAAAAACACACATCACGAAACCAGTAATTAAACCGCAATGACTATCGCATACTATTGAGAAACAATAAAAATTTTAACAACTCTTAAGCTCATTTGAATTTTTTATCCCTCCAGCAATTAAAAAGAACAATTTCGCCTTTACAATAAACAGCCATTTAATCAATCAATTACAAGCGAATTGGAAAAACTCAATCTAAACTCATATACAATTTTACGACATAAACACATCAACACTGCCATGAAAACATAATTATTTTTTTCATGTCGAATGCGCCATTGAATCGTCGTTAACTCTCTGGGCAATGTCAATCGCGCTCGTTTAGTTCAACACGTTAGATTGTACGTTTTAATAATATCGGCTTTTAATGGCAACATGATTGGTCAGTTACAATCGTAATTGGTGCTTACATATCGAACCGCCCATAATGGAAATATCCTTAATAACCGCCAGTAAATATTGCGGTTGCGCAAAAAAACAACAAAGAGAAACAACCAGGAAGAATTCGGTTCGGACGCGCTGAAGATTTATAAGATACATTCTGAAAAATGATGTATAGGTTTTAAATTATCAAGTGGAGCATTCTTTATGATATTCTAATTATAATGTTAGATCATTGATAAAAATAAACGGAAAAAAGTTACATTTTTGCATGCACATTGAAACGTCAAATTAAAATACTTTCAAATCTGACTCATATGATACGAATAAAAAGATCATCTAAAATTTCGATGATCTTTTTATTGGGTGTATTTAGATTCTAAGCACACCCAATTCTCTTTTTACACGGTTCTAAAATAACACGATTCAACGAAAAATAATCGATTATTTTTATACTTTAATTTTTACTGTATAAAAAATATGTGTACAATATTACATATAATATTATGCCACAATGGTAAGATTCAATGCAGGCCAATGTTCAATTATAGCTTTTCAATTATGTTTTTTTATGATTTCACATGGTGAAATTTTTCCATATTACACATTTTTTATAAAGTATATTTGGATTGTAGTTCCATCGAAATATACTGATGGAATCCATCTCCAATTTTCATATGGTAACCATAATTTTTTTACACGGTAATCTCTGGAACATATCCCCCGTATAAAAATAGGATTGAATATATTCAATATCAAAAGATAATCTATTTTTAAAAACAAATTATACAAACACATATGGCACACCTCAAGCACGAAATTCGAATCGAGCAATCGATCAAAACACAAACAAATTAATAATATTCACCATAAGTCACATCAATATTGTGACAAATGGGAAACGTACGAATTATATCGCACAAAGGTGTGTGAACCCATAAAAAAGTCATTGTCTAACAGACAATCGAAGGCGACAAGGCATTGTCGCCATTTAAAATCCGACCAATTAATCATTTTATCGCCGTCGATGGAATGCGACCGCAAAAGTCTTTATTAAATATCATAATCTCGGTTCGCAAAAGCTTCGGTTTTCGTTCGATCTGCATAAGAGATTGCGGCTTTGATTGGCATAAATTTCCTTTTGAACATTATTAACGATCTTGCATGCGGATTTTCCCTTCGCTATCTGTCGATCGATCAAAATTTTTATCGGAAAGTTTCTTAGTATTTCGCTCCGATAAAGGCATTCGTTCGAATGAAATACTTAATTGAATCAATAGGATATGAACTGCTCCGGTTATGATTTCATTTCGAATAATTTAATTAATGCGAACGTTGAATACATGAATTTATAAGCGAGCGCATTAATCAAACAATTTTTTCATTAAATTAAACAAAACATGTTGTTTTTAGATAATTTTTTTATGTTGTTTTGATGAATAAAATATAATTAATCGACGAAATATTGAGGATAATTGGAAAAGTTTTCGTCTACAGTTTTTTTACTTCAAATTTGACTATCGCACATTTACTATCATCATATTTTTTACGATTTCATGAAAAATATAAAAGAAATGTTAGGTATGTATCCACGGTATTTATTTTCAGATCGATTTATTGAAAAATTTAATTAATTATTTATGTAAAAATCACCAATTGAGATTATCAATGTCAAACTGAAGAATGAATTGTGTAAGAATCGGATAGATATCTACATATTTTATACATTAATCGAAAAGGCTTTAAACAGAGATGTTTTTAAAAATAATTGAAAAATTTGGTTGTCGTTTTAAAAATTATAGGTTTTCTATACTTCAGTAATTTTTTGAAAAGTAATCATGTATTTCTGATAGCTTTTTGCTGGTATAGATTTTTGAATTCCTATTTATGTATTATATATACAGTAAACAAACAAAAAAAATAGGGCTTGTCTGCCATATTATCTTTAATTTAAATTAAATATGAGATTTTAAACATTTTCTTGAAAAAAAAGTTATAACTCAAAAACTATGATACTTTGAACAAAAGTATGTATGGTTTAAAATGTTTCAAATAACATAACCCATCACTTAATTAAGGCTTTACGGAAACTTTCGGACCAACTGTTTAATTTTTATAAATCTCTCATACTTAAATTAAAAGTTTGAAACGCTGAACTGGAAATGCAAAAACTGTAGCAATAATTAAATATTTATGATCATGACACTACAGAATATTTACATTATGATTACGAAAACGTTTTTTATTACTTATTTATTGGAAAATTGCATAATTTCCCAACTCAAACACCTTTCAACACCCAGAAAGCTTTCGCGTTTCAACGCACGCAGCCGACGACGGAAAACGAACACAATCAGAATTTATCTTTACGATTACAGGCTCTCGTATCGAACTATAGTTCAGTATAATATATACATTATCCTACGCACAAATGCGACGATAATAAAACGCTAATAGTAATTCGGTTAATTGCATCGGGTTTGCGAGAAGGCGTGACTATGGTCTCGGTTCCATTATTCCATTATGCGTTCGCCGTTTACTGGTTGCGTGCTAACGCACCAACACAGCTCGATAATGTAACTTTTTTCAAAAATATTTTATTGGAATGTATTACGCTTTGTGTTATTAAACGTTTTTTTAGTTTTGTACGGTCTTGAGGCTTTGGAATTTGGATCGAGGCGGAGGTTTTGAGGCGTTCTTTGGTGCAGTTGCAAGGAGTCGAGCGTAATCGGTGACATATGCTTTTATGAAAATTAATTGGAATGTTTATGATTTATTATTATAATTACTTTGAAATGTATCGTGTTATAATTACAGTTAAATCTCGATTTTGCGTGTCCTGGATTTATGTTTTTCCGCTATTTTTGTTCAATTTTTGTTGTCGCGAAAACACAAAACTTTGAATTTTAACGATTATTTTGTCAATTCTTTTGAAAACGTTAACAATAAGACATAGTTTCACTGTATATTATACAGGTGTGTTGCGGAGTGATGCAAAGTCTCAAAGTGGAGATAGATCATATCATTTGGGATATTGTAAAGTAAACATAACTCAGTTCAAAGTATTAATAGGAAGTTTTTGATAATTAATTATGTATTTTTAAAAGTTTTATGTTGATATAAACGTTTATATTCATATTCATAGATTAAATACACAATAAACCAACAAAAAAATAAGATTTGCTTATCATGTTATCTTTCATTTGAGAACTACTAGTGCGCAAGTGCAAGATTTTGGCTATATTTCTCGACAATCGAAAAAATAACAATAACTCGAAAACTATAATACTTTGGACTGATTGTGAGGTATTTTTACTTTAAAATATTCCAAATGGCACGACCTATCTCTCCTTTAAGGCTTTGCATCACTCCACATCACACCTATATATCAAATTTGTAATATGCACCAAATGAAGATAAATCTAGTTCATGTTATTATTAGCCGTGCATTATATTATATTAAAACATTCAAATTGTCTCATTGTGAATATTATTACAAAACGTTAAATGTCAGTAACGAGATACGTATCATCAC
Source organism: Hydropsyche tenuis (assembly GCA_009617725.1). Taxonomy (NCBI): domain Eukaryota; kingdom Metazoa; phylum Arthropoda; class Insecta; order Trichoptera; family Hydropsychidae; genus Hydropsyche; species Hydropsyche tenuis. The sequence goes on along the minus strand of VTON01000034.1, from coordinate 260,774 downwards.
GAATCGTTCAAATTTGTCGATTTGCAGCAGTTACATTCGTACGAAAATCCAAACACACATTACCTCGAACACTAATTGTAAGATTGTTCGATACCATTATGCACGAGCTAAACGCCGATAACAATCCGCAAATTCGAAACCATTATCTGCGAAAAACGGATAGATTACTATTGTGACATTTTTGCTGAACAGAAAATTCGTCGAATTTCGCAACGGTTTTTCAATATTCGTTCAATATTGCGCGGCCATTGTTCGAATTAGGCGCGCCCGCTAAATCCGAAAAGTTAAAGGTAAATCGGATGATGGACTTTCAAAAGTCCTCCTCCAATTACACCTCACGATCTAGAAAGACCACAGCCTTAGGCGATGAAGGGTGTGTGCATTTATCATTAAAATGTGATATTTTAAACACAGGCGTTCTGAAACTTTTCACACTTTCGGTTGTTTCGGTGCGGAAATTCCTTAATATTCGGGCGCCGGTTCGTCCGAAATTTCCCGCCGAGACTTTTTGAAATCGACACATGAAATCAATTGCGATAACGACAATAACGGCAAACATAATAGATCCGAGTCTTACAAACGGCCGTTGCCACAGTCGATCGGTGAAATTTGTCGGGCGAATTACGCAAAGGCTTCACCACGATCGTCTTGAAAGTGTGCGTGTCGAAAGGTGCTTGATTATAAAAATCAATCCGGATCGATTGTTAATCATAAATTTGTTTTTTTTTTTTATATGAAAGATGTGATTCCGTATGGAAATGAGGCTTTGTTGCCGGTCAAATGGTTTGCGGTCAATGTGATTAGTATCGGAGTCAGGATTCGGCACTTAACCTTGATCTATCAGTTTAACCTGCAAAATATTTTTTTTTTCAATTTACTCGATCACGGAATCGTATTACGGAATCGATTCTGTTGATCCTTTCTATTTTTATTAAATTGTTGTATCAAATTGAATTCATGATGCTGCACCATTTTGAGAGTATTCGAAACGGTTCATAAATGGATCGAATAAAAACTGATATAATTTTTTATCAATCACTGAAATTAAGCGACATATGTTGCGATTATTGACTATATAAAAAAAATTACTTAAAAAAATTATACATATAATATGTAATTAAGGCTTCATTCTCATTCAGGCAAGATGTACAAATAGAGTATAGTATTACGTGTCTCACAATTATCCATAACAAAGCAAATACAATGTTACATATAGTGCAATCTGGTAATCGACACGGTTTCCTTATCCTTAAGCGTCGGTTTTAATATCAAAGTTCAAACTATCTGAGCAAATTGCGTATAATTCGTTTTGTACCGAACTGCAATTTTTCAAGGTTTTTCTTACCATCACTACAATATCTCGGACCAAAGAATGCTCGCAATTTTCGTAATGATTATGCAGAAATTGTAGTTTTTTATGCGGGCCACTTATAAATGAAATACAACTTTGCTATGTAAACGAAGCGAATAATGGAAAAATGATTGGATTTTCGTTGGAATCGATAGTGGCTTCGATATTTTCAATTGAGTATTTATATTGTATTTACGGATATAGAGGTACATCCGTGATAATAATAATAAATCGCGTAAAAGTATCAATTTTGCAAATGTTACAGAAGTAAATAAATAGAAAGCTCTTTACTATATAAATAAGTTCGTTGTCGATTTCACTTTCATTTGGTTTTAAGGGTCCAATATATTGGAATAACTTTTGTGTAGATCGGTAAGTATTTTACTGACAATTTAATACTTAAATTCAATTTATTTTATTTAAGTATTTGGTATTTCAGCTAACGTCACAATGAAGTTTCCTCCGATTTATCTTTGCCTGGTTGTCACGATGCAAATTTTTCTGATTAATTCATCACAAGGAGCTCCAATAGATATTAAACCGTCGAAAATAACATCCAATGATGTTGAAGGAGAAGGTAGAACTTTTGGAAGCTGGGCAGATTTTGCGAAATTCCCTGGACGATTCTTAAGCAATCTTGTTCATCAAATTGCATATGTAATCGATCCATCTTTTCCTTTTTACACTCCTGGAACTGTAGGATACTTCCAATATCCTGTTAATTTCGGAAACCAACCATTGGTAGCCGGTAGCAATTTTGGATATGAACAAACGTATCAAATATTACCTACTAATTCTAGTGTAGCACCTACGACACCTATGACACCTACGACGCCTTTAACACCGATTGCTGTTTCTAATGTCGTAAAGCCTCGAAAATTGTAATTAAGAACTATTTAATTTTTTATTTATTTATTTATTTATTTATTTAATAGATTTAAGTAGTGCTAAAAATAAGAGTGAATAAATTACATTTTCAAAAGTCGATTTTTCTTTCTATCGTTTGTGACACCTATTGAAGTTTTTCCCAACTATTATAGTTTAAATAGTAAAATTTTTAATCGATCTAATAAAACTATTATGAATTGATAATTTAAAAGAATTTTTTTATATGTAACTTTTTTGCATAATAATTATTCATAATTTGTTTTAATTAAATAATATTTTATATTATAATTCCGCAACATTATTACTAATATTTATAATATTATACATTTCAAAACGATTCATAAATTTGGCATTTTTTAATTATTAAATCTATTTTTTTTATAAAAAGGAATCTCTATTCAAACATGAATATTCCAACCAGTTTCCTTCAGAAGAATAATCAAATTGACGCTTACAATAAACATACATACAAAAAAAAAACACCAAACCAAACCAAATCCGCACATTACGAAACCAAGTATCCGACATTTCACATTTTCACATCCTTTAGAACAGACTTGTCCAAAGGGCCACCACCGTGCCAAAGTGGCCCCCACTTTTCACACAAAAACAAACATCATTTATTCCGAAATCGAAATAGTTTCATAATGGAAATAAATAACTTTATCAATATTTTAATACTCATTACGTTTTGAATTTACAACAATTTAAATTTTGAGATTTGAAATTTACAAGTGGCATACTGAAAGTTTGGACAAGCCTGCTTTAGAAACTACATGACATAACAACACCCGCGATAACAAACCCACACGCGGATGTAAACACCGAAAACCAAAAAAACGCCCCCCCCAAAAACCACAATCCCAAAACCAAAAAAACAAAAACCCACATCCCATTTTCCCGCCGAAACCTAACTTTATCAATACTTTAATACTCATTACGTTTTGAATTTACAACAATTGAAATTTTGAGATTTGAAATTTAACATACTGAAAGTTTGGACAAGCCTGCTTTAGAAACTACATGACATAACAACACCCGCGATAACAAACCCACACGCGGATGTAAACAAAAACCCGCCCCCACCAAAAATACACGCGGATTTACAACAATTGAAATTTTGAAACACCTGAAAACAAACAAAAAAATAACAACGCCCCACGCGGATGTAAACCCCAAAACCAAAAAAACAATCCCAAAACCAAAAAAACAAAAACCCACATCCCATTTTCCCGCCGAAACCTAACTTTATCAATACTTTAATACTCATTACGTTTTGAATTTACAACAATTGAAATTTTGAGATTTGAAATTTACAAGTGGCATACTGAAAGTTTGGACAAGCCTGCTTTAGAAACTACATGACATAACAACACCCGCGACAACAAACCCCCACGCGGATGTAAACACCCAAAACCAAAAAAACGCTCTCACCAAAAACCACCATCCCAAACCCAAAAAACAAACCCATTTTCCCGCCCAAACCAAAAAAAACACCACCTCAAAAGTGGAACACACCGGCCCGTTATTCGGCCGCGTTGCGCTTCTGGCAACACTGCACGTCGGCCAGAAATGGCCGCCGGTTGGCCGTCGAGCGCGGCGGAGCCCCATCACTGCAGCCTGCGCCCCCCAGACTCCGCCACCTGCGCCCCCGGCCCCCCCCCCCCCTCGGCCCCGCCCACTGACCGCCGCGCCCCTCACCCCCGGCGCTGCGCCCCCCCCCCCGTTCAGCATGCGAGATCGCCCCGTCGCCTTCACCAGGTACCCTCAACATTTCATACAAAACTAATTTAATCAATCAACAATTTCCATACAGGAAGTTCCACAATAGGTCAATTGTTCGGTACCCTCAATTTCGAAACGTTACGAAATCTCTTATCGTCCTTTGTATTGTATGCGTAATGAAATGTATTATTTTTGTTTTGACAGCTATAACTTTTGATTATGTTTGGGGTTATGTTCGGGCGCTACGCCCCCCGGGGGCCCTGTGGTCTTGCGACCGTGACGCGCGCCTTTCACTCGGATATTCGCAACGGCGGTCGTCAACCTTTTCGCGCGTTTCACTCGGCGACTTTTACCACGCGAAACGCGCGTTTTGTGGTCGCGTTTGGATATGGTGTGACGAAATGTCATGGGGAAACGTTTGTGGAGTGTGGCATGGTTGTTTGATGGTTGCGGAGCCGAAGGGACGGTGTAAACAATGGGTTTGATGTTTGTGTGTTCAAAAGTAGGTGAGGCTTTTACTGTTACTGCAATTAGTCTTTTGAGTTTGTCGTTAAACGGGTCGTTGAGTAGTTGTTGTTTTTGTTTATATTTTTTTTAATGATTAAGGATGCGATTTTACTGTTATTGTAGTTTGTTATTGAGTAATGGATGAGTCAACTAGTTATTGTCTTTTAATATTTGTAAAGGTGCGATTTTACTGTTATTCAATTAATCTTTTAAGTTTGTCATTAAGTAACGGGTGAGTCAAGTAGTTATTGTCCTTTTTCATTTTCCTTTGAATTATTAAAGATGTGATTTTACTGTTACACACTTCGATTAGTCTCTTGAATTTGTCAATTTGGTTATACAAGTCAAGTAGTCGTTGTATTTTCAATTTTAATGATAAATTATGCATTTTTACCATCACTGAATTAATCTTTTAATTTTGTCATTAACAGACGAATCGACTAATTATTGTCCTATTTTATTTTTCTACGAATGATAAAAAATATGATTTTACTGTTGAATTTGTCATTAAATAATGTTGAGTCAACTAATTATTTTTTCAATATTCATTAGAATGATAAAAGACATGGTTTTAAATATAATTTCGATTGGTCTTGTTAGTTTTTCAATATGTAAGGGATGAGTCAAGTAATTATTGTCTTTTCATTATTCATTTGAATGATGTTATTTTAATTTTTAATTTTTCTTCGATTAATCTTTTTAGTTTGTCATGCAATGGACAAGTCAAGTAATTGTCTTTTCATTATTCATTGTTATTTAAATTTTATTTCGATTGGTTTTTTTAGTTTCATGTAATGAACAAGTCAACTAATTATTGTCTTTTTTAGTATTTGAATGATAAAAAATACCATTTTACTCTCATTGAACTAATCTTTTGAATTTGTTATTAAATAACAAACAAATCTACTCGATATTATCTTTGCAATATTCATTCAAATGAAAAAAAAATTACATTTCAAAAAAACTTCACATACAAGGTCAATTTAGTATAAAAGTCCATTTATGTAATAAGCCGATGTTTCGCGTCGGCATTTTTTCACTTTTCTCATGTTCAGCGCTATTTTTCAATAAACAGATGTTATCAGAGCGTTTCGCAATTGTTTTTATGAGCTTACGCAACGTACTTTTCATAGTAAAACAATCGAAACGGAATGACATGTGCCCTAGTTGTCACTTTGCTGGTGGACACCGATGAGCATGACGTGATGTTTTACAATTTTTTTTTGCGGGTTTAAAGATTGTTTGTTTTTTGCAGTTTTCGTTCGGAAAGAATTAAATTGACTGGAGATTGTCATTCAACGCAATCACGATGTCTCAACCACCGGGAAATATAGAGTATCGTGAATATCAATGGGCGTATTCGATTATGGATTCGTCGAGGTATTTATATTTTCAGTATATGTTTAATAATCTGAAGTAAATTGATTAAATTGATTAAATTTCTGTTTTAGGGTATCTACATTCCTCATATCTATATTGTTGATTGTTTACGGAAGTTTTCGTTCTTTAAACATGGAAAGAGAAGCGCGAGAAAGACAAGAGAGAGAAAAAGAAGCTGCTGGATTGTTGGGTACGACAACTACAACCCCACATACACCAAATAGTATGTACTTGCAATGTATTTTCATGAAATCTACTGCTAAACATGCGTTTTGGGAATTATTTTATTTTTTTTACCATCCAATACTTATTTCGTTTGAAAATTAATCATGTTTCCCGTTATTTTAGACGTCCAGACATTGGATACGATGCAAGCGTTGTGTTTGCCCCTCGGAGCTTCGGTGTCTTTGCTAGTGATGTTCTTCTTTTTTGACTCTATGCAAATGCTGTTTGCAATTTGCACAGCTAGTAAGTCGAATATTTTCTATCTTTACGTTCAAATTTAGATTACTTCTTCGTGTTTTTCATTAATGTGAAATTTTCAGTTATTGCATGCGTGGCATTGGCGTTTTTGCTCACGCCGTTGTGTCAGTATGTGTGCGGAGGTGGCGCAGGAGCTACACGAGTATCGTGCGGTTGTTGCGGGAGATACAGCGCTGCCGAATTAGCCGCTTTCGGGTTGAGTTTAGCCATTGTCACCGTGTGGGTTTTGACCGGTCATTGGCTACTCATGGACGGTATGTTTGCTTATTCGTTATACTCGTCTGTGTATTATTTGATTATTTCGTAATGTATTATATTTCGTTCCAGCTATGGGAATGGGACTTTGTGTGACGTTCATTGCATTCGTCAGGCTTCCATCGTTAAAAGTTTCTACATTATTATTGACAGGACTATTACTGTATGACGTTTTTTGGGTTTTCTTTTCTTCGTATATTTTCACCACTAACGTGATGGTCAAAGTTGCAACCAGGTAATTATAACTATTATCATGTTTAATCTAAAATTTTATTAGAATAACTATTAAAATATATGTTGTAATTTAGACCTGCAGAAAATCCAGTTAACGTAGTTGCCAGAAGATTGCAATTAGGCGGCATCGGAGGACGAGGGGCTGAAGTAGTACCAAAATTATCGCTTCCAGCTAAACTTGTGTTTCCTTCAATGCATCATCAAGGACACTTCAGCATGCTAGGTATGCAATTGCTCTGCCTATCAATATAAATTATATTATTTACAAATCTAACAAATCTAATATATTTCTGTATTGTAGGTCTAGGCGATATTGTGATGCCAGGCTTATTATTATGTTTTGTTTTACGTTACGATGCATACAAAAAGGCTTCTCTCGTTTGTGAAACAGGAAGTATTCCAGGACCTAGATCTATGGTATTCAATTTATATTCACATTAATAAATTTGTATTTAATGAACATATCATCATTATACTCGTTTTATTTTAGGGTTCTCGTCTTACTTATTTCCATTGTTCTTTACTTGGATATTTCCTGGGACTCCTAACTGCTACAGTCAGTTCAGAGGTTTTTAAAGCTGCACAACCAGCACTACTATACTTAGTACCTTTCACATTATTACCACTTCTCACAATGGCGTACGTCAGAGTAAGTCAATTGACATTAAAGTGTTTGTTTTTTTGTATTGAGATTTGGTAATATTTAATATTGTTTGTTTGCAGGGTGATTTGAGAAGAATGTGGAGTGAACCGTTTATAACGCCAAATCCAAATAAAAACGGTTCCAACTTCGACGTCTGATTTGGAAGATGTTACACAAAGTCCATTGTCTAAATTGGAATCTATGCAATATTCAAACTTTGAAAAATGATATTTTTTTCAATATTTATTTTTTTATGGGTTACTTTTTGTGAAAATAGTAAAAGTGTGTTAACTACCTTTATAAGATTAAGTTATTTACGTGGAATATTCATGATATTCGAAGTGTTGAATTTGTGAACCCAAATGACTATAACAAGTGATACAATTGAAAACATTTTTGAGATTATTGTGACAATGAACAAACTTGTGAAATACAAGAGATTATGAAAATTGAAGATTATTTAGTTGAATTGTCGATTTACGTTCATTCATACATATATCATACATGCATTTTTTTTATTCATAAGAATATATTATTTTTAATTTTCTATGTGATGAGAACAATATTGTGTATCGTAGTATTGTTTAGAAATAATTATTTTAACATCGTTTTTGACTGAATGATTTCTTTTATATGATATAACAACAAATATTATTTAACTAATGAGATTGGAAATTCTTTTTTGTGTATATTTGTTCACAAACGGTAAATCGTAACTGACATAATGAAATTTTCACTATAGATCTATAATCCAGTTATAAATTCTTTATGTATAATAGTGATAAAATGCACGTAAAAAAGAAAACTTTATTTTGATCTTTGAATTCATAAAAAAATATAATTTTTACTTTGGCAATTGTATTTTCGCATTTTTTTTGTTTTGATCTTTAATATTTTCAAAGCAAAATAGATTTATTTGAAAATAACTCACAAATTTCGTTATTATTTCCCTTTTCATATTATTTAAATTCCAAGTGCACTTCATATTTGAGTTTATTTTTATAAAACATATAACTGAATTTATTTGTAGTACCATTGAATTTAGCACACATATTTTTCTGGAGATTTCTACGTAATATCCGTGTTATTAAATAATATTTTATCACTCGATTAATGGGAATAAGTAGATCCATGTATAATACATATATATCTGGCATTTATGTTTAGGTTACATTATGTTTTTTCACAAACACTATCGAACAAATATTCGATTTTTTTCAGTTTTTTTTTTGTTTAGTCCTAAAAGAAATGGTGATTATTTAGATTCTTACATAGTATGCATATATTTATATTTCATATTGAAAATTTATTTAGTTTTAAGTGTAATGTCTTTTATAATTTTGTGTAAGATATTTGTGATATAATGTATTAAAAATTGAAGAATCTCAATAAGTAAAACGTTACAAAATGTTGTCTAAATCAAAATTTTGCTTATGTATTATAAATATATATTATGTACGTAATGCACACAACGGTGTGCTTTTATGTATTATCTTTGTACTACTGCCAAATGAATTTGATTTAATAAAGGATCAAATAATTCGCTATCATGTTTTTTTTTCATAAATTATTTACATTTAACCTGTAGGTTTGAATTATCGTTTGATTTTCAAATTGAAGATAGGTTTGATATGAAAATCCAAATATATTTTATCAAGTTTTTATTAATCTAGTTTTTACATAAATTATTTTGATACTTTAGTTGTATTTCTCTTTTCGATGAACCGCAACTGTTTCTTCCTCATACGCTTGATTTTTGCTGGATTACTTATTACCTGAACAATTTCAGATTTAAGCCTATTTTCTTCTGTCTTCTTTATATTTTGTCGTCTCCGTTCTTTTTGGGCTTCTTTTTGAGCTTTCTTCTGTTCTAATATAAGTTTAGAAGCTTCTTTCGTTTCTTTTAGTTTCTGTCTCGACGCTTCTTTTGCTTGAAACGTTTGATGAGCGGCTTTAGTTTTTATGATACTAGAAAATCTGTAAGATATAAATATATTAATTTAACCTAACATTTTACAAATATCGAACATGTTTTTGTTACAATTCAAAAAATTATAATATGAATAGTTAGCAGATTCGTCGAGTACTAACCTTTGTTTCGTATTTTTCCATATCCTTCCCGATTTTGGCCTTCCTCTGGGTACATCTGGTGCAGATTTCTTAACCGGAACATTTTCATTAGAATCAACTGTCGGAATATCAACAATATCAGGCTTGCTAGTTTTGCGAACTTTTATATTTGCTAATATATTTTTGACTTTATCGTCCGTTTTGCCCATTTTCGATTATTTTAATTCTGAATAAACACATACACAAATCGCGAACTGTCAAACACCGCGTGGATCAAAATTGACACAATTCCCACGACGTTAACCAAAAAACATAATTTTCCGACCAACTCTTCAATGTATTTTCATATCAATTTTATTGCATTTTACTATTTTCAATATCTAAACGACATCTAAATATATTAAAAATATGATAAAAAATATGAATTATTTCTTAGCATTCCATATAATGAACAAAAATATTTATATCAAAACAACGATGACCAAACGTTTGCCCAAACGAAAATGAACATATACGGCAATAGAACACACCAAAAATAGCACACTCGACACATTTTAGGACAAATAGAAGACTATGATGGTTAAATGATTCGATTAATGCTTAATAATCTATTTCATTCATACTATTATTTAGAATTTTTTAGCGGATTATTTTGTAGGGTCGTGTGCTACTGTCAGTATGTACCAATATCGTCTGTGCTATTCTCGTTTGGACAATTGTCTGAAAACTTTCAATAACATATGCATATGATCATCAGAAAAAATTAAATATTTGTCATAATAATGATAATATTTTCGATCTGATCTTATTGTGTCATTCGAAAACAATGAGCGTTATTCAAATCTACGCACAGTTTGAGAACACATGGTCCAAGTTGGACGAACGCTGGCCGCTCTAACACTTGTTCCGGGCGAGTCGGCAGTTCACTTTTCAAATTTGTTTACACTCATAACAGCAGCTCATGTCGCCGCGTAAATACCTTCGCTTTGCGTATTTCCATTCCCAGTGAGTTTTGTGATCGATCGACGGAAATTTTTCGCGTAATTTGTGTTTCGAAATGTGGAAAATTGGGTGAAAATTGTGCTCGTGTGTGCGCGAGAATTGTGATTAATACACATCGGTGAGTTGCCGTTTGTTTTTTTTGAATTGAAACTGTTAATTGTGCGCGTGAAAACGGTTATAATGTAAATACTGACGTATCCTGGTTACTTAACGCTTTGTGCCAGAAGAGAGGGTATGTATTTTGCGTCTCTTTCTTGCAAGGGTGGCATTAGTTTCGTTAGGGTTGTCGAAAAATATTTTATTTTATTTTTATCAACAAATTATAAATAAACTCTAATTATTAGTTAGTCTGTTATGTCGATTTGAAGTTGAAGATTTTTTTAGTGAATCTTAGCATTTATTGTGAGATGTTTGAAATCAGAAAAAAATGTTAATTCTTCCATTACGGAATTTTATCATAACATTTCGGTAAATGCTGAGATCTATCAACACCATTTGGTTCAACATCTGTTTTGTTTGACTGTGATCATACTTTTTTTCAAATTTTTAATTATCTAAGCATGTTAATATAAATATATTCAACAGTTATTCAATTAAAATAATTTTACAAAACTATTTTTTTATACTGAACTCATATTTCAAATCATCATAATTCATTTTTAAAAAACCACAAACATTTTTTCACACATCCAACGCTAAAAATCACCGCAAAACTCAAGATTTACCAATCTTCGACACGCTCAAATACAAATTCCGCACTCGAAAACGATCCATTTAACCATTTTTTTCTCAACAATATTCCAATACCAATCTTACATAACATCCGCGCACCGTTTCGCATTCGAGGCGAAATGCATAAGTAATTATTATTGTAGGCTGCAACAACCTTCCAGGTACACAGATCTCGCTCCGACCACCTACATACACTATGTATTATCTAAGAATGACAAACTGTCTCCGTTGCGGGCCAAAGCGCGGTCATGGGCCGCTGCAATTGCAAGGATTCCCGTGTTGGACCAATTGTTCCAATTAATCCGGATTGGCGAGGTCCGCTTTGTTCGGTTGCAATTGTGGCTTGAAAATTTTTCGGTTTTGCGAAGGAAAACGTTGGAAATTTCCGATGTATCTGTATTATCTAAGAATGACAAATGTCTCTGTTGCGGGCCGAAGCGCAGTCATGGGCCACTGCAGTTGCAAGGATTCCCGTGTTGTGCCAATTGTTCCAATTAATCCGGCTGCGGCGGGTTGGCGAGATCCGCTTTGTTCAGTTGCAATTGTGGTTTGAAAATTTTTCGGTTTTGTCAGGGAAAACGTTGGAAATTTCCGGTGTACCTGTTACCTGGCGGTGCGTGTCCGGAACGCGTTGGGAAATGTAAGATTGATGTTTTCGAAGAAAATTTCGTTTTCGACAAGAATTATTGCTTGTCGTGGATTTTTATTGGTTTTAGAGTGCATAAATTTTATTGTTTCAAATCAGAATTAGCAACAATAGTCGCTAAATATAGATATAGCGTAAAACGGTAGTTTTTTCCTCGTGTATTGTCATCATATTTTTCATTAAATGTGCAATTGCAGTGGAAAAGATTCAACACGAGACTGAAGGAAACGAAATGTTTTTTCGTGTTAAAATAATTTCATGTTAATCTTAACAGTATTATTACATAGTATTTTTTTAGGACAATTTTATTTCTTGTAAACCGATTTTTCGCGTTAAGCGTTTTCGTGTCAAATGATTTCCACTGTAATAAGTTTACCAATACTTATTTACTGAATACGGTGGAAAACGTTAAACATGAAACTGTGGAGAACCGAAATATTTTTTCGTGTTAAAAGAATCTTGTGTTAAAGGTCAGATAGTATTTTTTCGGAATTGCAATATAACTTCATGTCAACCGTTTTTGCACATTAATCGTTTTCATTTTAAACGATTTCTATAACAAATTTTTCATTGATTCATATTAAAATTATTTTAATTTTTCAACAAATCCATGTACAGTGAAAAACATTCAACACGAAAAACTAAAGGGACTGAAAAAAAATTTCTCATTAAAAAAATTTCATATTAAATAATATTCCAACAAGATCACAGTATCACATCTTATCAACCGATTTTCCACTTTAACCATTTTCATCTTACAATTAAACAATTCCCACTACATTTTTCACAACCAACCCAAAAAACCCGACCCACAATTTAACACAAAACTCCCATCGAAACCGACCACTGCACAAATGCATTTCTCTTGCACAACCCTGAAACGACAACGCGCCTCCAGCCAAGGGTAGGTTAACCGTTTTCGGGTGCATTGCAGTGGGGGCCATCGTATCGATTGGGCGTCCGACGCGTAACTTGTTGATTTTGTTTTTGTGGCATCGTCCTTTGTCCTACGCCCTCCTCGCCCAAAAAAAGGACAACGACCGTCCCCGTTACGTAAATCGGCGAAGGTAGCTCCTGAAGGATCGCGTTGCTATAGCCTACTTAGGAGTATCCATAGCCAGGTAGGAGTGTCCATAGTTACGTGTTTGCGTACGTCATTTGTGCGCAAACGTTCTTTTGAATGGTTTGATTTGTGAATCGTATGTTTTTGAGGTCTATTTTCGTTTTGTGTGTCAATAGTTTGGTCGGATGTATTGATTGGTGATGTTAAGTTGTGTGTGATTATGGTTATTTGATCGCGTAATTGGATTATGATCGTTTGATTCGGTTTTAGTGTTGTGAATGTATAATTTTTTTATTGTATATCAGAAATTTTATAGGTGACGATACCAGTGGTTGACCACTTTTCAAAAAAACGTAAAAATTATGGTTTTTTTAAAGACGATTTCGGAAAGGTGCGATGTAATAAACAGCTAATCTATCGCGCCTTTTCCGAAAGATTATCGTCTTTAAAAACTTTAATTTTTACGGTTTTTTGAGAAGTGGTCAATTAATGATACATGGTCGACCACTAGTGCATTTACCTTAATCGATGTTTATATGATATTTGTGCCAAATGTGTCCATTATTAAAGTTAATAAAGTTATAGATGGATGTAATCAATCTCTGACTTTACAACTATTCAAAATCAAAATTTTTCCGTTTAGCTCTATCTCAAATGTATCGTAACGAAGTTATGTTGTATATGATTTGTTTAATATTTGAGTTTAATCGCGTACTATTCAGATTATAATAATTTGATTTTATTGTACTATCATAAATGAATAAAATTTTAATTACAATTCATAAATTTTATATAAATTATGTTTATATATTTCACAGTGGAACTATTTTAATGCTTAGCATAAAAAATCGGTTGACACGAAATTATACTGCAGTCTCAACAAAATACTATGTGATGTTTAACACAAAATTATTTTATCACGAAACCATTTTTCGGTCCCCCACAGTTTCGTGTTAAACGATTTCCACTGTATGTCAATGGTTTATCTAGTAAAACGTATCGATTATTAAATTTAAGTTATTTATAACGTAATCAATATATGGAAATAATCAATCTAAGGCTATTCCAACTAATAACATTCGAAATTTTATCAATATGTGAATGAAAATGTTCGAAATTTTTATGGTATAATAAAAGGTCATCTACTTTTATACGTGTTGTCAATTCTAGTTATTGTATTGATAATTTCCGTTTTTATAATTTTTACGCGTTTATGATCCGGTCGATGACATTATACAGTATATTGCGTATCTATGACATTTAAAAACATGTCGTGTTTTTTCTTGGTCTTTTACGAGTTTTAAATTTATTTTTCGTTTTGACAGTTTAATTAATTTCGAAAAATTCCTATAAATTCAAGTTTGAGCGTTCGCGTCGTTTTTGACACTCCCCCTTTCACTCCTTTTAAAACTTGGCGATTTAAACATTAATTTTTTTTATATCTTCAGTTAAATCCCGTTTCATTCTTTTAATTAGATCCAACAATTTGAATTGAATCAAAACATTTTTCCATATATGGGTCGATCAAAATAATTAATTAAATTTCACCCATTATCTTCTCAATTAACCGCCTCTTTCACACTCATTGTTTCATATTGACCGTGAGAACATATTCAAATTTATTTGAACAAATCGTAATCAATAGACCCGTTTCATGCACATTTTTAAAATAAATCCGGTTAATTTTAATCGCCTTATCACAAAAGCGTTTCCGCCCACAAGGACAATTCAGATAAAACACAATTCATATAACGTATTATTATAAAAAATATATCTTTTCAGTTCAAGAAAGTTATTTTGAGTTCGAGTTCAAAAGGGTATCGATACATTGCAGAGAAATGCTTATATTTTATAATGAAATTTCACTTTGAAACAATTTTTTTCATAGATTTATAAAAACAGTTAATTCGTAACGAAGCGGCGCTTAATCGTGAGATAGTTTCGTAAAAAAAATAAACATATGTTCATCGCGTATGTTATAATAATACAATCGAGCGCAAAAAATCGGTACCGAACTCCAAGATTAATTGTCGAGTCATTAATAAAAATTGCCGCGGATTTCCTATATGGCTATACTACCAATTACCGCCATTTTTTCAGTTCTTATAATCGCAGAAGATCGATCTCTTTATAATGTTTTATTCATTGTACGTTATTGGGTCGATAGTGCAAATTCGAGATTGAAATACCAATCGACGTAACATACAAAACACATACATTTGACCTCCGTCTATCTAATCGCAAAATCTTCAAATCGACGTTGCGTTAAATGTTAAATTTAACAATCGATTCTGACAAGGCCGCCGTTCATCTCATTTAGAAAGGTGTTAAAAAAAACCGTTAAAAATCATTAAATTTTGAAGCATTTGCGAACGACGGTCCCCCACATAACCAACAGTTCTAATTTTAACCGAGTCGGTTAAGGAAGTGCAGCTGACGGGAACGTTTCGGGTCAAACTACGCACGCCGAATATTTATAAGCTAGTACAGTTCGATGCTCATTCAATACGTGTAATGTGTCTTCCGTTGCTCGTTTCAGTTCTGAGCTGGTGGTCTTGGAGTCAGGTCTCGTCGGCAGTTTTAAATTTGCCGCTCTCGCATGTCCGATTTGGCCAAGGAGGGTTCAAGATGTCGCCCAGGGGGATCAACTGCCCCCGGGACATAATGGGTATGTATTTTTTCATTATGAGCATAATTGAAATATTTTATGTTTGATTGGATTAAATTGTCAATTAAAATAATCTTTGACAAATCGATCTTGTTAAAAAATTGTTATGATTGTTTTTTTCAATATGTAATGCTTTTTGTTGATGTTTTGTGTCAACGTAAAAAAAAAGTCGATAGATCGATAGAATCGTTATTCGATTCCGAATGTTTTTTTATTGGTTAATTTATTAAGATAATTACTTTGAAATGTTCAATTCACGAAATTTGTGGATAATTCTTTTTATAGTTATTTCGGTGTGTTGAATATATATATTTTAAATGGTTCGTTTACGTCGTTTGAAGTTGAAGGGTTTCTCGTTTCGTTACGAGTTCAACTTCACAAGGTGACCAAAAGAAAATACGTCGTCACGCTTTACGATTTTGTACTAGATCGAGTTACAATGATTGTGGCTGATGCGCAAAACACCATCATCATCATCAAGATCAAAATCTCAACAAAAATATATTCATTTGATACAATCGTACTTCATACATCGATACACTTTGAACCGAAATTTTTATCTCAAAACGATAACCGCACATTTAATTTCGATCTTCCTTATTTAAAACACCATGACACGTAAATTTGACGAATTATAATATAACACGACACCAACGACTTGCGTAACACCGAAATAACATATAATGCAATTCGCATTACGTATAATTGTATGCTAATACCGTTACATTGAACCGAGCCCCTTATCGACGCGTTCATCGCGCATACCCATTTTCAAATGCACACAATCGGCAAAAACGTGCAATTTCCATCGAAGCCTTCTATGGCGAACTTGTGGAGGAAGGTTTCGAAAATATTTTCGCGTTTGAAAAACGTGAAATTTCGGCGCCGTTTCGGCTCGCGACCCCGACGATCTTTCCCCTTTGCCACGCCCAGATTTCTACCGAAAGTCGAAATAATAACCGGGTCGATGATGTCTATTATGATGTGAGCTACACGCTTGGGAATTCTCGAATGTGTTCTCACAAAAAAAATGGAAAACAAGTGGACGAGTATGTAAATTCGACGTGAATTATTTCGATTTTGATGAGTATTGTACTCTGGCGCCATCGTAAAATTTCCATTTAATTGTTGGTTTTTTTTTTGTTTGATATTTTTTCAAATATCGAGTGATATGAATAGTTATTTTTTTAATTCAATGAGTGTATTTTTATTATGTTAAAGTGCGAAAATTGATAAATTTACAATTTTTCCAATTACAGTAGAAACTCCATTTATCTGGATTGATAAAATAATGATTCTCGAAAATAGTAGATTTTACAATTTTTCACAAAACACGCGTCCAAAATGTATACTACAAAATTATATTGACTCATGGTAGATTTGAATCATGATTAATTTCACAGGAATTTTGTTTCTAAAATAGTAGATGTTAGTCAAGCGTAAAGTTTTCCTGCTAATTGGTGATGGTAATTGTGGTTTCATTATTTATTTTCAATATCATCCGAAATAAAACGTGTTATGCTATCATTAAAAGATAATTTGGATAATATCAATATCCTGAAAAGAGGTGCGCATTAGGTGATTTTTTTTATCTAACAATAAGAAATTTGATATGGGTACTTTTTTCCTTGTTTCGATTATACGTATTTTTCGCTATCTGGACCATTTCAATCCTCATTTAGTCCAAATAATCGAGATTCTCCTGTATTATTAACATTTTCTTTATTTTTTCAATGTTTTTTTTGCCGATTTCAAAAAAGGATATGTAAATCGATAGAGAATGATCCAAATAACAAATAACTTATCGCAATTTGCAGATATTTTAACAGAAACATAAAAAGTTTTAGCACCAAATCCAACTGGATACACGAGTGATCGAGTATTGACATAAGAGTTAAAAAAACTAAAATTTATCAACAAAATCTAAAAAAATTTCACAACGTAAACTTCAACAGACCCTTTTTATGACACACACTTTCAAACCGCTCATAAATTATTTAAAACTCAACGGAAAAAACGACAGATGTAACCGCACATAAGGGACACTCAATTATTACCAGCGGACGCAATTTATACAGACAATTAGGAAAATGAACATGTCATGACATCATCCAGAAGTACACACACCATCCAGACAAGCAATTCGCGATTATCACATCTAACAGATTGCATTTCAGACAAACTAATTTCGAGAGGAGGCTCTCCTCGACGATGGCTGGTTAAAATTCGACACACGATGATGATGGATGACGATTTTGAAACGTGACTGTGCGATACGACTTTTCGGCGGATTTTGTGCGTGGGTCCTTCAATTAGTTCCGACGATAAATTAACGTCGACGAGTGCTTTTGAACGATCGTTTTGTTAATTTAATGCTCTCGAATGATCGCGCCATTAATTAATTTCGCTTTTGTTGGATAGGTGCTTTGTGCATAGGTAAACATTCGTATTGGAAAAAAATGCGTTTTGTTCGCTGATTAATCAAAATTAATTTAATGTTGTTTTGATATTCGTGTGATTTGAATATTTTTCTAATAATTCAAATTTATGCGGTTGTCGTGTCGTCGATTGTTATTTAACGTCGATGTATTGGAAATTTTATGATTTATTTCTTATTCTGTTTTGTTTATTTATCGTTTCTGCATATATATTGCGTAGATGTTATTACAATTTATGAAAATTATCATTTTTTTTTTTCAAAAATCTATAAATCTCAATCTAGAAGTTTCATCCTAACTCGGAATCCTTGATTAAAAAACTATATTCACTTAAAGAATTCAATGTTATAAATGTACTATCTAATCTAATCTTATAACATTTTAAGACTCGATTATTAAAAAAAAGGATTAACTCTATCTATAAATTCAAAGTTTTCGTGTGACTAATCTCAAAAATTTTAACTGAATTCCTAAACACATCCCTCAACATTTCCATCAATTCCCACCGCAATTTCCGATAATAAATCATACAAAATTCCTATCAATCCGTCCAAAAATAAAACTCAAAAACCTCAGTAGGCGTATATATAGACTTAAAACATAATACTCACAACAATCAATCATCAAAATGTCCATTGTCTGCCAATTTGGGCTGCAGACCAATATATTAACACGTCGATCACATATTTAGTCATCTTTGGCCACTCGGATTAGCAACCACGACTTTGACGATCTAGGAAACCGGCTAACACATATTATACACGAAAATTACACGCACTCTACCATTATATTGTGTTCAATGATATTTGCTGGCATTAGCTTCGTGACTGGTAAAAAATTCGACGCCTCGTGCGTGATCTGGTCTCGAAATGGCGAAACTGTTCACAATGTGTACACGCGCTTGATCTACTTATTATTTCGTTGTTTTTTGTGTGTGTTGGATTCGAGAATGCTCGAAGAATGATACAAATGGTCCTGGTTGATCGATCGTGGCTGGGTTTAGTCAAGATGGATGGTTCGGATTTGATGGTGTTTGTTTCGTAATGCTCGGTTGATTAAAGTTTTAATGGTATTTAAATGTTCGCTGATGTTTATGGAAAATGTGCTAATATCGTTTCGAATGGTATGCAAAACGTTGTTGCATTGTAATCGTAAATAAGGATATCGACGAATGAGATGTCATTTATGAAACTGGTATAAATTTTGTTTGTGAAACAATAATAAATCTCCAGTGGCGGATTTAACTAAAGGCGGTGGAGGAGTTCGCTTCGAAGTCCTTAGTATTAAATTTTTTTTTTTTTGATGAATTATTATAATTTTTTTATACCAATCCATTAGAAATCATAAAAGTTTAATCAGTTTTTGAAGAAAAAAGCGTTCGTTTTAAAAAAAGTATTTTTTTTATTGTCTATTTGTCCTTTATTTTATGAAATCGACTATAATAAACGAAAAAAAATCGTCAATGGTGATACTTGTTTTCTAATTTTAGTATTTTATGTGTAATGGGGGAGTAAAATTAGAACTCGGTCTTATATATCCTACATAAATAACCTTCAAGTACCTAGTAATCTATGCATGGCCGTAGCCATGGGGGGGCTGGGACCTTGCCCCCTTCCCGAATTTCAAAAATAATGACGAATTATACTTGATTTCTGAGACTTATGTTGAGATGTATCACTCGATCATGATATATCTATAGCAATTCTTTGAATGCCTTAATTCTTTGCACCCATTATACTTTGAATGAAAAAAAATAGCACATTTTTATTGTTTGGAATCGTTTACATATACAGAGTTGTTTCCCCCCCCCCCCCCTTAATAAAAACCTGGCTACGGCCATGAACCTATGTAATCTAGTAACCTAAGCAACACAAATTTTCTAAATAGGGGCCTCAAAAAACTTGCGGTTCCTCGTACTCCTGCCGAAATGAATCCGCCACTGCTCTACATAATACACCGAACATAAATCAGCATCCAAACTACAATTAAAAACAGAAGATGCAGCCCGCTCTTGACCGCGAGCTGCTTTTTTGCCGCGAATTCGATACGATCTGATTTTTTGTTTGTTCTCAAAACAAGCAACAATTTGTCCGACTCCATCATCCGGAACGAAGGTGAAGGCCGGTCATCTTCCACCAAACACCCAATAATTTACGATCTACCAAAAAATTCGTCAAACACCCGACGTAGACGCGATCTGGTCACGACATTTCGCCGATCGAACGCGGATGCGAAGGCTCTATTTCTACTCTGGTCGGGTTGTGTGGAAATCGGCGTTGATGTATTTTAGGTCTTCTATCGTTTTCTCACGCCGCAAATCTTGCAAACAGGATTCATTGCGACTGGTTGGGTTTGCGTTGCATGGCCCTCCCACGCGCGAAATGCAAAATCGAAGCTTTTCACACGTATTTATCCGGAAGATTGGCGAAGGCGCGATCATATTGGTACATGTCGGAATTTGCATAGAAATCTGTTTTGGCGACGGCCCTCCGGCGTGAACGGTATTTTTTTAAATGAAAGTCCTGTATTTGAAAGGGGCCACTATGCTATCACCCCGCACCATGTCAATATGGCGACACCTAGATATATATATAAAAAAAAACAACTTTGATCTGATTGAATATGATACGTTCAGGAAGAATACGTTCAGTTGTACCCATTAACGCGTTCAGTAATTAATATCTTCAGGCTTTTGGCTGACTGAGACATGCGGCATTAAATAATCAACCCCCACGTTCAGGTTTTCCAAAAAAAAAAATGGAAGGGAATCGCGTCTAGATGTCGCTAATGTTATTTGGTGTGGGGTGATAGCGTAGTTTACCCAAATTAAATAATAATTTGCACAATTTTATAATAATATTCAAAATGATCGTTTTATTTGCATAATTCGGTTTTTTTTATAGTGACACCTATGTTTGAGTAGTAAATTTTTTTTTAGATAACATCGAATATTATAACATATCGGTGTATGATTGAAATAAATTGGTGGTTCAAATGTTAAATATACGTAGTCTTTTTTGATTGCTTTTATATTTCGAATGAGTCATCATTATGAGAATTTAAAAATAAATATTGATTCGTGTAGTAGAACCTCGATTATCTGGACTAAACGGAGATTGAGATAGTCTGGATAGCAAAAAATCCGGATAATCGAAACGAGAAAAAACAATATTACAGTCTATTTATTTTTAGTTATTTGAGACTGTAATAATTTGTGAACATGTCATAGAATCGCCACGGTGGAGTATTCATCGGTTCCCAAGATTAATGAAGTCATTTTTAACGTCATCTATGAAAAAAATTTTTAACCCCAAATTTTGTAGAAATAAAATTCCTGACAGTTTTTAGTTCGCTCACCCTCATAGTTAAATCAGTATAATTTTGTTACGTACTTGTAAAGTTTTGTATGCGTTTTATGTATAAAAATGTAAAATCTGCTATTCACGAAAAAATATTATTTTTTGATCAATCTGATAATAGAGATTCAACTGTACACATATTGATCGAATTCGTTTAAAAATATATTCACATTTATTCTTCGAACATCGATTTATCAAAACAACACCACATTGTACACAAACACTATTTAAAATCCCAACCGAAAAAAAACATAATCAACCATACAAAAAAATCAATAATCAAACCAACAAAAAAATCACATAAATACTAAAAGATATACAAAATTCGACACGGGCATTCGTTGAACTTTCATCAAATCATCACCGATGCCAAACCAGTCATCGTCTTTTTGTTTGTTTATAATTTGAGCCAATTTCAAAGACGTATCGTTCGCTCGCCCTCGTACGAATAATATTCGTAATATATGGATGTTTGATTAGCGCTCAATTATTACACGGCGCCCACACATGCGTGCATTCGTTATTTATTTATTTATTTATTTATTTATTTATTTATTCGGGTTATTTATGGGGAACGCACATGTCGCTTTCGATGTATCGGATGTGCTTTATAGCCGAGAATTTTGTGAAAATTACTGTGCTCTTTAATCATGCGATTTCGCGATAAACTCGATCCGCTTATCTTTGCGATAAGTTGTTTTTATTTTTACTGTGCAAATGAAATTTTTTATATATTAATTATGTTAAGAGATTATCTGTTTTAATGCGTGTTGATTATATCAAAATATTTGTGTGATTCATAAAATTGATATTGAAAATGAATCAATCGTTCAAATTTAGTTATCGAATTTGTTAAGTAACAGGTTCGTGTTTTTACGAAAATTTAATTAATTTTAAAATATTAAGTACGAAAGTTGAAACACCTGAACCGTTTTGCTTTACCCATCGATCGGTTTCCGTCTCTCGGTTTTTATTTCCGCACATAAAAAGCTTTCACAAAGTTCAACGATTCCTACAAAAGAAAATTCGAAACACAATAAAAAAAAGTCATTCAATCAACAAAAAAATAGTAGCATAACGCATCTAATCGATTAAAATCAACCACAATCGCATTTTTTTTACAACATTTCGAGCGATATGCGAAAACACACACACAGATCGACCCAAAAAGCACACACACACTCACCGTGATGTACCAGAAAGTGTGGACCTTGCTAGCTGATAAGTGAAGTTAGTCTCGTCTGGGGAGCCGCGCAAACTGTACCTTCGCTCGAAAACGGCGGCTTTTGCCGATTTTGAATTTTGAATTTGATTTTTTGCAAACCGTGTCGTGTTTCGGATGAGTGTAGTAGGCTCTGCGGTGTTTGTTGTCGAAAGCGAAAGTGTTTAGAACGAGTTTTCGAAGTGCAGTTTTGTCGAGGGTTCGTCTCGTTGCAAAATTAGTCTATATGGTGCAGATTTTTTTGATTTGAATAATATATTTTGTGTGGTGGATTTGTGTTAGTTATCTTTGTGGTTTCAATAATCGGGTCGGTGTTTCGCAAGATTCGTATTATAAAATGATCGCGTATGTTTTCAAATCTGATACAATCTCGATTACATTATTATATAAAAAATTGATAAAATTGTTACTCATAATTTTTTTTCGGTGATGCTTCGTCATTGATTCCATTATAATTTTATCAGTGCACGTAAAAAGATTTTCCGCGAAAATTTGATCGACGTTAATTGCTTTATGAATTTCCCTGGAGTGAAATAAATTTCACTCAACGCCGAGGGGAAAATTTCCCATTTGCATCCGAAACTTTGACAAGTATCGATCTTTTAATTTCTTTATATAAATTTATATTTTGACATTCGTCAATATTTTATTATGACTATCTATCGTCGGCATCGTAAACATTTCAAAACCAACCATACAAATTTTATATAATATTATTAAAATCTCATTATGAGCTAAATATGTACGTGCATGTAATCCGAACGTTCGAATATTTTTATTTTATTTTTTTGTATATGCTTCAATCAAAACCGCGACAGATGTTTGACTCGTCGTAGGAAGAATTCGCATAATAAAACATACCGCTGATTGCGCCTCCATAATTGAATTGTAATAAAAAATAAGCGCTACACTTTTACATATTCAAATTTCGAAAAGCGAGGCGAATTCGAACGCGTTTCGAAAACGTTTGATCCATTTAAACCGTTGTCAACATTAACAGATTTTCATGGAGGCTTATCTCTATTATTTCAGTTTATTATTCGCGAATTATATTGTTGAACTTTTAACTCGTATGTGAACGTTCGTGTTATAAATATCAACGGATGTATAAGTTCGAAATAGAAAGTGAATTTGAATCGGAATAGTTCACAACTTGACAGTAACTTAATGGCTTTTAATAGGTCACAGATTCGTCTTATGTTATAGACATTATTGAATAATAAAAAGAGTCTTTTGAATCGAAAATTTTTGCATCATTTTTACAAAACGTACCTTTGTTTTCGCTTCCAGGATTATAAAAAGGATTTAGATTATAAATTACAATGAAGCAACAATGTCGAAGCATCGATTATTAGCGATTTCATATGTGAGATAAGACTTTTTTTGATTTAAAAAAAATTAATAATTCGCAAAAGTTGATGAATGTTGACACCCGGCAGTTTCAGCAATCAACGCGCCTACACGTTTTGCAGCGAAATGAACACACTGCCCTTTCTTTCGCAACATTTCAAAGATCAACCCATTCATCAAGTCTCGACGAGAATTTCTCGTTTCTCGACGATGCTTTATCGTTTTTTTGATCCGGGCCGTTCTCGATTTTGATCCAATGAGATCGAATGTGTATGTGAAAAAATTGTGTACATCATAATTGTGGTTTAATATTCGATTAATTATTAGGTAGCTGGTTTTATATCGATTTTGTGTGTGCGGAATGAACTGAACCGTTGGGCGAATTGAACATTGTTTGTGATATTTTGTTTGACAAGTAAAAATTTCCAATGAAAAAGAATTTCTTTTCGTTTTTTAATTGGCAGAGCTATAATATAAATAATAGCAAAGTAAATATTTAATATTTTTATAATTATATATTTACTGTATAATTTGTGCATAAAAATTTATGTTGTTTTCGTTTTTGTTTCAGCAAAAGAACGAAATGCAAAATGGCAAAAACCAAGGTTCTTCTAGACCCCGGGTAGCCAGGTTTGTAAATGTGTACCTTTTTAATTTATGTATGTGTACAGATATTCTTCAACTTATGACAGAAATACGATTCTGAAACTCGGTCGTAAGTCTACCCATACAAAAAAATCTATCAATTTTGATTATAGCAAACTTTTCATTTTTAATTCAATAATTCGAATGAGTCCATATTTTTTCCCGAAATGCATTGGCTAATAGGTGACGGCAACTCGTAACTTAGTAATTTAAAAAAGTAAATAATTCAAAAAATTCTTATATCGTTGTTTTCAATCGTTAAATCGAAGACTATCTGTATTTGTTAGAAATATTTAAGAAAACTTTTTGTTTTCATATATAGATGTCCATAGTCACAAGATTTTCTTAATATATTTTTTTTTATATTAAATTATAATTATAATTATTATAATGTCAATATTTATTCGTTTTTATCTAAAATAATAAATAACTTAATTTTAAAATGATTAAAAACATTTTCTGATAGACGTTATCAATGCTTTTACAATATTAGCATAGTATTTCTATTCTTCAACAGATGTCGTTGAAAACATAAACAAAACACTCATTCAATTCGATCAACTAGTATTTTTTTTAATATACTTTTAACAAAAAAAAATTATTAACATTTACAGTTCACTATCGGCGCCTCAAACATCGCCACCCATACAAACCCAGGACTTCAAAAAATTACCAGAATCGAAGCTAACACCACCAAAGCAATCCACAGTCTATAATCCAACAATAAGTTCTTTATCGAAGACAGCTACCGTCACTAACAGACCTAGAGTGAAAAGAGTTACACCAGGCGACGGTTCTCCTACAAAAACTTCCCCTGAGCTTAGTTCAATTCCGACTCCGAAAGCTCAAACTCGCAATCCGTTCAAAACCCTATTCACATCCACCAAACAAACACCACCGGCTAAACCAGTCACTCCAAATCCTAATCTGAGACGCTCCTTCAGCAAGACGTCCAGAGACGAAAAGAGATCATCTCTCCCAAGACCCAAAAGCTTCGTCAAACCGAGCGACGATAAACCGACGAGGAAAGCGCCAAATATTCCCGAAAAAGCTTTCAAATCCACGCCGAATTTGGACAGTCAAAAAAGCGTAAACAATAACGATTTATGGATAGAGCAACGAAACCTTCAAGAATTGAACAATTCGCCGAACTTTAGCAGAGACCTCGGATTGAGCCAAATACCCAAAAAGTAAGAAATATTATTGTTTTTATATAATTTTTATGAATTGCGCACAAACTGAATTCTAATATGCAACACGAAAAAATGCACTTTGGATCCGATACAACACATCAGATCATTTTTAACACATGTCGATCATATTTTCCGGATTTCCCCTTACCCTCGATGTCGATTTTGATCGTCCATCCTTTGTTGCAAATATTATACAAACGTTTAATTGCACGCGAGGTGCATTTGCCGGGTGCACCGGTTGCACAAACCGCGATCGATAATCGCCCCGCCCCTGGCTTTTCCCATGGGGAAAATTAGAAACGCCATGGTTTTTCGGATGTTATGCTACGGTAATGATTTCCGTTTTGTGTTTGTTTGAAGTCGATGGCGAGGGTTCCCCAAGGAACGGACCCTTGTCTTGACCGCTTTACGACTTGGCTCCCTTCGATAAATAATTTGTCAAATGTAACGATATGTTGTAGTTAGATGTTTGAGTATGTATGTGGTTGTGTTTTGTTGATGAATTGATTTTTTTTTTGTTGAAATTCAATGAAAAATGCTTCTGTTGATCTTTTTTCTTCGTTCCGCCTATTGTGCAATTCAAGGTTTACGATTAAATGTTATGCAATGCTAATCGTCATATTTTCATATCTTTTTGTTTTATAACTATTCGTTTTTTGTTGGAACTAAATGTATTTTAAACAAAAATATAATAAAAGAAGAACGTGCTTCAGTTGACGATATGTGCGTATGAATGACTGGAATGTCAAATAGTATTAGTTGACTATCCGGCCTCTCATTTTGAATAAACACATTGAATAATATTTCAAGTATTTACGCACGTTGAATCAATATTTACAACGTAGTAATACTTATTCATGTACACGACTCAATGTGCAACGATTTCGAAATCACACAAATAACGATATCGATTCATATTCAACGACTTCATTTTATTCAAACATCAAACATGAAATATGCACAGCCATAACTAAAACACTCCTCGTATCAGATCGAAAATTAAATTTCGAACGTCTCATTGGATCTTAGGCGAATTTGCATAATGGAGCGTTCGGATCAATGGCCGCATCTGTTTCCTTTCACATGCACACTTCACATGCATTCGCGACGATCCCGAAGATCTCCCCTTCCTCATCAGAAGCACCATAAAAAAGGACGGTGACGAACCTCCTCGGAGCACGCACAAGTCAATAATTGTTCGGATAAGTGGACTGTTGAAGTCCATGGTGTTCCAACAGTGACGTCCCGTGACAATTCACCGCTGTTAGGCAAAGTTTGAAATGTTGCCTTCTGCTGTTGCTTGCTGGTTTCGGCAATTAGTCCAGTCAATAAAGACGAAAAAATTGTCCAATTGTCTAATTACAGGAAAGCTAATTGATATCATATACATTTTCGCCAATACAGGAGTAATTTCAAATTAACGTAAAATCGTATGTACAGCACTAATACTAATATTACATGAAATAGGTCTCAAGAAGTATATAATTGCATTCATTACTTTTCAATAAGTCATTCTGTTTACGAGTTAAAAATATTTTTTAAGAATTTTTCGAACTCCCCACGTACATACCATTGAAGACTCCATACAAATTAGTAGCAACTCTTAAAAACGAATTATCTCCAAAGAATATAAGTTATTATGAAGATTAAGATATAAGTTATTATTATTATTATTATTATTATTATTATAAGAATTATGCCTTTTCTGTAGAAATTTCTTTAGGCTACAAATTTGTCGTACATCATATTTCTGTGAATGTGAAATTTAACGAGATATTTACGAAAAACAGTTTTCGGCGCCCTTTGACCCCGCACAAAATTTTATGCAAACCTCAAATCGATATACATATACTTTTTACATTTTGTTTAAGAACCGTAATATCAAGCTTCTTCCCGAAATCTAGCTTTCTTATAGTTTTTCAGAAGCAAATACCTTCATTGACTGGACTAAATCGTCAAAATGAGCGTAGGATCATTTCTAAACAACCATCGAACAACGCGTCGTCGAAAACTTGATCTTGTTAATTTTTTCATCGAACATTCTTACAATCTCGATCGGTGCAATTCTGGTGCTGTAATTTCAATCGACAATGCCCACACGTAGGTAACCCGATCGTGTGCAGCGTGTCGAATCAATTTTTTCGCCATTTTGTGGGAGATCGTTGAAAAAAATTGCGACGGCCTCACCGGGGATCTGATAACAGAATTCCATGTCCGTGTTCCATTGTCATCGTATTTAGACGGAGTCAAGTCAGGCGTGAGAGTGAGACCATCGTCTGGGAACGAAGTGTACCGATATAGAATTGTGCAAAATCATCGGAAACGATTCGCATTGTTTTCGTTGTTCTGATGGTGGATCCTTTTTAAAATCGTTCTACTCGGATGTCCGTTCTTGTTTGCCTTCTTTGGAACGAACGTAATTCCTTCGTCATTATCGTATGCAATTTATTGTTATTGATAGGACAATACTTTGGATGAGTTTGGTAAATGGTCTCACTAAACGATACGCACATTCTTTCACTGAATACACCATTTGTTACTTAACTTTTTTATTTCAATAACTTCGTTTGTAATGATTGAAGTTACAATTCCAAAATAAACTAACTTCTGCCTAATTATTACCTTTACTATTATTACCTTTCTAATTGATTCCTTTAGTTACTTAACTTCGATGGTGTTGAGTT
The DNA here is from genome assembly GCA_009617725.1 of Hydropsyche tenuis. Lineage (NCBI taxonomy): Eukaryota > Metazoa > Arthropoda > Insecta > Trichoptera > Hydropsychidae > Hydropsyche > Hydropsyche tenuis. Next base: position 232,236 of record VTON01000034.1, on the reverse strand, counting down.
CATTGACAATACCTTGAATGAGTTTGACTAATGGTATCAGACCAACGATATGCGCATTCTTTCTTACATTAATCGCTCAATTTATAACTTAACTTCGACGATGATGAGTTCGAATGAATATAATTCCATCGTCATTTTCATATGCAACTTATATGACGTTTTAATAGGACAATATCTTGAATTTGTTTGTTTAATGATATCAGACTAATGATACGCGCATTATTACATTTTCCGCCTTATTTGTAACTTAACTTCGATGATGATGAATTTGACAAGTCTAAACCCGTCGATAATTTGACTTATACGAAATGTGGTTTACTATAAATACTTTAGTAATCAATTCAGATTGAGTTTTATGCGTTTGTGCGCTCAGCTGTGTCGTTCTTTGCACAGGACAAAATTTATCATCGCCGTTAACAAATAGGGGTAGATTGTATTAATGCGTATTGTGGGTGCGTTCTAGGTGCGGTCCCTATGAGTCACGTCCGATTTTTTGTCTCCTTTTTACCCACCCCCGATTCGAATTTGCCGCCATCGAAAAACAAACATCTCTCAATGAAAATATCGATGTTATTCAATACGTGATTGTGCGGTGTTTCCGTTCGAAATAACCGAAATATGAATATCGGCCGATTTATTGTTAGATTTATAGACGCCGCCGTCTCGTGTTTGATTGTCAAATATTTGCACTGGCAACACCCGTGTTTGTTTTCCCCGCCAAATGAGCCGCCGAACGCGTGGCTTTTCATTATTATTCGAACGATACAGGTTTTTCTAGTTATCGCTATGCCTTTTTTTTTTCCTTATTCTGATCTTCATTTTTCACCGCTTCGAAGACATTTCATGCATTTCTCTCGAGCGTCGTCCTTGTCTCCACAACCCTAGGTCGGCACAAGGCAATGTTGCCGTCCTCCAAACAAGTTCCAGACGAAAAAAAAAATTTGATCATGTCTCAACCCATACACGCTCGATAAATCTTTAATATTTTTCCGATACGATTATTTTTCTAATTCGAACAACGAACTGAATCGGTGTAATGCATATGAGCTGATATTATACTTTCGCCGGCCGAGCGAAAATTGTAATGTATCGAAATTGTCGGTGAAGGTCATATGAGTGTGTAGTCCATGTTGGTCGTTCCCTAAAATGGCACAATATCAATGGCCTTTTCATGCGATTATTTATGGTGTGCTGCGGCGGGAAATGCTACGTGCCATTATTGTGTATGATGAATTCATAAATATCGAAAATCGTATTCGTCGAATGACGCAGATTCAGTTGGAAAAATATTTCATTATCGATGATTAGATCTATTGTTAAAAATTTTTGAGTCAATAATTCCTCAGATAAGCGTTATCGATCGAATATTTTATATAAATTTTTTATTGTCCAATGTACTTTTATAGGGAAGCTCAAAATCCAGGTGCATTCCCGACACTATAATTAATGACGGCGCCGACAGATCTCCATTAAAACCCCCTCGTGTTTACCTGTCTCACAATTCACATTTCGCACATACAAATCGATATCAGTGAAAATCTTATAACACGAATACGTTTAACACTGAAAAGAAATAATACTGCAGTCCATACAAAATACTATGTAGCCAGGGAGGGGCAAGAAGCCCTAACGCATCTTAAATTTAAAAAATTCTACTTTATTATGAGCATTATGTCGAAATATATTACATAATTAATTTCTTTGAACGCTTTAAATTTACAAACAAATTATACTGTCGTGAAAATATAGCATATTTATATCGCTACATATAAAAAGTTACGTTTTTGCCCCCCATTAAAAAAATCTTTGCTACAACCATGACATTCAATCATGGCCGTAGTCAGAGGGGGGGGGGGGCATGTCCCTCAATAAATTTCAAAAATAATGACAGATTTTACTTAAATTATGAGACTTTTGTTGAGATGATATATCGCTCGATCGTGATATATCTAAATTAATTCTTTGAATGACTCGATTTCACACATATTATACTTCAAATTAAATAAAAACAATATATTTTTACTACTCAGAATCTCTTATACAAAGTTGTGTTTTACCCCCCTTGAAAAAAACCTTACTTCAGCTATACATTCAACACGAAAAAACAATTCAGTTTCGTGTTAAACGTTTTCCACCACACTTCCGATTCACCCACAACAATAAAATCGAGATCAATCATCGCACATTCCAATACGCACATTAGCATAAGCATCTCAAGGCCTCGATGCAAAAAATCCATCACAAACCCAAAGACTCCGTAACGAGCCCGTTTCGAATTTGCATACACAATCAACGCGTGTATGGCCCGCTTTATTCGTCAAGTAAACACGAACGCCGGATCGGATCGAGACGCCGGCTTTGCAAAACGGTCCCGTGTTGCGCCTTCTATTCAGTACACGCCACGCTCTAGACGTGTGCGCACGTGCGTTTGAATTTTCGCGCCCAAAATCCGATTTTTCGAATCGCGAAATTGCGAAAACGGTACCCTTTTGTGTATAGAACGGTCGTACGGAGTGTTTTTGTGCGTTTGAAATCCGGCGCCGCGTTCGCGTCGCTGCCAACGTTAGGATTTGAATTTGACGGTTGACGTGTGGTCGTGTTATGTTTTTTTTTTTGTATGAGTTTGGTTTGTTGCTTTCTGGTGCGGCGTCGTGTGTAATAATTGTAATGTCGCGTTGCAGCAGCGCTGCACAAGCACACCTCACGACGAGGTTGATGATCGGTTTCTTGTGCACCTCGTGTACGTTACGAATCGGAGGCTGTGTGGAAATTGTCGTTGAAAGTTTATGGGAGTTTATAATTGAATCGTTTGAAAGCGAAACTGGTAATTCTGTGCTTTAGATGCGTTGTTTATTGGCAGATTTGTATTTTGATGGATAAAAGTGTATTATGGGTGCATAGATTGCATTTTTTTTTATGTCTTTCACTTGTAATTTGTGAATTATAAGTTCCTAAGTTAGATTTTGTACTATGTTATGAATCGGACTTCGGAGGCTGTATAAAAATTGTTGAAAAATTTCTCATTGAAAGGAAAATCGGTAATCCTGCACTTTAAGCGTCTTTTTTTGTCAGATTTGTATTTTAACGAATTAAAAGTACATAAATTGCTTGTTAAATGAATTTCACGTGCAATTTATGCATTATAGGTCCGCAAATTAGATTTCTTAACGAGTTTTCGCGTAGTTTGTAGAGAAATTGTTTGTTAGTTTTTGCAAATAATTTTCCCTTACAATTAGATCGTCTAAATTTGCATATGCTAACAGTTCAGACAGCAAAAGGTACTACTGTACAACATATAAATCGAAATTTTAAAAAAATATGGTTAAAAATTGACAAATATTAGCTCCGAACTTTCGTTAAAAAAAAAACATAATTTATGCGTTTAAAATGCATGAAATACGTTAAGAATCTTAATTTGTGTACTAATAATGCATTTTTATTCATTAAAAAATGTAAATAAACAATTTACGTACCCGATAGTACAAGATTACTGGAAAATTTGTAAAGTGAATACACGCAACAAATTTAAAAAAGACTTTATCGCATTCCGATCCGCGAAAAAGGATAAACTCGCGCGATATATAAAAACCCATAAGAGCCGTTCGGAAGCGTGGGAGTTTCGTACTAAATGTATTTTATAATTGTTTAATTGGTGAATCATCGTCTTCAATTTGTCGAATTAGTTCATACATACGAAGCAATGTATATGACACACTTATGCAAATTCTACGAAACTCAAAAACGTTTCGCATGAAAATCTTATTATCTTATCTCGAAGTTTATCACCGCTTAAAAACATTGTTTTTATTTTTCGGAATCGCATGAATGGCTCGCACGAAGCCTTGTGTTGTTACAGTTGAATGTACAGAACAGTAATTTGTTTGGCCGCTAATAATAATCGTATTTCTGTTATAAAGTTGATCTTCGCGTTCGCTTGAACGGTTCGAATTTCGAAATGATTCATGCTTTCTTCGCATCCATTCTATTTTAGCCTTGTTTGCCGATTTGGTGCATTTTTAGTCGGCCTTGTCGCCGTTAATTATTTTCAATCCGCATTTGTATACCAGTTTATTTTCGTTCGAATAATTAGTTTTCGAAAAATCGATAACGACGAACCATTAACACGCCTATCGAACATACCTGGCATATTTTTCACTTTTGTCATGTTATCGAACGTGTATTAGGCACAATACTATTTTTCGTTCGGCAACGAATTATTTAATCGTTACGATTAATATTATTTATGTGTATTTAGACTTATTTAATATTTATCTCGTGCATAATTTTTTTGATCATGTTATCAATTGATAAGGGAAAATTATTATAAAATGTATGAGTGGTGCTCTTGAATGTTGGAAATATATTTTTTAAGTTTAAATTCGTGCAAAATTTTATCAAAATTTTAAAATCGATGTGATTATTATGAAGATTAACAATTGATGCGAATTAAAATTACTTGTTTTTTTTTCTTTGGCGGTTCGTTCAAACGTTTCTATACAAGTTTTTTTTTCTTTCAAAAAATGTCATATTTATCTCAAAATTAATGTAAATACTGACAAAAATTCTAATGTGTATTCATAAGATCAATATAAATGGTCACGTCATGAAAAGCAATCAAATTATACCTTAAAATTATAATAAAATTCATCCATCGAAAAAAAAAATGCAAATTGACCATTTCGCAAAATAAACACTAACCAGTTTCACATTTCCAATTCGAACACACTTCATAAATTACATTTCAAATTTAAAAAAAATCCTAAAAACGTCGCTTGCATCACGAAGTATAATTAGATCATCCCCCTCGATGCTTTCGCGAGGGTCGGAATCGGCCGCGCGCGAATCGGGAACAATTCAAAAATTATTACACAACCGCGACGCTTTTCGTCCGCTTTCGGCCATATACCGTAAAACGATGGCGGGATACGCAAATTCGTCCCGCGCAGGCCGAATTTGCGCCATGTGTGCGCAAGTGCGCTAATTGAAAACAAACATCAGCTGACTCCATTCACGGTTTTGCCGCGCGTCGTTAGCGCAGTGCTGCCAATTGAAGCGCGACGGTTTCGGTGTATGATTTTTTATTTTTTATTTTTAGGAAATATCTCGATGTTTATCGTTGATTTTATATTTATGAATTTTAATACATGAATAATTAATTTGTAATTGGTCACATTTTTTCGGTTGAATAAATTTGATTTTTTAATTGAATTTATTATAATGAACGTGTGCCGTCATCGAGTGGGGGTTTATATAACGGCCGTTGCGAGATAAGGCATTTCCGAAATCCCATCGGAAGTTAGGGCGTTTTTCACATCGTAGTAATGAAGGGGAGGTAACTCTGAAGTATCCCTTCGAACATTAACTAATCACCCCGTATATCGCTTAACTTTGATGATCAATTGAAAACATTGAACAGAGTCAATCCGAAAATTGTTAAAATATATTACTAGTTGTGGATTTGCTTCGTAAGGGTTTAAAAAAATAGGGACCCCTATACTTATATAAATGTACAGGGCTAGGTTTCAACCCTTCCCCCCCCAACACACATAAAACATTGAATATGGAAAACGTAAATAGCCATAAATTTTTTGAATTTAGCCATATCTATAATAACCGATTTCATTAAATGAAAGATAAGTAAATGGGTGATTTTAGATAATAAAATTTGTTTTTATGCAAACGTACGCTTTTGTTCTTCAGAAATTGAGTCAACTTTCCTTATCTCTATTGGATAGGTATAGAAAAACTATAACAATTCATTAAAAATTATTTTTTTAAAATACTCTTCCAATCAGGGGTCCTGAAACAAAAACCTCTATCGTCTTTAAATAAATCCGCCACTGCAATATTACCGTATATACGAAACAGTTTATTTAGCCTTATTTGTCGAACCAGTTCCCACCAATAACCGATGTTAAGCGACAAATGGCGCGATCACTAGATCACCGAATAAGATTTATCCATTTTTTTAATGAGCACTGCACCACACAAAGATACAATCCCCAAACTTTCGATCTACACAAAAAATACCTTGACCCGCAACGGATAATAACTATATTACACACGCGTTTGATCTGAAAACAATCGCATTGTGAAACTATACAGTTACATGCACAAAACTATCGCGGAACGACGATTTTCGATTCACTCCCATGACCTGAATATTCCTCGAATTCTCCATCGAAACGAGAGGAGAAAGCGGAACTTGCCTTCTCCGTTAGAACGTCCGCAACTGGTCCATCGTCTTCCCCGTTGACCGACTCGTTCTCCATCATCGTAATCGTTATATTACGGCCTGATTATGTTCTTGTATACATTTTTCGAATGCAAATTTCCGTATGGAATGCGCTATGTTGTATACTTTTCTTTTTTAATCGGTTTTGGTAACTAAATTTTCGAAATAGATCAAAAAAATTGCGGGTTTTCTTTGTATATTGAAATGTCATAGATCTGTGGTTCAAATGGTCACTTTTCAATGGAATTGTTATGATTTTTTTGTTATTCAGTTGAATCTTTACATTTTACGGTTTTCGAAATCGTTCTTCATTGATTTTTCGTGCTGATAACGATTCTAGTTCGTTATCTTCTTTATTGTTTCTTATCGTATTAGTTTCCTCGACAATTATTCATGTCTTGCCATAGAATTAATCATTCGTTGTGTGTGTAAAGTTTCATTAGAGTTTCAATTACGAATTATAAAAGGTTGTTTGTTCTGTTCTGACTGTGTGTATTTTATATTATTTTTTTAATTAAAAGGAACTCTTGGAAAAAATGTGAGCACAATTTGTAATACGATCCGAAAGATAATCAAAAACAGTTTTTTTTTTATTTCGGTCAGTTAATTTTCGCATTTGCAGATTCTCATACAATCAAATAAACCTCATCGGTTGCGGTTTCCTCAATTTCGATAAATATTTTATTTTTGATAAACATAATATAAACCATTATATCTGAAAATACATAATATTTAACTATACAGTAATTCACGAAAATTACTATTTATCATTCGCCAATCTATTCAAAATTATATTAAAGCTAATACAATTCGGTTTTGACGAAAAAAATCATTTCAAATATAATAAAATGTATTTAATCAGCTTTTCGGATTCGACAAAATAAAATTTCGTATAGGTTTTTTTCTCTCGTCGATTCGAATTTAGTTACCATAATTACTTTTGATTTGACCCTTAAACTGGATCAGTTAAACTAGCAGTCGGTGAACCCTTGACTCGACCTCGTAATATGTCGATGCACATAATCATTTTTTCCTTATTCAAATTTCGAAATTATTTAGAACGTCAATTCATTCATATTCGACATTTTCAATCGCACAATTTTCATTATTTCCCGTTATAAAAACAGATAAACAATGCATGTGATACTAATAATCAGTGATTTTTACTGATAAATTGTGAAAATTAGTGAATATGTAACCACAATAAAATATGTACGTGTTGACATTATGAATCAGTTTGTTCACAAGACGCAAATCATAAAGAATAGTGCATAATTTGAAGATTCTATAATCAAAACGAACGCAAAGATGATGAAAATAAAATCTCTCTTTCGTAGGGGCCATCATACCCCGACGGCCTCTAAGCAATCAGAGAATTCCACTCTGAAAGGAGCCACGTCGATTTCTAGTCTTGATTCCAAACATCATAAAGTTGCTCCGACTAAAGAGAAGTCTTCTAAAGTCTTCGGTTCCAAAGATAAACTGCACAAGTCTAAGAAAAAGGAAGAGGTGGCTAGACTCAGTCCGAGCAATGAAGGTTTGGACGAAGAAGAAAAGGTGCAGTTACCGAATGAAATGGAAGTCCCTCATTTTGAGGAGCCTCGTATTCCCAGCTTGAAAAGATCGAAAAACAATAACAAAATTGAATTCAGTTCTGCTGATGAATTGTCATACACTGGGAAAGAAAAACTCAACAACGAATTGTATAAAAATAATCTTTCAAGCTCGTGTCGATTGGAAAAGACTACCGAAAGCTTAGGTTCATCAGATGATTTGCTCGGCCATCAAGAATTCGCTAGTTTGCCTCCTATGCCAATGGATATATCTACCATCGAGGATATTCCTATAAATGAAACTCCAGAGGTAGTCGTCGTTTTTATTAAAATTTTATGCTTTCCCCGTAAATTTTTGTTAAATTTTATACTGTATTCACTATTTCAGGAAGAACCAATTGTGGATGTTTCTCAAGAGTACATTGATGAACTGAAAAACTTACGAATTGAATTGGAATCATTGATGGAGAGTAAGTTTGAGCTAGAAAATCAAGTAAAAGATTTATTATTGCAAGTTCAAGAAATGTCCGATGTTAAAAAAGAATTAGCTGCTATGAAGGTATGAGGAACAATCAATGTTTTCTTTTTATTACTTGAACGTAACAATATATTTATCAAAAATATTACTAGGCCACAAATGAAAGAGTAACTGGAGAGAATGCTGCTTTGCGAGCTAGACTACGAGGAGTTGCCCACTCACCATTAAGTGACAGTGAAAAAAGACAACTTTTGCAAGACGCTGGTCACACGTCAGGACCGACATCAATGCCTACAGTAAAAATCATTTTAAATAATCTAATAATATATTTATAAGAAAATAATTACAACATAATATTTCAGGAAACCGACGGAGAGGCTTTGACGCCAGAATGGGACAAACATTCTTCAAGTTCTTTGAGCGAAGTGTCTGTAGCTTGTTTGCAAGATCGTATTTTGCAAATGGAAGAAAACCATTACAGGTATATAATTTAATTTTCACTGGTTCTGATTTTATTTTATGCAATTTGTTATTTTAAAAATCTTTATTTTCAGCACTAACGAAGAATTACAGGCTACCCTGCAAGAACTTGCTGATCTTCAAACACAATTAACTGAATTGCAAGTAGACAATGAACGGTTGTCAGATGAAAAAGCTGTCTTATTAGAATCTTTATGTACACAAACTGAAAAATTAGAAGATACAAGAACAAAAGTAATTTTCTTTAAATCATACCAAGTTATTTAATTACATAGCGAATCGCATATAATTTAAATTATATATATTTTTAAACAGGCAGACACTTTACAAGAACTTTTGCTCAGAGAAGGTGCTGAGCAAGAAATTTGTACTACTGAAAGAGAGCAAAAACTTGTGATGTTATTGAAGGTAATTTTAATTAAATATGAAATTTATTTAATTGATGAAAAAACAGGATTTAATCCTAGCTATAAAAATATCTATACATAAAACAAAATATTTTTATTGTTTTTGAAAAATATTATGTGTGTTTATAATTGTTCTTAAAATATTCAATGATAAAAATATAAAATTTATTCAATGTTTTTAGAGTGGTCAATCAGATAGAGAAAACTTGCTAACAAAACAAGAAGAGCTTTCCGTTGAAAACTCAGAACTTAGGGAAACATTGAATTCGACTGTCAAAGAAAATGAAAGGCTTCATGAAAAAATTAAGTATGTTAAATCGCAAATTTCTCAATTCCTACCTTTTCCAATCATTTTAATTTTTTATATATTTCTTTTTAGGAATATGGAAAACTCTGCTGAGTTACTTAGTGTAGAATTAAAACAAACGCAGATCGAACTTACAGCAGCAAAAGATTTGGCAGACACAAGATATGCACAATTGCAACATGTTTCTGATCTTTACGATGTAGCAACTGGAAAGGTAATTTTTTTATTTCAACAATAATATACATCTATCATAATATAATAACCCCAAAATTTTCTAATGATAAAAACTTTTAGAAATAAATACCTTTAATTATTTTAACTTACTCTATGAAAGAATTAATTTTTAAAATATTTATGATCTATTACATTTTTGATAACACATGAACTGTTATTCTATAATTTATGACATGTTTAAAATAATTTGTTTTTATCCCACAGATCGCAGTATTAGAAAATAACATATCTAGCAATAATGTTGATCAACAAACAGCTGCACTTCAACGGCAAACAGAAGTCTTACAAGAACAATTATCTGCTGTCAAGAGACAGCATGATCAACTAGCTCATCGGTGTACACAACTCCCAGGATGAAGCTCAGGTAAAATATGTTCATTGACATTTTTATGATATTATTTTATTAACATTAAACAATGTAAGTAAATTTATGTACATTGTTTATAGATAGCAAAAGATGCAGCTAACTCTGCATTGGCTGAATTAGAATCGCAATGTGATTCTTTGAAAAAAGAAAAAGATGTTCTTGAATCTAATATAAAAATTCTGCAAGAAGAAAATCACGATTTTCAACTACAGGTAAAATTTTGTTGATCAGATCAAATGTAATAAATCAAGTTTTGTCGTTACTAATGTTTTGACTTTTTTCAGAATCAATGTTTGACAGACGAGAGGCGATCATTCCAAAATTCTTTAATAGAAGCTCAACGTGCAACTTCAATCGCTAAACAGAAATGCCATGATTTTGAAAACCGTCTTTCAGTGGAAATTTCTGAACGAGAAAGAGATGTACGTTTCAAATAATCTTAATTTTATCTCTGTATTGAATTATATACTTGTTAATCTTCAGAAATCTGATCAATTTCGTGTTTTCAATTTTCAAATAAAAAAACTTTTTTATGTACTTAAATACATTTTTTGTGACATGTTGCTGTTAACAATTATAATGTTAGTATCTGAAATTTTAATAACTTAATTTATATTCGTTTCATTAATTTTGTCTTTGATTTAATTTATTGATGACTTTATTGAAGACAATGAAATATTCTATGACATATAAAGTTTATAATTATAGAATGACTCACACTTGGTATATAATGTCATTAGTCATTTCTTTTTCCTGCTTGATTCAGTGTTTCGTCATTCTTGAAAGGAAAGAGACAAATCTTATAACACTTTAAATTTAACTTTTTTGTTCAATACACGCTCCTCTGGAAAAATCGTATTTTTGCATATTGTTTTATTTAAATTTCTATTCAGGCTGCCGAGTGGAAACAATTTCAATCAGATCTTTTGTTGACTGTTCGAGTAGCCAACGATTTCAAGACTGAAGCTCAAAGGGAATTAGAAAAATTAGTATTGGAAAATCGTGCTCATCGAGAACGTATCAGAGCTTTGGAGACCCAAATTGAACAGCAAAAAGGTATGTAGTAATTAATATTTATATGACGTTTAAATACATAATCTAATTATATATAAGTTTAAAAATAAACTATATGAAATTTTGAAAGTATAATATGTTTAATAATCTGAATATACTTCAAACCTTATTTCTGCAAATAGGCGGAATAACTATTCTTGACTCAAATGAAAAGGAAATACGAGAATGTGAAACTTGTGACGTTGATGAAAGCTGTGATAATTGTACAGAACCTAATTCGACTTCGTTTGAAGTTGACGAAATCATGACAGCCATAAGAAATAAATATTTGTCGAAAATAGCAACAATTTCTTCCGGAAGAGATACTCAAAATAATTTTGGTCATGTCCAATCTGACGTTCATGAAAATATTTTGAAGAATTGCCAAGAAAATGATTTTGATGGAATCAATTCGAGCAATGAAAATTATTTTTCGGTTGTAAATCGTAATATTGAATCTATAGAAGAAGAACCGATGGTTTCTGATGAAAATGATTCTACTTCCCAAAATGGTGATTATGAAGAAGTCATTGATTCAAAAAATCCATTTCTCAGTAATGGAAATTTTAGTGGTGTTGATAGTTTTCAAGAAAATAATGATGGTTTTGGTGAATTAGATATTCGTAAACACAATTTACAAAGATCCTACAGTATAGATGATTTTTTATCTAATCCTATTTTTTTTGACGAGCCTTTCCAAAAGTATTGTAGTGAAAATGATATTTATGTAAAATCTACTAATTCACATCAATCGGGTCATTTTCGTAGAAACAAATCAGCTAATTATACACATGCAGTTAACACATCTTATGGAAATAATTTTTTTGATTCACCTATAAATTATGGTCATTCAAGTTCTGTACCTGCTCTCAATTTATTAGATTCGAAAAGAACTCAAAACCTTGTTAGTAAACCACCTATACCATCTCCACGAACAAGCTACACTGAATTGAAATATGGAAAAGATTTACAAAAGGTTCAAAATGAACCCGTTGCCAGAATATCTAATTTAAGCCAAGCAAAATCATCTTCAAATCCATTCCTCAATGACGACAATACTGATATTTCTATGCCCGTAAATACAGACAATATCACTTATGTAAAAAATTCATATGATGTAAATGCCGATTCATTTGACGAAAAAATAAATGGAAATCCGAGTCATTTTTTAGATGATAAAATGACTGCAACTTATGATAATATGAAAATATTTGAAAGTAGTGGAAAAAATAGGAAAAAAAGGCGGCTTCTGTTGTTTATGCCTACAAATTCAGAATTTAATGAAAATGGAAATAGTAAGTTTTGAACTACGAAAAATTGTGTCTTGTTATGTCGTTACATATATGTTTATGTTTTTACATTTGTATTGTTTATTTCTTTGCATTGTATTTTATGAAAATATCGTTAACCTTTTAATGTGTATCTACATCCTGATTATCTATACTTATCTTATCTTGTGACCATTTTATTGACATTATGACTTACTAGCGGGTTAGTTTAACCCACTAGTTTGTATCGTGTTCTTGTTTTTCCACAGTTATTTTATACTAAATTTAAGATTAATCAATCATATAATTTTAGCGTCAGCCGTACATCCGACTATTCCAAGGTCAGCAAGTGTTGAAGAAAGTAGTCATATTTCGTCAATCACTGCCCCACCATTGTTGACGAGTGCTTCATTACAAGATATAATGGCATCTGCTCATTCTGCGCAAAGAAGAAATAACAAATGTAAATTTACATACAATAAATATATTTACTTATAAGTTATAATTTTCTTCATTATTTGTATTTCTAATCTATTCAGCAAATAATCGTCAAGATTCTAAATTAAGTGTCAAATCTCTCATAGAGAGCATTGAAAATGTTGCAAAACAAGCAAAAGCTGGAACGGGATTAGCTAGTTCACTTGCTTCTTCAACGTCAAGTTTCAGCAGCCTTATATCTGGAGAAAATTTTGACTCCCAATCAATCTCTCAGCAGGTTTATATTAATTTTATTTTATTAAAACCTACTTTTGTTCTTATTAATTGAAAAAATTATAAATTTTCAGCATTCAAATAGTCCTCTAAGAGAACAAACATCTCCGACAGAATTTACAAAGACAAGTAGCAGTCCTATGAATAACGGCAACGGTATTCAACAAGGATCAAACCCTATAACGAATAATGGTTATATAAATACTTCACCTTTAGGGAAACCACCATCAATAGCTAGGAATCATCGAAATTTAATTATGAATGGTGAATTTTTCATTTTTTCGTTTTATTTTCTCTATGTGTCTCAGTAATTTTTCATAATTATTAGCACATCTTGATTTCGATACGAAATTTTCTATCCATCAAATCTAACACTAATTTTTTTTCCTTCCCGCACAACTTCTGTTTCTGCATGATTTCTGCACACAATTTGAAGACCAAATAAAACAAGATATCGGTAACGGTCAGAACCACATGAATTCTGGTGTGAAAACCAGCACCATAAATTCCTTTACGGGAAATAAGTTACCTTCAACGGCAAACATGACAGACGACCAAACATCCAGTGTTCATTCATTATTGCAAAACAATAGAGCTTTAGAAACCTTCGTTCGAAGGAATAGTTACGGAGATCTCAGTTAGTTTTATTCTTTTTGATGTGAAATATTTTCATATGAATAAAAATCATAATTATAATTTTTTTTAATATCAATCATTTTTTTTCAGCTGATCGGAAAGATCCGCTGAATGGTCTAGTGAAGAATGGAGGCTCCAAAAGAAATGCTTTACTCAAATGGTGTCAAAACAAGACTGTTGGTTATAGGAATATCGATATCACTAATTTCAGGTTTGAATGTCTTAATAATAACATAATTAAAAATTCAATAGCCATTATTATCAATATTATATACTTTTAGCTCATCTTGGAACGATGGATTAGCCTTGTGTGCTTTACTTCACACATATTTGCCTGCATTAGTGCCGTATGATTCCCTACCACCTTCTGATAAAAAACATAATTTCTCAACTGCTTTTGCAGCTGCTGAAAGTGTAGGAATTCCTACTACACTTGTAAGTGCTGTACAAAATAGAGTTAAAGTGTTTTTATCTGTTTCATTAACCATAAACTCTTTGTTTTTCAGAATATACAAGACATGATACAGATGGAACGTCCAGATTGGCAACAAGTTATGGCGTATGTTACCGCTATATACATACACTTTGAAACATAGACAAATAGATGTCGTGTTACAAAGTGCTCAATAATTGTATTAGTTTATATAATATATTTCGATAATTAAAAGGAATTTTTTCAATTTTTATTACATAATGGAATTGATAAAATTTATATATTTTCAAATGAATGATTATGCTATTATAACTCAAGACATTAAGCAAGCTTTACGTAAAAAATAAATTAAGATATTATATAAATTTCGTAATTTTCTAGAAACCAAATTTCATAAGAATTTTAAATTTTTATAAAAATAGAATTCGATGCTTGTACTTCATCGGATCTTTACTTGAAATATCTACTGCTCTTTTTGTATCAGCTTCATTATAATATTCGCACATATTATCTACAAACTAATATTTCAACATTTATAATTCTAATTAAAAATATATTTATATTCATATACATAGCATTTCTATCTACGGATAGATAATTGTGTACATACGTGATTATGAAGTGGCTTATTTTCTCTATTCAATCAAATGTTATATTATTCTATATAATATGTGAAAAATGACTGATAATTCCAATAAAATATTTAGGTCATACTGAAAATTACTTAATATAATTCTTGTACAGTACTTAATCAAATAATTTATCGTCATTATATTATTTTAATTATTATATAAGTTTATAAATACTTTTGTTTCGCAAATGCTGATGGATGTGTAATGAATGAAAAACAATCTGTGATTTGCTAGTAGGTATTTTTTTTTTTATTTGTACTCAACATAACGACGAACTGACTTTTAAGTTAAGCATGATGTGCCATTGTTCAAATGCTGTATACATGCTCATTAATTGAACTAATAAATTTTATTCATTGACTTGTATGTTGTTAAATATTGTGATTACGCATTTGTGTATGTTTTATTGAATATTATTTTTTTACTTAATTTGAAAATATTTTTGTATTTTATCTTTAATGCATGTTTCCATTTTAATTACAATGATAATGTCTTGTTCATATGAGCTAGTGATCAAAATTGAGACGGTTTTCTTATTTTTTCAATAAAGAAAGCTGTAGTTATGTTTTGTTATTAAATTCATGAACGATTATTGTTTTTGATATGCATATATTACTTTTGGAAAATAAAGTTCCTATAAAGTGATTATTATTGTTTATTTTTAAATTTTCATAAAATAACATAATTTTATTTATACTAAAATATAAAATAATATAACTAATATAAAATTTTACTAAATATTATTTTCAATATATAAATTTCACAAAACTATAATAAATAAAATAATTTTTATTTATTATATTACCATTCTATGATTCCAGGTAAATATTTTTCAATCAGTTTTTCATAATATGGCCAAAGTGCTTCAATATCAGGTATTTCCGCACTTTTTGTATACAAATCGTATTTGCTAAAATAAAATCATTTTAAATAAATTATAAATATTTTTATTCATATTATCATGATTAAAATATGTATTCACTTACTTAAATTCCAACACCCATTTGAGTTTTTCTACATCATCGCTATTAGTCAAATGCTTATAATCACCACCGGCATGCCAAGGATAGAATGAATGAAATCTATAAATCGAAAAAATTATATATTTGTATTTTAAAATTGATTCAAGTGCAAAAAAATCTTTACCTAATCATACATAATGCTGAATCGGGCAACTTTGTTTTATTATGTTTGAGTACTCGATATAAATATTCATCGTGTCCCCATGACAGGGTTATGTTATCTAACCCACAATGAGGCTTATACATTCCATATTTTGTACTAAAAACAATATAAAATTAAATTAACATGTGTATTGTCATAAAATTAGTAATTTCAAATTGTTAAAACTTTAACTTACTTGTATCTGGCATCTTTACCATCTGGATTATCTCGGAAACTAGTTTCACGGTAAACTATAGACGGACCCCATTCACAACCAACTACAAATGTATCTCCAACAACACACCATTGAGGCTCCGAATGAAATGCCATAATCTAAACAAATTATGAAATTAATCAAGATATATTACATGTTTCAATGATGTATATATTATCTTTATAAACATAATTAATACTTCAATTGATAATCATACTTTTCCCAAGTCATGAATGAGGCCAGTTAAATGGAACCAGTCCAAATCGGGATGTTCCGCTCGGATTTTTTCAGCAGTTTGGAACGCATGAACGATATTTGGCACATCAGTATCTGGATCGGATTCGTCAATAAGATCATTTAGTTTAATTAAGGCTTCTTTCACAGTACATCTTTCGTGGTTGAATTTCAGCCACTTTTTCATTTTTTCTAAAATTTTGATAAATGACTCAATTTTTTTTAATTATAATATTGTAAAATTTTTTAATGCAATTTCATTTTTCATTACCTTTTACAAAATCAACGGTTTGATATGTGTGCATAAGTTTGTAAGTATTCCGAACCCTTTCTTTCATCGGATCTTTTTCATCGATGCTATAATCACGAAAAGCAGTAACAGGCTTCCCATTATATATTTCTTCTGGTCTCATAATTTGTGATGGATCCACCAAACTTATCGGATTCTAAAAATTGAATAAGTACAAATCGGTCATAAAATGGACATTAAAGCATAAATTGAAGAATACAAAAAGAGTAATTTACCTCTATTAAAGCCATTTCAGTTGGTTGATTCGAGATGTGTTCAGGATTGCATACGACGTACAACTGGCCCTATACAATGGTTTATATTATTTAAATATACGCCAACTGAATGACGTACTATCTGTATTTTTTTATGTACGTAATCATAACAATATTATTAACTAAGGTTCAATTGGTTGGTCAAAATATTTTGTTAATTTTGAAAGAATGATTACATGTTTATTTATCAAATTTTTCATATGTTCAAATGGTTTCCTTTTTTTATCAAATACAAATTGTTTACTAACGAAAATGTGATATTTGATTCTATATATAATATTTTGCTCTTATATATTTTTAATAATCCTAAAATTAAATTTTCATATTATAGAAATTATACAAAAAAATCATGCCTAACTGCCATATTTTCAGTAAATTTTTAAATTATCATTAGAATAAATTTTCTCATGGCCACATTCATATTTTTTCATTTTAATTAGAGATGATAATACTTTTTTTTCCTCCAAAATTTCATATACTATGTTATCCGCTAATTATCAATGTATGTAGGACGATTTTTTATCATTGAAGAGATTAAAAACATGTATTTGAAAAAATAACGAGCAAGAATTTTTAAATGTTTATTATTCATTTCCATCATTATGAATTTATAAAAAATATTATTCTGAAAACAAACAAAATTTGAAACAGACACATTTGCAGTTTTGCAAGTTTCAGAAGTTCATTGGGTTATTTATGTCAATAAAATATGACCACCCTTATCGCATTATAATTGACAAACTCACAATCAGTGGAAAATTAATAGTCACGTGTAGTAAACATTTGAACTTACGAAATTGATATTGATAATAGATGAATAAGAAAATCAAAAAGCCTTAAGAGATCCATAAGAATACCTTAATTGAGGTTTTTCGATTTCTTGCACCAGAAAGAGCAAAGTAAAGGTGAAGATGCATTATTTAATCAGAACCAGAAGGAGCTAATAAAATGCCAAAAATAACTAGCAAAATAACAAAATGCAAATTAGCGAATACGATCTTATTGTTAGTGTTCCTAAGCATTTGAATTCTATATTCGATTTAAATATCGACGTAAACTTTTTGTATTTATCAATAACATAAAATTAGTTTTATCAATTCCGTGACATATATTACTGTACAAAACATGATTGATTATTATGCATTTAAGATAAAGTATCTTTCGTCATGTCATTATCATAATCAGCTAACCTAAAGTTCGTTGCGAAACAAAACTTTTCCAATATCATTAAGAAAATAAGCAAATTTTTTTTTTGCTCTACGTATCGCACAATTCCGGTAACTGGTGGAAACCAGTATATTCAATTGACTTTAAACCATACATCATAATAATAATCATTCAAGATGTCTTTGTCATTATCAAAATGGAATAAAAAATAAATAAATAAATAATTAAAAAAAGTATATTCAATATTTTATTTACAGTATTTACACAAATTGAAATACAAAATATAAAAACATATAAATATTATAATTTAAAAATATGCAACTGAAATTATGCAAAAAAAACATAATTTCAGTAAGATTGCATAATATTTTACTAAGTCAAGAATTGGGAAAGAAAATAGAAGAAATATGTTACATAAAAAATGTTATGTTTCGCCCGAATCCTCTGAACTATTTCGTTTCGTATCGTCGCCGTTACTATCTTTCTCCCACTCGTTATCGGAGGCACATTTTACATTAGATTGTTCATTAGAAAAAATATCCATAGCCATTTTTATAGGCTGACTAGGCGTCAATTCTTTTCTTGCTTCTCGCACGAGTTCTTTCAATGATGCAGTCAATAATTCATCGTTTTTACGAGATATGGAAGATTTCAAATATTTTTGTGATTTTACAAGTTCATCGTCGATTTGTTTAAATGATAACACTCCCAATTCAGATCTATAAAAAGGCTAACAGTTATATAAATCACAAATATGAAAATAGTATGATACAAAATCGTTTTTCATTACCTATTCGTATCTCTAGATGAAACTTCCTTTTTGTGAGATTTACTCTTATAATAATCAGGTGATCTGAAACGAAAATTATTTTTAATATGCAATATTTGAAGTTATTCAATTATTACTAGTTATATATTGAATATTATTATAGTCACCTTTTTCTTCTTGATTTTCTAGAATGCCTATCATGACTTCGAGACCTCGATTTATATGAATCTCTAGAAGAATGTCTCCGTGAATCACCATAATCATCATCAGAATCTATAAATTAAATTATTCGCTATAAAACTTGTAAATACATTACATTTAATGATTTATATTTGTTCCAAATCAATTATCATACCATTGTATATCTCACTGGAATGTCTTTTGTCACTTTTTTTCTTTTTCAATTTTCTATTAGGGCTTCTATCTCTCTTTCTCTTATGTTTTGGATTATTTTTATCTTCTTTATTTTGAAGAGTATTAAGTGTTTTAACCTGAATTCAAAAGCATAAATACAATTATGATATACGGTTTATATTTTATATTATCAAAGAAGGGAAAAAACTTTAATCACCATTGCACTAGCGAGTGTATTGTGATGTTCTATTGGAGCAGCTGGAACAGTCTTTAATGATGATAAAAAAGCAGCAGCACGTTTTTTTCTTTCTAGTTGTATTCTTCCTTTTACATTGTCTTTATAATATAACGTTTCTGAAATGTTAGAAAAGCAAAACATTTTGGTTATATAAATAAGCAACTTAATCGTGAAAATTTAAAGTTAAAATTTTTTTATGAACGCTAATGAAAAAATAATTTATTTCTGTAAATACATCTGTGATAACATACTAATTTGCCGAGTATATTTTGTGGTTCACTCATAACAGAAGAAATTGATAATTGTTAAGTTTAATTACTAGAAATGTAAAAAAATATCTTACCATCTTCGTTACATTCTCCGGTCAAATCTATAAATTCAGAATTCATTTTAGAATCAAATTCTTCATCAATTGTAATTATATCGGGAGGGATTTCGTTTCTTTCTGTCTTCGAATGTTTTCTTTTTCTTCTATGCTCAACATATGTAGAATTTTCAGTTGAATATTTGTGCGATTTTTCACTTTTGTCATTATCTTTTCGTTTCCGTTCTGGCAACGTAGAATGAGAATTATTTTCAGCGACTACAGAATTAACCGAATTTGTAATATGACTAGCAATCGCCGTAACGCTTGAAACCAATTTCTCTTTTATTGCTGGTTGCAACTGATAAATCAGAGTCAACGGTTTGCTTTTATTATCTACGATTGGCTCTTCACTATTTTCTGAAATCACGTCTACTTTTTGTACAGGTTCGGAGATTTTTTCAGATTTTGCAGGTTTATCAGATTTGATCTGTTTTTCTATAGACACTCTTGTTGATGTGTCATCCTGACTGGGATGATTTTCAGTTTCTTCTTCTGAAGTTGATTCATAAGGCAAAGCTGGCTTGGGTAAAATTGGCTCGGGTTCTTTCATTTTCTTTATAGAAAATGATACTGGAGCTGAAAATAAAATGACAACATATGAAAAAAACTGCTAAAATGATGATTAAATTAAAATATTGAATGCATACCAATAACTTTCTTTTCTGAAGTAGTCGTCGATCTATCAGATTCGTTATTATCTGTAGTTTCATCTACTTTGTTATTACTTGAAGAATGTTGAGATTTGCTTATTCTTTCATAAAATGAACGTTTGTGTCTATAATATGGATTGTATTTATGAGACGTATCGAGAAAAGAAAACCTCGGGTCGCCTTTCATTTTCACTATTTGTTCAAAATCATTTCCATTCCGAGCAACATAAGAAGCCATTTTGTCGATAATAACTTGTTGTTCTTGCGGAGGCATATCAACCAGTTGAGAATGAGAAACACGTGCATTACTGCTGCCTATTACATAAAACATGATTTAAAATAGTGATTGAATAAATAAATAAGTGAATACATAAAAAACGGGCTTACCTGTACTTGTATCACTTTCATTTTCACTATCTGAATTGTAATAATGAGTTAATTTTAATCCAGAAGATGCAACATTATTAGTCGCAGCTGGTTTCGGCGAATTGGTTCCTGAATCAAATTCTTCACCATATTTTGAATTGGAATCATTATTCATATGTTCAGAAATCATATTGATATTCATCGGATTATTCATTTGTGAATAGTTAGTATCATTAATTTGAGTTCCATCCGGATTCGACGTATTGTATAACACGGGAGCTTTGGTGATCTCAGCTTGATTCATCATCGGTGAATAATCATAATAATTATGCATCGCATACATTTGCAACAATTCAGGTGGAATATTTGAATAATCCATCCCCGCGTTTGGATCGTACTTGTTTTTTTCAGCGACTATTGGGAAAGGTTCAGTTCCTGGCGGTGCCAACTCGGTATCAACGGGTGATACAGCGTTTGCTTCGGTTTCGTTTTTAGATTGAGTTTCCTTGTCACTCGATCCTTTTATCTGATTCACCAACATAGAATAGGCACAATCAGCTGACGGTTTGTACGATATGCTGGGAATCGACGGTGCCTATAACAGGAAAAAATACGAAACGTGTTTATTTCTATTTATGAATAAAGAAAAATACTAATTAGGTAAAAAATAAATTAAATTATAGACAAACAATTCTTACTGATATGTAATTTGAATTGAACAGAATGCAATTTAGATCTAAAATTTGAATTTGAAAGTACAATTAAAACAAATACATAGCAGTAGTAATATCTGTCTTTTCTTAAGCAAATTAAATGTTTTTTAGATTTAATTCATATAACGGATATTAAATGATTTTAATATTTAACAGACAAATATTTGATGCAACATTTGAAAAAATGTAAATGTTGGGCAGCGCTGAATCGGTTCTTTTCTCCTGAATTGCTTGCATGTATAAAATTTTAAGGATTGGCTGTTTATTTAAAGTCAATAATGAATATTAAAAAAAATAACGAAAATTAAAAAAAATGTAAAGGCCATGAAATTAATAGGCCTTTTTCGTCGAGTCGTTTTTGCATTCACGGTCAATGTTTGCAAAAATTACCCTAATATTAAAGAAAAAGTTTTCGAACTGTAGTTTCAGAGAATTTCACGAGACGAGATATCCAAAATACAACCAAACAACCTGCAAAAAAGAAGAATACATAAGTAATACAAATTGAAATAACAGTATTAAAAATGTCAACGAACTGATATATTTTATTCATTTTTAAATTACATTCAAAGTGAATAATACTTCAAAAACAATATATTTTACAAATAAACCATGAGGTTCAAAAATTATGCGCTTTCTGAATACTTGCAAATATTCGATCGGAACGATTGATTAAACATTTTATCAAAAAAACACAGTTAAGTCACAAGAAAAACACAATTTCGAAATAAGTCTTAAAATATCACAGATCAGTAAAGTTCAGTCAAGCATGATAAAATCATACAGCACGAGTTTCACCACCTACCGATTGAACAGATAACGGGGCCAGACTCGGATGAAGATAGTTGTCGTCTTCTTCCACTTTATCTGAAATCGATCAGACAAAAATTATTAGATTCTATGAAATCTGATTGCAGCAATCAATGCAATGCAATGCTGAATGCAATTATGAACAATGAATATAAGATTCATAAGGAACGTTAAGTTAAATAAGAAGGAATGACATAGTAAAAACAGCTAATTCGAGAAATGTACCTTCTTTAGGGTCTTCTTGTAGTTTATGTCGTCCTTCTTTGATCGCAGTGAGAATGAAGTTGTAGTACGCATGCAAAGGGCACTCCAAAGACAAGAATTCAAACTGTGGATTTCCAGATTGCTTCGCCTTCAATAATATTTGCATTTGAGTTCCATGAGACGCAATAAACGAAGCAGTTTTTTCGATTATAGTATTCAATTTTTGAGTGTCAGGCTGAAATTTTCCAAACAGAATAAACATTATGTATTTGAGAAACGAATTAAAAATATGAAAAATCAGAATCGATATCTCACCACGGCCATTCCGCTAGGAATACTTAAAAATGGCGGGGGTATAAAAGGTTCATCGTCTTCAGTCTTAGGATATTCTTCAGAACTTTTAATTTCTGGTTGGGTAGTTTCAGACTCATCAATATCATAATTAAATTCAACCTGTCCATACCTTCCGCTGTTGGACATGTGAATTCTTTTCAGTTCTTCCTCTACAAACGAAACGAATTTCAACAACTGAACAAGATAAAACAGAAAATGATTTCTGAAAAACACAAATTATTTACCTCTATACATTTCCTCCTCGTCTTCATCACAATATAATGCTCTATAACGTTCTTCATCACACAAACGTTCAGCTCTCTGTTCTTCTGCAGTGAGACGTTCCCACCCGCGCGAAGAGTTTCCGGAACCTTCAGCAGCAGCCAACTCTATGGGGCCTAATGCACCTCGAGCATCATATCTACGAAACCATGCAAACATAAGTCAAAAAACCCATCACAGAATACTCACATTTTGACATCTGGTAACCCAGCATTTTAAGTACGGAAATGGTAATCATTTACTTTAGGTGTGTAAATTATTTATTGACAAATTTGCATTTTAACAGATAAAAACACATTATAGGTGCTTAAATTTAATTTCTTAATGAATTTTGTTTATGCATGTATAAGTTTGCAAAATAGATTTTTAACAGTTTGGACGGCAAAAGGTGCTATTCTATAACACGGAAACCAGTAACTTCTTTGATAAACAAAACTATACCTCTAAACTACATGTGAAATTCGTTTAAAAAAACTTGATGTATGCACTTATAATACATGAATTTAGCGTGAAATACGTTAAGAATCTCAATTTAAGCAGTCATAATGCATTTTATTCAGGTTAAAATGCAAATTTGTCAATAAATAATTTGAGCACCCAAAGTAAAGGATTTCCTTTATAAATTTTTCATCAACGAACAAAAATTCGTCAAAGGTACATAAATTAGACTTCTTAACGTATTTCAAGAGTAATTTATGCATTATTAGTCCACAATTTGGTTTGTTAACAAATTTCACACTTGTCAGTTTATACTCGTATGTGTTGTAAGGAGTTTATGTTTATTAGTTATCATCATCATCAATATCGACTTGTTGTGTATCCACTGCAGGACAAGATCTCCCCATCAAATATTGGGGGTCTAGGCTATATACCTTATCCGAGAGCCAACCTCGTAAACAATAACAAACCATTTTCCCTCAAATTCTATAAATTCGCACACACTAACAGTACAAAGATGCTACCGAACAACACGTAAATCCGAAACACTCCAAACACCCCGAACACACATACAAAAACTAACAAACATAACCTCAAAACATAACCATTCAAAAAAACTGACAAACATAACCCCAAAACTACGCACGAAATTAATTTAAAAAACACCAGAACCTCAATTTAAGCACCCACAATCCATGATTACGAACGCTAAAACGCAGATTTATCAATAAAAAGTGCACGCGCCCAAAACGCAGGGCAAGCCGACACCGCATATACAACCTGTCGATCTTGAGGGAGTCGTCTCCCATGCAGGGTATGAGATGTCGGCCCAGGTCGATGTGCAGGGCGCGCTCGTCGTCGCGGAACAGCTTGCACGAGTAGCCGAAGACGAGTAGCTGCGGCTTCCGGGGCGGAGACGCCTTGCGTAGGATTCCGCCCCCGCTGCCCATGCCCCCGACGCCCCCGACGCCCCATCGCCGCATTTTGACATCTACCCGACGAGCTGTCGGATGGCAGGTTTGGGGTTGGTGTAGTGCCGAAATGGTGCGTGGTTAGGCGCGGGTTCACCATGTTGGGTATTCGGTCGTAAAGGTGTGTTGGATGCAGTGGCGGCTCGTCCTAATAGGCTGCGGGGTTGCAGCCCTCTCTGTATAAAGTTTTTTTGGTGCCACTTTGAGTTTAGCCGAACTGCATATTTTAGGTTGGGTTGGGTTGAACAACTCAACACAGTGACGACAGTGCACAGTGACAATTGCACACAACAGCGAACAAAGTGCACGCAGTGAACAATAAAACAGTACAGTGCAACAATCGCATGATATATCAAGTGTGAATGCTTCAACGCAAGAATGTGTGAATTTTGAATGACAAGCAGAGTGAATGCCAAATTTGAGAGAAGCCTTCATTGGATAGCCGGTCTGCTCCATATACGCTGAGATCCGTGCCTAAAGACCAACCCGGCGGAGCAGACCGCGAGGGGTCGTTTTAGTGGGTCAAGTCCCACACTACCATCGGCCAAGCAAGCCGGTGGCGTCTTTTGAAGATTTTTTCCCCTCGACAAAAAAAAAAAAAGGTTGGGTTAGAATAATTACTTAACACCTAAAGGACCCATGGGTTAGGTTTGTTTAGGTTAGATTAGATTAGGTTTGGTTGGGTTAGAAAAACAAAATTCAGTTCAGCCAAACACAATGTGGCACCGTTTTTTTGGGAACAATTTAAACGTGCATTCATAAAAATGAATTGTGCACTAAACTTGAGCATTAAATAAAACGAATGTGTACATCAACACGAGCATTAAAATATGTGCGTTCGAAAAATTATCTGTACCTTAAAATAAATAAACGTGCATTAAAATGAATGTAAGTAAATGACGGCAACGTAGCAAATGTGACCAGGACCAAAAATACCAACCGCACGACCATTATTCACAACTTTCATAATAGAATCTATTCGCAACAAACTGAATTCAAACAAAATCGACATTGATTCAAAAATGGACCGAATTGTTAAGATGTATAAATTTCTGTCGTTCTGTTTATATGTAAACAAATGTACACATTGACACTTTGATAGGTAGGTAGTTGACAGTTGTATTGTATTGCCTATAGAGAAAGGCGACGTTGCCACCTACTGTCACTTTAATGCACAAACTATACATTCTATTGCACATTTCATATTTTTTTAATGCTTACATTATACTGCACAAACATTTTTTTTCTATTGCACACTATGAATAAAATAATTCGCAATACGAGATTCTCTAATGCACCAAAAATAATGCAAATCGTATATTTTTCTAATGCCCAATTGATCCGTTTTTTTTTAAATTATTATATGTATTCATCTTGTATAGGTAGGTGTACAAATGCAATACATACATATTTTGATTCTTGCATGTGTCGATGATGACGTTTTCGTATTTTTATACATGAAAACATGTGTCATTAGCATTAGCAGCCTATAAGTTATCCACTGCAGGACAAGGACTTACCAGACAAATGCGGCAGTCTAGGCTATACCTCACCGCGCTAGCCCAAGTCGTATTTCGGTGAGGGACGAAAACATGTGTACTATTTTCAATTTCATTGTTGCAGCCCCTCCACTACAAATTTTCACGAGCCGCCACTGCTTGGATGGTTTTGTGTTGAATGTTGAGATTAGGGCTTGCAATTCCGGTTTACTGGTTAACCGCCCAAAATGTGTTACCGGTAATTACTGGAAACGATTTTATTGCGAATTAAGGACAGATGCAGGTATATTATGACGAAAGTTTATTGTGGTAAAGGTTCACAAAGAGGTCGACAAAAAAGTTGGCAATCCTGGGTGTGCTCAGAAAACAAATATTTCGAACCACTGCACGTGGGTATATTATGCGTTCGCGTCGCCTAGGAAATGTCACTTTTGATGTTTATCGCGTATGTAGTTTTACGTTCGCCGAATGGAAACAATTATTTACACGTTTTTAGAAGAAGATATCACGTTTGCTGAAGTATGGAGTTCTCTTACTCTTTGGAAAAACAACACAATGGATTTTCGACAGTGGTGGTATTTGTCGAGAAACTAAGGAGTGTTTCGTAGTCAACATTCTGTTGGAACACATGAAGCCTGGCTTCCGATCGTAGCATTGGTAAGCATCTTCGAAACGATGCAGTAAATCAACGAACGAATCAATGTTAATCCTGTAGCGATCGAACGAACATGGCAAAAGTTTTATACATTCGTATCAGGTGAATAATGTGCAATAAATTTATAATTTTCTTATAACTCGCATTGGGTTCTAACAATGTATACTTACATACTTATATACTTATATATTTATAAATTTAATTGAATATACTCATATACTCATTTCAATTCACAAAAAAAAAAATAATAATAAAAACTATTAAAATTAAACTATTTAAAATAATTTTCATGTTGATATTTCATCTTTTTTACCAATATAAAATTTTGATGGCTAAATTTCTCTCTCGAAATATTACTGATACTAATTTTTTTTCAATTATTTCATGAATTACGTAAATATTATTTACTTAATGACTTCCAAAATAGTTTTATATGATAAATAACCTTTCTACATATGTACCTAATAAAAATAATTAAACTTTAATTAGACATCCGACCTCTTTTTGACCTTCGATCAAAGATGATTAAAATTGAACTGAAAATTTCGAATTTTGATTAATAGCTCTACAGCATATATTTCTGGTATTTATGTCAAATTTTTAAATTCTATTGCTTACTTTAATCATTTTTTCTTATTAAAAATATGTTTTAAGTGTTTATTTTATATGTAGTTATTTTGTTAAGAAGATTTTTTTTCGAAGCCTTCGTTTGATGGCTAAAATACTTATTGGTTTAACCCTTGCTAAATTAATTTGGGCCGATATATTTTTTTAAATATAGTTTCATTACATCGGTCAGTTATTATTTTATCATTATATTTATTAAAAGTTTAGAAAACAAATTGTTTTTTGAGATTTTTATCTGAATTTTCTCATTAGACATTCATCTTTTTACGCTGTAGTCAACTATTCTTCTTATTACATCATACTCAGGCAAAATTTGGCAATTATTTTTATTAATTTAATAATATATAACTATTAATGATCATATTTAAATAGAAAATTCTTTTTATTTTTGTATTTTAAAGTGATGGAAAATAAAAATCACAAGTATAGACACACTACATAAAATGCAAAACTCAAACGCTATTTTTCCTACGAAATCTAATTGTTAGTGCAAACTAAATATTAAATACATTTTTAGATAACATAGTATATTATTAAGTAATAATAATCGAAAAAAATAATAAAATTCGGTCATTTTAAACCGAAAAAATCACACGAAAACAAAAAATGGTTTTTTCCCATAACGCTGTTCTTATTAGAAAAATTTGTAATTAAAATTTTTTCCACTCCCGAGAAATTTAATTTACCTAGATATATTGAAAATAATATTTTCTATAATTTAAAAGTAGTTTAGGATATAAATTTCATTGAAAAACACGTGATTTTCGAAAAAGTGAGGGCGGGCAAATACTTTTGGCCTCCAGTGTATATATTTTATAACATCTGGAACAGGCTTGTCCAAAATTTCAGTATGCGGGGGGCCACTTACAAATTTCAAATCTCAAAATTTCAATTGTTGTAAATTCAGTATAAGTATTGAGTATTAAAATATTGGTAAAGTTATTTATTTCCATTATAAAATTATTTCGATGAATACATTTCGGAATACATACTGTTTGTTATGTTTGTTTTTGTGTGAAAAGTGGGGGCCACTTTGGCACCGTGGTAGCCCTTTGGACAGGCTTGTCCGTCAGCTAGTGCGTTACACAGCATCGATATGCCTTTTAATTTTCGAAGTCGCCATAGAACGACTGCAAACTCAAATTTTATTTCAACCTTGTATTTTTGTTGCCGATGGTTTGATTTTTCGAAAATTTAAATATAGAACACAAATATTTCGTTCATACAATAATGGCAAGCGGCGAAATGAATTAACTTTTTTTTTTTACTCATTTCGCCGCTTGCTGTTATTGTATGAACGAAATGTTTATGTTCTATATTTAAATTTTCGAAAAATCAATCCATCGGCAGCAAAAATACAAGGTTGAAATAAAATTTAAGTTTGCAGTCGTTCTATGGCGACTTCGAAAATTAAAAGGCATATCGATGCTGTGTAACGCGCTAGCTCATTTTTAGGGTTAAAATTCGGAGCGCCATCTATTGACGTATCATACGCAAGTACGTCCAAAAATCGAAACTTCAAATGCGTCTAATTAAAAATTGGCTGGGTATTGGGTTTTTATACTTTACCATATTAATACAATAATTTTGATCTATACCCAAAATAAATTTCATCGAAATCCGGGACATCAATTTCGTGTCTTCGATTGGGCCGCCTGTGTGCATCGCACCACTTGTTCGTATGGATGGCTCGGCCCTGACCATATACTTCACATTCGAAATCACATTGTCTCATCTAAAACACAAAAGTTTTACAAAAACATACAACTGTCGAAATACCAATAAAAATAAAAAAGAAATTTGATTTACCTGTATGTCTTACAAAGTGGCTATCCAAATTGGCCTTTCTGGAAAACTTTTTATTGCACACGGAGCATTCAAAATTCTTCTCGCCTAATACATAAAAGTTTTACGAAAACAACCAACCTTCGAAATATCAATAAAATAATATACATACAGTAAAATTTGATTTACCTGTATGTCTTACAAAGTGACTATCCAAATTGCCCTTTCTGGAAAACTTTTTATTGCACACGGAGCATTCGAAATTCTTCTCGCCTAATACATAAAAGTTTTACGAAAACAACCAACCTTCGAAATATCAATAAAATAATATAAAGGAAATTTGATTTACCTGTATGTATTACAAAGTGCTTCTTCAAATTTCCCCTACTAAAAAACTTTTTATTGCACACGCTGCATTCGAAATTTCTCTCACCTAAAACACAAAAGTTATACGAAAACATACAACATTCGAAATATCAATAAAACAATATAAAGTATATTTGATTTACCTTTATGCAATAGAAAGTGACTAACCAAATTGCCTTTTTTGGAAAACTTTTTATTGCACACGTTACATTCGAAGTTTTTTTCTCCTAAAACATAATAGTTTTACGAAAACATCCAAGCGTTAAAATATCAATAAAATAATATTAAGTAAATTTAATTTACCTGTATGAATTAAAAAGTGCATATTCAAATTTCCCCTACTAAAAAACTTTTTATTGCACATGCTGCATTCGAAATTTCCGTCACCTAAAACACAAAAGTTTTATGAAAACATATAATATTTCAAAATATCAAAAAAATTAAATACAGTAAATTTGATTTACCTGTATGCTTCATAAAGTGATAATCCAAATCGGCCTTTCTGGAATACTTTTTATTGCACACGTTACATTCGAAATTCTTCTCACCTAATACATAAAAGTTTAACGAAAATGTAAAAACTTTAAAATATCAATAAAATAATATACATACAGTAAAATTTGATTTACCTGTATGCATTACAAAGTGACTATCCAAAGTGGCCTTCCTGGAATACTTTTTATTGCACACGTTACATTCGAAATTCTTCTCACCTAATACATAAAAGTTTTATGAAAACATACAAGCATACAACCTTCGAAATATTAAAAAAATTAAATAAAGTAAATTTGATTTACCTGTATGCTTTGTAAAGTGTCTATTCAAATCGCCCTTTCTTAAAAACTGTTTATTGCACACGTTACATTCAAAATTCTTCTCACCTAAAACACAAAAGTTTTATGAAAATATACAACCTTCGAAATATGAATGAAATAATGTTGCATGGGTGTAAGCAGGTTCGAGTGGAGATGAGTACAAACACCGAAGTTCACCAAAATGTTTATTCACAGAAATATGTTACTTGGACGACGGTCGGGACCAGAATGGCTTGTGAAATAAGGTGCACCACCTTTATAAATGCTCACCACTCTTGTGCGTATGTAGTATTTTGCCTTCGCTTGCAGTCGCGCACCGCACCCCACTCAAATGACATCGTTCGAGCTATACAAAATCGTAGCTAAACTATAATAATATAAAATATATTTCTTTTACCTGTATGTGTTGCAAAGTGACTATCCAAATCCCTCTTGCTGAAGAACTTTTTATTACAAACGTTACATTCGAAATTCTTCTCACCTAAAATATAAAAGTTTTACGAAAACATCCAACCTTCGAAATATCAATAAAATAATATAAAGTAAATTTGATTTACCTGTATGCCTTACAAAGTGACTAACCAAATTGCCTTTTTTGGAAAACTTTTTATTGCACACTGCACATTTGAAATTTTTGATTTTCTGATGAACCCTTATCTTATGAATGGACAGCGCACTTGATGTACTACAAGATGTTCCGCGCCTAGAACAAACGCATCTTCGGTTTGGTGTTTGTTTCTTACTAAATATGAAGAAAATTGGTCGGAACATAACCGACAGGCATACCAGCCTATCCCTTTATGTTGTAACTGAACGTGTTGATACAAAGAATCTTCGCTGGCGTAAGAATCCTTATAATGTTTGCAAGGATGTCGTTTTAAAGTGTGTTTCGTTAAATGCTTTATCAGGCTGGTTTTGGCTACATGCGCATCTCCGCAAACATCGCATATGTAATTGAGGTTGTGATTCGGATAGTGTTGCAATAACAAGGTATGGGAATTGAATTCTTCTTTATAAACAGGACAAATCAAAGCCGAAGGGATGAAACAATTAGAAATTTCAGAGGGAGACTTTATGGGAAGAAGTATTTTGTCACTTATTCCATTAGGCTTTTCATCAGGGTTTTCTGTTTTAGAATCGGATTTATCAATTTGAAAATCGATTGAAGCACTTAATTTTGGGTTTTTATCACTTTTGAAATCCGATTCTGATTCAAATTCTGGTACAAAAGATTCTAAATCACTGCAGTCATCGATCAGACACTCATTTTTGATAACGAATGCTAATTTAAGATTTGAATAGCCATTGCTAGAATTGTCTTTGTATTCTTTTTTAGCTGAAATGAAAAATTAAAATAGTAAAAAAATACAAATGAAAATGGAGAATAGGACACGATTTCGGAGCACACGTTTGACGTTTGCTTTAATGTTCAGTACAGGAAAGGTTAAAAATATACAAAAAGTCCTTGTTTTTTACAGTTTCTCTAATAATGACTATAATATAATATAAAAAAATTAAAGACAATCTGGTTTAATATTGATTACAAATGTTTCAAATGATAATGCTTACTTGATTGTTTGGAAATTGTTTGCAGCTTGTGTTTAAACTCAAGCGCCCCGCTCAATTGCTCAATACATGTTTCACATATTTTCAAATCTTCAATGACTCTTTTTAACTTGAAAAATAATGTTGTGTTGATATAATGTTACTTGTGACACAAATTTAGGGTATTTTATGTTTAATTAATAATTACTTGTATATTAAAACAATTTATTATCATAGAAGAATATTTTGAAGGGCTTTCATCTTTTTCAAAGATGTCTTTTAAATTTCTTTTTCCGAAGCAAAATGCACAGTTGACGAATGAAAAACATTCTGACTTTTCACGTTCTATTTCCATCTGAGGTACTCAACTTTTGTTTTTACCTATAAAAGAAAAACGATATTAAAACCAATAGTAAGTCAACAATTTGAAATAATAACAAGTACAATCATTGAAATTATTGACGAAAACGAGAAATAATATAGAAAAATTTGAATTCGTGAATTTTTCAATTTTTACACCTTTGTGAAAATTGATTCAAAATAATATCGTTAATCATCACTCATCCTGCATTTAAGCGCGTAAGTTATTTATAGACAAGTTTGTACTTTAAAATGAATAAAAATGCATCACAAGTACTTAAATTAAAATTCTCAACGTATTTCACGCGCAACACATCTATTTGTAAGCGTGTAAATGATTTTTTATATGTTTGCTGTTTTCAAACATGTCTTAACTAGTTTCGTAGTTCTATGTTGCACCTTTTGCCGCCCAAACTGTTGGCATGTGAAAATTTACACGATCCAAAAGAAAATGATTTGTAATAAAAAAAGCTTGAAAAACTGACAAACGTTACCGCTTAAATTGGAGCTGAATGACAGACAGCAACAATGTATCGACAGAAATACCAACCCATGTTTTGACATATTCGTACAGTTTCAGGTGACCAGATCTAAGCGCACATAATCTACAAAACTGTAATTTGTAAGCTCAAATGATCGGAGCGTACATGACCTAAGCGCACATGTTTTCGAAATTTTCAAATTAAAGAGGAAAACATTTAACACGAAACTGAAAGGACTAAAATATGGTTTTTTGTGTTAAAAGAATTTTATACCTATTAGACGTTATAAGTAGTATACGTACACAGTTGAACCATGAATAATGAATATTGCCGTCGCGAAATTGACCCAACTTTTGAAATAATTTCTCTCGTTTGTAACCTAACTAATAAAGAGGGCACAAGATGGAAAGCGCCGATCCGAATGAAATTTTGCAGAATGATAGTTTACCCTCACAGTATTGATATGCCAAAATCTTACAGTTAGTATCCAATAGCCACACACTTTTCTAAAAAACGCGTTTATAGTTTAGACGGTTTTATTAAAGGGTCTTTCAATAAAGATGCTCATTTTAAAATGTAAATAAAACAAGTTGTGTGAAAATTCTCCGTATGAACTTTCGTGAGGGTGGAAAATCGCGGGGTGAACTTTCAGGGGTCACCATTTGTTCTGGTACTGGTAGTGAACTTTCGTGACATCTCTTTTTTGTTATTGGCAACCTTGTCGGGCGAAATGCTGATTTCGTTGTGCGAGTTACCTCTGTTTTGCCGGGCCGAATATTGGCATCCCTTTCAAATCCAACCAAAAAAAAAAAACACAATCTCCAAAATCAAAATGTCCGAAAACCCGCACCGTCCCAAACCCCGTTCAAAAACCGCCCCCAAAAGTAACCAAAACCAAACCTAATCCAAACCCCAAAAAAACTCTAATTCGTCTCATTTAACGGGCTTGACGTTTTGCATGTAACCAGAGCCGTAGCAATGTTTTTGGCACCCTTGGCAAATATAAAATTTGGCGTCCCTTTTTTCCAAGGGGAAGCTGAAAAAAAAATTTTTTCAAGGGGAGCTAGCTAAAAATTGTTTTTAAATATAACTTTCGAAAAAAAAATATTCGTCACCATTCGAACATGTTATTCCCCAAAAAAGTTTTCCTAAAAAAAAAAAAAAGACAACGCTCTTCAAGATTATTCGAACCTTGTAATAAATTTTCCAAAAAATTCTTTTGGGCGCTTTTAGCGCCCTCCAGTATCATGGGTGGCCAGAAGCTAACTCACACGAAGCAAACGCACACGAAGTAAACTCACAGGAAGCAAGCTCACACGAAGCGAGCTCATACGAAGCAAGCTCAAACGAGGCAAGCTCACATGCTTTCGAAAATTTTCAAATTTTCAAATGAAAGTGAAAAACGTTTAACACGAAACTGAAAGCACCAAAATGCGTTTTTGTGTTAAAAGAATTTCACGTTACACGTAATACCTAGTATACGTCCATAATATTTTGTCAGTACCAAAATGACATTTCTTGTTAAATGATACGAAAATTTTCGAAAGCATGTGAGCTTGCTTCGTGTGAGCTTGCTTCCTGTGAGTTTACTTCGTGTACGTTAGCTTCTGGGAACCGTATCATGCGCCCTTGGCGTTCGCCCAATTGCCAATGGGTTGCTACGGCACTGCCTGCAACATCTCTATTGTGCCGGTCCGAATATTGGCACCCCTTATCCAACCAAAAACAACCTTAAACCCAAAATGCCCGAAAACCGCCCCAAACCCCGTTCTTTTACCGCCCCCAAAAGTAAGCAAACCCAACCCCAAAACAATTCAAACCGTCTCATTTAACCGCCGAAATTTAAAAAAGCCATCCGCCGCCACCCGCGCATACAACGGAACGCGCCCACTCCGGCCCTATCCCCTCGGGCCCGTGCGGTGTTGCGGTGTTGCGGTGTCGGCGGCGCGTCTCGCCGCATATGGCGGCCGCGCGCACACCTGTCACGCAGCCGCGGCCCGCGCCGGAGCCCCAGACGCCGGCGGAGCGCGCGCCCCCGCCCCCCGTCCCGCAGGCCGCGGCCCCCCCCCCCGCGACGGCCGCGTGACGCGTCGAACATGGCCGCGGACGCGCCTCCGCCCTCCACGCAGGCGCCCCGCCCCCCGCGCAGGCCGAGGCCCCCGCTCTCCCCGCGCCCCCCCGCCGCGGACGCTGGGACGTGAGTATATTTGGTTTGGGCTTTCAAAACAAACTGTCAAAGTGGAACGCGTTGTCGTAGGTTTCTTGTGTGTTTTGGACGTGTCGAGATGTCTGTATACAAATGTAGTATGACGCGTCGGTTCGTTTTGGAAAGTGTCGGATAGAAGGATTGTTCGGTTGGGTGCTTTCGGTTGTTCTATATTGAGGTATCCGTGTTCACATATAAATGTGAGCGGCCCCTGCGTCTCCCCCTCCTTTCGAATTGGATTTTTATACTGGAAAGCCTTCTCGGTTTGTTCGGGAACCCTCTCTAGTTTTACACGTATCAAGATATCCAGATCCAAATATAAATATAGCTCAACATCCCAAATTTCCTTTCAAAACATACTGGAAAGCTTTCTCCTCAGTCTATTCAGGAACCCTCCCTAGTTTTATACGTATCAAGATATCCAGATCCAAATATAAATATAGCTCAACATCCCAAATTTCCTTTCAAAACAAACCGGAAAGCCTTCTCGGTCTATTTGGGAACCCTCCCTAGTTTTATACATATCAAGATATTCAGATCCAAATATAAATATAACTCAACATCCCAAGTTTCCTTTCAAAACAAACTAGAAAGCCTTTTCCTCAGTCTATTCGGGAACCCTCAAACGTTTCAGTCTTATCAAGATATCCATATCCACATATGAAAACAACTCAACATCCCGACTTTCCTTTCAAAGTAAACTGAAACTGGAAAGCTTTCTTCTTGGTTTATTCAGTACCCTCGCGCGTTCTGTACTAGTCGAGATATTCATGCATTAATATAACATAAGTTAGTGACAGATTTACCTATAAATGATAAAGGCTCTAGCTTCAGAACCCTCGATCAGATAGGGCACCTAGCATTTTTGATAAATTATTATGGTTTTTGTATATGAATCCAATAAACATCATGAAATTTGAATCATTTTCTGAAAAAAAAAATTGCATTTGCACAAAAGAAAATAAAAAAATTTTTTGCGCAAAAATATTTTATTTTCTTTTGTGCAAAAGAAAATTTTATATTCTAAAATTGCCCATCTGTCCTTTATTTTATGAAACCGACTATTATATATCAACTGTAATAAACAATAAAATTTTTATCATTAATTGCATTACTTTTATACAATTTTAATCATTCATGTGTAACAGGAAGAAAGGAATCCGACCCCATATATTTATATATGTAATGGGGCCCTCAAAATTTTTGACACCTACCAAAGTAAATCTGCCACTGCATAACGCCACAATTCTCTTTCAAAACAACCTTCGCTACCCTCACATATTTCGTACATATGATACCCATATCCACATACAAATACAACGTAACGCATCGCCCCCATTTCTAAACAAAATGTCAAACTGGAAAACCTCTTCAGTCGATTTCGTACCTTTGCGCGATCTGTACGTATCAAAATATCCACATATAAATATATTAGGAGCGATTAGCTTCAGGCCACAATCGCCCCGACACTAAATTCGGATTCAAAGCGCGTCAAGTGTCCCGTCAGATGTGACAATAATGTTCGCCGACGAGGCAGTGTCCCGAATGCTACAGCCGGCCCTATTGTGCCTTGTGATTTTCTTGTTTTTCGTCTATCAGTCCTTCCAGTGGGGTTAGTGTTTTCGTTTCGTCCGTGCGTTGCGCTCGCTCGCTTCAAAATTGCTCCGCACGCTTGTACGTATGAAAAAGTTGAATATCGTTTGCGAGTCGTGTCCTTTTATTAGTTTTTCTTTGTGTTTTTATCGATTTGCGTCTATTATTCGTTCCTTATCTCGAATATCAGTTCGAGAAATGTATTGTCTGTTTTTTTACTTCAGCATAATAAACCGTTTTTACATAAAGTCACATTTCGTATTGCATTTCATCCGTTTTGAACTTTCCTAAATTTCTATTTTGCTGTATTTTACAATATTACACTTTTTACTATTTTTCACGAGACATTATTGAATTGTGCAAATATTTAACCCGATCCGCGTCAATATTTATCTTGTAATTCTCTCAAAATATGCGATAAACGATAATCAAAATATGCATCAGACTATAACTAGAATGTGGACATATAATAAATTGTGTTCCGAAATGTTCGACTTTTAAAAATTTTGCACCGATTTCGTTTTGTCAAACGATATTGTCAGCTTGTATCGAATAAACGTAGGTAGAAACGAGAACGGGTTCAGTCTTTTCGTGGAGTTTGGTTTGCGCGCGTCTCGAGCCGCTCGACCGATCTCTGTCTTTCCTCGTTTGCGATCTTGTCTTCCATTGCATTATTCTCGTCTTGAAAATATCTTCTCCGATATCGCCTGCATTTTTTTACACTATTTTTTTGTGTTTCGATAAAATTTCATCCTACCCACCTTTGTATAGGTGCATATATCAAAAACTTCTTGTTACAACCTCGATTTATTTCATCAATTTATTTACACGTTTTTCTAAACAGATTTGAGGTACTTTATATTTTTCGATTTTTGCCTTTTTGAACTCTTTCGATATGCCCGTATCTAAAAAATCACCGAAAAAATTGTCAAAAAAGAATAACGGATCAGGTTTGATAATCGACGCCAGGAGAAAGATATTTTTGATGACGACCGCTATCGGAAGACGTCCCGATAAGTTTGACAAGCGCTTCAAGACTGAATATTCTTTGAAAAAAAAAAACCCAATACCAAAGACCGCTGAGATGGTTGTACTTACTAAAGTCGCCGCTGATATACATAAAAAAGTACATTGGTGTTAGTATTAGACAGTTTTTTTTATTTAATTCTATGGTAGTCGAGTCTTCGGTTCGGTCTAACAATAAAATCCTTTCTTTTTATGAACACTGTATTGAAATCTGTTTTGAATGAATATAACTTATCTATTTGTCTTTTGGTTTAGGTGATGAGTTGCCGTCGGAGGCTGCTAGTGCAGAAGTACGGGCCGCTAGTGAAAATGAAACTTTACAAGCAAATAATGATAACACCACAGATAACATTAAACGTTATACAAAGGAAGAACTTTTGCGCATACGGTGTCTTCCATTGTGTAAAAGACGACCGGATTGCTTAAATAGGCCTGGATGCATGTAAGATTGTATTTCATATTCTTTATCTAATGTGCAGTGCACTTTTTAATGTTATCAATAACATAATTGCAGGGCAATCGGTTGTTGGGCTTTAAACAGAAGAGGTGTTGATTCACTGGATGATGATCTCATAACAAAAGATGCCCCTAATGATAAAGTATTACTTGATAATTGTTTATTTTGATGTATGCAGTTTTGTTCTTACTAATTTTTCGTTTCAATTTTAAGAGACGACCAGGTGATCCTCGTGAACGGATACGCAAAGAAAGTGAAGGCATTGTGTTGTCCCCACAACGACGTAGTTTTACTTCTGGATGTTTTGTAGTGACTGGAAATGTGAATAATACTAGATTGCGACCTGATAGTCCGATATTTTCACAGCAGGAACAAAAAAATGATATTGGTTATTATTATTTATCCTTTATGTTTACTTTGAGTGTATTTATTGGAAAATCTAACCCTATTTTATCTTTGTTCAGGATCTCGTGATACATCTCGTCGAATTGGCCCTAGTAGAATTTTAAATAGAGACACAATATCGTGGGAGAGATCAGGAGACTTAATTGATGACCCGCTGGGTGCACCAGATTATATTCCTTATAGAGCTCCGGGCTCTCAACGGGATCGGGGTGATGATAGGTATTTTGAATTATTTTTTTCGTCGTATTTTTAATTTTAACGAAATATTACTTAGTACATAATTTTTCATTTCAGATACGAAAGACGATCCTTTGGTAGAGATATTTATAATACAGGTGAAAAAAGTCGTGCCGATCGTGATAGGGATAGAGAAATTGCAGATAGTAGATTTGCAGAAAGAAGAGAAAGGTTTGTTTATCACTCGTGCATTTTATAATTTTAATGAATGATATTTATTTGATTTGTTTTCAAAATATCAAATGTGGTTGGTTATCTAAAACGTAAATTGTATATGATCTTTGTGGTATTGTTCTATTTTTATCAATAGATTTAATTGTTTTGGATGTGCCACAAAGCAAAAAATAAATAAATCATATTATTATTATATATACATTAAAATCTGATCTACCTACAATCGTTAAACAAACAAGAAAATTAATTTAATTAATTTTTATTTGTTTTAGAGATGATATGCGCCGTGGAAATCGTTACATTAATGACAGGCGAAGAGGTTTCGAAAAAGATGAAGAACCTGAATGGTACGAAACTATTGTTTATTTTTCACTTTGTTATTAAGAAATTATTTATTAATTCGACGTTTAAAATTTAGGTTTAGCGGAGGTCCTACTTCTCAAAATGAAACCATTGAACTTAGAGGATTCGACGATCCTATACCTACTACTGCAACTACAACTACTGTTAACAGTAGCTCTACAGTTGATAGTACGGCATCAACAGCTTCTGCGGGTGCTTCGACTACAACTAGTACTACCACAACTGCAACTACTCAGGTCAGGTCGATTCGTCATTTGACTGGCACTGGGCGTACACCTAGTGGAAGAACTACCAGTCAACCCAAGGAGATACCCCCCGTAAATATACCTTTTTGTTAAATTATCGCTAAAATTCCAAT
Organism: Hydropsyche tenuis; assembly: GCA_009617725.1. Lineage (NCBI taxonomy): Eukaryota > Metazoa > Arthropoda > Insecta > Trichoptera > Hydropsychidae > Hydropsyche > Hydropsyche tenuis. The sequence goes on along the minus strand of VTON01000034.1, from coordinate 192,651 downwards.
AATCAAGTATAATAATTTGAAATTCTGAATTTTCAGAATATTGAAGAGTTTTATAAAGATGAAATTGAAAATCAAAAAGATCGTATTGCTACTGTATTTGAAAATAATAAAGTATATATTGCGATTTTGAAATTCAAAAATATTCATATTGTTAATTTTAGTAATAATGTGAAATGTGAAATTTTTTTTCAGGAAGATGATAATAAATCGAAGAATGCAACTGGAGATTCTGATAAGTCCAAGTCGGCGCCTTCTGATGATAATAGATTGAAAATGGATTCCCTGTTAGATTTTAACATGGACGATTTCTTAAAGTTAGATCTTGTACTGGTATGTATTATTTTCACTGAATTTCCGTTGCTTGAGTAGTATAAACTAAAAATAACCTTGTTGTATTAGAACGATAGTACAGAAGAAGGGTATAGTGGTGGTAGCAGATTTAGCCGCTGGTTTAAACGTGAAAGCCCACTGGGCAATTCGGGCGGCCAACCCTTTACTGGTCCGCCGATTATCGGAAACGCTGTTCCAACTTCCAATCCTGTTACTGCTGCTCCGCCTATTGCAATTCCTCCAAATCAAGATCAACGCGGAATGAACGAACATATTTTCAATAACATGATTAATGGTGTGTGTCATATTTTTATCTTCCTACCCGAGTTTCTGCAAAATCTATCTTCGTATTCTTAAATTCTATATCTTTTATAGATTTGGATACATCAATATCAATTCCCAATAGTGATTCCCAACACTTATTTGCTCCGATTTCTCCAGCAGCGAGTACTACTCCAGCACACAACTCTTTATTGGAAATGTTGCGCAGGGGACAAACTCATCAACAGCACCAACCGCAACATTTACAAGCTTTTCAACATCAGCACAAAACTATGGGTTTGTTTTTTATTCTGATTTTTTCGAATATCTCGTTATTTTTTAATTTTTTATAAATTAATAATAACATAATTTTATTTAGAAAATATGCCTATGAAAATCCATTCTCTGGAAGAACTTGAAGCTCAAATTCGTGGGCCAATTCAGCCTCAACATCAGCAACAGATGCAGAAAAATAACGCTCATCATAGACCTCCCCAAGATGATTCTAGTGCTTTCAAGAGATTGGTTCGTTTTTATAATTTTATTTTCTGTATTCAGTAAATGTAATATTGTGAGATTTTTTAATGGTTTTTTTTTTTTAGATTGAACAGATGTATGAAGGTCGTGCTGTGCCGGCCACAAATGGTCCCATTCCTCAACAACCCAATCAACAGCCGATGAGTATTTTGCAGGTATTTATTTGTGAAATCATTTATAGTAATATAAATGCTGGATTGAAAATTATTAATTATCAATAATCAATAATAGTCTTATTATTATGACTTCATTATTGTAATTTAATTTCATAAAAATATGTATTTATTCATACAAACGTTGATCTTCGATCTTCTTATTCATATTGTGAACTTTTCGTGTAATTGTATGTTAATATTATTGTTTTATTTTAGATGCTTAGTAAATCACAACAAGCTGATCAAGCTGCCCTGGAAGCACAACAGCACCAGCATACACCAAATGTTTCCCAAGATTTGTTGTGCAAGTTACTCCAAGTGCAACAGGTATTTATTAGCAAGTAAGATTCGTATGTTTTATTACATTTTTTCACTAAATTTAAATTTTATTGTAGAATCCACAGGAGAATGTTAACAAAATGATGCATGGACATATGAATCATAATAATCGTCATTTTCAAGTATTTTCATATTTCTTAACATCCGTGTATTAATTTTTTAAAACACAAATTTAAAATTATATTTTTGATATTCAGCAGGTATCGCCAATTCCAAATGAGGTACCTCCTCATGTAGGCAACGTATTATCCAGAGACTTATTACAGAGGCCAGAAGCTCAAGCTATAATTCATGGTAGTTTTTTTTTTTTATTATTCATTAAAATTGAAATCAAAATATATTTTAATGGGAAAATACTGAATTTTTTTTTAAATATATTTTTACAGGACTTAAACAGGGAGAAATCACACCGCAACATCTCATGCAGCAAATGGGGAATCCGGCTTTACAGAGTCGTCATAGAGAAGTGATTGCTTCGATTTTAAAACATTATCAACAGCAGCAGCAGCAGCAGACATCATCGCCTCGTGCTCGACTTATTCTACCTCCGCAAGCAACCCAACAGCAACTGAGTCCTTTACCTCCAAATGGTCAGTATATTTTAATTTAATTTTTACTTTTCTTATTTTAATCTTTCTATTGATTTAAATAACTTAATAATATGCAACTTTTATTCGAAAACTAACCAAATATAATTTACTTAATTGCACATGCAGCTTATTGTGTATCTCCCATTATGGCTACTAGTCCTAACACTTTAGCTGTTCATCATCCAGGTAAATAACACTAATCACTAACAATATTATTATTTTTAGAAATTTGTGAATGTTTGTTGTTGTTGTTTTTTTTTTTTTTTAAATCTTATTTATTGTTAACATTTGTATATCTGTGTTTAGAAGAAAATTCTTCTCTTTCAGCTATCCCTCAAAGAATACCTTCACCTCGTGAACTCCAAGCTCACACTCAAAGTATTATGCAAGGAGCGTTGATTAAAAAGAAATTGGAAGAACAGAGAGAGAACTACCGAAGACGACAAGAGCAATCAGTACCTTTAGCTGCTCGCACTACTACTCCTGCTCCTGTCGCAAGCCCAACTAAACACCCATCTGCGATAGCTTTCACTCCTACTTCTGTAATTAAATTTTGTTAAACAAAATGCTTTTTTTGTAATGCAGCATCTAGATTTTGACATATTTGTTATTTTAGGTACTTCGAAAAATGACTGCTGAAAAAGAAACGGATCATATGCTACCCAAAGCAGCAGGATGGGGTGCCCCACCATTGCACACCCAACAATCGCCAGTTCCTAAACACGCTAGACCGATTGTCAAGGGAAATACTGGTGGAAATATGAACATGAATACATACCAACCTTCTCCTCCTGATTATCCATCCACTCAATATATGAATCATCATCCTCAGGTATTTTACGTTAAAAACATGATTTTTATATGAAAGAACCTGTTTACACTGCCGTACTTTAATTTTAGCAACAATTTCCTAACAATCTCCTGCAGCAGCAGCAAGCCGTGGCGGCTCGTAATAAAATTGGCAATCCATCACACCATCAATTCCATGCGATGGTTATGCAGCAGCAACGGCATCAGCAAATGCAAACACCTCAGCATCAACATCAACAATCGATGCAGGTATATATAATCGCTTGAATCATTATTTTGTACAATAATAAAAAATTTGATATATTTTAAAATATTTATTTTTTATAGAATAATCGAACAGGTCCTATAAGTGGAAACGGAACTAATCTACAGCAGTTACTCGTTCATCCACATCATAGAAATCATAATGGTTAGTTTAATTTTTTTGTGATTTTGTTTATATTTGATATTTAAATTAAATGTTTGTTTTGTATTTTCGTAGAAGGTGTTCCTAATATGGGACCGGCTTTAAGTCCAACATCCAACCAGTTAGCGAGATGGTTCAGTCCAGAACTCTTGGCTCAGGCTACTGCTGGCAAGTTGCCGTCAGTCAATATGGCCCAAAATGTTCTATCCCTGGAAGAGTTAGAACGCATACAACACAGTGAAGCTATAGTTCATAATTAAGATTCATGTTTATGGTTTAATGAGAGACAATTTGGTGCATTTATTGTGAATGCTGTCAATATATATATTATCTATATATTGGTGTTAAAACCTATGAAAATTTATTTATTTACCATTAATTTCAGTAGTGAGGTGATCATGTTTAATTTTTTACATTTATTGTTAAAGTTTTGACGTGAAATAAAAAAAAAAACTCGTGATTAAACATACGCAACCTACGTTTGCTCAATATGGATATTGTGTTTTGTATCATTGCGATTTCTCATTTGTATATTTCCACTGTCATTTTTTATGTTTCTGCTTATATATCAAGCTACATTGTATGCTGAGAATATGAAGAAATTTTAATGGTGAATAAAAAAGTAGAGTAAAATATTTTTTGATCTTAGTATTTTATTTAAGGACTAATTTCTAATTAAATTGCTATAGAGGATATTGCATAAACCATTATATAAATTTTATTCGTCTTATGTTTTCTTTTAAAGATATTCAATTTGCGACACTTAAAATGTTCTTCAAATTTTTTATACATATACCATTACAACTTCAAAATTAGCGAAACAATCCTTTGTAACGCTGTCTAATTATAAATGTAAATAATGTAATACAAATTCGCAAACCAAGTTGTTTCTATTTCATTATTTTATCCTATTCAAAACTAACGAACATAAAGTAAATTTATTAACCTTTATTATACTGCGGTGAAAGTATAATATAACACATGCTTAAAATATGAATTTTAGTAGTATATTAGTATATTACAATAAATAAAAGTGAAATTGATATATAAAAAAAAACATGAAGGCAATGAAGTTTAAATAAAATGTAAATTGAAAAAAAAAGTTTTTGGAAGCCATTTATTAATGAATTTGAGTACATTGACATTTTGCAGGAGTTTTTTAAAATTAAAAATTCACAAATCTATAAAATGTTAGTTCAAAAAATATGAGAATCAAAAAAACTTTCTTTTAAAATCGTAAAAATTGAATTTGAGCCTCGAAATAATTTAATATAACAGACTATACGATAAATACAAAAACAAGTTTCTTAATTAAAAATTATAATAATACTGGGAAGAAAATCAGACCAAGTGATTCAAGACACGCAAGATAAAGGTACTTAAATAATACTTTCTAGATTCAAGCAGTTTGGAATATTTATACGTATTGACTAAGATCATAAATAAATGCCGAGTGTAGCAAATAAAATTCTCTAAAAGTAGAAATATATAACTACGTACAAGTCAACAAATATTTGAAAAATTTGTATTCGACACGTGAACAATAAGCGTTCGTTAGTAAAGCTCGTATTATTCAATTATCAGTTAATATGTAGAAGGAAATTGTAAAAGTATTTCGTAAAGATGTTTTTACACGGAGGCATTTTTGTTGCGTCCAGTGAAACAAGATTTCGTATATTGATAACTATTTTCTAACGGCCAATATTAATGAATTATAGGGGTCTATTCATAGTATTTATAATTCCAAAGTGACAATATTTATTATAATTTTTCCTATTTATATGCCGATGACTACTTTTTTTATGGTTGTTTTAGTAGACCTAGGATGAATTAATGAATTTTACGAAAAAAAATGATTGTGCGTAAAATGAATTTGTAAATGGATTTATAATTAAAATAAATCCAAATTACAATCATCGATACATCATTCAATTTACGGTTACACTTAAAAACAATTTAAAAAATGAGATTTTTAATTTATATAAATTTCAATTGCTATATGGAAGCTTTTTGGAAAACAAATCATTTGAATTGATATAAACATTTACTTTCACTCATGAATTCATTCTTATCCAAAAAACCTTCCTTCCATGTGCTTCGTGCATGACAATATGACTGGTTATCTCCATTATTTTTTGTGAGAATCATAATCAGTATACACATTCAATTTTATTTTGGAATTATTACAATATATGTTTACGAAGAAACTGCGCATTTCAATAATTATAGTCTTAAATTTCTTTACCGTATACGTAAAGCAGTTGTAGAAATATCGGTCTATAATATAAAAACAATGAATGGAATTGAGTTCATCAAAATCCAAAAACAGATAACAGAATACCGCCATAAGTATAAGAAGCTGTACATATATGCAAACAATATACACATAAAATAACCTGAAAATATTAGACAACAATAAAATAGTACATTATAATGGTCAGACTAGGTCAACATCATTTATACTACTACATTTAATAAATAACTCGATGTTCAAATTGCCCGAAAATAAATTATTACAATGATAGATTTATCAAGCCGTAAGACTTGTTGCTAACAATTTTACCTTTCCATAAAATTCTTGAAATCAAATTGGCATTAACTAATTTCTTCGAGCATTTGCATTGCTAATATTAATACAAGAATAAATAAACGTTTTTCACAATCAACGTAATTTGAATAATTTGCAGATCTAATGTATTCAACACAGTAAATGAGCGTGTAACGCTCAAGGAAATCCAATTATACACATTAAAAACTATCAGTATTTCTGTCGCTGTACGACGGTTATGCTTTTGACACAAATTTTGAGAAAAAATTATTTTATATATATATTGCAGTCCATCTTTAATTGCTACAATGAAAAAATTAGGCTGACTTTTACGACTGCTTTATATTGTTAATTATAAATATATATTTGATTTTCGTATCAAAAATATAATTATCAATTTCAATATTTTGTTTTCCAATTGTTCAATATTCCAATTTTTTTTCATCTAAAAATTTCATAAAAACTTTATTTTGACACCATTTTCAAAAGGTGAAAATATTAAATCACTAACATTAATAAAATCTGCCCATATACTTTTTTTTAAATAACATCATACTATAGAGCACAGGCAATATTTTCTATTTCCAATTAAAGCACTACTAATTATCATCACATTCTTTTTAATTTCATAGATTCTAATCCAAGACCATTTCAACATTCAGATAATAATTATTATTATTGGTAACTCCAAATATATATATATATATATATATTTCCATCTATGTTAACACAGAAACATAACAAATTTTTTTTTTTATAATTTTCAACAATTAATAAATAAGAGAATACACATCGAAAATAATATAGGTTCTCGAAAATCATGGTTATTCCATCGTATAGTAAAAGTTAATTTGGATCAATTTTTTTCCGAAGGTATTTCTAATGATTAAAATCATTTTATGAAAATCAACTGTCTATAACGTTTCCAGATAATTTAAAAATAAGCTACTATGTTTTGAACATTTACATATGTTCGGTCGTGTGTACGAGATTAATTCATCTGTGTCCTCTCTTTCTTCGAGTATTTCTTCTTAATCATCTGTTCTGATTCTTATCGAGTGGTATCTTATCGGGGACTGCATTTTTCACAGATTTCAAGTGTGACAAGTCTTTGTTACTCGAAGTGCAGAATACTTTGGTAGCTCCAACCATCATTAGATAAAACCAATATAATTGGGGAAACAACAAGATCGATATTGAGATTTTACAACCAGTCGGGAGACCTTGAATGGCCTGCAAAATATTAAAGACGATTAGCATTATCGCTAATAAAACAATAAACGGATTCGAACTTAAATAACTTACCTCCCAATAAGGAAGACCGATAGTCTGGCTATAAATGAAACATAAATATGGCATTACCAATATACGGCATACAAAAAATGAAACGAGCATCGCTATTCCATTGATGAGATACAGTAAGGTAGATTTCATTTTTAGACGACTCAATATTGACCTAAGTGATACGAAAGGGGTCGAAAGTTCCATAAGATAAACGAAACCGAACACGCAATCGCCCAATCCTCCACGCAAATACTAAAAAATAACAAAAAATATTTACAAATGATATTGAACCAATTTTATATAATAAAATGTTTTATCACATACCACGATAACTAGAAATCCAAATCCACCAATAAAAAGATGATGCATGATGATTATAGGCTGATCCTTGCAATACAATAGAAAAGATATAAATATGTCGACTGGAGACATATTATTTTTAAGTAAAGAAGAATATTGAAAATCTGAAGTCGTCGCACCATTTTTTTCAGTCTCATTTGTTTGATCAAGAAAAATCAGTTCTTCGTTACTCGGAGATGCCTTAAAATTACTTTTATCGTCGTTCGATTCCTTCTTGTGACTCTTTTTGATGTTTGGTGTGCAGATATAAACTTTATACATGGACCAAATGTCATAAAAAAAATAAGCAGCACCAAACCAAGCGTACGCTTCGGACATGAAATGGGAAGAATGTAGGAAATTTCGTGTACAAGACCAGAGACAAACAATAGCTCCAGTCACACAGGACAGCGCAGCTTGTACTGCTGAAACTACTCTGTAAAAATATCAAGTTTTTACAAATTATTTTCATATTTGAAAAGTTGTACATTGGAAATACTTACTTGTTGCTAATATCTAAAACGTCGAACATGGTAAGTTGGTACTTTTTCCTGATTTTCAATCCCGAGTTAGTCTTCAAAGCTACATGATTTAGGAAATCAAAGAGCGACAGAAAAAATATAAATCCTAAAATCAAAAGGAAGACCCCTCTCGACACAGATATCCTAAAAGTATAGATTATTTAAAAATTTATATGTAAACGAATATGAAAAATAAATATTTTGAATAGTTTACCTATCTTCGGGTCCTAAAACCAAAACCGATCCAGTAGCCAACGTTAATGAACCGACGGTAGAAAATGCAAGTAGTGAAAATACCCCTCTTTGCTTCATCTGCATTGTTAAAAAAAATTTTCAAAAATGAGTATTAGATGAGTATGTGAATAGTACATGAGTATAAGAATTCTGTTTTATAGAAACTATATATATACTGTTGAAAGTAATGAATTTGAACGTTTCGTAATATAACAATTAGTACAATTATATATATTTTTACGAATACAAGACATCAGTTTTTGTAGAAACTACACATCTCTTTAAAAGTAATGAATTTGAACATTTCGTAATTAGGGAAATTATAGACCTGAATCATTAAAAATTTTCTTGCACAAAATTATTCAATTGGAAACACATATTTACACAAGTGCAACGTCAACAGCATTTTCTAGAACAATCATAATATATGAGCTTATACGTCTACTACAAAACAAGGCCTTTTCGACATTCACAAGATTTTTTTCTTATCACATAAAGATAAAGGGTAAGTAATGACCGCCTATAAGCAAATTCCAATACTAAAACCCATTAATCTTCGAGCTAATTTTTACAACTGTCTTCGTCTGTCTTCATACTTGTTTCCGAGGCGACATAAGTTTTTAAAGGCCAATTAGAACAGATAACTTTTTCAAAAATATAATAATGGAGGAAATTAGCATCGCAGACAAATTTTTTTTATCAATTATTGATATATAATAATCAGTTTTATAAAATAAAGAATTTTAAATAACGCAATTTTAGCTGTTTTTTTTTAATTTTTAATATAAAAACTATTATATCATTATTAAGTTTTACAATAATCATGTGTGGCCCTTTAAAGAAGACGTGAGGGTTGGTCGGGCAAAGGCCACGTTTCTCACAATCAGTCAGTAAAACTAGACGCATTTATTTAATGCAACGTGTTTGTCAATCAAAAATCTGAACGTACGGATGGGTTAAGCTGAACATATTTTATTCAATCAGGTATTCAGATTGAAAATATTTTATAGGTGTCGCTATATAGACATGGTGCAGAGTGATAGCAAAGGGGCCCCAAATCTGGCTCTGTGTATTCACAATCTTTAACATTTAGAAACAATCCTCATCATTTAAACAAAACCCATCAATCCTCCATATATGTAAATGAACCAATCCAATCCAATTTCTAGAACCATCATCCACAATATTTCAACATTTACAATGGCCTCCACTAGGGGGGTTCAGCAGGGCTCTAGTCCTAGGCCCAAAGTTGCAAAAGACACTTAACAAGACATTTAACCACAATTTACAACAGGCTTGTCCAAAGAACCACCTCAGGGCTAAAGTAACCCCAGTGCTCGCGTGAGTGCCCCCCATTTTTCACACAAAAACAAACATAGAAAACAGCATTTATTCTGAAATGTACTCATCGAAATAGTTTTACAATGGAAATAAATAACTTTACTAATATTTTAATACTCATTACGTTTTGAATTTACAACAATTGAAATTTGTAAGTGGCCCTCGATGTTTGTACATTTCGATCAAAATGGCCCCCTATACGCCGAAATGTTAGACGAGCCTGATCTACAACATTCAGCACAGGGCCGGCTCGAGAGGATATATCGTTCTAGGCAGATTGATTATCAATGCCCCTCCCATATTTTACAAATATTATATTTATATTTTATATCTTTCGAATTTAAACATTTTTCCCTAAAAATAAGATCGACCTTTTTCAAAATAAATAATATAAATTATAATATTTCAATTTCATAACCATGGAAGAAAATATGGGAGCGGTGCAAAGCGCCCCTTTAACTTTAGGCAAGTGCCTACTCTGCTCCCTACTTGAGCCGCCCCCGATTCAGCCACAACCCACATTTACGCCCAACCTCCAACATTCAGCCACAGTCCACACATCCACACCCATCCACAACATTCACGCCCAACCTCCAACATTCAGCCACAACCTCCAACATTCAGCCACAACTTCCAACATTCAGCCACAACCTCACGACCTCGACCGTCGCGGAACTGCGAAAAGCGCAGAGACGTAACATTCTAACATCCGTCAGCTCATCTCTTCCGCGAAACGTCAGCGCGGAGCCGCGACGATGAATGGGAACCTTCGTCTGCTGACCTTGGAGCTGGCGATGACGGGCTGACGATGGACTGCTGCGGGCTCTCGACCAGGTCCTGGGCCGGCTCACGACTCAGGAGCACGACTCATGGCGGAGCGCGCGCCCTACCCGCGCGGGCATACTGCGGTGACTGCGCTGCGTGACAGATCACGCGATTTGCGCTATTGCGAAGTTTTGTTGTTAGTTTTTTTGCTGATGCGCTTCGTTTAGTTGTGTGTAATCGAGATTGTGCGTAGATTTGTGATTTTCGTTTAATTTCGGTCGATTGTTTGGAACGGAAATTGGTTTTGGATTCGATTTTGAAAAAAAATTGAAAAAATTACTGGGTCAAATAAAAAAAAAAATATAATGAAACGTAATAAAGTTATTATTTGTATTTTTTGTGGTGGATGCGTAATTATAGTGTATTTTATTATAAGCTGTTAAGTTGGCAGGTTTGCAAAGAAAAGCACTTATTCATTTGTGTTTGACGTTTCTAACGTCAGTTTGACGTTTTCTAATTTCTATATGAAACAAGTGGTGACCAGATGTTTGCTCAAATCACGCTGGAGCACACGACGTTAGCGCACATCGACATTTGCTAGTGTCATTTGAGCAAACGTTTGGGAACCATAAATAAATTAAAAAAAATATCAAAAAAAAATATGATAAAATAAAATTACAAATCTTACAATTAGTATTTCAAGCTTTTCTTAACTTGACTTGTATTACAATTAAAACAAAATGAGTTCTAATTTTTTTGGCCTCCCCCCCTCCCCTCTCCTTAGTACAGGAAAAGTTCAAATTTTCTTTTGTCGTTAATGAATTTTGGTTGGCCGCTAAGGTTGGTCTTGATATTGCTATAAGATCAAGACTTATTCAAGTCCCATATCCGTGTCGAATTTGTCAACATTTTTCTTGAATTTTAATTTGAATTCTTTTTCATTGCTAATTAATTCCATGAGGTTTACTTTTTTTTGGTTAAAATTTAATTTTACACTCGTTAATTTAGATAGTTTTAATAGAAATTTTTGCGCGGACTAAACGGTGGATATTTCTCATATACATATAACTACATTCTATTTTGTTTCTGTTCCTTTTTGGAGTTCGCCATATTCGTTTATGCTCAGGAATTTTGTAATAGAAAGACTTCATTATTCAAGCTTTTTATTAATTTGAATTTAAGTTTATTTAAGCAGATTTTACGATTTTTTCGCATAAAACGTGTTCAAAAGTTTACGAATATGTCAAAATTGTACTGACTCAACTATAAGAGCGATCAAACTAAAACCTGACAGTGATTTTATTTTTAAAATAATCTTTACACTTTAAAAATGTAGTAACATAATTTATTTTTAAAAACAATTGTTTTATATTATTATTATTATTATTATTTTATCATCATTGTCGACCGGTTTAGTGCCCACTGCAGGACAAGGTCTCCCCATCAAATATTGGGGGTCTAGGCTATATACCTTATCCGAGAGCCAACCTCGTAGCGATAAGGGACATGTACCATAAGATCCAATCCGCCCATGCCAACGGAAGAGGTTCTCAGACCCACGGTACGCAAGCCTATGTGCTAGTCTTTGTGGTCGCTGACTCTCCACTAAGCAAATCGCAATGATCACCCGCGGGGCAGACGAGGTAAAGACTGAGCAGACTGCGTCCTCGCTGACCACTTTTGCGATCGCAATGACCACCAGTTTGTCAAACGAGGCAAGACCGTTGGTCCTACTTGGCTTCGACCTCCGTAAAACACACGTCATCGGTCTTCGCCATTACCAAAGAAAGATTTTAACTAGGTGAACATGCAGTGTATTCTAATTGTACGACAAAGTTTTAGTCCTGCAAACACCCCACCAAATGCATTACTGCGTTCTGTTCGTAAAAGAGTTAGTTGATATTAGACGGTTAGTAGGGTTAGTAAATAGTTAGTAATAAGATAGAATAAGTTATAATTTAACTATTATATTCTAAAAAATTTTACTTTGATCGTACGCTACTTGTTGTTTAGTCATTGAATGACGTTTATAATGTATGTTAGTTGAAATTAGATAGTTATTTAAATTATGTCGTAGTTAACTATGATTATGAACAGATTTACAAGTTAGTTAGTTAATTGGATAGCAAGCATGTTAGTTTGAGACTAGTATTATCCCTTATTTTGTAGTAAAATTAGGAAGAATTAATTATTTACAGTAGGGCGATGGATTCTAATAGGAATTTCTTGAGGTTCAAAAACGTTCTAATTAAATGATTCTGTTATACGATATATATTTTCCTATTGTGGAATTTGAATATGTTCGAAGAGGTTATAAGTAAATCAGGATGCTAGGACTTAGTAGAGAGGGAATCTAATAACCGGTAGTTTGATTGAGCGGCCAGCAGTAGCGGCTTGTGAAAATTTGTATTGGGGGGGAATTAGAATCGCGCACGCGGTTGGAAAGTCGGGCGCTCCGCCTTAGCGGGCGGGTGGGATCGCGGGGTCCGCGGATCGGGCGGACGAGCGATCCGGGCACCTTAGCAGCGCTGTGCCGTCGTTCGTGTGACGGCAGTGAGAGGGCGTACTGTTAATGAGACTCGGGCACGAACAAAAAATGGAACAATTAATGAGATTAATTTAAATTCAGTTGAGCACAGAAAAGAAAATGAAAAAGATTGAATTGAATTGTTACCGTCTTTCGAAGGTCGTGTTGTTTCTGGCACTGTAAAATCGAATTTTCACCCGCGAAACGAGATATAAGCACTTCGATTAAGATCGTGTCAATTTAAATACGCGCACAAAACAAACCAGATATAATGGAATATGACACAAGTTATACGTGCGTAAATTAAAGATTGTTTTACAGGCGTTGGGGAAACCCGAATGGCGTTATAAAAAAAGGGTTTTAGTTAAGTGTTTCTATGGAATGAAAAGGTCTGCACAGAAAATAATCGCGAGAAACGAGTAACGATCCACAATGCAGGCGTAGTGTCACGTGTGCGTTCCTGAAGGCGACTCTATTATTTTATATTAATATAAAATAAAACATTTTCTGTTTATAAAAATTGGAACTAAGAAAAACTTCTCATAGATGCCGTTAAAACGATAATTAAATAGCGCAAATGAAAAATAATATTTCAAGTTCGATTTGATCAATTAGTAAAAATCGATAGATATACTCGTACAAGTTAGATGCGCATATTTAACTCTTATTGTTAGCAAATGTAGGAGAGGAAATATTGGTGAGGAAAATGGAGGAAAAATTGGCGATTTCGAACGTGTTGAAATATAAGGGGTATCGAAAAAGATTGTCGTTTTTTTAAATGAAAGATTGAATGCTTATAATTTTTTTTATTTTTCATATCCTAATCTAAAATAAAATGTCCCTTATTAGCTACTACTTCTCTCCACCTATCTGGCAAGATTTTAACGCCCTTCTCATAAAATTTTTCCTGTTTTGAGGCAAAACACTCGTCCAGTCCGTTTTTGACTTCGTCGTAAGTTTTAAATTTTTTCTCTTTCAAAAAGAGCTGCATTGACCGAAAAAAATGATATTCGGATAGAACAATATCGGAGAATAAGGAGGGTGTCGAATTACATTCCTTCCGAGGTCGTTAAATTTTTTTTCGTTCTTTTTGCTGTATGCGAGCGAAAGTTGTCATGCTGATAATACACTTGTCTTTGATGCACTAGGGACGATACTTTTTATTTTAGTTCTACTGCTAAACGGTCCAGTTGTTCACAATACAGCTTCGCATTTACCGTTTGTCCAGATTTGAACATCTCATAATGAATAGTACCCTTGCAGTCCCACCAAACACACAAAATAATTTTTTGTTTCGTGAGGCCGGGTTTAGAGGTCGGTACAGCTATCTGGTTCTTTAATAACCATTGATTCATGCATCCTCGATTGGAGTAAAGCACCCATTTCTCGTCTCCAGTAATCAGATCTTCTAAAAATTTTGATTCTGATTATTTTTTTAAAAGATGTTCGCACGCGTTCACTCGATCGCCAAGGTGCTATTCGCGTAGTTCGTGCGGTAACCATTTCCCCATCCTCCACACCGTACCAATTTTTTTGAGAAGCTCTTGAACACTTGTTTGTCAGTATCCGAGATTGTTTGCAATTTCTTTGATAGATAATGTTGGATTACTCTCGATTTCGGCAGTCAGTATGGCATCGTCTACTTTAGTAGGTCTTTCACTTTCAAGGCTGTTTTTCATATCGAAATTTCCCGCTAGAAATTTTTTGAACCATCTTTGACACTTGTGGACATCCAAATAATTTCCCAGTATGTATATTACAAATATTTTTAGCGGCAATTGTTGCAGTCTCTTTTTTCATAAAATGATAAAGCATTAAATATTGAAGAAATTCTTCACTAGGCAAAAATAGATTCATTTCGAATTTTCATGTTAAACTCGAATTTTTCAAATCACAATTCACTCTTGATGAGTATAGTCACCGAAATAACATAAAATACGTCTTAAAAGGGCAACAGTCGAATCGCGACTAGTCCCCGAAAATGGTCAACAAAAAAAACGACGTTCTTTTTCGATCTCCTTATTATTACGTTGGAACCTATGAAACGGACGTTGAAAAAAATAGACAAACAAATAGCTCTATTTTCCACATTATTTATTATATTTAATATTTAATCCAAATAACTTCCATTGGCATCTACGACGTTCTGCCAACGATTGGGCATGTCATATATGTATGCCTTTTCTGAAATAATCTTAATTTTTATAATTAAATAAATATTTCAAAGTCCTTTATTTTGGGGTCCTTCGTTTTGGTTATTATTTTTTTTTCTTGTAAAAATAACTCAATATTGTGAAAAAGAATGGTTAAATGTCTGATTTATATGAAGGATGTGATAAAATTTCATATTATAAAAAAGATAATTCATCAATAGTCATCGAAGCTCCATTTGGTCGCGCGTTATCAACCATCTGAAGACGTGTCAGGTCATGCGGAACAAAATGAGTCTAATTTTTTTCATTTTATTTATTGAATGCGGATGTTTTTAAACAGAAGTGTGGCTAGCTCCTAGTTCAGATCCAAGTCTACGAATGTATATTTGTATATTTGTCGATTCCACAATCGCCCGTAATTCCTCGTTATCAAACACGGGCCTGTGGTCTTCATAGAGGTTTGTTGACGATACTCAAATTGCCAGAAAGAAATTTTTGAAATCAATACTAAGAATTTTTTTCAGTAGCAGATCCATCTCCAAATGCCCTATTAATGTTTCGTGAAGATTGAGCCACGCTATGATTTAATTTGAGCTTGTAAAGAAAAAAATAAGTGTAAATCGCGTTTTGTCTCCATCTGGTTTCGGAGAAAAAAAAATTGAAAACGAAATGCAAACAAGCAAATATTTTACGAAATGAGAAAGAAGGATACCTTTAAAAATTCCAAATAAAAATATTAAGCAAACATTGAAACGAACCTCTCTCAGGCGCAGCTGAACACAAACTAAAAAAAAAGAAAATGACTGTTTCATAGGTTCCAACCTAATATTACGCGAAGTTTAGCTTTTGGTAATTCGCCTGTGATAAAAAAATAGTTAAATTGATAGTAAAAAAACAAATATATTTTTTATTTTGATTTAATTGATTAAATAAAATAATAATGACATAGAAAAAGATAAAAAAAAAATATATATATATTTTAGGAAATATTTGTAAACCTTTTTTTAGAAAAATAAAGTAATTTAGGATCGGTTAAATGAGAACGGTATTGTATGTCGATAAGTGGTATATCACTTAAACCACTATCCTGTTTAGACGTAGGTTCTGAAGAAGGGAATTCATTATTTATAAAATAACGATTAGTTGTATTTTTTTTATGTTTATTTAATCCTAATTTTGTATGCCACAAATTTCTAGTTTTTGAGTTAACGAGTATAAAAAAGACGAAAAGTATAAAACCTTGCATAGTTGCTGTGATACAAAATAAATAGTTCATAATCAAAAACATTGAAAAAAATCCAAATAGCCACGTGAATCCAAAAAGGATAAATAATACCACACTAACATACATTTTTTTACAGTCAGCTTTGTAATCGTAATGTTTTTGAGTTGGAGTTCTTATAATAACTTTGTATATAATTATAAAAAACAAACTAAGATTAACAAGCATAATCAGGAGTATAGGGAAAAAAACTGTAATCCAATAACCTATCCCTTTTGGGAAACAAAATAATGTGTATTGGTGGTTTTCGTGAGGGCGCACATAACTATCGGGTGAAATTAATAAAAGAATTATCACTGGAATGATTGGAATCAGCCAACCACAAAGAAAAACTATGAAAAATCTATGAGTCATTTCAGCATGAAAAACAATAACCAGTTTTTTATATGAGTGAATCGCTATTATTAACATCCAAAAAAATGCAGTTAAAATACTATAATGAAGAAATCCACCAAGAACCAAGCAAGTGGCATTATTTTCAGGCTTTTTTTTTAGAACGGAACTAACTAAGAAAACGACAAGTAAAATAGTAAGCGATGCTGAAATGTTAAGGTAAATTTTGTTTGTAAATTCACTTCTCCATTCTTTAAAAAGAATAGCGGTCAAGACAATGATGGATAATCCAAATAATGAAATTGCGCAACCAAAATACGTGATCAATGACAATACTGTTTGGTCATTACTTGATATATCAACCATAATTGGTTGAATAAGAAAAGCAAAATGAGTTAAATGTCGACACCGACAAGTATCAAAGCCTTTGACAATTTCTTCAATTAACAATTCGCAACCTTCTTTAGACCAGCCACCATTACTGCCCAATTGGAAGTCCCAAAATGCACATTTTTTCTTTTCACATGACATGTTGAAGTTTAATGGTTTCATATGGATATCGATATATTGATTATCAGAAAAGTTCAATTTATAATCCGTTGAAATTCCTATGACTATACTGTTGATTATCAAGTCATTTTGGTCTTGATCTGTTTTGAAGAATTTTTCATTTTTGGTCGCCACAATTGCCAACTTTTCAATTAATTTCAAGTGAGCATTAGACATTTCTACAATAATTTCTGTATTATCTGGTTTTTCTTTAATATTTTGTAATTCAACTGTAATGTAAAGATTGTATTATAAAAATAAATTTATTGTGATACTAGTTACTATAATATTATAATACACAATTGAAAATTAAACTGACCTTTGCTTAAAAAACTAACCATAGACTTGGACATATTAGTATCTACTTTATTAATTTTGACACCTTGTATACAATTCGTTTTTTGAATTTTAATGACTCCAACAACCAAATCAGGTGATGCAGAATGAATTTGAAAATTTGTTGAATTCAACTCACTAGCATTCAATACTTTGTCTAAATTTTGAAGAGTTTCTCTGGGAACTTTTTCAATATTTTTCGAAGACACAGCTATACTTATATCATTAACAATTTCTTCAATACTGATATTTTTTAATGAGTGATTCAAAATGTTTTCCATTTTGTTATTAATAATTGAAATCAATGAGACATCCTGAAATCAAAAATGTTGAATTCCAAATACGTTAATTTTATTTAATTATTATATAATGGGATATACTTAATATTACTTACATTATTCGAAAATGATGTTGGTATAATGTTGTTACACAACACAATTTTGTAATAAGGATCTATACACACACAGAGATTGTCCAAATCGCAATATTTTTTTTCTTTTTCATAACCTTAATCGTTATTTGATAATAAATATTGAATTGTTACATTAAAATATAAAGAGAGATACAATTGTTTTATTATTCCCACCTGATATAATGAACCCTCCAATTAAGTGAGAAAATGAGAAAGTGCTTGCAGACTTTCCAATTTTATTTAAATCAGACAAAAACTTATCGGCATCAGAATTTTCTACATTTATATGATACTCAACTGACATATTCATAAATAGTTTTGTAGGTTTACACTTATACACACTGAGTATTGTTTCATTAAATATTGGGCTGGTACTAAAATTTAAAAAAATATGTATTTTTTATTTTAAACTAGCGGTAGTACCCGGCGTTTCCCGTTTTTTTTTGGATTTTTTTTAGTTGTTTTTTTTCTGAAAAGTCATGATAACAGATAAATGTAAACTGAAAAAGCGAAACCAATCGATATTTTTATGAAGAATAGGCTGGTAGGCCCTTCGGGCCTACCGACTCGGCCCTACAGATAGGTTGACCACACGTCCTGTTTTCGCCGGGACAGTCCCGTTTTCGTCGTGTCTTGCGTTTGTCCCGTCGTTTTCTTAAAATTGTTTGATTTGTCCCGGTGGGCAAATATATTTTATCAGTAGTGTATTTTCTTAACGATAGTAATCGATTGAAATTTTTTGAATGTGTAACAATTTTTTTTTTATATAGGGGAGGGGCATTTTTTTCTGAGGGTCCCATTTTGGGTTCTGGAAATTATGGTCATCCTATGCAGAAATCTTCCTGGATGCGTAACCAACATATTTACAAAATTTGATTGTGATCGGATAAGCGGTAAAGGCGTGCATAGGACGCATACGGACATACATATGTACATACATCCATACAGACATACATTCATTTTTATTTACATACATAGATTGAAGTGAAAATAACTGCTGGAAAAAAAATATTGGGATGAGTAAATGATGTACCTCATGTTCTGATAATTCAGTTCTGTTGTAACAATATAAATGGTCGATAAAGATTTTATATCATTTGTAAACATTATATGATTGCTCTCATATGGTTCAATTTCCACCGTATTCACAATGAAACACCAATAGTATCCAGAGCCAGCAAACATCACATGGAATATAGACGTATCATCTGTTTCGAATATGTTTAATTTAAAAGGATAATATCCAGGCAAAGCGTCTGTAAAACAACGAATATCAGATTTATTGAACAAAACATTAAATTCGTTCTTATCCCTTTCGTGTTTAATTTGAACCATTATTCCTATATTTCTAAAAACAATCAAATCAAATTACATAGGTATTACTAAATATATACACAAATATATAATAATATATATAATATATATAATATAATATAATATAAAATAATATAATATAATAATATATATAATATAATATATAATATACATAAATATATAATATGTATAAATATGTATATATATGTATATGTATATATAATATGTAGATACAGAGTGTTAGGTGGACCTGTGCAGTCTTAAACAGGAGATAGATCATGTAATTTGGAACATTTTAAAGTAAATATACATGTAGAATCTACATGTTTAATATATCAATCGAAAGGGCTTTAAACAGTTTTAAATTTATGAGCTTCGTTTTTTTTTAAACAAGAAATTTCAAAAAAATACTTGTTTCTCTTTACTTTGACAAGATTTTTATAACTAATCACGTATTTTTTATAGTTTTGAGTTGATTTAGATGTTTGTATTCATATTTGTGGATTAAATACATAATAAACAAACGAAATAATAAGTTTTTTCTACTATGTTACCTTTCATTTGAAAATTATCAACGGGCAAGTGCGATATTTTTTATTTTTTCTCAAAAATCGAAAAAATAACAATAACTCGAAAACTGTAATACTTTGGACTAAGGTATATTCACTTTAAAATGTTACAAATTACATGATCTATCTCCTGTTTAAGACTTTGCACAGGTCCACCTAACACCCTGTATATGTATATATACATATTATATATTAAAAATGTTCGAAATTTGTTTTTAAAGCTTACACTTTGCTATATAAATTTAGCTCAACTTTTATTTTATCAATGGGATATTCGCAAATTGCTGCATTATAAATATAGTCTTGTTCCCTGTTATATAACGACCCAGATTCATCCATTGATGTAGGTATATCATTTTGGAATCCCTACAATTTCAAATTATATTTTGTTTTAATATAAAAGTACATCTAGTAAATCAGCGGCTCCCAACCTTTTTTGACTCGCGTACCACTTGGTAGTAAATTACGCTAAACTTTACCACAATATAAAAATTTTTGTGTTTCATGAAATTTAATATTGTAAACAGAGCCGTAGTAATGTTTTTGACGTTCTTAGCAAATATCAAATTTGGCGTCCCTGTATTATTTTTTAATTAAATTTAAAAAAATGTGTTTTAATAAAAAATAACAGCATATTAATTTTTATAAAAATAGCAGTAAAAATTAAGTCACAAAACTTAAAAAAAGGATTATTTTATAATGTACGGCGACCAACCTCTGGTACAAATTATTACTGTAGACTCCTCTTTTCAATATTTTTTATTCCACAATTTTAAAATTTGAGAAAAATCTAAATTGTCTGAAAATAATCATTTGAAGATTTTATAATGAAAATCAGATGCTAATTAACGAAAAAAATTAAATATTATATTACTGAAGGAAAATTGACGTCGACTATGATTAATGAAGATAATGTTTATTATGAAACATAATTTTTTTATATTGTATTTGTAAATCATTCATTCCTGTGTGTTCGCCATAACTGATTTTTTTTCCAACCACAGGTTGGGAACCGTTTTACTAAATTATAAAGGATCAAGTTTTCTTACAGTTTCACTCGAGTCTTTAAAATAATTTTCTATTGGAAATTCTAGTTCTTGCGTAGTGATCGATGAATTCAAGATATAAATATGGCCTTTACTGATTAAATTACTAGATAATTGATTGCAGAATTGTTTAATATAATCCCATGTACCACTTCTAAATCCTTCACGTCCATCAACATACATTTCAGATAGACATGTGGGTATTGGAGATGAATAATAAACAAAGTTATTTTTACACCGTCCTTGGATTAAACTATCTTTTCTTATAGGTTTAACTACACAAAACCTATTTATTTTAGCATTACAGTTTTGAATTGTCACATTATTATTATTTATATCATAAGCTGCACAGTTGTCATCTTTCAAATAGACATTATGTGTTTGTGCTACAAGTACTGGTTTTCCCATATTTTCCATGTCCTGTATATTCCACATAATAAATATTCCATCAATATAAGCCCGTTTAACATTCAGCCAGAATGATGTGACATTGATTTTTATCAATAAACTAATTAAACTTGGCACTGTGTTACTATTAAACATTATATTTGCATTTTGGTTGCATCCATCGTATTCTTCTTGAAATGTTTCTTTATCTTTAATTTTTACACAAACAACAGAGTCACCATCGACAATTTTCTCAAAATTCAAAGGACATCTTTCTTTTAATTCTGTTATATCTGTGTTTTGTGAACTCACGTAGTATTTTAATTGTAAAACTAATGTAATGATGAAAATCAGTCGAAACATTTCCACTAAAAAATATATTTTTATTTATTCTTTATTTGATAGTATAAATTGTAATATAAGCATTTTCTATTATTTTAAAAATCGCTTCGATATACTTGAAAATCGATAAATAATAGGTGTGACAAAGTGGTGGACATATTAAATATATAATAATGAAAAAATAGCGCACTTACAGTAGAATATGTGGGATATAAAGCTTTTGAAATTGTTGAATATACACTCAAACAATAAGTTTTAGGATATTCGATCACACACTGTATCCATTCGCTTGTTAGACTTAGATTAGTGAATATTTTTTTATATTTGGTGGTTATTGCATTTATCATTTTATCGCGCACCTTTGTTGATTCAATTTAAATTTAATCCATAAAGGCAGGGCCGGATTTAGCTGAAAGCAATCCTTTTTTTTTCAGTGCAAGGAGGAAAAATCTTTTATAGACATCATCGGACCCGTGACCGATGATAGTGTGGGATTCTCCCCATTCGGCATATCCACTAAAAGACCTCCTTGTCCCTCTCTTGTCGTGTCCTGCTGTGACTTCCGGTAATGCTCGGAACATAACGTTTCTAACATATTGTAAGAGCCCACCCAAGCGTCGTTGAGGACGACTCTCCAATCAGACTACCCTATTAAGTTGACCGACCAGAGCCACCCTCTTGACGCCTTTCTCGTTCGGCGTCTTCCTTGGAAGAGATCACTCCGACAGCGAAATCCTCCCATGCCTTTCACCCGTTCTTGATTTCCAGCATAGGCTTTACCATTCCGTCCACTGACATTCGTATGTTACCTACGGAGGCTCGAAGTTTTCTTCGTTGGTCCTCCTATACATCGCAAACAAATGTCGTATGCTCGGCATCATCCAACCCAGCACTGCAGTGATGGCACCGTTTGGTCTCCTCCTTTTTGTTTTATCCAATTCAGATATTTTCTGAAACTGAGAAGCTGGGTCATATGATACCCTAGCTCTCCGTGCTTCATTTCGATCCACGGTCTTACCTTCGGGATGAGCCTATGCGTCCATCGACCGTCTGGCGAGGCTTTCCATAAACGCTGCTTACGTATTCATACGTAAGCATAAATGCGTCGTATTTACGCTCGCGCTTACGCTCGCCACGGGGCATAACCTTAATTTAACATTATTTTTTATCAGAAAATTAGGTTTAATTATTATATACAAACGGGTTATGTTGATTTTGCACGAAATTGGATATTTTAAAATAAAATTTGTTATATTTACAATATGGAATATGTAAACGGACTTACCTCCATCAGTTTATTTCGAAAATCCTTAGTCAATATGTTTTGATTGGTCGTCATCAACTGGGGAAGCAAAACAGATGGTAGCCAAAGACAAGAACACGAAAAATAAGATGAATTTCATGTTGTAATTTTTAGTTTTCAATCGAAATATTTTCAATCGAATGATATCGGTACGTCTATTTTCTCCGTATTTATATGGTTTTCAAAACAAATTTCGGGGAAGTCCTTTTCGCAGAAATCGTTTTATCGTTGCTTTGGACTAATAACCAAACCGACTATTATAACCTATTGATATTTATTTTTTAACCTTTAGATAATTATGTAATAATGTAATAATATGATTATTTAATTAAATAGCGCAAATAAAAAAAAGTATGTTTCAAGTTCGATTTGATCAATTAGAAAAAATCGATAGATATACGAGCTATGTAGATGCGCATATTTAACTCTTATTGTTAGAAAATATAGGAGAGGATATATTGGTGAGGAAAATGGTGGAAAAATTGGCGATTTCGAACGTGTTGAAATATTACGCGAAGTTTAGCCTCCGTATTTTTGATTGGTAATTCGCCTGTGATAAAAAAATAGTGAAATTGATAGTAAAAAAACAAACATATTTTTTATTTTGATTTAATTGATTAAATAAAATAATAATGACATAGAAAAAGAAAAAAAAAAAATATATATATTTTAGGAAATATTTGTAAACCTTTTTTTAGAAAAATAAAGTAATTTAGGATCGGTTAAATGAGAACGATATTGTATGTCGATAAGTGGCATATCACTTAAACCACTATCCTGTTTAGACGTAGGTTCTGAAGAAGGGAATTCATTATTTATAAAATAACGATTAGTTGTATTTTTTTTATGTTTATTTAATCCTAATTTTGTATGCCACAAATTTCTAGTTTTTGAGTTAACGAGTATAAAAAAGACGAAAAGTATAAAACCTTGCATAGTTGCTGTGATACAAAATAAATAGTTCATAATCAAAAACATTGAAAAAAATCCAAATAGCCACGTGAATCCAAAAAGGATAAATAATACCACACTAACATACATTTTTTTACAGTCAGCTTTGTAATCGTAATGTTTTTGAGTTGGAGTTCTTATAATAACTTTGTATATAATTATAAAAAACAAACTAAGATTAACAAGCATAATCAGGAGTATAGGGAAAAAAACTGTAATCCAATAACCTATCCCTTTTGGGAAACAAAATAATGTGTATTGGTGGTTTTCGTGAGGGCGCACATAACTATCGGGTGAAATTAATAAAAGAATTATCACTGGAATGATTGGAATCAGCCAACCACAAAGAAAAACTATGAAAAATCTATGAGTCATTTCAGCATGAAAAACAATAACCAGTTTTTTATATGAGTGAATCGCTATTATTAACATCCAAAAAAATGCAGTTAAAATACTATAATGAAGAAATCCACCAAGAACCAAGCAAGTGGCATTATTTTCAGGCTTTTTTTTTAGAACGGAACTAACTAAGAAAACGACAAGTAAAATAGTAAGCGATGCTGAAATATTAAGGTAAATTTTGTTTGTAAATTCACTTCTCCATTCTTTAAAAAGAATAGCGGTCAAGACAATGATGGATAATCCAAATAATGAAATAGCGCAACCAAAATACGTGATCAATGACAATACTGTTTGGTCATTACTTGATATATCAACCATAATTGGTTGAATAAGAAAAGCAAAATGAGTCAAATGTCGACACCGACAAGTATCAAAGCCTTTGACAATTTCTTCAATTAACAATTCGCAACCTTCTTTAGACCAGCCACCATTACTGCCCAATTGGAAGTCCCAAAATGCACATTTTTTCTTTTCACATGACATGTTGAAGTTTAATGGTTTCATATGGATATCGATATATTGATTATCAGAAAAGTTCAATTTATAATCCGTTGAAATTCCTATGACTATACTTTTGATTATCAAGTCATTTTGGTCTTGATCTGTTTTGAAGAATTTTTCATTTTTGGTCGCCACAATTGCCAACTTTTCAATTAATTTCAAGTGAACATTAGACATTTCTACAATAATTTCTGTATTATCTGGTTTTTCTTTAATATTTTGTAATTCAACTGTAATGTAAAGATTGTATTATAAAAATTAATTTATTGTGATACTAGTTACTATAATATTATAATACACAATTGAAAATTAAACTGACCTTTGCTTAAAAAACTAACCATAGACTTGGACATATTAGTATCTACTTTATTAATTTTGACACCTTGTACACAATTCGTTTTTTGAATTTTAATGACTCCAACAACCAAATCAGGTGATGCAGAATGAATTTGAAAATTTGTTGAATTCAACTCACTAGCATTTAATACTTTGTCTAAATTTTGAAGAGTTTCTCTGGGAACTTTTTCAATATTTTTCGAAGACACAGCTATACTTATATCATTAACAATTTCTTCAATATTGATTTTTTTTTCTGATGAGTTTTTCAAAATGTTTTCCATTTTGTTATTGATAATTGAAATTAGTGAGACACTCTGAAACCAAAAATTGTTAAATTACATAAATATAAATTTTATTTTATTATTCTATAATGGATATAATATTACTTACATCATTACATAGCTTAATGTTATAATAAAGATCTATACACACACAAAGATTGTCCAAATCGCAATGCTCGTTTTCTTTTTCATAATCTTAATCGTTATTTTATAATAAGTATTGAGTTATTACATTAAAATATTAAGAGAGATACAATTGTTTTATTATTCTCACCTGCTATAATGAACCCTCCAATTAAGTGAGAAAATGAGAAAGTTTTTGCAGATTTTCCAATCTTACATAAACCAGAAAAAAACTTATCGACATCAGATTTTGTAACATTTACATGAAACTCAACTGTCCCATTCAAAAAAACTTTTTTAAGTTTAAAATTATACAAACTCATTGTTTCATTAAATGATGGGCTGATGCTAAAATTTTTAAAAATATATTTTTTATTTTATATTGAAGTAAAAATAACTGATGGAAAAAAATTATATTGACGGATAAATGATGTACCTTAATTTATGTTTCTGAAGATCCTGATAATAATCTTGCGTTTGATTATTAAAAATTTGAATTTCTTCTTTTGTTGATATATAATGTATACTTGTAACAGAATAAATCGTGTCTAGAGAATTTATAAGTAAATTCATGTTGAAAAAAAACTCATTGGCATCAATGTTTGTTAGAAGCTTAATTGTTCCGTTAAAAAATTTTTCAAGTTTCGAATTATACAAAATTATTGTATCATTATATGTTTTGCTTAAATTTAATATATATATATATTTTTTAAATTTTAAATTAATGTAAATAATACCTGCTGGAAAAAAATATATTGAAGAGTAGTTGATTTACCTTATATCCAGAAAATTCCTATAATGTATATTCAAATCAGTAAAATTTCGTATTTCGTTCGTCATTGATATATAAAGTACTATTATTTCAATATAAAGATTTGATATAGATTTTATCAAATTATTCAAATCAGAATAAAATTTATCGTCAGCAGGTGTTATTTCTTTATTCGAGATATTTAGTAGCTTGTTATTGAATGTACCTATCTCATCCCTAAAAAGTGTTTAATGTTCTGAATCATACAAATTTATTAATTTTTTAAATTAAAAAATGTCCTTAAATTTAAAATATGTATTCTTTTATTTTTAAATTTAAGTAAAAAATACCTGCTGGAAAAATAATTATTCAGACGAGTAAATGATATACCTTATACTCTCAAATTTCTCATGATCATAATCTGCCTTCAAATTCATAAAATTTTCTGATTTGTTCATCTTTAATATATAAAGTTCTGTTGTAATAGTATAAATGGTCGATAAAGAGTTTATATCATAAGCAAACATTACATGCTTGCTCTCATATGATTCAATTTCCACTGTATTTACAATGATACACCAATAGTGCCCATAGCCAGCGTACTCCACTTGAAAAGTAAAATTATCAACTGTTTCAGATATATTTAATCTTACAGGATAATATTTTAGAGCATCAGTAAAACAGCTAATATCAGATTTATTGAATGAAAAGTTGGGTGCATTAAGCTGTTTGATTTGAACCACTATTCCCAGATTTCTAAAAGCAGTCAAATCGAATTTTATATAAATAAAATAAAATCTATGTATATATACAGCGTGTTAGGTGGACCTGTGCAAAGTCTTAAACGGGAGATACATAATATAATTTGGAATATTTTAAAGTAAATATACCTTAGTCCAAAGTATTACAGTTTTCGAGTTATTATTATTATTTTTTCAATTTTTAAGAAAAAATCTAAAATTAGAATTTTACAGAATCGCTACTATTTTGGATATATCGTTTTACAGTTTAACACTGGAGAGCTCAAAAATTTTGTCTTTCGGTTTCGTTTTTGTATCCTGGTTTTAAGAATCGAATAGATATCTGCATGTTTGATACATCAATCGAAAGAGCTTTAAACAGAAATGTTTTTACAAATAGTTAGTTTACTTTTTTTTTCAAACAAGAAATATTAAGAAACACTAGTTTCCCTTTACATCAGCAAGTTTTTGATAACTAATCGAGTATTTTTTATAGTATTGTGTTGATATCAGGGCCGTAGAGAGAAATTCCGGACCTTAGGGAAAAAAAATTAAAAATATTTCGGGGCCCTACCCCCTTCAAATTTTTATTTATTCCATAATTTTAAATTTTCATAACGCTTTTCAAAATTATTCAAACCCTAAATTTTTTTCCTTAACCCAAAAATCAACATTTTTTAAAAATTATTCTATACACAGGATAAAAGCTCGGGGCCCAAAAATTTTAAAACCAGTCACGGACCCTCAAAATTGCCCGGACCCTGGGAATTTACCCCTCTTAACGACCCTGGTTGATATAGATGTTTGTATTCATATTTATAGATTATATACACAATAAGCAAGCATAAAAATTAGTTTTGTCTACCATTTTATCTTTTATTTTGGTATTATTAGTGTGTAAGTGCGTGATTTTGAATTTTTTTTTTAAAGTTGAATAAATTATTATAACTCGAAAATTATAATACTTTGGACTAAGGTATTTTTGGTTTAAAATATTCCAAATGACATGGCCTATCTTCCCCTAAAGTTTGTACATTGCGCTTCAGAACACCCTGTATGTTAAAGTTGTACAAAATGGGTTTTTTTAAACTCACTTTTTATTATATAAGTTTAGTTGAACTTTAATTTTGTCAATTGGATATTCACAAAATCCCGCATTGTATATTTGATCTTGTTTGCTGAAAGATAAATTTCCAGATCCATCCATTGATGTAGGTTGTAATGACTACAATTTCAAATTATATTTTGTTTTAATAGGTATATAAATACATCTACTAAATTATAAAGGATCAAGTTTTCTTACAGTTTCACTCGAGTCTTTAAAATAATTTTCTATTGGAAATTCTAGTTCTTGCGAAGTGATCGATGAATTCAAGATATAAATATGGCCTTTACTGATTAAATTACTAGATAGTTGATTGCAGAATTGTTTAATATAATCCCATGTACCACTTCTAAATCCTTCACGTCCATCAACATACATTTTAGATAGACATGTGGGTATTGGAGATGAATAATAAACAAAGTTATCTTTACACCGTCCTTGGATTGAGCTATCTATTCTTATAGGTTTAACTACACATAACCTATTTATTTTAGTACTACAGTTTTGAGTTATTGCTTTTGTAATATTTATATCAAAAGCTGCACAATTATTATCCCTCAAATTGAAATTATGCACAGTTGCTAAGGGTACTGGTATTCCCATACGTTCCATGTCCTGTAAATTCCATTCAATAAAAAGCCCATCATTATAAGCCCGTTTTGCATCTATCCAGAATAAATCTACTTTGCTTTTTCTCAGAAAATCTATTAAATTTGGATTTAATTTATTTTCAATCATGAGAATTGCATTTCGGTTGCATTCATTGTATGCTTCTTTAAAGATTTCTTTTTCCTTGATTTTTACACAAACAATAGAGTCAGCAGTGTTAATTTTTTCATAATTCAAAGGACATTTTTCTTCTAACCCTGTTATATCTGTATTTTGTGAGCTCACTATGAATGTCAATTTTAAAACTAATGTGACGACGAAAACCAGTCTGAACATTTCCGCTGAAAATTTTTTTTTTTTAAATAACTAACAATTAGATATTTTTGAAAAGCGATAAATAATAGGTGTGACAAAAGTGGTGGAAATATTAAATATATGTATAACAATGAAAAAAAAAATAGCGCACTTACAGTAAAATATGTAGGATATAAAGCTTTTAAATTGTTGAATATACACTCAAATAATAAGTTTCAGAATATTCGATCACACACTGTATCCATTCGCTTAGATTAGCGAATATTTTCTTATATTTGGCGTTTGTAGCATTTAACATCTTATCGCGTTTTACAAAAAACGGAATGGCACTAGAAAATAGATAAAAATACATATCAATATGACTAAAATTTCAAGTGTTTTCAAAAATATTTTATACACACAGTATACTCTCGATTATTCGTGCTAACGCCGGGGAGGACGGGCACGGATAACCAAAAAACACGGATAATCCAAACTACAGTTTTTTTTCGAAAGTGGTATAAGTCCATTTTTGCAAAAAAATACATAGTTAATTTCTGTTTTGGTTAAATATTATCCATTTCTGTTCATTATAATTTTCATAATTTGTTATTATTGAAAATGGTGCAAGCCCATTTGTAGCTAAAAAAATAATTATTTTACATTAAATATTTTCGCAAAATAAACTTAACATGTTGACAATTATTTTTTTTTACCTGAATTAATTAACGTGTGCCAATATTTTTATCACTGAAGACGACAACAGGAAACCACTTCAGTTATCATTTTCCAGGATAATAACTGAAAAATGATCGCCAACGTTACGGCCTGGCCACACCTATTAGACTAAACTAAACTTTTGCGTACTTTCATGGTCATATCGTCAACGAAATCGAGAGCGGTGTTATTTTTCAAGCTTTTTATTAATTTATTGTGAATAACAAAGGGAATGCCGCCTCCGTTTTTATTTTTCAATTCTAAATTTCGGTATTTTTTTCATAGGTAGTAGCGTTGTCTTGTTTCGGTGCAAAGAACTATATTCTGTTGAAGCGAGATAGCATTACGAAATTTTCGATATATTTATCACAAAAGCGTAAAAATTTACGATGAGTCGCAGGGGTTTTCAACTCGGTCAAAATATTCGTTTATTTTCGAAATAGATTAATATTTCATACTTAAAATAGTATAGATACGTCATTTCACATGCACAAACATATTTTTCATTCTTTTTCGATATCGACATCTTTCAAAACCATTTGTCAATTTTAGTTGTCAAATTATAAAATAAAAAAAACAGTCTACGATAGTCTTTTGGATTCAATCTTACCTACCCCTGAAGTTGATGTAGTAATTTCAAGTCTGACAATGAGACCATTTATTTAAAAATTAATTCATTTGAATATATGAGAGCACCTGGATATGGCGACGGAATTTTTTTTCACACGTATTTTTTTTTTTTAAAAAAATTTACATGTAAAAAATCGAAAATATTACGCTCATATTATAATTTATACAAGTTGAGAAATTTTTTTAATGTACACTGGTGAGTACGAATTAAAAAGTTTCATTAATCCATTAAAAACGACAATTGAAATATCATTTTTTAAATTGCATTAGTAAAATAGAACCAGAAACAGGAATTGAAATGTAATGAATTTTGATATGCGCTTGAATTTAAAAAAATCTACAAAATGGACTTTGTAGTGAATACTGCTGTATGAAAGTTTTCTAACAAATACACGTACATACATACATACATACATATTTAAGTAAATAAGGTAATTAAAAAATTAAATACACACATGTGCATATTGCGTATGTCATATTGCGTATTGAGACACACACATGCATACATACACAACTGGGATCGCTCTCTTGAATGAGATCATAGCGGAAGCGATTTATTTTAATATTTCATTTGATTTTATTAATTCGAGACAAAAAATTCTAATTTTGTTATTTAAAAATAAAATATACGCAAATCGATCATAAATCATCGTTCAAAGGATGCCGCGTCGAGAAGTTTGCAGGAGCTCGCTTCATTATTGCAGATTATCGAAATGAAGTCTAGTCAAGTCTAGTAACGTTTTTTACTAGATGTGGCCGCGCCGTTACGGCCTGGCCACACCTATTAGACTAAACTAAACTTTTGCGTACTTTCATGGTCATATCGTCAACGAAATCGAGAGCGGTGTTATTTTTCAAGCTTTTTATTAATTTATTGTGAATAACAAAGGGAATGCCGCCTCCGTTTTTATTTTTCAATTCTAAATTTCGGTATTTTTTTCATAGGTAGTAGCGTTGTCTTGTTTCGGTGCAAAGAACTATATTCTGTTGAAGCGAGATAGCATTACGAAATTTTCGATATATTTATCACAAGGGCGTAAAAATTTACGATGAGTCGCAGGGGTTTTCAACTCGGTCAAAATATTCGTTTATTTTCGAAATAGATTAATATTTCATACTTTAAATAGAATAGATACGTCATTTCACATGCACAAACATATTTTTTTCATTATTTTTTTCGATATCGACATCTTTCAAAACCATTTGTCAATTTTAGTTGTCAAATTATAAAATAAAAAAAAACAGTCTACGATAGTCTTTTGATTCGATCTTACCTACCCCTGAAGTTGATGTAGTAATTTCAAGTCTGACAATGAGACCATTTATTTAAAAAAATTAATTCATTTGAATATATGAGAGCACCTGGATATGGCGACGGAATTTTTTTTTCACACGTATTTTTTACGTAAAAAATCGAAAATATTACGCTTATATTATAATTTATACAAGTTGAGAAATTTTTTTAATGTACACTGGTGAGTACGAATTAAAAAGTTTCATTAATCCATTAAAAACGACAATTGAAATATCATTTTTTAAATCGCATTAGTAAAATAGAACCTGAAACAGAAATTGAAATGTAATGAATTTTGATATGCGCTTGCAATTTATAATGATGCTGAATTTAAAAAAATCTACAAAATGGACTTTTGTAGTGAATACTGCTGTATGAAAGTTTTCTAACAAATACACGTACATACATACATACATACATACATATTTAAGTAAATAAGGTAATTAAAAAATTAAATACACAACATGTGCATATTGCGTATGTCATTTTGCATATTGAGACACACACATGCATACATACACAACTGGGATCGCTCTCTTGAATGAGATCTAGCGGAAGCGATTTATTTTAATATTTCATTTGATTTTATTAATTCGAGACAAAAAATTCTAATTTTGTTATTTAAAAATAAAATATATGCAAAACGATCATAAATCATCGTTCAAAGGATGCCGCGTCGAGAAGTTTGCAGGAGCTCGCTTCATTATTGCAGATTATCGAAATGAAGTCTAGTCAAATCTAGTAACGTTTTTTGCTAGATGTGGCCGCGCCGTTAGGGTCACCTGATATGGCACAAAAAAAATTACGCTTATGCAAACGGAAACCTTTTAAATATTTTACAACATAAATAAATGGACTTATATCACTTTCACAAACAACGGCTCGTATGTAAGGTGAAATAAAATTTTGCAGAAAACATAATAAAGACTTCCTATCTACCCGTGGCCCATAAAATGATCTGTTTCTCGGAAGTTCGACTTTTTTGGGTCGAAAATATCCAAACGAAAATTACAACACATTATTACATCACACCGTTTGTTTCCTATGTCGCATCAGTAACGTGTTCTAGTTCAAAAATACAATAATTTAATTAAATTAAAAAAAACAATTGTATATCAATTATCAGTAACCTATGATCCGCAGGTCACCGACTGACCCATTTGACTATTTCAAGTGACCCACTTGAGCTAACTGGCTGAGTCATTTATTTTTAATAAGTATGTACCATTTTTTTTTTCAATTTTGTGTTGGTTTCTAATTGTAAGACTTTTATTCTTAACAGACATAATGCAACATTAAACATATAATGATTTCAATAAACGGCCCCAACCCCCAAGGAAACAATTATACAATTTTGAAAATGTATGAAGAGTTTCGTCCAAAATTAAAATTATTTCATTCTGAAATAAAATTTCTATTCTTTTCCTCGTTAAAAGCCATTTAAATATGTCTGTACATTGTATTTAAAATATTAAAAGTTAATTTGAAAGCAGATTTCATAATTTTAAGAAGCACGGCAAAAGCTTTTCATTTATAATAAAGCCAAATTAAATAGAAGAAATTTTTTTACAATTAGATTGCAATATTTTGAATATCTTAAAATTGGCAATTTATGTTTAGAAATTATTGATTTTAAAAAACCAACGTTGTGGATGAATACATTGAGAAGTGATTTAGAAAAAGCGGAAGATATTCATCTTTTTTTAATATTATAACAACGTGTTGGGTTTTACTTCCTAAGAAGTTTTCATCTTTGAAAAAAATAGGCTTTGCCATTTTGTCTGCATTCAGTTCTACCTAAAAATATGAGAAAATATTTTCACATATGAAGTTTATTTTAAATAAATACAGGAAAAACTAACTATTGAAAATTCAGAACTTGCATTTATCTGTTAAGGTGACTAAATATTATACAAACTAGACTTGACACTAACAATAAGTTAACGTCACAAATTTAGAAGCAGGGGAGCTATTGATAACGAAGAAAATATTCATAAATTTATGAATTGTAACACGACATTTATATTTATTTTTATAAAATAATATATACACCGAGTGTATATATTATTTTTCATATTTTTATTACATATTTTACTAATTGTGAATTTTTAATGTATAAAAATTTGGAGTTCTGGAGATTTTCAAATACCCGGGACTCAAGACACAAATTTTCAAATTCCCGGGTCTCGCGATTTTGATTGTTTTAATCATAAAAAAAATGTATGAGAAATATAACATACATTGTGCAATTTAAAAAATATATTGTATCAAATTTATAATAACAAAATTTTTGTATGGTGAAATATTTTTTTAAAAACACATTTAAGGACTAATCGGATAGCCTATTTCTATTTTTTGTGATAAAGACGAAGTCAAAACACCAAGGCTTCATTCACATAAGTCGACTAACTTAGCAAAAACAGTAGGTAGATCGGGAAGAGAAGGAACGCAACTGATGCAAGTGATGCAAGTGATGCAATTGATGCAAGTGATGCAATTGATGCAAGTGATGCATCTGTCTTGGAGGCGGCGGTGTATGAACGCTATTGCTCACTTCTCGACGAACCGTACAGACTAATTGTAAGTTGTTCGAGTGATGTGAACCCCTGTAACTGATATATTGAACAAATTTTTTTCGAGTGATATTTTAGAGATAACGACGAAATATTTTATTGCAAAGACAACATTGTAAGTAGATTTGGTAGATTTTGTTTGTAAATTCACTTCTCCACTCCTTAAAAAGTATAGCGGTCAAGGCAATTATGGATAATCCAAATGATGAAATTACACAACCAAAATATATACTTGATGATGTAATAAATATGTGATTCTCGAAACGAGAATTCTCAAATCACAATTATTGATTATGTTATGTATCATTAGAAAAATCTAAAAATTGATAAATCTCGGTTTTTACTATCGATTCTAACATTTATTGCAGCAAATTAATGCGATTTTATTCTGGGTTCAAAATATTTCAATTTTATTTGACCATTTTAATGTGCATTTTTGGCATTTTTCCTTTTCTCGTGTAACCATTTATTTATTTTCAGTAGTGATAAGGGAAATTTATCTCTCAAGGATGCGAACTATTTACTTCCTTCTACTGAACACAGTACAGGGCCCTTATTTCTAAAAATAAATAGCTTATCCGTTTTTTGATAAACATCTCCATCATAGATTCAAAATATTAAGTGATTGTTCAATTGAACTTTCAAACATAATACAATAATAACAAAACATGGTAACGTCACAACCGACCTTGTGAAATGCATAAACAATCCACAGATTAACTAGGTATCAAAATATTCATTAAATACAAATTTACATTTTGAAGAATGTTTCTGTGAAAATTAAAATTAATTTTATAAAATACTTTAAACACTTTTATCACTATGTATCGTCATCGAACATTTTCAAACTTTGTTTCTTTAACATTTAAAGTAGGTATTCGTGATTATTTTATAATAATATATAATAGAAAACTATCGTGAAATAAATTATATTATTACATCATAAAAACTAACTAATAAAATAATAATGCAAATTTGAAAAATAAATTAAAATACTTTTTTTTTTTACTTTTATACACGTTTCGTAAACAATATTTTTTATGAGAACAAATTATTAATAGATATCTTTTTTATTAAAACTTACGACGCACAAATATAATTAATATATTATATTAGTTGTCTAACCATTTGGTGAGCAACAATTTATTTTGAAATCGGTTTGTAAATGGTTCTATATAATCATTTTCAAATTAAAATTCGAGGAAATTGCCATTTCCTCGAATTTATTATAAAAAATATTTTATAATAAATTCGAGGAAATGGGAGATAAGGTAATACCTTTGTTTAAAAATCTAAAGGAAAATGTATAGTAAAAATATTTCTTATACAATCGTGTAATATATTAAATATTAATAATTAATTTCCTCAATAACACTAATATGATTTGGCAGATATTAAAAAGTATTGTTTAACAATAAAAAAAAATTTTACGTATACAAAAGACACAAAGAATAAAGTTTCTAAAGTACTCTTTGTACCTGCCATATTTTTTAATACAAAAAAATCTGTAAAGATACATTTTTATAATTTCTGTACTTAGAATATATGTTTAAGCACACTATGACAGTTTAAATTAATATTAAAGTACATATTTACTTCGTTATTCATATTTTAGAAATAAAATTTCATCATTTTTGTTTCCGGGTCCTTATCTCATTTCAGATATCTACATTTGCAATTTTGTTTACGTATAATATTTTGTTTTCATTTGTAATATTACGGATTATTCGTCAAAATAAATGAATAGTTCATTAATTTATCAAAATAATGATGATAAAAATTTCCAGTATTTAGCCGAAACATAAATCGAAAAAGTAAATATAAGTGCAACCTGCAAATATTTATCTCACAATCAAACGATCTCGTGAAATTGTAAATACATCTCGATTTTTTCCTTATTTTGTTTTAAAAATGTATTTATATACAACACTTATAAGTGTTGTATATATATAAATTTTTAACCTTAAATAGAATTTTCTCATAATTATTCAATTATGATATCTTACTCTAGTTTAATAAAACAAATTATAACATATAACGATTATATGAAACACTGAATAATGGATTCCCCATATTTATGCGATAAAGAAAAAGAGTAAAGTAATTTTAAAGTCGATAATTCATACAAAAATATTAGAACATGTTTAGGGTTAATTTTGTCATAACAATGACGATTAAAAAACACTCATTGTCAGTAGAAAGGATTTCCCCTAATTCGTTTTAGCGGCAATATAAAAACTGAGGCGACGAACAGTTCAGCATCATTCGCCATCTGAAGACATTTCAGTCAAGTGAAAATCCCCAAAACTCAAACTCAAAAATGAAATTCGTAATCTTCTTTGCCTTTTTGGCTTTGGCCGCTGTCTGCTCTGCTTCTCCCGTCGACGATGGACAATTGGAACATTTCGACGAAGAACATTTGAAGCAAATCGAAGATGGTTTAGCTGAAATGGGTATGTCTTCTTTACTAGTATTATATATAGTTATATTTGAGTCAGTTTGATAAATCTTACAATTATATTATTGGCAAATTGAAAATCTTAGCGTTTACTTTAGTGTAGTGATGAACATCTGAAAAAAAGCTTGTAAACGCTTCAGTCTGATCGTTTCGGTAAATATAAATAATATCTGTTAAAATTAACCGGCAAAAGCTTTTTTGGTTAAATGATATTAAACGTTTGTATTCGTGATGATGGTTTTTTTATTTGGAGGAATCTCGAATTGAATACGCTTACAAGTTTTTCAAGATGATTTATCTTTTCATTATGGTAAGCTTAAAATGTAATTATCAATTATAAATTGGCTCAATCAAGATTCAAATGTTGATTATTTTTCAACGATTTATATTACAATTTCAATTCTGTATACATATTTTTACGTATAAAATTTTAATAATCGTAAAAAGAAAACTTTTAAGATAAAATAAATTAAATAAATGTTTATTTTTTCAAATACAGGAAAAGAATTGGTTAGAAACAAAAGAGCCACCTGCCCCTACTTTCCATCTGCTTGCGAATTCCACTGCAGAACTAAAGGATTCTCTACAGGTTTCTGCAGAGGAGGAACATGCACGTGCAAAAACTACTAATTTAACGATCAATATATTTTCATTTTTTATATGACATGTTAAAGTATTTGTTTTTCATAAGTTTTATTGAATAAATATCGTTGGTGGAAGTAAAGTATTGTTCTTAGCCATTCTAAAACCCGTTTTTATTTGTTAGTAATCATATCTTTATAAGAATCATTACAACGAATTGCAAAATTAAATCCCAGTTGTTTTGATATCGATTTTATGAAAAAGAATGCTTATTTGAAATATTATTTTGACTAAAAATTATAAAAGAAGACAAAAAAAATTATGAAAAATAATTGCGTTAAAAAAAATTATACACAAAAATAAAACGTGTAGTTTGAAAATTGTAATTTACCTATTAAATCAAAAATATATCTGCACATGTAAGTATGTATATATAAATCCTAATATAGAAAAATAATTTTTGTTAAATTCTGTCCATATGTATCATTAGAAAAATCTAAAAATAATAGATCTTGGTTTATACTATTTATTCTACTACGAGGTGGTATGTATAGTAAAATAATATGAAAGCGAAAAATTCTGGGTTCTAATACATATTTCATTTCTTTTTGACAATTGTAAATTGTAGTGTGTATTTTAAGCATTCTTCCTTAACTGGTGTAATCAATTCAATAGGTTTTCTTTTCATGAGGTAGATGTCATTTTCCAGTCATTTTCCACGAAAAGTCGCATTAAAAAAAATCGCACAAAAAAAGACTTGAATTATACAGAAAAATTAGGGATGCGTTCCAATTTTTTTCAAAAACCGCATAATTTTAAGACATCGACCTAAAATATACATAACATAAAACCGCATAAAAAATATTTGAAAAAAAAATCGAAAATCTTCTTATATTATATTTCATTCCTATTAAATTATTTCGAAAGGTTTGGTCAACTTCGCAGCGACAATATTCGGCTCATTTTGTCAGTCGAAAAAATACGATATTAAAACATATCTAGAGTTAATTTTGTCATAACAACGATATAGAAAAACATTAACGATAAAGAAACACTAATTGTCCACAGTAGAAAGGACTTCCCCTGAATTCAATAATTAATTCCCCTGAATTTAATCAGCAATATAAATACGGAAGCGACGAACGGTCCAGCATCATTCGCCGTCTGAAGACATTTCAGCCAAGAAGTGAAAATCCCCAAAATTCAAGCTCGAAAATGAAATTCATATTCCTCTTTGCCTTTTTGGCTTTGGCCGCTGTCTGCTCAGCATCTCCTGTCGACGATGAACAATTGGAACACAAACAATATTTGAAGCAAATTGAAGGTGGTTTAGCCGAAATGGGTATGCCTTCTTTACTAGTGTACTTTACCATCATTATTTTTATTTTTGATAAATTTTACAATCATATAAATCGAAAATCCTAGCAATTACTTTAGAGTAGTGACAAACATCTAAATAATAAAAAGGTTGAAAAAAACAACTTGTATAGGCTGCAGTCAAATTTTTTCGGTAAATATAATACTATCTGTTAAAATTAACCGGCAAAATCTTGTTCGGTTTAATGAAATTAAATGATTGTTGGATTCGTATTCGTGACGGTGGTTTTTATTTGAAGGAATCCAAAATTAAATATACTTATAACCTGTCTTATGATGATCACAAGATGATTTACAATTTCATTATGGTAGGCAGTACCGTAGTAATCTATTGGCAAATAGGAAGTGCCAAGGGCGCAAGATTTAAGAATTAAAAAAAATAAATGGCGAAACAATATTTACTTTTTTAAATCCCATGCATTCCTGGTAATTTTAAACTAAGTAAACCCTTTCGATCTAATAAAAAAAAAGAAACAATAGAGGTGCACCATATTTAATGTTTGCCAAGAGCGCCAAAAACATTGCTACGCCTCTAATGGTAGGCGCTAAACAAAATTATCAACTATAAATTTGCATAATCAAGATTCATATGTTGATAATTTTTCAATGATTTTTATTGAAATTTTACAAACTTTTGCGTATGAAATTAAAAAAAATTGTATAAAAAAACTTTTAGAATATAATAAAAAAAACAATTGTTAATTTTTTTTAATTACAGGTGAAGAATTAGTTAGAAACAAAAGAGCAACTTGCCCCTTCTTTCCATCTGCTTGCGAATTGCATTGCAGAACTAAAGGATTCTCTACAGGTTTCTGCAGAGGAGGAACATGCACGTGCAAAAACTACTAATTCAATGAATAATATATTTTCATTTTTCATATTATATGTTAAAAAAATTATTTTTCATATGTTTTATTGAATAAATGTTATTGGTGGAAGTAAAGAATTGTTCTTAGCTTTCCCATAACCCATTTTCGTTTGTTAGTAATCATATCTTGAATATCTGTTCTGATTACTGAAGTAATAAATTCTGTTTTTTTATAATATCGGTTTCATGAAAAAATTCCTCATTTGAAATATTCTTTTGATTAAAAATTATACAAGAAGACAAAAAAAATTATTTACATCCGACAATGAGCAGCAAGAAAAATAGTTGCATCATTGAATTTCAAATATATATGAACATATATAATATATCTAATAATTGCTTTTTTTTACCAAATTTCAAAATAATTATTCGACTTCTAGCATTAATTGTTTATTCACAAAAAATAAGATAAGAATGCAAATGAAAGATAATAATTTTGTTTTCATTTAATTAATCGAATGAAAAAACCATATGGTTTAAATTAGTAAACTATATTTATTCAGCACGTATTAATATTTAAAAATCTCAAGACGTCACGTCGAAAATAATCTGAATAGAAAAAAAATAATACATAAAAATAAAAAGTGCAGTTGAAAAATTTCAATTTACCCAATAAATCAAAAATATATGTACAGTAGGATCTCTTTTTATGCGACTTTTTTTTATGCGAATTCAGAGTTATGCGGTTTTTTTTAAATACAATATTTTATTTTAATATTTTTTTTATGGACTATATGAACGTACAAATGTATGTAAAATGTAATAACTTAACTAAGAGTACATTGTTAATAGAAATACATTTTTTTAATGCGATTTTAGGTATATTTTATATTGCAGTTTCACTTTTTCTATGTAAAATCATATCTTTTTTTATGCGATTTTTTTATGCGGAACGGAACGCATCTACCACATAAAAAGAGAACCCAGTGTATATAATTTTGACTTATTAGCACCATTTGATGATGCAATATTATATTTATATAATACATAAAAGGAAACATTTGATTTGAAACAAAGCAAGTAATGAGAGCGTTTAGAATATAATTTAAGAATACTATATAAGTATAAAAATGTGATTAATAAATATAGTATAATTTTTACTAATTATACACCATCAATTTTTCGAAAGAATTATTTAATTTATAATTTTAATCGTCAAATAAATTTACAAGTACACTCGGATCACAAGCTGAGAATGATATTTTTAAGTGATACTTTACAAAAAGAAAATTAATTGAAAAAATATATGTATGTTGGAAAAAATTATGAGTGAGCGATATACCGATTGGTACTATAGTAAGTCCGTCCCTTAATATTATATTATACAAGTAGTAATTGATACACCTTAAATGATTTTTTATTTTCATTGCCAAATATTAACTTATTGTTAGTATTATTTGAAATAAATTCGAGGAAATGAAAAATAAGGTAACACCTTTGTTTAATAATCTACAGGAAAATATTTACTTTACGATCGCATAACTATAATAAATATCATTTTTTCCTGAATAACACTAATATTATCGAATCTACTTATATAAATCAGACTTTTAAAAATGTATTTTTGGAAGTATTCGAAAAATACAATGAATAATGTTTGTAAGAGAGGATTCTTTTATAGATATAATATATATTTTTAATGGTAATAAAATTTTCTTGATCGAGACATACATAAATCGAAAAAGTAAAATAAAAGTGCAATCTGCAATTATTACTATCGAACGTTCTCATTAACAATAAATGAGATAAGTACGTGTTATTCTCGATTCTTTATTTATTGTTTCAAAAAGTTACATGTAAAGTATCTAAATGAGTTTTTTTTGTATTATAATTTCTTAGTTATGATATCTCAATTTAATAAAATAAATCATAACATAATACAACGATTAGACGAAACACAGAATGATGGATTCCCCATATACATATAATATAATATATGCGATAAAGAAACAGAGTAAACAAATTTTAAAGTCAATTAATTATCTCATATAAACGATGAAAAATATTATATTAGAACCATCTAGGGTTAACTTTTTCATAACAATGACGATAAAAAAACACTCATTGTCCACAAAAGAAAGGACTTCCCCTGAATTCGTTTTATCAGCAATATACATAAATACTGAGGCGACGAACGGCCCAGCATCATTCGCACTCTGAAGACATTTCAGTCAAGAAGTGAAAATCTCCCAAACTCAAACTCGAAAATGAAATTCGTGTACCTCTTCGCCTTTTTGGCTTTGGCCGCTGTCTGCTCTGCTTCTCCCATCGACGATGGACAATTGGAAAATTTCGACGAAGAATATTTGAAGCAAATCGAAGGAGGCGAAGGAAGTTTAGTCGAAGCGGGTATGTAGCTTTACCTTAGTGTAATATTATCGTAATTTTTATTGTAATCAGTTCGGTAAATCGAAAATCTTAGGATTTACTTTAGTATGGTAGTGAACACCTTGAAAAATCAAAAATACTTGTATTTGATACATTATTATTTAATAAATTTCAGTCAAATCGTTTCATTTAATACTATCTGCTAAAATTAACTGAAAAAAGTTTGTTTGTATTTATGAAATTAAATGTTTGTTGGATTCGTATTCCTGATGATAGTTTTTATTTGAATGAATCTCGAATTGAATACGCTTAGAAGCTTTTCGAGATGTTTTATGTCATTATGGAAAGTGTTAAATGAAATTATCAATTATAAATTGGCACAATCAAGATTGATGTTTTAAATGTTTCCCAACAATTTTTCTACAATTTCAACTTTCTATACAAATTTTCATTTACCAAACGGTAAAACATTGCTTAGAGTAAAAAAATTACCGTAAATTGAATAGAATTTATATGTATATATATATTTTTTAATTAAAGGAGATGTATTGGTTCGAAACAAAAGAGCCACCTGCCCATTTTTCCCGGGTGCTTGCTCTTTCCACTGCAAAACTAAAGGATTCTCTACAGGTTTCTGCAGAGGAGGAACATGCAGATGCAAAAATCACTAATGTTATATCATAAAAAAATATTTTCATTCATTAAATATATTAAAAAAAATTCTCCAACAATAAATTACAGTGAATGTACATTATATTGTTGAGAAATATATATATAATAGAATAATATTGATAGTATAGATATTGTTGTAGAAACAAAGTATTTTTCTTATTATTAGCCGTTCCATAGCTCATTTTTATTTAATAATCATCCCATTATTATTAGTTTTAAATACTGATATGTCATAAAAATCAATAAACTGAATCACAAAATTGAATCCTGATTATTTTAATATAGATTTTGTGAAAAATCTTTATTTTAATATAGTTTTCATGAAAAATATTCATTGGAAAAATTTTTTTAATTAAAAATTAAAAATTTACTGAAGACAAAAAATTATTTACATCTGTGAGAAATAAATTACTTTGTTGAATTTCAAATATATAATACCTAATACTTTTTTTTTTACCAAATTTCAAGATAATAATTCGATTGTCTACATCAGGTATCGGCAAACTCCGGCCCGTGGCCGAAATCAGCTTTTAAAATCAGTTTTCTTATCGCACTTTGAGTAGAATTACTCATATAAATATCTTCGAGTTTACTATCTGGTCCGTCGAACATAAATTTTTACATTAAAGTTTTGATGTTTTAAAGTTTGTCGACTCCTGCTACATGTATTAGTTATACAAAAAATAAGATGACAAAAATTACACAAAAATAAGGCAAGAATGCAAATAAAAGACATTAATAATTTTGTTTTTATTTAATTAATCGAATGTAAAAATCATATTGGTAAAATTGGTAAACTATATTTACTTATACGTATTTATATTTAAATCTCAATACATCACTTCGAAAATAATCCAAATAAAAAAAATTATACATATAAATAAAAAAAGTACAGTTTAACAAGTGTCATTTACCTGTTTTAGTCAAAAATATACATAACTTTTATTTATTAGCACCATTTAACAATGCGATATATAAAAAAGAAACATTTTCAAAGTAAGCACTGAGAGAATTTAACATACAGAAATGTGAATGTGAAATTGTTGGTTATTATGTTCCACCAATTTTTTGGAAGAATATACAAGAATGATTTAATTTATTATTTCCATCAAATTTATTTTTAAGTACAATGGGACTAACATAATACTAACAAAAAATTAAAATAAATAATGTGTTATTTTTTACATGTTTGTCATGACAAAATATGATAACTCATAATTGAAAAAAAAA
Source organism: Hydropsyche tenuis (assembly GCA_009617725.1). Taxonomy (NCBI): domain Eukaryota; kingdom Metazoa; phylum Arthropoda; class Insecta; order Trichoptera; family Hydropsychidae; genus Hydropsyche; species Hydropsyche tenuis. The sequence goes on along the minus strand of VTON01000034.1, from coordinate 148,813 downwards.
AATTGATATCAACATAAAATGTAATATGAAGTTATTATGTAATGATATATTTAATGAATAACATGATCATTTGTACTATGATTATTTTCCGAGCATGGGAATCAACTGCTTAGATTAGGTTTTATCCTTTACTTTTGGTACGTTAAATGAATCGCAAGGCTGCCTATCGGATATAAGAAACTAATTTTAATTTTATATTTAAATAAACAATAATTTTAACAAGAGATATATTCAGGAGAATAAAAGACCGAGTTTATATTTCTAACAATAAAAATTATAGTCACTAATTATTGAGTTTTTCGTTCCTCGTAAACTTATATATCCTGATTGTATTGTTAAACAATTTCACATATTCGTTTTATGATTTAATGAAAAAAAAAATTCATTTCAATGTTATTATCTTCACTGCGCATAATAAAACTTCCAAAAATAACTTATTTTAACGATAACGTATTGTGATAGCAATTGCACAAATTAAATTGTTTTAATATTGTAAACAAAATTAAATAACAATTACATTTTAGCAGGTTTGTAAAAAAAAACAAGATTTTCACAATAATTTAAAAATAAATCCATAAATAGAATTGATGACACAATTTTGATTGGCAAAATTATTACAAATGGCACAAGCAAAAAAGAAAATACATTGCTTAAACGAATAACTATTCAGTATAATGAAGTGGTTTGTATAAATATGAATGTGATTTCAAAATAATAAGAGTTAAGAAATTTATTGTAATTCATTATGATGTGGTAAATTATGCAAAAAAATACAGTCAGAGGACGGATTCCAGTAAATAAATTATATATAAATTTATGCCATTTTCTATAAAACAAATATACTTTTTTTAAATTTCATTATCAAACAAAAATCACCAAATCAAAATTTTTCCTTATTATTAAACTCTTCGTTATGTCAAATATGTATACACATATTAAAAATATTTTATATAAATCTAAATAAAAATGAGCTAAATAAAAATATAATAACTTAAAATGATATTAAAATTATAACACAGTCATTTTTCATTCATTATGATATAAAATATGCTAATGTTAATGTAAATATGCACAACCTTAAAAAATATCATACATATTCTCACTAGATATGAAACTTCATATTTTAAATAGTAATACTACAGATGGTAATCTATAATATCTATAATCAATAATTTTTATAAATTACAAAAATATATAAGCTAAATATATTGAAATATAATTATAAGGATACATTTTTAAGCTGAGGTTGGTTCACTGGATTTCTTTCAATACATTTTTGAAAATATATCAAAAAGTTAATTCGTATTTGAAAATAAAAAAAAACTATTTATACACATAGATAAGGAGGAATGAGCGCATTCGTAATATATTCAAATATAATATTTAAGTGGTAAACATTTATTACTCATGAGATCTTTCAAGTCTTTTCATATTAAAAAATATATTACAAGGATCAATGAAATGGAGCTACTTTTGTATTTACAGGTCGAGCATGCTGAATGCTTTCATATTCGTAAAAGTTGGACTGTGGCCGATGACTTTCCCCTCTTGGAGCCCTTTGTGAATGATATCCTCCAACAACACCTCTCCTATAATTATAAAAAAGTCTCAAAGTTTTATGTATAAATTATATTGTATCATTTTTGATAATAAGTACTAGTTACCTTTCTTCTTCTGCTTTTATTAATCTTTGAGCATGAACTTGTCTTCTCATTTGTCCAATTTGAACTTCACTCAGTCTTTCGCGGCGAGCACTAAACGAACAACAATGTCATTGATAAGATTATACGAAAAAATTAAAATATTTAATATAGAGATGATATATACTTGAGATTCTGCTGAATTTCATCATAATTCACATAGTGGTCTCCGCCCCATGGACCATCGATCACCTTAAGTTTTCGAAACAATGTATTAGTTAAATTTAATCAAAATTACATATGACGGGTAAAAAGTTAAATCGAATTCACTCACTTGTGAAACAGTGTGATTATTCGGGCTAGTTCTAGAAGGTGGATGTCTATATGGAGGAGCCCATTGTTGTCCTCTTGAACTTCCTAATCTTTCTTCACCATCGGCTAATCTATCACTACTTGATTGTCTACTATGAGCACTGTTGTGATTTGATGATTCATTCCGGCGTTGTTGGTGAACATCATTACTTGTGTTTTCAATGTTTTTCGATGGTGCTTCCCCTTGTAATCTTTCAGAGTGATCATTTTTGCCCAAGGACTTTTCAGAAGCTCTTATAGGGTGAGAACGACTTTGCATACTACTATAAATTTCAGATTGTGTCTCAGTATGAATTTTCGGACGTTGTTTTCCAAAACTATAAAATTAATAAACAATTAGAAAAAAATTCAAGATATAAAATGATAAATATAAAAATTTTAAATACCCAAACATAGACGATATTGATTTGAACAACGAAGGCTTTTTGTGAGTCAATGATGATTGAGTGGGAGTGCCTCTAACAATACCTTCAACACCGTTATCAGTTAACCAATGTTTTAGTGCTGTAAACAAAATTTATTTTACATTTTCATTCAAATTTTGTTTATAATCAAATAAGCATAATTATAAAGTAACATACGTTGATGTGCCCTTCCATACAAAGGATCATTTGATCTCAAATTATGATGGCCATGAAGAGAAACTTCTTGAATAGCCGTTTGTAATGACTCTAAACTAGAAGACTTTCGCATTCCTAATGATGGGCCAACTGGTGCAGCTAATTGACGTAGAATAAATGATTGTGAAAAAATTGAAAAGATAATAAAATAATTTAAATGAACATAGAACATACCATTGTTTGCATTTCGTTGTTCTTTCAGTTTTTTATAAGTTCCTGTATTTTTAGCATCCATAGCGGCATGTCGCTTTTCAGACATTGATCTTCGACCGACTGCATCTCTAGAAAATCCCACACCATCATTTGCACACCCGCTTTCACTACCCGACTCCCAAACCCCTCCAGGACCATTTCTAATATAATAAAATCATTATTAGTTTATGGTGGTCTGGTATGAAAAAGTACAAATTAAAGAAAAAAATCTTACTTGTTCGATCCATAATCTTCTTCCATGATAACGTTATGTTGAGGTTGTGGTGAACGAATATTGTGTCTCAAAGAATTTGGAGGATGCATTGCTCTGGAAATATGTTCTCGACCACCATTCAAAATTGTTGTATCTCCTTGTGTAGCTATACAATAACTTTCGTTTCGAAGACCAGTTAAACGATCAATCACAGGATTCCACCCATCTAACCTACTCCATTCAAAACTATCTCTTTTTAAGTCTCTTTCATTTGAACCTGATTTGTCCCTTTCTGGAAAACTTCTATTTTCATCTACTTTATCGTTTACCCATGAAGTGTTGTTATTATTTATATTTACAATAGATGAATGTTTTTTGGAACTATTTGAATTGACACTATTGTTGGTTTGTGAATCTCCTATTTTATTCAAATTAGAATCGACTTGTACAGTTTTGTTATAGTTAGAATCTAACATAACAACTGATTTATTATGCTCTCTGGATGAATTTGAATTTAACGATTTATGAGGAGAATTAGAATTATATATCACAGTATTTTGGGACGGAGAAAATGATCTTGAATGTGACAAAACATTATCATTTGAATTCGATGATTCATTCACATTAGGAGGAGTGTCATCTTTCCATCTAGCTATACTATCCATACTATCTATTGAATCAAAGGAAAAAATATGGATTGTAAAAAAAGATTGTATAAAATATAGTAATTATATTAAAATAAATACCAGTACGTCTTGCAATGGTCAAAGAAATATTTCCTTGAATATTGCTTCTTGTATGAACTAATGCCCTTCTTAATGTTTCCATTGCTTCGGCATTTGATTGTCCTACTAAGGAAACACCATTGATATTTAATAATTGATCATTGGTATGTAACCTAAAATAAAATAAATGATAAAATATTATTGAATAGACAATTAAAACATTAAAATATCAAATGCAAATTTCAAACCTTCCATCTCTCGACGCAGCACCGCCGTTAAGGACAGATTTTATAAAAATACCTAAATCTTGTGGATTGGAACCTACAGTTACTTTTCCTTTAACACTAATACCCAAACCAGCTTTTTCAGAATCATGAACTGGTATATCTAGTCGCATCACAGAGCGATGTCGTAGTCCTAACACCTGAAACATTGAAAATCGAATTATTGCAAAAAAATATATATATCACGCAACACACGTATCAAACACCACATACTGTATTTGAAGAGTTTAATGCATCTTGTAATGATTGATCGGATTTATTCATTTGATCTTTGCGTAAAAGATCGTCTTTTGATGAACTCTTTTTAATATGATTTCTAATTGAGCTGTTATGGGTTTGATTAATTTGATTCACCATTGAAGAAACTCTTCCGAGGTCATCTTTATTAGATATTTTTTTAGGAGAATTTTCATGTAAATCACGCGATTTATTATAATTGGGTTGAGGTTCTACTCTCTGAAAAGAAAATAAAATTTAAATAAACAGGAAAGAAATTTATTTAGACAAATTTTGATGATTAAGTACGTACCTGAGTTCTATTATGAAGAGCCACTGTCTGCACCATCACAGACTGAGGCCTCTCTACTACTATAGTAACGGTGGAATGAGTTGGAGTATTTCGTAATAATGTTACGACTTGTTGTTGTGATAAACCACCTACAGATACTCCATTAACAGATACTAGTCTATCACCTGCTCTGAGGCGTCCATCTGTTACAGCAGCACCCTGGAAAAAATACACCACAGTAAATTTTTTGACCAAAAATAAAATTATTAAAATCTCTAATATTGATTTAAGAACCTTTGGTAAAATATTTTTGATATATATTGGGCATACACCTCCTGTGGGGTTATCTCGTGTAGTAATAGTGAAACCTAAACCTCTTTCACCTTTAACAAGAGGCACGGTAGTAAGTTGACCTCCACGATTAGAGGCCGACTCTCCTACTCCGATTTCCATACTACCATTAATATTATCTATTGCATTCGTTGAAATAACTGGAACTTCTGGTAATCTATCTAAAGGTCGTTCTTGCATATGTGACTGGGGCAAATTGTTATTTATACCTGATACCCAACGTAACATATCTTCAACTCTGAAATAGCAATTTCGAATAATTGTTTGAAAATTTATCGATACGATTATAATATTTTATTCGTTATAATAAACACAATACCTATGATTTTGACTGTTAACAATACTTGTGTCTTGACCGAGAGGTTCTTTGCGAGCAGAATCTCTAGGTAAACTTTTTGTATTGTTGACTTGAACTCGTTCAGCAGCATCTATCCATGCCCCACTCCTAGTAATTTATATTTTGTATTAAAATATATTCATCGCAATATATTTATTTAACAAGAAAAAAAACTAACCCTGGTCCAGAAAATTGCATTGAAAGTCTATTTGATTGCCTTTGGAAATGTTGTCCCATGTGTGGATGTAATAATTTATTTTCATTATGTATAGGAATTTGTTTATCTTTCATTTGAGAATCGATATTTTCATTAGTTAAATGAGTACTATGTGTATTATTATCTCTAAATACTACAGCTGCTGACCATCTTTTAGAAGCTGCCATCTAAAATAATTATTATCAAGTTGAAAAAAGTGAATGGTTAAAAATTAAGAAATAAAAACATGATCTGATACGAACCGTAGGTTGATTAAGTGGAATGTTTTCTTGGTTGAGGGTAGGTTCACTACCACGTCTCACCTGAAGACCTCCCGCAGCCAAATCGCCGGGACCATTCGCACCCACTTCAACGCAAACATCAGCACCCACTCCAAGTCCATTGCCACCCTGAAACAATGCAAATATGATTTAATTAAAATCGTATGAAAATCAATAATTCACAAAGCATATTATAAATATAATTACCCGAAAGAGATCGGGACTCGCTGTTCCGACAGAACTACCACTCGCACCATCTCCGCCATGGTGCAAGTGTGGATCATGTCTTCCTTCAAGAGTCGCAACTAATGTTTCTCTGTCATCCGCTACATCTTTGAGCTGGTCATCTGGGTCTAGGATACCACCAGTTTCTGATCGCAAGTTTCGCACTACAATCCATGATTCCGAACCCTGAAATCAATGAATAAAAACATGTTAGTTAAATAAATAAATAATTTATATAAAAAAGAAGGATGAGAAAAATAACGAGAGTGAAGAAAATCTAAAGACCGTTTTTAGTCAGTAGAAGCAATGTCACTGTCATATAAGGAAAAGAACTAGGCCATTCATAGTAAACACGCTTTACAAAGAGAGTAATTATTTCGACGCGAAATGGGTTTTTCCACACAAACGTTTTCAAGAAAACGCTTCAGGAACCGCGTTTATTGCTGAACCAACCGTGTCCGATTTCAGCCGTCTTTCAGCAGCCAACCTGGCCAATTTCTTCCATCGCGGAGGCGGCACCGGACGATAGCACTCCATCACGACGATTCAAAAGGCCGCAACATTGCAAAAAAGCCGATCGAATTCAATTGAACATTGTCCGCGGGCGATTCAATTGAAATTATGGGCAGGGACCATTATGCGCGTCCTGCACAATCCGATCGAAACTGAACTTACATAAAACGGAACGCTTGTTACTTAGATGGCTTTAACGGAATCAGAAAGGGTTTCAATTAGCGGTTAGCGCGAAACTGCACCGGCTTGCGCAACTCGCAGTTATTTGCATATAGGGACAAATGTGCAACGCGCACTTCGAGTGAACCATCACCGTTAAGAGTCGATCGTAAATAGTTCGCGATTCACAAATATTTTAATTATTTGCATATAGGGACAAATGTGCAACGCGCACTTTGCCGAAATGAACCATTAAGAGTCGATCGTGAATAGTTCGCGATTCGTATAATTTTTTTATCGTAAACGGTCGGATCGAATCGGGGCAAAGTCGGCACAGTTTCGGCGCAGATCGAGAAGCATTTCGGTGTAAAAACGATGCGATTTATAAACGAGGACGTAGGTAAATATCGGAAAAGCCACTGAACCGTGATGAGGCCGCGTTTTGACTGACGATGTTAAAGCGACGACACGGAACCCCACCCGAGCCAACTCCGAACACCGGCTGTTTACAAACACACATGCGCTTCTGATTTTTTTTCCTCGTTCTCGAAGATGCATACGCTTCTGCATGTGAGCGTGACAGTTACGCAACACGTCCAAATCAAATTCATAAATAGAGATGATAATGCATCGGGAATTCGGTGACCCATGGCGGAGATAAAGTGAAAAAACGTGTGACTTTCGGAATACACGATGGGTGTTTCGAGGATCAGCTCGAAGAATACGTGATGCTAGGATTTTTTTCGCCAAAGTTTCTGTATATGGCAGCTTCCTACGCTGTCGATAATAGGAAGTGCCGCGTCGGAATAACGATGAAGCCGCATAAAATGGTGTTCGTATTAACGGTACGTGAATTTTATTTTTCTAACGTCGGAATTATAACGAGACGATTGAGATTGTGATCGCGATAACCTCGGAGAACGTGTTAGGGTCAGATGTTGGTTTATAATTGTGCGAGTGCATCCCGTTTTGTTAAACATGCGAAAACCGTACACGGAAAATATTCGACGGAACGGAAAATGGATAATGTAACATTCTTATTTTTAGATAATTCGAAGAACGTTACGCAAAAACACCGTTGAATCTAAAAATACGCGTAATTATAGTAGCGATTCGTTTCAAGCAAAAGCGATGTACGAAGATAAGTTGTGCCATTAATTTAAAATTAACCCATCGTGAATTGTGTGAACGGCCAGGTTTTCCACCTTGGATTTGAAACGTTATCTTTTGAATTCTAAAATGTTCTACTTCACGTCGAAACGTTAATTTCGTAGTTTTCCGATAATATAATACTAACCAATGAGCTGAAACATTGTTTCGACGGCGTGAACAATTCACAATATATCCCATCAAAAATAAATGATGTTGCGATGAAAATGCATTTTTTATAAATTGAATTCTATTGAAAATTTATGTAAAACAGGATGTGTATGAAACTAAAGGAACCTCTATTCGTTATGAGGTCATTGAGGACGAATCTAGTATCCATATCAGTAAATAATCACAAAAAAATTAATGAAACAATCAACAAATATTTACTTAAAAATTCTTTGTTGTATTTATCGTGACAAACAAATTATGTTTATGTGGAACGTAATAAGGTTGTTCGATTCAATTAATACATCCAATTATAAAAATGTCGTATCATGCAACATTGCACTAAAAAATTATTCTAGTCATAGCGGATTAATTATATTGTTAGATTATAAGTGAAAACACACAATTGAAACTGAATTAAAAATGTCAATTAATGCTTTCGTTTTCACGAAGTGTAATAAAATTAAGAGGAAGCACCGTATGTAGTCACACGCAAGCACAGAATATTATTCAATGAAAGTAATTTTTTTCGATTCATAACTATTCGCAGTGAAAGCATAGAATATTAAATCGGAATTGATAGCGGGAATTATGAAAATGTGCTTGTTAAGAGACAGTACCGATTGGTACCGTTCTAACTTAGATAATATTCTAATGAAAATTACATATATAAATTGAATTTAATTAAAGAAAAAAATAATTTATGTAAGAAATATAGAAGGAACAATTGCAAAATAAATAATAGTCACGTCGTTGGTAATGACAAAGTAAATTAATCGACTTCAGATACAATACAATCAAGTTGTAAACGTCGAAGAAGTGCATAAAACTAGACAATCGATAATTTACTGGAAAACATTAATAACAACATTTTGACAGATTAACGATGAAAATGTTGATTTTTTTCAACAAAATTTTAATGAATCACAAATTATGACACATCGTGATAAAATTACAAACATTAATCAAATCTAAACATCTTGATACTACGCGATTTCTGATATCACACGAATAAAAAACGAAATTTGAATATGAACCATAAAATCATAGCGTAGAACTTCGTATCAAAACTAAATTGTCAATTCGATCAATGTTTTGGAATTCGAAAACAATTTTAAGTATTTCACGGTTGTCTAACGACGCTGTTTAATTTCCGTTGAAATACAGTTCATTGAATTCTGGTAGTACATATAATAAAATTTCAATTATTTCGGATAGTTTTAACCTTGTTTGAAACAAGTCAATGGTTATATCTTGTTAAATCGAAATTAAGCAACATATAATGTGGTGAATAATTAGATATGATTATGAACCTTCAACTTGATAAGTTTCAATAATTCATCATATTGAGAATCAATTATTTTATTCATATTGCGATGTAATGAAACATATTCCATATTTGAGACAATATTGTAGATACAGAGAGGTTAAGCGATATATAATATGGTTAACGTATAAATAGGTTAGATCAGGCTTGTCAAAAGGGCCACCTCGGAGCTAAACTACCCCCCACTTTTCACACAAAAACAAACACAACAAATAGCATATATTCCGAAATGTGCTCATCGAAATAGTTTTATATTGGAAATAAATGAGTAGCCTATTTACAAAAACGGCTTAAGCCACTTTACAAAATTTTTCACGACAGCTGATTTTTTGTATCAAGTTTTTAAGTTATTGCAATTTTTCTTTTTTGAGCTGATCATCGTTTTCATACGGTTTTCATCAACTTTGTTAAGCAAGCGATACATCACCAGATCGGGCTTCTCGTGTAGAACAAGAATCCATCAAAAAATGAAAACCGATCCAGGGTGGCTTAAGCCGTCTTTGTAAATAGGCTACTCAAATAACTTTACCAATATTTTAATACTTATTACGTTTTGAATTTACAACAATTGAAATTTTGAAATTTCGTACATTTCTGCCAAAGTGACTCCCGCACACCGAAATATTGGACAAGGAATATCGAGAGGTATCTCAAATTGAATCGGCATACGCGATGAGTGAAAAATATCAAAATTTTCGAATAGGAAACGAAAAAGTCTCATCTTTCGGAAGAATACATATTTTTTGTTCGAAAAAATATCGTATTCCAAAGAACGAACGTCTCTGGAGCAATCCGACACCAGCGACACGCTCATAATGGCATTTGAAACCGCGATTGTGCAGCCGATTCCGATCGGACAATTCAAAACGGTCATCGTGCCCGCCACAGGCCACTTTCACCGAAATTTGTAACACGTTGCGAACCCGAAAACGGTACTGCAACCGTACGAGCTCGCCATCGCCGAAAATCAGCGTTGCACGCCCGAAAAGACGCGCACGTTATGCGTAATTGTGCAATCGAACTGTCAGAATGCGCGTCGTTGAAAAATTTCGCGATAATTACGATGTTGCTGATGAAAAAATAATCATTTTCCAATGGTCGATTCCCGAGAGAGAACGCCTTTCTTTTTACTTTCATATCACGCGCCGTTGTTACAACGTATGCGAATGTAAATTAAATTTGTTATAGTAATTTTTTAAAATGGTTTTTTTTGTATGTACACATGGTTGTTGGTACAGTTTTATCACTGCAGATTGTGTCTGCGGTGCAATTAAGCGGCGATAAGAATCCGATGACTAAACAGCAATTTTCAGCGCCTGGCCGCTAACGAGCAGCACGTGGAAAATTCGCTGCCCTCTCCACAGGACCTTGGAAGGTTTCGTAAAAGAAAAAAAAACGATCGTTAAGCGATATTTTACAATTTTTACACGTCTGAAGACGAGTCGAATCTCGTGAGAAACCGCAACCGCACACGAACAATACACGTTATCTCACAGCCATGGGAACGTCAGAGCGGCCAAAGATAAAACACAATAATAATACGTATATATGTATATGCAGGGAAAAAACGCACTGAAAATGAATAAATTCATGAGAGGGCAACGGTTTTAGATGCGAAACGAGAGAAAAAAAAGCGACAGCGTCGCTAATTAATCAACGGAACCATTATAACTACGTCTACGTCTAACTCGAGATCGGATCTTCCGGATCTTGTCGATGGTTTAGAAAGTTTCCAGTGTCGATCGATTCTTTTTTCCGCAATCCGCGCGATTATCCACAGTACAATGAAAATTTCATAAGTACACACCGCGATGTTCACGGCGGCGTGACGTCGAGAGTAAAAAATACGCGCGCACATTTTCGAGGTTTTCCCTCAGAAACCTTCGAAGGAATTTGGATTTTCGATTCCTCACCGATTCCCTCCTATGTTGGATGCTCCTCTGAAGCTTTTCTACAGGATAGCTCTGCCTCCAGCCGAACAATCTGATGATTTTGTCGGTGACATGGTCACCGCAACGGGGTCCGGCGTCCCGCATTATTTCCCGTTCACATGCCAATTCCGCGGTAACGGAATATCGATTTTCGAAATACGCAGATCACAAACAACACACAGACGATGAACTAGATATCCCAAGAGCGACTGGGGAGAGGAGACGAGCTGATGCTTCGGCGCCGCAAAGCGTACTGAATCGCGAGGCCTCGCGCTCACCTGTTGCCTATTGTACTCCGTGTGAACGTTCGGAACGCAACTCATTACATATGTAATATTCCTTTTTTCGATTCATGACCGATGCTAGATATCGTGGCGAATATACATGAGAAATCCGAGATCGATTCATTCATCGTTTCGGCGGAAATCGAGTCGAAGATTGAGCGGGTCTGCGGTGCTGACGATAAAGAGTAATTTTGAAATTGATTACACAAGTGCTTTAGATAAGGCGAGTTTACAATATAATTTCGATCGAAATTTGATAAATGGTAGCGAATTTTATGACGATGCGCAATCGTTTCGTTGTTGCATTCTAGAATAATGAGATGATTATTGTTTTGCGGAATTTTGAAGAAGCACCATTGTCGATTATGCGAAAATATTTGCTAATGGGTTATGTGTGTACGGACCAAAATATACAAAATCAATAACTGTAAAAAAAAAACAAACATATATGGCACTCGTGAGAGTTGAATCACCTCGATCGAACATATTTGCGACTATAATTCGTCGAAAGTTGATATTTGAATTAACGACATCGAAATAATACGGGTGAATTATTTTTAAAACGGAATATGAAAAAGAATGGAAATACCATTTGTTTGAAAAGCAAACAAAAAAATGTTTGTTGAAATTCCAACAGAAATACAAGAAAATGGATAACGTGAGATAATTCTCTATTATTCTGAAAGACCCAGACGAATAAAAGACACTTTTTATCAAAAGAGTGAAAGTTAATAAAAGGCTTTTTATAATGCATATATGTACGTTCTCGTTAGCGAATAGTAAAAAGCGTAAAGACAAACGAATATTTGGAAATTTTTATCACACGTGAATGTATAAACGACGCAATATACATATATCATTATAATTAACGACGGACGCGTATAAAACTGCTTTCATTACGCGTTTTATTTCTATATTTTTTTTAACAAGACACGAGAACAAACAGAAGACGAGTAGGTACAAGGGGTCATATTCGCTGGGCCATAACACGGGATATCCGGTATCAACCCCCATCGCTCGGAGACCCCAACGCGTAAGCCGAAACCTGTTGTTGGCTGTGATTTCAAAACTAGGGTCTTCAGATTGTGCATTATATAAATAAAACCTGTTGAATCGGATTAAAAAATAAACGAAATTCGTTTTAGTATTATAAAAATTATAGCATGTAATATTATATTAGATTATAAAATGTAAGTTTGTAAATAAAGTATATTTGGTCTCTTGAATATTTATCAGTGAAAGATTCAATTATCAGCAGGGGTTAAAAATGATATTCAGATGTTTTATTTTAAAAATTAATCGATATTGGATAAGATTTTGAAAATAAATTTCGTTGTCCATGTAATCTATATAATCGATGAACTTAACCGTTTTGGATTCTTGAAATTAAATTAATCTACAAAATAGGCCAAGCAGTTGATTACCAATGAGAATATTGTTTTTTTTCATATGCACAGAATAAAATCTTAATATTTATATTTTTTTTAATATTATCTTCAAAGACATTAAACAGAGGACATCCTCTTTTACGATACCATATGGCGAGCCTATTTCAAAACAAATCAATGCACGGCGATGAAAACAATAACTCCCAAGGCTGCGTGCGAAAACATTCGAAATTTGCACGTCCTGTCGTGCGGTTTTACATATCGCAGATAGCGGAAACCTCTTTTTCCACGATTCACACACGCGAACGGACGTACGGTTTCAACAGCGAGACCTCACAGTCTCAATAAACATCGGATATGTTCCCACGAACTTTCTTCGCATAGTTTCGCGTTTTATTTGCAATAGTCGAGCGCGAGTTTTCCGACAGATAACCCGCTTTCGTGGCTAGGCACTTGTGCAAGACGTCGAGCACATATTGCACAAGTACGGTCTCGATACTATCTTGCGACAACAATACGAAAATTCAATAGAGTCCGATGATAAAAAGTGAAATAGTTCGTTATTATGCTGGCTGGTGTGGAGGCTTTTGAAAAAATATTCTAACTGTAACCGGTTTTCGTATTAGTGACTAATTAAGTATTCATATTAATATGCTCGGCTGAATTTTTGAGATGCAAAATTTTTAAAATTAGATTCGAATTGGAATTATGTAAGTAAATGTTAAGTTTTAGAATCAATATTGATTTTAGTTTATAAATTAAATGCATTTTTGTATTGTAAACAAAGCGCCGCTCTATCGGTGAAACTTTTCATTATTAAGTAAATAGCAAAGTCGCAAACCAATTTCGAATAAAAATAAATTAAAACAGATTCCACCTATCTATCGCAATGCAAACATATTTTAATAACAAAAGACACGTTTAAAAATTAATTCTAAAACATGTGACATGTTAAACAAATATGGTTTATAAAAAGGGGCGTGCATGGATACCATTAAAAAAATGATAAGAACACGACATTCAACAAACATATCTATACATTTGCAATCTTCGTATCGTACCTGTTAATCAAATAAAAACTCGAAATGGTTACAGATACTATGACTAGTTCAATAAACAAAGATAAAATTCGAAAACCGATGCAACCTTAGTACACACACCGGTGGGAATCGAATTCCACGGAGAAAACCCACGAAAGAGTTGGTAATCGATTCGCAACTACTGTTTCAGACCCATCGGACGTGCTCCACGTACGAAACTAAGTGCGTGAGAAGAAACCGATACAGTTGACGCCCCCATAGACGGTTGTGGAAACACCGTTTCCACGACAGATACGCCGATATAACACATCAAAAAAAAAACATAAGCGAATTAGCGTCGACAATGGATCGGCGAAAAAAAAATATTGTGAAAAAATCAATGAATGCGCACGCGTTGCGAAATCGGCATATTTCGGAATACAATCTAGCTCCGATAGAACAATGGACTCGAACGTTATGGAGCACATGCGAGTTTTTCCATACCGGCTGACTCATGTGAGTCTTGATCGTCTGTCACGGACGCACGTTTGATCTCATGACGTGTCTCGTGTCCTTATTGAATGCGATAGAAAATTTTCGAAAATGCATGTCGATGGTGTATAAATATCGCAGTAAGTCTATTAACGGCGTTGAAAGGCTTCGGTATCAATCTGTGCGCGAATGATGAATGAACGTCGTGTCGTCGTAATGATCATTAAAAAGCAGCAACGCACGACGAAAGGGTAAAAACGCCGAAAACGTTATTTTCTCTTCGTCATGAGCAACGTTTTCCGAGAATAAATAAACAAGGTGTTCAAATTAAGTGCTTAACCGGAAAAAGTACACGCACGCGTTTTTATATTTTACCTGTAGCCGACTTCGTGCCGCTGACTCGATACAATTTCATAGTATGATAATTTCCTGTGTAGCATTGAAGCTTCATTTAAATGCAAAGGCGTACACATTAACCTTTTATAAACAAATAAATAGGATACGTGCAATATTTTTATACAATGCGTGCTAAAACATATATAAAAAAACAGGTTTTTTTTAAAATATCCACCGTATCAATCTGATCAAACCCATTTCCGAGCAATATGCTAATAATACGAAACAGGTACCGGATTATGTACCTTCCCGAAACATTAAAAAAAATAATAGAATCACAAACGAAATCAACTAGAAATTCCACGACGAAAACCGAAAATAGAAACACAATAAAAAAAAATCTATCGCGATAGACATAAGCGGGAAACCCGCGTCTACCTGTAGAACTCGTTTCGTCCACGAAAAGTACGCAGGCTCGTGTACTCCATATCCTAGAAACTAGAGGGTGAGGACCTCAGGAATTCGGAGGGCCTCGACGCCGAGGAATTCCGAGGTTCAGCCAGCATCACGATGGAATTCCGACCTCAACAATGACGTCATCTCATACGGGGAGGGATAATGGGGGGCACACCTGTAGTACACCTACGCCGGTAACCCTCGTGCGACCTCGTGAGGTTGTAAATTATGAATCGAAGAAGGCTCTATGAGAATATAAATAATATTCGTCGGTCGGTTCTTTTCTAAAATGGTGCAACAGGTCTACGGCCGACGGCCGCTACGCATCATTATCGTTTAAATTGTAAGGAGTAAAAAAGTATTGAGGTCTTTTTTGAATTCTTGAAGCAGGACCGCCTTTGAATTTTTATGTATTTTGTTCGGTAACATGAACCGTGTCCTGACGCTTGATGGCTAGAAGTTGAAGTTATTTCATAAATTATGCATTGGATTCGTGGTTATAATTTTCGGGTTTATATGCGAAACTAAAGTTTGATTCACCTTTGAATAATTTTCAACGAAAATATTTCAAAATTTATGCTTCGTGTCGAAAAAAAATTTAATAATCAAAATTTATGCAACATCTAAAAAATAACAATAATAAGTAAAGTGTATATAATTCGATTTAACTAACTGTACTAATTAAATTCAATACGGTCCAACGATCATTGTGCTGAACAACTGAAACGAGATAATCATCAAACACTGAAATGACACAGATTTCACGACGTAACACAAGTGGCGTCGAAGAATCAAAACGAAACAATTGTTGTGACATCCGCGCAAGATACAAATATTTGAACAACTAATTAAACAAGATATGCAAACAACGGAAATCCGATGGAAATCGAAAAGATTTGCCTATGCAAATCCGATTCCGAGGTGCGGAGATAATTTGAATTTCGCGTTCAAATAATGCGTATGTTGCTGTGAAAGTCTGCGGGTTTTCGAATTTAGGTTTATATTAATGAAAAGTTTTGTATTTCTGGGTTTTTATTGAATCGTTTCCGATTTCAAAATTTATCAATACTAATAAGTAAATTCTGTATTGTTTTATCAATGAACATGTGTACATAGTGGGCGTATTATAAAATATTAGTCATTCGTATTGGATTTTATGAAAGAGAGGTAATAAATTGCATCAGTTTTGAATGTTTTGATCATATTCACTTTGGTAAACATAATTTGTATCCATAACAATAATGCACTTTGGTTTTAAAAGTTTGCAAAATTAAATACTTTGAACTATAAAATTGTTAGAAAAAGGGATTGTAAAAAAATGGTCTAATGAACGGGATTCAATTAATTCAAATTTAAAACCTTAACACTTCACACAAATTTGGACAAATTCATATCAGTGGACAAAGCCTGGATGGAATAAACAGTTTTGAAGAAAAAAAAGAAGATTTCTTCATTTTTTATATATCGTCATTACAAGTAAAAAAAAATATAAACGCAGAAAAATGGTCCATACATATGAAAACTTGAAAGGGGGAGGGGGTAAAATGCAAAGTATTAAAACCAAAATGCATTTACATATTCCCTATTACAAAACTCAATTTTCATGATCATATTGTACTCGATCCATATTTCTACAATAATTATTCACAAGTCATTTTTTTTTTACAAAATCATCTCAAGACAAAAATTAGGATTCACAGACAAAATCCAAACAAATCTTCATACTTTTAACAGTAACATATACAAACGGAAAAAGGCAAATATTTATCGCGGTTAAATTTGCTCAAAAAAGGCAGTCATATTGACATAACGCCAGCCGGACGATATCCCCCACAGAGAACGAAAACAATTAATTCAAAAACCAGTCCCGAATAAAGAAAAAAGAGCACAAAACGAAGCTTTTGATGATATTATACGGAGAATTGAATAAAATATGAAGAGCCCCATTCGCTGGAGGGTTATATCATACCGACGAAACGACGCGGGGTATTCAAATTGTGATATCTCTCGTTTGTTTTTTTATGGAATCACGTCCGTTAAAATAATCCGGGGAATCACAAACGTACGAGAAAAGGCAATTGAATTTGTCCCGAGATGTGTTTTTCGGTGCGAGAACGCGGTTTTGTGTTTCCTTTTCGAAAATGTCTTATCGCTGAGTCATACGACTTGGAAAATGTTGTAAGTGATATGGAGTATTTAGAATGGAACACAGGTTTTGTTTGAACAGTGCTTATTGTTAGATTGGGTGGATGTCGTTTCATAGAATTTTTTGATTTCGTGTGTAAATTTGTTTTCCGAAGAAAATAAAACATGCACGAATCAAATGATAGATGTTATACGATATTGTAAAATATATTTAGTCGAGATCAATATTCCTATTTCATAAAAGCAAACACGCAAAGTTCAAAATTATAAATACGTACTGAACGTTCGGAATCGATTCAATTTGCATATTATTTCTCAAATAATATAATAAATATTTTTTCAAAAATAACTAATACGTGTATCCAATCCTCTTTTTATACGGGGATACGTTCCAGAGACTACAGTGTAAAAAAATGTATGATGACCATATAAAAATTGGAGATAGGTTCCATCAGTATATTTGGATAGAATTTCCATCCAAATGCACTTAATAAAAAATGTGTAATGTGAAAAAATTTCGTCATGTAAAATCATCGAAAAACATAGAATTTTTTTATGTAATAACTATAATTATAACAGCACACTAGCCTGAACCGAATCTTACCATTGTGGCATAATAATACATACATATTTTTATACGGTGTAAAGAAAAATTGGTTCTTCTTCCATGAACCAATTATAATTCAATTATTTCTTCAATATATCATATCAATTCAGAAAATGCATAGAATACACAAATTCTCAAAACAATACAATAGATAAATTCATAAAATAAACTAAAAATCGTACACTATCTAAATTCTACAAAACAAACTCCGATCAAACAAAAGAGACAAAATCACAGTTTCGACGTCCATCAATATAAATCTCAAGCGAACATTTGGCATTGGATCAAATAAGGAAAGAAGCATTAGCGACCACGGAGACCACCATTATCTCTAGACAAACCGAATCGACCAAAAACACGAGTCACGGCCCCTCAAATCCGAAAACGACTCGTTGCGAAACCGTCCAAGATTCGCCTCTTCGACATTGGGAGAAAGACGTGCAGCCATCTCGAAACGTGGATTCGTACAACAATATGGTCGTGCCGAGTTGACTTTTGCTTGTAATCACGCGTCGCATACGAGTTTGGCATAATGAAGACGAAGCGAAGGGGTGCGGATGGACGCGTGATGGTAATTCAAAATTGTCGACATGACGAAGCGCGATGGCGGATTTGGAATGTTTGGGATGTAAATAGTGTGGGTTTGGATTGATAAACGTTGAGTTTTGATGTAGAATGTATTCGTTTTTTAAATAAAATTTATGTTTTGAGTATGGTCCCTACTAGGGGGGGTTAAGCAGGGACGTAGCTAGAGTATTGTGCACCAGAGACAAATTATATAATTGGCGCTCTCCACCCACCCCAATTTTAAAATATAAAAAATAAACAAAAATGTTTGGATTAAAAAAGTGTTGAGTTAAAACAAAACATCGATCACGTATCATTGTAAGTAATTGAAAAACATAAGACACTGAGCAAGCTAATAAAAAGGTTGAAAAAATATTGGAGCCACAGGCGAATTTTTTTTCGTTTTTCATTAATATATTATGAAATGATCTAATTGTAAACCAAAAATATATTTTTAAAATTATATGTATTTCTAATGGCATTTTTTCGACCCTCAATTTGGCACCTAGGGGTCTCTGTACCCCCTTGTCCCCTAGCTATGCCTCTGAGCAGGGTTCTAGCCTTACGCCCGAAGTTGCAAAAGAGCCGACATCGATCAATTTTATAATATTATTTTCAACAGAATCTATCAGTTCTGTTCGTCTTCGTATTATACATATTTCGACTTGTCGGTACCTACAAAAACTATGTAATTAAAAAAATTGTGAAAAGAGGGGGGCCTGATGAAGTTTCTGGCTCTAGGCTCGATTTCAGGATGTGGGGGCCGTGGTTTTGAGTTTGAAGGTATGTGCGGTTGTTCGTACTTGAAGTGGAGGATGTATTTCGTTAAGGGTTCGAAGAAAGGAGTTCAAAAAATTGTAGGGCCCCTATAGATATATAGACATACATAGTTAGGTTCAAAATTTAATAATAGTTTCCCCCTTATATCCTTCACACATTAAAAATTGACAAAATTAGCACAGCAGTTGAAAATTTCATTGTTCATTATTGATATACAATAGTCGATTTCATGAAACAAACAATAGGTGATTTTAGAAAATAAAATTAATTTTCGTGCAAAGAAACGCCTTTCTTCTTCAGAAAGTGATACAAATTTCATTATATCTATTGGATTGGTATATAAAAATTATAATAATATACATCAAAATTTTATTTATCAAAAATTCTAGGCTCTCTTTCCAATCAGGGGTCCAAAAGCGAGAACCTCTACCATCCAAAGGAAAATCCGCCACTGTTGGCGTGAAATTGCGTACAGAAACAAATAGCACTTCCACGGAATGAAATTTTAACGCCTTTCGAAGGGAGACCAGTGTGTTTTACGATTTCGACTCGACACACACGGAATTCGTAAGGTTTCCACAAATCAATATTGCAAACGATAGAATGCCAACCCACGTGCGGGCCTCTCGTTTTCAAATGCGACAGGTAACGTGATTCAGAAGTCTAAAATGCATTACTATACATGCCTGTATGGGAAATGTATATTCGGTAGGTATGTACAGAATAATTGAAGGATTCAAGTTCGGTCAGATTATTGTGCCGGCCGACGTGGATTGTTTTATAAAAAGGGGCAATAAAAATAAATTTGTGTGTCGTGAAGATAGGCAAAATCGAGAACATTAAAAAGTCCAGGGGTAGGCAATTGTTTTAGATAGCGGGCTGGATTGGATAATAAAGCATTTTTAATTTCTTTGAAATGTTTGTTCTAAAATAAATAAACGATACATTTGGAAATCTTCCGTATTGAAATTTTTGTAACATTTTGGCATAGTGGGAAAAAGATCGACTTTTTTCTCTAAAATAAAAAAAAGTAATAATTTGGTCATAAATGTTCTATTATAAAATTGAGTACTTCAAATAGCATTATTTCTTTATTTTGTAATTTAACTCATTCAAATAATTCAAAATATTGATCGAAAAACAAAAATCGTTTTGTCAAGAATTCTTTTTCAATTTAGGAAAATCATTTATTTTCTGTTTCATTTACAAAAATATGATGATACTCTCTTTTAATTCTCATATTCCACTAACTTTTTTTTTAATTTAGATAAAATTTTTTTTAAAAGTAAACATCGCTGCGGGCTGGATTTGGCCTACGGGCCGCCTTTTACCCATCCCTGCTAAAAACAAACAGACGATTGTAAAAAAATTTAGTTGTAGAAACTATGCTCGAATATACTTCGACGCGGAAAACGTCAACGGAGATCTAAAAACGGAGCTATTCCAAAAATTTTAACCTCGAACGTTCCGTACAACGCACGAGGAAATACACCAAATCGAAACCGTTTTCCAATGCAATTCCAAAACTTTTCCCCGCTTTACAACGAACCAATTAAAATTCCCAACTTATTCACAAATTCTCCAAACAGAAATCGGCCTAGCCACGCGACAATCAGAACCGCCTATCCGTCGCTTTCTACGACAAAAACCCACCGGCCATTTCCCAAATTTTCACGCCGAATTCTGCGATAGGTCAAACGCTCTCGACCCAGATACTAGTTCTTCTCGATTATGAGATCCGTTGCATGTTTCGAGAGCCAGCAATGGCATAGTTGCGCAATGGCGGGTTCGCCGAACGCCGGTATCGGCAACACCTTCGCGAACAATGCAATCGATAACGACTCGTTCCACTTCCTCCTTCGGCGAGGAATCCGCCCCGGCTGTCCCCGAGGTCGTATCCTTCGAAAGGAGGCTGTTGCGCAAGAAAAACGTGGGAGATGGACGCGTAATAGGCTTGGTCTATATGTCGAGATTATGGAGAGGCGGGAGGACAAAAGAAAATTGAAATGAGCGCGGTTTGGTCAGAACGTTGAAGAGGTTATGTTCGTTTTAGGATAAAATGCGACGTAACCTATGAAACTTTTAGAGATGTGGATTGTTTATTGATGAATTTGCATGAATGAAATGGATTGGATTGAGATTCTTGGCTTAATTCGTGCATTGTAAGTGCGTAAGTTCAAGTTTTTAATGAATTTTGGGTGTAGTTTGGAGGTTATGTTTCAGTTTTTAACCAATTTCGGGTTTAAATGTTCAAAAGTAGCCAGTGACGTCTTATAGACAAATAAGGCAATGCTTAATGGCGGCAAATTCTGAAGTGAGGCAAAATAGATTTAGTAATATTTTTTTTTATATGAAAACGTATTCGGGAAAAGCCTATATTTGTAGAGAAGGCGATATTTTGAAGTTTGCCCAACGGCGGCATATTGTCTTACAATTAGAACGCCACTGACATTGCCTTGTGACATCCGAACTATTAAAATCCTACACTTTAGCTACGTAATTATTGATACATTTACATTTTAACACGAATGAAAATGAGCAAATTGTTATTATAACGAATCTCGCGCGTAGTTTGGAGGTTATGTTTGTCAATTTTTAACCATATCTTATTTAGCAGCACTTTTTGCCATAAATACTGTTTACATGCGCAAATTTATCAATGAACGCACCAAAACACAGAATAACCCAACAATAAGACCGAAACACGCTCGTTTCGGTCCAAACGTCAAAACAAAACGATCACCTTTCGGCCGTCAACCTTTGCCGAGACACACCTGCCGTTTGGAAATTCTCGCGCGAAATATTCAGATATCCTTCGACCGCGGTGAAAGGGGGCTAGATTCTCGAATAGTAACTTCTGGAGGGTTAGTTTCCAAAAGAGACGTTGGATTGTTTACGGGCGGAGGGGGGATTAGATTCGCGAATTGCAACTTCTGGGTTATGTTTAAGAAGTAAAGTCAGTTTGTTTACGGGGTGGGGTTGTACAATTGTCATCGGAGACGCGGAGGTTAGATTCGCTAATAGTTAAAGGATTAGACTTGAAAAGTCACGTTAGATTCGCGAATCGCAACTTCTTAAGGGTTATGTTTAAGAAGTGAAGTCAGTTTGTTTACGGGGTAGGGTTGTACACTTGTCATCGGAGGGGGGAGGAGACGCGGGGGTTAGATTGGCGAATGGTAACTTTAAATGATTAGGTTTAAGTGACGTCGGTTTGTTTACGGGTGGAAGGGGGGGGGGTGGAGACGCAGGGGCTAGATCAGCGAACAGTAACATTTGAAGGGTTAGGTTTTCAAAAGTGACGTCGGTTTGTTTACGGGCGGAGGGGGGTGGGGTCGTCGCGCACCTGTCATCGGAGGGGGGGAGGCGACGCGGGGACTAGGAATGCGGTCGGAGGAGCGACACGGCACAAAGCACGCGAAAAAAAAACTGTGGGTAGGCAGGATATGCCAGCGAGAAGTTTTGCGCTGACCTTGCCGGTGGCGTTGCGGTATCGCCTGGTGGCCTCGGCGACCAGCTCCCGCACCAGCAGCTCGCCGCCGCCGCACGGCACCAGGACCCGCACGGAGCCGAAGCACACGGTGACCTTCATGTCCGTTGCACTTGCACTAAACGTCACTGCGGAGTGTTTTTGTTATTGCGGACACGACCGCACTGTGAGGCGCACTAGAGTGGCGGCAGCGCGCGGCCCGCCGCCGCCGACGCAACTTTCAAACTCGAGCAGAGACACCCGCGCCCCGCCGACCTCCCCCCGCCAACCGGTTCTCGCCACCAATCAACGCCGTCGAAACTTCCGGCGGCAACGTTGCACCGGCGTGTAAAAGCGCGTTTTTTTTCGATCAAAATAGCGAATCGTACGAATTCAAATGTTATATCATTTATAATCTTCGTTTTTTAATGATAAATATTGTAAGTAGGTTCGATTGTTGTTACCGATAGTGTAAGATAGGTTGGTTTTGGTTTCGATGTGATGGATTGAAAATTTTTTTGAATTTATGTCACTTTTTCGACGGCATTACAAACTTTGAAACGCGTAACCGTTGGCTCAATGTTGCCATACCGACGCAAGCACAACACTGCACTGCGACAACGCGAATCGCATTCGTTCTGATCGCGAATGTTTCAATTGTAATCGTTAGATTGTTTCGTTTAAAATTATATAAATTACTTTGTAGCTATTTTGAACAATCAAAAACAAGCCAAAATAACCGGAAATTTGAGAAGATTTTTGAATTTTTTTAGGATCACAAAGGATTTTTGCATTGGAATAAAAAACGGATAGTATTCATTGTATGTATTTATTAAAAACAACAATATTTCAACAAACAGTGAAATATAACAAATAAATTACACAATCGTTATCAGTTTGCTAATATATCTAGCCGAAACGGGAGTATCGAATATGTTTACTACATTTCAGATCATGTTTCTCAATCGGAAATATTTAAACGAATCTAACGAAAAGCAAAAAACGGTTCAATAGTGTTTTTTATTCAGGTAAAATAGGCATACTTCAAATGATAAATAGAAAACTCAAGTTCTTCAATGATGAACATGTAAAAAAATTGAAATAAAAATAAACAAATATAAATAATAACATAAATAATATCAATATTCCAATCTAAATAATTTAATACGTAAATGAAATAAATAACTTTGAGGAGAAACTAATAACAGTAAATAATGGTTGCACTTATTTCTAAAGCACCTTATAATTGTAGAGATCACTGTATGTTAAATAACATGTTTATTTACAGATTTTGTTACTGAATTGTTTCATTTTTTAAATTCAATCAAAGAGAATTACAATTTTTTTTACAAAATATAGATAATAGAAATAAATACAATATAAACATTTAATTATAAAGTACATAGCTTCTTAAATTTATTCATTATTTCAATTTCAATAAATTAAGTACAGTTTTGTATTCGATTTATTTATTTTTTTCGAAAGAAATCATTAGATCAAATTCATTACATTTCTAATTTTTCTGAAAAAATTTCACCACTTTCTGGAGATGGAAAAAGTTGAGACGGACAATACAAAAGATATGAATACAATAATTATTACCGACGTCATGGATTTTACTCATAAAGCTAAAAAGTCTAGGTTTAAGGCGAAAATATTGCGTTTTTTCGAAATTTTATACTCGAACGAAAGATTCGAAATTATACGAGACGATTCAATTTATGAGATTACAACATAGTATAGAATGGCCAAGATCCATGTTAATTTTTAAGTCCCCATTTTCTTAATTATTATCTCAGTCTGTCAATACATTGTACGAGATGTGTCACCCGAAGCCGACAGTTTCGAAAATAAAATTTTATATGAAATCACGAGCGTTCGAAATTATGTGACACGGAAACCAGAAAAGTTAGAAAGCAGCTTTGATTACGATTTTTAAGATGTTTTGAAATACTGAAGTGGTGAGGGGTTAGTAGAAAAACATGATGGAAGCGAAGTCCTAAAATATTTATGTTTCATGAACGGGAATATTTAACACGTAAAGAACTTATTTGTTTTACTTTCAAAACAGGTTTCTGCAACACATCTTTTAATATATGTTAATTGATCAATTTGAAATATTCCATCTTACTTAATCGACAAATATGATTATTATTTTACAAATCAAACCTTACTATGACTGTATAACAGTAGAGTAACGGTTTCACATTTTAAATATAGTTTTCAGTTACAAAATTATATGAAAATTTCTTAACGACTTTATTGAGTCTTAATATTTTACAATAAATTTAAAGTAAACATTTAAAAAGCAAAGGTAACAAAACGTTGCTATCACAGTTTATTATGCATCACTATCTCCGTCTGTTGTTGCAAGATTCGCTTGGCCAAAGTTTCTTGTGATAGACTCGCTCATTGTACGAATATTTGCAAGGTAACGATTAGCAGGTTCATCTGAATCATATACACCACTTAACGATTCTAAAGAAACTAGAGCCTCCGAGTCTAAAAGACGCGAAGAAGCTCTCGACGATACACTAGCATCTTCCCTGTCGAAATAACATGAATTAACATCACTCAATGCACCTTCTGCATCTGTAAGTCCGGCCTCGTTTAACATGGAAACATTTTCTAACGCAGGATCGTCAGTAATGTAACCGGTACTTTCAGCAGGTCCATTATCTGCTTCACCTTCTGAACATGACGAGCTCCATTCTGATTGACTTTCACCAAACACACCTCTTTCAGTAATTGCTCCTGGATGGTCCTAAAATGAAAAAAAAATCAAATAATCACCCGTATCCAATTTTTTAATGATGATAAAATTAAAACAGCTTCCAAATCGATGAAAAAATAACCTGATTTCTTTTGTTGTGGATATGGGGATGACAATCTTCGATAATTTCATTAGATGATTCGTTATCTGTTTTCTCACAAGAATAACTACGAAAAACAAAACAAAGTTAGTTTATGTTGAGTTGAAATTACTTTCTTAAGAATAAAAATACCTTCTATGCATGTTGTTTAGTGTACTACCAGGTGATGGTATAGTAACGACAACATCAGTTGGAAGAACTCCAGGAAATTCTGAATTGGGTCGTAATGGAGAACTCACTGGTCCATTCATAACGATCTGACCAGATGAACCATTACACCCATTTCTCTGCGGACTAGTCAATTCATCTTGTTGCCTTGCTAGTTGTGTTATAGCTGCTAATCCAACTGCATGCATTGGACTACTATTGTTATTACAATTTCTCAGAGGATCCAAATCTAGTCGTAACTCTTTCCGTTCTGGTTTAGGTGGGTTATTTTTAAGTAAATTCTGATCATCTAATATTTTTTGTATTTCTCTTTCAAACGGCGGTACACAAGCTATGTCATGTGGGCTGCGTTTGACATAAGTGTCTCTCGTTTCATTATTTAATATTTTAACATTGGCTGCAGTCATTGGAGAATGTTTGTTGATACTACCAGAACTAGAATAAGTTTGTGGTCTTTGGCCCTGTAATATTGCAGATACATCTTTTTTATCTGTTTGGCTACAACCATCCCGTTTAGAGGAAATTTCACTATGATTAATTGTTGCTTTTGAGGAGGTATCATCTTCCCTACTTGAAGTAGTGATAACACCATTGTGTAATCTATCTTCACAGGGAGAGCTTTTGAGTTTGGTAACTTTATGTCTTATACGATCACTTAACATATTATTTGGTGCTTTTGTTTGGCGACTAATGTATTCGAAGCTTGCACAGCTATCACCTCTATTTGGTGTTGGACCAGCAGGATCTACTAAAACTCCAGTAGGGAAAAGCCAAGGTGCTGGAAGTGGTGGTGCAAGAGAAGCTCTTGGTGGAGAAGGCGAGGCATCAGTTGTTCGTGAATAACTTTCATCAGAAGAGCTTATACTTGGAGATCGTGTAAGAGAACTCAGCTCATCAGCTGATGAATGAATTCTAGGACTTCTAGAAGAAGCTCCAGGGAGACTTTCTGAAGATCTATGTCTTGTTAATGCACGTGGTTTAGCCCGACGCCTAGCAGGTGATGGTGGTGCTCTAGGAAGAGGCTGCCTTGGTTGAGGTCGTGGCCATGGTGGAACTAGAGCTCGAGGTGGTGGTGGCCACCGTGGACCAGCATAACAAGCATTTTGATGAGGAGGCAAAGGAGGCGGTGGGAGCTCTTCATCATTCACATTCTTTTTTCCACTGTTCTTTCTACTTCTACTTCCTTTGTTATTATTAGAACAAGTAATTTTTGTAGATGAGGGCAAAAGAGGATCGCTTTCTTCATGGCCGTTAGTATTTCCACTTGGTGGATTTGGAGTTTCTCTTAATGATGGCATGCGAGGAGGAGGAGCAGCACGCCTACCGGGATTTTGAATCATTGCTAGAGGGGTAGCTACACCTCCATATGAATTTGATGCACCTGGAGGTAAAGTCGGACTTTGTCCAACAGTACCTGGCATGAGTTTCTCAGTTAAGAAAAAGGTTGTCATTTCTCCTTTTCCTTTTACTTTAACCTTTCCTCTGCACACAAACTGATAAGGCAAATCTTTGAGAATTTGGTAAACTTCTTCAGTTACTTGAGTGTGATTAGGAAGACCAGTAGAATCCATTCGTGAAGCAACATTGACTGTATTACCCCAAATATCATATTGAGGTTTGCGAGCTCCAATCACTCCAGCCACGACAGGACCGATATTAATGCCTTCAAATAATATTGTTTTATTTATATTTTTTTTAGTATTATATTTCAAAATAATACAAAACATTTTGAACTTACCAACTCTCAACATAAAATTATTATAAGAATTTTCATTGATATCCTTCAATTTATCCCGCATAGCAAACACAAAATCTACTAATGTTGCTAAGTATTTTTTTGAAGTAGCCTCATCAGTCATACGCTTCGCAGGCATTAAACCTACAGCTGCCATGTAAGTAGATCCTACAGTTTTAATTTTATCAATTGCCGTGAAACGTTCTTCTCCCAATAACTAAAATTGGAAACAATCGACTTACAAAAATGTTACTCCCACTAAAATAAAATATGATATATACGCAATACTGACCTCATCAAAATCGGCAATAATTTCATTCAATAACCTTAAACATTCCATTCCTTGATTGTTCCCATCGAGCTCCATGTAAAATTCGTGGTAGTTGGTTATAGAAGCAAAGATGACACCCACTCGGCTGTACGATTGATGATACAGGTCCTGTGACAATGTGTTCTGTACGTGTACAGTACACCACAAACAAAAACACCCAATATGAACATGCACCAAGCCTAACTACAGGGCTTTAGTCACAAAATGATGAATACTATGATTTATAATGAAACTCAACCTATTGCTTAATGAATGTGATCAATTATGTACTAATATAAATTTATTTGTTGGCCATCACGATCAGTGATATAGTTTGAATCTTATTTTTATAATTAGTTGTAGTGAAAATTTTGTAAATTCGTTAGTTATTTTTTTGTAATATGAGAAATGATTAAATTATGTATTTTTAATTGAGTGCATATTTGTAAAATAATAGTGATGAAATAATACTTTAAGGTTTTTCAGATCACTGATCACAATTTATACCAACACCATCAATTAGGATTACCAATTACTAACCTGATTACTACTTTACAAATGGATGGATTAATTCACACATGATATATTTTTCTCATGCACCATCATTGTTATCACAAAAAATAAATAAAACATTAATATTATAAAAAGGATATTAGGTTGACAATTTCATTTAAGGTATAACATAACATCAACTGTATACTAAAGCGGGTATGAGACATGGTTTTAAATATATTACATTTTCATAAATACATTAAAAATTTCAAGTTTACAAAAATAATATGCAAAGGTGAAACATGGAAATTTTCAATGAAAAATTTTCAGGTATTATCATTATTTTACAATGATTTGAATTTTATGAATGAAATGGAAAATGCATATGCGTTCACATTAATAAATTGGAAACAATTTAGAAGCAATTCATGCTTGGCAAAAAAGTCCAAAATATCAATTGAGTATGCTCAAAACAATCTACAAAAATACTTGACAAATTTCTATACTTCAAATTAAATACTTGATATTCTAATCTGGCACATTGACAAATTATTACTTTTTCTAATAATTTTAAAATTGGGAAACAAATTACAATTGAAACATTAAAACAATTCAAATTATTTGTTACATATAAAATTACTAAAAACTAAATTTGAAGCCAACGTAGATTGTTAATTTTTGATTAAAAACCACAAACATATATAATATCAAAATTATATTTTCAATGATATGAAAATATATAATTTACCATATTTGTCCTGAACTGGTTATCCAAAAAATGAGTTGCAACATGAGCAGGTAATAAATTGAAAAGTATTCTCTTATTGCTTGTCTGCAATGCATCCATTTCACGTTTTTCTTCACGCGCTTGTGCTTGCCAAAGAAAATCTAATCGGGCAGTCCATTCTACTTGACGGGCATGAAGTATTACTGCCAGAGCTAAAGCTATAACTTCTACACACGATACTACCCCAGAAGGTACAACAGACCTATACAAAATTGTTTCACTTTAGTTGATGTGGTTCAAAGGTGAAAAACAGAATAAAAAATTTGTACAAACCCAATAATTTTATCATAACATTCAAATAAGTGATAATGAGTTCCTTGCATTAATAGTAAATACCCAGTTGTCATAATACCAAGCAGACCCCCTTTTAAAACAATAGGTAGTCTCAAAAATACTGCTACACCGAGTAGAGATAAACAGCAAGATAAAGAAATATATAATGGAATCGGACAGGCTCGATGGTCTGACCATGAATTAGGATCTGCCGTGGTAATGTTGTTTTCTCCACAAAATTCAACACGACGACAGGTAAACTATTAAAAAAATTCAAATAGTGATAGTTTTATAAATAAATTTTTTGACAATAATAAAATCACTTACCACATTGACTTGAGCAACAGTATAAATTAATATAATAGTAAATGCAGTAACTGCATGGCGTAATGGAAAAGACCTCGACATATCCCATAAAATCCATCTTAATCGAACAGCCATTAGTAACATAAGTACGACAGAGAGCCAAGCAAATGCCGTCAAAAACAAAAGTAGAAGAATAGTAGTTCGAGGTAAAACAGCAGCTTGCAATAGTCCCACGGACACTAAAACTACTAAGCCACAGGCTAACGATCCCACCCAGCCACCATCGATATCGGCGTGATACTATAAACAAAAAATTCAGAATCATATAAAGTGATTATATGAAAAAATAAATGATTCATCCAAGCAATTACTTGAGCTTCTTTGTTGGAATCTTTGAAACACAATGTAGCTAAATTTACATGTGTGGATTTTTCTCTATCAACACTGCGAGCCTCGATAGCTTGAGCTAAATATTTATTCACTCGATTCGAAGGTTGGTGATATACTGATGAATGCCTCTTTTTGAGTGGTCGCTTGAATTTTTCAGTTACTTTGTTCTAAAATAGAAACGGATTAAATTATTTCCCTTACAATTATGATAATGCAAATATAAAATTATTTATATTAATTAAATACAATAATATAATAAAATCGAATTTTGTGTATGCTACATATTAATGCTTACAAATTTATAAAGCTTGTATTGATTCAAAATTTCATTAAATTATTCAATATTAATACTTACAATCATTAGAAATTCAATAAATTGAGGAATCAAATTCATGCAAAATGCTAAGATTATATATTTTCAAAAATTTGAATATAATAAAATAGGTTTTGGAAAAGGATAGTCATAAGGAAGATATTTGAAAAATATCGTGCACAGATAATGGTTTGAGATTAGTGAAAATGTTCATAAATAAAAATATATGCTAATATCAGTTCATCAGATCACATTATGAAAATAATGAAAGCATGCATAGTGTAGATATACATAAAACTAAAGAAATTATTTAATTTTTCAAGATGCATTTTAAGTGGAAATTATAAATTTAGTTTAGAGTTAAAACCATTTTGTGAAATAAAAATTGAAAATATTATTTCACTAATTTAGAAAACCTAAACACTATGAAATAATTAATAAACAAGAGATTTTTGTTCATTTTGTAGATTCCTAATAATTATATTGCAGACAGACACAAATGTAAATTAAAAACAATCTGTGTAGATATGACAAAAATAGCAGGAATTTTAATTGCTAAAAAAAAAGCACTTCACACTCAAAAAAATTGCACAAAACCAATAAATTAGTGTAAGCAAAAAAACCCTAAAATAAAAACCAAAGACACAGTGAAAATGAAAACAAAATTACAAAAATCACTTAAATATCACAACCAATATAATTATTATTAAAAAAACACAGGCAAAATCGACACACCAGAAACATATTACTTGTCTGAAAAAAAAGTTGTTTGCAACCAACAAAACTCGACGATTGAGTGCTTTTATAGATAAAAAGTCAGAGGCCTTAGTTATAAAATTGCAAAAATGCTCCCCACCCAAAAACCAGAAAAACGAAGGTATAAAAGAAACCAAAAAACCAATAATAAATACGTTTGTTTGATAGTAAAGTGTCGACGATGAGTGTGCAATGGTTGCATAGTTGGCCATGGTGGCATCGAATGTGGCCGGGGGCGTGTCAGGAGGGGCGGGGGCGGTGGCGGGGACGGGGGCGCGGGGCAGCAGACTCACGGAGGATACACCGGCTGCCCGCAGCGGCAATACAGCTTCGGCACTGCCAGGCTCTGCATGTAGGGCTCTTTGTAGATCCAGTACCTGCCACGCATTGCCCGTTATACAAAATTTACCCACTAAAGACAATTAATTTAGTGGAAAAATAATATCATATATGTACTTTTCTTAAAACTTATCCCAATTTGTAACTGTATATACTCTTATGTATATAAAATGTTTTTTTTTAATAATGTTCATTTTATGTCATTTGAATATTTACAAAATTGTGCTTTACAAATATGATAAGTTTTAGTTTGTATGTAAAATTTACAGTAGAAAATACATCAATATTTTTATAGATATATTATGTGATATTACAAAAAAGCAATTTTCAGCTTGAAAGAGTCTTTGCTGTGAGAAATATTCCTAACCATTTGAAAATGAAAAATATATTCTTAAAAAAACAAAAGTGATATATGTATAACAATATTCATAACTCAATTTTAAATTTAAAGTATCCCTATTGTTGAAAAAACAATTTTGTATTTTTCGTTATTTCCTTCCGTTGATTGAATTTATATGTTTTGGTGATAATTGTAATAATTAGAGTTGAACCATAATACAAAAAGCTTAAATGCAACAGCGACCCATGCTTTATGTGACTATACACCATTTAACACTTATACACAAACTTGTTTGTCGTAATACCCAATACTTTTAACAAAATATAATATATTGAAACTAAAACTATTTTAAAAAAATAAATTAAGTTTTCAAGAATTTGTTAAAAAATAATTTTTTGTATTTTTTAATTAGATTAGTTTCATTATAGAATATTTTCTAACCACTACTTTACAAAAAGTAAATAATAAATGGGCATAATAGACAAACCAAATATAATTTTCGAATAATATTGCAGAAATTCATATATTATTAGGCAAAATAGAATTCTATTATTTTTAAGGCAAAAGTAAACTAACAAACTATACAAACACATTGCTAATTGTACGCAACTCAAGCAATTTTAAGAAATAAAATTCTAACAAGATTTATTGAGTAATTAATCAAAATTATATGAAAAATATATCAAGGATTGAAAAGTAAATAGAATCAACTGATAAATACGTGGAAAATTTTAACATAAAAAGCTTAACTAACACATATTATATTTTCAAATCCCTATTTGGATAATATTTTTTAGATTCACAATTTTATGTATAGTTGAGAATGTATATCAGAAACGATATTACCATCAAGCACTTGTAAAATGCTGGGTATACATAATGCTTCTAAAACTGTGGATTAATATATTTTTGTATTATTCATAGTAAATAATGATCAATGAAAGTAATAGAAATTTCACTATGACAGTTCAAGAGAATTTTATCAGGATCGCATGCTGTGTTAATCAAGGCATCAACTATATATGTAACCAAAATTTTATTTAAAACCATCACCTCCGACAAATTTCATATTTCAAATCAACAGACTTCTTAAAAATCATACTGAAGTTATTACATGAAAATATCATACCTTTCTGGCAGCATTTGCTTTCAAATCTTGTGGGGAAGCAGCCATATTAGAAAAAGGTACATCTACATTAAATTTAATCGAATGTAACAATTGGACCACGACGTTAGAAACATTTTTGAAAGACAGTTTTCGTTTCGCAGCATTTCCTATCATATTTCCACCAAGGCACATCTAAAAGCAATCATAGCATTATATGAGATTAGTTAATTTTAAGTCTAAAAATTTCATAGAGAAAATGAATAGAAAAACAGACCTTCCTCCTTCTTGGAGGTGGAACAATGAAATAAGTTGTTACACTATGGTCCCTTAAATATGCATTACGTGTGCCACCTTGTCCCGCTTCTACTTCATACGTCCCACCCAAGTATTCCAAAGTTGCTTGAGTTATATGCACTCTCCTGAATAATTAATTTTCTCATTATTTAAAATTTATATGAAAATAAAAAATTTTATATTCAAGTTTCTTACCCTGGTTCACCTCCAGCTTCCATATTATTAGCTAACGTTACATCATTACTCCAAACGTCATATTGCCATTTACGTAATCCCAAAACTCCACACAAAACTCGGCCAGAATGTATTCCTACACGCATATTGAGTTGCACATCAGTAGCTTCAACGACAGAACTAAAACCAATTGCCAAATAAATTGAATAATTGATCAGTTTAAAAGAATATGTATTATTAATTAATGTATATTATAAATTTGAACTTACGCTATGGCATCAATCATATCTAATCCCATTTCAACACAACATTTCGCATGATCCGACCGAGGTTCAGGCAATCCAGAAACACAATAATAACAATCACCTAAAATTTTAATCCTCAAACAATGATTATCCTAAAATAATAAAAAAAAATATTAATGTCAATATAATGAAAATGCTTAAAGAGAAAATGAAATGAAATTTACATTAGCCAATTGATCAAATCGTCCGAAAAGTTCATTTAGTAGTCTAACTAATTCTTGTGCACTGCACTGCGATGCCAAAACTGTAAAGCCTACTATGTCAGCAAACAAAATACTGAAAATTGAAAACATTTTATAGTCAATTGAATTTTTTTTCTGATTATAATAAAAATCTAATCAATTTTAAATTCTTACCTAACTTGTTCATGTTTTTGAATGTATATCTTATGAAATTGACCTTCAACCGGTGAAATAATATCATTCTTCATTTCCATTGCAACATGTTGCGGTAATACTGACAGTAATAATCTTTCCTGCAATTATTTCAATTAAAAATTGATACAACGTTCACAAAAACAAACAAATCAATCAAAACCATACCAGTTTTTCATTTTCATCCTCCATTTCCAACCTAGCGGCGATGCAATTCCTCGTATCGAGAAAAGCACGTCTTTGAGCATGTTCCATGAGATTGTGCATCAAAATACCAACGACGTTCACGCAAACGAACACCAAAACGTTCGCGACCATCTGCAAATCAAATAAACTCAATTCGTGCAAAAATAACATCGTTCGAGCGACAAACAGAAAAAACTCGAGCGAACATGAGCATATCCGAAATCCCGTCGACGATGACAAATTTAGAAAATGAACACGGCCTGTATATTTATTGCGAAAGGGTTGGTAGCGTTAAAGAGTGAACATAAGTTTCCGAACCAGTTAACCGAAAACGGGACCAACCGGCTGGATCGAGATCACTTCAAAGGGTGACATTAATAGTGTTATGGGATCTCAAAAACACGTTTCACGCAGTATTGAAAGGCTAACGGGTCGGCTGTTTGATTAGAAACGATATAAAAATATTATGGATACGTGAAAATATTTTTTGTCGATTGGAGATCGTTATAGGTTTCGTTGAAAAGCGATTCGTTCAAGTTTTGATAGAAAATTTTGCAATTCGTATTGTTTCATAACAAAGAAGATGAATTCTAGCCGTAAAAGAGAATGGAAGATTTGAAAACGGTGAGGGTTTTTTTTTTTAGCGTTTTCGATTTCCATGCCGATGCTCGTTGCTTTTCGAGTAGAGATGAAACGGTAACGACACTAGAAAAGCGGAGGACGGGGAGTCGTTTCCGTTTTTCACTAGTTTTTTTTAGTATTACAATCTGGTTTCATGAATATAAAGAGGGTGCAAGCGAGTTTTTGGGCCTGTCAAAGTACGACAGCCAACTTTTAGTTCAAGAATGAGAGCGTCGAATAGTAAAATGACTATTACCGAATCGATGTTCTACAGGTGGATAGGAAAATAGTTAATTTTCAATTTAAAGGTACGAAACACGTCGAATACTTTCGTCAATATATTATTACGATGCGATTTCCGATATAATCATCATTAGGGGCCTGAACGTCTCCTGCAGAAAAAAGTTTTACCGATAATCATTGGAACTTTAGTCATATTTTTTCTTTTTCGTATGTGCCGAGGATAACCTAACTTTCGATGAGTTCGAAAACAAAAATCCATCCCTTGCCGAAAGATATCAGTAAAACGGTAAGTACATCCATGTACAAACCGCATTACATATCACTTAATTTTAGTGATCGGTATATCTGTTATGCAACGTTTACGTAATCGCTTTTTCTATGAAAAATTATATTGTTTTATAACAACGTTTGATATTAAAAATTTAGTTCGCAGGAATATCTGGAAATATAATATTCTGAGAAATTTTTGATTTTGAATAATAATTTTTTCCATCGTATTAAATTCACGAACTGCACTAGAAAATTAAAAACAATGTAGATGAGGTTGTGACGCAATCGTTGGCGAGCCAATTTACGATTTTTTTTAAATTAGGTAATTGAGCATTTATAATTTTAATATATTAAATGGGTGCTCAGGAAGTGGGTATTGAGTGGGGTGAATGTAACAGGCAGGATGATGGGCTTCCTTTTGGATATTTATATTTTTTTCGTATTGTTTAAATTTAGCCTTGCTAATTACATATATTATATTACAAGGCTAATAAACACATCTATCACATTCAACCATTCCACTTAGCAATCACTTTCACCAACCCCCTTGCACACCGCTCAAATTCAGCAACCAGTTCATCACCATCCCTTTGAATATTAAATGGATGCATTGCATATCAATAAAATATAAATTATCTTTTTTTTTATTTTAAAAATGCATTTATCTTCTGAAAAAACAATGTTGATGATCCAAGTGATTTCAAATTATGATTTGGTGGTCCTCGGGATTTCGAATTATGACTCGGTGGACTGCGATGGTAAAAATGTTGGGGACCGTTGAATAATACAGGTTTTCCACCCCAACTTAAATTTTTTCCAATCTAAACCAAATATTTTCCGTTTAAAATTAAATATTTTCCAATTTAAATAAAATATTTTTGATTTCAAAATAAATATTTTCCATTTTAAATCTTCGTCGATTCAAGGATGATCCGTCCTTAAATAAAAGACTGAAAAAAACTGAAATGCGAAATGATATTAAAAAACAAGCTAATAAAAAGCTTGAATAAAAAAAACTGAATGAAGCTTCTATAGTTTTTCCGGATTTCAAAGCACATTCTTGCCGAATTTAATGAAGATTCGTCTTTCGGTTTAGGAGTTTATTGGATACATACATACATACATACACCGTTTGAGTTTTATACGAGTACATATAGATCAGGCTTGTCTAAAGGGCCACCACGGTGCCAAAGTGGCCCCCACTTTACAAACAAAAAGAAACATAGCAAACAGAATTTATTCCGAAATGCACTCATCGAAATAGTTTTATAATGGAAATAAATAGTTAGCTTTATGAATATTTTGATACTTATTACGTTTTGAATTTACAATAATTGAAATTTTGAGATTTGAAATTTATAAGTGGCCCCCCGCATACAGAAATTTTGGACAAACCTGATATAGATAGACGTGCCGGCGTCGCGATTGATCGTGACAATAATTACAATCGTTCATCGACAATCGGTACAAAATTTATTTACACAGAATCCCGAGCACGTCGGGTACAAGCCGCCAGTAAATTACATATATGTATTAATTTGAAATTAAAAAAAAAATATTTGTAATGGAAAATATTTCATTTGAAATGGAAAGTATTCGGTTCGAATTGGAAACAATCCGGCCTGTAAAAAAGCAATGATAAAAAAAAGAGACGAGCCGGCGTCGCGATTGATCTTGACAATAATTACAATCGTTCATCGACAATCCGTACACAATTTATATACAGAGTCCCGAGCACGCCGGGTACAAGCCGCTAGTAAACTACATATATTAATTTGAAATGGAAAATATTTTATTTGAAATGGAAAGTATTCGGTTAAAGTGGAAAAAATTCGACCTGTAAAAAAGCAATAATAAAAAAAAGGAAAAATCACCTGTTGCCAAGCCAAGTTCGGAAAATCGGTGGGCATCAGCACGAAAACGACGGTGGCGGTATGTGCGAGCGGCAACAGCAGACCAACAAGAGCTGCGACCCACCCCCTCACCGGCAGCATACCGTAAGCCACGAAGACAGCAAACACGACATGCCAAGCACCTTGAGCGGCGGCTCTGCCCCTGGCTGCGCCCCCGGCGAGCCCAGCGCCCGCGAGGAGGGCGGCGGCCACGAGCGCGCCCCTGCACGCCCACGCCAGCCTGGAGTCGCGCGAGGGGCGCACGTGCACGATCAGCAGCAGCAGCCCGCACCAGGCGGCCCCCACGGCGTACCACACGTTCTGGAGCGTGGGGGCGCGCGCGTACGCCGCACCAAGGGCCCCCAGGCTGACGGCCAGCAGCAGCACCAGCGCCAGCGCCGTGGACACCGACGCCCGCTGCAGCTTGAGGGCGTAGCGCCGGTAGAGGGCTTCGAGCTCTTCGTTTTCGAAGCGCTGGCGGTCGAGGAGGCGCGTCAGGCTGCGCGGCCCCGTGGCCTTCACCGCGTGGTCCATCGCGTTACGGGACACGATCCCACCACGCTGGTGATACGCTCGATCTCAACATCCTGTAGAATTTTAAGGTTATATTAGTGGGTGTTAAAGAAAAATTTGGAAGATTGGTTGGTACTGTTAAGTTTAGGATTGATGCAGATTTTGTTTTCTTTCTTGGATTTGGTTGGGTTAGAAGAATAGAACCTTCCCTGACACTTAGGGCCGATCTTTCAATTGTCGGTTAAGAGTTATTCTCGGAATAAGCCTTTTAGTTTTTATGGTTATTCGCGGCCGGTCACGGATAAAGTCACGTATAAAGTCACGGATAAAGTCACGGACAACTAGCTTATAGTTGTCCGTGACTTTATACGTGACTTCATCCGTGACCGGCCGTGAATAACCATAAAAACTAAAAGGCTTATTCCGAGAATAACTCTTAACCGACGATTGAAAGATCGGCCCTTAGAGCACCTAGGTGTTAGGTTAAGTTGGGTCATATTAGGAAAACAAAATCCGCATCAATTCTAAACTTAACGCTACCGATTAGTTTTTATAGGGAAATTCTAGTGTTTGTCGTCGTGAAAAGTAGGGACATCATTTCGAGGGGGCGGGTAGTTTCCCCTCCCTAAATTTTTGGGGTTCGAATAATTTTGAGAAGTGTCGAGTAATTTTAGAAAGCGTTGGCCTTTTTTAGGGTTCGAGTAATTTTGGAAAGTGTCGAATAATTTTTGGCCTGCCCCCCCCCCCCCTTGGAAGTATCTGAAATGACGTTCCTGGTGAAAAGGTTTGTGTCGTTCGGAAAAAAACATGTAAATATGCATATCCAGGGCCGTGTTATATTAGTGGGTTTATGTGTTGCTGGAAAATTGTAAAGAAAAGTTTTTATCGGGAAATTCTAGTGTTTGACGTGGTGAAGTCCGGGAAATGTATATCCAGGACCGGCTCAAAGGTGCAGAAAAGTAGACACGTGCTCGAAGCGCCCTGTTTTTTTTTTTAAATAAAATTTAAATATAAAACGTGCTTATTTTGAATACAAATTTGTAAATATCCGGTAAAAAAAGTTGTTGCGTTTCGAATATTCTTGAAAAATGTTGCCGTTTTTTTAAAAAAAGGTTTTCCGGAAAAGTCGGTTCTTTTGAGTGAAAAATTTTGTTGTTTTTTGTAAACATTTGAAAACTATGCGGGGGGGGGGACTGAAAATCAATCTGCCTAGAGGGCCATATACCCTCGAGCCGGTCCTGTAGTACATCTATTCAGGATTTCATTTAAATAAATAAAATATGTTTTTCCTCGTTTAATACGATACATAAGTAGGTTCTTTTTAAAACGAAATCGTATTAAACGAGTCATACAAATGTATAGAAAAGAGGGAAATAGGTTTTTTTTAGAAAAATTAAAGAAATATCAATGTCAATTTTTGCGGAAATCGTTGAAATTGTATCTGAGGTTTCATTATCACTTTTGATTTCACTTGGGACTGACAATTTATTGAAAATTAGTGATTCGTAGGGAAAACTTCGAGAAACTAAATACTAGCCTTTATTTAGGTGTCTTTTTTAATAGACTAAAAGGAAATAGATGTATCGTAAACACAATTCTCAGCAATTTGTATCGCTCTACGTAAGCTCGATAAAACAGAATTCCATAAAAAAAATATTTTTTTCGACGAAACAGAAACCGTGTTAAAGCAAAATCATGTTAAATGAGTACTGTGTCAAACGAACATTTTCCGTATATCTATTACAAAAAATATAGAAAATAAACACATTTTCGTATCCAGCCTTTCGAAAAAATTGGATAATCGTTCAATTCTCAAAGGGAAGACGAAAATATAATTTGAATAACAACTCTATTAATACCGATTAAATTATTATGCTAATACATTCTACGATATTCGCACTATTACCAATGACGCAATAGACAAATAAAATTAGCCACGCTATAAATAATAAATTCATATTCAAAATCGCACAACTCCAAAATTACGAATAAATATCGATTCGAGCAAAAACGAACGAGAAACATCGCCGAAAATATTAAACTCAACTTTTTACCGTCGAACAGGATTTACATACTGCGCACAAACAAAAACAAGGCTAAGAGCAAAAAACAATACTTTCCCCCAGAAAAAACAAACAAACCCGCGCTCGTGGACTATTTCGTTTCACCCATTATAAAAGAAACGTAAAACACACCCCGCAAACGGGAAAACTCACGGAACGAACGCGATTTAATTTTCCTTCCGAGTGATTAATACCCAGAACCGAAAACAAAACGCGAAAAATCGACGCGCAAACGAAAAGCGAAGTTCGCGATAAATTGATTCCGTTCAATGCGAAGCAGTTTTGACAGTCCGGTAATACTATATAGCGTGGAAATTAATGGCTTTCTCGTTTAATCAGAATTGATGACCTTCCAGACGACAGTCGATCGCGTATTTTCATTTACATACTTAAAGAATTGGAGGAGTATGGAAAAAATAAAAGCTTTTCCGACCTGCCGTAAGTCAACTTTCTATTTTAACGTGAAAATCGATTCAACTATAAAAGTGAGGCGTGGGTGGACCGACACGCCATGGCGTATCTTACAGGCGCAAGGGCGAGCAACAACTTTAATAATGGGGAACGCGTTAAATTATTACTAGCCGGCCGACATAAAAGGAAAAAGTTATGAAATTTTATCGAAAAAGGAGATAAATGAATATCGTGAGCGAAAAAGTAAACGACAATATATATACGGCGAAAAAAAAGTTTCATTACGAAGAAAATTCGAATTTCGTTTCAGTGAATATTTGTTAATGAAATAAATTCGAATTTAAATATTGACTATGAACTCACGTCGAATATTAAAATAAAAAAGGCAAACACTCTAAACAAATTGATCATATCGTTCACATATAAACTATTACCATTATCGTTGTTTTACGAATACATAATAATTCCATTAGACCGTATATAGAAGAAAAAAAACACAACACGTCCAATTTTTACGAAGCCATGTTGTACACATAAAAAAACAAAACACATTGAAATCAGTATAGCCGTATTCCGCTTTAAAGCGAGTAAGCCTTCGCATATTTATTAGACGGAATGTTGCCTTTCGAAAAAATAAATAAATCGAAACAATGTACAGCTCGCGTAGTCAAGATAATAAAATAAATCGGGAAAAACGAACCCTCGGCTCTACGTTCGATTACCCGTCAATCCGAAATAGGTTCGATCAAATCCTGTATAAATAGAAAGTATGGAATAAATTGCCGAACGAGCTTCCGGAGAGATGAAAGGACCGAAAATCTTAAAATACGCATTATAGTTTAAATGTGTCGGATCGGGAGATAATCTTGTTACGTTTATTAATATAATCTTCGCGCCCCGAAATAGGGTGGTTCGAAATAAAATTTGAAAATTCGTTCAATTCAGAAACGCGCAATGAAAAGAGCCCCGCTGAAAGCTGTCACTCAAACGGAAAATAGAGGGTGACAGGTGGCGAACAATAAGGAAAATTCATTTTTATCACGTTAATATGAAATTTTTTCGAATAAAATTCGCGAAAACTTCAACACTGACATATGCTGAATATCAGCTTGATGAAAATCGATGAAAACGTGATAACTTCAAAGGTTGGATTACACGCGAGACACCGGATAGACTTTATTTGTATTCAGAAAGCCTGTGAAGCCCAAAGGCGAGATAAATCAACCGTAAATAAGAACAACGGTCTCATTCGTTATATTTTATTCCTCTTATTCTTTTTGTTTTTATGACGCAAACGTAAAACTGTTCCATCCGTGATGGCTTACGAGTGGTGTGTGGAAAACACTCGACGAAAGACAGGGAAAAGGGCGCTGTGACATTATCGAGCCCTCCAACAAACACTATGTGCGAGCTTTTATGCGGATTTCGAATTCTTTTTCTAGTGCGGGATACCTCTTTTGATTTTTTTGAAAAAACACACACCGAAAGCGTTTTTTTTTTGTTGGAATAATGACTCGGTGTTTTCGAAATGTACAAATTTTCGTCGTCGACTAATATAGGTTTGTTTATTGAAAACGTTCATTGACTTAACGTACGCTGTTTATGCACTGACTTGTTTCGATATACAAGAAAAACGAAATGTGTGCAGCTGAAACGATACAAGCGTTAAAACAAACAATCCACTTCCTAGATTTCGACAAGATCGATCTTTATTGTATTATTAATAGGTGGATGAACGCGAAATCGCCGATAATCTGATACAAATAACGAAAGTCTAAGCGAAGTGCAGATAAGATATACGAAGAAATAGCATTTGCAAATATCAACAATGGAATTGTGAAGGTGGATGACATATACGTGTGTTTATATAAAGCAATTGTGACCCTTCTCTTTCTCAGTTTCAGAGAAAGTAAATACTTTTTCGATCTCTATTTTGTTTATACGCGAAACAAAGTCGATTTTCATCGATGTTATGATGCGCTCTTTTAGACTCGAGATCGGGGACGTGATACTCGAACCGTAAAGTAGTTTAAGATTAACACGAGCCAAGACAAACTTTTATGAGGAGTTAGCTATGTTCGGACGATTCTTGAAGCTGCGGGCGGACCGAACGATTATTGACATGGAACTTTAAAATAGAAGACTTCCGAGAGGAAAAAAACGCAAACAAAATAAAAGTCGATAGGATATTTGTAAAAGGAAAAACTGCCTGCGTGTTCAGGCCATTTAATGTGATAAAGAAAAATCCCATAGAAAAAATATATTGTTCAAAGTATAAGGAGATGTGGTATAAAAGGAACACGGATGAGGGTAACCATGCATGCAAGGTTTATATTCCACGTCGGGGTAGGGAAATAATAAAAAAAATTGAGTTATGTACACTCGTTATGTAAATGTCATAGGTTGCGAACGAAATTTAATTTATTAGACTTGAAAAATTCGCGAGAGCATTGTACAAACCGCACAAAGAACAACTTTACGTAATTAATATTTTTCTGTACATTTGAATAAATGCGAAAAGAGTATATTACGCGGGGAAAAACGTGATTTTCCTTTCACAGAATAAAATATGGCATAAATGGAGAGAGTAATTCATCCTTTCAGGGAATCGAATTAAAACAGGGTCGGCTTCGATAAGGGTCGATACATTTAGCTTACGGTCGACTTGATGGAAATGGGAAAAATTGCCAAGTACTTAATTGACCCGATCGGAAAGATTTTGTCCCGCCTTGTTTGACGACATTCACAGGGATGTCAACAAGAAAACGAATATAAAAAAATATATTGTACGAACATAAACTGAAATAAAATAAAAAAAGGACTATGAAAAAATGATATGGGCGTTTTTTATTTCTGAATAATGCATTCAAAAAAATATAAGTTGATAAAATGTATGCAATACGGCGAGACTTTCAGTTCTTTGTGGGGCTCGATTTGATAAGTCAAAGCATGCTGACCTATGAAATCTCCCACGAAGGACTCCCAAAAGAGATTAGAGTGACCCTGAAAAGGGAAACGTTTCCCTCGGGGAAATCGTCCACGAAGGGCCTTTTTCTAACCGATTTTTCTCTTCTTACAAAGCACATATATCAAGGGGTATAAAAAGAAATATAATATTTATCATGATTTAGTGATCACCATAGGATAAAAGAACCCGGTAAAATATTATTATAAAATCGAATTAGGAGAATTCAGAAATGTTTTTGGTGCATAGACATTTTTGTATGTATCGAATGTTGTAATAAGCGTCCGAAATATTATAAGCAAACGATTACTAAGTACTTCAATTTTTAATGAGAATAATATGTAAATTCGTAAAATTAACACCATTGCTATATTTCAGCAGACACTCACCGATATTCCAACGATTTGAATAAACTGGTGATTTAGGGTAATTTTGAATAATGTAACATTTCTAACTTTGCCTACAGCCGTTAACCATCTTCAAACACCAAAATATGCACATTTACATCGAACAAAACAGAATATTTTCATCCTTAATCTACAAAACGTTGTCAAAACATTAAAAATAGCAGCAAAACAGATACTGGATAACTATATAATGAAAAGGGTTGAAATTCTTCTCGAACAAAAGACGTCAAGTGCGAGCCGTAGAGTGCCAAGTTGAAAAGTTTCTAACATTTCCCAAGAGACATTGCCGCCGGGACAAAAGAAGATGAAAGCTGGATGGGTCGCAGGTTTCAAAAGCAGCCTCCAGTTCAATTATGAATTGACAATATTCACGTGTAAACGGTGTGACAAGAGTGGTGTGGCTTTTGATGCCACGGACAGACCGCAATGGATGCTGGATTCGATAACGAAGTGGCGTGCGGTTGACCGCAGACGGGAAAAGCCGGAAAAATTATTGTGATTTTAAAGCGACGCCGTTTCGGAAAAAATACGAGGCTATAGTTATGTAGCGGA
The DNA here is from genome assembly GCA_009617725.1 of Hydropsyche tenuis. NCBI lineage: Eukaryota > Metazoa > Arthropoda > Insecta > Trichoptera > Hydropsychidae > Hydropsyche > Hydropsyche tenuis. The sequence continues at coordinate 104,621 of VTON01000034.1, read as the reverse complement.
AAAAATATATATCACCTCGGAGAATATTCGCAGAGAAAACTTTTCGGTCGAAACAAGGCATTAAATTAGCTAAGTTGGCGAGGGGGTTGAGCGAAGAGTTTCTTCATAGCATTATAAAGACAAGGTGAAACTTCGAGAGGTCGAAACGTTTCGGAATATAATATCGTATAATAATACGTGGCACACTTCAGCGAAATTAAAGGCTTTTGATTATTAAATTAGTTTTTGGCATGGGCGAAACATATTTCGGGGTAGATGAAAAATTCACGATTTCGGTTCGCATTTACTTTTGAAGAAAAAGGCCTAACTCAATAAATAATGAACTATGTTGCGAGAGAAAAGTGACGCACGAGAGCAAACGGCGCGTGTATGAGCCCCAAAATCTCCCGAGAGAAAACGTAACTTCTATCTGGAATACTACCGACACGAGAGACCGAGGATAAATTAAATTTACAAGCAAATTCGCTGATATCTCACGAGACTAATTAACCATGAGCACCGACACAACTTCTCAAACTACAAAAAAAAAACCCCACATTCTCAACGACGCCATATATCCCCTCAAAAGCGAAGATCATTCGCTGGCATTGACCCAGCGATCGATATCAGCCATAATTTATGGGGCCTTCTATGCATCGGACGTCTCGCGAATTCGCGGCTTTTTACACTCGCGCGTTGAAGTAAAACACAAGGAAAATTTCGGAAACTTCAAAAGCGGCATCGCTCCCGTATTAATAATCGCCCATCGAAAGGAACACGGCGGAGTCGACAGTGATATATGAAGATCGTTTCGCGATTTGCGGGGCAAAGTTGGCTCACTTTCTACATCTGTCAAACCTTCGACAGGCCGGTGTCGAGCCAACAAAAGCTGATTTATTGCGGACGATAAGTAAAGCATAAGCAATACGCCTCGAAGGATTTTTGCGAGCGGGCCTAGTGCGAAAACGATTGATAGTTTTTCTCGGGTGGTGCGATCAGATAGTGCCTATCGCGAATGCTTCAATTTTTAATCTGGTCGACTTTTGTACGGTCGAATTGATAAGTTATGAACCGGTCGGTGGAATATTAGCATAACATTGGACTGGTCAATGGCGGAGTTACTTCACTAGGGGCTCGAGGCGTCAACAATTTTTGAAGGCATTACATATGTATATAAATATACAAAGTAGGGTTTCAAACTTATCCCCCCTTTAGATACAAATCATTAAAATCAAAAAAGAAGGCCTGCAGTCAAAAATTTTATCTTTTATTATTGATATACACCCAATTCTCATTTTACACGGGGGATACCTTTCAGAAACTTTATGTAAAAAATTTGAAAAATATTGTAAAAAAATTTATAGAGACTATATAAAATTTGGAGATAGGTTCCATCAATATATTTGGATAGAACTTCCATCCAAATGTACTTTATAAAAAATCCGTAATGTAAAAAAAATTTTCCATGTAAAATCATGAAAAAATACCAATTTTTTTTAAAGAAATAACTATAATTACATACATATAGTTATAACAGTATACTAGCCTGCATAGAATCTTACCATTATAGCATAATAATACTTTTTTATATATCGTGTTAATGTGAAAAAACCGTGGTAAAAAAAATATCCGTTCTTCTTTGAATTGTGTTATTTCGAAACCGTGTAAAAAGAGGGTTGGATATATTAGTAAAATAAAGGACAAATGGGCGAATTTAGAAAAAAAAAATTATTTTGTTCAAACCAACTTTTTTAAAATTCAAATTTCATAATATCTATTGAACTGATACAGAAAAACTATGACAATTCATAAAAAAAGTAGGGACCCTTCCCAATAGTGATCCTTCACTATCTATAGTTAAATCCGTCACTGGAAATAGTCGATCGAATTGTATCAGACTCCGATAATCGAAACAATATAGTCAATAGTTAAAACAAACTATATTACAATGGATTGTTTAATTTGAATCCTCGCATAGTTCGCGAGGGTTGCATGTCGAATGGAAGCTTCATTAGCAGTCGGATTTGAAGCCGTACAGAGGTTGTGTATTCCGAATGCGTGATTTTGTTATGCGATAAAGCTTTGTACGTCTTCAATGCGAAGCTTCTGACAAACGATCCAATATAATCCGTCTGCGGGCTTTCGTTATCGTCGAATCAGAATGTAATGCAGTGTGAAACCAAAACTGACTCTTTTGTGGAGGATTCTCAGGCGTTAATTACTAAATTATGTTCTCGGAGCTAGATTATCGAATAATTGACGGTGTATAATAAAATTTAGATTTGGGAAAATAAATTGATATCGTTGGAAAGCTCTTTTAGAAAATTTTAATTGCATTATAGTCTCAGTTTTCGCAAAAGTAACTATCAAAAAAGCTAGATTTTAACGAGATGATTTAACGAAAATAAAAATTTATATTTATGAAGATGAAACTGAATATTTATATAATTAATAAAATAAAAATCTTTTGCTATTTCGTATTTGCAAAAAAAAATCAGTGAATTGAATACGTGTAAAATATTAAATTATGACGACGTCAATGGTTATTGGACCTGTCGTTGAGAGAAAAAGCACAACGCGAAATTGCAAAAAAGGAAAACGCTCCACCAAATCCCCCAAGAGGGAATTGAAAAACTCAAAACGGTTTCTTCAATCCGATTTCATTTAGCGAGGGATTCCCAAAACGAAATCGCGATATGAGCGCACGAAAACGTTCACGTGCGCCAGGTTATTTCCCGGGAAATTCCCATGTCGAAATTAAAAATCTTAATTGCCCGAAAAATTAAGCGAAAGCTCGTTCCTTTCATCGAAAACTCCACCTAGGCGCGCTTTGTGTTTGTTAGCGAACGCGAAAATCTCCTCAATTAAGACCTACGAAATAATCGACCACAAAAGAAAAGCAGAGGTCAAAGCACGTGTAAGGGGTGCACGCCGCCACGTGTCCCCCACACACCCACCTGTACATACGAAACGGCACGTGGACCCAATTACGATATTACCTCAGAGGCATTAGAGCGGTTGCAGAAATTAAATTGAAACCGGCCACATTCGACCCCCGGCGTATTTTTGACAAGCGATTTTCCCTTTATCCGGGAAAATTCAAAGCATTTTCGATTTAGATTGAACAGTGAGTAACCTCGTTATCGGAGTTCAAGTTTCGCTCCATTTAATCGGATACGCCGCCGGTATTACGCAATTTATGTATATTGAAAATGAGCGTCGGATCAAAAGCTGGTCGGGTTACAAGTTAAGAGTTCCCCGTTTTAAAACAAAGCAATGAGTATTCCGATCGCGTATACGTGTATCGATTGCCGTAATAAAATTCAATTAAGCCGGCGGGCAATAATAACCGTTTATTTGATAGTCGCTAATCGAATTAAGCAGCTCTTGAAAATATTACAAGACAGCGCGGCGACAATAATTGCGCGATAAATTATTACGGCAGATTCTTCGGCCGCGTTGGCACGGTTTTGAAAGAAATGTGTTAACTGCTTTAAAGTTAGACGTCGCGAAGAATGATACAATTACTTAAATGATAATTTAGATCGATGAAAAGTCGCCTTTGTCGGGGAATATGATTTAAATTGAGAGTTATTGCTTTTGAAGTGATCAAATATTTATTTGAATTTTGCTATATCGATAAGGATTCTTAGAAGTTTCAATATGTTTTATGGATTTTAAATGAAAATGTCTCATCGGTACATTATAAATGAGAATTCATTGAAGAAGCTATTAAATTTAACTATTCAGCAATGCCAATTATTGTTTCAACGCACATTACCGCGAAAACGCTTTTGTCACAGTGATATATTTAATCACTTCTTCCTCCGTATTCACGACGTTCGAAGTTATTACACCGCAATTTATATCAAAGAACGGACTACAACACAACATAACACACGAACAAGTGAATTATTAAACACATTGTTGCACTCAATTCGTCAATTAACATGTCACACTTTTCACTGACCGATAAACACATTAACGAACGATTTGACCTCTCGCATCGATTGAACGGGGTTCAGATCCGAGCGTGTGGGCGCTTTTCACTTCAAAAAATCGAAACAACAACAACAACAAAAAAAATCACGATTAATCCGCACGAGCGTATCCGCTATTCAGAATTGCCAAAGTTCAACATCTAACCGACCCAACCTCGGTGCATTCTTCAGTTAAACACCGTGAACTTTCCACGAAGTCGACGACCAATCCGAGGATTCCATAGGTGGACTCAACGACCGCCAGTTTGTAAACATCGGGTTGAAGGATCACGAGTCTCGAGACCATTTAAATATAGAAGCGGACGCTAATGGCCGGAGACCAGAGGCGCCTGCCTCTACGCACATTTTCATCTTCATCATCATCATCATCATCATAGTCGTCGCAGTTGCGTGAGCGGTGAGGGACACCCGACGACTCCTCGGTGGCTCGTTATGGCTTTGCCGAGGTGATAAATCGTGCAAAATGGTTGAAGAGATGTGAAAGCGGCCCGATTTGTCGGAATGTCCTCTAGTTGTGAACCGCGACGGATTCATTGTTATGACGATAGTTTTTGTGAAAATTGTCGAGTTAATTGTAAGTTGTAGATATTATGAAAATTGGGTTGTAGTAAATAAATAGTTTAAGAGTCAATATAAAAGCTTGAATACAATATTATAAATACCTATCCCTCGATTTACACGGTAGATACGTTCCTGAGAAAAACATGTAAATCGAAATTGTATATTTTTTAATGTAAAATCGTGTAAATCGAAAAGTGCACAAAAAACGCATAATTTGGTTGTTTTTTTAAGCTTTTTATTAACTTAGGTTAGGTTAGGTTAATTTTAGTTCGAAATCCTAATTTTTGAAGTCCTAATTTTAATAAGCAATTTATAAAAATGTTTAAATATCATGGTCGACACATCGTTTTGAGGTTACACTTGAAACGTCAAAATACGACGTAATGACAAACGTGCGGGTACACACCTCGTTGTTTACCTAACAATGGCTCTTCTATTTTAGTTAGTGATAGAATTCAATGTTAAAATTATTAATGTTATTATTATTATTGATTATTTTCAAAATTTATTTTCAATTTATTTTTTTTCTAAACCGTGTAAAAGCGAAAACGTGTAAAAAAAAGTACCGCGTAAATCGAGGGATAAATCGAGTATAAAGCGAAAAATAAATGCATTTTCAGTTAAGCTTTAACTATATTTCTTTAGATGTCAGAGAATCTTGGACTACAATGCGAATCTACAGAAAATATTGGCGCTATTGTGACAGCTTCACAAAGGATCTGAATAATACTAATAATGAAAAGAAATACAATCGAACATAAAAAAGGACAGATTCAATAAAAAAAAATCGATGTAATATGAAAATATAAATTTGCGCCAAAGAGCGAACGTTAATTGGGAAACTTCTGGCGAAAGCTCCGGCATCAATTAGCCGAAAAGTCTGCGAGGCATCGCGCGAAACTAATTCGCAATCACTTTAATAAGCTACAATTTGTTCGACGAACAACTAGGTAGGCGCGAGATCACAACTCAAATGACAACTCGGCCGCGATGTCGAAACGCAAAACTGTTACAAAACTCCCGCCTCACTTTCGAACATCGTCTTTTCTTATTTTCACACACGATTCGGTACGTGGAACTAGTACGCGTGCAGTATTATAAGTTCAACAAACCCACGACATCCCACGTATGCGTATCAAAACGCACGTACGGGGAACTTTCAGATGATCCTGAGCTTATGGCGGCCGACATGTCAAGTGGATTGACGCCATCGCATGCAGAAATTCCGCATTCAGCACGAGTTTAGCTGAAGTTATAATGTTGCAGAGATAAAGGTCATGCGGCTGCGATTTCCACGTTGGCGGTCGAAACGAATCGAATGACTGTTATTATGCAAATTTCGACGGTGAGCTTTGTTCGCTTTTATTTTTCGTGCGCGAGACCAATTAACAGACGTAACTCGATCATAAAATAACACCGTTTGCGGTAATTAACAATTCTCGCTAAATTTCGCACATATACGAAGATATGTCGGGGAAACGTGCGCTGTGCGCGTTCTGCGAGATTATCAAGATGTTAAAGTTTATGAACTAACAAAGTTACACGTATATAAAACAGGTTCGGTACTTGGCGTGTTTTGCGTTCCGATTTTGTTACGCTATGCAATGCTGTTAGAGAACAATCTGATGGTTAAAAGTGAATTGCACGCGGAAAAACTTGACAGTGCACAGCCCGAGTACGGAGCGTAACTAATCAATCTAGCTGATTGAGAGAAGATTGAACTTCGTGTCGAGAAAGCATTATAATGATTGAAAATGTAGCTTGGCTGCGAAGAACAAAACTCATCTGATAAATGACTTCGTAGAAAGATGGAAATGACATTTGATTGACATTTCGTACGCAATCATCTGTCAAGAATAAAAAGAAATATTCAATAAGGATTTTTTTAATGATATATATCGGCGAATCTGTTACAAATTAATAATAGATCGAACGAGAACATGGTAAAGGACAAAGCGAAAACACAGGAAGTCAAAACAAATTAATGAATGTTGTTATTAATGCGCAGCGGAGCATAAAAATTGACACTGATAAAACTTTTGTTAAATTTATCTAACTGCCAATGTCAAAAATAGATTAGCGCACGTAAAAAAATACACAACACAGGTACGTCGCGAACGTAATGGATTATTAAAATTCGCACAGCACTAACGACAAGAAATATGCTTAATTATTTCAATTAAATAGACAAACACGGTTCGGCGCCATTATTAGGAGCGGCGTCCCGAATTACGCCTCTTCCTTCGCAATAAAATTACGCATTCAAAATAAAACAAAATGCCAGAGGTAAGCCGCGGCCCACCAAACCATGAATAAAATTATGCGGGACTCCTCACCATTGTCCGGCGCCGGATTATGGAACCCGAACGTAGGGAGCCCCCATTTTGAACGACGATTTTATTTTTCAACGCAAACACCGAGTCCCCAGAGACGGCCGAATCAACAAATTGTTTTTCGGCGAACGTGTGGAATTTCGCGAAATATGCTACGTGGGTGTTTTTTTTTTAGTCTCGGAGTTAATACGCTCGGTTAGATCGTTCCATTGAAATCAATTTCAGGTGATTCGTAAGGAAAACGAAGGCTTTGCAGATTCGGCGCCCGGAGGCTTCGCGGTTTGAATCGTTAAATAACTCGAGTTGTGTCTTCGTTTGAACGGTTAAGTTTTAACCATTATGCGGCTAACAGTGCGTAAGCCGTCATCCCTGTAGGGCTTCTTCGATAAGCGTAGATTTATATCCGAATAGAAATAATAATGTTCTCTAGTATATAATACTAGCGCATCGATACCCGTGTTGAACCTTTACCTATCGAACTAGAAACTAGACGGGGAAACTTTCAATAATATACAAGCGAACATGACACCGCTATCTCGAGCGTACAGCGCGTAGTTACACGTTCAATTAATTTAAATATAATGGAAGCGTAATGGAACTCATAGAATCTTCTTTGGCGTAGCCAATTGATTTGCGACTCGAATCACGGATGAAATCTTTAATCGCATTACACAGAGATTATATCGCTAGTTTCAAATAATAAGCGACTGAATGCGATGTCGCTGATGACATCATAGCCATTGTGATGCACTGATGGATTAATCGTTAAAACGATGCCGTTGCATTTGATTAATAAATTCTAATTGAGATATTTTTCGATAATTTGAAGCGTTCAGAATCGACGGAAGAAAACTAATACAGCCCAAATTACATCATCGTTCACAACAGCTCAATTACGATTTTCGTGAAAACATCTACCAGGAAATAATTTTTCACAATCGTTTCGAACAATCATACATTATGCAAGACGTAAGCAATTTCACGATCGATATTTGATGCGATACTATCAATTCTTAAACGGACGCCGAGTTGAAATTACCCACGATGAAAAGTGTTTAATAAATCCACGTAAATATTCGAGCACGGCAATTTTCCCGATCCGTCATTCACGTGTTTCCGAAGCGGGCCGCATCAAACTTTAACACAAAATCGGCGGAGAAGCACGGCAAAAAAATACACAAAAATAAATATAATGAACGAGAAAAAACCGCTCATTTCCCGCTACACAATGATTCGGAAACTTTGTGAGGGCCGCGTGTTTGCCCACGGCGCGCCCAGTTTTCGTGCGATAAAAAGGGCCGACAAATAAGGCTTCATGTATTCGTAATTTCAACCTGTTAACAGAAGGGGGTTTTGGGCCGGGGAGCTAAATCAAATAAAGTCGGCCAGGAGCTCGAAAAAAAACATATTCGTGCCGGAAAAACAATTTCGGCTGATACACACCCCGGCGTAATTATCCGACGCAATCGTAGATTTGATAAAGCCGCGTTAAAAATCGTGAAATGATTGTGTTGTTGTGTGCGAATGATTGTGTATATTATGCTATTTTGCGATTAGCTCGTAGAAGACTTAATTTAATTAAATGTCAAGGAAAATGAGGGGCGTACACACAATAGCTTTATCGCAGATCATCTAGCCGAGTAATGTGAAGAGTTTTTTTTTTTGTTTCATTTCTAGGAAATATAACACAATAACAATCTAATTAGAGAGAAAATACAAATTATTTCTAGAAATTCCTTTCACATCATTGATAATAGATCGACGGAGGCCGCAGGGTACATTCGTACACGTTATTCTTTCCATTCCTTACATCTCCATCGTTAGGACAAACAATGGCGGAATAACCTCACAATTTTTCCAACCGAACACAACCATAAGAAAACCTGAAAATTAAAAGACACCGAAATAAAACTCTTGAAACATAAATCGGAGCGTTCGGAAATAGCACGACCGTAAAAATCGCACTTCGCAAGAAGAGGATTGAACGCGAAACACGTGTCGCAGAACGACTCTTATCCCGCCGTTTCCTTTTCATCCCGTTAATATTTCAGCACCGCAACGGCCGTTTTGCCGTACGAAAAGACGACGGCCGACGATGAAAAACCGCCGACTTCTTCAGCTTATAAGAGAGCCGAATTTATGTAACGTTACACATTTAGAATTGCATACGTGCCGGCCGAACTGGAAGCGGGATCGTCGTATGTTTCCATAGTGTTTTTCTGATCAATGAAAACGCGTGTAGTCATTCGGTTTTTCACGACGCCCACGCACTTTCATTGTTAATCGGGTCTTATGTAAAATTCACGACGTGTACGCTCCATTCAATCGGAGCCAAATATGCCGGGGCCGTTCGTTATGTGTCGGAATATAGATGGAAATTCTATGGTGTAATACATGTCTGTGGGGAAAACTCGCGAATTTTGCAGTGGGATGGGAAAATTGGCGAACGAGTGCCGGAAAAATGCCGAAGCGCTAATTGGCGCATGTCGACAGCGTAATTTTCTTTTATGAAAATCATCGTCGGGAAAATAAATTTCGATCGTGTACATATTTTGTTGAATCAAAATAAATATCTCGAATGTGATCTTTAACACCGTGAACAGAGTGATTACGATTAGATTTATTTTACGAAGCTATAAATGAGAAATAAAGTTTTATTATGCAAATGTTAATAAACGCGACATGTTCAATCGTATTTTTGATCATTAAAAAATAATCGATTATGAGCGATAACATTTTATTACTTCTCATCACGATGGAATCACAGACATCGACTATAATAAGAACGACGCTATTCATTTAAAATAGAACCTTTATTCTTTCAGCGTGGAACATCTTGTTGAACACGTTTTTAGCACCGGACATGCACATCAAAAGGTAACTTGATCGGTGTAGAAAATTAAGGGATATTTGATATGAAACAATACCGTCTGGCTGGACTTAATAACGGAGGCAGTAAAGGGAACGAAACGGACATTGACAAAAAGTAATGTTTGTAGGGCAAACAATTCATGTGTCGACGTATACAAAGGGTCAAACACCGCGAAATTAGCGGTCGGCTCGGGTTAATGTTCTCAACCATTTCGAAGATATGATCGAATAACTCTGGAACAGTCTTGACTATGAGAGAACTTTATTCGAAATGTACAAAAAATAACTAAATATGCCCGACCTCGTTTTATCTCGTAGCTTTATCTCGAATGTATGAAAAGTCACTTGTCATATACAGATATAATTTCATTGAGAAATAGCTTTTAGTCGAGAATGGAAATAATGAAATGCGTATGTTTACTCCTTGTACGCAATTAATCTTCGACAACGTTTTGTTGAAGTTCACAAAGTTTTCTGAGACATTCAATGTTGAATTCGGAATATTAATTCCGTTAATTTTTGGATCTCGGGTTTTCTTTGACAAAGTTCCACAGTTATCTGAACCGTGCGTATTCGAATTTACATTACTTTGAAACGTAGACTACAAAGAAATTATAAATACATCATAATATAATACACACATATAAAAACAATTGAATTGTTCGTACGTTGAGAAATAAAGCGTATAACGCGTAGTTTTATTTCCAAAATTGTATTAAAAATACATACACACACAAAGCAAATAGAAAAACGACAACACAGAATAATAGCGCATCCTTAATGTTATTCCGATACATAACAGTAAATTTCCACGATATAGCTATGCATGGTGGCTGAGTTAATCGATTTTTCTGCCATAATAAAAACCAATATAATGAAAGAATACGACCTTACATAAAATATTTGTTTATTTTACGACAGAACGATGAAAATTCAATGGAAATATTGTACACAGAAAATATTATTAGTATGCGAATTGCTCACATGAACGTTGACCAGCTGAAAAATCTTATTACGGAAATAGCACATTGATCACATTCGTAAAAGAGGACATCTAATCCTTTTTTTACGACCGAATGTACCCACACGTGCGACGCCCACATTTATATACCGCACGTACGCGATGTTTACGAATACAAAACGGTAATGTAAGATTGAACACGATTTTTCATAGCTCGTCCATTTTACTAGAAGCAATAAATGTGTTGCACGCTTCTCACTAATAAAAATGACCGACGAAACGCACAGCACAAAAATGCGCTCGAGCAATTGAGATTAAAATCAAATGGCAAAACAAGCGAGTGAATTCATTTTGACATCGTTTAAACCAACTTCAATTACTTCGGTTAATTTGTGAAAGCATATGTATAATTTTTAGTACTTACAAGATCTTCAAAGGTGCTTACAATGTGTAGTGTTATATTAAGAATGTATGAAAGGGGTTACGAGGATTCGGTTATTATACCAAAGTTATTCAAACCACTTAAACTAAACTTGCAACATGCGCAAGTATTATATGATCCCACTCCACAATTTCTTATCAAATGTTAACATAGACATATGAGCAAAAAGCACTATAGAATTCCTGTCAAATTTTCTCTATATCAGAAATTACATAGTATGTAATTATCAGAAAACTGAAATTTCATTTAACAAAGTACTCTTGCAAAATTAATTGTTTATTCATAACCAAAAACTCTGTATCCCACAAGATCCGGTTGGGGCTCTTGAATTAATTCAGAATTCGCTCTTTAAAATTAACACACAACTGCTCGAGGGGGTTCGATCATCCAATGCCGAATCGTCGACGAGCAACCGACCATAAATAACAAATCCATTATCCTCGAGCAAGTGAGATAATAGTGAGATAAATCTATCGGCGAGAGAACGAGGATCCGGCGTGGCATTAATCAAACGAATACACGTGTAACCAACAACCCAACCACTCTGCACTGCAAAGACGCACGTCTTGCAAAAAGCCATCCCGATCCCGACCACGGTCAAGGGATTCGTCTCGGCTCAGCGGATAATGTCGAAGAGGTCTCCAAAGGTGAGGATTTTTCGACATTGTCGAAGAAGAATGCTAAAGCTGGCTCACCTCCGGAGAGGACGAGGCGTTGCTTCGGGAAAAGGTCAGCACGAAGAACGGAACTCGTGAGCTTTCGAAGGGCTGCCCGAAGCGTGTTTCGATACGTGGTAATAAAGTAATCTGCGCGAATCTTTTAATTCTGAGATAAAAAAGATGGAAAATCGGATCCGCTTCGGATCCAATTATTGTCAAGTCTATTTCGTTTCCTTTTCCGCCGAGAAAATGTATTAACGTACGAGCCGACGGAAACGTCTGTTATAAGTGAAAAGTTCACGGTGCAAGTTGAGTAATTTGTTAATGTGAACTGACAAGTCGAAACTATACAAATTAATGCGACAATTATCATATTAAGTATATGAATTTTCCGCTATGAACTTTCAAGGGTACGTTCAATGTTTCTCACGCCAAAATAATCATACTAAAATATATATGTTTAAGACACAAATAAAATAAAAAATTGCGTGTCCATTCACAAACTTCAATTTGACAAAGCCCTTATCGAAAAAAAAGGCTGAAAAGCAAACTTTTTCTAGTGCGCGTAACCTATATATTCGGAGTTGAATCATATTTTATGTGTCGTGTTGTTATCACGGGACCGAAGTGGAAAGCGTTAAAATTTGTCGTGATAAATTATCGCGTCTGAAAAATAGATGTGGTAGTGAAAATTGGCAAAGGAAAACTTATATAAGGAACTATGTAGGGGGGAAAAAAGGAAAACGTAAGGTCAAACGTTGGCAATCACGATGCGAACCGTATGAACGTGCTTTTGTGCCAGCCACAAGATTTGTTCTAACGTGAAAAACCTCGACCTTGCATAGCCCCCATGGAAATGTTATCGACGTGTTTTAAGCCTCATTAATAGGCGAAAACATCAACGTTTTCCCTATGAAGAATTATATTACTACCGGGGACACGTACGAGCGACAATCTTGATACTGCGCACTTGCAATTTATTAGCGTAAATTTATACAACCTATAATATAACCAGTTACGACATCTAAAAATAAAATAAAAAAATATATACAATATATTATATTATTCACCGTTAGACTCATCCTACTAAAAACGTAAAGATATGACAAACGACATACATACATACATATGTACGAATTAATAGAGAAAATATGCCTACGCACATTCTAGATACGACTAAACTATTGTCTAATAAGAAACATATTCGAATGTTAATTAAATTCTGACAATAAATATTAAATTGACGTGAATCATTAAATAAAATATGAAGTGTGTGTGGCGTTGTGAATGGCAATGAACTGGAACGAAATGTGTAGGTGATTATTTTGAAAATTTCTCGAAAATATTTATACATAGTGAACAGAATACGACACGATATACGAACATAAATCGTTTACGTAAGAAGTTTATTCATACTGGAAAGAGAAAAATAACACTGAAGTTCTTTGATTGTGGTCGTAAAAATGCCTCGACTCGCATTCCGCGAGACAATTTTTAACGACGAAAACAAAAGCGATATTCAAACCATATAAAAATACAAAAGAGCGGCTTTCACTTTTTCAGATCCTCCGCGAGTGATTTAGTGTTATAGGCAACCGTTGACAAATACCATTTGTAAACAAAGCGTTCAAATGAATCTTGAACTCGCAAACATTTGAATTTAAATAAGGCTCAGCGGGAAAGAAGACGCCGGATGATTAATTGAACAAGGGCGAGATATAACCGTTACGCACAACGAATTATTCAAGGACTCAAAATAAAAGAGTATAAAGAAAAAATCCACGAAAATTTCATAATCTTACCAGTGTCGTCACTTCCGGTATTCGTCGAAGCTCTCACACGTAATCTCGGTCATCTTGTACGAAATCTGAAGCAAAAACAACAACGATTAATTCTACGTGTCGCCAAGTGAACGTGCTAAATTTGAGTCACGTAACACGACCCCAAACAGAAACTGTGTATTGATCAGACGTCAACGTGCAGATTAACGAGGATTACCGTTGCCGCAAGGAGCACAAGACGTAATTAGGTCCAAATCCTGGACGGAAAATTGATGCGTGCCCATTTCCGATCCGACACGTCAATTTCGAATCGGATCGACGATAATAACAGTACGAAACAGAGGCGCAATTTGGGTTTTTCCGGACGAGCACTTAGCGCGGAAAATTGGACGCAAGGATTATCTGAAACGTTAATTATGTATCCTGTAATGATTCGGACGTGTGATACGGTCTCGCTCAATTGGGTGTTGTGATTCATTAGGCGAGAAATGCGATATTTCCTGTACATATTAAATTGGTGTGCAAACACGACAGCGCCGAGATGAAACTATAGACGCGAGATTGTTCAAATGAAAATCTGGATATTGGTGGTTTTCGTGTGTGAGTGTTGTGTTTCGGAGTTAATTATTGAAGAGAAAATAATTCGTGTTCGCCTAATGTTTGAAGAGTTTGATGAAAAAAGCTGCAAAATTTTGATGAAAGCGTACACCCGAATGAGGGAATATTTAATCAAAATGTTCTTTTGCATGTTTCCGACAAAAAGCTTCCATAACATACGAAAGGCGAAAATAATAAATTAAGGCCTTTGCGATACGCGAATTTTCCCCCATAAAGAAAATTTTAATTTCAAAACTTCGCAATATTATTAAATCCGAATCGATTCCACAATATTTCTAGAAAAACGAACGTACGAGTAGTGAGGCAAAAAATAAATATTTGAACGATTCAACAGCCAGTAAATAAACGCATGTACATATGTACACGGATCACAAAGTTTCTCGGTTCAATAAATCAATAAGCGTCTCTCGATTGAAGAAACCGCTACGAATGTGCGATTGATTTCATAAGCCGCATAAGTCGGCTAACTAAGAATTATGGTTATCCCACATAATTGATTACGGTTATTCCATACAGGTCACGATTGGAATCCTCAATCAATGCAGCGAAAAAGAGTACGACCAACCTCGGCGACAAATACGCAGTGTATTTATTAAAATATATTATACGAAAGAGTATATTTGGATAAAATGGGAAACTTTCTTTGTTGGAAAATTGCTTTGTATGCACTCGAGCGATATCAAAGCAATTTCAGATTTACGTCAACGTCTCGTTGCATATCGCTTATGATCGTTCAATGTTCGCGACGTAATCGAATTTTCCATCGATAGAATCGGTTAAAAATACAATATTATATGCAAGTACGTATGTATGTGTGTATAACAGTCATTTGTAATGTATTCAAAAAGTTAAAAATTTAAATTAAATAAATTTCTTTCGAGAATAAAATATGACGTTTTAGTATTCGTCGGCCGAGTAAAAGAACAAAGTTTTAATAAAAGTACTAACCTTGGCGCGGGATTTCAGCTTTTTCTCAAAAGCTTCGAAACAAAATTCGAGAAAATACGAGTTTCCGTTAAAACTTTCCGAGGATTATTCCAATAAATATGTCGATAATGCGGCACAGCGGACGTGCACTGGTGCACCATGGCGCATTCAAACAAGCACCATAATATAACAAGCCTAACCAACGAAGCCACGTTGCGAGCAGAATTCGCTTCGAAATTGACAACATACAAATAGACAAAGTGCATTGTAATATCGCATGACCGAAGCACGAACAATAACAGAAGAAAAATTTCGCAATAATAAAACATCGAAGCAATTCCGAAACGATGAAATCCACAAAACAAAACAAAAGATAAAGAACGCACGCAAGAATGAAAAGAATAATTGATAACGCGAAGAAGAGATGTGTACCCCTACAATGGGATGAAAAGGAAAATTGATAGTGGAGCGGAGAATATAAATTTTTCCGAGGTGCGAAACGGACTGCTATTTATATGTATTACTCCGGCACAAAAGAGCGCCGACAAAAAAAATATACACACAACACATAACCGGCGAAAGAGGAAAAGTAAACGCCACAGTTTTCCGAGTAACCAGGGAAATGAAATGAACCTTCGTTGTAGACGCCGCCAACACTCGGACAGGCGATCCACGTCCGCCATGCTGAAAAATGTTACTCGAGAGGACCTCTTCCAGAAGTCACTAATGCGAAGCTTATTTCCGCCTTTGCAGCGGAACGGCGTTTAGACGGAAAAAAATAATGGAAATAATTTGAAAATAGCAGTACATAAACGGGCAACGGGGGCGTTCTCTCAGACGAAAACGAAACGAGAATGACGCAAATACAACGAACAAAAGTGGGAAATTGTATTTATTTTCTTAACAATTCGGACAAAATTATGATTATCCGACCGTTGAGCATTAAAAACGAAAAGCGTACAAAAGCGCCGCGATTTTCCGTTTCTTTTAAATTAATAGTTGATGGTATCGCTCCGTTTTCTACATATTTTTATACGTTTGCAGAAAATTACACTGTCGAAAGGCCGAATTTTCGCTGAATTTATACATTCGTTCTATAAAAAAATCGTTCGAAACATGCGACTAGATGTTTTTTATGTAGGCGATCCGCCACTGTGTGATATTTGACACGTAAACATTGTTATACACACGATACAGATTTAACACAAAAATATCATGATAAAGTATCGCGTATAAGGGGTCACGAATTTATAAGCACATAAATAACGTTGTCGTTTCAATAATTTAAAAGTGACAAATACGCATATCTCACACGTTGACGACATTTAAAAAAAAAGTTCTTTTTTGTAGCACTTGGAAGAAACACTCGGTACAAGGCGATGAATAAACGACCTTTACTACGCTTACATCATGAAAAGATTAAATAGACGTCACATTTTAACCAATATATGCAGTGAAACGTCTATGTGTGTGTTTGGATTATTGAACGAGACAAAGAAGACACAATCGGATAATATAAACCGTCGATAAAAATCAAATATGCAAACGAGATTTCTTCATATGCATTTTCTACTCGAGATCAACACGGATAAAATATTGAAAATCGCATACGCGAATGCATAGAATCGATATTTGAACTGGAGCCAAGCGGAATAATTTGAGAATTCACCGAATATTTCTACAAAATAATACATTTAAACTGAATCATCTCTTATATAACATTTATTCAAAGAAGCCCACTTATACGTAGAATTAGAAATAAACATTTTTGAATATATTTCCGGGATTAAGATAATAATATCTTTCTCATTTAGATTTCCCTCATAAGAGCCGAGCTTCTGAAGCAATCTTCCCGAACGTTCGCGCGAGGCGAGAAAATTCGGAAAAACACGACCGGTCACAAAAGCTCGCCGAAAAAAAACACATCTTATTACGCGGCGGCTTTTCCTTTCAAAAGAAAAATGAATTTCGAGACGAACCGAAAGAAAAACATTAAGACCAGACGTCGCTCCGCACGCCCGAACATGTAACCGATCGAAAACGTCAACCGTATGATTTCGTCGCCGTTTCGATTCGCAAATACGCACACTGGAAATACCCCAATTTTCAAAAGACGACAATTTTCCGAAAAATATATGGGACATATGTAGGGTGACCATATTTTACAGGACTCAAAATGGGACGCTTCACAAAAAATGCCCCTCTCCCCTATATAAAAAAAATGTGTTGCACGTTCAAAAATTTTCCCTCAATTAATATCGTTAAGGAAGTACATTACTGATGAAATATATTTGCCCACCCATATTTTTTTCCAATATCAAACGTTTATTAACGAATTTATAACTCAAAATAACTTTTAAATAATGGATGATATAATTTTAAATATATTTAGACAAATAAACAAGATCGGAAGTGACAGAAAATATTTTTACGATTTTTTTCTAATAGAATAGAACTATTGAAAAATCCATCTTTTATTTTCATACGATATTTTTCGTTTCAGTTAATCGAATTATTTCATTCTTTTATTATTTTCTATTGACAAAATGATGCTTAATTCAAAAATACATTGGATAATTATTTTATTTTTAGTTTTCATAAAAAAAACAGCGTTTGAGTTTCGCACTTTTTGCATCATGTCTTTATCAATTATTTTTATTTTTGCAAAAGTTTTCAGCGAAAAATTGTGAATTTTTTAATTACACGATTTGTAGTGAAAAAAATAACGCGTTTTTCGGTTATAAAAAAATGCAGACTATCTCAAATGAAATTTTTGAAAATAACAGTTTTTCCGTCAAATTTTTGAGCGATTATTTAAAAAATCTATCAATAATACAAATCAAAAAATAAAAATAACCCTTCAATTAAATTATTGAGCAAAAAAGATTCAAGGAAAACGCATAAAAAAATATTATTTTGATAAATATAAAAAAAAATTCAATCATCTCATGTCCATCAAAATATGTGAACCACCAAAACGGGACAAATCAAAAAATTTTACGAAAACGACAAGACGAACGCAAGACACGACAAAAACGGGACTGTCCCAGTAAAAACGGGACGTATGGTCAGCCTAGACATAGGAAGACAAAGCGCGATTGATTAGCGTCGGGTTTAAGGTCGGTTTCGTGTGACATTCATACAACGGCCAGGTCGATACGCGAGGAATGGGCCGGTCCTAATTGGCCGGTCACCTGCGCAAATATGGCATGTTGGCGACATGACCCCGATACGTAGGGCGAGTTGGGAAAAGGGCTGGTTACGTAAGGGCAAGGTGACGTGTGTGCGTTTGTGCATGGATGCGTTGAAGTCTTTTGCGCGTTCGGTCGTAGGATGAATATAAATGGTTGTTACGTGAGAAAAAGTCGAAAAAGGTTGAAAAAAGAGGTTGTGTGCGCAAATAAGACGTGTCGGTTTTAATGCGCGGAGTTGAGTTCGAGTCGAGTGCGTAACGAATCGGAAATTGAAATGTCTTGATTTTTTTTGAGATGATCAATCTTTTTAAATTTTAATACGTTCGATAGAATAAAGAATTTGAGTTTTATCAAATCAGAAAAGTATGATCGTTATTTATAATGACTAATGATTCGAAAAAATTATTAAATATAATTTGTTCGACATTGTGCGATCCGTTATCTGCCATTCGCAAAACATTTGATATATTTTTTTTAATCTGTTCGTCTATAGATTCATCTAGTTAATTAAATTTAAACGAAATAATTAGTATGTTTAATAAAAATCTTCGCGACTTACCGGTGAGTCATTGGCGTACAAAAGGTCATAATATATGTCAAAAATAATGATAATACATACTCTAATAATCTAAAACATAACCTTGTTAATAGTTATTACCTTTTATTAATAGTAATTACCTTTCAAAAAAAGCTATTACGACAAATTTAAATGCAGCTGTTGATTTTTTTTACTAATTATATGTTATATGACAGTTATTTATCGATCATGTTCATATCATATAATCGAATAAAACGTATCAAAAATGAATGATTCGATTATCAATTCAAATTGCATCATAATTTTACAGTTTCATACACAAATCACACCCCCGACAAACCCCCACATTTCGAAAATCAAAAAACTACCATCTGAACCCATAAACGTCCCAAATCCAAAACGCGCATCCGTTTTAAATATATGATCGAATAAAAAGTATCAAAAAACATATTGATTTAATTTTCAATTCAAATTTCATCGTAATTTTATAGTTTCAAACACAAATCAACGATAACCATCCACATTTCGAAAATCAAAAAACTACCATCCAAACCCATAAACGTCCCAAATCCAAAACGCGCATCCATTTTAACATATGATCGAATACAAAGTATCAAAATATATTGATTTACTTTTCAATTCAAATTGTATCGTAATTTTTCAGTTTCGTTCAAGAACCATCGACAAACACCCACATTTCAAAACTCAAAAAACTACCATTTAACCCCATAAACATCCCAAATCCAAAACGCCTATCCAAAACACCTCAAATTTATCCACAAACGCGAAAAATTATCCAAAACATCCGCCTGGTCAATTGAGCATCACGCGGTAAAAATTATCGGGATCGAACGAACCGAAAAATCGCATTAATTCCGCTACGAAATACAAAAGCGGCCGTTGTTTCGGCCTCGTGCTTATATGGGGATTCGATTAAAACACTCGAGCGGTTTTGATTACAACAGTGTGTGATGTCCGTGTTCGAATAAAACAATCGGAATCCCCCTTAACGCGATTAGGACAGTCCTTGTGTGGACGACTAATGAACCGTCGAAAACTATTTTCGCGGAAAATGCCCTATGCGTATGATGATATATATCGCGATGTTCAAGGACGTTAAAGGTTGGGGGTAATATGGCGAAATTGTTCGTGGGGGCATGTTAAATTTATGGTCGTTATATTATGAGAATGTTAAAAATCTTTAGAATGAAAAACAAGTTGCCTTATTAAAAAGTCGGTGTTTTCTTTGTACAAAGCGAAGTTTTCGGTTTGAATTTACTAAACGTGTAATTAAAACGTCTTGAAAGTGGATGAATTATAATTTAATTTCGTGTACGTATGGGGATTGCGAAGGTTTAGTGATGAAATGATTCGGAAACGAAGTCGTGTATTAGTTTACAGCATGGATATTCAAGAAACGGCCGATGAAGTAATTTCTGAAATCTGAGATTATTCTGCAAGCATATAATATTTTATGGTTCCTTTTTACTACTAGGTCGTAGTTATCATACAGAGAGATTAGTTTGATTTAGTAACGAATCGTTTTAGTTTCAGTGTTTGTATAAAGTATATTATAATGAAAATGATATATACGCGTCTACATTTTCATTACATCAGTCACGATCATAATTCGTGTGATGAAAATTATTTTTTAACTACGAGTAATAATTTACTTTTCTCTTTTTAATTTATATTGCATAGTTAAATAGCTATATTCGGAAAATTATATTGTTTCATTTCAGACAAATTAAAAACAGTTTCGAATAATTTCAACAAACTTATTTAGAAATCATACGGAAAAGAATAAAGAAAACCGATAACAAAAACGAATTGACGAGTAACCGATATTTGGACAAAGACCAAATGGATTCTCAAAAGCTTGATGCATGGAAACACCGAGATAACTCCCAAAGATACGAATTTCTATAAACGGAAAATTTATCGAATATTTTATAGCGCAATACGGTATATTTTAACATCGCAAAATCAGAATTCTATTCACATTCTGCATTTAATATCTCGTAAACATCGCGAAAACTCGATATTATCCCGTCCATTGTGTATACAATTTTGTTTATGAAATTTGGCCATTGAATTAAAAGCGACCATTTAAATGTTTGAACAAAAGAAAGCGAGCGAAACGTTAAAAGTCGCCGAAAATAAACGTCGACCGAATGATACAGTCGCCAAATAGAAAACACCATAAACATCTGGCTTCTCCGCCTAATAACGGGTCCGAGAAGGAAACGGCAGAGACCCAAATGACAAAGAGAAACAATTACGATTTTAATAAATCTCTTGGGATAACATTACTATGTAACATCATATCGTTGCGCACCCGCCGGAAAATTAATAATCCAACAGCGTCGAGACGCTCATCCTGGGGGCAAAACCTCGGCTGGGGAGGAAACTGCCTGAAAAAGCATGCAAAACGAATTGAAAAACCGGAAAATATTAAAACCTCCACCTTTAAGCGCGGTTCGAGTTCAGCAGAACCGCAACAAACTTGCATCCATCAAATAGACTGATAGGAAACACGTGCGAAACCCACTAACATTCGCGAGTAGACAAAGCACGTTCAATATCCCGTAAGAAATAAATAAAAACAAAGACCGAGTCAAACGAATACTTCAATGTTTGGTGGATGGAATAAAAAAACAGAAGAGGGTCGGACAAGCAACTATTTTATTTTTCGCGACACGTTTTCAGCGGACGACACATAGTTTGACAAAGGTTCGGTAAACAACGGAAACATGGCGCATACGCAGTACAACCTGTATTCTGATTGAAAAACTTACTTTCGACACCTCGCCGATCCGTTATTTATACATACACGTGTCGGAAGCCACGTGGCAGATCGATAGCGAGCTCCTTCGGCCCGATTTGCCTCCTAACTAACAAACACATCTTGGATTTTCGTAAATATCCGCCTAGCAGAACGGTCAATTCGATATCCGTGTTCGGCTGATTTATTCACTCCCCCGCTGTTATTTCCCGTTCGATCATTTTTATGTAAGAACGATGCCCGTTTCCCGGATCCGTAACAGCTGTATCCAATCGAATTTCCCGATTGGAAACTAGCGAGCATGTCAAATATTATAAAAATTGTTATTTTTCACGTATCTCCGTTATCTTACAAATTGATTCGATACTAGCTAATCAATAAGCGCCCGTCGTTAATTTACACTTAACCACGTAAGCGGATAGACTACAGCGCGACAAGTATCAATTTGACGCGTGTCAGGTGCAAATAACAACGACGCAATCGAGTTAAGCGACCCGACAGTTCCTAACTAATTCCATTTTTTACACGGCTCAACGTTACAGAATATCCGAGTAAATGTACAAAATTTATCGTGACTAATGGTGATTAAATTTCGCTCCCCGGGTAGGGGCATGGTGTTCCTTGCATGGGTGTGGTTTTGACAAACCGGTCGCGGGACGTGACAATGAATTTCATTTTTGTAATTATTCATACGTAATATATGGAGTCTATGTACGGTGTGTGTAAACAGAAAAGGCTTGCATAGTAAAGCGGCTCGAAATTAATTAAAAGCACAACTTGCACGCTGACCGAATAAATTTAAATTGGAGCAATTAACGGGACACGTTCGGGAGGGGGGGGATAATTCGCGCCTGGCCAAACGATGAATGATTAGTAGGGCTTGCATTACCGGTTAACCGGTTTATCGGTTCACCGGTAAATAGCCAAAAACGTACCATCGGAAATTTACCGAAAACGATTTTATCACGAATTAAAGACAGATATACGCACATTATAAAGGAAAATTATTGGGAAAAAATTTTGAAAGGGCGCTTTTATGAGTGAGGGCACCACTATGGTTTTGCGAACTTGGGGGGGTGGGGGTGGTAATCATTTATTTTAATTTCAGCACTGAAAGTCACATATATAAAGAATAAAATTCATCTATAACGAGTTTGAAAATATTTAGGTCTCAATCAAGAATACTGTTTTTAGTAAAGGTAGCCATATACAATTATACTTAATTCATCTAATCTACATACATCTATTTTTGTATTTACCAGTAAGTAATGGGAAAAATTATTTACCGTTTCCCGGTAATTAAAATTTGACGGCAAATTGTAAGCCCTAATGATTAGGCTTTGTTATTGAATTTCTTTATATACGAGAATTAAATTGACTCGTTTTTCTTTCGGAGTAGTTCCTCGTGTCGGGTGCCGGCTTTAATATTTCAGCATCCCGAGGGCAGGCGGACAAAGAGATAAATTTGAAACGCGATAAATTGAAGAAGACGAGCGTACCGCGGACCACCGTTTTGGAAGATGTATTGAAAATGACGCCGCGAGCCATCGGACGGTTGCCTTTGAAGCGGAATCTTAACCTTTTCCGAATATTGAATTACCGAGATGGCGGACGCGCTTGAAAAATCGACAGATTTTCCGGATTACGTTTTCTATGCGGAAACGGCGCACGGAATATCGACATAGTTTCGAAAGTATTCATTTTCGTCTATTATGTAGTCAAAGATATAAATATTTTTCACATTAAGATTTAAAACGCGAACGAGAAATTAAGGAAACACATGGTGGAAATAAACACACATAGATTTTATCGAAAGTCATTTGGGCAAAGGAAAATAGTCAAATATCGTATAATTATGTACAATTGAATGAAAAACATTATATATGTCACAGAACATGTATAATATATTATTAGTCCATGTATATTTGACTCAACTCAATCTAGTGTAATCCGACCCAAAACAAATGAAATTGTTAAAAAACCTAAACCAAATTAACCCTACGATGTGCATTTATGACCAATCCAAATATACATGGACTGTGACATAAATTATTCATCAAAATATTCTATAATATGAAAATTTCATATAAACTTCATTAATAACGAATGTGTATAAGGTAAATAATAAAAAATCCTGTCTGAAAAATAATTACGCGAAGACTTGATCGATATGTATGCCTTCGGTATACCGACTGACATTTATTGACATACGTGGTGGATATTCGCCACCTTCAGATGTGATATTCCGTAAAATAAACGTGTTTCAATGGAGCACATACGCAAACATTATATCGTCGTGGCAAACACCAATATCGGCGAATGTTGGGGTTTCGCTATATAAAATAAAATAGAAGAAGGTAAAATGCAGGTGAGCAACGCCGCAGAAAGACGTGGGAGGGTTTTAAATTATTTTTGTCTGCATCGGGTGTTTTGACATTTCGAAATAAGCGGTCAGTTGCGATTTGAATTTTAAAATATTCGCACGAAATTATATGTTTCGGTTGGAACGTGGAAAAATATTGGACGTAAGACTAAATCCGATATTTCGAATATCCTTATCTGGCTACCCTTGAGATTGGAATTATGTGGCTATATCGCAGATGAATGAATTCGTTGATCGAAATTTTCCAAGCAAATTGAAAATGATACGTCGTCCTCTCATGCAGGAAAAGATGCATTTAATTAAATTAAATCTGTTAAATTCAGTATACATAGATAATTTGAGAGTAGTTCATCTAAAAGATAAACTATGTGACTGGAATGTGTAACTGGAATATTTTAATCATTTAGGTGACACGTAATTTTAATTTCATAATAAATTTCGAAGAAAATCTTACGTGATAAGATTATAAAGTGTTTCGAACGAAAACTATGTATAATATTTACTTATATCAGATACCTATATATGTAAGTCATATATTCGTTCATTTCTCGTATTAATCACGTTGCTTTCAGGGATAGGAAAACACAAATATATACATTGTTCCGGTTAAACTAAATATAGGTAGAGATTTCTTTGAACTCGTCGTAAACAAGAAAGCCCATTAGGGAGAAAAACATAAACAGAAATATGGAGAAAAATCATTTTTATACGGTTATATATATTTTTTTAATAAAAAAATGATTTGTAGCTTCAACAACAAATTTCTAAATAAGTGAAAGGCAATTTTCAGAAAAAATCATAGAGAAGTTAAACGAAAAAATACAAAATATGTTGTACAAAACAATAAAAAAATTTAATAATACTCACAGTTATTTGACACAAGAAGTTTTGATTCTTCAATTGTGATTGTCATACACATTTGATTATTTTCATGAGTATGTATGCTTGATCTGAAATATAAAAAAAGGAAAATGAATATTAACAAATTTATGGTTTTATTTCTTCAAATAAAATTATTTGTTTTGAAAATTGCGACGTACATGAGATTATTATAAAGAAAAAGAAACTAGCTTATGCTAAAATTCAAATCGAATCAATGCTTTTTTTTTACGAGGCCGAATAAACTTCGATTTTGACGGGTAATTCGATATTCGAAAAATGCGTGGAAAAATTTCCTCGACCTTAAACGCCCTTTCCAAACTTTCAGGATGCTGGACAAAAAAATGCGAGTTTACTATTACGAAAAACAACGCGTTGTATTGATCGGAATTCAAAATATTCAGGCATGTATACGTGTCGTGAAAAATCTCATGTAATTTTCATAACAGAATAAAATTATACGTATCATTGTGCTCGTTAATGACTAAAACTTCACGTTTAACTACAAGCAGTTTTTTCAATGAAATCAGTGATTTTATTCGATCAATTACTTCTGATAATGGAACTTCTATTGTCAAAGCCTTGAATTATAATGTAATATTCTCCGCTGTAATGCGTAGTACACATGACACACACTGTTTTAAAAAGATTATTTTACAAATGATAAAATATTATAAATTACATTCAATTTTATGGCATCAGCACGCAATGATTAATGAAGAATAATTAAAGCGGATATAATGATGTAAATATTTTATCAACCAGGGCTGGCCAAATTCGCTTATCATAAGAACAAACTTGAGATTTCCAAGTATCGCAAGACATGAACAAATATTAACATCTTACGGACGGGTTCCGCGCTGGCGAGATATTCGCACAGGACGGGCAATTTTCGTGCAAAAACGCACGTATTCCAAAATTTATTAAAATCGTCGAAAATAATTTATTAATGAATCGATTTCAATGAAATTTTCAAATAGTGCATAATAGAATACATTTTAAGTGTTGGTGAAATAAAAACGTAATTTTCATGTATAATTACGTTTAAATATGTAATTAAATAACTATGTATGAAATAATAAATAAAAAATGTTGAAAACCACTGACATTCACCAGATTCGTTTATTAGTTCAAAAATAAGTTGCCGAACATAAAATGACACGTTTCGCTTCACATTCAATGTTGATTTTACAAAAAAAATATTCTGAAATATGAACTGCGGCACTATGCGCAACATGCATACAAAAAAAAGGTTGTCCATTCGTCTTGGGCCGTGAAATCGTTTAGTCGACGACTCGTCGTCTATGGGTCGTAAAATAAAAAAAACATTATGAAAAATATCATTAGATTTCGATTATCGTTATAAATAATTATTTTCACCTGATTACTTTTGCTGTCTTTCCTTTACTCTTTTGCACTTATCTTCAACCGGATTTGATTATTTTATCGCACTAAGAACTTTTATTGCCAAAATCTAGCGTATTTTTTTTCACAACTGAAGTTTATATGACACAATTATTATAATTTCACAATGAAATGCCTAAAAATATTTATAAAGAATCCAAGTAACTATTTTTATTTACAAATTAAAAGTTTTGTTATTATTATAAAATTATAAAAAGTTATTATCATAAAATGGCATTAAATTTTGATCAGTATTTTTTTTTCGTATGATATTCATCATAGCACTTCCCTCTATGTAAGGGGACACCACAAAGTTTGCACATGAAGAGTGAATCTCCGCGTTTTTTGTTCGCTGTACACACTTTGCATGCTCTTCGCACAGGTTTTTTTGTCTTATCACTGATAATTTTCACTAATTGATGGTCACGAAGATGACCAGAAAGCCTTCCAGGATGATCAAAACGAGCATATCCGGTTGTAGTGCAAGAAGGTCCAGGTTGGGGAATTTGAGAATCTTGATTGTCACTATAAATCCACGATTTTGCAATATTCAACAGAAACTTTTCATATTTTATTTTTTTCGTGGAGTTCAGTTTATTGTAAACAATAAAAGAATTAAATAAGGCGCAATTACACAAATAAAAAGCTACTCTTTTTGTCCATTTTCGGGTTTTTCGCCAGATCGAATAAAATGCCATATATTGATCGGCACGGTCCACCCCTTTCATATGGCGATTATAATCAATTACGCAGCTTGGTTTTTGAATTAATTCACCTGTGGTTCTGTCTTTTTTAGTTGTATTTTTAAAATCGCTGTTATGAATTGTTGACACCATTCTCACATTAGGCTTAGATTTCTTCTGTTTCCATACCTGCAATAAAACTTCGCCTTTACGTTGATATTTCGTTTCTGATGGTTTCAATATTACATTTTTCAAAGTATTCGGTAACCCTCTATGTATTCGGATTGTTCCGCAAATTCGAAATTTGTCTTTCAACAATTTAAGTGCTAGATTAACCGAATTGTAAAAATTGTCCATGTAGATATTATGCCACAATCCGCGAAATGGACGTAAGAGAAAGTCAATAGTGTCTTCAAGTTTCGCCGAAATCCCCGAGTAAATTTTGAAACTCGAAATGTATGCAGAAGTGGACTCGCACACCATTCTGCAAAGGATTCCATATTTGACAATTTTGCTGGGATTGTAGGTTTTGAACAGCAATCTTCCTTTCCATGGAATCATCGCTTCATCCAAGGAAAGATTTTGATCTGGTTTGTAAATGGTTGCAAATTTTTCGGAAAAGTATTTCACCAAAAATTGGACTTTTACCAATCGATCCGTATTTTCTCCAATATCTTCATTATTGTTGAAATGGAGAAATGTCAGAATTTGCAGAAAACGATCCCTTTTCATCGTTTTAGAAAACACTGGAGTCTCGATAAATGGATCAGTGGACCAATAATCTTTCAGCTTATTTTTTCGCACTTGACCCATCAATATTATCAAGCCAAAAAATAATTTTAATTCTATTACTGTCACATATCTCCATTTTCCTGATTTTTTCGGCTCTTTGTATTTTGATTTATTTTGATCATAGTAGCGATTTGTTTCTTTTACTACTTCATCAAAAAAATCGTCCCCAATGAACATAGAGGCAACACTTTCTTCACTTTGGGAGTTTTGTGGAAAGATTTTGATACCTGGAGCTCCACAAAAGCTCTGATTATTTCGTGGAGTGTCAGTGTCTGACCAGTCCATATCCACATCACTTTCAGAATTGTTTTCGGAATCGCTCGAAAGTACTTGCATAGTACGAGGACCCCTTGTTCTTCTTGTTACTATGTCAGAACCACTATCCGAATCACTATCGTCTACATTATCATCACTGAGGTCTTCAGACAACGCGTCGTTATAATTTTCGTTATATATTATATCATCTTCGGATTCCATTTTTTTTTTACGTATATTGAAATTAATGAATTATTTGAAAAAAGGAAGGCGCAGAATTTTCGCGATATTTTGTTACACAATAAAAACAAATCCCGATCAAAAGTCCGACTGCAACGTCGAAAAGTTGCACGAATACTAATTGTAAAGTGATCAGGAAAGGGCAGTATGAGTATTCCGATGTCATTCTCTGTCGTCCGCCATACAAATTATATGTACCGGCGCCGCGATTGCTTGTAGGTTGTAACAATTATTATGAGCGGTCGTCGGCGATCGGTGCACCAGTATGTGCGGTACGCGCGTTTGGATCGGTCCTCCTTCCTATCCCAATGATCTAAAAATGATTTGGCCGCAATGGCAATTTGGGGTAAAACCTGTAATGTCATGGTGGTGTGATTGTATTTGTGTGTGTACACATATAAAATGAGACAAATTTTCGTTAGAAAAAATATAAATGGGATCCAGATGTTGGGATGGACTGTATATTGAAAAAACTTCGACCACATTGAACTTATTTTCAAATTCAACCGAAAGATGGTGTAGAGTTCGATGAAAAATAAATCCTTTCCAAAAAAATCGCATAAATACAAAATATATGGTTTGAAAAGAGCGAAATCAGGTCAAATTTCAAAGTCATAAAAATCTTAGAAATGGAATTCAAATGTTGCAGGAATTGACTATAAAGTTCGAAGCAAACGCATATGAACGAAACTAATTAATTCCCGAATAAATATGTTCTTTTTTTTCCCCCAAGAGATGGTGTTGAAATCGACTGTATACAACCCGCGCAAACGCGGGACCCGTCGTACGCGGTACTATCTAAATTTCCGCGCTAGAGCGGGACCCGTCTTTAAGATGTTAAAACTTTTGTATTCGAAGAAAATCAACCAAGGATCTCCATAATTTTAGACGCTCTTAATTATAATTTATTCTCTTTCAATATACGACCACTCAGATTTGTCTTGTTTATTTGACGTATTCCACGATTCGGTATACAAATGATAATCAGATTTAATACGCGATAAATTTATTTAATAACACATATAATTTCATTTAAAAAAATAGTAGTCACACGAAAAAAAAACTTATAGCTTTATAATCGATGGATCCGCCCACGTTCACGGACCAAAACACAAGAAAAAAACCTAAACAAATTTATTTACAAAAAAAACCAACTCTGTTACGTCTGCGGTGTGAACGATCTAGCCAACTCGCCTTGATTCTTGATACTTCTTGGTACATTGACGCAAACGGCCAAATACACCAAGCCCACCAGCATACCATTAATTAATGGATGCACGCGCCGCGGCATGGCTAAAATAAAATTGGCCAACATACGAAAATATTCCATATCGAAAATAAGCCCATCGGCGACCGAATGAGTGGTCAACTCTGAACACAAAAAAAAAACCACACGAGAGTTTGGCTTGTGTGACCGCATATTGGTTCAGCCCGCTTTTAGCTGACGAGGAAACCACTGTAACGATGAATCAGCCGCGGCTTATATATAAACATGACGAGAAAATAAACAGTCCTAGAGGCCGATTTTTAAATTATCAGTGCAAATACCGCAATTCTCGCACACTAATCGAGAATCGTCCAATTCGGTTCGAAATTTTTTTGAATTTTGTCGTGCGAAAATCGAGTTTCGCATAGTGCACATTAGGAAATTCGAGCGGATTGCGAAATCGGTTTGGTCGGATTAAAAGTTACGGTCGTGTCCGTTCAAAAGCGTAGTTTCGTTGTTGAATATTTAAGCGCGAACTAAAAGCGTGCGGTCGGAGTGCATTTTATAAATGCGAACGTACACCGCTATTTGTGTTATGAACCATTTGGAACGGACTGTTTATAAATAAACGGATATCGGCTGAATTATACCGGCGAAAGAACGCAGAACTGACCCTTGATTGTGCTATGAAAATTTATAATACCTCGTTGTGTTCAATCGATATGAAAAAAAGCAGATTTTTATGATATTGTATATTAGATACTAGATAATTTATTGTCGGGCTTTTACATATGTATAATAAAAATTGTAGCAATATTTCATATGTCATCACGCTGTCAGATTAGTTAAAAATGATTTAGGTTATAGTGTATTTCACTTTTTACCACTAACAAAAAAATAAATTGGTACCTATTATATTGACACTATCGTTGCTTTGGGCGATCGGCTTATGACTCGAACAAAAACTCGTCTGCGATAATATTGCGGTTTTTCTATAACAGAATAAAAACGATAGCGAAAAACGAACAATCGCGCAATTATAGGGAAACATCAGTATCATTAGCTACCATTTTTTTTTTCACAAACGTGCACATTATACAATACGAGCCAGTCCTCGCGAACTGTTCGAAACGAGAGCTATCCAGATCGTTCATTTGAATTAATTCATAGAGACCGGTCGAACGAGACCCAGTCGGACTTATCGCACAACGTTTACAAATTTATTCACAGCTTGTTTTAATCAAACGTTCGGATACGAGAGATTGATCGACCGAGTGACTCCAGAGTTTAACATTGCGAACAGGAAAACGGGATGTGTTGAAAAATCGACGGACGAGCACCAATAGGGAACAATCGAACGTACGCAATTTGTTTGATTTAAAGGGCACGTCTGTAAAA
This sequence comes from Hydropsyche tenuis, assembly GCA_009617725.1. Taxonomy (NCBI): domain Eukaryota; kingdom Metazoa; phylum Arthropoda; class Insecta; order Trichoptera; family Hydropsychidae; genus Hydropsyche; species Hydropsyche tenuis. The sequence goes on along the minus strand of VTON01000034.1, from coordinate 73,730 downwards.
AATATTATTCCCCGTAGAAAAGAATTATCTTTTGGTTTGTGTTTACAATGTTTTTTTTTGTAAGAGAAATCGTTTTGAATATTTCGGTTTAGTTAATCGAATGTTTCCAATATAAATTTTAATGAAAAAGAAAGCTTGTTTCTCTTAAAGAATTTAATGATGAACAAAACAAATTTGGTGAAGATTTAGATTAGGGGAATGAAATAAGTTGGCAAACTTGCATTTCATGTTTATATAATACACCTCATTCATTCGCCGTTTGATGTTTGATTGAAAACTACGTGTACGCAATACGGAGAGACTACGAAAATTTCTGTTTTTGGATTATTTGGTTTAACTGGTTGCAGTATACTTTTGCCGTGATCGATGAGTCAGGTTTCATGAAAATGAATCATTTTTTAAAGCGGAAAATGATAGCATGTTTAGCAGCTTTCTAACAAAAACAAAATAATGTCAATGTATAATACCGATATGAAATAAGAAGCTAATCAGAAAAAGTTGATCAAACGTCTCACAACAAATTTCATACTAGACGACCCAATAGAAACCTCAAACTATGGATGCGAGCATGTGTATAAAATGCAGGTTTGCCAACTTAATTCATTTCCCTAATCTGGACCTTTACCACAATTTTTTTTAAAATAATTTCAATACACTTGAAAAAATATTTTCATTAAATCCTATCATTAATCAAAATGGTTTGAAAACAGCCCAAAATAGAAACATCAACGAGCTTTCCTCGAACTTATCTTCTCACATATCGATCAAAATGTTCTAATTTCTGTTTAGTATCACATACAGCAATATCGTAGCATTTAATTGGACTTCTGGGCACACGAACATGTACGAAACAGCGCAACGAGCCCGAGCCGTATCTAAAGAAGTTTCACATCGAAAACTTGGGGATATGCAGACCAGACAAAAGGCTAAAGCAGTCTGCGAACCTACCACTAGTGGTATTTGTACGTGTAGGTTCGCCAGACACGCGAGATATCGATTGTTTGGGCTCCTCCACGGAGCAATTTCTGAGGATTCGCGGAAAAACTCGGAAAAACAACGCCGGGTTCTGAAAAAAACTGAACGCTTTCATTAAATATCGCGTTCACCCAGCCGCCGGCTGATTCATAAAATGAAAATTGCTGATCGGTTTTTAAAACGCGTGCGGTTCCATTTGATGTGAAAATTATTCAAATCGAAATGTAGCTTATTTTTAAAAATGTGTACATAATTAGATTTTATAAACAGGCGAAAAAATTTTCATCAACTGTATGTGGCAAATAGGAAAATTGAAACACGGCCAAGGAAATACGTCAAAAATAGTTTGCATACTAAAAAAAAAATTATAAATATTTCAACTAAAATATAACTCAATTTTAGCTATTCACTACATGTCATAATAAAGGATAAATACCCATTCATTAAAATTAACGAAAGTAAAAATAGTCGACTTGCGCGATTTAATATATTCCATCAGATATAAAGGAGAATAAATCATGATTATGAAAACTTCGGATCGTGCAGATACACACTTCCGTACTTGTGTAATTTATTTCAGCTTGAAATATCTGATAAAATAAAAATACATAAAAAGATAAGAGAAATAATATCATAAGTTCTCGAGAAGTGAATTGTTAAACTTATAAGGTGAACACAAAAGATATAAAACACTTGAAAACAGGTTCTGTTCGATGCTACAAACTATCTTATCTCGAAGAAAATAAATTGGTGATACGATGTTGGTCAGGACACTGTCTAAAAAGCCGAAGAAATATAATATAATATAGAATAGCACGCAATATGGTCACATAAATAGCAATAAAGGACGAAAACTAAGATTCATGTACTATTTCGACGTCATACTATTCCGGTAGATAAAAAAAACTACACATCGATTATAAAAAAAGGTCTAACAATTGTATAATTTAAGTCGCTAAAAAAAGGAAATTCTTTTGGAAAATACGAGGAAGATTGTGTAATAAGACTGAAAAAGAAAACGGTGGTCGCTTTGTGTGAAAAATAAATCGGTCGAGAAAACGTGAAAAGGCAAAAAATAAGAAAAACAAGAGGCCGAGGATGAAATGTGAACCAGAGGCGATAAACGATACGATACGAAAAAGGAAAAATTATAGAAAACTTTTAATTCCACGTGGAAAAATATCAAAAGTAAAAGATACCTCGAAAACATAAAAATTATTTAATACATTTTTTTTATTTAATTTTCTGTCAGTACAATTATTTTGATTACGCATATTAAGCAAGCACTAAAAAACGAGTCTTCAAATGCAAATTTTCTCAAACAATACACAAAAATTAAATTATTCAACAAAAACAAATAAAGAGGATTAACGTCGCCACACAAACGTACAAAAAGAAAATTTCAAACACGACATTCTCGCAACGCGAAATCCACACATCTTCCACAAAGTTATTCGAGAAGAATCCCAAACAACTACATTAACGCCCAAACTGCCCCAAGCGCAATCGCTCCCGAAGTATTCCTGATCCCCGACCTCAAAATCCCCAGACATGTTGTGCGTCAAAATCACGAATATGAAAACATTTAAAATTTCAATTTCATCTCGCACGCACCAAAGCCGTAACGAAGCGACGTGTCCGCAATGAATAAAACTCCAGCAGAGGCGGGAAAAAGCCTCCCAGAACGTTCGAACGAAACGCACTCGCGCTCTTAAATCTAATCAGTACACGCGCATGAAACGTAATGAAATTGGATTAGCCCAGGTACGTCATCAATTCAGCATGCCGTACCGTTTGCAAAATAGGACCTAAGAGTGGAATGCCCGGAATAGCGTGAGAATGGCGAACGTGTCCGTGGGAAGGTTCCCCTTTTAATCGTGGTTCCTTGTGCGCCAGGAGTGGACAACGTTGCGTGTTTCGAGATGGTCATTAGTCCGACGGTAAGATTTTCACGTATTCCATTTAATTAAATGCTAAAAGGTTGGTTTTGCGGTGTGTCCGAAGTGTCCTGAAATAAACTATGTTTTGTCTGCGTATATGTTAACGAAATGATCCAGGCCGCGAAATGAGCAAATTTTTGCGTAGTCATTGAAGTTGTAGTGATATCTATTGTAAAATTATAAAAAATGTCACCTGTCAAAATTATCGTTGTCGATTTCATACAGTACATCGGGAAATAGTCACATTGTTGAGATTAGAGTGTCGCAATGTGATTAAAAGGGGCGTTGAGGAGTATATATGATGTAGAGTAGCCAGATATCAATGGGCACGGATTAGTTTGAATAAGAAATTACATCACTGCAATACTTCGATGATATGATATTGTAAGTGTCTCCATTAATCAACAATGCGAACTGATTGTGAGAAGAGTTTGAGCAAGGAAGTCAATCGTAGTATGTTTAAATAAAATAAGAAGTGATATTTTGTTGAAACACAACTTCGATGTGGGCCTAACCTCAAATTTCACTGGCAACCGGCATTGCAAACGTAGTTGTAACATAGATTGGCTTCGTTTGCATGTCACCATCGTGGTGCCTTACATCTCTGATCCTCAACGCCCCTTTCAACCAAATTGCGACATTCTGGTTTCACCAATGCGACTCTTTCCCGATGTTCTGTGTAAGATCGGAGGTGGTAATTTTGACAAGGGACGTTTTCTCGTAATTTTACAATAGATGCCACTACAACTTCGATGACGAGGCAAAATTTTCGCTCGTTTCGCGGCCTGGACCATTTCGATAAAATTACGTAACACATATATAATTCGTGGAAATTTATACCGATACAAAATCACCCCAAAGGTAGAAAACCTAAATTCGAAAACGTTTTCCAACTCGCTAAAAAGTATTCCGGGAAAAAATTCAAAACTCGCACACAGCCCGCGGCCCAATCGGAAAAACTTCGCTAAAATACGGCCCAACGACCGCGGCTTTTCCGCCCCTGCCTCTTTACCCACACACTCAAAAGATACATTATTTTCGCAATCTCAAACTCCGAAATGAAACCGCGATTTGTCTAAAGCCGCCACCGCGAGACGGACGTTCAGACATGTCCGTAATCGATCGACGCGGCCATATCAACAAACACGAAAACTATTTCGAACTCGGATCCGACAACGTGTTCGATCGCCTCCATTGTGGCGGGCGGATCGAAGCGGAAAAAACGCCAACAAAACAAAAATAATCAATTTATTCAGCGCGGAACGGGACCCAGGACCAGGGGCGGCTCGAATAGGGAGCAGAGTAGGCAATTGCCTAAGGCGCCAAAGTTAAAGGTGCGCTTTGCGCCGCCCTCACTTTTTCTTAGGTTATGAAATTGAAATATTATAATATATATTTTGAAAAGTGTCGAATAATTTTAATAAGCGTCGATTTTTTTTTAAGTAACAGTTTTTGGGGTCCGAATAATTTTTAAATTCGAAAAATATGAGAGGAGGGGCACAGAAAATCAATCTGCCTACAGCGCCGTATCCCTCGATCCGGCCCTGCCCAGGACCGTATTGTTGTGCGACGGAATGAAAGCCTTTGCGAAGACAAACGCGCGTCGTTGTAAAAGAGGCGCCAAAGTTCAGCGAACCACGTCGATTTTCAGCGCGCCCGAGATTCCCCATTGTTCGATCGATCCTCGTTTAAATACGCACGGTCGATTTCCTATGGTGAATCGTCAAGGTTTTTGAAACGGTTTCGCAACAGGGAATTTTGTATCGGTAATATCTCGCGGTGGATCTGGTCAGTGGCGGATTTGTTTCGCTAGGAGCGAGAGCTGTTAAAACTTTTTGGGGGGGCCCTTTTACATACAGGGCAGTGGAGAAAAATTCTGAACTCTGGAAGAAAAGTTTGAAGTTTTCTTTGTGTTTTCGTTTAAATGCCTTTTAATTTTATTTATAAATTAAATTGTTATTTATACAGTAGCAAATTCATTTTTGGAGGCCCCTATACAGGACCAGATTCGAAATTTACTTCAAAAAAGTAGTGCTGCAAAATTTTATGATATTATGATATTTTATGTTATTGATATGTAATAAGTAGTCGGTTTCACAAAATGATAGATGAATGAGTGATTTTCGAAAATAAAATTTGCTTTTTTGCCAAAAATTGCCTTTTTTCTTCAGATAATGATTCAACTTTTATGATATCTAATGGATTAGTATAGAAAAACTATAATAAATCATCAAAAAATTATTATTCAAAAATGCAAATGCAAAAATTATCGTTGACACACTTTTATTTGATAAACAAAAAAATCAGAATCGGAATGAGCCCTGGGAATTTACCTTCCTCCCCTCTACAGACCTGCATAATCTAAATATATAGAGTCAGGTTCTGAACCAACCCACCTACATTACACAAAAATCAAACACAAACTTCATAATATCTATTTGATTAATATAGAAAAATTATAATAATCCATGAAAAATTTTAGATGCCCTTTCCATTAGGAGGCCCTGAATCAAAAACCTCCACCACCAACAAACAAACCCGCCACTGTATCTGGTACGATTTGTCCGAACGTGACCGCAAACGTACACACGAGTGCAATTTGCAAAACACCGAGGTTGGAACCATGACCCGAATGGGTTTTAGCCAGGTGAGCCGCGATTTGAAAAGTTGATTTTGAACGATTGCACGCAGCCCTTCCGCGGTCAGCAGTCAGCGGAGGTCGGATGGGATATTTAATAAACGGGGGCGATCCCTGAAATCGACGACGAAGACTGTAATGACGATGGCCGCGGCCTCATCGCCGAATCGCATACGAAATGTGGTAAATCCTTGGACTCGGTTGCGAAGCCGGACGAAATGTTTGCGTATGTTTACGAAAGGATACACGGCATTAAAATTCAAAAGGCGGTAAGCTGTTTTTGTGCAGCGAGGAAAATGTAACAAACAATATTGCTGCCGGAATATAAAGCGGAGATCGGATTTAACAACTTTGTATAACTCGTGAAAATTAATATGAGAAAAATAAAAATTTTCGCCGACTTGGGAATTTTTCAAAGTAAATTTACCTTTAGAGCATTTTAAAATCTGAAACGGCAAAACCGCAGATTCTTTGTAAATTCCATTAACTTTTAAGTAAAAACAATGATTTTTAAACATAAAAATGTCATATAAATAATTATAAAAATATTTCGAAATAACATCGCGCATTATGTAACGACTGTAACTCTACAACTTAATTGCTTCTAGTTGATCTAGCATAATTGATTCCGGCAGATGTCTAACAAAATCATCACACGCAGAACAAACACACATTAATTTCGAAACCTATCACGTGCGATTTTCAAACACAAATCGGAATAATAAATTAACGCACACACCATACATCACATTCGCGCACAAAACAATACATTAATAATTCAACGCTTTCCGAAAAAAACACACCGACTTATTTTTACACGAGCCGTTTTTGTTTGCCCTCTGCGATTTCCAAGTCGGGAAGAAAGAGCCACCATTGCGATGCATCAAAAATATAACTGCAATAATTCACGTTGATGCACACAACAATTCTGAAGACACCGCATCGCTTTATTGCACGATCCGCATTATTCACCCGAAAAAATATGGACTTCTGCCTGATGTGTTTTCGTCGAGATTTTCTATTTCTGAACGCGTCCTCCGAGTTGGCATTACGAAAATAACGCGAGTCGAAAAAGCGCATGAATGTAATATGATTGTTCGAAAACGATCCCTGAATGTTTAATTGAGCCGTATGCATATTTTGTAAATTGATGAGCGCATATCCTCTACAACAATGAATTTTTTCCGTCACGGTCGAACGAAGGAGAAGTTGTACAAAACGACAAAAACGCGCACGAAAAACTTCCTCGAGTAATACGGACGATTAAAGAAAGTTTCCCGAGGCAAAGGCGTATAAATAAACTTCCCATTCGAAGAAATTTAATATAAAGTTCAACCCTAAACAATCCGAAATAGAATTTCGAAATTTCCGCCGAAATCGCGTACAAACCCGTGATAAGGACGTATATAATTCGCATAATTGCCAAATAATGGCACACAACAACTGAGTTAATTTCTGTGTTCGCAGTGCGCGTAATTTTATTTCGAAAATCAAATATTGGTTTTCGAAAATACATAACGTTACCGGTCCGCGCAAAGACACGTTGTCGAAATGCAAAATTTTACATTCCATCATCGGTGTCTTGACGCAAATGACAAAGTTAAACGAACTTTCAAATGAGCCAAATTATATAGTAAGTACGTGTATTTTGAAATTATACTGTTGAACGTCATGCAAAAATTAAGTTAACAGTGACATTATTATGTCAAGTTCATCGCGTCGCATTCATCATTCGTGTATCATTATTAAATGTATCACATATTATTTAGGTCGACTCGAATCGTATCAATGAAGCATCAATTGACGAAAAGGATAATTTTAAACATAATAATATTTTTCGTTTCGAATTAATATAGTTTTAAATAAAATTTTATTTTCTTATTTACATGTAATCATTATTATGAAAGTTAATGATTGGAAAACAGATAAAACAAGAATAAGGGAACATTAAATAATTACATAACGCTTTTAAAATATAATAATTTATAACGCTTCTTCAGTAGCTGCTGCAGGCAATTTTCCGTAATATATTCATGTAGTATTTGTTGCAATTTGTCAAAATAACAGTGGAGACAAACTCTTGTATGTTCTCCACCAAATTTAATCCGGTCGATGAGTCTGCAAGCAAATTTCTCGCAGAATATTTAATCTTAAAAAATACTTCATCAATGGGATTCATCATTGGTGAAAAAAATTAAAGAATGATCTGTACGTTCAACCAACTCACGGACATCTGCGGAAAATATTTAATTTCAAATGGGAAATGTTCGATCTGAAATGGAAAATTTTAATTTAGGGTGAAAAACCTGAATCGTTATTAAGTGCATCACATATTATTTAGGTCGATTCGAATCGTATTAATATAGCATCAATTAACGAAAAATATCATCAATATATGTTATATAAAAATATATATAAAACTCAAACGGTGTATGAAAGCACATTCTTGCCAAATTTAGTGAAGATTCGTCTATCGGTTTAGGAATTTATTGGATACATACATACATACATACATATCCAATAAACTCCTAAACCAATAGACGAATCTTCACTAAATTTGGCAAGAATGTGCTTTGAAATCCGGAGAAAATAAATAAGCGTTCAGTTTTGTAATATCGTTTCACATTTCAGTTTTTTCTATCCATCGCCATATAAATTAAAATGTGCCATCGTCGCGATTGATCGTGACAACAATTACAATCGGTACACAATCGATTTTCACAAAGTCCCTCGCACGCCGGGTACAACCCGCCAGTTTTACACACAAAACTAACGATCTTCTCAATACAAAGTCAAACAATCAATCACATCCAAAATAAAAACTCCATCAAACGAAAAAGCGACTCTTAAAACCCCAATTAACACCAACGCAACGAATCCAACACGCGAAAGCTCTTTTACACTCGCGGCCTAATCTGATCAACAGCTTTCGACAACAACGCATAATTACCGCCGAAAGCGTGGGATTTTACAGCCTAACCTCCCCGAATTATACACGTCCTAAACACATACATATGTATAAATAGGCGTTTGCAAGGCAATTTTTGAAACGTTCAATTTGGCAAGCGGCGTCCGACTCAATGAAACCGACCGCCATATGTCACACATGATGTGTGCAGCGAAAATAAATTCTGAAAACGTTAAGTGGACGCGTTATGTCATCGCGGACGTTACGGTTTTTCGGTGTGGATATATTATGTCTCGTGTGTGTGTTTTATTGAGCGGCAATTAGACGTGTCGATACATATGAGCGTTTATGGCGAGCTCATTATTAGGCGGCGCATGTTCGACAATGGAATAAAACGGGGCAGTGTGAGGCTCACGTGGTTCAATTTGGAGATGTGGCTTTGAAGTGTTTGCTGAAAATGTTGGGTTGGGTTTGGATTTTTTTTTGGGAATGGTTTGTGATGGAAAATTAGTTGAATGAGGATGAATAGGGCGGAGTTTGTACGGTGCGGTGAATCGATTCGATGAATTAGCATTACAATGATGAAAAAAAGGCATGAATTGAAAAAAAAATTGTGTATCTTTCCGTTGCATTGGAGATTTGATGAACCGGAAAATAATTCGATTATCGATCTCGAATTTATTATAATGATAAAAAATTAATATTTTTTTCAGACTAAAATAACATTTCGCTGAAAAAAATTATGGGAATTCAATATAATGACCTTTTCAAGAATTTTTCAAGCATTAATCACATGTGAAAAATTAAAATAGCAAAAATATTATCAAATAAAAATAATATGAATAAGGAAAGAATTTTTAAAATTCGACCGCAACAAAATCGCAATATATTAAAAAAAATAATTATATTCAACGATACATACATATTTTGACATGCTAATCGTTTTTTCGTCAATAGAACAATCATCGTTCGACTGTACATGATTCAGTTTGGCGAAAATTTTTGCACGCTGACGAAGAAACCTAAATATAAGCCTTTCCGGTCTACTAAATACTTTTGTATAAAAAAATTGCGACAAATCAATATAACGATCATATAATAATGCGGAATTTATGTAGAATAACTCACTCAATAATTTGTCGGAAAAAAGTCGTAAATTATGGCTTCACTGTTCCATTTCAAAACACAATGAATGAAATCTTCCTAGACGTTGGCTACAATTCAAATCGCGAAATTAATTTTCGCAAGTCAAGCTTATTTATTGTCAGGACACGCATTAAAAACGGTTTGGACCACTTTGCAAGTCAACATTATCGTATTTGTCCATTAAAAAAAGGTTTGGAACACAATTCAGGGTCATCAAGACCTTCATTTTCGTGACAAAGAAGGCATTATGTTTTGACACATAAAGAGAAACTTTCATACTAATAATTAATTATGATATCGGCAAAAACATCGAAAATCCGAACACACTACACAATTTTCCGTTTCGTTATGCTCACCTCCCTAATCCCAGCTGCGGGATTCCAAACTACCTAAACAAGAAGATACTTTCCCCAAGAGAATTAATCTCTCATTAATCAGCTAGAAAAGGTATCGAGTAATACAACTAAAAGGTGATATTAGAAAAAAAGCCTACCCGGGATACGATATCGATTAAATCCGCACAATATTCACTTTCGAAACACGAAAATACACGTAATATTTCTAGAAACGTTCATTGGATTCTCGCTGAAATTGAACGACGGCCATAAAACTTCGAACACTTAAAATTTCGCATTTTACAGGGCAAAATAAAATTTTACGACCCGGATAAAAACGAGACGGAAATTTTAAAATACGTACCGAGTTTTCGCAGATACGTCGGCTATTATAAAAGTGCAAATAAGTGAGTGGAATTGCGCACAAAGAAAGAAAATAATTTTCCCGGGAGGTGCATCAATTCGAGTGGAGTCCCGCTGAGAGGTTACACACCGTCATCATATCACCCCTCGACATTTCTATTCGGGAGATTTTCATTGTCAAAAAAGAGGGATATGGGCGTGAAAAAAGTGTATTAGAGTGGCGTTCGATATAGATATTTTATGGCGAAAGTGTATTTTTGCTCTTCATAACATAGAAAAGGGTGAGGGTATTTTTTTTATGAAATTTTAAAAGTTCGATAAAGTGTACAGTGGAAATTTGTATATTTTGTACAGTTTGGAAAGTACGTTTTAACATGAAAATGTACGTTTTAGTAAGGATTCAAGGAATAATATTACGTTCCTGATAAATTATTATGTACGTATGCTATGAGCTTTAACATAAAATTCGTTGAATACGAAATAATATTTCGATCCCTTCAATTTCTTATTACAATTTTAACAACAAACTCAACGTTTTGAACTTCAAATTCAACGTTTTACATTTCAAATTGAACGTTTTATACTTCTAATTGGACTATAGGAAAATATAATATAATTGAGACCATTGTCATAAATTTAATAAATGAAATTAATTACTATGATTTCTTGTCGATTTACTGAATTTGAAGCGTAGAAACTGTAAACGTTTTCCATTTTATAATATTTCAACAAGAGAATCTTTGTTCTTATATTAAAAAATCTCTAATAATACAAATTTCCTATAACACATATACGTATTGCTAATCTTCATTCATGAACACATTGTTGAATCTATAAAAAGTACATATCGGATCATTGCATCACAAGAATGACGAACAATTCGAAAATTGAAATTAAGGTTTCTTCTTATCATATATCCAGGACGATCAGATAATCAGCTATTCGCTGATAAAACAAGCTAAAAGTCCAACAACAACAGGCACACCTGATCGTAACGATGTACCTGCGGCGTTTTGCAACAAAATTCGACGGACATGTTTATCCGCACTCGAACAATGGACGAACGGCCGGATTATAATAACACATCCACACACGAGCGTTCTAAGCTGTCAGAAACGGACAAAAAACGCAGTCCGACTGGCTCATCTCAAACCGGTTCCGAACGGGAAAAAAGCACGCAAGATCCTAAAATTTCCGACACCGAACACAACACATGTCCGTACATTTCTGTCAAAAACAAGCGCGATTTCAAGGCGAGTGCGAATCGCGATTTCCGCATGAAAAAGCGCGATACCTGAAAAAAGCGCGGTTCGATATTTTCAAATGGGATGTAATAGAATAGACGATAGTTTTGTATTGAACTTTATATTTAAAAAAAAAAAACAAAGAAGATTATACCGTATAGGTGGTGAGGTGGTGGCGAAGGGGTGCGGGGGCGTACTGCCTTCAGACTGCCTATCGAATGAGGGGGGCAGCTCCAAAATTCACAACCACCATGCGGAAGGTTGTGTGTCGGGCGTCTGTCAACAACGGTCACGTTTTCTGTCAAAATACACACTAAACAAAACGACTTGACAACGTACGAAAGGGAGACGAGCGACACGACCGCCACGCGCGAACACGATCGACACACTGCCGGCGTCTAGCGCAACTAAACGGGCGAATGCACGGCCAGTGGTCGGATCAATTTGTGCAAATGGGGAACTCGGGTAATTCGGCGTGACGTTTTGTTGTTTATGAATGGTTAGTTATAAATTTAGTGTTTAGTTGTTGGTTTGTTGATTTGTGAGCATTGTATTGGGTTTATGAAGTGTGAAGGTTTTTATTTAAGTTTATTTTTTGAAAAATTAAATTTATTAATTACAGTGAAATCCTATATTTACGGTTTTGAAAGGAACGACAAAAGACTAATTAAGAATAAACGTGATTGAGGGTTTTAAGTTTGAAAATTTGGGACTGCGAAAATTGAACGTAGATAACGGGAACCCGGGTACGTCAAATCAGGGTTTGACTCCGTGAATAATTAAAATTTTAATTTTCTTGTTTCCGCAATTTAATTAGATGGTTAAATCTATCATCTCTGATTAATTTTAATACGTCATAAATGAAAAAATGTTGATGATCAAAATATTGAGTCATTTGATGTTTTATCTTTCGATTGTAAATATTTGATTGAATTCGTAATGGTTTTAATTACGAAATTAAAAAATATAATCGAATTTGTTAAAAATACTCATAGCGCAATTTGACCTCAATCTACTGAAGTTATATGAAAGGTTATTGATATCTCAGTAATGTATTAAAACCTTAAGCCAAAGCTCTCTGAATAATTAATATCCAATCAGTAAAATGCTTGTACAATCACATAATGCGCATTAATTGAAGATAAATTTCTAAAATGAGTTTTAGCATGTCAAAGATACTTTTCTAATATAGATGAATGAAAATACTTTTCCTCGAGCTATCGAGTAATGAAATTAATTGATGAAAGCAACAGTATAACTTTGTATGGATCACAACTCTACAAATACTTACCATTATTCTGATGAAGAATTTCATATTACTTACCTATGTATATGTCTAAAGTTTTTCCCAATTATAACTAGAGGATTTTCAGGGGATATGTTAACTTTGATTATATTTAACTAAAAGTTCTCAATTCATATAACAAGGAATGTACGATAATCGAACATAAGTTTTATTGTTTGGTATTAAAATAAATATGTAGAATAATTTTGAATAACAATATTGAGAATCAATCATGATAAAGCAACAGAAAAAAGAATAGTATTTTATTGCAAACAAAATTTGTGTTGAAAAAACTTATTTATTTTCTTATTTGGCAATGATTTCATCATAAATTTACCATGCTGCAATAAAATATTTTTTTTTTAATTTAGAGGTATAATAGAAACAAAGTATAATTTCAATATTTTCATAATGCGTGTACATTAAAAAATACCTTTGTGGTGGTAAAGATCATTGTTGGAAGACCTAATAAATCATATTCGATTTATATTTTAGTTTTACATATGTTCCTAGACAAACAGTTGATGGTTGAAAAAAAATAATATACAAAGGAATTGGTTGAAACAAAATAAAAACACAGTATTATATTTTAATGTTACCATGAAGGTATTGATAAGTCTGAAATTATACAAATATAAATTTGAAACGATTACGCTTATAAACAGTCTATTAGCAATCTAATTGTAGGACCTAAGTTGTCATAAAATGTTCGAAATACAAGTATGTAAAAAATTGTAGAAAAAAGGTAAAAAGAATGATTTAGCCACTTAAAACCAGACTGACACAACCGATATCGGGTTGACACAATGAAAAAAAAAACTGACAAATTATTATTCGTATTTTACATACATATATTATAAAAATAGTAAAACAAGTATTTTATATGACGCTATAAATTCCGAACTAAATACTCAAAAATGATTTTAAAATTGATTGACATAGGATACCATCAAAGGACATTTATTAATTCTCACGATTATATTTAACAAAATTATAATGTACAATATGTAAACGAAAAAATAGACATGGTCACTATTCAGACTTTATCTTCTTAATACATTGAAGCATTTGGATCAATTGGCTTCATATTACTAATAGTTCTTACTGCCATTACTGGCCATTCATTCGAAACACTTAATCACGCGCAGTTCTGTATATCAGACTGTTTTTGCTGGAAATTAATAAAATAACACACTACTATAATACAAAGCAAGGTCACTTCATAAAATAACTTATTGATTTCTATTTATATGTAAAACATATATACATATAAAATAACAATATGTACAAATTTACGTAATTTAATGTTTATACAAACACTTTTGATGTGTAGGTGCTTATAAATACACATATATTCATCCGCAACTCAAAAATTTCAAAAATTGGCTTACTTTGTTTATTCATTAAAAGTGGAATATTATAAATAATTAATAAGTGAAATCATACGCATTCAGTTTATTAACGCAAATTATTGGTAATGATTACATAATAGAAATTTTATATAAAAGACTAGTTTCAAAATAGTTATTTTTAATAGCGTTTATCTTTGTCGAAAAAAAAAAAAAATTATACATGTTTAACGAAAGCGAATATAACAAAAGGAAAAGAAACGACAAAAAAAATCTGGGTAGAAGTATAATTCGAAAGATAAATAAATCACTGCGAAATAGGATGAATATATAAAAATATTTATAATTTTTGGATACAGTACAATATGTATCCATTATTCTCAGATTTCATCAAGTGGTAAATCGATGGAAAACCACTCCGAATAAGATATAGTCAAGCAAAAAGCAGCCAATAAGAAATGGATAATCAATAGTTAGGAATATTAATGGAGTTTGAATTCAATATACATATAGATATTCAGGAACTAAATGCTGCTTTTTCTTAAGAATCATTTCGAATTATCACAATACAAATATTCTTTTTTGTAGTACTATCCAACATACAGTTGTTACCAGTAAATTACACTTCAACATGATACAGGTGTTTTTAATACACAAATGTAACAAGTCAAACAAAACAATTTCAATATCAGTCAATGTTTTTTAACAACACAAAATCACATATCACTTTATATTCTGATTATATATATGTATATTTATATACATAGCATGTATATAAATATAAACTATAACTTTTTAGATTCATAGAATTTTTAATACACTACGTTTTTCAATAAGTCACCATAGGAAATTGGTATTTGTTAAACTATGTTAAATTTTATCACATTTTCTCAGATTTAATAATATAATCACAAGGAGCATCATTTGAGGAAACATGAAAGGTTTATTGTGCCGAGAGCAACACTTTCCTTTCAGACCTGTGGTGTTGGTATCAACAGGTGCGAGGGAAGAAAGGCGGTGGATGCCGCCGGCGACGATTCTAGGAGCTACTCGATGCATTCATCCCCGAGCCGAACATCGCAGCGCTGAATGACTGTGGAGTATGTGGAGCATGCTGTGTCCCGTGGTGTGGTCCATGGTGCGTAGTGTGATGGGGCCCGCCGACGTTTCCGGTGCCCACGTTTCCAACACCGACTCCTCTTCCGTGTTTAGGTACAGGTGGCTGCAAGTATTCATGTCTCGCTAAGCTAAACACATCAATGCGTTCTTCTTTACGATATGCTAGGCAGGCACGGATAAAACTCTGAAAACAACAAAAATATTTTGAGTTAAAATTTATGTTTATGTATGTGATTGGTTTTTTTTATATTACTTAGGAAACCATAGATCAAAATAAATTTTGAATATTTCGAAAACAATATCTTTTTCCAAATTCTGGTAATATGAATAAATTTTAATGAAAAAACTGACCTTAGCTTCATTACTAACGGTAGGTTTATTCGCAAATTGAACTTCTGTAGCTTTTAATATGGTATTTTCTTCTAATATTGTGGCTTGACTTTGATTATGACCAAAAGGCTTTTTTCCATAAAGACACTGATAAAATATTACACCCACACTCCATACATCTACTTTGCTACTTATTTTAGGTGGATTTTTACCAACAACAAAACATTCGGGCGGAAGGTACCTGTTAAAATAAACATGAGTTTCATTAAGAATCATATATATGTACAAAGTTTCACAGATTGTCAAAGTTTTTCTACAGATGAATACAATGATTCACTAAATCTTACCAATAAGTACCAGCTCCTTGACTCGTTAAATCCATACCATGATCGGGGTTATAATTTTCCTCATCCATAACTTTACTAAGGCCAAAATCAGTTATTTTAATTTCACCACAAACATTACCCTCCGTCAAAAGAATATTCCCAGGTTTTAAGTCATAATGAATTACTGGCGGTTTTATTTCATTTAAATATTTTAATGCAGAAACAACTTGCATAACAATCGATCTAGCTTCTCTTTCGGGAATTGTTTTGTGCTAAAAAAAAAAAAAAAAAAATCAAGTAAGCAAAAATAGTCAAATATAAAACACGATTTAAAATGATTTGGGTAGTTACCTGTTTTAAGTAAAAATCTAGATCATGACCATCACAATATTCTAATACAGTACAAAATGAATTGGCATCTATTTCAAAAACGTCATATAATTTAACTACTCGTGGATGGTCCAATGCTTTATGAATATTGTATTCCCGTAAGGCATGTCTAAAATAAAAAAAATAACAATAATAAATGCTAAAGCTAAACATCTTATTTTCTCATAACATAATTTCTTGAAAGTTCTTACTTGATATAGTTGGCTTTTTTATCTTCCTTCCAGTCTTTATTTAATTGATGAACTTTACAAGCTGTGTACCTTTGCTCCCGTAAATCAAAAGCTTTGTGTACTTCACTAAAACCACCTTTACCGAGCAACATAAGTAGAAGATACCTAAAATACAAAGAAATATATTTTTATTAGTAAATAAACAAATTTGATTCAATACATAATAGGATAACATATTTGATTCATACAAACACATACCTATCAGATAACACAGGATGAGCACTAAAACGGCTTTGATCCTCATTATGTATCCTTTTTAATTCTCTAATATGAAGATTTCTTTCTCTTTCTAATTTTTCCATTTCTAATTGAAGATCAGCATCTTCCTTTTTTAATGCACTTTGTCGAAGCTATAGGAAAAAAATATCATCAAAATCAAATATATTTAAAAGGAGTAAAATACTTGGTACAATTTTACCTTTAAAATTTCATCAGCTTCATAATATTCTTGCCAAGAAAATGTAGGTAAAGGATCGGGTTTGAGAAAAGTAGGAGGTTCGGTACCATTATGTAAGGTTGCTTGCTGGTTTGCACTTGCGTTTCCAGTCGCAACACTAGTATTTACAACAGCACCCGTACTTGCAGTCCCTGTACTACCAGTAGTAGCTCCAGTACTATTATTTCGTTTCCCTCTTCCGGAACCACCCTCAACATTTGAAGGCCGTTTTTTCATTAAAAGTTTTTTCTGTCTATCTATTTCTTCTTTTTCAGCAGTGATTTCTTCCTGCCGTCTAAAAATTCAAAGGAATAAGTAAGATTGTTTTTTTTTTATTATCGACAGAATTGGAGAATTATAAATGAACTATACCTGGTTAATTCTTGAAATGCATAACCATCAGTCCAGTTTTCTTGAAAAGTTGCACCCACTCTTTGAGTAACAAATTGTCCTAGCCTTAACCTATTCTGCATACATCTCTGTCTAGCTTCTTTTTTTTCTATTGTACTTTTTTCGTTTAACAATTTTTTTACAACGTCGATGCACTTGTTAATATGAGATTTGTGTTGTTCGATAACCTTTCAAACAAACAATTAAAGTTAATTAGTCTTTATAACAAATTTAAGCACAAAAAAAAAACATTATACTACAATGACACATACTTTTTGTTGAGCTGAAACTTGATGTCTTAATTCTTCAGATCCTCTAATAAGTTCTTCTATCTTATTATTCCGTAACTCTAAATCAGTTGATGCTTGAGTTTCAAATTCTTGTATTCTCTGACAAGTCAAATCAGTCTGTGACTGTTTGACTGCAGTAGTAGGAGATGGATGAGGGGGTCGTGATCCTTGTGCAGACGTTGTAGACGCAACAACAGGAGTAGCCTTGAAAAATTCACCCCCAGGAAGTAAATTCGAAGGTGAAGGCGAAGGTGGATACTGAAATAAAAATGTCACAATTGAAACAACGTTGATTGTATATAAATCTCAAATTTAATTGGAGAAATAATTTAACAATTATAAAATTAATAATTAAAATATTTACCATTGGATAACTAGTTTGTTGAGGTGATGGACTTTTGGCTCCTCCATGACGGACAGGACTGCTCGATTGATGCTTATTAAAATATTCTCTAATATTCTTACTATTGTCGGCGGCGGAGGTGGCGGCAGTTCGTGGTTTGCTATTACCACTACCGCCACCACCGCCGCCGCCACCCCCTTCGTCTCCTTTTCGTTTGCGTTTTCTTTCTGGAGGTAGGCCCACAACGGTGGGTGCAGCTCCACCAAGAGCACTTCCACTACTTCCTACACTAGTTGAGCGCATGATTCCACTGGGTTTTTCAGGAGAGAGAGCATCTGTCTCTTTGTCACTATGAGAGGAACCTGAAATGTTCAGATCGGATTTAATAAAAATTTGTAATCGAGTCATAACTTCACAACTTCATAACCAAAAATAAACATGTCAAAACTAAAATTAAATTTTATATTATTACCCGTACTCATATTGGAGTCTTGGCTATGAGCAGGTTGAGTAGCAGTGACAGATGCTTGAGGTGCCATTTGTATTTGAGCGCCAGCTGACATCTATAACAAATAAAATATGGTAAGTTAATTATCATTCATAAAATGGAACATTTCTATCGCATATTTAGTGTATTTGTCATATTGATAATACTTTTTAGCGGTAAGCAAAGCTGTATCTTAAACGCGCATAAAAGTATGTGTAGCAATAAACATATAGTCGCTTGCGCACTTATTATTTACAATAAAAATATTTCCAACAATATGTTGATTAGCGTTAGTCATTTATAACTAGATCGAGTGGGTATGTCAAATGTAGAGAAGTTCAACGAAATATTTGTAAATTAAAATTAATCAATGAATATCATAAAATTGAAAGAAAACTCTCGAGTTGAAACAAACGAATGAATGAGAATTGAAATTTGAACGATATGATGATCTTAAGATGATAATATTTTAAAATATTATGATTATTTGTGTAAACATCAATATTATGAAATTGTTAATGCTCAATCAAGCTGTAACATAAACGCAATTACTTTCAAAGATTTCAAATATTAATCAAAACCATAAAAAATAAATAAAATACAAATATTACATCAACAAATTAATATCATCTATTTATTGAAAAAACTGCCATTAGCACAAACGAAAGTGTCGAAACGTACATACACACATCAGACTTTTCCTCATACTCGACAGAAACCACGCACAAAACAGAAAATCGCAATCGAAAAGCGTCATCCGAGAGAGAGAGAGACAAAGGTCACGAACCTCGACAGTAACGGAACGCGAAAACCACAAGACGAAAAAAAAAAACCAAGCAAGCATCAACCTAAAACAAATCAGAAGCGTCTCCGTCTACACGCCGAACGGAGAGGCCATCTTTGCCGAGAAGAGACCATTCGGCAAAAGGCACGCCGACGACAGCCATCGCCGGCAAAGCAAAACGAGACGCCGACGCGCAAAACCCGAGACGAACGAGATGCACAATAATTGAACCGCGGCCCGTAACCGAGTCGTGTCGCGGTTAAAGGCAGGTAACAGCTTATCGCGGGTCAATGGCCGCCGCGGGGCGCCTCTCTTGGTCGTGTTGCTGCTGCTGCTGCTGTTGGTTGAGGTGTGCTTGCATAGTTGGTCGGTTGGCGTCGAAGCCTTCTTTTTTGTCTACGAGTCTGAGAAATCGCTTCGATGGTCGTGGACAGGACTTTTTAAAGAGATCGAAACGTAACTTTTTATATGTGATTTTAAAATGAAGGGCTTTCGTGCACTCTCTTGAGCTACGCCCGTGAATTGCTGGACGTGTTGAATTCGCGAGCTTTTGTTGTGATTTGAGTGCATCTAAATTCGTTTTATCGAAACGAGCGAGAGTTACGTCTGTGCAATTCGCTTTATCGGAGTTCAACAGAAATTCATCGACCTGTTAACTATAAATGCAAACAAGATAAAGTTCGACCGCAATTGTTGTTCAATGTTGTGTACGATAATCAAAAAAATATTTACATATTATACATCCTCGTTTTTATCACGAATCACGGCCGTAGCCAGGTTTTTTTTAAGAGCGGACCGAAAACACGACTTTTCACATGTATGCAATATGCAATACGCCGTTTCTCGAATCGTATCAAAATTTGCAATCATTTTCTCAACCCGAAAATTCGCCAGACCTCTCCGCTCTCACCTAACCGCACGTCACCGAAAAAAAAAAAACCAAACAAACAAATCAACAATCCAAAGTTCGCCCCCGAAAACCGCCAATCCGTCTCGATTACGCTACACCGCGCAACAGTCCGAACAAAGCGTAAACTTTTCCACAACCAAACGCGATAACGAAGCTAAAACCGTCCCAGACCACATTCTGTCTTCCGACCGCCGAGCACCGAGGACTCTTTTTTTTACCCATACGAAACGCGACACCGCCTCCTCGGAGCCGGCGCAGGCACCACCGCACCATGAATGAAGCGGACCCCCGTCTCCGTCTCCGTCTCGGTCTTCGTCAGACCATCACCGTCAGACTATCACAGTCAGCCAGCAGGAGGCGGCCGGTCTTCGTGTATCGATTGTTGTCGACGGGTTGACGGCGTGACGCGCGCGGCGGCCACTGCCTCTCCGCCTCTCCGCCTCTTCGCCTCTCGCCTATCGCCCTCCGCGGTGTGTACGGCACGGAGTGTGGAGAGACGTGCCGCACAATTCCACACTCTGACAAAATGGCGGCACACGCTATCGAACCCGGCATGTACACGACGATGGCCGCCTCGGCTCTTTCCCCCCCCCCCCCCCCGCCTGCCCCCTCGCGATGGGCTTTCTTGGTCGCGACGAAGGAGGCGTCTTCGTTTTGGTGGAAAGTTGAGCGAATCGTCCTGCGACGTGGGGGAAATGGGTCAATGTGACTCGGGTGGTAAAAAAAAATGGAAAATATTATATTTGCGAGGTGGTGTGAAAATTTTTGCGCGACGTCGAATTTTCGTCGCGTGCAACTAGAATTCGTTTGCAACGTCGATCGGTTTATAAATAGATTATTACTAAGCGGAATTCCGCGCAGCCGTCGCGATTGCAAGTTTCGCGAATCGAAAACTGCGTATTCTATATTTTTTCACGCGACCCCATTTCGAAAATAATCCCACTATAAATACGCACGTAAAAATTAAAGACCGCACGATCAGTGTCGGAACGTCGATAAGCAAACTACAAACTACAAAACCCCTAAACTATTGTATTGTAGTAGGTATACAATTCGAAATACATATAACGAATTGATCTAAACACATTTGTAATAGATATATAGATGTTTCAATAGGGATGCTCGAAATTCGGTAGGTTATAACAGCTATGTCGTTAAAGTGACACATCTGTCAAATCACCATGCAAGGTTATATATAGCGTTGGACAACGCGTTCAAATCATCAAATTTTGTCGTACAATTTAGGCGCACACTTACAGACTTCTTTCAGACTGACAGTTTGATCGGATTCGACCGCTAGCGCGTACACTGGGCCAACTCGCGAACTCGCTTGCCTAGTTTGAAGGCAATCATGTAGCCTATCAAACTTACTCATCAACCGTCACCGAATCGTTATAATTTGTGCACTTCGCATACATCTCTATACTCCTATACTTTCGCATACATCTATACATATATCGACCAAACTTTTGGCCGATAAAATTTATAATCCGCACCTAGCCTTAAAACCGAACCTCCCTACCGAAACACCTTATAGATAAAATTCGAACGAACAAAAAAAAAATACATACTATAACAACACTGATAACGAGTACATCAACACTCACAAGTCCGCTATGAGCACAAAATTCAACCAATTTTCAAAATTTTTTTTAAACCCTCAAACACAACACCCCCGAGCATAACCGCCGTGCACTTTTCACACGCCCGACACAACTACCAACCACCACCACAAAACAAATCAAACAACCTTGAACAAAATGAGAATTGCGCTTCGGCCACACACACACCCACATCCATTTTCGCGCACACTCGCCGCCAGAGACAATAAGACAAACATTGGGCGGTTTATGCCCGCGCGTAAGTGGCGTGTGTACAAAGAGAGAGAGACGCGGTGAAAATCAATGAGGTGTGGTGTGGGGCGCGCGCGGCGGGGATGGGCGGGGGCGCGGCGCGCGCGGTCGGCCCGCGGACCTTGCAATGCCACTCGCGCGGACATCGGCCCGGCGGGCCGAGCGCTCGCAGTCAGCTGGTGGCCGCCGCGCGGGCAGCACGCGTTCCGTGTGGGTGTTGGTTAGTGGTGTTTTTCGGTGCGGTTCGCGGTTATGTTGTTGTTGATGGACGTTTTTTTTTTTGGTGATCGATTGGGAGTTTTTTTTTTGGGTGATTCGTGCGTTGGTGGATTTTTTTTTAGTTTGATGTGAATAAAAGTGTGAAGTGAGTGGTTGGATTGGGATTTGTAACGAGTTTCAGAGGTTACGTTTATTAATTTCCGATCTTGTATTGAAGAATTTCTAGTTTGCGTGTTGTATTCCGAGTACATTTTGATGTACGTGCTATTATCATGTTCAATTAAAAGAAAATGATCGGTAATAACTGTCAAACATAACCTCCCTACGCACAAACTAATTCGTTAGAAAAAAAAACATGATTTACGCACTTGCAGCAATACACGAATTGCGCATGAAACACGTCAATAATCCCAATTAAAGCACTTGTTATGCATTTTCATTCATGTCAACTAACAATTTACGCAGGATTACCCGAGTTTAGACATTATGCAAGATAAAAAATTTCGACAGACTTACGCCGCAGATTGATGTTGACGAATCTTAAATCGAAGCGTTTTCAGATTTACACCTGGCTTATCTTCAGACCTTCACTGTAACGCATTCACGAATGTGAAATAAACAAATCGACGTTTCGTACATAACTCGGAACGATAAGATAGTTAATAAGAAGAAAACGCGATAAAACTTCATACACCGCCGAGCGATAACGTCAACACTGTACACACCACAACTACACGACACGTCGGATCCCGTTTTGTTTACGTCATTTGTACACACATAGACTAATATTCTGCGGCAACGAAAACGAACACGATCGCGAAATACGAAAAAAAAACGCGGATGTTTACCGCGCGACGAGTGCCCGCCGCAATACTACCAACAAAAGCGACCGCGCGATTATGCACGCGTATCGGTTCTGCACACACCGCAACACTTCTCCGTTTTATTTTTGGCCGAAAACGAACGCGCTCCGAGCGGATCGCCCTATCGTCATTATTATTACAGAGGGAACGTTCGCCTCGAACGAGAGATATCGAGACGCGGACTCGTCATCGGAATATTTCGGGCGGCCGCGGCTATAAATACGCGCGCACCGCCAGTCATTCAAAACGCTCTCGCGAGTTAGATAATGGACGCCGGATCCGTTTATTGTCATTGTGCGGGAGGAGAGCGCGCTTTTACGTCGCGATGAATCGATACGATAAAAAACGAGACGAGACGCGCCATTGTCGTCGGCCGCGAAACGAGCGGAAATTTCCACGGCGTTGACATATTTAGCCGAGGGGAGACGATGCAGGGGGGAAAAGGTGAGGCGCGGAACTCCCTCTGGCAATATCGGATTGCTGGGTGGACACACGCACGCATCTATATACGTAAAGGGGTCGCCGCGGTGTGCGTGTCCGAGCCGCATAGGAAGAAGACGAGTGGCAGAAACGAGCGCATTCCGGCGTCGAGATAGCGGCGGTCACGGCCCGCCACATATGGCCGACTCGTCGCCGCCGCCCTCCCTCCTCCTCCTCCTCCTCCTCCTCCGATAAAAACTGTGCGAACTCCGCCGCCTACGTTCGCGTGTCGTTCACGCGAATCAGAGCCGACAACCGGACGAAAAAAATTGACAATATTGATGTTGAAAGTGTGCGCCGGCGAAGGTTGCGCTACACGTATCGCGCATATATATATGTATGTGTGTTTATGTGTACGGGTCTGACCTTGGCACCTCGGAACCGCGCCTCCAGCAGCTCCTGCTTGCGGGGGTCGAGCGCCGCCGGGAAGTGCTCCATCTTGACGCCAGCGCCTGCAACACCACCACACATCGTCATGTAGAGACAGTCAGAGAGTTACAGTACATGCAACGTTACTAGCCGCGGTCTCCGTCGCCGGTCTAATTTTACACTAGTTCCGTAGCGGCGGAGAGCGCGCGCCGGCACACGTATCATTCCGCGCGCCGAGCACGCACTTTCGCCGACGTTGCCGCTCACCTTTAACAATTGTCATGGCGACTGCTCGGGATGCCTCGGCCGCCGGGGGGTTCGCGTGTCAACGGCGCCGGGGGGGTAGCGCGGGGTTCGCGGGGGCCGCGTGCGGGCGCACATGCCGTCGGGGGGGCGCGGGCGTCTGTGGCGGCGGCCGCGCGCCGACTGTAAACAAACCGGCAGGCCGCACCTGTCAGCCTAGCGAAAACACTCGAGAGTGCGCGAGCGCGAGCGTCACGCATCCGACTGACACAAATATCGGGCTGCAGCGACGCGCCGAGGCCCTTGCGCAACCGCTCGCGGGCGATCGATACGTTTGCATGCGCGTAATCGCATCGGGGCGAACAGCTGAGATGCGCCGTCGATCGGACGCGCGTTTCGACTGAGGCGATTTCTAAATATAGCTGGGAGGAGGGGCGGGTGTCATCTGGGGCGGTGCACATGCACATGCACGCGGCGGGGACGAGAGAGAGACGCACACCGCATTATTCGGAATCGCATATTGATCCGGGGAGGGGCGGGGTGCCCGCGCGGCGAGAAAAATGGCCCCCGAGTTGAGCGGCGCTGGCGACGGCCGGAGCGGTCGAATCGTCGAACGCTCACCTCTCCTGCGCGACTCCCCTTGCCGCTCCCGCTCCGAGGCCGTTACACATTTCGACTGGTTTCGATACGAGACCGTTGTCCTGAACGCGATTCGAATCGAACAGTTTGCGACTCGGATGACGAACGATCCGCGAAAAGATCCGAAATCGAGAGATGTTGGTACGATTGTTCTCGTGAGTTTTGGATCTGATGTGATTTATCGTTTTCAGAATATATACGAGGTAACGACAACATATACCCGTAGTTGATCACTTCTCAGAAAATCGTAAAAATTGAGGTATTTAAACACGATAATCTAAAATAGTGCGATAGATAAGATGAAATATACAGGTAATCCATCGCACTCTTTCCAAAAGATTATCGTCTTTAAAAACCTGAATTTTTACGATTTTTTGAGCAGCAGTCAATTACTGGTACATAGTCATTACCTTTTCAAAAACAGAATTTTCATTTCAAAAATTTTCTAGCATAATTTGGATTTCGACTGAGAAAAGTTTCAACTACAGAAACACAGACACGTCGAAACCCCATTGTTTATATAAAACAGCAAGAAGCGCTTATATAGGATGTACACGTTTTCAATACACATTCTAAGAATGCGCTTAGTGCTCGCAACGAGCACTTCAGGTCAGTGACAGCAGAAAATTTTAATGGCTGCCAGTTCACAATAAGCTCGCTTACCTAAACGGTGCGCGCGCGTGATTCGAACCTCGATCGAAACGTTACAAAAATCTAAAAAAAACACACCACCGTTCAAAAAATCGTCCGCGATCGTCTGGTAAAAACGCAATCGGAATTAATTGGGAGAGCAGCGCGTCGGTGTGCCCGTCGACGGTGTCTTTATGGTGTTGGTGTATAAATAATGGCCAAGTGTATGGGAGATGGGAACGAGAGAGGAGAGGAATGCGGTGTCGGTGTGGTGCTGCTTCCTGCGTGTGTGTCCCGGGACGAGAGGCGCATCTCTTCAATTGGAGTCGGATGTGCGCGGTCATGCAACACTACGCGCGCCTTGTAACACTGACGTTGTAATCCGGAATTTTGTATGGAAAAGTATGTTTTTTTAGGTTGGTAATGAAATCGATGTAAATGAATTTTTGTGAAGATTTGGATATTTTGTCGGATGGTGAAGGTGATGTGAATGAATATTATAATGGTGACGATGAAAGATCGTTTTTGATGTTGAGCAATCGCACGGTGCGGGGCGTCCAATTTTCTCCAGGTTATTTGGCTACGGGCCATGGTGTGTGTTTTTGAAGTTTCGTTTTGATGATACTGTCATTTTTATTGAATCACGAATTGTTTCTCGACGCGAGTTTATGGTCATAAATTTTTACGATAGTGAGCTTCTTCGCTAGGACGGAATTCGCGTCGTAACACCCTACACCTTTTATAGGGAGTTAAACTGAATTGTGAATCGCGAGTCGCGAGGGATAATTGATTGATTGTATGTTCGAGTAGATTTCTTCGACGATTTGAATAATTGCGTTAAAAATTAAATATTCATTTAATCAAACAAAACTTTCTCCGTCTAGGGGCATTTGCATGTTTCGAAAATGTTCGAGTCGTTGATTTATCAATATTTTTGAAAAATTACTACTATTGTCAAAATTATCAATTTTGACAAAATATGTATAATTCAGTTTATTAATAGCATATCTCTCATTTTAGAATAAGCATTTCGAAACGATAACAAAATTTATCTACATACAAAACGATGAAGCATAAAAGCAAATCAGGTCATATCATGAAATTTCAATATTATTTATTCCAAAGAAAAGAAAGTCGACAACAACACGTCAAAATCGTACATGTTAAAAATTAAAAATTTCCAATTTTACACTAATCGATAATGCGATGATCGTTCAATTAAACCAACAGCATTTCACATTCATACTGAAATTTAAATAAACGAAAACACGAGTTGATATGTTTAGGATATTTTGAAACGTCGTGTTGCTAGATTAAAAAAAAGCCACAAGTTTATATTCCACAGAAAATTCCGAGATAGAATTCAATTTTAGACTTCCAACAATTCCGTTATCTCAAAATAGATTGTTTGATTTACTCATACACAACTTGCTTACGGAAAAATATTCCAAAGAACGTTCAATGATGCGAAAGAATATGGGTCAAACACAATATTTTTTTCCGTAATACAATTCGATACGCTAATACGACATCGAAAGATATAAAATCCCTCAACCGCCCTCCCTTTCTAACCTCCGTGTCGCTTTCGGCGGAAGCGAAGAAAAGTCACCCCTCCGCGTTAAAAATCATTTCGTTTCAACTCCGCCATACGAACACAACGCAACAATATAAAAAAACCGAAACATCGATCGGCTCAGCGCGGTTATTGCATACGATCACGCTTCTTTTCCCCGACTTCCAAAAAGAAAAAAATCGACCTATTTATGTCCCTGCTCGAGTGCTAAACAACAAAACAGAGAGAGAACCATCAGAAATTCCACCGTGGAACAAAAGCGTTCGATACGTTCCGACGCAATTAGGCTATCCGGACATAAAGGGATCGAGGCAGGCGCGGAAAAGCGGGGGCGTGGAGTGCGCGAGTGTGACTCCTCGTGGAAGATCAGACAAAGCCGACGAATCCTGACTACGTCGAGGGGGCGGCGAACGGGTGGTCCCGAAGACCAGGGGGGGACTAAGGGAGGAGACGGCCGAGAGACGGCCCGTAGTAGCGTTAAGGTTTCGCCGCGTGTGAAAGTGGGCGGGCGTGTCAAGGGGGTTGCTCCGTCGCAGGGTTGCCACACCTAAACGCTTTGACGACCCGTCTCTTGGGGGGTGTGAGTGCTCTTTTAAGACTTAATTCGATGTTGTCAAAATATATTTTTTTTTTGGAGAATAATGAATGGTTTGTTTGTTTATTTTATTTTTTGTTAGGGAAATATTTGGTTTTGTTGAATGTGTTGGTTTTTGTCTATAGAGACAAAGCGAGATGTGCGATCAATACACGAATACGCATAGTTTTAGTCTAGGAACGATTGGAAGGGATTGCTTTTTATTATTAACGAAAATCTTTTTTTTTTTAAGTAACTTCTCTCTTATCACATATAAGGTAGTTGACCAGTGATTAATCATGTACCAGTAATTGACTACTTTTCCGAAAAAACGTAAAAGTTTTTAAAGACGATAATCTTTCGGAAAGGGTGCGATAGATTAGCTGTTTATTACATCGTATCTATTCCACCCTTTCCGAAAGATTATCGTCATTAAAAACCTTAATTTTTACATCTTTCTGAAAAAGTGATCAACCACTAGTATCATTACCTTAATGTAACGAAAACGAAAAAAAGATCGAACTTACAAACCGAAAAATAAGCACCATCCAAAAACATTTTCACATCCAAAACAACCATCAACCTCCACACCAAAAAAAAAACCCTCAACAACTTAGCATCACCCTAACCGCCCCTTACACCCCCCCATCTAAAAACTTGCATACATTACGCCGGATCCAATCCTTCCATTGGCGAAAGCACAAGGAGGGGGGTCAAGGCACAATTATAGGTGGCAGCCCTGCTTGTCCGTATCGATTTCAGAGCCGAGGATTGTTGGTGCGGCGCGGTGTGGGCGACGACTCAAATATTTACGGAGCGCGGCATGCAACCGGGGTGCGCGCCACTCTGCGGCGGCGCAATTAACCTGACACAAGGCGGCCGCCCACCCACCCACCCACCCACCGCCCACCCCTAGAGTCTGAGCCGCCGCCCTGGACCTTAGCCGCTTTGCGGATTCCGACACGGGAGAGTCCTGTGCGCCGACGAAAAGGGGTGAAACGAGACGGCTTCCGTTCCGGCGGGTACGCCGATTTCGCCACCCACCCCGACGAGCGATCCCAACATTTCGGGGCAACGATTTTCGCAAGGAGCGTGTATATATGCGTGGGCGTATGGCGGATAAGCGTTACGTGTATATTTATAGAGCGCGCTTCGTGCCGAGTCAGCCTGAAAAAATCGTCGACTTTGTTGTGTTTGTTTACTTAATCGCGCGGGCCTTGTGCGGTCAGAAGCGATTGATAAATTTTTATATGCTGGAATTTTTATATTCATTATCTGATAATATTATCTGTACGAGGAATGTTTATAATAATACATATGCACAATCTTATTAATCTAGCGAAACGACGGATCGTTTCATAGAAAACGAAACGCGTTAAAACTGCGCCATAAAAACGCGAAAGAGAAGGCCGCGCAAAAACGACGCTAGGGGTCAACGTGCAACTTTTACTACGAAAGACCATCATGTCGCCTCGATCGGAAGAGCCGCCGATCCTCGCGCACATACATACGTACGCCAAAAAAAAAAAAACAAAAACCCAAATAAAAAAATCGATCGCAGAAGGTCGAGAGGTGAGAGAGTTTGTGCGCAAAATCGCACGCGTGATCGTCAGAAGCATGCAATCGACCCGAACAACCGCGACAATGGTCAATACGCTCGTATGCATCTTAGAATCCGGGGAACCAAAGTACGGCGTGGCCGGGGGGATACGGGGGGAGAGAGGCACACTCGCAGTAACGAATAACGATCGTGTGTTGAATAATGCAGCCGAGTTGCAGCCGTCGTGTGTAAAATGGCCGCCGGGCCGGCATGTAGGTTATATCGTCGCGCTGCTAATAAGATTGCCGTCCCGTATTGATCTCGCACGCCGCACAATGCGGACACCCGAATAAACACACGCGCCGCACACGCACCGCGCGTTCGACTCCCCTTTATCCGGAGTGATCGCTTTCGTTTTTTTTTTTTTTTTTATTTTCGTGTTGGTCACAGTGGTTCGGGTTAGCCGGAGGACGGTGACCGCGGCGGCCCCCGGCTCGTTAACGGTGCAACTATGCAGGCGAGCTTCAAGAACGCTTTCGTTTTATGTAAGAGATTCGAACCGCGTCATTTAATTGGCATCTGATCGTTGTGCTTATCGACCGTCATAAAAACGCTTCAAGGATGCGAGAAATTCGAATCGATCACAATATGTTGGTCAAGGGGTCAAACGCGGCGACCGTAACCTTCCGAAACGTTTCAGGAATTAATTCGAAAACAAACAAACAAAAAATACGAATTGTTTACATCATATTGCGTAAATATATAAATTCGGACGATATTATCCGAGCTTCGCTCCGCGGGCGGCGCTGACGAGCCGATCAGCTGACCGCTCGCGGGCGAAACAGGTGGCGGCCCTGACGCGCGCGCCCGCCCTCCACAACAATAACACCAACCCACAGACGCGACAACCGCACACGCCCGACAACATGCAAAAAAAAAAAACAACAATAACAATAAAAAAAAAACCAACAAAATTCGATCAACTCACGCAGCAATTCGAAGGCCATATCTCCCCGGAGTGTCTCGACCACCACCTTCGGCGAGGGAGAGCGCGGAAACGCGGGCAGGACATCGGATGTGCGCCACGGGGGGAGGACCTGGAAACGACGGGCAGGAGGAGGAGGAGGAGCAGCAGCAGAGGCACAGCCTCTGTGCGAACGGGGCGAGGCACCCGACGGAAAGGTGGCCGAGAGCGAGCGGGGCAGGGGATCACACCCAAACATCCCCGACGGGTGTTTGTAAAATTCTAGGAAGCGAAGGGAGGAGGGGGGGGGGTGGCGCTCCTCGGCCGGGGGGTTTCGCCCGACCCCCTCCGGGTAAATGGGAGAACAAATCAATACACGGGCAAGTGGCAGACCGTATCTCTCGCCACTCGGTGCCACTCTCTGTTCTACACTAGTCTCGGATGCGGAGCGTTGTCGGTTTAGAATGTTGGCGGCGGCGGTGCGCCGGCGATGGTGCGTCAAGCGCGAGAGATGGACGCGGCTGTGTCGGGCGGGTCGTGAGCGTAGGGGGTGTGGGGGATGAGAGGGGTTTTTTAAGAGTTGTGTTGCGTAGTTTGTGTTTATTTTTGAATGAGAGATGAATTTGAAATGTGTGATGATGATGATTTTTTTTTTGGATGGTAATTTTGAATTTATTTATGCGAAAGTAGTTTGGCGAATTGGAAAATAGATTGAATTAAAAAAAAAGGATGTAGTCGTTTATGTTGGATCATAATCGATAATTGAAATATTATATTTGAGTGAAACATTTGGTTCGTTAGAATAAAATGAATCGATACAATGTTGATGTTGAAATATCCTAGAACTAGATGTTTATATATGTACATTTTTTTCATTTTAATATGCGAGTTCAAAATATTCAACATAAACATACCATAAACGAAAATAAAACAGCTAGATTTATAGACGTTAAAATATCTAGTAAATTTTTTTCACTTTAACCTAATAAAGCTCGAAATAAAATTCTTCGAAACCCTACTTTAGAAATAGTTATAAAAATAAAAAAAGAATCTACTATAAAATTTTCAAGATATATTTACATTCACAAGTTTATTTTTGCACGGTCGAAACATACAAAGACGCACAAATTAATATTCAAGTAATTAACTGACTCAGCAACGAGATAAGAGTGTGTACACAACGATTACAAAAATCACCCTTAATTCGCAAAATTCAACCTCTTCCACTAACCTTCGTCTCGTCATATTTGAGCAAACACAAAAATGGAACAAATAAGGTTTCAATGTAAAACGAACACGCACACGACCTTACGACCTGTCCATTTCTGTCGACAAAATTCTCGTTCGCACGAATCGCGAAACATTCAACGATCGAGCACATACGGTGATAGGTAACGCGAAAACGTATTCGCCTAAATTTACATAGTTTATGAAAATTTCCATAGGAACAACGAACGTTCGAACTACGGATACTGGACTTTATATAGCAGAGAATGATAATATGGTACGCTCGACCGAGACATACGTTGATCGCGCCATATATGGGAAAAATAAATTCTAAGCCGATATTTCGAATCGATTCTAGATCGGCAAGTCGTGACAAATTGAGGCTATCGAACTTTTGTAATAATCTCTGAACAAATATTGACGTATGGTAAAGTGTAACGATATTATTTTCACTGAATGCGAAGAACAATAGGAAAATATATGATAATGCGGTAGTATCTGCTGACAAGTGCGATCAATTTTATCGCTAAATTATTTCGATTTCAAAGCCAGAACAAAAAGAAGAATGTACGCATTGCGTTAACGAATACGGATGAAAATTCGGACAAATAACTTCAAATGAGACAAGGCGACGGACAGAACAGACATTTAAAAATGTACGTTATCCCAAAATAGATGGGATAACAGAAAATTATCCTAAACATGCGTATTAAAAGTACGAAGGTTTGCGAATTTAAATTTTTTACAATAAATCCTTGCATTTAGCATAGAAGATAAAAATACAAAATGGTACAAACGTTTCTATTTCGGAATAAAAAAAAAAATTAAAATAAATACAGTAATTGTTAAAATCTACCAACACTAATTAGTAAAAGTCTGTTTTGTTTAATTGTGATTACGCTTTTAAAGTGAGCGTATTTTTTACAAATTTCTAAAAATTCCAAGTCATTTATTTTGCATAATTTTACGAAATTCAATTTTTATCCATCCGTCATACTGAACTCATATTTCTAATCATAATAACGGAATAAGTCCATTGCGGAAATTAAAAAAAAATAGACGATCAAACTAGACAGTTGCATGTAATCGATCACAATTACTTCAGACTAATACATACATAAGAAATGATCTTTTTTTTTCAAAATTCCAACCCTTCATAACTAATTGTAAGTCCAAGAAGTACTTTCCAACCTCCAGAATCGCAAACAAATCCTCAACACGACGACCAATTGCGACTACGATGACAGACCCGGGCAAAAAGCGACAACGACGACTCAACACAGCACACATACGAATGCATCTATTAGAAACGATCTTTTTTCAAAATTCCAACCTTTCATAACAAAGTCCAAGACTCCCAAAACCGGAAATAACTATTAAAGCGACGACTAACTGCGACTCCGACCCGTACAAAAAGCGACAACGGTGAATCGACAAAGCTCATAACTAATATATTTATCAGAAACGATCTTTTCTTAAAATTCCAACCCTTCATCACAAAGCCCAAGACTCCCCAATCCCCAAAACCCTCAAAACAAACTCTCAACGACGACCAACCGCGACTCCGACGACCGACTCGGTTAAACAGCGGCAACGGTGACTCGACACAACACATAACAAATACATCTATCAAAATCGATCTTCTTTCAAAACTCAAACCCTTCATAACAAAGCCCAAAACTCCCCAACCCCCAAAACCGGAAACGAATCCCCCAACGACGACCAACCGCGATTCCGGCGACCGATCCGTACAAAAAGCGACAACGGTGAATCGAAAAAGCTCATAACTAATATATTTATCAGAAACGATCTTTTCTTAAAATTCCAACCCTTCATCACAAAGCATAAGACTTCCCAAACCCGGAAACAAACCCTCAACGACGACCAATCGCGACTCCGACTTGGTTAAAACAGCTTCGACGGTGACTCGACACAACACATCTATTAAAATCGATCTTCTTTCAAAACTCCAACCCTTCATAACAAAGCCCAAAACTCCCCAACTTACAAAACCGGAAACGAATCTCCAACGACGACCAACCGCGACTCCGGCGACCGACCCGTACAAAAAGCGACAACGGCAACTCGGCGCAGCTTTTACGAATACATCTATTAGAAACAATTTTCCTTCAAAACCCCAACCCTCCATAACAAAGCCCAAGACTCCCCAACCCCCAAAACCGGCAACGAACCCCAGACGACCAACCGCGACTCCAGCGACCGACCCGGACAAAAAGCGGCCACGGTGACTCGACGCGGCACATACACACGTACGTACTCGTACATACGTACGTTTGCGGCACTAAATGCGAACCGAAGAAAGAGTGAAACATATCGATCGGCCGTTTCGCGTTTGTGTTAGAAGTGCGCCGTGTGTACGCCCATGTAAGTAGGTGAGCGATTCGCATCGATAGAGTCGCGCCTAATGAGAGAGAGACCCGCGGCGAAAATGGAGCGAATGCACCATTTTGATTCGCTTGTGCGTTCGCCATTACGGTTGTCGTCGTCGTTTTTGTTGTTGTAAACCTGTATGTCGTGCGAATATTAGCCGAATCGTTATTTCATCGGTTGTGCAAGTGCGCCGTTAGAACGGATGCCGGGTTGGCGAGAGCTTTCGCTTCGGGGTGGGGGGTTTCGGTGGTTTCGATTATTCGGTTCGCTTTGTATTGTATGGTGGATGAAATTTTTCGTAAGATTTTGTAGAGATATTTTGATCTAGTAGATAATGTGCAATACAATCAGTAATACAATAGATTAAAAATTATAACAAAATAAAATTTTTCATTTCATTTTAACTAGAGAATATTGACCGAAAGTATCAGTCAACGTAGAACAGGATATTTTCAGAGAATTTTATTTTTTTTTTTCGTTTTTGCAGAGATACTTAAATGACATACTAAATAGTTTTATAGATCTAACGAAAAAACAAATGTTGGCTAAATTTTTAACTTGATATATTATATAATTTATCGTATTTTAAAAAAAAATTCAAATTCAAATCAAACCACGATCGTAACCAGGAATCTATGGGGATTCTACCCCTACCCTAAATTTTAAAAATAATTCAAATTTTACTTATATCGATACGTATTATTACACAAACGTCATATATTCTAATAAAATAAATTCTTTGAACGCTTTAAATTTACACATAAATGAAAAAAACAGCATATGTATATATCACAAAAAAATTTGACCCTTCCCCTAAAAAAAAAAAAAAACTGGTTACGACCCTGATATTAGACCAATCAATAAAGCATGACACATTTTTACTTTAAATTAATTCATATTGATTAACCCAACAAAATATTTAACGAAACAACGATAGATCGTCCTGAATGCGTTACGAAAAAATTTATGCAGCACGAAAAAATCAAGACATTTTTCTTATATGGCGGAACGAAGGTCTGCCGAAACATATAAGGATTGTTCGATGGTCGTTCGACAACGATGGAAACAATCGACGTTCAATTTACGACGTACTCGAGTGTGTTTACAGTAATGAGATATCTATCGATCATCTACAAATCCGTTTAGAGTTTATGGTGGGGTTAGTGAAAATCGGAATTAACGGAGATGAAACGATATATTGAACCGTGCGGGGGCTTATGGTAATGTTTATTTGTAATATGACTATAATAACCGCGGCTCGATATCGTTTTGTGTGGTTTAAATTAATTAATTAAGTTGATGTCGGAACGAAACGGGTATCAATTGTCGAAATTGAGCACGAGGTTATATATTCATTCACAAATATAAAACTAATATAATAGGTATTGATGAACAAAAAAAAGTACTCACCGCCACCGGAAAATAAGTGCCTTTCCGTCATACCTTCGGCTCTTGCCTGTTTTCCATCGAAACCTGAAAAAAAATGATATATTTCTTTAATAGTTATGTTCATAAATCGAATATAGTTGTTGAAGATGAAAGAAACAAATTGACAAAAAAATACTGATCAATTTTATAGTCAAAGAACGAATCGTCAAACATATTGAAAATGTGGATAAAAACTTAATAATTTTCGAAAAATACTCGTACGTTTGTAAAAAGGTTCAGATGGTTATTTTAAAATTTTAATATGAATGAATTTAGAAAATCACTCAGTATTTTTTATTTATATTTAACCTTTCCAACACAAATAGCCTGTTTTCATTTTCTTATTCATAGTAATGTTGATATTTATAAATAAACATCACTTGACATATTTTCACAAAAATGGTTAAACACTATTGATTTCGCTGCATAATATAATAAGACTTTTTTCACATATTCATTAGCTAGCGTTAATCACATATTTTTTCACTACGAAATTAAATCACAACAACCAATTTCCATATAAACGACCAGATTTTATCGACATAATATAAATTCACCAAAATAAAACCAGAAAATTTATCGAGACCGAATATATCAATGATCACATCATTCAGGATACAACAATGAATAATTCAAAGCGAAAATATGTAAAACGCCGACGGATTATAACAAAAACCGATTACAATAAATACAACAAATACAGTATACAAAAACTATATTTAAGGAGAGCGCGTATAAATTCCGTCATACTAACATCGAACAGTTACATAATCAATTTCCCAACTCGATACACATAGAATTTCCGTAAACGGCCATTCGAGCTATGAAATAAATAAAAAGTTATCGTTATAATATCAACAGGTGAGACCCGAGTAATCACATTCGAGTCGAAATTATCGGAAAGAATACGAAACCCATGAATAGACACAAATACGAGTTACCGTGTCGGACAGAAAAAAGTCAGAAAACTCGAGACTGAATCGCTAGAAAATCTCTCTCTTGCACACAAAAAGCAGAAAACTCGTCGTAGGCGTCTGTCTGTTTGAACGTCGTGTTTATGTGTAGACGGTTTGGATTTAGAAAATCGGATTATTGCCCGAGATGATTCTAATTGCACGCGAATGAAACGCCGTTGAACCGAAAATTGTGTGTTGCAAAGTCGCCGTTGGTGCAACGCGAATCATTATCGAAAATTATGAGGAAATTATACAATAATATTATCGACACGTATTCTATGTTTGTTCTACGAATTCGCATGAAAATATAGAAACGAGGCATTAGGTAAAAATAGTGATAAATAATAAGGAATTCTGCACGTTCGCAACACACTTTTTTCACAATTAAAAAAAAAACACATCAAAAACACAACATTTCACAATCGACAATATTCGTCTAGCGATATGTAATTCCATCAATGAAATACTACAACCAAATTTAAACTAATCCAACCCAATCCGGACCAATTTAATCCAACACTTCGTCAATTACGAACAGTTTTTCATATAGTAATTGATATACCGTTACATACCACGAGTCGCTCGAAAACCTCGCCATACACAAACCACGACTGTGACCCAGCTGACAAAATAAACTAATACGTGTGAATCGAACATTTCCCTGTTAATTTTCGTACTTCATACCGAATCATCAATCCAGAAACATTATACGTGTAAAATTTCATTTCACATAATCAACCACACGAGGACAAAACTCGTACTATTCGCGGAATGCAGTGCAAAGTCCGAGCCACGTCACACAACACCATTAACGTCGAACCAGCTTTAACAGACCGTCAAATCGGACAATAGGAAAACGAAATTCAAAACAACACAATACTTTCACACGGCAGTTTTGGCGACGCCCGTTGGCGGTTTGAGAACCGCCGGTTTGCTTCGAACTGCTTTTTCAAGATCGACGACACGAAGTGATACGCTGAAGCGAATTGAAATGTTGGAAAAGTAACGAACCGAAAAACGGAAGATCGTTTAAAAGGTTTAAATTGTAATAAAGAGTTTATTTTGATGGCGTAAAATCGCGGTTGAAAAACTGTAGCGTTTAGATCCTGCAGTGCTGAGTTTAAACATCCGTTTTTGGAATAAGTAGAATAGGTAGGGTTACCATATGGTATACAAAAGAGGACGTACCCTCCTTTTTCGATTGGAAAAAAAAACGTTTTTCTATGACCCCAAAATGTCTTTCATTTTTTGATACGATTTGGAGGATATGACGGCGATTTTAATTATTTTAGAAACGAAGCATTTACATAAACATGAATGACTTTGATAAAATTATCAGTTCGGTTACTATGTTAAGGAAATGTTATAATAGTTACGTCAATGTTAATTATTAACATTACATTTTTGCTTGAAAATGAATTTTATAAAAGCATTTTTGTTTCATTGCTAATTGCCTCGATCAGAAAAATGTCTACTTTAAATTAGAATTCAACAGTTTGTTTTTGTTTTGTAATTTATAATCTGAAACCCGATCGAGTCAAACTCAACATAGGTACATAAGGATAATTTATGTATTGTTGCATTAAACATTAGTCAAAGCGTGTCGTAATATTGAAGCGCATCAGGACAGACATCTATACAAATCTAAAACACACACACAAACCATAAAACTCTCACACACCGAAAAACACATCGATTCCAACCATCCTTTCTCAAATCCACCCAAACCTCCAAAACCCATCCCACATTCAATCACCACATATAAACCATAAACCTTCCGGTAAAGGTGACAATTAGCTTAAAACAGTATTTAAGTGGGTGCACCTGGGGGCCACTATTCTATCAACCTGCACCGTGTCAATATAGCGAAACCTATAAAATATTCTCGATCTGAATATCTTATTGAATAAAATACGTTCAGCTTATTAACCCATCAATGCGTTCAGACTCCTGATTGGCTGATTGTGAGACATGCGGCATTAAATAAATGCGCTTAGTTTTTACTGACCGAGAAATGCGGCTTTGCCCAACCAACCCCCACTTCAGTTTTTCTGAAAGTCGAAGTAAACACGTATAGATTTCGTTAATATAATTCGTTGCGGGGTGACGCTATAGATCAGGCTTGTCCAAAGGGCCACCTCGAGGCTAAAGTGGCCCTCAGTGCTCGAGCGAGTAGCCCCCACTTTTCACACAAAAACAAACATAAACAGCATTTATTCGGAAATTTACTCATCGAAATAGTTTTATAATGGAAATAAATAGTTTTACCGATGTTTTGATACTTATTACGTTTTAAATTTACAAAAATTGAAATTTGTAAGTGGCCCCCGATGTTTGTACATTTCAACCAAAGTGACCCCCTGCACACCGAAATGTCGGACAAGTTTGCTATAGATTACCCGATTTGTATATGTTTGCTTTTCAGGTGCGCCCACTTGAATTCAGTCTTAAGCTAATTGCCACCTTTACCAAAACTCTCATACACCGAAAACATTCATACATCCAAAACATTTCAAACCCGATTCCGACCATCCTTTACCAAATCCACCCAAACCTTCCAAGACTCGAAACTTCCACACCCATTCAATCATCACACACAAACCATAAAACTCTCATACATCTCAAATCCAAAACAACTCGATTCCAACCATCCTTTCCAAGACTCATCCCTAAAACCCATCAACCATTCTCAACCATCATACACAAACCATAAAACTCTCATACACCTCGATTCCGACCATCCTTCCCCAAACACCATAAAAATTTCATACACCGAAAAAATTTCAAACCCAAAACATCGATTTCTACCATCCTTTCCCAAATCCACCCAAACCTTCCAAGGCTCAAAACCTCCAAAACCCACCCAACACTCAACCACCAACACACACACCATACTATATAGATCAGACTTGTCCAAAATTTCAGTATGCGGGGGCCACTTGCAAATTTCAAATATCAAAATTTCAACTATTGTAAATTCAAAACGCAATAAGCATTAAAATATTGATAAAATTATTAATTTCCATTATAAAACTTTTTCGACGAGCACATTTCGGAATAAATGCTGTTTTTTTTTGTGTGAAAAGTGGGGGGCCACTTTGGCACCATAGTGGCCCTTTGGACAAGCCTGATACAGATTATAGATTACCCGATCTGTGTATGTTTGAATTCAGTCTTAAGCTAATTGCCATCTTTACCACAAAACTCTCATACACCGAAAATATTTCAAATCCAAAACAACTCGATTCCAACCATCGTTTCCAAGACTCATCCCTAAAACCCATCAACCATTCAACCATCATACACAAACCATAAAATTCTCACACACCTCGATTCCGACCATCCTTCCCCAAACCCACCCAAACCTTCCAAAACCCACCCAACACTCAACCACCACACACACATAAAACTCTCACACACCTCAAACATTTCAAACCCAAAACACCTCGATCCAACCATCCTTTCCAAGACTCAAAACCCCCCACCATTCAACCACCAGACGCAAACCATAAAACTCTCACACACCTCGAAAACCCAAAACACCTCGATTCCGACCATCCTTCCCCAAACCCACCCGAACCTTCCCGAGCCCATCCACCGTCCCTCAAACCTTCGAGATCCCCCGACCCGGGACAGGTGATGGCGCAAAGTTCACCCTCGTCCCAAAGACGCGGGGTCAGCCAGGTATGCGACGCTCCCGTGCGCATTTGTATGCGCGCACGCAGGTAGCCATTCGGCTGCTCTCGCACATACACACGCGCACACTTAACCGGGGCTAGTCGTCGGTTGGGTGTGCGTCCGTGTGTGTGCACGCGTGTATTGTTTGTCGCGACGAAATGGTTCGATTGAAGTCGGCGGATGCTTCTGGGGCCGTGGGCGACGGTGTCCACTGTGTGTATGTCGCCTGTACGCCCGAGAAAGGGAAATTTTTCGATTTGGTGACGTGGAGGATGGATTGGAACGTGCGCGGTGTATGTAGTGTGGACGAAATCAGGGGCGGGTTTGTCTTTGTTGAGGGATCGGGGTATTGAAATTTTTTGGGACCCTTATATGTTTGTTCAAGGTATTCAAACTTCCTTCCTATTACACATAAAATAGTAAAATTTGAGATGCAAACGAAAATTTTATGTTATTTTGATGAATAACTTTCATGGTGTTTACAGATCTCGTATAAAAATTCAAGAAATTTTTCAAATCGGGGGGTTCCGAAGTGAAAGCTTCTATTGTCAATAGTTAGATCCGCCATTGGCGAAATCGTTATGATAAAACATAATAATTTATTTAAAAAAAAGCTGGGTCTTTTCCGATCGGGGGTCGTGAGGCGAGAGCTTCCACCACATACAGGAAAATCCGCTTCTGGCGAAATTGTTATGATAAAGCATATAAATGTACACAAACAAAATGTCCGAACATCAGAAAACATCAAAGATAAGATGAAACGTTTTCATTTTTGAATATGACGAAGCGTAATCTGCGTTCACGCAATGCAACGTAAACACGTACACACTAACGGCGTTTTTTTCAAATATTTAATATTTATTTTTTTCATAGAACCCACCACGGTTTAGTGACAACACGCATCGCGATAAACAACACGATAAAGAAAAGTCGATATAGAAAAATATGTTTTCCCGACGAGACCGACCGCAACGGATCGCTAAAAAACCGCTAAAAATCACTGAAAAAATAGAAACGAAACCGTCACCCTGTGCGATCCCACAAACGCGACAAATCACACACTTCTGTCCGAACAATCCTCCAAACGTCAAATTCGTTTCGCGCACATTTCTCCGATGACAGGTAGACATCTTTTTTAGGAACTAGTTTCGCACCGAGGGATTATCGGGCGAAATCTATTGTTCGCGATTTGCATAA
This sequence comes from Hydropsyche tenuis, assembly GCA_009617725.1. NCBI lineage: Eukaryota > Metazoa > Arthropoda > Insecta > Trichoptera > Hydropsychidae > Hydropsyche > Hydropsyche tenuis. The sequence goes on along the minus strand of VTON01000034.1, from coordinate 32,688 downwards.
ACGTTCTAACGTTTAACGGTATGGCTAGGGATTCGCGCTCATCCCGAGGACGGCAATCGCGTCCCAAAGGACGAAAAGTCAATATTATACGTCAGAGGCGCAGGAGGCCGACGGGCGAAAACCCCGATAATGAACCGAAATCGCGATAAGGGGCCGGCGCGAAAGCGGAGACCGCCGCGATCGCCATTTTCTTTGCGACACGTTCGAGGTTATGGGAGATGCGCGACGCGACTTCCGAGTGCAGCGGGCGCGGGGGGGGTAAACATGAGGCGGGCCCCCGCATAACCTATACGGGGGCGGAGGCGTACCTGGTCTTCGGGCGCGGCGCTGTCCGCCGATCGATATCGGGTGCGGAGAGCGCGGGGGGTGCGACCCCGGCGGGGGCTGCGGTCCGAGCAGGAGCTGCGGGGGCGGAGGCGCGGCGGGGAGCAGGGCGTGGGGAGCCGCGCGGGCGGCTGCGGGCGCGCGCGCCACTGCGGCGGGGCGACGGGGGCTGCGGGGCTGCGACTTCCACCGGGACCGCGATCGCGACACCTTCGCGCCGCGACTAGCGACACAGGGCCCCCATGTCCGGGCGGGGGAGGGGCCGGCGGCCGGGCCCCCAACACGGCGAGCGAGCCGAACGAGCCGCGACACCGCCGCGCCGCTACACCGCACCGCGGACACGCTCACCGACGCAAAAGCCGGTCACCGACACTGCACCGACACGCCGACACACTCGCATCAACGTCAATTAGCGGACGCGCGAGCGCATGCGCCCTGCCCACAACAAACACTGCCGACAATCGAGCGGCCCAACGGGCACTGTTGCCAATCGGAGGACTGAGCGGACGATCCTGTCGCGGCGACGGGAGCGCAAACGATACGAGCTGGATTCGAAACGTTTTTTTTCGTTCAGGTTTGCGGGCACGGTTCGACGAAAACTTATGCTGGCCATACACGCCACGGTATATCGGTCCGAAAAAACTGAGGTACGATTTTTCGCTACGTGTATGCTATAAAAGCGTTCAGTTTCGTCCGGTTTTTTATACATACAGGTAGCGAAAAATCGTAACTCAGTTTTTTCGGAACGATATATCGTGGCGTGTATGGCCAGCATTATATTTTGGTTCGGTTCAGCTTCGAGTTAAAAAAAAAACTACACTAAAACCGACTTTTCCAAATATATTTTCTAAAAAACCGTATGCTTACAATTAGAAAAAACCACTTTTCCAAAAATATTTTAATTTTTGGGTAATTGAATATTCGAATATTTTTTGCTGAACCGCAATAAACCGATATTTTTTCCGGGTCGATTACGATTTTCGTTTTTAAAAAAATTCAGTTTTTAGCGGTTTTCGGTTAAGGTTTAGTTCCGGTTCGACGCTCTGAATTGGAGGACTACATTATTCAATTGATTCTGTATAATTTATTTTAATCATAAATTTCAAAAATTGTCGCGAATTGTGAAATGTTCGGGTTTGTAAGGTTTTAATGTCGCTTTTGAAAACTGTTGGGAACCGATTCAACGTAAATAAATTGGTGATCAGACGTTTGCGCAAGCCCTCCCTAGCACATACAACTCTAGCACACATTTATTGGAACACGCACGACAAATTTTAAGGCAATTGGAAGAATACACGATCCAATTAATTTTAATTTTAATCATTCTACTTCAAATTTTTTTCGAGAATTGTGTTATAACATCGTGTGCGCTAATTTCATTTGCACAAACATCTAACAATAAGAGTCTCACCAGTTGTATCTATTCCGTCTGTGCGCAAATTTGCTTCTTTTTTTTCGGTAATCCTGCACTTTGAATGCATAAATTATTTATTGACAAATTTGTATATTAACAAATAAAATTGCATTATAGGGGTTTTAATTAAATTTCTTGATTTATTTCACCCGTTATTTATACATCACAAGTCCGAAAGTTAGGTTTCTTAACGAATTTCCCGCGTATTTTATACTTGTACTTAGGGAGGTTATGTTTGTCATTTTTTATGAATCATTTTCTCTTAAATCGTACGAATTTGCACACGCTAACAGTTCGAATGGCAAAAAGCGCTCAAAGTGCAAATCCCGAAACTCGTTAATTGTAAGATATAATAAAAATCTATCAAATATACTTGCCCTCCAAACTTTGCCCGAAACTTATTGAAAAATAAAAAGCTTGAAAAACAACGCATTTATAATGCGTAATTAACGCGTGAAATGCGTTATAGTTTTTAATTTAAGCACTTATAATGCATTTTTATTAATGCTAAAATGCAAATATTTGAATAAATAATTTACACACTTACACACTTACACACATAAATAATTTACGCATTTTTTTTTTCACTTACGAAATTCGATCGATTTGTTTATAAATTTGGACAAAATAAATTATGTTCCAAACCATCATTTCTTTTCAAAATTTAAAAAAAAAGTAGACACTCTGTCTCTCTCTAAATAATAAAAATCATCATTTTAGAATTTATTTCAAGTATTGCATTCTTTTTAAAAATATAAAATGGATACATTTATTTACAATATGAGATAACATGATCCGTATTTCAAATGAGAGATTTTTCTCAACTTACGTTTACTGCAAAAGTTATCAATGAAAAATCATTGAACTTTGACGAACACAAATAAAACATGAGTAATTCCAAAGTTGACAAAAATAACGTCACTTCAGATAATTTCTATAATACTCTAAAACTTCAAAGAAACGGGCACGAGTATTTTTTCAAAAATTAATCATGTAAAAAATAAAAACAACATTTTTGTTTAGACAACAGATAAATTATAATATATTTTATGATCAAAACATAAATAACACATTCAAATCGTACATTCCATTATAAAAAAAATCACAGTTGTAACTTACTTAAACATAAATATCCAATCAATATTTTATTATTACGATTCATATAGAAAAACATACAATTTTTGTACTCGGTATAGATTCACAGTGCTGACTTATTTTATGAACCTGACACATTTTTGATTAAAAAAATCTAATTGGATTTTATAATTGACTGGTATTTAACCGATTACAAACGTGAAACAAGATTTTTTCCCAATTATCTCGAAGCAAAATGTTATCAACACATAACTTATTTCTATCTGTCAACAAATATATTTGTTTTTGCGTATTGAGCGACCCTGATTTGGTTTTATATATTTTTGAACATATGCGTATATGTAGAAATATATACTGCAGTATTTGAACTATTATGTATTTAGATACTTAAAAATTCTATGCAAACATATTTATAGTACTGATATAAATGTTTTGGTGAAAAAAAATTATACACCAGAAGTTCTCAAATTTATAAATTAGAATTTAACATGTACAGCATTATTATCAAATGCTTAAATCATTAGAAATAATATTGAGTATATTACACTTAGGAAAAAAAATATAAACCAAGAACGAAAAATCACGTTTAGAATTAGAATATATGGCAAGACTTAAAAATATGTATACAAAATTTATACATATATAAAAAGTAATCAGGTAAGTATAACGAGATTTTTCAATTGATAAATTTCAAAAAATAATGTACAGGAATCATCTTGAAGGAACCCACAGTTATAATATTTTTACTTCATCAATATGTAACTACACCATTTTAAGCAAATAAAGAGTATTTTATTAAATAAGTAAAATCAACCCCAAATAAACTACAAAAGGATATATAGCATGAATGAATTATGAGTATTTTTTTTTATTAAAAATATATATTATTTTTGTGACCGAATTTTACTAAATATTTGTGGTCAAGTTAAATTTCAATTTTTTTATTGAGTAATGAAAATTGCTATTATAAAATCGATTTGAGCTATGAGTAAAAAATTATATTCTGTTTCAATGTTGTGCTAGTAATCCATATACAAAAATTGTTATTTACGTAGTGTAAACCCATTTCGATACAAACGTAAATAATAAAATACTTTTAAATAAATAAATTTGATAAATAAAGTAATTTAATTTATGAACTAGCTATATTAGTATTGGTTATATTTTGATCAATCACATTATCAATGTTATTTACTTTTGCTAATTCTGAATTTTTATCCATATTCGAATAATTCGCAATTTTTTCTATAACCTCCTGGGTATTGACTTTGACAAAAGTTCCACTATTATCCTTTTTTATTAGCACAGTATCACAGCAGTTTTCTATATTTACAGTTTCAGTTTTGGGATCTTTCGATGGTTCCAACACCTCAAAATCTCCTTCCGCTACAGGTGCAGTTTCTGCCTGAGGACTAGGTGTAGTGAGTGTACTCCACCAGACAGACAGAGCGCCCTTTGCTTGTGAAAGAGCACCTCCAACAACCCGCGATGTCGAAGCTACAGCTCGTCCAGTGTTCACAACGGCCTGTGTCATTTTTCTGCCACTTTCAGTACTAGACATTGTACTGCAATAAAAAAAAATACATAAATATTTAAATTTAAAGAATTTTTATCATACGCTGGTTAATTATAATATATCATAAAAAATGGTATACATATACATAAAATTTTATTGCATGCATAATAATAAAATTGAATCATACTGAGCTAATCGTAGCTTCATATCTGTCACAGATAACTGTCCAGCAAATGGATGACCTGTTGGCATGTTGGTGAACATATCAGTTACTTCCCTATCTGTTTCTACCATCCACTCTTTATATGCATCTGTTGTTTTAAGGGCCGATATATAATAAGAGTTGAAGTGATCTATTTCACGGCTTCCTTCTACAAAATAAATACATTTAGTAGAAATATTAAAAAAAAAGATACATTTTACAAAAAAACAATAAAACAAACCTGGCAATAATGATGTTCTTAACATACAGAGTAAGTACCCGTAAAACTGATCACGTATCCATTCATCTCCTTGAAGATTACCATGACGCACCAGATGATCAGCAAATCTCAAATCTTCTGTAGTAAGCTGCAATTGTCTTCTAAGGTTAAAATCAGCTGTTTCAATTCTTAAATCACCTGATTCTACTAAAACATCAAATAACTGCCGTTTTTGTTTGAATAGGACATTGGATGCACCAATCAAAAATCCTTTGACTACAGGATCTGACAAAAGATCCATAAATTGCAAAGATAGGTAAGGTAAACATAAATAGCCCTCAGAAAATAAATTTAAAGGAAGGCCACACTCCAAAAATTCTACACTTGCAGCTAAATTTGTAAGACCGTTGACGCTCATATCTCTGACCATGGAAGGTGTCGATTGAGATTCTGACAATGTTTTGGCAGTTTTATATTTTTCGCCAACACTATGACATTTTTCCCTTTCTGTGATGTCGCCAAACGAATAATCAGATCTCAAATCATTTTCAGCATCAATGGAACTGAAATCACCATCGTTATTGTCGAAAGGTTTGCCTTTCATGTCGAAAGATTGATCAAAATTGAAGGATTTTTGATTTTCTTGCGTATCATTGTTTTTTAATTGGGGGTCTGAAGTGACAGATTTATTAGAGTCGATAGGTGAAATTGGTGACATTGGACGTGATAATCTGAAAAAAAAATAAGATATTGATGGAATGCACTAAAGATTGGAAGTTGAAATAAATTTAAAAACTTACATAATGTTAGCCGATTGCCTTAAACCTTTTTGAATACATTCAGGAAGTAAAGAGAGAAGGCTTAGTAGAAAGGCACTGACTGGTCCTGCTGGAGATCCATGTAATACCACCTTTTTTTGTAGCAGTAAAAGTTTGAAAAGTAAAACGGACTTGTGTCTCCACGTTTCGATAAGATTAACTACAGAAAGACCTGCACAAATAAGTTATTTTTTAAAACAACCTTAAACGAAAAGAACCCAAGAATCATATTATATTTACCTTCGAATACTTGTTCTGTTAGTGTAGGACATCCATTTAAATGTTTATATGCATCTTCAAGAATTTGTGTAGAACCAAAATCTCCCTTTCTAAACCAGGCTCGAACCACCAACTCAAGTTTGATAGCAAAATGTCCGAAAAGAGGCTCTTTCGAAATAACACAAACACTTTTTTGTACGGAACTACGGGTCATGTCAGATGTACGTTGAGACACTTGCTGATTACAAAAAAAAAAACTTATTAAAAATCCAAATCAACACAACAAAAAACGATTATGACATATACAAACCTCGAGCGGAATCTGTCTAAAACAAGATATCGCATAAACCGTATGAGCTGGCTGAGTAAGTCCAGGCAAATGAAAAAAAATTACATCACTATGATAGTTATGGGAGCCATCCGGCAAAGCCAAAGCTGGTAAATGTTTCCAAGTAGACGGCAGCTCGTTCGGAGCCCCCGGTATCAATTCCGGATAGCAAAACTCCACCTTCAAACAAACACATGGAAAAATTCAACTACACGTTTCAACAAGAGATCATATCAGACCACAGTCATGAACCAATATGTATATTGAAGTTATTGATTAGTGACATAACCTGACATCCTTTCTTATGATGGAAACCCACTACCAGGATGTTGAGGATGGGCTCAGAAATGGTCGACATGACGATGTCGTTTGGAGACACGCTTAACGTCCCCCGCTTTGTCTCTTTATGCACTTTCACTGACAGTCGGGTGACAGCCGAACGTCACTGATATCGACCGATCTGTTTCGCGTGTGGCCCAAACGCGGGTTATTACGGCTATGATGTGTTCATTGTCGAGATTAGTCATTTTCAAATTGAAACTGTGCTGACTAAGTTTTGGTGGTGCGTAATTTCGGATGAAGTTTTATTTTTGGTCGTTGTTTTGTGTTTGGATAATATGTTATATTTTTGATTTTTTTTTAATTTGATAAAATGGAAATGTAAATAAAAAAAAATTGTATGCAGTTTTCAATTGTGAAAAGAAAATGGTTTTATTCGAATTGAAATTGTTTAATTGTAAGTTCATTGTTTCGACAACTTGGTGTGTGTATCGATAGATGTCAGAATAAGAATTGTTTGCATATCAATTGTACAAAAATAAAATAAATATTTTGATATCAAATAATTTGTTTCAAAATGAAAAATATTTTTTTTATAAAACTACAATTAATTAATATAAATTTAATCACATTGATCATAAAAATACATCTTGAATAGAGTATTAGAATGAATATATTCATATGCATAAAATTCAGTTGACGATTTTTCTAAAAGTTAAGCAATGAATAGTACAGTTATTACAGTAAGTTCTCGATTTACGCAATTAATTAATTCTGAAAGTTTTTTTGCAAGTCGAAAAATCGCGTAATTTGAATCAACCTTAAATTTTAAAAATATTTGATATATGTACATAATGTTAGTTTCAAAGGGTAGGTGAAAATATAATAGAATGGAACTACCTATACATATGTTTCATAGTCCAGTGGCATTCGGTCCATGAATGTTGTGGATGCGGCGCATCCCTTAAATTTCACGCCAAGAATATTTTATTATTCACATATAAATATGACCATTGACCAAAAATTATAAGATCACTTAAAAAACGTATTTAAACACAGAAATATCTTATCCCAACTATACAAGACAATGATGACATAAAACTCCGCCGCCAAACAGCTAAAAAACACGGCTCAAACACGCATTCGTATATATTCGATATATGTTCGGATGTTCACTTATAAATTGCGAGAACGCATTTCACAGACCATATCCTTTTTTGTGATTATCATAATAAAGTTTGACCCGGGCGTTTATCGCAGCAGTTGGTTGCGCACCGCAATGAACCCTAGCCTTTGCGCGCGCGAATTCGCAAAACCTCCTTTGAAAAATAGTAATGGCGTACCGACCAATAACGTCGAAAGAAACTTTTTTAATTTCACCGTTACCGTAATTAACAAACGCAAATGCGACTACGGTTTTTAATTTACGAAATTCGCGTTTTAATTTCGTTATAAGATAATCGCACTATACTTTAATTCGTTCGGGACGCCGTTCAATTTCCTGGTTGTATATTTTTTAGATGAAGATTTGACTATATCAAGGTATAGCTTTTTTACATTTGAAAAAATTCGTAAATTAAAATTATCTATAATACATCTGATATTATTTGGTTGAAACTCTATGATGAGCGCTTCAATATAAACTATTACACGGGGGATACGTTTCGGAGACTACCGTATAAATAAAAAACCGTGTAAAAAAATATATGGTGACCATACAAAAATTGGAAATAGGTTCCATCATTATATTTGGATAGAACTTCCACCCAAATGCACTTTATAAAAAATGTGCGATGTGAAAAATTTTCATCGTGAAAAATTTTTGCCGTGAAAAATCATTGAAAAACACCGAAATTTTTATTTAAAAGCTATAGTTACATACATATAATATCAGTATACTAGCCTACGTCGAATCTTATCATTGTGGCATAATAATACATATTTTTATTATTTTTATACCGTGTTAAAGTGAAAAATCTATGTAAAAAAAGTAATCGGTTCATCTTCCTTGAACTGTGTTATTTCAGAACCGTGTAAAAAGAGGATTAGGTGTACTTATATTGTTAACAGTTCGTATAGAAATTTAAAACGCTTACTATGGAGTCTCAGTTTAAGATATGTAATAATAATTTAGATGGATGTACGTAAATGAAGTATAGAAATAACTTTCATGATGCAAAATGAAGATACATTGTGAAATAACTGAATGCAACATTTCCTTGAAACTTGTCGACAGATTATGCATCTTCATGACGTATTCCATTTATATTTTCCTGACACTATTCTCTGTACGTAAAATCTAATTATTTTATAAATTGGAAACGTACAACCGTATACAAGAATTTTATTCTTGAAGTTTTCGTTTCAAATTTCGAACAAATTTCACGGCGACCGTTGAAAAGAAAAGAGAAATGAAATAAAGCCGGATTCACTTACTCGAGTTGGCAGTTTTCAATACCAGTGGGATAGCGAGGAGATTCTACGATGCCATGGAAGTCCCTCAGGCATATCTCTAATGAGTATCTTTCTTATTGAAATCCAGACTTGGCGAATGTCTGCCCGTTCAGGACACAACCTTACAGATATTCGCGACTACACTTCCTCTTGAACTGTTGCCGAGCATCCAAATGCACCACTCCGAGAAACAGCGATGTTTTGTTCTTTTTTTCAAAAAATCCTATTTGAAATATTATAAAACTTCTCAGAATATTTTTAATCATTGTTTTATGTTTATGTAATATGAGAAAGTATAATATTTTTTATTCGATGTGTTATAATTAGAAATTCATGAACGTTATCTCCCAAATAGAAAATGTTTAAACTAGAAATTCTCATGCGAATAATATAAATTCGCTGCACAAAACTATACGTAGAAACACATATAACGATTTCGACTAATGCAAATAGCCCGTGAACGTACTGCAGCCATTCCGACAGAAAATTTCCATATGGAAAAATAAAAAAATCGGAAAAATTCCGAATTTGGAAACCACACGCTCTACGACCCGTCAATGAAATAAACCGACGATTTTTCGCCGAAACGTCTCCAGCATCTATTCAGATGACATATTATATTCTCGAATATACGATACGTGCGTGTATTGTCATCGGCGAGGGGCGGCAGATCTAGAAAATCCGAAACGCTGGAAGAAATTTGCAAAGCGCGAACGGCATAATAATGCGTCTGCCCCCCCCCCCTAGGCCTCCAGTTTCAGTATATTATTGTTGTGAAACGGGAAACAATGGGGAGGAGCCATACGCACAGAAATAAAAGCCATTCTAAAAGGCTTACCTACGCGAAAGTGTTCGCGAAAAGGTAGACGAGCGCTCTGTCCGAACGCTGAAAGCATCCGATGCATTGTCCTACTAAACCATTGTTGAAATCTTGACCTAAATATATATTAGGCTATCTCGAAGGTAGTATCATATTTTGAATGATTGATAAAATTTATTTATTAATTATTAATTTAAAATATAATTTCTACCTTTATTTATCACTTCTGTCCGCCTTTCTGACAAGTTTTTGATCCCCGTATCAGTTATGAATCAAAATATTCGGAAAGTTCCTTTTTCACTTCTTCTGCATTTTCAAAAAAATTCCTTTCTAAATAATTTTGTAAAGACCTAAAAAGATGATAATCTGATGGTGCAAGATCTGGAGAGTACGGAAAATGTCGAATTGTCGAAATGTCCTACTCTAACACAATTTTCTGTCTTTTCATACCATGCCAATTTTTTCCACGTGTTTATGCACACTTGTGCTATAGTATCATAGATTGTCACCAAATTTTTGAATAGTTGCAGTTGAATTTGTTTTAACTTTGGCTCTTAAAATATTTTCATCCACGATTATCGGTCTTCCACTTCAAGGGCGACTTTTAAGGTCAAAACTTCCTAATAAAAACTTCTGGAACATCTCTGATACGCATGAACCTCCAAAACATAGCCTAGTAAATTGTTATCCGCGACAGTTACACTTTTTCTTCACGAAATGGCGAAGTATAGAAAAGTGGATAGATTCTTCATTTAGAAAAAATGCATCTATTTACAAAATGTTTTTGAGAATGTCTGTAATCAATATAACACAAAACATGTGATAAGAAGTTGACAAACTGAGGATCAAAAAGGATCATCATAAATACGACATTACTTACGACATTAGCTAATATATGAAAGAAAAGCATTGACAAAAGCGAAATTCGACAGAAAATTTCTGATTTATGACGGCGATCCGTCGCTGTTTTGTTTTTGTTCGTAGATTGTGCTCGTTCGTCGGCGCATTAGCTTTCCCAGTTTATGCTTTCCATAACTTCCATGTGTGACTGTTAAGTATGTGAGATCAGGGCACTTTGTCAACTTGTGTGTGGAGGTGATGTTCAGGTGGCTTGGATGGCGCCTACGAAGGGGCAAACTATTGTCAAGCGAAGGAAAATCACGTAGATGTGATCATACCCGGAATAACATCGTGAACACGTTCCGCATAAACAACGGAATATTATAAATTGTACGAGGATAAATATACATTTTCCCAATTAGTTAAGTTTTCAAATAATAATTAGTGGAGCAAAAAAGGTTAAAAGGGTAATGTTGGCGCGAAGTGTTTTAATAGTGAGAGTTCAATATAATAAATCTTGATTTCCGTAACGACGAAGCTTTGCTCTTTCGCTAGTATCCTAAAAATTTAATACTGCGTAGTGTCGAGGACGGTTATTTAAATTTAATGCCGACATTAAAATTGTTGTTGGCTCGTTTGCCGGTTATCCAATTAGTACCGCTTAGCCTTACAGTTTGACTCGTTTACTTGCCAAATGTCACGCTTTATAACTTCGATTAAAAAGTAAACAAAATTTATTAAAAAAAAAGGAGTAAATCTATACACGCGAAATCTTCAATAATTACTTTTTCGCGGTACATATGTATATATTTATGCTGATTGACATGTGGAAAAGCAAATGTGATGCTTTTTTTCAGACTCGCGGAAAAGCTTTATCGCACATTAGTGTATGTGAACTTTTAGCATATAGGAATTTATTTTCACATAATGGTGTGCACAGTATTACCGAAAATATGAAATAATTTCTCGTCCGCTTTTTCATTTTGGTGGTCAGCTGCTAAGTGTCGGAACAAAATGGAATCTGCCTCCGGGTAGATACAATGGGACCGAAAAAATGAAATACAAAACTCTACACGAAGATGCAACGAATGTGATAATAAACGAGTCAAAAATGTTCCTGGAAATAAATTGTTGAATCGTTTCATTTTTCTCCCATTTTCTATTTCGACGAAACGTACTGGAATTATTCATATACATATATTCATTTTGACTTTAAACGATTCCTCAAATGTTTGATGATACAATTTTTGAAATAATATTGAAAATTTCAAGGTCAAACTTTGAAGTTTTATTGAATCGTATGAATCCCGGGAGAACCTGGTGTCAACGTAGGCGAAGATGACCCACTGATACAATCGTACAGAAGCCACCCAATTATTTTCTTTTTGCCGAAGAAGAAGAAAAATAAGATAAAGGCGGTAAGGGGGGTGGCTTTCAGCGTCTCTTTTGTGACCCCAGTTAAAAGATAACATCGCTTTATGGCCAGAAATTGTCCTTTCTGTTCTTGTTACGACAGATAATTTAATTTTAATTAAGTCATTGTGCTGTTTGATTTTTTAATTAACGAATTTATTTCTATTAATGCGACCCGACTTGATTTTTCATAAAAAAAAACACTTCAAATCTACCGAAAACATCGATCGACGAAAACGAGAACCAAGTTTGCATTTAACGAATTCACGCTTTGAAAATTACAAAAGCTTTGTATTATGTTATCAAAAGAATAACCTCGATTGCGAAATTCATTTTGCTATTGTGTACGCTGTAAGCGCACAATGATTATATCTGTCGGGAGCTAGAGGAAACTGGGAAATATTTCTGATGAAAATTTTAATTAAAACGGTCTGAAAAATGTCGGAATCAGTCCCGCGAAAGTTGGAGATGCAATTAATTCGTCGAGTTCCTAGTCGAAGGTGTCATATCGTTTTTTTCCGAAATGTTAAATGAGTTAGAAAATTGGCGCATTCGAAAAGTGCAATTAAAATTGTCGAGGTTGTTTTTGCACCGTGATAAATATCAACAAAAATTTATATACGACGTATAATATCTTTCCTGGATAATTTTACAAGATAAATTCATTTTCTTTTTCAAAAACATTATGACGTTGCACCGTGCTCCGCTTGCACTTCGGAAACTTTCCGCTCTCTGCTAAAGACGACTTAATTTAAGTTTTAGAAAATTCTGATTACAAATTTTGTCCATAAAAAAATATTGACCACCACCCGCTTATCTACATTGTTACTGCCGAGCAAAAAAGCGTGTCATCCACCTTATGAATACGAATGTACGTTAAAATAGAGCCACATATTTTCCCGGCTTCAAACCGAAGTAATTTTTGAAGATGTTCGGTATCCGCTGATCGCGCATACGTATTCGCGAGACGCGCTCCTTTCACCGAATTTGTACGTATGAATTCAAATTGCTGCATATAAAGGGCGACAGCCGGCATAATTTTATTGTCAGACTATATTCCGGTTCCCCTGCCAAAATTCTGGGGTTCGCTTTGCTTCGGGGAGTGCGAAATTTCAAAAATTTTTTCATAATCTCGCATAAGAGAAATGCGTGAATATGCGTTTTTAATATTCACCCCGTGCACTCTGTTCGCATATCGTATTTAATCTAAATACTTTTTTCTTCTAAATAATGTATTCTGTTTTGTAAAAAGGGTCATTTGCAGAGTCCGATTGAATGAAAAATTTCGACGGTCGATTAAGGTGAGTCCTTATTTTTCGGTTTTGCGGAGCTTAAGCACAGTTCGGTCGGTTGTTAATTGAATTTCCATCTTCTGCTATCGTTTGAAGATAATTTATCTTTTCGGAGAGCTTTTAATGAAATAAAACAAGAGTCTGGTGAAAGCGAGTTGGGCAGGGTAGACGTCAGGCCATGATAGTAACCTCACAACCTTCCCTCCGTAATTAATGATGACGTTGTACAACTTGCACCCAGTCGGCGTGCTCAACACTCACAACTTTAATCCAATTCCAGTTTACGCTACTTACCAACTAATCTTTTTATTATCCTTGATTATATAAAAATATAAGAATCGCAATCATCCGTTTATTAAACGTAGCTTTCTTGATAGATCTCTCCGCGGAACTTTTCAAATGGCCCGAATTTACACGCACGCTTTGTCGGCCCTTCCGAAGGAATTTTCAGTTAATAAGGTGGAAGTTTCTCGCGTTAGTGAAACGGTGTTGAGTGGGGTTTTGCCGAGTTGGCCTTTCCATAGTACTGCAATCAATTAGAGACCATTAGTTGGCGACCCCTCCAAGAGATGTGCTCCCCGAACGCCATAATTTGATCGTTTTCGTCAAAGTTCCGATTAGTACGCAATATACGAATCCACTTACGGGGATCAGCGTTTCATATAAAGGACTTTGCGTTAGTTTAACAACACCGTACGTCCGATACTGTTAAGGGTAAAATCAGAACTTTCAGCGCGCGTCTTCTCGAATAAGCATAATGTGAAAGTTTGAGCGCCGGGCGAACGCTGGAATAGTTTTTAATTTCTCCTGGTTGGGTCGGAAATTTCGTTTTGCAAATTCGCGAAAATCCCCCCTGGGGTTTTCTTGTATATTATGATATATTTCGAGTCTGTACCTCGGACGTGTATAATATCGTATGCATAGCTTTCCGTAGTTGAGTGGTCGAAGCGCAAATATTTATAATGTCCGAATATTCGTGAGCTTAGTTCATCAAATATTGATGTGGTTGGGCATTTTGTCGATTTTTACATTTAATTTTCGTGGAAATTTTTTGAATTTTTCTACAGTCGCCCGATTTTATATTTCGATATCTATAAATATAAAAATAAAATAAATCGTAATTTGAATGGTTCCCAAAAGTTTTTAGTAATTCACCAATTTATTTTCATGTCAATAAATTCATCATATTGGATATTTATTCAATTATTTTGTTTGTTTCCCTTCAAGATATCAAATAATTTATGTACCAGTGTATAAAAAATCTCATCAATAATGATTGTCTTCTTATATTTGTTGTAAGTGTTAATCTTGGAATATTTCATCTATCAATTCATATTACACTCAAAGTCAAAACATATACAGACAAAATAATGACACAATATTCGCGTTCTACTAGTAATAGAATAATTCAACAAAAACTATAAAAACTACGAGCATTCGACATCGATTCAGAACCTTCCGATGCAGAAACCGTACGTTTTGCATCTAATAAAGTGTTCTTTGATCATTCTGAAATAAAAGCGGTGCAAAAAATAAAATAAAAATAAAACGAAATAATAAAAAAAAATAAAAGTAGAAGCGAAGGAGCGAGTTTCCGTGACGGGGCCGGCCGCAGCCTGCGAGGGGCATTTATCTACTTGAATGGCGTTTCAATTAAGTTTTGAGGGAGGTCTCTTACTCTCCTCCTCGACGGTCTGAAGGCTCTATTTGGCCTGTTAATTGCACCCCCATCGCTCCCAACCCTCCGTGCCGAGAAAAAAACGGACGAGAACGCAAAAAACTCATCTTAAACACGTCACTCTATCGACACGAAACATGTTTTATACGCACAACAACCGAGACAAACGAAAGCTCGGATCCGCGTCCTCCAGATCTCACTTTTCAAAGTTTTCCCCAAACCAACTTTTTATGATGTACAAGCGACGACTGCGATGACACAACACTGTAAAAAGGGCACGGCTCCTCTGAAACGGGTGATCCTCTGAAGGCATTTCGCGGGCCCGACTTCCACCTAGCTAAAGCCTTCTGTTTTCACCGAAAAGGAATGGGTTTTTCGTAAACAACGTTCTTTACATGTTTCTGACGGGAAATCGATCGCAGAAAAAAAATATATTTTCAATGGTTGCTGTTCTCTCGTGTACGATTTTCTCGTTTCACTTGGCATCCGGGAAAAGTCACGTTAAAATAACGTATGTACGCGAAAAAATAGTTTTCGACAAAACAAAACCGCTCGAAATTTATGTGTCAATACTTCTCCTACCAATATCTACCTCTATTATTTTATTCAATGCGCGTAAACGATCCCCTTCAAAAACGTTTTTTCCGTTTATTTAATACATACGTAAAATTTCAGTTTTCCACGAAAAATTTCCAAGTAAGAGCTATTAAAACATTTAATATCTCGATAAAACGAGTGAATTATTTTCGTAATTATACACAGAAAAACATATGAATAAATTAAAATCAATGTCACGTTTTTGCATATAACCGTGATATGAGGTTCGACTAAAAAGCCGCTCCATACTAAAAAAGAGGCAATTATCAGGGAATGAAGGAAAAAGTTGAGGTTCGTTTTTGCCGAGGGCCATATGGCAATAGCGGCCATTTAACTTGCTGCAGAGTTTAGGGGTGAGTGCAGCATTCAACGCATTAACGTCAAAACAATGACACGAGCCCACCCCTGGCATCCATTTCGACCGTATTAGTATATGTGGTATTCGCTTTTTTTCCCTCCGGTTCTATTTCTTTCCACAGTTTTCCCATCTTCCTATTATTGGAAGCGTGCTCGTTTCGTCTGAAAGTTCATTTGTCGAAGCGAACGAGTTCGACGATACGATTAATAACGTTCAGTTAAAGTTAAACTGTTGAAACACCAAGAAAAATGTATTCCGTCGGAATTAAACGTTAATAGACTTTAGTTTAATTTGGATTCAATTACTCTCGATTCTAGTTCGTTGTACGTATTATAATTTGATATTTATCTTGAATTTATCCGATCGCGCTTATCGTGATTTTAGTACTGATCCAGCTTCAATTGAAACGTTAAACTTCTCTTAAAACGTATTACAGTAATACCATTACAGCTGGAGGATATTCGTTTCCGGAGACTTGCGTCACTAATTCCGTAAGTTTATAGGATCAAATCTCTTTCGAACGAAAACTTTCGCTTAAGTGTGAAGTTCGGCATTATTTTTCAATAAATATGAAACAGTATCATATAAATACACAGCGCTTTACACGATATCGTTCCCCGTTTAGAACAATAACGATACTTACGCCGGATTTGAATGTAATCGTTCACGTATAAATTTAATTACACGGCGTCTAATAAAAACATTTTCTTATACACGCGGATTTCCTATTCGCGTTACAATGTATGAAGGAGTTTTCGCTTTCCCTTAAACCCTTCGTATTTCGATCGATTTTCATATAAAGAGGCGAGGCTTTAAAACTAATTACGCTTCAGTCTCGCGCCCGTAACTATTTACGACGTCTCCATGAACTGCATACGCTCTCGTTCGAAACGTTCATTAAACCAATTAAGCTCAATTACCGTAAATTTTCAGCTTCGGAGCAAATTGAAAAATGTGACTTTGTTAAGAATATCTTCGGCGTTTTTCATTGATATTGCTTTGTGAATTTAATGGGCGCTCGAACTTTGTATATTCGCAACGATGAGTGCTGTTTTGTGTGTAGGGTAAATAAAAAAGGATCGGGCGTTGTTGAAAGAAAACTTTGTGACATTGAAACGAAGTGTAGTAGTATGTTGGAGTATGTATGCACATAGGCTTGGTAAAGTGTAACGTGAAGGCAGTAAACGTTAAAGCAATGCCGAGATTAGGGGAGCAAATCTGCTTGTAGACCTCTGCAGCGGGATTAACCGACTTCTTCGTGTGACTCTGTTGCAAAGATTTTGATCACAGCCCTGCTTTTCTCTCAGCGAATATCTATTACATTTTTTATTTTATTTCTGGAAACAATTCGAATAAAAAAATTGAATAGTTTTTGATTAATTATTTTAAGAATACTTTTCAAGTATCTTTTTGAATGATAATGAGAGATGGATACATTGTTTTTTAAATTAATTAGCCGTATATTAATGAAATTAAAATTAATTTTCATGAAGGAAATGAATCATATTACATTTTTTATAGTTGTTTCACATTATTTTTAAAGGCGAAAAAATATCAGCAGCTGCTATTGAAATTGTCTCAATTGACGGGAAAGTGACGTTTAAAACGGGAGAAATTTCACCTTATTATAGACCGGATAATTGGAAGATAATCATATACTATTGAAGAAAAACTTCTATGAGTATATATGCTTGATTCGGAAATTAAAAGAATTTTTCGAAACAGTTTTTCCGACACATAAAATATTTAATGATATAATCCCATCAGTATATGAAATATCACATTTTTCATTTAAAAATCAATAAATTCACTACGAGTGACATTTATAATTTTTACTTATCAATTTAATTATTCATTATGTATCAGACTAATTATTACTTTTGAATATATAAAAAAAATCAAATCTATTATCCAATCATTAAAATATGGCACAAAATAATTTTTCATATAATACACTGACTTCAAACCAAAAAACACTGTTAATGTACCGAAAATTTCATTACATCTAAATTTTTCAAATACAAACAATTGTGTATAAATATTATTATTATTATATAAAATATTTTATTTGTTTTAACCACTGGCGATTTGGGATTTGGGGAAACCTGGGCGATTGGGGAAACCTGTTTTGCCGTGGTGACATATTCATATTTGTATGCCTGTACTTTTATTTATATGAATACATTTCTATCATTATTATTATTATTATTATTATTATCTAAAACTACAACATTCAATCATTGTTCATAACAAGCTTAATCCAAACAAAACAAAAAAAAAACTTCAAATCCTTATTCCTCACAAAACTCAAACCCACCAAATCATCCGAACTACAACAACCAACCCATGATTATAAAACACGAAATTCCCACCACCCAAACTAAAAACCTCCACACTCCCCCCATCCCCTCACCATCAGCAGCAGCATCACGCACAAGTCGCTCACACACCCGCCCTTTATCTGGCGCGCTTCCGGACCACTGGTTTAACAGCGAGCGCCCGCCCTTAATCAGCGCGGGCGGCTTCAGCCCGGCTCCAAGACCAAATCCTCCCAGATAAGGGCGGCAGGAATCCAGGATTAGCTGGCACCGAGACCCGGACACACGCGGGCCCGACGACGATACAAATTAGCGGGAGCCCCGGGAGACGACGGTGCTCGGTAATCCGAGCCGGCGCAGCTTTTTATTGCCCACTTCGGCGCCGATTGTGCGCCGTGCTTTTGTAGGTTCGGCCAGGTTCGTGGGTGGTAAGTGCAATTAAAGGGAGGTTTATTGGGGGGTTGGTGATTTGGGGTTGTGATCGGTTTGGGTGATGTTTTTGTTCTGTGATTGGATTGATTGGGTTTTTTTTGAAATATTTTTGAGTCTTGTTACATAAAGTTTATTTATAATGGAATGAGGAGGATCGACTCAAAATAATCTACCATCGGTGTATCGGTATGCGCAAAAGCGCAGACTGGTACACCGATCGTTGACGACTTCATGTATGTAATTATTGACACAGCGGCATACACATATATTTTTTTATGCCTTATCAGGTGACTCTGATGTAAGTTATAACTTACTCATTGATTATCCTGGGAAATGGTAACTGAAGCGATTTTCCGTTGCCTTCTACTTCGGCGTCGATTGTGCGCCGTGCTTTTGTAGGTTCGGCCAGGTTCGTGGGTGGTAAGTGCAATTAAAGGGAGGTTTATTGGGGGGTTGGTGATTTGGGGTTGCGATCGGTTTGGGTGATGTTTTTGTTCTGTGATTGGATTGATTGGATTTTTTTGAAATATTTTTGAGTCTTGTTACATAAAGTTTATTTATAATGGAATGAGGAGGATTGACTCAAAATAATCTACCATCGGTGTATCGGTATGCGCAAAAGCTCAGACTGGTACACCGATCGTTGACGACTTCATGTAATTATTGACACAGCGGCATACACATATATTTTTTTATGCCTTATCAGGTGACTCTGATGTAAGTTATAACTTACTCATTGATTATCCTGGGAAATGGTAACTGAAGCGATTTTCCGTTGCCTTCTACTTCGGCGTCGATTGTGCGCCGTGCTTTTGTAGGTTCGGCCAGGTTCGTGGGTGGTAAGTGCAATTAAAGGGAGGTTTATTGGGGGGTTGGTGATTTGGGGTTGTGATCGGTTTGGGTGATGTTTTTGTTCTGTGATTGGATTGATTGGGTTTTTTTTGAAATATTTTTGAGTTTTGTTACATAAAGTTCATTTATAATGGAATGAGGAGGATCGACTCAAAATAATCTACCATCGGTGTATCGGTATGCGCAAAAGCGCAGACTGGTACACCGATCGTTGACGACTTCATGTATGTAATTATTGACACAGCGGCATACGTATATATTTTTTATGCCATATCAGGTGACTCTGACGTAAGTTACAACTTACTCATTGATTATCCTGGGAAATTGTAACTGAAGCGATTTCCCGTTGTCTTCTTCAGTGATAGGATGTATTATACATATAATTTTTAAGGCGGACAATAGAATTTAATAATTTTTAAGGAATCGCCTCATTAAATGAAATATTTATCTCTCATTTTAGGATCGAATGGCTCAATATTCATTTGAAACGATCGATTGAGTTTTGTTCTTGCTATAACCGTGGCTTGAATCATCATCATTACAATTGATAGTCCTTGTAACATACAGCTGCAACAAAAGTTGGCTGGATTGATTCGATTTTCGTATGATTCGAAAAGATATGTTTTTGTTTTTTGATTGAAATAAAATGCTAACTTTTTAGGATGAAAGTTCATGATGAGGATGTATTGTGAGATAGGGACGATGTTGCAAGTATAAGTAAAATTAAAATATTCTCTTGCGTTTACACTTGCTATGAAGTTTCAACTTTATGTTTGTTTAAGTCTAATCAAAGTGTAGTCATTTTTATGATTATTTACTTTTTTAATGAAAAAGAACAGGCTTATTGATTATATTTAGAAATGTTTTGATTTCAAGAAAAATGTTATTTTTGTCAAAATTCATCGATTCGTCCTACTTTTATGATTTTAAACTGGATGTTTTAAATGTGTTATAATTTTAGTTCGAGGATATTATAGAATTAAAATAAAAACTTTTCTTAATGAAATTTGTATAGAATATGCTAACGTTTTTAATTGAACGCAAAAAGACTATGAATCTTTCTCATCGAGTCAAAAGTTTTTCTTAAAAAGAAAGATTAAGAACTCTTAAATTAACGCGGCAAAAAGCTACTTAATATTAAGAGAGTCGGTTGCAATAAAAATTCAACTCAAACTTGAAAATAAAGTAACAAAATCAATGCTACCTTTTATCATAAGTTTTTCACGATGAAATTTTTCACTGAAATATATTTTCAAGTATTATTCAAAAACGTACATGCTCATATAAAAGTTTAAAGACTAATACCGATCAAAATCAAATAATACACACTTTAAACAATCAATTTCGATTGATTTTAGTAATAAGTAAATACAAAAGATTAATGCAATTACAAAATAAGTTTTTTTCATACTTACCACTATACTAAATATTCCAATTTACCAGTAATATCTTAATTTAACGAATATTCAAACTTTTTCAATAACATACAAAAAACGATACATAAACATGACAGGCGACGAATAAAAAGCGTACATAATTAAATATATTGAAAAATATATAAGGCGCGATGGTGCGCTCGAATATTCGCGTTATTTCTTCGATCGGCCGATAAATAAGACTACGTAACGCGACGTAAACGTTTAAAAAAAAGCGTACGAGAGAAAGCTCACGAAAAGGAAAAATCAATCAAAACCACGAGGCGTGAAATAGAGAACAGATTGTTTCGTAGCGGAAAACTGTGAGCGAGGGGGCGAGTGGCGGAAGGACCCAGAAACGGTTTTATCCTCCTCAATATGCCTTCGGGAAAACGCATGATAATCTATAATGTTCGCACGGAAAATGGAAATCATACCTCGCTCCCGGAAAAACGTCACTATGCGTAAGTTTTTCGCGAGCGGCGCCGAAAATTTTGACGTCCTCCCCCGCTCCTTGAAGGCTGATATCGGGCGCCGTTGAAGGATGATTGATTGCCTCAAAATTATTACATTAATTGAATTTATGCACGGATTTATGGAAAAAGCTGCAAACAATGACTATCGCGAAAAAGTTGATCCTTTGCCGGTTTTATGTGTAGTACGACAGAAATGCGTGACGTGTTTAAAAGTCGGAATATTTTTTTATTGAAAATTGGGTTTTGTTTCTAAATACTGAACTTAATTAACGACGTGTCTCTGGAGAGGAATTAGTGAATTTCATATAAATTTTAAATTTTGTTGCGGTTTATGTGCTCAAGGTAGTAGTTGACGTGTGTTTGCTTATTTATGCTATGCTCAGTATCAGCAAAATTGATGATGCTGACCAAACGTCTATGCAGCCCCTTATTCCCGTTTACTGCACCGTTGTTACGGGCTTCCAGTCTCGTATACCGTATATATCATGTAAATGAGTAATAATCTTATTATTTTCTGGAATTATCTAAATTTATGATAGAATATTTTGTAAATGAGCTCGGTTAAAACTTATGCACTATATTATGAATCATAAAAATATTTTATTTAAAATCAGTTCAATGTTACACTTACGAACAATTGCGTCGATAAAATCTGACACACTTTTTGTTTGCAGTATTGTTTCATTAGAATTGCACATGTGGAACTCACAAGTTTGCGATTCAACCAAGTTTAAATTGAATGGTCTACAAAAATACGAACAAAATTCGAATTCGCTAACTCTATTGAGAGAAACTTGAAGAAAATCATACAAGTTTACGTATTTAGGTGAAATCGATGGAAACAGTTTAAATAATTTCAAAAAGTTTATTTTTGATAATAACCGAATCAATAGGGGCAATTAAATAATACGAATAAAAAGAAAATTAAAATGTTGCAGCTTTATAACTTGGGAAAATTGCAATAAGGAAAACTATTGAGTTTTACTGTTTCGTGTTAGATTCTTATTTTCAGAACATTGAATTTTAAGACACGTATAGAGTTACATATGCTATAAGAAGAACATGTTCTCAGTTATTAACTATACTAAATTGTTCTTTTTCTATGGTTACTCTAGTTTAATATATTTTTTTTTTAATTTTTTCTCATTTTGTAATTTTTTATTTGGTATTCTTAGATATGCATCATTCAACAAATTCAATATTATTTCAATAAAAATAACTGAAAATATCACATTACAACACAATCATCCGATTACAAAAAATATAACATAAAGAAAAACGTATCCATCCCAAGCTCTCAACTAGAGAACATTAACCCTCAAACTATCCATATTTTTAACATTGAAAATAACTGCAAATGATTTTTACGTAGTTTTGAAAGATCACTCGCATTCAGTACGAGGTTGACTCTCGAATGAGGATTAGACTAGACTAGACCTTCAACATTTGATGAAGAGACTTTGTCCTGTAGTGCATAACTAACGATATTGATCATGATAATGATCATTGATATAACAAAAATTTTAAATCAGATAACCATTACAAAAAAATAATTTGACTCGACCCAACAGACAAGACATAAAAATCTATTTATATGGGTACATAATCCGAACTGCAGCGGACCCACCCCCAATCCATTCGTACTTTCAACATTGGTAACGCATTCAAAAGTGGCGGTGGATGATTTTTATGTATTTTTAAGGGTTTTCGGCAACGTGGCGTGATGATGTGAGGGGCGTTCGTAGGGCGGCCTCCGGCTATTAGGTCCAGCGTCCATTTCGCGCTCGGCTTGTCCGTCCCCGCCACGGGCCCGCCTCTATTAAACTAGATTAATGGTATAACGGAAAACCATACGTTATTAGGAAACCACCGGCCAAACAATTTATTTTGCCGCGCCCCGCCCCACCCCCCGCCGTCCCGACCAAAGGAGAACCGGCGAAAACTGATCGCGCGAAAATAATTTATAAATTACTGCGATACGCAGCCGCAAAGAGCGATTGTGGAAAAAAGTTGCCGAAAAAATATATATAGAAGAAAAAAAATGTGGATAATTGCAGTGATTATCGAGTTGAATTGATGGTTAGTTCGAACTGTTGACGGTTCCGTTCGGTAATCCGTTTTGACATAATCACGTGACTTTGTCAAGGTTGTGAAGCTTTAATTATAAACTGGGATGGATTGACGGCCAAGTTCGTCATTATTTACTTAATTACGGTGGAACACAGTATGGAAGGTTGTTTAATATTGAAATTAATAATCGAGCAGATGAGTTTTAGATTTGAATTGAATATCTGAAATGTTTCTCTGAAATGTAATATAATATGATGCGCGGTCGTATTTGTAAAGAGTCCAATACATTTTATTAAAATCGGAGGACAAAACGTGAAGGTATTAAAGGTCATTTTGCGTCTAGACTTCTAAAGTGTGGATTTGCACGATAACGATTCGTGTTTGTGTCAATCTTTGTTTCAAGAGAGATATATTCGGGGGAACAATCCTTTTGATGCGCATTATCGAAAATCTACCCATTTCGAAAACGATATTCGAAAAATTCCAACGTATAAATTTTCACGTCCGTCCACAATTCATCACGTAACTACAACGGGAGTATAAACGAAATTTTACAGTGTGGTCAAGCGAGCTTCGTTTCTATTACGCTTTCGAAACGTAAAAATCGTATTTTATGTCGTTATTGCGGCTGTGCTCCCTCGCTGCCCGCACGGAGCAGTCCGCGAAACAAACGTAAAACAAAACGTATTATATTACACCATACACGTGTATAATACGCGAAATATAATAAAAGGGGGGGTTTTGCACCGGCAGTAAACCACCGCCCCTGCGCGGTCCGTACCTAGCGTCGGCCGATTTGCGAAAAATTCGCAGTCATTACGCGTGTAAACTGACCGCCGCGAAAAGTTATTTGGGTCAAGCCGGGAAATGAAATTTTCCGAAGGATTTTCCACTTGCAGAAACGGCAGAGGGGGTTGTGCCGAAGGAGGAACCGCGGGCTAGGTGGGGAACCGCGGGGGCCATTTATCTGTTCTCAATATACCCGGGGCGGGTGGATTGGCGTGTGTTGTTGTTTCGTTCGCTTATTGAATTTCTTCGCTCTATTATTTTGCGATACATCGACCGTGAATGTTTTTATCGAGACGCTGCTCCGGAGTTGTACGAGAACGGAGCAATTCGAAACCGCTCGTGGTTTCCAGCGATAGAATGCACATTCGACACATATATAAGGGCTTTGGAGCAGGAGCAGAAGCACGGAGCAACGGGTTTTTACTTGGGGCACGGAAATTTATAATGATCCGCTGTTTCGACTTTAAATGTAAAATTGAAAAAAATATTTTGAAATTTTGAAGAAAATTAAAATTTTGTCTTAATTAAAGTATTGTATTTTGATTTTGGAGCGGAGCAACTCAAAAAGTGGTCTGTATAATATGGTTCTAGGATATTTACCCTTTGGACACATTCTTGGATACAAACCCCCCCCATAAAAAGTCCCCATGACATTAGCCCCCCCGTGGGAAAACCCCTTAACAATTAACCCCCTGCCATGGACAAAAATTACTTAAAAATAGTAATAATAGTAATAGTTGTATTATGGTGGTTTTTCTAGGTATATGAACTTTTCATTAATTTATCGTAATATTTTTAAATAGATTGAAATTATTAATAATTTTATCGAAATACGAAATCGAATGTATGAAATGTCAAAATGGACGCAATCCGCACGTAACACAATCAATCATGAACATAATAGATTTACATTTTTTATGATTGAAAGTAGAATTTTTTTTCTGACTGAAATAAATTAGTATTGACAACGACTATTTTATTTAAACACAGACTTTTTATTATAAATACTGACAATTTAATACAAAATACTTATTTTATCCATGTCAATCTATGGGGTTTTTGTACGGGGGGGTTTATGTTCAGGGGGTTTTTGCACGGGAAGGTTCAGTTCACTTCAGTTCAGGTTTACGTCCGAGAGGTCTAGTGGGTATATGTCCTTATACCATAATACAAATATCGCTTGAAAAACCATGTTTGTGTCATCGTGGAAATACGTCTATAATTTTCCATTCGAAGTCCACTCGAAAGAGATATTCAGTTGCACGAAATGCAAACGTTCATCCACCAACGGTGCACACTCGAAGCCGTATAGAATTACAAGTGGCTTCATCGCGACTAACGAACGGAAACAAAAGAAAAATATTGTATTACCGGCAAATCGTAATTACAATAGACACGTGCACACGTGCTATACTACGCACGCACATCCCTTAGGCACTTCATACGTACTTACGTGCGCTGCACATCTCTATGTGTTTCCACTAACCGGCGGAAAAACTCTGTGAAAATTCGCCGGAGTCGACACATTTTCCAATATTGTCGCCGCAACAGCTGCGGGCCAGTCCCACCGCATGCCGAGCTCTTTGATTTTTAATACTCTCTCTTCCACGGGGCCATCTCTCTCTCTTGCCCACGCACACATTTCCATATACCACACGTACTATGGCGTGTGTTTTTTTTACCCCCGGCTCCGGCGCTGGCGTTTTTCGCGCGTCCGGCCCCTGTTTTCTCCGCAAACACTTTTATATTGCCGGACATATATCAACGGGTGCGAGAGATTAAACACGTGTCGACTTGATGATGTGCAATCGTCATTTATCCGAGGCCAGATCGATGGGTCCATATCTTATAATTGCGCCCTCGATACGTTTTACGGCCGGCGTATTTATGGGCGTTTCGCGCGAGTTCGCCGAAAGTAATTTTTTCGGCAGACCGTCGCCGTTGCCATCTGTTTTTAATTATTCAAATTATGGCAGGTCGTTGCGAGAGAGTTGGGCGTTTATTAAAAGTCGTTATTAGTCAACTTTTAGGGGCGAATCCCGCTTATTGTTTACGGCTTAGGGGGTAGGCGTAAGGGAAACAAAGGCCCGCAGGCTATGTGGATGTAAAAGCGCCAGAATCGTAAAACCGATAAGGGGGACTCGAACTTGAAGCTTGCTGCAACATATTATTATAATAATATTATATATATACATATATATAAAACAACACCCGGCACGATTTCGATTATATGAACACATACACAAACTGCTTTCAATACTTGATTTTGAATTAGTTCGTTTAAATGTTTTACTTTTCGTATAAAAGCGTAAAATTTTATGAATTCGTATTTTGAGACTATCGACCAATTTGATTGACATAAAAAAATAATATAATCGAGACTAAATTTAGGTATTGAAAATAATTGAAACGCTTTTATGTTAATTTTTTTTAATATTAAAACTGTATTGAATATAA
Source organism: Hydropsyche tenuis (assembly GCA_009617725.1). Lineage (NCBI taxonomy): Eukaryota > Metazoa > Arthropoda > Insecta > Trichoptera > Hydropsychidae > Hydropsyche > Hydropsyche tenuis. The sequence continues at coordinate 6,012 of VTON01000034.1, read as the reverse complement.
AGTCGGTTATAAAATTATTATTATATAAGAGAAATTAGACGATTTGGGATGTTAGAGATATCCCAAACGCACATAAAATTTAAGTATTACGACTCCATACAACGAAAACCCATATATTGTTTATTACATGAAAAAGTATTTTCCAGCATTTCGAAAACGACATATCTTTTCCATATTAATCCGAACCTGCATCTCCATCAATAATAATTTCATATATCAAATTAGTATTTACAATAAAATATTTTTAGTATTCGGAATAAACGATGCCGTTTACGGATATCATGAAAACACCATATAAGAAAAATCTATTAAATTTCATATATATCACTGCATTCGTTTCGAACTTTACGATAGTGAAATAATAATTGTTTACAATAAAATTATCAAACACGAGACAAAATCTCAACCGGTACCTACTCTCGAATGCAAAAACCGTTCCTCGTACATACACAAGGTATGAATTAGTGTTATTTCCATTGTTGGCACAATTTGTGTCCTCGCACCTAAATCACCTGTCGCCGCTTCACATTAAACGGCAGGGCTTAGCCGCTGGAGCCGCACAATGGCCGCGCAGTTAAAATTAACAAATAAAAAACGAATAAACCCCGCCAAAAATTATGGCGAGCGAAAAAACCATGTGTGCGTCCATATAAAATCGCGGGAATAAAAAAAAACCATATACACTATGAAAAAAAGCGGCCGGCTTTTATGCCCGATGCAATGTTGTGCCCTTTGTGTGTGTGTTGGGCCGGAGGAAGAGACAATCAGTTAATCAGCGGTTGCTGGCGACTAATGGCCCACTTAAGGGCTAATGGCAATCGTTTGCTCAGATCTACTTCTAAGCGACGTGCCGTTAATTTTTCTCCTTTTTTTCCCCCGTCCGCTTTGCGAGAATGTTGCGGAATATACGGCCCGGGCATAAATGCGCGATTGTGTGACGGACCCACACTAAAACCGCATAATACGCCTTTGACTTTTTACTACACGAGATTTATGTGCGGTTGGCATAAATATTCAAATGTGTATGATAATGATATGTTTTTTTTGTGGTACAACGCAATCATGTGGTAAATTGTTGTCCAGTTGTCAAATTAGTATGGTGTATTATGGCGATTTGCATTTTATTTTTCAATTTTGATACGAGTGTATATTTGATGTTTTTATCAATTGTATATAATTGTTGGTTTAGTATGAATTAGCCGAATTAATGAATTATTCAGATTCACCGAGATATCAATTTATTTTACTACGAGAAAACGTGCTACATGGTAACATTATGCATGCATGAGCTTCCCGACCCTATTCCTAACAAATTTTAACAAAACATTGTCATTTTTATGTTTCTATATATATTTAAATGAAAAATATTTCGAAAATGAAATTCATTTGATAGTTTAATTATTATTAATTCTATTTATGATCAAGTTTTAAACAAAAATTGATATTTATGAAACACATATGAATACACATTAAAAAAAAATCGATTTCCATTGATCATTAAAGTTATACTATTTGCAACATGATTAGAAAAATTAAATTATTAAAATACATTAGAAAAATTGTAAGACTTTTTAGTAAGGGATGGTTGTATTATTGAATGTTTCAATAACATTCTCTATGTCAACACATAACAAAGAAAAATTTCATCAATTCCAATTGTCTCGGAAAATTTGTATCCTGCATGATCGACATATAAATTTTAAGTGATTATGATAATTAGCAATTTAATATTGTTGAATGCACTAGCTCCCGAAGATTAAAAAAGTTAAGCTACAAGTAACACGATCAATACTTGCTCTAATTTTATTTAGAAATACCTTTTTTCAATAATCAAATTCACCAAAAAAATTGCTGACACAGATTTTTCATTTCAAATTGACTCTCCATTCAAACAAAAGAGTCAATTTGAAATGAAAAACCTGTATATCGAAAAGACTACGCATGCACTAAAAGTTACATAACACAAGAACACGCCGAACATCCTAAAAACATAAAACCCCATTCCATAAATCAAAATCAAAGATTTCCATAACAACCCCAACCCCCTAGACATAACACCATCACAAGAAGGGGGGGTTTCGGTTTCGCGAAAGCGTTAAGCCCCGTCCGAAAGTCACGAGCGAACGTCGGGCCGGCGTTATTGCGGCCGTCGCAAGTTAATACCGATCGACAGGACTTAATGCCCGTGGATAAAAAATTGCGGTCGCGAATTGATCCCGGATTAAAAACCGAATCCCGGCGAGCCTTCGGAGGCGCACGTGCCCGTCGGGCCTGATTGATACGCCGGCCGCCGATAACAACAATGAGGGACGGACGATAACCGTTTACGCGTATATAACCGGGGGAGCGGCGGAAGATGGCGGATGAGGAAGTGGATGTGGATGTGGATGTGGAAGTGGAAGTGCGACGGGATCTGGGAGTCGGATCACGCGCGGCACTCGCGTCGGCCACATCTGATTTCGCTTTCAAAAGCGGCCTCGTTCGCCCATAAATTGAATTATACGAGGATTGCGCAAGATGTGTGTGGGGGTGTATATGCTATGGCCACTTTTCGGATTTTTCAATAAAGAGATTCATAGTTTGTGTTGGTTGTTATTAAGAGTTTTTTTTGTATAGGGGGAAGTTTCAATGAGATTCGTAGTTATTATTAAGAAATAATTTTTTTGTGTCGGGTGAAGATCTATAGTGAGTGTGTATATGCTATGGCCACTTTTCTGATTTTTCAATAAAGAGATTCATAGTTTGTGTTGGTTGTTATTAAAAGTTTTTTTGTATAGGATGATGTTTCAATAAAGAGATTCGTAGTTATTATTAAGAAAAATTTTTTTTTTGTAGAGTGAAGTTCTATGGTGGGTGTGTATATATGCTATGGCCACTTTTCGGATTTTTCAATAAAATGATTCATAGTTTGTGTTAGTTATCATTAAGAAACAATTTTTTGTGTAGGGTAGTTCAGGAGTATTTTATGGGTGTATGTATGTACATATAATATATTCTATGGCCACTTTTCAGATTGAAGAAATTCATAGTTTGTGTTGGTTGTTATTAAGAGTTTTTTTTTTGTATAGAGTGAAGTTTCAATGAGATTCGTAGTTATTATTAAGAAATAATTTTTTTGTGTAGGGTGGATCTATAGTGAGTGTGTATGTTATATGCTATGGCCACTTTTCGGATTTTTCAATAAAAAGATTCATAGTTTGTGTTAGTCGTTATTAAAAAATATTTTTTTGTGTGTTTTTTGTGTTCAGCAACATTCTATGAGTTTATATGCTATGGATAATTTTAGTTTTTTTCAGTAAAGAGATTCATAGTTTGTGTTGGTTGTTATTAAGATTTTTTTCGTATAAGGCGAAGTTCTAATAAAAAGATTCATAGTTATTATTAAAAAACAATTTTTTTGATGGTGTGAAGTTCTATGGCGGGTGTGTGTAATGTGTAATGGGTGTAAATGTGTGTGTAATGGGTGTGCAATGGAAATTTTTTTGATTTTCAACAAAGAGATTCATAGTTTGTGTTGGTTGTTATTAAGAAAAAAAATGTTGTGTGGGGTAGTTCAGCAACATTCTATGAGTTTATATGCTATGGTTACTTTTCAGATTTTCGAATAAAGAGATTCATGGTTTGTGTTAGTTATTACATATTAAGAAACAATTTTTTGTATAGGGTGAAGATTCATGGTAGTTCAGCAACATTCTACGTATAAAATCGACATGCCGAGTATGTCACTCGGTATGTCTATTTTATATGGAAACTTTTGCGTTTATTATGGAAACTTGACCTAAGAGTATCTTGTGAGATAAGGGTGATACTTATGTATAGTAAGTGCAAGGGAAATAGAGATTTGTTAGGGTGGCCACTGAAAGACTGAAGGGTTTGAAAAAGACGTAACTTGTTAATTTTATTATTTTTTATTTTCTTTTTTTATATGTATAGTATAATATATAGATCATCTTCTGGTAATTAAAACGAGCGCATATGATGCTTAGAAATTATTAAAACCTATTGGGCTTTTCTATTCCAGTAAAAATCAATTATTAAAAGTCAAAGAAAACATCGCACCAAATAGTGTACGAGGATCCGTATTTCCGGGGATCTAATTAATACTGATATGTTTCTTTGGCATTTTCGGTATCTTAAACTTAGCAGTTTTGTTTTTTGACGTATTTTTTAAAATAAAAATGGATCTCGTCATTAATTATCAATATTGCATTAAAATATTGCCGGTATTTTCTCTGAGTTTCTAAAATTGACCTTTCATTGGAATAGAAAACGCCAACGAGTTTTACTCGTTGCTGGACATTATATGTAACCATTTTAATTATCAAAAGTTTCTCTACAACTCTTAAAAAAGAAAATAAAGAAATAAAAAATGAACAAGCTAAGACTTTTCAAAACTCTTCAGTCTTTCAATAGCCACTCTTCATAAGCGATTTTGCATTTTCGCTCCCCTGGTTTACGAGATGCATATACGTTCATCATCAAAAAATTATTGAAAGGATTTTTAAAAATTCAAAACTTATATACATATGTTTTATGGTTGAATTTTGTTGTGAATTAATATAAAAGTTCTTTCATAATACGATTCCGATGTTTTGTGTTTGTACGTCCAGGAAAGCATTAGAAACGGTTTTAATATTCCGAGCAATTCTAGGAGTGCTACATTAATATTAAGCACTATGCGCACATTATAAAATATCGCAACAATGCACGATGGTTTACAACTGGAACTATTGAAATTTACGCAATTTCCCGGCGTACCGTTCCATAGAAATTCAGCCAAGAATTTAATTGAACCACGATCGATATTTTAATAATAGATACAGCTATTTTTATCACTATATTAACAATGAAAACTAATTACGATAATCAGAATACTTATTCATGCATGTTCATTAATCGAATGCGAAAAATGATAATTAATTTCGAATTGAAAACGCTTCGACAACAACGAAACTCAACACATAGAAAATCTCACGCCAGGTGAAAACCTCTCCAGCGACGATTTTTAATTTCAAATTCGCACATTCGCACAGATATAAAATTTTCCAGTGTTGTTCTTCGGGGTATATATGTTATTTTTTTTTCACATACGTGCACGTAACGCACATCCAACGCGCGTGTGGAAATGTTTTATCGCCGGCCCGTTCCACGCGCCGGCCTGATGTACCACATCTCTCTTACGGCCCGTAATCCGCCAAAATGAATTTTCACTCTATCATAAAATACACTTCCTTTTATTTTCGCCAAATAAAAAAATTCAAAAAATAAAGGGGAGGGACCGAACGGCGGGAAATGTACCGTTTTCGTTCGCCGCGTCGCGACTCAACCGCGAGGCGCTGAATATAAATGCCGACGGGCGCTTCTCAATCAAATTATTACTCACTCTTCGTCGGAGGCTTTCTTTTTTATTCGATAATGTAGTGTTTGTAAAGTGTGCAACGTTCTAAATCAAAATATGGTTGGAAAATTTTGAATTTTTTAATAATTTCATCGTTAAAATGTCGCTAAATATATGATTCAGAATAAAACGTTAAAAATATTTTCATGCATACACTAGAAATTAATATTTTTAAAATAACCTTCAAATATTTGTTTTATAATATACTAGCGTATTCGGACTGGCTGCGCCAGTCCTCACGCTAGGACCTTGGCGCCCCTGGCTACACTCCACACCCACTAATATTGAGTTGTAGAAATTAATATCGATTTAAAATTTGAAAAAAATGATTTATCGAAAAAAACGTATTTTGAAAACATTTATCATTTTATTATCATTTATTGAAACGAAATCTAAAAAAAAATGATAAAAATTTATAAAAAAGTTTGAGAACCGCACGCTCAAATATAGAAATGAAAAAAAAGTCATTATAACTTTATAAAAAGTTTGAGGATTGCACGATTTTATATTATACCTCAACGCTAGTGGATAAGCCCTTCGGGCGTACCGGCTCGCCCTGGCTACACACCCAAATCCACTAATATTGTAGAAATAAATATCTATTTAAAATTAAA